>JAPFRF010000003.1:78484182-79797932 GCA_029282475.1 Phrynocephalus forsythii
CCTGCATTCAGATTAAATTGCTGTATTGGCAGTTTGCGAAAAATTAGTAGGTTCTGAATCACAGTTTGGGCACGCAGTCTCTAAAAGGGTTGCCATGACTGCCCTATAATGTGTACACTTGACAGCAGCCCTGCTTATGTATACCCTTTGTGCTCAATTTGCAGAAAACAAACAGGTACATAGAGTTATATTTTGACCTTTTAGTTTTCTATATATTGTGAGCATTCGGTGTAAGATGCATCAGTTTCAAAAATAGTTGTTTCTTCCATTATGGATAAAGAAAACTGCAGGTATATGTGGCATGAGCCATTTCTTGGTTTCTGTTTTGCCCAATGGTTTCCACAGTCCTTCAGACAGCATGGTCAATATTGTCTAAGAGAGACATAGTCCCCAAAAAGTGACAGTTCTGTAAACGCTGATCGAGTCTAGAACCACTTGCTATCTGAATAATTGTGCATCCTAAGCACCCCACTATTTGCTTCCATCTGTGAATGCCAGAATGTCCCATTGCAAAGAGATCCTACATTGCATCGCTCTGAGTGGGAGCAGACTCTCTGATCCTTCAAGTATTAAGGCCTGGATTGAAAACCTTTCATGAAGATTTTCTTATGAATGACAAACACAGCCTTAAAAATGGCTTCACTAAGTATAGATGCCTGTTGCTGTTTTTTCAGAAAGTCATCCTCTTGTAAGTCAATCTTACTTCTGGCACAGAAGTGACTGAAGAGGACTTGGCCTGTCAAATGCCAGCTCTAAATACCAAACATTTGTCTTCAGCATTGACAAATGAACCAGGTGATATGTTCAAAGAGGCTTAAAGGAGAAGTCAGACTAGCTGGCAGTTATTTCAGAATCAGTACAAACATGATAGCCATCTTCACTGCTGACATCTTTAACTGAAATCTATAGGTTGTTAAATTGCTTTTTAAAAAATCACCATCATTATCCAAAGACATTATGACATACTGTTCTGTGATTACTGAGGGCTGCACTGAGTGGCAACGTAGGCACTTCATAAAATTGTATGCAATCTCTGTCTTAAGGGGAAACATTTGCCTATTGAGGCTTGAGAACAGGGGCAATCCATATCTGGTGACACAGGTAATTACTTCTCTTCAAAAGCTTGTGATCAGAATTGGCAACACAGTCTCTTTAAATGATGAAATATAGATTCCAGGATTAGATATGAGGCTAAGGTAGTGCTCTCTCAAAACACCGAGAAAAAAGCAAGATTTTGATAAAGCTAATTTAAAGGGAACAATGGATCGTTTCCGTCAGATTCAACTATTTTGAGCATTGCATTTGTTTAAAAACTTTGTATCTCCAAACTTGTCATCCCAAGAGTGTACAATCTAAACTAATGTAATAACATGTTCAATATAAAATCATTTAAAAGCAATTTATGTAATCTGGGAAACACTGCTGCTGAGGAGGAATGGAAATTTTATGTTTTTATAAATTTTATGTTTTAATAACTCATTGCCAACGGAGATAAAGCTGGTGTAATCTCTGCTGGCCTTTAGGAGAGTTTTAAAGACCTGGCTTTTTAGGGGGCACCGGTGATTGCTGAGTGCATGACAGTATGTGTTCAGTTTGTCCTTATTGTCTGTCCCAGCCCCTTTTTTTAATGGAAACACTATGTTTTTGCATGGATGTTGTTGTTGTGTTTTATCCTTTTATTTTAACTATTTTATTAGTGGGTTGTTTTCTTTTTGGGCAAGTAGTCCCCCCCCGCCCCACAATTTGTTGTACACTGCACAAAGTTCCTAAGGGAAAATTGGGCGGTTAATAAGTACAAATATAAATAAATAAATAAATAAATAAATAAATAAATAAATAAATAAATAAATAAATAAATAAATACTCTTCCTGTTTTTATGTTCTTTCCTTAATTCCCTCCAAAAGCATCTAAAACATCAATTTTCATGTTAATGAAAGAGGACACATGAAATTATTGTGTTCTTTCATGTCTTCCTTTTTCGTTTAACCTTTCTTTCATCCTTGGTCTGTCAAAAGACCTTGAAAATGCTCCTGTCAGCAGCCAATCAGAATGTTTCAAGGGGGGGGTCAATAATTCTGAAACTGTTAAAGGGCCTGGATTGATTGAAACTCATTAAGGAGAGTCCCTTATTTGTTTCAGTTCTTCTTTGAGAGTAGGATTACTGTATGCTGTGCTCCTGCTGCCCTCCAAGTTGGATCGCTGCCTGACTGCTTCCTGTGTCACCATCTTGGATCTTTTCATTTTCCCCTTTTTTCTTGATTCCCACCATTGGTGGGGGCATTTTTGCTGCTGCCAAGAGGCATTTTATATGTGCCACTGTGCTTCCTTGAGATAATTGTTGATACACACCCTGATCATAAAGGTCAATTTCCCCCTTCTTGGGTGTTTTTTTGCTGCTGTACTGGATTCAGAGAAGAAGAGAAAAGAAGGCATCCAGTGGGCATGGATGGGAGAGAAATCTCTCTGTATTCTAGTCCAGAGGAAATCTGCCTGTTGAATGTCTGGTTCTGAGGTTTTGTTGAAGCTAAAATATAACAGGAGGAAGGAAAATATAATGGAAGAAAATTCTTGACCCCTGGACACAGGCAAAAGTTCAGACCATACCTTCCATTGTTCTTTGGGTTTGATGACACTTCAAAGTCAGGCATACCAGGAGTGGATGACTCTTTCTAGCACAGCCCAGGTCTAGTGACAACTGTACAACTACAAAGAGTTGAAGAACTCTAAATTTTAGCCATGTGTCATTGTTGTTGTTCTTGTTGTTAAACTATAAATTCCATATTTCATCACTCTGGGAGTTCCACCTGCCAAATCATTGTGCTCACTTGGAGAAAGGCTAGGCTGGAAGGCTTAATGGCCTAGGATAGGCTGTGCTCCAGTCTTGTTGCTAGTTAGAAAAGAAAAATCTCCCTGGTATAAGCATCACTATTACTCTGTTTCTTTTATTGGCACTCCCAACAAGCACCAAAGCAGCTGAAGAATTCTGGAATTTGGAGTCAGAAAAAGAAAAGAAGCAAGAATGGTATATCCCCAGTAATTTTGTCAGTCCCTGTGGATTTATAACAGAGGTGACCATCTGTTCATTAACACCTTTCCTTCTTCATTAAGGAGGAAGGTATCTGCATACTCCAAATGAAGTGCATGTAATTAGCTTTGCACATGGCCCTCTAGGAATAATTCTGGCACATAAATGTAAATATATTTTAAATGAGGCAGCTAACACAAACTTTTTAAAATGCAAATTTTAAAAATAAATAGCTAAAGTGATTTATACAACCCCTGACTTCTTTTCACCATCAACAGAGCAAGGGTTGCTTGAAGGAACAAGGAAGAATGCAAACGTCTTTCTGAAGCCAGATTTGAACAAATTCTCAACGCAGAAGATGCACAACATAAAAAAATCTCAAAAGTCCAAAAATCTTCAGGAAGAATTGCTGCACACAATATGAGTTAATATAACATCTTGGGAATGCATGATGTAACGAAGTAGCTCTCATATTCAGTGTTCCAATAGCTCACATGTCCAGCATTTAGGCACAGCCTGTCACCCCACCCAGATGTGGACTTCTTCTTTTTATGTAAATCAAATACAGTGTGCTAGAACGGCTTGCTATATTACCTACAATGATCTTAAATGAACGCTTAAGTAAGGAGAATTAAGCATGGAATTCATAGTTTGTTTGATTCCCCCCTACCAATCTCTGGAAGAAACAAAAGGGATCAATAAACTTCTCCACCAGCTGGGACACTTATTTTGAGAAATACGGACACTAAGCAAATTTATAGAGCAGAGACCTAGACCATCAATTTCATGCAAGGAAGCTTAATCACTTTCATCTTACCTGGATTTCAGAGATGTTGTTGTGTCATTACAGTCGTGACTGACTCTTTGTGATCCCATGTCCATGGAGTTTTCTTGGCAGGAGTACTGGAGTGGTTTGCCAGTTCCTACTCCAGGTGCCTACAGCGCCTGGTATTCCCTGGTGGTTGCCCATCCAAGTACTAACCAGGGCCGACCCTGCTTAGCTTCCAAAATCAAGCGAGATTGGATGTGCTTAGGGCATCTAGGCAGCACTACTCAGCATCAAATGGCAGGATAAAGTCCCTGACACTGAAATACTGGAAAACACATCAATGACTAGCATTTTTGCAGTCTTGAAACAATAACTCCAGTGGGCTGGTCATGTCACCACATCAAATGATCATATTCTAAAACTTATGTTCTATGAAAATCTTATGCTATATTGCATGATGGACAAAAGAAATGATTCAAGGATGCACTGAAGATGACATTGAAAGTACCATATTTAAGAGTGGCCATGTCAACTGTGACATTCTCACTCAAAACCAAAATGCCAGGTGAAGTGCTGTCAATTAAGAGGCAAAAGGGTTTTAAATAAAAAGAAAGAAGTATGCACAAAGGAAGAGAAAATTGAAAATGGAAGAATCTAACTTCTTGACAGCTCAACAAGCCCAGGATCAGCCAATCAGCCCTCATTATCTCCATATTGTCCAAGCTTGAATTTGGCTGGTTGGTCTCATCCCTGCCCACCAACATGCTATTGCTCAGCCTTAAGAACTCTTTTCTTTGTCCCCCCCCTTCCCCCAAATGGTCAATCTGATGGAAATACAGGTCATCGTCTTCAAAAACAAAGGGCAAATCTTATATTTTGGATATCTTTGCAATTTTGAACAGGAATTGGAAGACCTTAATTTCTGTATTAAGATTGTGAAAAACCCAGCAATACCAAAGAAACTGGCCTAAACTCTAAGGTATTCATGAGGCACAAGGGAGAGGGAGTGCATTTATGAATACATGGTGTCTTTAAGTTCAGATACAAATTTATTTCTTTATGAATTCCTCTTGATAGACAAGTGATTCTGTTTTAACAATTTGTTTTAAGCATAAAAGTGTCAGCATAATAGTGATGCTTGAGGTGGAGGGCCACCTTATTTACAGCCAAGCTCATGCTCCCATAGACATAATTTCTTTCTTTCCTTTTTCTCAAGTCTTGGTTTACATTGTTTACTCCCAGGTCACATCTTCATTTTGCAGCTCATTCCCTGAAAGAGTCTCATATGGAACTGATGCATATATGTGCGGCTATATATTCTGGAAAGCAGTTTTAACGGAGGAAGTTATTTTAGAAAAATGAAGAAATTCAACTGGAAAGTTGGCTGTTACTGATATTTAGGAATGTTTTATTCTAATAGCACTCCACCACACAACTTCATTTAAAGCCAAGCTATGTAGGACATCAATTAATAATAACAGATGTAAAGTAGACCAAACCCCAACAGGTGTCTGAGCAATGGAAACCCTTTTCATGTTAAGCTGTGTGAGTAATTGCCCAGCGGGCAAGCCTGAAGCAGTGTGAGCATGAATTATTTCAAAAAGAGACAGAGAGATTCAGTGGCATTTTGAAGAAGAGTAAATTCATGTGTTTTCCAGAGGAAACAGCCACTGTGTGGACCAATTACTTCTGCTCACGGTGTCTTCCTTCCTATCCAGGGCTGATCTTATTATAAATCATTTCAGTAGGAAATAAAGGAAATCAGAGCTGAATTCTAAAAGGATCCCCTCTGAAGCAGAATTTTAGTACTTCAAGCTGTGTTCATCAATCTATCTGAAAAGTGGGCTTTGAATACAATGTTGTGTGTTGGAATTGAATTCTTTTTGAAGACACTCAGCTTCTCCATAGTGAGCTGTTAATTATTTTTTAATAGTACTGTATTATGGGTTTTTGCACAATCAAGGCCTTCCCTCTCATATATTAAGGGCTTCTCATCTTCATAAGCAAAACAAAATATCCCTTTCATCAAAAAGGTCTGTGAGTGGAGCCAAAACATTGTGTTCTTATGTCAGCATGTGACATTATTTTGCTCCCCTCCTCTTCATCAACCATTTGTTTCTTTGGTGATTAGGTGGTTGAGACCAGAATAGCCTCTGCAATGTCAATTTCCTTTGGAAGAGAGATTACTGATGATATAGGTATTGTTTGAAAAGATGAGCAGCCAGCAAGAATATCTAAAGAACAACAGTTAGAATAGATAATCCAAAGACTTATTTATGTGTATGAAACTAGTGATTAATGTTCTGTTTTCACCACAGCCTAGCCAAACCCAAAGGTGTTTTCCTCATTGTTGTGATTTTATGATGAGCCCTCTACCTTGTGGCATGGTATAAACAAGTTTCTTTCTTCTGGTAATGGCCATTTCTGTCATCTGGAATAGCTTCACTCATGATGCTGACAGGAAGAAGATTGTTGGAACTATTTTCTGGTCATAATATTTCCACTTAATACAGTTTGCAAGCCTATAACACAGTAGCTGCATCAGTTCTAGAGAGCTATCAAATGGGATTTACGTCTGCAGATGGCATGTGAAGGTCACAATAGCTCATAAAATCTTGGTAACCTGACACACAAAACAAGGTGGAACTATTCTGGGTGATGTGTTGCTGTCAGAAAGACATTAAAGCCATTAGCTCCTGGAAGTGGCTACAAAATTACAATTAACATGGTCTGAAAATGTTAGACGTAATGCGGAAGCTAGTGATATTGATAGGAGTTTAGAGTCAAAATAAGTTGTCAAAATAATTTAATGATTAGTGAAGCATTGCAACTCAAATGGTAATTGGGAATGGAGTCAATTAGCACAGGGAGCTCAAGCAGGAGGCTGAATGTTCATCAATCTAACTTGAAAAGAATTTTTGAACAAATTTTGAAAGCCTAATTCTTTTTGAAGACATTATTTCTTGAGCTGTTAATTATTTTTAATAGGAAGTTGGACAAGGCATGTGAAATGGGCAGTGGGATTCTTCACAGTTCATGCTTTTTCTAATTAGAAGACAGAAACGTCTTTCATGTTATTTAATATTCACAAGGATGGGTACTCTGCTAATTACTGAAGATTGATATTTATAAATCAGAGCACATACGGGAATATTGAATTGCAGAACCCTTTCTTTCAGCTTCTAATTAACCACAACTGTCTTTGTTGAAATAATGAACACCATGCCTGTTTACCTGAAATATTATCCTTTCCCAAATATGAAACTCTTCAGCGTTCAGCTATCTTGCATATTGTTTAGTTGATGGAGAAAATAAAATTAATTCATCAACAAGACTTATTAACTGCTTTTCAAGGATAGGATACAGAATGATTGACATGCCACCACCAAACAGCTATTTAATGTTGTGCAGAGTTTGCAACATTTATTAGACTTCCCAGAACCACTTAAGGGTCATCTAGTACAACCTCTTGCTGAAGGTGGTCACTTTAAGACAGGATGTATCTCATGATGCTGACAAAGAAGATTCTTGGAACTATTTTCTGCATAATATTTCCACTTAATACTTTGCAAGCCTTCCATGAATCCAGGTATGGAATGGGAAATACGTCTGCAGATGATTGAAGGTCAGATAGCTCATAAAATCTATCAAGTCTGAGGAAGAACAAGGTGGAACTATTCTGCTGATGTGTTGTTGGAGTTTCCAGGAAAGGTGTGGGCTTTCATTGGGACTTCAGCTGGCAAATTACAATTAACATGGTCAAAATGTTTTGCTTCATGACTCACAATATTGATCAGGGTTTTTTCAAAATAAGTTGTCAAAATAATTTAAAATTACAGAAGCAACAAAACTTTTTTGGTATTTATAATTTTATTGGGTTTTTTAGGGAGCTCAAGCAGGAGGTGAACGTGAAAAAGGAAAGGGGGAAAAGAATTTGGATAAATTTTAAAATTTACATTGAATATATCTTGCCCCCATTAGTATTATAAAGTAGTATAAGGCATATTGCTAAATGGGCATATTATCACAGTACTTCACAGTTTGTTACTTTTTCTTTTAGAAGAGATCTCATCTTTCATCTTATTTTAAATTCACGGGATGAGTCTCTCGATTTACTGAAGATTGATATTTTTAAATCAAAATTCTTCTCTGTTGGCATATTTGGTTGTTTCCAAAATTTCTTTCAGCTTCTAAATATCCTTGACTTTGTTGATTAATGAACAGTATGCCTGATCATATGAAATATTTATATTTACCAAATTTAATAAAAAAGTTCTGGTCTCAGCTATCTCTTATTTTTTAGACATCTTTCTAGAAATAAAATTAATTTTCCAATAAGCCTTTTAACTGCTTTTCATATGATAAAATACAGAATGATTGACATTTCACCACAAACAGCTATTTAATCTTGTGCAGAGTTTGCAGATGCCATTTATAGAACATCTTATAACCACCTTAAAGGAAATCTATTAAAACCTTTTTAACTATATTCACTTTAAGAGTCCCATTTGTTTAGATGAATAAAATAATTCTAGTTTTCTGCCCATCTTATCATATTCCTTTGATCCAGTGTATCAATCATTTTTTGATTTAACAATATAATATAAAAAGTTAGGAAGTTTAGAGTCACCAGAGCCTAGTATTTTATCAAGTGGAGTTTCAGGAAAGGTGAATCCTTTCTTTGGGACTTCTTTGCTGTGCAAATGTATTTGTTGATACTTCCACCAGTTTGTTTATATCCTTCTGATATTAATTTCCCAATGATTTTTGAGAGGTCAACGTTGAGAAATGTCAAAATAACAGAACAAACTTTAGTGACTGCTTGGGTGCTTGAACCAACCCAGAGTCACCTGGGTGTCTCATGACCACCTTGTAGCTGATCTGGAAATGTGCAGCTATTCCTGCTCTGCCCTATTTGGACACTTTCCTCTGAAGCCACTACATAAACTTAATAAATGTGTATACATTTGTATTTGTGCAGGGCTGAACTGTTGCTGTTGCTTACTGAACAAAATTCTCTTCTCTCTATATCCTTGTTTAATTAATTACATTCATTTTGCCTTTCCATTTGAAATGGTCAGTGAATGAGTGGAAAAGAGAAAGTATGTCTGTGATAAAAGTAAGCAGTAGTAAATAAACAAGCAGAAAAAGGCTTACATGCTTAATACTTTAAAGAGGATGAGGCCATTTTATAGCTCTATCTCACATCCTCTAAAAGCCAATTTTTCAGCAAGAACGGGCACCTCTGAAAATTGTGCCCCCACGAGGAGCCAGCTTCTCTTGGGGGGGGATTCAGCCACGCCCCCAGAAGCACAGTTTCCTGGAACCACCTCTGGGGCTTCTCTTTTTTTGCGTTGGTTAGGAAGGCACCAGTCAAGGAAGCTGGGGACTCGCAAAGCTGCTTCTTATCTAATTATTTCCCATCAACGGAGTCAACCTGCTTTAAAATATGGACAGAGATCTTCCGTGTTCAATGTATTTTTAAAAGGTAAGACCCAGAGAGAGTCAGGGTGAGAGCAAACGAGCAAATGGGACCACACGCACGCGCGCACACACACACACACACACACACACACACACACACACACACACACACACACACACACACAGAGAGAGAGAGAGAGAGAGAGAGAGAGAGAGAGAGAGAGAGAGAGAGCAAACGAGAGGGGGAGAAAAGGAGGGAGGGAGGAGGTGGTGTGATGTGTGTGTGTGTGTGTGTGTGTGTGTGTGTGTGTGTGTGTGTGTGTGTGAGAGAGAGAGAGAGAGAGAGAGAGAGAGAGAGAGAGAGCATGAGTGTCTCTGTGGGGAGAGGGGGGAGCATGAGAGACAGCGAGTGAGAGGGAGAGAGGAAGCGAGGAAGCAAGGGTGAGTGGGTGGGGAAAAGGAAAAAGTTGTTTTTCTCTGAGCTCACCTCCAGTCTCAAACTTTCCTTCCTTTTTGCTGCTGCTGCTGGTGCTGCAGCAGAAGCAGCAGCGGAGGCTTTTCTCTCCATGTCTGCTGGGACAATGGGAGCGCTTCTTCAACCACGTGATTGCAACAGGGACAAATGCACCTTTTTTAAAAAAAAAAAAAAAAGGTGGCTCTTCCAGGACATGAGATAGCGTGGCTCTTCCGTGATATATGATAGAGCTCTTATCAAAAGATAAAATGACCCCATTAACACTAGGAGAATGTGAAATGTTTCCATTAAACATCAAAGAAATATCAAAACATTGTTAGTGGCAAATATTTTAGTTGAGCTCATTCATCTAGTACCACCTAGTTACAATAGCATAGTATAATATAATGCTTGACATACAAAATGTGTTATTTTTCTCTGCCACTAAATGACTGTCTGTTGTAGGGCATGAACCAGACGCTTCTGTTGAAGTGACTGACCAGAGATTACTATGTGAGTAACTTTTATGGATCAATGAAGGTTTGAATCTGAGTCTCTTTGATCAAACTTCTAGACAAAATACTGTAATAGCTATCTTATACTATCTTACCCTAAAGAAGTTCCATTGAAGTCAGCATGATTTAGCCTTGTTTGATGGATGGTAGGAGTGCACACCTACTGGTAAGTTGACAACATTGATCAATTAAACAAAGATTTTCATCAAACATTTGACTCAACTACTCTAGCATAGATTTCATATATTTTTCATATATTCAAGATGAATCTCTACCTGGAAAAGTTTATTTGGTTTTAAGGAATCTGATATACAAAACAGGGAGCTTTCAAATAACAAAACTCTACAATTAACTTCAAAAACACTACAATGTATAACAGATAATAAATACTGCCATGTTTATAATTGTGTTGCTCCTTGCTGGATTCAAGCACAGAAAAGAGAGAGGGAGAATACTAACGATCAGGGAGGAAATGCATATGCCTTAATTAGGATAGAATATGTACATGTTAGGAGTAATAAAAATTATCTTGTATGATCACTGTATTCAGAAGTGGTGTGCTTTTCATTGACAGTTGGCAAGCCAGTGGGGTTATTTATGGAGCATTAATTCTGTACCTTACTTTCAGTATTTGGATTGAATGAATGTCAGCTAGTGGCATATGAATGAATAATGAAAGCACTAGCAAAAAAAAACCCACTGTAATTATTTTAAGGGATTAGATGTACTGCATATTAGTGGTATTCCTAGAATAGGCCCTCATCGTAAGAGGCAGCACTTACACAACTCATACAAGATCTCATATTCAAAGCCTTGCATCTCCAAACATAATTACCATATTAGATATATCAGCCAAGATGCTGGGCTGTATTGACCTGCTTTTGGGTTATTTTTAGATTTCTCTAATGTAACACTTTTGATACCGTTCTCTCATTGACAGGGTTGTCCCTACCAGCAGGGCTTGATGTGAGGGCAGCATGGGCACTGTAGGTTTTCATCTGAACTTTAGAAGATCAGTCTCAAGTTATTATTTTGATATAAGATCCAGCACTTTGCATAGTTCCTGAAGAGTTTGAACTAACACCTGGGCCAGATTCATTGTCTCTACATCAACAGAGTCACTGAGTTCTACTGGTCTCTACATTTAGAGAAAAAGAAACAACTTCTCTAGGCATCTGATGCTGAGACACATTAAACAGCAGGAAATAGCTAGAGATTTAATTTATTCTTATTGTGACTGTACTACCCAGGAAATTGAGAAGTTTTCCCTTTTGTGTGGTTTCTACTTCAAGTGCCAAAATGATGCAGATGGCCTTTGGTACTAATAGAAGTTTGGAAAATGTACTGCAACTTCAGCCATCAATCAGCCAGCATACCAGGGGAATTTGAGGATGATAGTTCCTAAAAAGGTAACTTCCCCATATTCTGGTACTAATTGTGTAACTTCCTACCTGAGAAGGGATGCCATTTCTTCCTCCAGTGTCATTTGCTAATGTTCCTTGAGCCATTGGAATATTTTATACAGTATTTTTAAATGCTGGATGCTGTCTTGTCATCATCATGGAAGTGATATTCATCTCCTAGTTCATTTATCTGCTGTATGTGGATATGGTGGTGTTGAGTCTGCAGCAGGCTATTCCTGATGTATGCTGCTGGGCCTCAGAATTAGTCCCAATAAAGAGTCCAGTAGGAGAGAGATCCAGGAAAAATACTGCTTTTATTGGGCCCAATAAAAAGAACAGTAGGCGAACACCCCACCCAGGACAGTGCTGAGATGTTCCGCCACGAAGACAATGGTGCAACATATTTTATTTCCTCCCCTTTCCTCCCCCAAGGTGGTGCCTCCCCTGGGGGCAGGTGGGGGCAGTCTTTGGGGATTGTCCAATGGATGCAGTCCGGAGGCTGGTCCAGGGGTGGTCCTGGGTGGTCCTGGTGATGCGGGACTGGGCATCTGCCCAGGTGTGCCTGGCCTAATCTGTCCCTTAATTGGGCTATCAGGGTGTGACAAAGAAAAGGAGAACCAATGTATTGTCCTTGAGTCCAGGTAAACTTGGGGAAATTGAAAAGTCAATGGGGGGGGGCAGAGAGAGTCAATATGGGAATCAATGGAGAGGTTGGAAAGCTGATGAGATAAGCCTGGGGCTGCCAGACAGTCCTTGGTGAGTGTGGAAGTGGAACAATAGAGAGCCCCAGGCTGTGACTTAATCCGGGAAGCAGCTGTGAAGAACGTGCTGGGATCCTGGTGGAAGATGAAGTCTGCTTTGGGGAGTGCGATTGTCTTGTGGAGCCACCATGATGTCCTTCTTTCTGTGCCATGGACCCTTTGCCCAAGATTGTATAGGTATAGGAGCCATAGGACAGAGTAGGAACACGTTTGAAGCATACCCAGGGAAGATGGGCTAAAGAGAGGAGAACGGGAGGGAGGAAGAATGGAAGAGAGAGAGAAGAAAGAGAAAGAGAGGGGGGCTGAGGTTGGCTGGGGTCAGAAGTCAGGGCCATAATGCAGGTAATGGAAGTGAGCTTGAGGGAAAAGGGGGCATCCCTGGGGTCTGAGGATGACTGTTTCAAGTCATCCTCTCATGAGCCATGAGCATGATTGGGATAAATCATCAACCCAGGGAGGGTTCCCTGAGTTGCGTCTCTTGCTGGCTTTAAGGGGGTTAAAGGATAGTGCCCAATTCTATAATTCTATGTTTTTCATTTCCATTGGGACTCATCCGTGGCTTTCTGTACTTTGTCTCACACAGCATTGTAGTAGCTCTTGTTGGAGAAGTGGCTTCAGAGGAGACTCTAACCACACAACTTGAAAACCTCTTGCAGTAGTTTCCCATTGTGTATATTTATTGAAATGTTTTACTATGCAAGTGTCTGTATATTGATTGAAAGATTGAAAGTGGTATGTTGGATGTGTGCCAGGAGAGTATGTAAAAACAGTTGGAGGGGGGAACAGAATCTGTGTGCGTGCAACAGTGTGTTGATTGGCTAGTATGCTGCCTGGCTGTAGATATGTTGTTTGTTACACAAGAAGGGTGTGTCAAGGTAACAAATATGACACTCAAACAATACCCTCAGAATAGCTGTTGTGAGTTTTTTGGGTTGTTTGGCCATTTTCTGAAAGTTTTTCTTCCTGATGTTTCGCCAGATTCTGTGGCTGGCATCCTCAGAGGGCAAGGAGCTCTGGGAACTAGGAGTTCTCTCTGTGCTCTGGGGTAATACTCTGTGCTCTGGGGTAACACCCTCAGAACTTTATAACATCCTTTGATAATCTGGTGGTCCATTTCCTCAACTACAGGGGAGAAATGCAGGGCTTCATAGAGTATAATAAATACTAGTTCTTCGGATACAGACCCTTCCTAATCAAATAGCACTTATCTCAGTGACTCATTTTTGGACATTAGTAGTATGTAGAAAGGTTCCAGTTACTTTCAAATCCAAATGTATCAACAATAAACTAAAAATCAGCATGACTGTCTGAGAGAGATAGGATGAAGTGAGGAGAAAAGGGGGACCTGTGAAGTTGTTAATTAAAAGTTGTGCTGAGAGGATTATGTTTTTTAAAATGAGAGCTGTGATGCCTCGTATATATTCTTGAAACCTGTGTGAAAAGTACAGGCTTAAATTTTAAAGAGTGAAGAAGAGATAAAGAAAAATAGATGTCAGCTCTATAAGAACTTGATAGTTTATAATATTGAAACATTTTTGTATGTACATTTTAAAAAGTGTTCTTGGTTTACAAATCCTGCTTATTACTTATGAAAATAGCACTCATAACTTATTACACTACTAGCATTACTGGCTAACACTGCCACATATCGACTGAATTCCTGTTGCTTTGTTTAACAAGAAGCTAACTGTCTCTTGCTTCGAGCTGACAATTAAAGAGTCGCTGGGCATGTCCTCCAGAATCCAAGTGGGGGCTCTCTAATTCCTTTGTAATAAAAACAAGAAAAGGAAAAAATAATGTTATACTGGTTCTTCTGTTCTTCTGGTAAGGACTGTTTATAAAGGAGAAAAACCCAACAAAGGCAATAACTGATGCTAATATAAAGAGGGTTTATTTAAAGGAAAGCGAAAGTAAAAAATAATTAAAAACAAAAAAGAATACAGTACAAAAGAATAATGTACTTAAAAGATGGGAGGCAACTTTCCCAAGAAAGGGTAAAGCCACACTCAGCATGCGTGCTCACATGAATATGTTTAATAGGACTTACAAGTAACGTAGGTCAGCAGAAAATATCAATAATGAATGGGCTTTCTTTCTCTCCAGTGCCCCACATTCCAATTATGTTTGTAGTTAGACTCATGTTTGATTGTTTTGTTACACATTGGTACTTGTAATGCCTAGAGTATGCTGATGGAGTCAAAATTGACACCCTTCTGGCTGATATGTCATTCTTCACTATCTAAGAAATAATCAAAATAGTTTTTGGGTCAAATGTCTTCAATCTTTGTTTGTATCCAGGATTTCTGCTCTTCAGATGCACATGGTCACAATCTGCTGCTGATTGCAATAGTAAAGGAAAAAGTAATGCTGACTATTATATTTCCAGAAGGCTATTCTCTCTATTTATGATCTAAAGCATATGATCCTAACCCTAAGCCTGCTCCCCATCATTTCTCTGAGTTGTGGTTGCCACTTATGATATGGAATTTTTCTTCTGGATCATTCCTTTCACCAAACCAGGAAAACAGCCAGTGTTTCCTAAAGCTCTGCCACAACTAAGGATTAAATTTATGCTGCCTCTTTTGAAAAAAGAGTAGAGACTCTTTGGTGATACAGTATATACAGTATATATATATATATATATTACCATATATAATATGGGGAGCAGGCAAGGGGTTTGGTGGCAACACACAAAGAGTAGAGGTAAGAAGGATGAGCCACATCTGCACCACATCATCTTAACACTGGATTTAAAATCACATATGAGAATGTGACCTTTTCGACTATAGTGAATCTACTGGTTTGGAGTGTTATAGAGATTGTAGTCCAGAAAAGTAACATTCTTCATCTTGCTTCAATATGATAAGGACAGCCTACATAAACAAGAAGGACTTCATACTGTGCATGTTATCACAGTAGTGTGGGTAAAGCAATGGGAGTGGGACACAGAGAACCAAGAGAAGGAATGAAGCCAAAGGACCTCTTCCTGCTTTCCCTATAATGTTTTTCTAAGCACTTGTGGAAAAGCTAAGAAGGGAATAACAACAAAGCTAATACAGCTCTTGGGTCCATTTATGGAGAAAGAAAGAAAGAAAGAAAGAAAGAAAGAAAGAAAGAAAGAAAGAAAGAAAGAAAGAAAGAAAGAAAGAAAGAAAGAAAGAAAGAAAGAAAATGCTAGCAGAAATTGAACAAGAATCCCAGCCTACTGTTCCTGATGTGACATTGTTGGCTTCTTGCTTCTTTTTCACATGTACTGCATTAAAGTCCTGTTACGGAGTAGTGAAGAATGAAACAACATCTGAATGTGATACAGAGGAGTCAGTGTGGATTCTAAGCTACAAGTGGCTTAACCTCCTGCAAATGCTCCACTGGATCAAAGTTGCCTTTCCCTCCCGCTATATAAGTACCAGCAATTTCCATTGATAATCAGACAATATAATATAGAAGGTGGTAGATAAGTTTGTTAATGTAGAGTTTTTCTTTTAAAAAAATCTTTGCTGCAGTGTGCCCTTCCTAATCATTTCAGCTCAAGACACAACATTGCAAAAGTCAACCTTTTGTAGCATTGACCTTTCTATGAGACTTATTTTCATTAAAGCTCCTCTAATGTAACACCAAAACATCCTTGAAGAAAGTAGCTTCCGGCAGCCATTGTCAATTAACCCCTTCTTTCTCCGTTGAGGGACTGCAGTAAGCTTAAAACTGCTGAAGACAGGAAAAGAACTGAAGTGGAAAGCAAAGGCAAATTAATTTTCATGCTGGAATTCAGTCAAGAATTAGTCAAATGGTCTTTCTTTAAGCATCAGAAGAGTGAGCTACTGTATTAGACCTTTCAATGTTTTTTTTAAGAAAGTCAGTTGGCAGTAAAGAGAAAAAAAGGAATGTCCACAAGAGGAGTGGAACTATTTCAGATTATCCTTGATAGTGTTGTGTTTGTGTAATGACTAGAATCTCTGAAGATCTGAAATACAACATGCAGGGCAACCAAACAAGCTTTATTAAGGGATAGATGCTGGCTGGATTAAAATTAAGCACCAACATTGTGCTGTTGTCTTCTAAAGTTCTTATACCAGATTTAAATATGCCCCAACTGTGGTCCAAAATGAAAGAATGAGAGGTTCTTGACCTTCTTTTCATGGTGATGTGATCCTGGAAACCAGCTACTGCCAGTTAACATGGTGGCACATGAAAGAGCCAAGGTCATTGCAAAAGTCTGGCATGCAAACATCTTCATTTCCCCCCCTTTGTGGCAGCTGCTGTTGTTATCTCATGATGCCGATTGCAAAAACAGATGCCAAATCAGCTTCCTTTCCCTCATCTCTTCTGCAGCCTACCATAGTGGAGATAGAGCTCTCCCATCACAGACAATATCTTCAAAATCTCTGGTGTTAAATGAGGAGTCCTGCCTCTAGCTCTCAGATGCCAACTGCTTAAGTCAAGAGTCAGAGATGAGTGCCCTTTCAGAAATTCCTGAGCCATCAGGACTGCTTCTCAAAGAAAAGAAATTCAGACAGCTCAAAGCAAGATAATAATAGTCTTTGTGAGCAGTGAGTAGGACTGCAGTGCCAGCCATCTTCGCCGGTGTTTGTGCATGGAATGTTGAGACCGTTAGAAAGATTCATTAATATCATCTCCCCTTCAGATATCTGTGTGCAGACAATAGGACTGAGGCTAGTTTAGCTACACAGGGCCAGATGTGTGGCCAATATTGCAGCTGTAGTAATTGTGTGGACCGTCTTATGCACGGTGGCTGAGGCACCAAAGTCTTCCAAATCCTAGAAATTAGGGGAACCAATTCCTATCCTCTATTGTGGACATTTAACAGTGGCAGAGACGTTGAACAATTCCTTTACTATACAGATAATCAATGGTGGTTTAGATAAAATAGCGAGCATGCTTCGAAAACAAGAGTAGCAGCATACTGTAATCTACCCGTAGAACAAAGACATGAATATTGAGAACAATGAGATGATATTAAGAAAATCCTCACCCAGCTGAAGGTTCAGCAAGTAATTGTTAGCAATGAAGAGGAAGAAGATTATCATACAGTACAGTATTTATGGTGATGCTGTTGATGGTAATGATCAATGTTTAAACAATGCTAAAAACATTTTATCCCATCATTCAGGTTTGATTTCTCACCTTATTTCAAATACTTTCTTAGGGTTCTGTCTCCAGAGTTAATTACCCTGCTCATCAGACTCTTCATCTCCAGTGTCATAGGGCGCTTTTACACGCCCTCTAAAATCTGGTGGCAACTTAAATTCAGACCAGAGATCGTGGGGGTTTGTCCCTCTTTCTGTGTTCCCACCCCTCCGCACTCCATTGTTCCTGTCTGCGTGAGGGGAGGGAGAAAAAAGGGAGAGAAAATGCAGGCTCACCTCCGTCTGCGGTTGAAGCAGCCCTGAGCAGACCCTTAGTGATTCCTGTCTCTTAAAGGGGTGGCAGGGACAAAAAAACAAACAGAAGGCGAGGGAGCCCAGCATTCACAGCTTTACAATCCGCATCGGAAGTTTTTTTACCTCCTGGAGGCCAGGTACTTGAAAAGTGCGCTGGGACACGCTTGGGTGGGCGTGGTCGTACTTAATTTTTTTAAAAGTCCAGAGCTGGTGGGAAAACATTTTTAAGCCCTTTGCCTCGGATTTTAGGGGTCATGTAAAAGCGCCCATAATCTTTGTTGTCATATTATGGAGGATGTGCAACCAAACATTATTGTGAAACTCATTGTGAACCAGGCATTATGAGCAGAACTTGGCAGCAGGGGAGGGGGGGAGAGCATAGGGATGATGGGAATTTTAGAAAGACCAGGTCAGAAACTATGTTTCAGATATCCCACAGTAAGTTTTTAGTTTAGTTTACTTTGTTTTTTGGATTATCTGAAAAGAGGCATGATACCACCTTTCCCATACATCTTGCTTTAATGTGAATCCAGGACATGGAGCAGTCCACAGTCCACAGGCTGGCCACAGCTGGGAGGATTCCCACTGCCATTGTCAGCAGCGGAGGTGGGACAGACTGACCCATTTGCGCTCTGAGGAAAAAGAAGCTGCCCAAGACCCCAGCAAAAACAACATTGCCATCCAGTCCATACCAAGGTGTCTGGAAAATTTCCCCAGGACTGGCCAGCAAATGCTGTTCTTGCCTGAAGGGCAGATCCCAGTGGCTCCATTTTTGCCATGTGTTGAGCCCTGACCTGGTGCTGTCAGTTGTTTGGAATCCGCCCAGCTGGGAATGAAGCCCTGGTGCAATTTAAAAATTGTGCCAATGAGCACTATTAAAAAAACACACTGGGACTTGTGTCATGTGAGACAACCAGGCTGCTGTGAAGCAGCTTTGGTCTTTCCTGAAATTGTTGTCCTAAGTCAACAGATGTTATTCCTCACATCACCATCTCTGTTGTCATTCTAAACAGCCAGATTTGTTCATTCTTTCTCCTTCTGACAAACAGACTGGGAAACAATTAATGAAGCAGGGAGTGAGCCAGCAAGAAGGAGACTTCAGACTGCCAGCTAAGGAGAAAGGAGCCCAGTAAACATGGGTTTATGGGTCAGGTATGTAGGGCTCAGGGGTGATTTACAAATGTCGGAATGCAACAACAGCACAAGAAACCTAATGGCTGTGGAGTTTATGGATGACAAGAGCATCTAGTCATAGTACACAGAGGAGATTGAACCACAAGGATAAAGATGGTACCAGAGAGAGAAGACCACCAGGGCAGAGTCAGTTAAGTGATGCTCTGCAGATAGATGTGACTGTCCCTACAATATTATGGTGGACACCCAGGTACTGAAGGGGTCAGAACCCATCTAGGGACAGCTCTTTGGGCAAGGAAAAGGACATGTCATCCAAATGGTAAGCCACCTCCTGCATTCAGCCCTGTGGTGTTTATTGTTTAAAACACAGGCAGCAGGACTGAAGGGGAACAAAGGTAGCAAGCAAAGTGGTCTGTGTTGGGAGTTGTTTTACCAGATCAGACTCTGTTGTGAAAATCCAAGTACTATAACAACAGAAGTTCAGGGAGTGAGAATACAGTAGGACCCCATTATCCGCTGGCTATTAGTTCCAAGCTTTCCCATGGATATAGAAAACCATGGATAAGAGAGAATACCAAACCCCATCCCCAAAAACTGCTGTTTTGTGACAGTAACTTGCTTTGTGGCTGCTGTTTCACAACAGTAGCTTGCTTTATAGCTGCTGTTTGTGACAGTAGCTTGCTTTACGGGTGCTGTTTTACAACAATAGCTTGCTTTGTGGCTTCTATATTATTTATTTATTTATTTTCCTCTTCCAATCATGAATAAGTGAATTGGTGGTTAATGAATCAGTGGATTGGGGGGGGTGTCCTATGGTATACAATCGTAGGCTATCTCCAAACATCTTTGTCATGATGTACTCATTTTGATTTTATTACCTGTTCTGCTTTATACATACACACAAACTCAGACCAGGCAGCAGCTCACCATCTTTCTTGTTCTAAATCCATGTTCTGTTACTCGTTCTTTAGTTCCCTTGATCATCAAGCTGATCATTATCACATCACAGCAGTGTTCCATTAAAATTTCAGTAAATAATGTTTCATCAGAACTTCTTTCTGAGAGAGAGTCATCTCTTCTCTGTGTAATTACTTTTTGTCATCTTTTCCCTACTGTCATCCTTTTCATATTTTTACCTTTGTACAATGATGACCTCTAAAATAATTCACAAATACTGAGCATTTCAAAGGACACTTTGATCTTTAGCCAGCCCAGAAAACTAAGGTACAGTATTCAGGTTTTCATTCTTTCCTTAAAGGAAGTGCTCAGTTGTGTTAAATTCCCTCTGCTGGCTAATACTGCACTTCACACTGACTCATGAGAAGAAATCAAATTTCCCATGGGATCTCTCTAGCTTCTGCTTTACCACTCAAGCAACTGTGGCACAATTCTAAGTGTCATTTGCATCAACCCCCAGTATTTTGTTGCTGGTATATTATATTACCATCCTGCCTGCATAAAGTTTGTTTGTAGCAGCCTGTGTAGTGGTGGGCAAAACAACTGTGTGTCATTTTGTGTGCCGTATGTTCTGTTTTCTCATCCACTTAGAAAAACTCACACTTTTAATATTAGGCTATGGATTCCTCCTTTTGTTTGCTGGGCCTCACAGTTTTTCTACTTAAAAATCATAAAAATAGTTAAGTAGGCTATTGTAACCATGCCATCTCTTCCCCTGCCAAGTTAGTCTCTTTTTTAACATCAGATAGATCTTCACATGCTTTCAGGGCATTTAAAATTTATTTCCCTCTTGTGGGTAAATCCACCAATCTATCTAAGACTTTTCTATAATGTGCAATCAATTTGTGGGAATATCACATATCCCATGCAAGACGTTCTTCACTCAGGTCCTGGATACTGGGGACCAGTCCATTCATCTGCTTCCTGTGAGCAGTTTACTATTTGTGTTGTGAACAAGATCAGTCAGATTTCCACTGACATACGTTCCATACTAGACTACCAGCACTAGCCAAGGGAAGTGCAGTTGTAGTAATTCTTCTGATATCTCAGCAGCTTTTCGTACCACATATTTTGCTAGATCAAGTCTCCAGATTAAGCACTGTAATGAGATGGTTTCAATTTTTCCCACTGGAGCTTACCCAGCAGTAGCATTGGGGGAACATTATTTGACATCATGGCCTATGGAGAATATTGTCCCTCAAGGCTCTGTCCTAGAGATAGGCATAATGTGAGTTGTCCTAATTCATCAAAAATTGAACTATGGTGGTAGTGGTGGTGGTATGTGTGCGGAGTCAGGCCTACTCAGCTTCCCTTCCAGGTCCACTATCTGTGCAGGCCTGGAAGAGAGTGGGTTGTGTTTGTTTGTTTGTTTGTTTGTTTGTTTGTTTGCCTTAGGTGCTTGCAACTCACACAATGCAACTGCTAGGATCACACTAAGATTAAAACTACTTCAGCCATGACTGAGTAGAGAAAACCTCATACTGTCTGTAAAGGCTTGTAGTAATACTTATTAATACTATCCTCTTTCCCTCTGAAACATGAACTATTATTGGCAGAGACAAAATAATCAGTCACACTGCTTTGACTGTGCCATGCAAAAGCTATGGATTGTTTAATAGCTGTCATTATTTTAGACCATAATTGAATGTGAAAAGGACTGCTAACATTTACATCATCTTAAAGTAAGTCATTATTCCCCTTTGAAGGAAATGTTGAATGTGGTTCAGCATGGCTTTGTGGAATTACACAGGAACAATTGATCAGTTTGGAAGGACTGGTTCCAGCATATCAGTCCTGATAAGTTTGTGGTTGGTTTAAAAATAGCATTGCCCCACATTGGTTTAATAGCTAAAAGCAAGGTTTATTTGGAAATACAATAAGAGCATGAAAAGACAGACAAAGAGCTAGATATGTCTAGGGACCTGAGTCTGGGGACCATCAATGGTGATCCCAAGAGCCAGGACCCCCAAATGGAGATGAATACTTGGTTATATACCTTCTTCACCACCACACCCAGAATCCAGAATCTTGTTGATGGTTCCAACCCGTGTTCAGACCAGCTAAAACCAGTCAAACCCAGTTCATCTCTGGTGCTTTCATATCCCAGCTTGACCCTTCATTCAGAGTCCTAGTTACTCACAAGACCATCTGTAAACACTTCTTCTTTCAGGTTCTTCCCCTACAGGTAGCTGCTTGTGGTTAGAGTTCCACAGATGGTACAGAAGTTACCTAATTCCTTATCTTGCCAGCTCTGTGAGCTCTCAGTAAATGCAGCTTTAAACTTTGTAAACACCCAGCTTTTATGCATTTTCAAGCTCATTGAGTTTTGATTATTGATTACAAAATATCAATTCCTATCAATCCTTTGATTTCTAACTCATATATTCCCACACACACAAAGTGTTTTTTTAGGAATCTGTACAGAGTTGTAACTAACAATTTTGTCACCAGAGCAAGTAGTACAAACTGTGCCCTCAAATCAGCTTTCATGACATAAAAAGAATGCAGGAAATAATTATAGCACTGAACACCTTGCCAGGATCTCACCTCCTGAACAGGGGATCAGCATTATCATTGGAACTTCAAAAATGAAAACAAACAAAGAATGTGTTTAATATGTATTTGATGTGCCCTGCCCAGAAAACCAGTCTACCAAGTACTATACCTCTAACAGGGAGGTGTGGTCTACCTCTTATCAAAGTTGAGGAGTACTCAGTTTATACAGTATGTCTGCTTTCTATTTTGGGTCTGGGTGAGAAATCTGGACCACTGAGTTGTGGGTAGATTTGCCCACTGCTTCCTCAGCAATATCCACAAGTTTTCTTCTTCTCTTCACCAGATGCCTGGTG
Organism: Phrynocephalus forsythii; assembly: GCA_029282475.1. Taxonomy (NCBI): domain Eukaryota; kingdom Metazoa; phylum Chordata; class Lepidosauria; order Squamata; family Agamidae; genus Phrynocephalus; species Phrynocephalus forsythii. Next base: position 78,506,874 of record JAPFRF010000003.1, read on the forward strand.
GATTAGCTGTACAGCCTGTTGAAAATCATCTACCTCTTCCCACAGGCATGGTCTACTGATGACTTTACTTATGGAAGTAGTCCAGATGAATCCCAAAGGGTGCAACCATGGGGAAAGGTGCACTCTCTAAATGTGTTACCCAGGGATAAACCTTGGGTGGCCTTGCCTTAGTTACAGTTCTGGGTTTGGACCACTGAAATTTCCCATTCTGGCACATCTTTGTATAAAGCCTACCACCAATTCTTGAAGATTAGAACTATAAACTGTGGCAGGTTCAGTTGAGCTGTTAAGGCATTAAGCCATGGACAAAGAGATTCATCATCAGCATGACCCAGATAGGGGAAAGGACAGATTTTCAAGAGATTCAGGGAATTTGAAGTTCATCTACATCTGGGCAGGGTTTGGTTTATTTGTTTGGTTTGGTTCTGGGCATTTTTGGTTCTTACTTGATACAAAGAGATAATTTTTTTCCACTTGCCCTTTGTGGTCTTGGTGGGGTCTGTGCCAGATGATAGAAGGTAAAATTTGACCACAAGGGCCACCAAATGTATTTGCATACCTGCTTCAGGAAATGGTCATCTGAATGAATCTGAGAGGAGAGTTGTTGGGTGGCTACTTATAGCTAGGAGAAATACAACAATAAAAGAAAGACTCCACCTGCCAGTTGGAATCTTTACTGAATATAAGCAAATGGGGGGGGGTAGATTTATGCTAGAGAACTACAGAACTGTTCTTAAGGCAAGATAAGTACCCTGACTAGTTTCATTATTGAAGGCCAAGTGGCAAATTTCATTTATATGTCTGACAATGGCTGTGACAGTCTTCCGATAGTTACTCCAGTCAACCTGGAGGACATAACAATTAAATGAATGAATAAAATGACCTCATTCGTTTTTATGTTTTGGATTATCCCTGGAAATGGCAGTAGCTTTATGTACCAGCCTAAGGAGAGGATTGTTCTGAATCCTTGACGTGGTGTATGAGCCTATATGGATATAGAGAGTGACCTTGTGCCCTGATTTGCAGAGGTCGTTTATCTACCTGAAGGTCTCTTACAGAGCAGTCTATAAGATGCAAAAGTGACTGTCTGGAAGCTACCTATCTACAGCAGGCATCTGGATAGCAAACTGAGGACGCATATAGGCCATATATCAGGGGTGCCCAAACTTTTTGTAAGGAGGGCCAGATTTGGTGGCTGAGAATGTGTCAGGGGCCGGTTGCTCCCCGACCCTGCCACCCCACTGCAAGCCCCACCCACTTACCCATAAGCCCCAGCCACTGACCCCTTGCAACCCCACCCGCAGGAAGGAAGGCGGGGACCAAGGGAGGGAGGGAGGGAGGTGGAAACCAAGAGAGGAAGGAAGGAAGGTGGGGAACAAGGGAGGGAGGGAGGGAGGGAGGGAGGGATGGGGAGAGGGAGGAAGGAAGGAAGGAAGGTAGGGACCAAGGGATGGAGGAAAGAAGGAAGGTGGGGACCAAGGGAGGGAGGAAAGAAGGAAGGTGGGGACCAAAGGACGCACAGGGAGCCGTGGCCACAGGTCGCCCCTTGGAAGAGGTGTTCTGTGTGACCTTGCACCCCCCCAAGCTCCCCAGCGGTGGCAACGGCTCGCCCGCCAGCCCACCCCAAAGCTCCTTGGCGGTGGCAGAGGCCGGCTGGCCTGCCCACCCCCACACATTCCCCTGCGGGGCCGGTGGCGACAGACCACCCATCCGCCCAAGCTTCCCAGCGGTGTCAGTGTTGGCAGAAGATTTTTTTAAAAATGGGATGAAGGAGGGAGAGGGAGGAGCAGGCCAGCCAGCCGCGGGCCACTCAGAATGGCCTGACGGGCCGGATTTGCACACACCCCCCGGGCCGGACTTTGGGCAGGCCTGCCATATATGGATATTCACCTCATTTTTCTGGGAACTGCTTCTACTCAAGAGGCTGGAAACCAAGCCCTATGAGGAAAGAACGAAAGAACTGAGCATGTTTAGCCCAGAGAAAAGAAGACTGAGGGGCGATAAGGTAGCACTTTTCTAATATTAGAAGGGCTGCCATACAGAGGAGGGGCAGTTTCTGTCCTCAGTCCTCCCAGAGTGTAGGATGCACAACAATGGGGTCAAGTGAAGAGAACCCAGCTTTTGGCTGAATATCAGGAAGAACTTCCTAACTGTTAGAGCAGTAGGGGAGTGGGACCAATTACCTCAAGAGGTGGCGAGTGCTCCAACATTGGAGGCATTTAAGAGAAATCTGGACAACCACCTGACAGATATCCTTTGATTTGTATTCCTGGATGGAGCAGGGTGGTGGTGGACTAAATGGCCTTGTGAGCCCCTTCCAAATTCACTATTCTATAATTCAAGTTATAAAAATTATTTCTAAATTTGTATATGTACATATAAATTACTGTATGTGTTATAAATACACACATGATTGCACCCCACTGTATAACTCCAACACAATCATCAAATTTGCAGATGATACAACAGTGGTGGGGCTCATTAGTAACAACGATGAGTCTGCTTATAGGAAAGAAGTACAAGGGTTGACTCAGTGGTGTAAAGAAAACAATGTTATATTTAACACCAAAAAAACTAAATAACTTATAATTGATTTTAGGAGGAAGAAAGATGTACATTTACCATTGTACATAAATGGTGAGGAGGTGGAGAGGGTTGGTAGCTTTAAATATCTGGGCACTTACATCTCAGATGACTTCTCATGGACTGCAAACACCAATATGGTTGTGAAGAAGGCACAGAAGATGCTGTATTTCCTGAAAATGCTCAGGAAGATGAATTTATCTCAGCATCTACTGTCTTACTATCACAGCACCATTGAGAATGTCCTAACTTATGGCATGCTATCATGGTATGGGAGCAGCTCTGTAGCAGACAAAAATACTCTACAGATAATAATTAAAATTGCCCAGAATGTTACCGGGCTCCAGCTACCAACCCTGGGTGACATCTTCACATCTCGCTGTTTGAGGAAGTCACACAAGATTCTGAGGGACTCTACTCATCCTGCTCACAATTTCTTTGAACTGTTGCCTTCAGGCAGAAGATACAGAACAATTAAAACTCGGACCACACGTCTTCTGAACAGTTTTTATCCCAGAGCTATAATTGCACTTAATAATGAACTCAAGAACCACCAGCAGTGAGCACTTGGGCAGGATTACCTAGCCTGTTGTGTAGATGCTTGTGTTTTTAGGGGGGCGGGTTGGTGGGGGGGGAGTGTTTGGGGATTTTTATGTGTGTGTGTTGAAGGTTTTTTTAATGTGTGTGAGAGTGTTTGGAGATTTGTGTGTGTGTGTGTGTGTGTGTGTGTGTGTGTGTGTGTGTGTGTGTGTGTGTGTGTGTGTGTGTGTGTGTGTGTGTGTGTGTGTGTGTGTGTGTGTGTGTGTGTTGAATCTGGTCTCTGGGTGTCTGAATTTTGTTGTATGTGTATACTGTGTATATACACACAATGACAATAAATTATTATTATTATTATTATTATTATTATTATTATTATTATTATTATTATTATTATTATTATTATTATTATTATTATTAAAAATACATTTCTTCCCATTACATATTACACAAAAAGAACCTGTTCACCCTGGGGATTCGCAGAGAAGAAAGGCAGAACATTTTGGTCCACTTTAAAGTTGATGAATTTTGATTAATATTCTCTTTTGGTGAATGTTTTGCTTACTGCTTCCACAAAAGGCAATGCTTTCCTCTTACCTGTACAACTGACCTGTACATTTGTGCTGCTAAAATATGTCAGCACAAATGTTCCGAGTTCATAAGGGAAAAGAGCCAAAGTTACAGTATTTTCTGCTCTAAAATATTTCACAGTGTTTATAACACTGGGATTTGTCTCTTTGATTTATCAGTAACACAAAAAGGCTAATCTACCCCTATTGAGTCCAATAAAATTAGGGGTGGGGGAGATCGTGACTTTTTTTAAAAAAATCATTATAAAATTCATGCTTTTAGTGAGTCTATAGATAATCTATATGACATAGCTATTCTGGCAGTTTGATTTGCAGCTAGTGAGAAACCCAGAGGAATATGTTTTTAGCTGTGATGTATGCCTTGGAATAATATCTTTTTTGCTTTGCAAGTATCAATGTTAGCAATATTTAGAAAAACACAATCAATTAGTATAATTTAACAGTATCCTAGGGATATAAAAGCTTTCATGAAAAGTGCTGTTAAAGGGGGGATATTACTGAAACTCTCCAGATTAGAGATGGGCATGAAACAGAAAAATGGTGTTTCAGTTTTTCGTTTGTTTCGCATTGAATAATTTTATTGGGTTTTTAAGGAGGGAACAAAGGGAAGGGATATGGGAAAAAGGGGGTACAACGGTTTTTCGTTTGTTGTTGAGAGGTCTGTTTTGGTTCATTTCCGTTTGTCGGGAATTTTTTGAAAAATTTCGTTACTGTTTTTTGTTTTTTCGTTTGTTGTTTCTACCCGCTTTTTGTGTGATTTTTAAAGCATTTCCATGTGCAGGCATCCCCCAATGCCCCAGACCAGAGGGAAAACACTAAAAAAAATGGATGCTGGCAGAGACACAGTATAGACTAGGTATGCACGGAGGCTGCAAAGGCAGTGGCGGGCGTTGCCCAGGGTGCAAGGCAGCCGCAGAGTGACTGCACTGCGGGGCAGGGGAGGGTACTCACCAAGAGGTATGCAGCACGCATGCACACAGGGAGGCTGCAGGACTGAAGCTAGAGTCGCAGAGACAGCAATCCCACCCTAACTCCCACCAGAGACTGCAAGGAGGACGGGGGCTGCCAGAACTTTTTATGCCCTCTGTAGCTGCCAGACCTGCCCGTCCAGTCTGCAACCTGGGCATGCTATTGGTTGAACATGATCCCACATCACATGGCTTGCCTCCATTTTGTGGCTGGTGGCGACATCCATTTTAAAGGGAAAATAAAAATACATTGCGATGGGAGAACACAAAAACAAACATTTTAAGGACCCCAACCCCCCTGGTAGGTATTATCAGACAATATAAATAATTATCGCTGCGTTTTTACAGATGTCCAGGGCGTTTTTTAACATTTAAAACAGCTCATTTCATTGCACGTCGCCATTAACGGAAACGAAACGTAACAACCACAGTTTTCATGGTTCTGTTCGTTTCGTTTCGTTTTCATCACAATTTTCGTTTGTCATTTCATTACATAACGGAAACGACAAACGGTAACGGAAACGTGCCCATCTCTTCTCCAGATACATGTTATCTATGATTAGCCAATGATATGCTCATAAGAGGCAAGCGTGATATAAGCCTCAGGGGGGGGGGGAGCCAGGGACGAAAGAAGAAGAAAAAAGCAAAACTTCACTACTATGATGGTACTGTTCATTGGCAGGTCACCCCAACCAAACCTTCCAATGGTGACAAAGCAGACAGAGAATATTGTAAAAATAGGATTCCCAAAATCCCTTATGATAAACTTAAATGCATAACATGTAGAATTGCCAACAAAATTACTATCAGTTCCAGGAGACCTCTTTTACTTTGCTGATTCACTGAAATTAACTGTGTTACAGTCCTGTATCACCCATGGTGTTTGCTTGTGATTTACAGTGTTTCTTTGACTTATAAAACAGTAGAGTGCCGAGGTCCAGCTTTAGTTGTGAGAGAGAAAAGCCTGAAATTGCTGCAGTAAGCCTAGCATGGGGAGAATGATATCGTCTAAGTTTATGAGTTGTGACATTCCAAAGTAGTGTAAAAGATCACACTGGGTTACATATGACCTACAAAGGCAGTCTCTGAAACTCATTAGGCAGTGCAGCCTGACAGAAAGCATTGCTTCATTTGAGGCTCTTGATAGTTTTTCTGCCCACTGGGAGCACAACACTCAAGTCTTCTAGCGGAAATTTGAACTGGGAATGGATGGATAATGCTGCTATTTTTATGGTAGCTGATTTTTTTAAAAAAGATTTCTTTTTCTTTTTACCTTGTGGCCAAATATTTCTCTCTCAGTCTCTCTGTGGAAAAGATTATCCTGTGTTTTTAGCATGAAATACAATAGTCAATATGAAGAATATTGGGAATATATAATAATAATAATAATAATAATAATAATAATAATAATAATAATAATAATAATAATAATAATAATAATAATAATAATAATAAAACAACAACAACCCTGAATGCAACATTCTCTTTCTCTTTCTCTGTCTGAGGAATCACTTCATGAACATATGCAATCCTGTTGATTTAATGGGTCTACTCTAGACTCACTTACTAAACTAAATAACAAGGTTTCAGCCATTGAAATGCAAATTTACATCAGTAGTGTAGGGGAGCCAGGACTCACTGGACCAAAACCCTGGGGCTTTCTCAATAAGGAATTAGGCTGTCACTTGCCATTCCATGTAGGCTGCCCTGTCTGCCCTTATGAAGAGTCCCCTTGGCCACGCCCATTTTTGACTGCTGCGTTGGTTTTTCTTGCAACGATCACTGGGGGCGGTGTTTTTTTAAATCAGTTCCTCCACCCCCTTTTAAAGCGAATTGGTTGTATTTGCAGACATACTATGCCACCTTTTTCGGTTTCCCCCGTTTCTGACATTTCCCTGTCATAGTTTAAAGTGGTTCAGCCAAGTGCGAATGGGGAAGCCGATTGCTAAGCAACTGCTGAAGTGCAGACTGCCGAACCGCTGTAGCGACCACATGACTGCGGGAGGAGATAAGGTGATGCAAAATAAAAAGCAGCTGCTCAAGGAAGTGCGGTAGTGGCCTTAGCCTCAGTCCTTACAATTGTGGATGGAGAAATGGATTTTTCCAAGAACAGTGTATTGTGGCAACTTGTCTGAGTTGTAATGCAGAGTATTTTGAATTGGTTTGGTCTTGAGTCAATAATTAACAACTATTCTATTAACTTTATAAAAGACTTGTTCCCTGTTTCATCTGTAATTTTGAACTAACATTGTCAGGAGTGCAGGCTGTGAGGACTTGTCACAATGAGTACCTGTAGTTCCTAATTAACCACTACACTACTGATTTACACTTCTGTAATTAGAGTGCCTAATGGACAGACCTCCCACTTACACCTGTATAAGTGATGATTTCACATTCAGGTAATAGATGTGTTCTGCAAAATATAATTTAAAGTAAATTGAACTGTTTCTCTTGCTATAGATAGATACAGAGATCTGTGCTGAATATTGGGCTTCATCTCAGGGGACTTCATTAGCTATATTTGATGTATTTTCATGTTCTCGTATGCTTATTTCACTTCATCTTGTTCAGTTTTCTCCCAGATGGGTATATTTATTTTGCCTGACTCAGGATGGGTTTGTGTGTCCTTGCAGTTGAAGCTCTGACTTTTTGGTGCCTGGCTGAATGTATCATCTACCAACTCCATATAAACAAAGAGGGCAAAGCCCCCTTATTATGAAAGATGTGGCATATAAATATAACAAATAATAAATGAACAAAGGCTGTGTGACACCCTAGAACCCAAGTCATCCTCTGCCACCCTAGCCTCAACATCCCTGCTGTTTCTAAAAATATATTTACTCCCCTTTTTTTTTTTTTTTTTTGTTTGCTTAAAAAGTCAGCCGATGCCCTCTAGAAGCCTGTGTTTTGCATGGCACACTACCTCTCTAAAGAGTTCTAGGTCTTTTTCGTAATGGAACATTAACTTGAAATAGGTCAAAAAGAGTCAGCAAAATTGCTCCTTATGGCCACTAGAGTTGGCAGGGGAAGTTTTTCCATTTAAAAAAGACTTTTAATGCAAAGTATTTTGGGGTTGGGTGTCAGTCCTCTTCGAGTTGCCTACTTACATACTTTTAGATATGGGCATGAACCACCAGTTTGGCAGTCCGTGACAATTGGGCTGAAAGCTCAACAAGTGTTTGCTCTGGACTCCCTGCCCTGCCCCCTCCAGATGCTGCCTCTGATTTCGTGGGGCAGGGCACCAAACTGCAGACCACCTGCGGGGCTGTCAGCCAAATCAGCACATGTTTACATTCTACTTTTTCGTAACTCAGACATCTGAGTTATACATCCTGAAATGATTGGTCTCTAGGAAAGTGTCCTTTAGAAACTGGACTGGGGAAACCCAATCTTCAACAAACTTGGAGGGATTGTAGAGAAGATTCATATGACGTTCCTTGGCAGGTTTTTATAGAGGAAAAAAATGAAAACAGAATCTTATTTCCAGAAGAAACTGGTAAATACTGCTGACGCAGAAGGACTTTGATACAGAAGGAAATTTACGGGAGTCTCAGCTTTTCAAGAGTTTGAAATTGTCTGAGAATGAAAGTACCTGTCTCAACCTCACTCCATACTCTTGGATACTTGACATTACATGCAAGGTTGTCAGGAGGTTCCAGAAGGTATGACTGGCCTCTGTGCTGAAACTGTATTATCTTATTCTTGTAATTTCAGAAGAAACAATGGTTATTCGTGGGAAAAAGCTATTGCCCGAGGTTGTACTCCTAAAACTTTATTTTACAATCCAAAGAATAAAATCCTGTGCATGTATGTTTAGGTTCACAATCTGAATAGATTATTTGAAATAAGCAAAAAAGCAAATTCTTATCTCTATATTCTGCACTGCGTAATTTGGCAGCACTGTTGCAGGAAACTGTGGCTCAGTTAATTAAGCAGGATGTTATAATCAAGAGTTTTAAAAGAGACAATGGAAGGGGGCATTGGTTTCAGAGTGCATTAGCAGTGGAAACTCTTTCATTCTTTGGGGGAGGATGCCTCGAAATGCTGCTTTAACCAAATGCTGACACAATGTGTCAATGTCTATGGCCCAGTAAGCATATAAAATCTTGTAGACCCAGCATTCACCATTCAATTTTTCATTATCATATAGGATTATTTTTAAAAACAACAATAAACACAATGACTAAGCTTCTATAACAAGGGCAGTCTCAGTCTTGGAGGGCTTAGGGGCAGAGTTGTGAGGGATGTGTGTTAGAACAGTGGTCCCCAACCCCCGGGCCGCGGACCGGTGCCGGTCCGTGGACCGGTCGGCACCGGGCCGCCTGGGGAGGACGGGGAGGCTCCTCCCCTTTTCCTCCGCCGCCCTCCTCCTCCTCCTCTTCTCTCCCGCGGGCCGCCGGTGGAGGAGGAAGGCTGGAGGAGCGCAGGAGGAGCCGCCGCCGCCGCCTTTGCCTCCCTCCTCTGCCCGCCGGTGGCAGCGGCGCGTCCTCCTCCTCCGCCCTCCTCCTCCTCGCCCTCCACCACCAGCAGCAGCAGGAAGCTGGGGGCCGGGCGCGCGGGGGCCGGGCGGGGGAGGAGGGGGCGTTGGCGAGCCCCCCACGCGCGCACGCACCGCCGCCGCAGCGTGGGGGCCCCCTCAGTCGGAAGAGGAGGTGGGTGCCCCTCCTCCTCCTCCTCCCCCTGGGGCGCGTGCCCTTTGGCCCCTCCCTGCGGCCGCTCCAGGGCGGAGCGCCGCCGCCGCCGCCGCCGGACCGCACCTGTGTTGGGGGCTGGGGGCGGGCGGGGGTCGTCGCGGTCGGCCTGGGTGTTTCGTCACCGCCGCGACCCCCCGATTTCGCCGCCGCCCCTCGACCCCCCCCGCAATCGCCCCAGCTGCTGCTGCTGCTCCTCCGGCGGCGGCGGCGGCGGCGGGAGGGGGAGGGGGAGGAGGAGGAGGCGCTACCGCCCTCGTTGGAGCCCCTTCGGGGTGGGGCGGGTTCCGCCAGTCCCCAGCGGCTGCCTCGCCGCCTCCCCAGGAAAGCGGACAAGTTCCAGCAGCAGGTGAGAGAGGCGGCGGCGGCGGCGGGAGGCGCTCGGGCTCCCCTTCTCGGCCCAGAGACCCGGCGGGAGGGGGCAAGTCTTGGTGGCGGGGGAGGCGCGCGCGGCGTGGGATGAGCTTTGCCCGCCTCCCTGAGAGGTGGCCAGAGGTGTGTGTGTGTGTGTGTGTGTGTGTGTGTGTGTGTGTGTGTGTGTGTGTGTGTGTGTGTGTGTGTGTGTGTGTGTGTGTGTGTGTGTGTGTGTCGGGGGAGGGCTGAGGAAAGGACACTGGCCTCTCTGGGGGGCGCGCGGGGACGCCACCCCCCACCAGCCTCCCTCCCCTCCCCCTCTCACTCACCCGCCCGAAGGCCGAAGCCGGAGGTGGGCGGCGGCGGCGGCCGAACCCAGGCGGCTGCCGTGGCCGCGCGGCCGCCGACAGGAGGAGGAGGCGGGGCCCGCCCGCCCAGGAGCCCCAGGCTCCCCCACCCCGCCCATGCACGCGGGGTGAGCGGCACGCCCGATGCCCCCAGCCGGCGGCGCCGCCGCCGCCGCCCCGTGGCCCCCCGCAAGGCACACGCTCCAAGCCCCCCACGCCCCCTCCTCCCCCCTCCCTCCCCCATCCCCGCCCCCCACACCCTCCCCTTCCCCCGCCCGACCCCCGCACCCCCTCTCCCCCTCCTCCGCACCCCCAGCCCCGGGCCACGGAAAATCATCAAACATTTACCGGTCCGTGGGGACAAAAAGGTTGGGGAGCACTGTGTTAGAGTACAGCCACAAATAGTTGCTTTCAGGCATTTTAGAAAGAAAGCAAACAGGAGGCCTCCAGGAATAGAAAAGAACTTGTGTGAAGAGGAAGAATGCGTTTCTGCAGGGTGGCGGTGGTTCTGTGGTAGTCTTGGGAGCAATTAAAATTCACTTGATGGACAGATTTCACCTGTTCTGCATCCTTTTGAGTGACTGAAATTTGGCTCTCCAGTCAGTCAGTCCTGAACAGTCAGTTCTCAGCTGTAGCTCTTTATAGTTATATAACTGATTCTTGTTCTAATTCTAACTGATTCTCCATGAGCCCGTGACCAGTGCAGCTGCCAATGGGCTGTGTCAGTGGATTGGAAGATCTGGACTGCACAGCAGTGTATTTGGCTATTTATTAATTTGTGATTTTGATTAGTCACTGGGCAACTATACATTTGCTTTTGGGCAATTGTACACACAGTGGTGGTGTGGTTTTTAGACTATCCCCTGGCTCCCCAAGAATCTGTTTAATTGACTTGACCCATGCAAAGAAAGAAATCAAGGAGGAAGTAAATAAATTCAGATTGAAGTTTAACTGCCAGGGTGTTTGAAACGGGGACAGAATCAACATAGTTTTGGAATTCCTTAACATAATCTGATATCCAAACATAAAGTGTATACTCTTAACAGTATCTGCTGCTGGCTCTGAGCCATTTCTTTCTTTCTTTTCTCTTATTTGTACATATCCAGAGACTTCCTTTGATTCCAGGGTTGCTTTGTTTGAAGATGCCCAACCATTAACGTCCCAACTTCTCTGAACTTAATGAGCATGAAACAAACACTGGCATGCAGAAGATGTCCTTCTAGTCATGATTTAAAATTGAATTGAAAGTGTGTCATATCCAACTCACGTCCACCATCACTAAAAATCTGAGAATTAGATTAAAACATATTTTATCCTTTTGATGAGATCCTAAAGTGAGTCTTTCTGCCCAGGTCTACCCATAAATCATTTTCTATTTGAATTGTCAGGCTGCATTGTTGTGTGCGCAGTGGTTAAATGCCTGTACTGCAGGTAAAACTGTGCTCACGACCTGGGTTCAATCCCTGGTAGCAGGCTCAAGGTTCACTCAGCCTTCCATCCTTCCAAGGTCAGTAAAATGAGTACCCAGCTTGCTGGGGGGGGGGCAATGTGTAGCCTGCACACTGTAATTAAAATTGTAAACCGCCCAGAGACTACTTGTAGTGGTATGGGGCGGTATATAAGCAGAACACTTTGCTTTGCTTTTTGCTTTGATTTCAGTTACTGGCAATCTTAAGCAGATTCTTTCAGGTTCTGGAGCTTGCATTTGAACTATATACCACCACATTTTTTCTCTGTGTTGCTTTCCTTTGCCCCGCCTTATTTATTCTTATAGAGATTGCTCCTGCTTTGTGATTTTTTTCTTCTTTTAACTTTTTATGTGAACCGCCCTGAGTTCCCGCCCGGGAAGTAGGAGCGGTATATAAATTTGAAAAATAAATAAATATATAAATAGTGCTTAAAGCACTCTGGGCAGTTTACAATTTATTTATGCAGGCCACACAGTGCCCCCCAAGCTGGGTACTCATTTTACCAACCTTGGAAGGATAGAAGTCTGAGTCAACCATGAGCTGGCTATCTGGGACTGAATCCCAGGTCATGAGCACAGTTATAGCTGCACTACAGCTGTTGAACCACTGTGCCATGAGGTCCTTTATGACATTCTTGTAAATCAATGCCTGTTGAAATAATACAGGGTTCCACCAACTCTTACATATTAATGTGCTTGAGAAGGCCTATGTTAAAACAAACAATACAGTGGTACCTCTACTTACGAGCGGCTCGCCTTAAGAGCAATTCAATTTAAGAGTAAAAAACTGTTGCCATTTTAACTGCTGCCTTACAAATTTTAGATGCAGTCTGCTCTACTTGCATTTTTTTAAAAAAATATTTATTTATTTATTTATTTGATTTTTTAGATATGGCTGCTCTACTTAAGAGTTGTTTGACTTAAGAACATGCATTCGGAATCAATTAAAATCATAAGTAGAGGTAGTACTGTATGTGTTTTTTTAAATGGAAGACTAGTAGGAAAACTAAAGGAAACTATTAGGATCTTGCAGCCTTCCTTTAAATCATAGGAAATAGCCACAATGTTATTCTCTCTGTGTGCAAAGATTATGGCAAAACATGAATCCATTAAGGACCATTGCATCTCAAACGTCAACCATACACTAGTAGATAGCCCCTGCTTTACATAGCTCATGGTGATGCTTCTATGTGTGGTTATTTGAGATGCAAAGGTTGAATGTGCATCTTATCCATTTTTGCTGCCATATGTCAGAGCATACATTCAAAATGGCATATTTTAGTTCCCAGAGTTGTAGCCATTTTCCAAAAATTGGTACTGGAAATTTTAGAACCTCTCATGTTCCATACAACCCTGATGCACTTCCTTCAGGGTTAGAGCCAGCAAAGTAGATTTGGCTAGGGGCAGTGAACAATTCAGGGGGTTGCCTTCAGATCTCTGCATTTAGGGTATCGAGTAGACACAAGAATAGCCATCTGCAGAGTTTAGAAATATGTTTTTACTACAGTTTCCATGGGGGATTCTGGGAGTTGCAATCCAAAAAAAGGACTTTTTTCAGGTTCTGATCCAACAAAGAATGAAATAGATGCTAGGGCTATGGTTGTTTCCCAACTTTTACAATACTAAATACAGCTGCAGTAGACTGTGAATTTGTTGTGAAGAAAGGAGATAACCTGTCTATTTATCCATTAATTATTTTTATTATATCCAGTATCTTAGTTTCTTCCACAGTTGCAACCTTCTCCATTTAGAAGATGAAGCATTTTTCTCCAAGTCAACTTTGAAATACGTAGACTTCTATAGGAAACTCATTATTGGTGGCAGTTTTCATTTGGCTAACAGAGAGAACATGGTATGGAATGGATTAGGAGGGTGGACGCAATGAACAACTACCATAAATCTATTGGAAAACATTTTCCCAAATGAACAACATCAGTTCTCTTGTACAACCTGTTTCACAAACCATGGCAACCATTTCAATCAAATGCATGCCACACTATGTTTTTCATGTAAGGAAAGCCAGTACAAGCCCTCATCCAAAAGCTCCATCAGTGAACACATAGAACATAGCTAAGTACTTAGAACATGTCTAGATGCTATTTAGCAAGAGTAGTGAGTGAAATTAGTGAGAAATAAAGTACAGTAGAGGATTTTTACTTTGCTTTTATAAGCATGTGCCCAAGAGGATGTTCTGTAGTTATCATAGGTTTATGTCAACCCATTTATGGCATAATCCTTCCTCTACTGCTCATTCTAAACTAGAAGTTTATTTAAAGGCCAGAACTACTTGGTCAGGAGATAAAAGTACAATATGTGCTTTTGTATTTCTCCCCCCATGGGTCAAATAGATCTTAATCAGAAAAATAGTCATGGGGAAGGAAGGATTCCATGTTTCTACCTCCTGCAGTATTTTCATGATTAAAAGGGTAGCCTCTGAAGTCGACATTTAGTTCTTAGAAATATGCTGGAAGAGCAGTTATGAAACATTTGAATTGATGCTTGGCTCTTGATCTTTAAAACTGGATGTGGAATGAATAACCTTTGCAATTAGCAGCTGTCCTCACAGCCATATAGACAGAAAAATTGTCTTTCTTAAAATTGGACACTCAGATACATATGTTTCCCATTTCCAAATAAAGGAGAGGAAAGGTACATTGTGAGTGCAGTATGCTCAGCAATATGTTTTCTTATATAGTGCATAGAATGCCAAAAGATTGTTTTGGAGCCTCATAATAACTGGAGCAGGTGTCCCCACATTGATGTTTTGGAGTGAATTGTATGAATAGTGACTGAATGCAACTCAGCTTATACTCAAGATGATGCCTGTCTTTGCTCAGGGGAGTGTAGGGTGAGGAGCATCTCAGGTTTTCTTGATAGTCTCTTATATGATTTGACCTGTGCTGACTTTCCTTCTAACTTAGAATGCTATTCTTAGGGCTGTTCATCCCTCTCACACATTTCTTTTCTCCTTCTAAGGAGGATGTGTCTTGCCCTAGTGCTCTAGAAGAGAAAGGGGGAGTCATGGCTCTTGACAGCTCCAACTTCAATAGCTAGAACTAGGACTTCTACCACTTTTCCTATAACAAATGTATTTCTCTAATAAACACAAGTATTCTTATTTTCTTAGAAAGAAGTGTGATATAATAAAGAGTGAAGGGTACTCAAATGATCATTCTTATTTTCAGAGGGCGGAATCCACAATGTGAGACTTTTTCTATACTGTTTATTGTCCAAAAACACACACACTTTCTCAGATTATGAGCCATCCCTGCATAGAGCTCGATTTTGCCTTCATAAATGTCCCAGAAACAGCATTCACTATTGTTGGCTTCTACTTTGACTCCATTTTGCAACAGTACAGTGAAGCAGGAAGATTTGCAGTGGATTCTGGTGTGAAATTTAATTTTGTCCTACTCAGACATTTATTTGGCTAATGGCTTCTTTTTCAGATAAATGAAAAAATATATATAATGTAGAC
Organism: Phrynocephalus forsythii; assembly: GCA_029282475.1. Classification (NCBI taxonomy): domain Eukaryota; kingdom Metazoa; phylum Chordata; class Lepidosauria; order Squamata; family Agamidae; genus Phrynocephalus; species Phrynocephalus forsythii. The sequence goes on from JAPFRF010000003.1 coordinate 78,521,890, forward strand.
TAGGAAATGTTCGTCAGTGCCTTTACATCCTGCCTTTTTTATTAGAAAGAGGCAAATCTCTGTCTGACACACTGGAGAAAGTTCATTACATTAATTGCATCAACATGACATCCCAGACAGGGTAGTAAACCCATCATATTAAAAATCAATGTGTCTATTAAAGAGCTTGAGGCAATGAAGGGTTGTGTCAACTGAACCATGAAATACAACTCGCTGTCTTCTAATATCAGATTTCAATTATGCAGATAGAAGCTTTTAACTTATTTCTACTTCACGTTCTTTAGTATATTTCCAGCTATTGAAGTAATTCTAGGTTCAAGACATGATGTGATCACAAAAACTTATTAAAATAAAAACCATTCTTTAAAAAAATATTCTGAACAAAATTAAAATAAAATAATAATTATTATTAGCAACTTAGGCTAAATTCAAGCCCCCAACCTGAGGGACTTACGTAACGGTTGGCTTAACAAACCCCATTCATTCAAAGATTTAGGTGTTGGCATTTCACTTAAGAAAACCCAACATGATGTAGTAGTTACAGTGGCAAGCCAAGACTCAGGGAACTTGGCCTGGAATCCTTGGATCCTTGGAATGAGTTGTTGCATTGCTGCATTTTGCCAGTGCCAGGGGCTAGCACTGGATAAAACCACACCTTAAATTTCTTGCTTGGAAAAGTAAATTGCCTTACCTGACCATTAAGGGCCTTTCATAGTTGAAGTTTTGGAAAACAGACCCATGTTAGTCTGTGCAAGAATTCCAGGAAAAAATCAAAGAAACAAAATATAACAAAAGACAAAAACATATGGTACCTTAAAGACTGACTATTGTATTTCATTGTAAGCTTTCGTGAATCAGGTCCGTAATATGCAATGGCATATAAGTTTCATACCCAATATTCATTGGCTGTTGGACGTATGGTATATTTGCATGCAGTGACTTGGCTTGTGTTGTTTAAGGGCGTTGTTGTAAAAATTTCTCTGGAGATAGAAAGCAATCACCAGATCTGATGATGAGCAGGGGAAGGGGAAGAAAATGGAAGGGGGAGGTGAAGACAGGAGGATCACTTGTGGGTGAGAGAATGGGAGAATTTTGAATGTTGAGGTGAAAGGATGGAATTTGGGAGTTACAGACAGTTTTTGCCTTAGAGCCTTGTGGTGAAAGATGGGCTTGGGAGTAGTGAAGAAATTAAGGTAGCTATAAATCAAATGTGATTTGACAGCACATGAAACACACATACATCTCAACTGAAGGACAAACATGTTTCATTGCCAACATAAAACATATTTATTAGAGATGGGCACAAAATGAAAAACAAAACACTGTTTTGTCATTTTATTACATAACAAATTACTTTGTTACATAATGAAACAGTGGAATGTGTTTCGTCATGAAATGAAATGCCATTTTTTCCTCTAGGAATGAAACGATTCATCCTAGAGGAAATGGCAGGGGAGCTTCCTCAAGCTCTTCCCTGTAAGCCCCTGAAGTTTGGGAAGGTTTGGGGGTCAGGAGTCTGAGTTATTAATCTCCAAAGGGGGGGGCTAGGAAAAAATGATTCTAATTAAATTGGGAAGCTGCAGTACCACCACCACTCCAGGAGTGAATGATTAGCACTGCCACAGCTTGGCTTCCAAATCCTGATTCAATCGATTATAAATATTTTTTTCCTAGTGGCACCCCCTTTGGAGCTTAATAATTCAGCCCCCTGACCCCCAAACCTCTCCCAGTTTCAGGGGCTTATCAAGACTTGCTTGAGGAAGCTAACCTGACATTTCCATACCAAAACAAGGCTGTAGTCCGTATTTTCAAGTGCATAATATTTTGTTATGTTTATGTCCTCAAAAATGCAGATCTGCCATAGAAACACAAGGATACTGTCTGAGCTAAGAAATGAAGACACTCTGGACTTAAACACCAGCTCTAATGAACACATTTATATGGATATTTTAGAGGAAGATTGTCTCAAGTGGATTGAGCTTTGCCCTATAAACTCCAATAAATGTAAATGAATTAGGAGCTCTTTGCATGGAAGAGAAAAGAAGAAAAAAGAATTGACTGTCAAAAAGAGGGGAGTACAGTGTTCATGACTAACTCTTTAAAAAACACGGTACTGAGACAGTGTGTTCAAGATGTGGCTCAGTAAGAGAAACAACGAACATTTCATGTTAATAGATGGAGCATAGTTAGAATGGTGAGACAATTTTGAATTAATACAAGGAGACTTTCTCTAAAATAGATGTCTTTGAAACCTCAGCAGAGCTAATTGACTGGTATCCAAGTCTACATTTCTAAATCTCATATATATATATGGCTCATCCCACCTCCCTATCTGATTGGCCAGAGCCAGGGAGTTTTGCCCTGCGCAGCCCAAAGGAGGGTAAGTCAGTGGTTGATTTCGTTCTGGAGGGTGCTTCCTAGTTCTGGGCGGCAGCTATGCTGCCATGTTTCATTTTGGAACAGGACACATATATACAACAGATTAATCAGATAAATAAATATCTAACCACTGCAATAAAACTTTGCCTGAGCTCTAAGATGATCCCCATAATTATTCCTGGATAACGGAGTGCACTTCAGAGTTCTCCTTTGTTATCAGTGCATATAAGTTAAATGCTACCTGCTGAGGTCAGGCAAATTGCCAACAAGGGTTGCTTTCATTAAGATGTTAAGAAACCAAGCAGTGTATACCAGTCACCTCCATAGAAAAATGGTGATTGACCTTATGATTGGATGGACTTTGGTAAGTGGATCCTTATTAATGAAATAGCACTGGGTTAATCAAGATACCCAAAGTAATTTGTTGGAATAAATATTTCATTACTATGGTCATCAATAAAGGAAAAGGAAATGCATTAGTGATTTTCTTCTTAATAGTGGTCAGGCTGCAGCTACTGGTGTGTGTGTGTGTGTGTTATATGTATGTATAGGGCAGGACACAGAGAGAGGGAGAGGGAGAGGGAGGGAGGGAAGGAGATCGCTGCATTTTTCAGAGTCTAGCACAGTGATGGTGAACGTTTTGAATGCCTAAACTGCGATTCAAAACCCACTAATTTTTTGCAAAGTGCCAATAGAGCAATTTAACCTGAATACAGGTGGCTGTGAAGGGGCGATGTTGGGTGCTCTAAACTTTGCCAACCCTGGTCTAGCATTTGCTTTTGAGAGGATGAAGAGCTGTTCCATATGCACACACTACTCAAATTTTAGTTATCCATGTACTAATTACTGCTTTGCCATTCCTCATCAAAATATGGGTAGTCATTTGGATCAAATTATCAGGAAAATGTTCTAGATATTCCCACTCATTTCTACTGCTTTTCAACAAAAATGTGTGATTGAGACAGAGGAATTTCATCAGGTCTCTGTGATGCAGAATTAGAGACATAACATAAATCACACTGGGCCACAGAGCCATAAGTAGCAATTTTGATGTGCAAGGTCGGGAACACAAAATGTGCCAGCCTTTCATGGTGTGAAAATAATATGAGTAACTACAGCACTGAACACCTTGCTAGCACCTTCCTTTCTGTGCAGGATATCAGCAAGAGCTACAAAAACGAAAAGCAAATAGGAAGTTTTAGAATGGGGCACAATAGAAAAGAATGGTTTTTAAAGTGGTAACTATAAAGTTCTACATTTAGACAAGGAACAGCAGAGGCACAAATATAGAATGGCTGACCTCTAGCTTAGCATCAGGACATGTGAAAAGAATTCAGATGGTTTAATAAAACATAAGCTAAAAATGATTCAACACTGTGATGCAATAACAAAACAAAACAAAACAGCAAAGCAAGAATGTATATTGCACATACCAAAAGAAGTAACTGTAACATGCTATTCTGCTTTGCTCAGACCTCACCTGTACTCGTGTATCTAGTTATGGGCATTCCAGTTTATTGACAAGCTGGATTTTTATTTCTCTCCAGGCAAACTTTCCCTGAATGATGGACTACTTATTGTGTCTTTTATATGACTCTACTATAGATGGCTGCAGAGACTTTGTGTTTATAACCACTTATAACTCTGTGTTTATATCTCTCCTTGTGTGTGATTACATTGACACTATGTTATCAATTGTAAGTTCCCATCCCTCATAACTTTTAGATGGTCTACTGTACATTATCACATGGAATTTATACTCTTTATTTTAACTGCTCACATTCTCTTTTAGCTTTAAGGTTGTCTTCTAATGCTGTAAGATACCCCTCAATTCCCTGCTTTAAACTTGAATATCTCTTAATTGTACTGGACTGTATATTGTCCCTCATTACCGTAGGCCGCCTTGGGTCCTTTTCCAAGAAGCAAGGCTGGGTAAAAAAAATACTCAGAATTAAATAAACAAATAAATAAATATCCATAGCCAGGCAACAAATATAACATGTCCAAAAGTTATACAACAATTGAGTCAGTTGGGTATGGTAAGCAAGGAGAAGGAAAGAAAAAGGAAAAAAAGGCTGCTGCTTATATATCACCCCTGTAGTGCTTAAGGCACTCGCTGGGCAGTTTACAGTATGGCCTTTCCAAAACTAAGTTTAAACATCTTCAAACCCAGATGTGTTCCATATTGATGAATCTCTTGATATGATTAATGAGTTTATAGCATGATAAATAACATAATTACAGTAGTACCCCGTTATCCGCTGGGGATTGGCTCCAGGCCTTCCCGTGGATAATGAAAACCATGGATAAGAGAGAACACCTGCCCACCCACCCCAAACTGCTGTTTCCTGACAGTAGCTTGCTTTATGACTGCTGTTTTGAGACAGTAGCTTGCTTTATGGCCGCTGTTTGTGACAGTAGCTTGCTTTACAGATGCTATTTGTGACAATAGCTTGCTTCACAGCTGCTGTTTGTGACAACAGCTTGCTTTACAACTTGCTTTGTGGCTGCTGAATTATTTAATTTTTTTCCTCTGCCAACTGTGGATAACTGAATTAGTGGATAATGAATCAGTGGATATGAGGTTCCTACTGTATATGTTGATTTTATTTTATCGATATCTTGGTTCATAGGACAACCTGCAACAATTTACATTATAATAAAATAAAGAAAAGTCAAAGTGTTTTAGAAAGCACTGAGAGACACAAAGTTGGCATTCTTGTGTGAATTTGCTCTTGCGGTTTCTAAGGGTTACCTTCTCTTTAGTAAACTACAAAATACAAATGCAATGGGTGATACCTTCATGGACCACTTAAAATCACCATACTATATGCAAGCTTTCATGGATCAAAGCACCACTTCATTGGGCTTTACCAGTGTGAAGTCTAAAAGTACACGGCATGATGGATTTCACCAGAAAGGTTATTCTTAGATCTAAGGTCCAAAAGTTCTTGTCAAGATGGATTTCGCCAGGCACATCTTTCTTAGATGAAAGTCTCTAATTTTGACACAAAGTACATTTTGGGGCAGCTGCACTCGAGCAGGTTTTGTTGTCCCGAGAAATGGCCTTGTTGCTTGACTAGTTCAAGGAAAACCTTTTGCCTTTGAAGATTGGAATGCCTAAGCTGTTATATTTTGCCTCCTACAATACAGAAACCACTGGATGTAAGTTAAGAAATACTGTTGAAGTATTCACAGTATTGTTGCTGTATATCAGATTTAGCCCTTAATTTTTTTAGAAGTATTTTATTTGTTGTACCCTGTCTGATCATCAACCCTTCTATCCTGTGTAAACCACAGCTTTGACATTGCAGCACTGTTTTGGTCTGTCTGAAGTAGTGACCAAAATCCTCTTTTGTAAAGTTACAGCAGTACTCCCCCGTTTATTGTGGGACTTAGGTGCCTGATCCACCTTTGATAAAGGAAAATCCACGAAATGTAGATGCCTCAGTAAACTGACTTTGGGTTGCTCCTGCTGGCTGTGTTTCCAAAGAGAGGTTTTTAACCCACTCCTGCCAGGAGCTCAAGGTCTGTTTGCTGAGGTGTCAGGAGGGGATTAGAAGCCTCGCTTTGGAAACAAAATGCAGACGCCTCAGCATGGGCTGCTCCTGCTGGCTGCGCTTGCAAAGAGAGGTTTTTAACCCCCTCCTGACACCTCAACACACAGACCTGGGGCTGCTCCTGACAGTTCCACTTGCAAAGAGAGGTTTTTAACCCCCTCCTGACACCTCAGCAAACCTTGCTGCCAGGAGCTCAAGGTCTGCTGTGGTGTCAGGAGGGGGTAAAAAACCTCTCTTTGCAAGCACAGCCAGGAGGAGCAGCCCCAGGTCTGTTTGCTTAGGTCCCAGGAGGGGGTTAAAAACCTCTCTTTGGAAGCCTGCTCCTCTCAAGAAAAAAAACCACGATATTCTGAGACTGTAATACTGTATATGAACCGTGTTGTGGCGGGGGACTATTGTGCCATAAAAGCTGATGTTGTCATTGGCTGCAGACTTTTATCAGCCATTTAAAGGTTCTTATTCCACCCCAGCTCAGACTCTGAAGCTACCTTAGGATCTTCTTTGATTCTGGGAAGGCTTCGGGAGCCATCAAGATAATCAGGCTTGGAATTTGCTGCCAACAGTGCAGATCCCAGTAGTGGAGCCAGTGGCAGTAATTTTGCGGTATTTTGTGCTCCTCCTCCCCTCCTCTGTATCCTCCCAAAGGCTCAAAACAAAAAGGACCCTGCGATAACCTTGGACTCTGAAGGGTTGAAACAGGAAACTTTAAATGACAGATAAAAGCCTGTGTCAGATGATGTCATCAGCATCAATGGGTATTACTTTAAGAAAATTTTGGACAGCATTTAGAATGTGTGGTTTATGTTGTGCTTTGAAGCAAAGTTAAGCACACCATATTACACAGATTTCCCTGCAACCTGGAAAGTTCAAAAGTTGTTTGAAAATGCCAGCCTTACCTTTCTTTCCGGAAGCAGGCAAAGACCTTCCTCTTCAGGCAAGCTTTCCCTGAACGAGGGACTACGTACTATGTGACTTTATATGGATTACCATACATGATTGCATTGACTGAGTGATTTCATAAGAACACTAGTGTTTTCCATGTTACCTTTTAATGTTCTAAGATGCCTCTTCTAATTCCCTGTTCTTAACTTGAATATGTCTTAAATTGTCCCTCATTATTGTAAGCCGCCTTGGGTCCTTTTCCAAGGAGAAAGGTGGGGTAAGATATTCAAAATAAATAAATAAGATTCCAAATCAAACTTCAGGCAAAACTGATAAAGTGCAAGCCACAGAAGATTTACAGTGCCTGCACCATACTGCTTTAGCAAAAATTGTCTGATGTTTCATTTTGGTGGAAATTTAGTACTGACAACTTGGATTCCATCCAAAACATTTACCTTTTAAAACCAATTTTGTTCTTGAACGTTCCTATTGTCTGACACAGGTTGCACATTTGAGTTAAATTGTATGCTAGCATTGCTTTTTTTAAAAGGGGGGTTATAATTCTAGAAGATAAAAGTGAATGTCCGTCTTGACACTTACATTGTAGTCCCCCTTGACACTTACATTTTAGTGTTTACTGTGCTTTGCAATTAATTTCTTTCCTTTCTTATGTTCCCACAGTTGATTGGTTTTGTTTATGCCTGTTACGTGATCAGCATTTTCATGGAGGAAGAAGACAGCTGTAAGTACTGATACACACCATCTCTGGAGCCACAATCATGGGGTGAGATTTAGTATTAAACTAGAATCAACTATGTGGAATAGTTAGGTGGCATATTTCCAAAAGCATCCTTCCTTTGGACTCAGGTGGATCTGAATAACAGCAGCTGCAGCAACAGCTGCAGTAGCAGCAGCAACAATACACAATCTTGTTTGCAGCTCTAGTTTCCTACAGGCCAATTAAATTCTGACATTTCATCACACACCATCATCTCCATTTCCCTGCCATATTAATCAGCAATTCCTGATGCGCATTTTATTGTTTCTAAACTTGAATCAGACTGTATATTGAACAATTGCAAGTTAATACATTTCCAGAACAAACTCTGTTCTTAACATTCCATTTCCTTAAGTTTGAACTATTTGTTTTTCCCCCTAGAATATTCTGACATATTTGATCAAACAGTTGTAGTTTTGCCCCATCCAGTCAGAACCAATAGGGCTTGATCGGTTTACAGCCTTTTTGATTCTTAGTAAAGGCTCTTCTTGACTGTTTTAGTTATTTCTGTCATTTCCTATTCTACCTCAAAATTACATTCTTATCTATTCCATTTTAATGCTGTTCTAAATATGGAGTTTGCCCAACAACTATCTGAATTAAGAAGGTTACTGAAAGTCATTGGCATTTAAGACTCTCCTTGATAAAATATCTCTGCATTATTCAACTCACCAAAGATCTTGGACTGAGTCTTGTCAGCAGGTTTAAATATTAATAACTATATTTTCCATTGACATGAAGGCTTACTTGGATTGGCTTATATGAGGCTTAGCCAATAACACGTTTAAAAAGGCCCATAAGCACAGATAGAAAAGTTATTTAAAGCAATTTCTTTTCAAACATGGACAAAGTCTTGTTCTTTAAGTAGGGGTGTGTTGTGGTATTAATTCTGAAGATGCTGTGTTCACACATATAAATCAGTGCTTTTCTTATCAGTGAGCCATAGTTATTTCTGTCATTAATTTTAGGTATCAGAGTTAATGCTACCACCGAGGGTGGCCAGATAGCCAGATGGGCAAGGCATACATACATACATACATACATACATACATACATACATACATACATACATACATACATACATACATACATACATACCTAAAAGACCTAGTGGGTTCAGTTGGATCTAGTGTTTCACTCTAGTTCCTCTGCCACATTAAAATGCCCTGTGTGAGAGCAGGGTAATGGCGGTGGTCATCAAGATAAGGTGTGGAATTGGGAAATGTTAATCATTTTCTCCCTATACTTCTGTTGCTGAAAAACTCTCCACAACTTACATTTTCTCCTCCAAGTGCCACTGCATCAAATACTAGCACTAAGTAGCACTGAGCACTGCAACCTTTCTGAATGACCTTCCCTGGAGGTTTACATGAAGGTCAAAGAGAAAAGGTATCTGAGGTAAAAAGGTATCTAAAGTAAAACCACAAATATTACAGAAACTCAAGGTATTTTTATCAGTTTATTCAAACAAACACGCAGAGAAGCAAGCAGCTAAAAAATGTACTGAATGTTAGAGGAAGGAAAAAATGTACTCTTCTCAAGTTTTCCCAACTTCTATATAGTTGTGAATTATGACAACCTATTCATTCCATCAGAAAAGAGTTTTTTTTTTTTTCAATCAAAAAGCTAGTTAAAAATCTTAAGTAAAATATTTTGAAAAAGACACATAAACAAATGGCTCGATGAGATGAGGAAGGCAGGAAGGGAACAGAGTTTTATCTAAACCGTCTTGGTCTTCTGCAGGCAATTTCCTGGCCTCTATATCCACAAATATCCAACAGTGGACCTCCTGCTCTTCTCTTAAATCAGGCCCAACCATCTGGCCTGGCAAAATAGTGAGGAGGTCAGCTTATTCTAAGTTTTCCCTTTCCCTTTTGCACATAAGTTAAAACTCAAATAAATAAATAAATAAATAAACAAACAAACAAGAGCCAAGAGTAACAGTGGTTCATATTAATTACTTCTTTTCATTTGTTACTCCTTCATTTGCAGCTGTATTAATCTTAATTAGTAAAATCTACATTTGCAGAATAGATGAAAAGCAAACTCTGAGGTTTTTAATTATTCAAGAATTAAACTGTAAAAGCATATAGGAATTAGGTATCATGGTACAGGTGCTGCATAAATACATGATTGGTCTTTTTCTGGAAGTTGAGTCATGGCAACTGGACTTCTTTTTCTTGTGAGATAGAAACCATGGTTTGCATTCTGTAGATGGCAGGTCCCCTCTCATAGGAAGAGCCTGTACTAAATTTTTGGGCATTCTCCCAATCCCTACAAAACCACACACCCAATTTACCATTGTCATTGTTATGTACTTTCAAGTCATTTCTGCCTAATGGTGACCCAATGAATTAATGAGTTCCAAAAGGTATATATTTTTGTTTCAGAGTTCTGAATGTTTTGTTAGATTCCTCTAGCTGTGCAGCAGAAGTACAGGGATTCACAGAGCAAAATAGCCTCAAGTTTCCCAGAGTAGTCCATTCCTTTTCTCATTCACTGACACTAATAGTCTCAATAACTCGCTTTGAGACATTAGTAGTAGAATAAAATAATATGAATGAAAAATAAAAATATTTCATTCACTTAAAGTTGAACAGCTCAAACAACAAACTAAAAACATGACAGCTTTTAGCAACAGACTCAAGAGAAAGAAAGAGACACAGAGCAGAGAGGTGGGGCTTTTTTTGAATTCAGACGCAGGGAAGGGATGATTTGTTAGTGCCGGATACATTGACAGCCCAGAAGAACCCTTCCTACCTTCCTAGCTACATCTCCAGTCAGCATGCAAGGTTGTAAAAACTCCAGTTTTATCTTTCAGTGTGTTTATTTTCTATGAAAATGACTTCTAAATCATGGTTCTTTTTTCTTTCATTGTTGTATAACCTCTATCTTAACTGCAATATTGCTTTTAATATGGTGGCCTTGGCAGAGAGGTAATTACATATTATAAGTCCATGTATGGAATAGAATGGATTATTGAGCTAATTAATCAGACTCTACACCTGATGTGCCCTGATCATAAATCATCTTAATTATACATTGGTGAGTGGTCCTGGGATTTGCATTAGATAAATTTCCCACCAATTTTTCACACAGCTGTTTTGTTTAAGAGACTCACAAGTGGATTAGTTTACTATTTTGAGTATATTAGCATGTGGAGCTTGTTTTTTTTTCCTTTTAGGCCATTTTTAAATGCTTAAAAGTGTGTGTGTGTGTGTGTGTGTGTGTGTGTGTGTGTGTGTGTGTGTGTGTGTGTGTGTGTGTGTGTGTGTAAGCTTCCAAGTAACATTTCAAGCACCTGAGAGTTGGAAGTCAAGGATGAAATTGTGAATTTCAAGCACCTGAGAGAGAGAGAGAGAAGTCAAGGATGAGATTGGGAATGCCAATCCCAATCCCTCACAGCCACAAAGTCCTATGAATACTTGATATGATAGCCCAATGTAGTTTTTGCAGTGTGTGTGTGGCTCTATCCCCCCTTCCAGTGAGCAGCGCAACTTGGTTGCTCACGCAAGGCTTGCCCCACTCATGAAGAGCATGCATATGGTGCCCAGCAGTCGGGTGGGGGTGGGATTGGGAGATCGCACCAGGGGACCCTTTCCGCCAGCTATAATGCCCCCCATGCGGCTACCACCTTCTGGATTGCTGGGTCTCTCCCAGTAGATATTGAGGGTGCACGCGGCGCCCATCAGCTGACGGCACTCCTCCACTCAGTAGGCACGGTGAACAGGGGAGGAGCACCCTAGTGCTTCACTGTGGGTAAGAGGGAGAGGAGATCAGACCAGTCCCACCATAGCCCACACAGCCTCCTCACCGCAGCCACACCAGCCATTCCTTTCTGCTCCCATACAGGACACAACACACACACACACACTGCCTCCTAAAAGCGTGCTTTATGCAGCAATGGGGCCACATAATATGTGGCTTATAAAACTGCTGTCACTTTGATGCACTTTTTGGCAGTGGGGATGCATAAAATGCGGCTCATTAAACAGCTGTTGTGGGGATGGAAAGTGTGCATCTTATATCACATGGGATGTATACTTGATATTGGTTTGAGACCCAATGTAGTTTTTGCAGTGTGTGTGTGGAGAAAAACTCTGCTGTTGATTCCCAGACTATCCCCCCAAGTCTTTTTCCAGTGAGCAGCCGACAGGCGGACTTTTCCGGGTGGTTCGCTCACCAAAGGCTTGCCCCTCCTACTGATTTCAGTAGTGAGAATTTTGCATGCATTGAGGCCATCCGGTGCCCAGCCTCCCGGTCGGGTGGGGGTGGAGGATTGGGCCTGTTTCTGCTGTCGAGGCCTCTAGGGGACCCTTTCTGCCAGCTTCCTGGCTAATGCCCCTATGGCCGATGGGCTGGCCTCCTTCGGCGAGGGGTTTTTCCCTCCCGCCTGAAGGACCAGTTAAAGCCATTCTTAAGAAGCCGGGCCTCTGGGAAACTTGCTGGGTCTCTTGAGAGGGTGTAGATATTGAGGATCGGTGCCTCGATCCATGCCAGTCAGGGTTCAGGCCCGCGCCCTTTGGTCAGACCTGCTCCGGGCGGCCGACAGGGGTTGCTCTACCCTGTTGGTCCTCCTGGACTCAGTAGGCACGGTGAATCCTTCCTGGAGGGGAGTTCAGCATGGAGGGGAGTTGCACCTTGTGGGGTCCCGCAGGCTTCACTGTAAGGCCATTGGGGGGTCATTAGGAGTTTTGGGTGTGCAGTCATCAGATCAGACCAGTTTCCCTCTGCAGTGGAAGCTGCCCACACAGCCTCCCTGGACCGCAGCCACACAGAGGTCATGTTCGTTCGCCATTGGGTTCCCTTTTCCCAGTCTCCCTCCGGCCTGTGGAGAGGGTGCGGAATCTGGACACAACCCAGGTGGCACACACACCGCCCGTACATGGTGACTCTCTGACAGTGCCTCTGGACTACTAAAAGCGTGCTTGCTTTATGCAGCAATGGGGGCACATAATATGTGGCTTATAAAACTGCTGTCACTTTGATGCACTTTTTGGCAGTGGGGATGCATAAAATGCGGCTCATTAAACAGCTGTTGCTGGCCTTTCAAAAGGGGATGGAAACCCTGATCTTTTTTTTTTTTTGTGAAGGTCCCGCCATGCATCTTATATCACATGGAGTACTGTTGGTTTTAGATGCAGAGATTTACTTTGAAGTTCTGTGTTTACTTTAATATCAAATGAACATTTTTAAATAAATACTTTAATATCAACCACATTTTTAAATCGTGTGATAGCAGTTTATGTTAGGATGAAAAGTATTATGTGTTTTCAGGAAAGCACCATTAAAAATGGAAACAGTTTAATGTTCGGGGGGAAATGTTGAACTTCATAAGTTCTATGGAAAAACACCGGTACTAAAGAAATTAATCCCCTCCTTGGAAGAAATTGGGAACTTTATGAAATAGTTGGCCATTGTGCATGGGAGAAAGTCATAAATCAATCAACCCATCCCCAGTCTGTTGATGGATCCTGCATTAATTTGGTGTTTCTTGGGGTTAATAATAATAATAGTAATATACTTTGATGTGTAGTAACAACAGATTATAATAATATTATAGAAGTTGGAGGGAAGCTTTGCAGATATCCTGGACTGCCAGAAAGACAAATATCTGGGTCTTAGAGCAAAAATGACAAAACAGAGACTGTTGTGCTTTGGGCACAATAACTGATGGCAAGATTTTCTGGGAAAGATAATAATCCCAGGAAAAGTCAAAGGCAGCAGGAAAAGAAGAATATAAGATTGAATGACTCCATAATGGAAGCCACAGCCTTGAGTTTTCAAGAGCTGAGAAGGGTTGTTGGGGAACAGGGCATGTTGCAGTTCAACACAGTTGCCATAGGGTTGCCATGAATTGGAGACAATTTGACAGCACGTAACAATAGTAGTAAATAGCTGTTGTGAGTTTTTCTGTTTGGCTGTGTTCTGGGAGTTCTTCCTGATGTTTCACCAAATCCTTTGGCTGTCATCTTCAGAAGGCAAGGAGCTCAGGGAACTAGGAGTTCTCTCTGTGCTCTGGGGTCTGTGCTCTGTGCTCTCTGTACCCCAGAGCACAGAGAGAACTCCTAATTCCCTGAGCTCCTTGCCCTCTGAAGATGTCAGCCACAGAGACTGGCAAAATGTCAGGAAGAAAAACTTCAGTTGCAGCCCAAAAAAACTCACAACAGCTATCAGATCCCGGCCGTGAAAGCCTTCGAGAATACAATAGTAGTGAAGTTTTATCACTTGTCTGCAATGTCTACTGCTTATAGAGTAGTGCAGTGGGTTTAGTATCTGGAGCCAGAGTTTGAATGTTTGGTTCCCCACTGTGTATCCTGGGAGAAGAGTGAGCCTGTGTGTCCTTGGGCAAGCTGCACCGTCCCAGGGTGCCCCCAGAAGTAGGGAATTGTAAACCTCTTATTTTCCTGATTATTCTCTACCAGGAAGACCTTGAAAAAGAATTGGCTGGACTGCTCATGATGATAATGATGATAATTATGTCCCCCATATTAAAGTGTGCTTACTTCTCTGAGCTGATGCATGCAGAATTTACTAGTGTGAGTTTTTATGAGAGATTATCATAGTCATCACTATCAACATTATTATTAGTTTTTAAAAACGGAGCTGTGTTCTGTCTTTCCCTTGTAAACAGCTTCCTAAATGGCTAACCTAAGCCAGTCTAAAGCATAAAAACATGAATAAATTTAAGCAAACCAATAAAATAGCAACAGAGCTAATAAAAACAGCAGTGTTTATTAAATTACATTAAATTGAATTAAAAGCTTGCAAGGCCAGAATTTGGCTGGCATAACATGATAAGAAGATGTGTTCAGCTAAGCCTATCTCAGTGGGGAGGGAATTCCATGGCTGAGGCAGAAGGGAAAAGGTCTTTCATCAGTAACCTCTGGAGGGACCCCTGGAAAAGAGCCTCTAAGGGGTAGCTGGGTAGCTGGGTTGTAGGAACTCTTGTGGAAAAGCAGTTCTTCACACCATGTACGTTCCACCATGGGGAAATGATATGTGAACACAACACAGAAGTGTGGAGATTTTTCCATTAACCCCAGCTTGTATATATTCAGGGGGAACTTGGGAACCTTTGCTCCCTCCAGATGTTTTGGATTATACTTCCCACAGTCCTTTGCCATTGGAAGTGCTGGTTGGTGCTGGTGGAAGCTATAAGCCAAAAAAACTGGAAGGCCACCCATCCCAACAGCAAAGTCATTGCATTCTGGTCTCTCCCTTGAGATTTTTTCCCCTTCAAGTGACCTATTTCTTGTCACTGTCTTTTTTTGAAGGAGAAAAGGGATAGGAAGAGTTTTTTGAAGATTTAATTGGGGGAGTCTCTCCTCTCAAAATATCCCAATACATTTATAAAAAAACTCTCAATTAATAAGAAAAATCAACAAGCAAACATTAAACATTATACAGAAAAGCTAGCAACTTCCTCGGTCATCATCCTTCTCCAAAAGCAATAGCATCATTACACTGCAGTTGTGACTTCCCAAAGTAAACAGGTTACCTGATTAACACTAGGTAGCATTGTTGCTTTTTAAAAAAAAATGCTACATGCATGTTTTCAGTGCACCAGATTAAAACCAGTAGAACACAAAGAAGTTCTGCTACACTTGATGTTCCCTTTAAAATGGCCATCATCTAGTGCAGTGTTTTTCAACCACTGTTCCGCAGCACACTAGTGTGCCACGAGATGTTGCCTGGTGTGCCGTTGGAAAAATTGAAAAACACTGATTTAAATGATAAATTAATATCATTTAAAATACTGTATACCGTATATCTAATACTGCATCTGCGCCGCTGTCCTTCCCCCTTGCGTTGACGTGTTAAGTGCACCCTCCCCAATACTCTCCGGAGGGAGAAGGAGGGGGGCGTGGAGAGCTTGCTTCCCCATTGTAGGGCGAGGAGCTATTCTGGTCTTTACGGTAGGGGCTTCTCCTGCCACCGCCCACCAGCCCGCCTGCCTGCCCGCCCAGGGCTCCTCCTTCCTTCCCTCCCTCACCCTCGCCTTCCTCTTGGCCACCGCGGGGCGAGGGGTGGCGCAAGGCGCTGCTGGCTTCCCCTCCCTGGCGTGCGTGCGGTGCCCCAGCGGGGCGTCGAGGAAGCCGCTTGCAGATGTCCAGGGTGGCGTGGCGTTGCAAGCCCGCCAGCGGGAGGAGGGCAATGGGGGCCAGGAGGGGCGAGGCGGCGGCGGTGGCGCGGGCTTGTCCTCCTGCTCCTCCTTCCCCTTCTCCTCCTTCCCAGGGCTGCTGAGGCTGCTGCTGCTGCAAAGTGGTGGCCCTGGCACTCTGCCTGGCACTGCTGCTCCTGCTCTACCTCTTCATGGGCAACTCTGACGACGAGGACGAGCCGCCTTGGCGAGTGGCCAAAGGAAGCCCCCGGGCGACTCTGGCCTCCACCTCCCGGCGGGACACTCCAGACCGGCGGCTCTCCGAGCCCCATTTCCGACCCATCCTGGGTGCAGCGGAGCGCGAGGTGGAGGAAGCGGCCGCCTCCGTTTCCAAGAGGCAGAAGCTGCAGCAGCAGCTGCTGCCGCCACGTCTCCAGCGAAAAGCGGGCAGGCGGAGTGCCGCCCGAGGGAAGTTTGTGAATGAGAGGTAAGTACTTGTGAACATTGTAAAGCCTCTAAGACAGGGGTGTCCAAACTTTTGCAAGGGACATGCAGAAGTCCAACCACGCCCACCCCACCCCTCACCCCTTTCCATCCCCCTCGCCCCTCTGTCCCTCGCCGTCGCCCTTGGGCAGGAGGATTTGGCCCCGAGCAGGCTGTCTCTTGCATCCTGCTCCCTCCACCCGCTTTACTCCCGAGGAAATTGGCTCATCCGCCGTCAGCTCACCGTCTTCTAAAGGCGGCGGGTGATGCATGATGCCCTTAAGTTACAGCTCTGGATTTGCAGGGAAGGAGGGGGGGGGCAGAATCCTACAAAAATCCCACCCAGTCCTTGATCATCAGTGTGGCCCTCAAGGAGGCCAGACAAGCCAGCACGAGCAACCGAGCAAACTTCCTACAGAGCTGCGGCACCAGCCACTGTCCCTTTCTGGTTTTGGGAAGGTGGTGTAAGACCGAAGTATATAAAGCTGCTTTCTTCTAGTGTGAATATTGCCCTGAGATATTCGAATGGGTTTTCAGATGTGCCTTTTTATTAATTTGGGGGGGGGGGGTAGTTCTAGAAATTGTTGATTGAATTTTACTGTATTTTTGCATTTATGGTGGCAACACTAATGGGTGGTGGTGGTATAGATTTATTTGATTCCTATTCAAGAGAATTACTTATATATAGTCAATATAAGCACAGAGTTAAATTTTTTAACATTTTCTAATGGTGGTGTGCCTCGTGATTTTTTTCATGAAACAAGTGTGCCTTTGCCCAAAAAAGGTTGAAAAACACTGATCTAGTGTCCTTGGCTAAATCAAAATTCTGGCAAGGTAACATTTTGGACCTATAGAATCCTTTTTGCCAGTGGCTGGGGGAAGGATTCTAGAGCTTGTCACTCCAAGGAGGAACATTGTAAAGCCTCTAAGACAGGGGTGTCCAAACTTTTTGCAAGGAGGGCTAGATTTGGTGAGGTGAAAATGTGTGTGGGCCAAACATTCAGCCACATTTGGCCTCCGGGCCGGACTTTGGACAAGCCTCTAGGACATGCAAGGAGGCAGGGAGGACACTGCAGCAACAGAGCCGGGTGGTGGATAGGCTGGCCGCGTGGCTAGGGGGATGGACGGAGGCAGGGAAGTCAGGCAAACCATAAAACTGCAAGCTGACTTCTCTATCCAGTATGGCAGGAATGTGTGACAGGCTGAGCCTGTGGGGAGAAGAGGCTGTGGGCCACTCAAAATTTGAAAACAGGCCACATTTGGCCCCCGGGCTTGACTTTGGACATGCCTGCTCTAAGATAACTGTGGCTGGCCCGATAGATCAGTGGTTTAGTTATCTGGGTACAAAGACAGAGGGTTGGCAGGTTGGTTCCCCACCATGCCCCTCTTAGGGGAAGAGCCCGTGCTGCCATGGGAAGCCTACATAGCCCTGAAATGCCTCCAGAAGAAGGGAATTAGTAAACCTTTTCTGAGTATACTTCCAACATAAAAAGTCCTGTGAAGGGTTGACATAAGTCAAAACTGTCTTGATACCATGCAACTATTTGTTAAGGTAAATCTGGCCCTACTGGGATTTTGGTTAAAAGGAGGAGCATACATTAGGGATTTTGGTTATTCGTAGAAAGTACCACAGTCTCACCAACCCTGCCTTGGTTCATAAAATATAGCCCGTTTATTATTACTTGTAAAAAGGGGATTAAATGCATCCTGAGTGGAGAGAGTGAGAGGGCAGTTGGCTTCCAATTATTGGCTGTGTAGTTACAGTTAGAATGAAAAATGGCAGAGGTAAGAAAACCCTACCAGTCAAATTAGTGGCAAGCAGAAAATAGAGTAAGGCATGCTCCTTCCCATCCAATGATACCTGGTGTTAAGACATGCAGGACTGTAATTTCCCTTACTGACACAACTAGTAGTGGGCCCACAATTCATCTGTACCAGTATCTCCAAGGCAGTTAGGAGATGGTCAGAAAGGTATTAGGGAGCTGACAGCACCCAATGGACAAGGGCTCAGGTTCCTTGGACTGCTAATTCCTAAAGATTCATTTCAGCATTACTACAGTTTTGCTAAACTATTTACTACAGTTTTATTAGAAATGCTTGAAAAAACAGTTCTAATAAAACTGTAGTAAATAGTTTAGCTAGATGTAGAAGGGGCAGCTGTGCAAGCATTCTAGGTGAAAACATACATTAGTCTCACTATATTCTATTATGAGTTCCAATAAAATTATAATAAAAAAGTAAACGAAGAGACAAAAATGGTATGGCACCTGAAAGTCTAACTTTTTTATTTTCAATAATGTGCACTCACATTAAAATTAATTACCTAGTATATTAACTTCACTTTTTCAAGAAGCTTTGTGCTACATTCCTGTGTCTATGTGCATTGGAGTTCCTATTAAATTCAGTATGACTTACATGTGAGTAGTATCATTGAAGACTGCACTGTTGCATAGTATTCTACTGTAGAATACAGTCTTAACCTATTCTGGTGCTCTTTCGATGTGTTGGACTGCAACTAGAAATGGGCACAAATTAAAAAACAAATTGCAAAAGTTGTCAAAAATTGGCAATTTATCAATTCATATTTGTACAAACTGATAACCTCCAATGAATAGGAGTTAGTGATTTTTTTGTGATTTTTGAGTCATCACGTTTTTCGGGCTATAAAAGGGGCCCCCTGGCACCTAGAGACACCAGAATTGCAGAGAAGTTTCTCCTGACTCTCCTCGACAATCCCTCCCAGTTTTGGTGAACATTGAGTTTTAGATGTCAGGATTTTACACCCACAAAGATTTTTCCCAAAAATATTTCCCCTAGGCACTTAGAGACACCAAGATCCCCCCAACTTTCCTCTACAATCTTTCCAGGAAGATTTGGTTTCCATAAGCCAATTGCTGGACTCTTTCGGGGGCTGGGGGGGGCACTTTGTGAGTGTATATGATGTTTGAAACCCAATCTGTATATGTGTATATAATGTTTGAAACCAGGTCTGAAGGGCTTGTAGAGAAGAGTTGGTATAAGCAATTGTGGTGTATTTCGGTGCTGGGAGAAGGGGCTCTTTCAAGTTGGATAACTGAGACACCCAGAAGGCAAGGCAAAGCAAAGTGTTCGGCTTATATACCGCCCCATAGTGCTTAAAGCAGTTTACAGTTTAACTATGCAGACTACACATTGCCCCCCTCCCATGCAAGCACCCAGATTTTACCAACCTCGGTAGGACAGAAGGCTGAGTCAACCATGAACCGGCTACCTGGGATTGAACCCCAGGTCGGTGAGCACAGTTTTATCTGCAGTACAGCCATTTAACCACTGCACCACAAGGCTCCTATATTTCACCAGATTTCTCCAAATGTGCAGAGCTTGTAGAGAAGAGTCTGAGTAAACTTCCCTGCAGTTTTGATGTCTTTAGGGGCTTGCAGGGAGGGGAGTGTTTTTTAGGGTTTTAAATACAAAAATGAATTGACAAATTGATTCATCCATTCATAAGAAAAAATAAATATTTTTTTATTAATCAACTTTGACAGTCCATGAATGGAAATAAATTGCAGTTTTTCTGTTTTGTGCCCATCTCTAACTACAGCTGCCATAATCCACAATCAAGGTCTGTAATCCAAGATAGTAAATTGTGGGGAAACTAGGCAGGGGGAGGCTGACTTAGTGTATTACCCATTGTGAGTCCTGCAGAGTAGCGAGACTGTTGTCCCTGGAAAATAAATTGTATTTTGCTGCAAAAATCACAGCTCAAATACTAGTTTTATCTGCAACCCACAGTGATCTGCAGGTTGCTGAAAAATTCTTTCTTCAACTCTGCAGGCCATTACCTTAAAACTTCAGTCCACGCTGGTTCCTTTTTTGCTGATAAGTTATCAGCAACCAAGTCTTAATGCATGACTACACAGAAAATACAATCATGTTTCCATTTGATTCTAATCCTAGCATTTGTGATCATCTAAATTAAAGTTTATTTCCATCGTATTGAGAAACCATAATGGCTATTACTTGTGGCTTAGTCATCAGCCATGTGTGAGATAAACTAGACATTCCACCTCCAGTGTCTTTGGAGGAAATGAGACTATTTTTACTGAAGAGCTTTTAAGAAAGTTAGTGTTGCTCACATAATTAATCCTTTAAATGCAGAGAAAGGCTGTTGGCTGTGATACATAATGCTTAGTGTAATGGAAGCACTTCTACCTCTCTGGCCAAATCTAAGTTATCTGCTGTACCTTGATAATGTCTAGAAATGTAACTTATACAGGAAATGTAATTTATACAGGAAACTGAACAGATTAATCTCAAGGTGCATTTATACATGAGGTTGTGCATACTACACTCTGTTTCAGATCATTATAATCAAAGATTTAAAGTATGTCCATCATTCACCTTCAGTTAAACTGGCTACAAGTACACTTCTGTTCTGCTTTATAATTTATGAGCACCTGCAGCTCAATGGCACCTTAAAATTAGGGTGGTGGTGAGATGTTGTGGGTTAACCCATGAACCATGATATCCATGTACTGAGAAGAGTGCACCATCAGATGAAACCAAACACAGAGTACTAGCAGTGAACGTAGATCTAGATATGGATTCAGTGGTCAAGGGACTGATTTGGAACTCTGTTTGTTCAATGGACCTATGTATTCCATATATATACAGTAGCTATGAGACCACTTATCTGATCAAATGCAGATGGGATATTTAATGCTACTCATTTACAACTGAAGATTTTCATACATGGGTGCGGACGTCATGAGAGGAATGCCATCACATAAGCTTAGAACAGTGATGGCGAACCTTTTAGAGACTGAGTGCCCAAACTGCAATTCAAAACCCACTAATTTTTTTGCAAAGTGCCAATACAGTAATTTAACCTGTATACAGGTGGCTGTGAATGGGCGATGTCGGGTGCCCACAGATAGGGCTCCGAGTGCCACCTTTGGCACCCGTGCCATAGTTTCGCCATCACTGGCTTAGAACCTCCATATCTGTATCCACAGCGAATCAGATGCTTGCATGATTACCTGCTTGATTATATGTACAGGTATCTCTTTCCTCCTGCATTTTTTTTGCTCAGTTGCAAGAGGTCCCTATGAATGCTCTAGATCCCGATTCTGCGTGAACAGGAGGAAAGAACAGCCAATTTACAAGCCTGTAAGCTTTCCCTTTTTCATTTGTTTAATTTACATGGTATATGGTTTCATCAGCAGTTGTTAACTCCATTCACATGATTTTAATGGCTAGTTTAATTGAATTGCAATTTTTAAAAATGCCTTTTTGTTTCTGTGTAGTGGGCCCTCCTCCTTGAAAAGCTAGGATTCAAGATTAACACTTCAGATGTACAGAGTCCCTAAATGTGATTATCTATATCAGGCTTTATCTTCTTGGAAATTTACTTAGCTGGACAAACAGGCAATGCACATCAAAAGAAGAGTCTTTCTACTTTAGGTTTTGAACACAGGTTTTCATTTTATGGGATGAGGTAATACAATTATTTATTTGTTGGTAGCTTGGTGTTTAACCCGCTATTAACCCCAGCTCCTGCCAACCTAGCAGTTTGAAAGTGTGTGAATGCAAGTAGATAAATAGGTACCACCATGAAAAATGTGGGAAGGTAAAACAGTGTTTCCTTGCAGCCATGTTCGCCATGTGGCCATGGATTTGTACAACATTGGCTCTTTGGCTTGAATACAGAGATGAGCACTGCCCCTAGAGTCGGACACGATTAACACGCTTGTGTGTGGGGGAACTTTATCTTTTTTAATACTTACAATGGTCTTTCATGCCAGCTACAGCAGAAGTAGAATCTATAATTCTGAGCAATGCATACCAATTTTCTTTTGTTCTTTAAAAATAAAATCTAAGATGACGTTTGTTGCTTTCTCCACGGAGGGAAATGGGTCATGGATGGTGTAATTTTGGATAACTGGAATGTTACACATTTGGCAGAATTTTTAAGATTTGTATCTGAACCAATTTAGAGTGGGACTGCACAAGAAAAATCTAAATTCATTTCTGAATGAATGAATGCTTTGAAGTTGCACAGAGGAATTTGGGTCCATTCAGTTAAAGTGGCAACATAGGTAGGCAGGAGAAAAGCCTTGTTTGCTGTTTGTTTGCAGGTTTATTGAAGCCCGTACAAGACACCCGGATCATCCTCCCTTAAAAATACTTTAACCATTCTAACAATCTGTAGCAGCGGGTTTCTTCTCTGGTTTCTATATTTCTTTAATTTTTAAAAAAATCTTTGCAAATAAACAGTTCTATTTGTAAGCAGTAGAAAAGATTTATTCGGTATTAGATATTTGTTCTATTAAATTTAGGTTTGCAGTTTGGATGTCTACATGTCCTTTTGGAACACTGCTGTATTCTCACTTGAGATGAGAGACCTTTGGGTAGAGGGCGGCATATAAATTCTATAAATAAATAAATAAAAATATGTGCACTTGAAACATACTACAACCAACAGTCCCTCAGGAACATAGTTAAAGCCTATAAAATTTATTGATAAGCGTTTGGTCAGAGGAACACCATTAATCCTTCTAACTGCACACAAAATTAATCTGCTGACCAAACAAATTGGCCATGAGATGACTAATGATTAGAGATGGGCACGACTCAGCAAAATTTTCGTTTTCGTTTGCATTTTTCCATTTTGTTTCGCAACAAAAATGAAAAAATTTTCAGAAGCAAAACGACAACGGAAACGAAACGAAAAATTTTGCTGTGTTTTTTGTTTTCGTTACGGCAGACACATTGCATTGAAAAGAATGCTAACGAAATGAAAATTTTTCATTTTTGTTTTTGTTTTTTCGTTTCGTTTCGTAACGAAAACGAAAAATGTGCAAACCCCCCCAAAAAAACAAAAACGAACCAAAACGGACCCCTAAACGAAAAACGAAAAACAAAAATTATTTTTTTGAGTCGTGCCCATCTCTACTAATGATTCCATTTACCCCTAGTTGAAAAACTATTTAAAATATTTTATGTAGTCACATTGCATTATACAGTCGTTGTCTAAACTACCAATAACCAGCAAATGTAGTTTATGGTAGTGGAATATCTTCCCTGTTTTCTTTTAGGGTATTACCAGTGAAGTTAATTTAAGGCATCCACTGTCACTCCTTTTCAGTTCATATCTGAATGCTTCTGCAATCCACATGGGTAGCTTCTGGCTTGCAAGTATGTGTTCATCAATGGGGAGGCATTCAGACAACCTCTGTATGCCCAGAAGCTAACTGACCCTGGATCCTGGAGGTACACTCCTTTATGCTGCTTCATTGTACCTTCAAAAGCAGAGAAAGAATACTTTAGCTGAAAATCATGTTATTGGCTTAAAAACAGGCAACAGGGAATGCAGACTTGTTTTATTCATCTTATCTATTGCTCATAAGCAGACATTGGAGCACTTAGAGTAACATTGATTCTGATAGTAGGTAGGTGCCCTTTAGCCCTTTGGCCATGCCTAAAAGCAAAAGGTCAGGTGAAATAAAGGTCACTTCCACTCAGATATGCCACATTGGATGTCAGGAGTGTGTGCACTCAGTGAAGCTTCCTCCGAAACACACTGCAAAGAAAGGTTCATAACAGTAAAGTCTTTGATTAATGAACTCAACAGCAGTGAGCGGACCAGTGATGCCCATCCCTTCCACAGGACATATCCTACTATCCCACTTTCCCAATTGTAAATTGATTGTGTTCTCTGTTTCTAATGTGGTTGGTCTCTGCAAAATAAGGGGGAATGCTTCAAATTATTATAATACTAAAAGAAAAAGAGAAATATAAAATTCCAGACACATTGGAATGAATCCAGAACTAGTTTCCCCTTGAACAGCGTTATTTAAAAACTGCATTTAGAAGTGGCATCAGTGCTGCAGTTTCAGAAAGCACTGACATGAATTTGAGTGCCATTAACAATGTGCTGAAAAACATGAAACAGGCAGTTAGAAAAGTGATTGAACATGTAGCATCTAGCTCTTTGAGATGGATATTGCCAATGTCTAGACCAGGGGTCCTCAAAGTTTTCAAACAGCGGGCCAGTCCACCATGCCCCAGGCACCACTGGGGGCCGGACGAGAGTGGGTGGGGGCAGCAGGGGACCTTGCCGTAACCCTCCCACTCTGAATCCCCCATTAGCCAGCATGCTGATCATCTGGGCAATAGTCTGGGGGAGTGGGAGAAGCAATATATCCCACTGCTTTGAACTGCCTCAGCAATAGAAGCAGCTGTGGAGGCTGGCTTGCTCACAAAGCAGGGGTAGGTGGGGGGTTGCAGTTGGTCCCGGGGGCCAGATTCAGGACCTTGGGGGCCGCATCCGGCCCCGGGGCCTTAGGTTGAGGACCCCTGGTCTAGACTCTTGCACAGAGGCCACTAAATAGGTAAGAAACAGCCCAGTTCCCCAAGAATTGGAGAGACAGCTCTAATCTCAAAAGGGAAGATCCTATTTCAGACCATACTGCATGAATTGTGGGTGGGGGCACCACACATGGTTTCTGATACTGCAGTTTGACACAGAAGAAAATTGGCCTATCCAGGCCCCTAGACAGGGCAGAGGGGGTGGATTGAGCTGTGGAGGATTCTGGGTTCTCCCATTTCCCCATGGCCACAGATTGGGAACATTTAGATTAGCCCCGAGAGGGATACAGAGGAAGCAACAAAGTGGTGGAAGAGCAGCAAATGGTGTCCTTTATTTCTGTTTGGCCAGCAATAGTGGCATGGCAGTTTCATTGTACAATTCTGTTAATGACCTAGTAAATGGGTTTATCTAGACCGAAACATACAATTATAAACAGGAACATAAAATGAGTGGGTGGGTGTAGCTAGCTAGTTAATGTTTCTGCGTTTATTGCAGTAGGCATTTGTTTATTTTTTATTTATTTTTAAAAATTCTGTCTTTCTCCTTAAAAGAGCTTAATGCTGCTACTTAGATAATACTGATAGATGGACAGATTATCTGATCTTAAGGAAGCTTCTTGTGTTTCTCTTCCTGCTGGATATTTATGAAAAGAGAAATGGAGTGAAAGAAGTACAGTACAGTATCTGACCTCCCCCCCCCCCAGGCCTTTGTGTGCCTGGGCAGTCACAGAGAGCAAATAGGTTGTAAAGAACAAAGAATTTCAATGCACAACTTGAATTTCCATTAAAAACGGAGCCGCAGAAAACAATTTGGGTAGTCAATGAACTGTGCCAACCATGGTTTCTAGATGGTTTATCTGTCTGCTGCTTGGCAGCCTGCCCACTTGGCTTCATAATAAGATAATTGGTATCAGTATCTGTTGCAAATGGGCCAGGAAACCTGCTAGGTTGAGAACTAATGGGCCTTCCACTATCCGGATTGTGAACAAATGTAACCCCCTTTAAGCTGAAAGCTTGAGGTATAAAAGAAATGCATTTGCTCACTTCCATTAGGGCCTAGAGGCGTTTATGTACCTTTTGGTTTTTCAGCACCTTTGCTATCGAGTGACTCATTCGGGATGAGCACGTTCTATTCCCAAAACCTGAAGGCACATAACCATCTGTTAGAAATGAATAAATGATTCTGATAAAAATGGTTAAACGTTATGTAGCATAAAGGGCACAACAAAAGGTTTAAAAAGAAATCTGTGTTTCCTCCTAGCATATTAAGGGTTGTTTCTATGCCTTAGCCGGTGGGTGTGCTAAGGTACATCCACAGAAGGCTGACTATTTCATAGTCATATAGACCAGCATTGCTACCTACAATATTAAAAGAGAGAGTGAGCCATCTGGTCCAGCATAAACCATAGGGTGGGTACGAGCATAGTAGTGGAACCAGGAATGATTCTCAACATCAAGCTCCCTGGGGACACTCAGGGCGTTTATACATGACCCCTAAACTCCGGGGCAAATGGCTCCCAGCTCCGGAGCTTAAAAATGTTTACCCACCAGCTCCGGAGTTTACAGGAAATTAGGTGCAACCACACCCACTTTAGCGCGTCCCAGCGCACCTTTCAAGTACCTGCTCTTCCGTCCTGAAAATTCCTTGATGCACTGTAAAGATAGTGAGTGCGGGGCTCTCCTCGCTTCTGTTTGTTGTTTTTTTGGCTCCCGTCCCTTTAAGAGCTACTTTACGGACACAGGAATCTTGCCGGCAAGAGCGAGAGCCAGAACGAAGGTGAGGCACGATCTTTTCTTTCTTTCTTTCTTTCTCCCTCCCCTCACGCAGCCAGCAGCCAGGAAGTGCGGAGGGGTGGGGAAGCAGGAAGAGCGACAAGCCCCTAAGATCTCTGGTCTGAATTTAAGTGGCCAGCGGATCTTAGGGGTCGTGTAAAAGCGCCCTCAGTTTTTAAAGAGTAGAGACAACCCCAGGAGCTGATTTTCTGGAGACAGGGATTGTTGCGAGGGTGGGGGGAGTGGATACCTGCTCTCAGTAGCAGGTATCCGTTACCATGAGACTGCAACAGGTTTTGGAACTGCCAGTGTCTTTGTATGCTGCTTGGTCACAGTGGCAGTGAATGACCACCTCCCCTGCTTATTCTGATGAGGGTGACTCTGGGCTTGTGCTGAAAATTCCCTCCCTACTTGCACAGTGGAATACTGCCGTCTGTTCATTTGCTTTCTCCTTGTGGGCTCATTCTACTCAAAGATCTTACAGCTAAGTTAATATGCATAGTAGAGTAATATAATTGCATTAGGCTTCAGTACTTGGGATATCTCCTTTCTTGGACTACATGCTCGTTTGGGAATTCTGGCTGTGCCCTTGTCCAAAAGAGTAGCTTTTCTAAGCATTGCTCGACTTGGCATTCTGTACTTCAATGTAGCATATAGCTGTGACATAAAAGCAGTAGCTAATGGGGGTGGGGTGTAGAAGAGATTTACAGTATATGAAGGGGAAAATACAGCATAATACAAGATGGCTTCATTAGGTGGGAAAGCATTCTTGCCATAGGGAATTGGCACTTGCTTTGAAATATCCACTGCTTTTGCAGAATAACACATTTCAAAGTTTTCTGGGGAAGAACTGTGTTAGCCTTGTGGCACCTTAAAGTGAAAGAAGCTTTATTTGCAAGAAGATTTTCTGGATTGTAAATCACTTGATGAAAAGCGTGGATCACTGTCTCATTTATTATCTGCATGTTTCTTTGGGTGGGATGCCATAGTCCAGTGTTTTTCAACCACTGTTCCGCGGCACAGTAGTGTGCCGCGAGATGTTGCCTGGTGTGCCGTGGGAAAAATTCTCCCCACACCAGCAATGCCCCCCCCGCATCCCGCTCGCGACCAAGATGTGCAGAAACTCAGATATGGCTTCCTTGAGAGATGTAGTTCCTCCCGCAGGTCTGAGACGCGGTCCTGGGGAGGAGAGCGGACTACCTTTCCCGTGCTTTGCGCGCGGGCGAAAGGAGGAGGAGGAGACTGGAGAGCGAGAGAGTGATAGAGAGCTGGGAGACCCGCGCAGGCGCATTGCAGCGAAGGGCGCTCCAGAAGCCGCTCTTAAAGGTTCTTGGGGTTGGTTACCCCTCCTTGCTCACCGAACCCCCTTCCTCCCTCCCCCGCCTCGCGCACTCGCTGTTTGCCTCCCGAGGGTGGGCGCGCCCGTTCCCAGGTAGGAGCGCGCGCCACCCCTCTTTTAAGGTGGGGAGCGGGCGGCACCCCTCTTTTAAGGGTGGGGAGCGGGCGGCCGTTGACAATGGTCATTTTTTGTGGGGGGGGTAAATAAAAGGGAGGACATGGGATGCTGAGGAGGGGATTCCTAGGACCTAGGGAGGAGACGGGGATGGGGGGTCCCTTCCGGGCCCTGTGGCTGCCTGGCTGGAAGGAGGCAGGGGCGGGGCAGAGAAGGGAGGCTTATACTGGAAGGGGTAAAAGATGGGGGTTGGGGGGTCGTATATTTAGAGCCTCCCCCAGCCCCACCTTCCTGGGTTTGCAAGTTCCTCTGAAAAAAAGTGCCAGGAGGAGGGAGGGGGAAGGTGAGGGCAGGCGGACATGTTGATAGGGATGCCTTGGGAGGGCCTGGGCTGGAGGATGTATTTGTTGTTGTTTTTTTGGGGGGTGAGAAGTTTTGTGTGTGTCTGATAGGCACAGAGTTAAATTTTTTAACATTTTCTAATGGTGGTGTGCCTCGTTATATTTTTCATGAAACAAGTGTGCCTTTGCCCAAAAAAGGTTGAAAAACACTGCCATAGTCAGTGGGTGGACAGGCCAGTAGATGCAGAAACTATATGCATGAGCTGATTAACAGAAGTGTTGTAATGAAAAGTCAAATTGAACAAAGAATATTATAGTGGACTCTTGTGGAAATCAAGGACATACATAGTTCCTTTTTGGCGCTGGGGGGACATTTAAATGTTTCCTGATTAGCACCATTCATACAAGAAACTATCATAGAGTGCTAATATCACGTAATAGGTAGAATTATAGACTTGACATGGAGAATCAAGTGCAAATACTTGCTCATTCACAAAAGATTCTTTAGTTTTCTTGTGCCAAGTGATATCTTTCAGTCAAACCCTTCAGTTTCATTATAGGGATAAATCGAGTGATATTGCATTACGGATTACATGGACAGAGTTTTTGGGGTGCAATCAACTTTGGTCTTCAGGCAGCATTTTCTTTCTGTGTCTCTCTGGGCTGTGTGCATGTATGTGTGTGAGAGAGAGTGTGTGTGAGCTTGTGTGAGGGTGTGTGATGTGTGTGTGATGTGTGTGTGATGGTGATAATACTGCCTGAGCGACCGTCTTTTATTGATAAGAGGAGAACAATAGATACAGGAAGATATTCTTCGGTGGGAGGGAAATGCATGCCTATCCGGAGGACCATATTGGCTTGTTATTGATGAAGACCCAGGGAAGGAAGCTGTGGGGTCAAGAGTGATAGAGCAGATGGCCCTGATGTGTCCGGATAGCCTGTTTCCCTCTGGTCTTGCCATCCTGTTTACTGCACATCCTTGCCATCCTGTTTTGCTGCCTTCTTGGGCTTAACTCAGCACATCCGGTACCTGCTCGGCCCTGGGGGTTGCTGGGAAATACAGGCCACGCAGGCCTCCCCGGCTTTCAGCTGCCTCTGTGTGCTGGCCAATTTTTGGGCTCAGAAATATGGGGGAATGGAATTCCCACAGAGTGAGGGATGTATAAAGTTGCTATTTTAAATTGCTGGTGCATATAAATAAAGGAATAAGGACATTCGGCCATGCATAGAGGCTTGTGGTGTTACTGTCATCAGACCACTGTTACTCTTGGCTCTCATTTGTTTGTTTGTTTGTTTAGAGTTTTAACTTATGTGCAAAAGGGAAAGGGAAAACTTAGAGTAAGCTGACCTTCTCTTCACTATTCTGCCAGGCCAGATGGTTGGGCCTGGTTAAGAGAAGAGTAGGAGGTCCACTATTGGATATTTGTGGATATAGAGGCCAGGAAATTGCCTGCAAAAGACCAAGACGGTGTAGATAAAACTCTGTTCCTTTCCTGCGTTCCTCATCTCATCAAGCCATTTGTTTATGTGTCTTTTTCAAAATATTTTTCTTAAGATTTTAACTAGCTTTGGAAAAAAACTCTTTTCTGATGGAATGAATAGGTTGTCATAATTCACAACTATATAGAAGTTGGGAAAACTTGAGAAGAGCACATTTTTCCTTTCTCTAACATTCAGTACATTTTTAAGCTGCTGGCTTCTCTGCTTATTTGTTTGAATAAACTGATAAAACTACCTTGCGTTTCTGTAATATTTGTGGTTTTACTTTACACACACACACACACACACACACACACACACACACACACACACACACACACACACACACACACACACACACACAAAGATTCCTGGCTGAAAAAATGATTACCAATATTTTAAAATTTAGAGGACCACCAAAAAATCTACAACCACTTAAAGAAAAGAAACTTGTATTCTGAGAGATTTTATGTTATGCATTTTAATGTGTTTAGTATTTGGGGTAGGGTGGGGAATGCATGCTCATGACTTTTGGTTTGTACTGTACCCAGTCTCATAATAAGTGTTCTTTTCCCCACACATATACATTTTTCAACAGATAAATTTTATTTCGTTTCCTTACACATGATCCTTTGAAAAGCTGGAGAAATTCTAAAATAAACAATATTCTAAAGTAAACAATATTCAAATAAAACAATGTCATCATAAATATAAGCTTTATTTATTTATTTATTTATTTATTTATTAAATTTATATACTGCTCCATCTAGCTACACGGCTACTCTGGGCGGTTTACAAAACTCAACAGAAATCAAATCCATATATAATGCAATACAATACAATGCAATAGATAAGCACAAATAAGTAAAAACATAATAACTTAATAAACAATATATATCAAAAACGTTGAACAGGAGCAAGATGGGCTACAGACAAAAAAACCAAAATAAAATATGTAATAGCAATCATTAGTAGACTAGATTAATATCCAGTTAAAGCCTTTTTAAACAGACACATCTTTAGATATTTCTTAAAGACTGGGAGGGAAGATGCCCGACAAACCTCAGGAGGAAGTTGGTTCCAGAGCCGAGGGGCCACCACTGAGAAAGCCTGATTTCTCGTCAAAGATTTACAGACCTCCTTCAATGACAGCACCCTTAAATGCCCTTCCTGAGATGATTGGGTATTATGGGCAGTATTTTACGGCAGGACCTGTTCTGCCAGATAAATCTCATCATAGACTTCATAATTTAAACAGAATCAGAAGATGAAATCCATGAGTAAGTAAAAGGGTTTTATGTGCATCAAAGGTCACCAATTTTTTTTCTGAATACAAAGATTGAAATGTTTGCTGAAACACATGGAATATCACAGAGTGGGTAAAATGGACTCCAGTTTACTCCTCCTTAGTAACTTGCATCTTCTTGTTTCAGGTCGATATAAATAAAGAATACTGACACAGCATTCCTGCTTAGCAGTATTTTGCGGAGGAGTGAGGTTTCTCACAGAAGACACCACTTCAGCAAGACTGTCTCAGATAATTTATCCTGGACTGTGGGTTCTTCCACCAAAATATGACTGAATTCCTCAGTTGCATTTCAACATCTCTTTGTATTGTTGTTAGGTGGATCCTTGTTATCTTGCATTTTCTTTCAATTACTCACTTTTATGGACACTTGTAAATTGTAACTCTTTTCTGTTCAATTTTTTAAAAAAGCAAATATCTAGTATTTAAAGCATGAAATACTGTAATTGAATGTATGAAAATGTCTTTTTCCAGAAATTCAACCAGTATTTTTGACTAATACAATTATACTATAACTGCATGTGCTAGTGGTAATTTGTTGCACATATGTTCCCAAAACTTCCAGGTTGTGGGGTTGCTGGATGGGTGGGGTAGAAGAGATAAAAATGGGACACAACATCACTTGAAGCACTCATTGTGTCTTTAAAAAGTTATGTTTAATTTACTGTACAACATAGGAACTGACCAATAACAAATATTTTCTCAACTTTTACAATAAGTAGCACTCCTATCTAAACAGTGCACCGTGATGATGTGTCTACTCTGAAGCAAGCCCTACTGAGTTCTATGAGACTAAATCCAAGGTAAGTTGTATAAAACAACAGCTGCCATGTTCTAACACTATGGCTCCGTGCCTGTTTATTCACAAGGAAATCCCAATGTGGATAAGGTTGTTTTCTTCCTAGTGTATATACAAATGGATTTTGACCGTAATTCAAATGTGAAACCTTTTCCCCATTGGCTTTTTGCCCTGCTTGCTGACATAAAATAGGCTGGATTGAGATTTGGATATGTGTGCAACTAGGCTAATGGGAGTAGATTACTGTGCCCCATCCTCCACATGGGGGCCCTTTAGCCCTCTGAAAATGTTGGGGGGGGGGCTGTTGCTGAAGCTGATGAATTGTGGTACAGGGAGGATCAGGGGTGGAGGACTGTTCCTGAAAATCCTGAGAAGGTGCTTTTCATATGCTTTCTGTTCACCACCACAGACAAAAGATCCTGGATCCATCCCACTGACTATAACTATCATTGTCTGCCACAGAAATGAATGGAGACTCCTTCTATCCCTCCAAAAATTCAGGGCTGATGTCTCTAATTTGCACATTTTTTAAAAAAAAATAAATTATCCTAAGGGGCCAAACATGAATGTGTTGTACTGGAGTCATGGGGTGGCACCAACGATAGCCTTATGAGCCTCTGGGGATTCATGTTGGCCTTAATGTTAAGCTCACCAGAAGGCATTCATTATGAAACTATGTATAAAAATTTATAAAATGATTCTGTAAATACTTTTAGAATAAGAATATGTATCCATGTGATTTTTTAAATTTAGTTTCCAATGGTATAAAAGTGAGCTGACCCAACTGGTTATTTTCTCTGTGCATATTTGGAATTGTTGTTGACCTTTGTTTCATTTTTTGTCATGTTGTAAAAGGACGTAGCTCTAATAATGCATATTCTTGAGAAGTGTTTCTAACCATTTACAGCATCAGGACTTCACCCTAAGAAGTATAAAGTGTCAGGTGTTTGAATTCAGTCCAGAAGAGAATTCTGAACTATTTAGAGTAGCAGTGTGTTATTGCCAGAAAGTTTCTGGGGTCACAAAACACTCGCAACTCTGTGCTTGGTGCAGCAGACATATGGACATCATCAATCATATGAACTATTTTTAATAAACAAGTTACAAACAAAAGCAAATTTACTGAATGAGGATTGAAGCACATTTGTGCTAGAATAAACAGGTTTTCCTTCTTAACCATATTTTTCTCTTAAGGCGCCTGCTTCTAGTTTCACTCTCAGTTTATCAGCTAGTGAGGCCCTTGTGTGTATTATGTGCCATTAACTGAACCAGTATATAGCAACTATAACAGGCTTTCGCGTTAGTGACATTTTTAAGCAGCACTTTTACCAGTCCCCCACCCCCACCCCACTCCAGTGAGTTTCTGTGACAAAATAAGGATTGAAATCCAGGTCTCCTGAGTCACTACTCTGCCCGCTACACCATGCTAAGCATGCTATGAGACCCTTTGTATTTTACAATAGTAGTTATCAAACCTTTGGGCAATCCCTTTTTGATTTTTTTGAGAAATCCTCTTTCCCTCCCCTTCTCTGTTTTAGCATTGCCCAACTCCTTTTTAACAAGCAAACAAACAAACTTAAGTCACAATTTAAAATAAGAATAAACACAGAAACTTAGAGGAAAATACTATATATTAAAAATAAGTACAAATAGTTTTTCTTCCCACAAAAACTAATAGAAATAGAATGTGTTGTTAATGAAATAGATTTTAACAAAAGCAACAATGATTTGATTAAAAATTCAACAATTTTTGAGAGTAACAACACAAATATTTATTTTATTTATTTATTTTATTTTTACAACTTATATGCCGCCCACTGGCTTCCAATCAAAGAATTAAAACAGTAAAAACATCAAACAACAATAAATAAGTAAAACAGTAATAAAAACCTTATACTAAATATGATGTGTAGGATGCTGTTGTATCTCACGGTCTGACATAATCATTAGAATGTCTTCACAACAGTTTTTGTTGGTGAACAGGTGAGAATGTTAAAAATTCTAAATGGAGTTTGCCTTGGATAAGAAGGAGCTTGAGGCATAACAATTTCCAAAGACTGACTTCCTAGTAGTTTCAAGTCATGCTTGGTACTAAACCAATGTGTATAGTATATATGACTCTAGGAGACATTCTGTATCAGACAAACTGCTGATGCCAGTTCTAGACTGTCAGCCAAAGAGCTAAAAAATCAGGGCAGAGCAAGAGAAAGCAGAGCTGTGCTAAACGAAACCCTCCTCCAGTCCAAGGAGACAGCCTCTGGCAAGCAGACATTTAGGCCAGAGTACAAGCATCTCCAAATATTTTCCAGCTTCCTTAGGTGAGGAGGGTCATGGATTCTGCATAGTTTCATTTGGCCTAGCACAGTGTTGGCGAACCTATGGCACGGGTGCCAAAGGTGGCACTCGGAGCCCTTTCTGTGGATGCCTGACATCGCCCCTTCACAGCCACCTGTATTCAGGTTAAATTGCTGCATTGGCACTTTGTGAAAAATTAGTGGGTTCTGAATCGCAGTTTGGGCACTCAGTCTCTAAAAGGTTCACTATCACTAGCCTAGCATCAACTCAGTTGGTTTTCAGCCATATCGGCTAGTTAGGATAGTGCTCTCTTAGGCAGAGTCATTGTTCAGGAAATGATGGCCCTATGTTTTTGCATTTTTTCCTACCTCTCTCTGCATCCTTTATTTCCATGCTTTCAATATCAGCTGTGCTCCCAAACAAACAATTCTTCCTTTGTATTCTCTCCCATTAGAACAAAACAAGTGACCCAATACTTAAACCTCCAAGCCAAGGGAGGGAGAGGTATTGAGTAAAGGGACAATGGATGTGTACACTGAGAATGATTAAGCCACACTCCTACTGAGTTTAAAGGGATTAATTTCTGTATGAGCTTTATAGGATGCTCTGTAAAGTCCATCCAACGCACAAGAGCTTACAATATTTTCTTGCTAAGAAATATCTTAATGTTCACAAGGCAACACAGTAGGAAACTGTATTACCCTAGAGATCTACTCATTGTCATTTGTGTTCATAGATTCAGGAAAGCAATTTGTTGCATTTTTCTAGGGTATCTTTAACGCATCAGGAAATTTCAAATTATACAGTTGTATCTTATGGAAGAAGTGCTATATGACTAGTTACCTGAATGCTATTTTTTTCCTGGTGTCAGTGAGTCATGAACTGCACACTCCCTTGACCAAGTAGGAGCTGCCACTTGATTACTGTATATTCCTCAGTGCTTTCTATGACAGTGTTTTCCATTTCATGGCCTGTAGGTTGTTCAGTGCAAGACTACTAGTTAATTGAGGGTGAGGATAGACTACTGCATCCTATTTGAGGATGACCTGCATTAACCTCAGAGTTGAGAGGGCCCTCCTCTATAATCATTCTATACCAGTATGAGGTGCTACCTGTACTACTTTGCCACTAGAAATACATGTTCTAGACCAAGAATCGGCAAATCAAGGCCCTTCAGAGGTTGTTGAACTGCAGATCTCCTTAGGCCCTACTAACATTGCCTATGGCAGTGGCGGTGAACCTTCGGTACTCCAGATGTTTTGGACCACAACTTCCACAGCCCTTTGTCATTGGCAGTACAGTTTAGGAATTCTGGGACTTGTGGTCCAAAACACCTGGAATGCTGAAGGTTCGCCACCACTGGCGTATGGTATGAAATGCTGGAAGTTGCAATCCAACAAAAATGGCCCTTCAATTCCGTCTGTTTGTGTGTTTGTTAGTTAATAGAGATGGGCACAAATCGAAAAAATGATGTTTTGGTTTTTCATTTTTCGTTGCGGGTCCGTTTCAGGTCATTTTTGTTTTTCATGAATTTTGAAAAAAATTCATTTTGTTTTTTCGTTTTTCATTTTTACCCGCTTTTTGCGCAATTTAAAGCATTTCCGTGCGCGGACGTCCCCCAATGCCCCAGACCAGAGGGAAAACGCTAAAAAATGATGCTGGCAGAGACACAATATAGACTAGGTACACAGGGAGGCTGCAAAGGCAGTGGCGGGCGTTGCCCAGGGCATAAGGCAGCCGCAGGGTGACTGCACTGTGGGGCAGGGGAGGGTACTCACCGAGAGATACGCATGCACACAGGGAGGCTGCAAGAGAAATCTCTTCATTCTCTCCTCTAAGAGCCAGGCTGAAGCCAGCAGAGACACACACCTGCCTGCCTGGCCTAAAGTAATGAGTTGCAGAGACAGCAATCCCACCCTAACTCCCACCGCAGACTGCAAGGAGGACGGGGGCTGCCAAAGCTTTTTATGCCCTCTGTGGCTGCCACACATACCCAGTCTGCAACCTGGGCATGCTATTGGTTGAAATTGTCCAAGAATTTACATGATCCCATCACATTGCTTGCATCCATCTTGTGGCTGAAATCTATTTTGTATCATCCTTAAAGGGAAAAGAAAAACTACATTGCGATGGGAGAAAGACAAAAACAAACGTTTTAAGGACCCCAACCTCCTGGTAGGTAATAATTTCAAATAATTATCACTGCGTTTTTACGGATGTCCAGGGTGTTTTAATACCCAAGAAATCAATATTAGGCATCTGGGAGCCATTCTGGGTCAATGTCCCCTAGCTCCCCTTAAAGGAAAAAAATACAGCGATCTGAGAAAAGACATAAATGCACATTTTAAGGAACCCAACCCCCTAGTAGGTATTATCAGGCAGAATAAATAATTATCGCTGGGTTTTTACGGATATTCAGGACGTTTTTTAACATTTCAAAACAGCTCATTTTATTGCACGTCGCCATTAACGAAAACAAAACGTAACGAACCTAATTTTCGTGGTTCTGTTTGGTTCGTTCCAATTTCATCAGAATTTTCATCATTCGTTTCATTATGTAATGAAACAAATAACAGAATGAATTTTTTTTTCGTTTTGTGCCCTTCTCTATTAGTTAGATTTCCTACTGTTTACCTTGCATCATGCCCTGGAATGGTTTACAATTTAAGCATTAAAAATCCAGCAAAACCCACCCATCAACAGATAATCTGAAGGGGGGGGGAATCTGAAAAATAACCCCCAGTGGCAATGGCAGCCTAAAATAAGATGAAAAATATGATAAAAACATAAACACTATCATGAGGGAATCCCAAAAGGGTTTTCTAAAGTGCTGTTTTTACTAGCTTCCAGAATGCTAGGAGGGGAAGGGCTTGGCATAACTCTACTGGCAAAGCACTCTACAAAGCAGCAGCAATCACGGAGGAAGCCTGGTTTCTAGTCATAAAATTCCGGGCCTCCCTTGGGGTGGCCCCCTGTAGCATTAGTGCTTGACAACAGCAGGTAGCATAGGCAGACAATCTCAGAGAGAGCTGTTCCAACAAGTCTGCCTTCTCTTATGACCTTCAAGGTTTAGTCCTAAGCTTATCTAGTAGGGAATAAGCCACAACAAAACCAGTTTGTTTGTACGCCTCTTTTTCATAGCAAGTCATACCCGAAGTAGGTCATGAGAAAAAGTGAAACCTTTTTCAAAAACCTTTGAAGCAACTATGATTTGTTATGCAACAGATCTGTAAATTCAGATGAGACTAAATGAACCATTTCATTAAGAAAACAAATGCACCATCCACAAGGAAGTGACACATAGAGAGCAAAATCAAAATTGAATAAGTAGTTTTGGACTCACTTCTCAGTAAACATGCAGGATTGCATTATAATGGCGTTAAAGAGTATTTCATAATTGATGGGTTGGTATTATTTTTAGGGGATGCCTGTACTGCCAAGCTTTCCAGTTGTAAACAAACATTGAATGAAATACATTATTTACAGCAAATATGTTTCAGTAATCTACTCAAACTAGACCAATTGTATCTAACATCTATTTTCTCCACCAAATGAGCAGAGGGTTACTGCTCAAAAGGCGTAGAGGTGATTAATTATCCTGGGTGGTCTGTAAGCATGATTAATCTTTAATAATTGTGTGATTACATATTTGAATAGCTTAGCTGTTGGCTGGTGCCAAAAACAGCAGAATCAAGGACCTTGCCATGTTTAAGCCATGCTAGAAGCTTGAGCAGGTGGCCAAATCTGCATTTAACAAGCAATAAAGAAATGGCATCAACATATTTAGGAAAGAAGCTTGTATATTTTCATCACTCAGTTATTGAATTAGTAAGGGGTGGAGAAATAGTTATGTGGACAAAGAAGAAAAGAACAAAACCAGCTACATCTTGCATACTTCCAGCTGATGATGATATTGCCAACACTGCACATTTTGCATCACACTAGACAACATAGCAGTTGATCTTAATCCAAGCTTCTCTGGGACATTTTTCACTAGGTCAATGACCAGATACACCTGTGCACAAGTAAGAAGGGAGAACTGAATAGATATCCATGCAGAATTGTCCCTTGGATGTTCTAGATTGAAGATTCTGTCTTGGAATTCCAAGGTTCACGTGCTGAAATATGGGCTCTGCAAGTTCTGGCATGGGGCAATATTTAATGACATGAACTCCTGTGAGGAAGACCTTTATAAAAGGTTTTGCAGGAGTACAAGAACTTGGTCTTAGGCCAAAGGAGGCATTTCTGTCTCCAGAGATGTCAAGACACTCATAAACATCTTTGCTTGGCAGTTGCTGTTGATAATAATAGATGTTTTCCTCTGCCAGGTGCTTTCTATTCAGTGTACTTCAGAACTACCTGATTAAAAAATCCAGGCCTGCAATGCAATCTATCAAGTTCATGTAACAGTATCTGACAGGAGCAAACAAAAATGATGTGCCAAATTAATTGGCTTCCCTCCTTCTAAATTTGGTCTCATTTACTTTCATTATAATAGATGGGAGGCCTGGAGCTGTTTTATGTGATGAAAGGAAAGACTGCCTTCTAGACCTGTAAACAATCCATCATATATAATTATTTATTTCCATATTCATCCTTTGAGAGTCCATTTTAGCCCCTTCCCTAGAATAAAAATCCTTTGAACACAAAGCGACTATATGGACTTTTTCTTCTGTCCATCTGGCACCCTTGTCACAAATTTTAGCATTTGTCTGTCTACTGCCAATGGTAGCAAAAAGATGTCTGATTCCTGATAATCCTTGTAATTTGTTTTTTGAAATAAAATGCATTATAAATGGCCTGCTAAAAGCTGGCTAGATTCACCAGTGTATTTCCAGTGAGGAGCATAATTTTGTGCTTAGCCTCAGACAGCAAAAGATCTTGAGGCAAATGTATTGGGGAGGGACTGGCACTGCCATGGGCATTCCACTGAAATAAAATACAATAATAATGACTGGTTGAATGATATGCTACAGTAGTTCAATCTTGAACTACTTTCATATACAGTGGTCCCCTGCCCTTTTGTGGTTCATATACTGTGATCCCGCTATATTGCGGGGCATCAGTACCCTGAAAGAGCTTGAGGAAAGGAGAAGGTGGTTTTAAAAGCTGGGGCTTTTTAAACCTTTCCCCCTTTCCCAAGCCCCAGGCTCCAGCTGATTGGTGCTGGAGTGGGGAAACAAAAGGTTTTTCTCCTCCACCCCAGCGCCAATCAACTGGAGCCTGGGACTTGCCTCCATGGAGGCATTGTGCACCGCTTCTCCCCACCCCCACCCCACACCTGGGGTGTTGGGAAGCAGCACACAATATTTGAAATGCTTTCAGCAACAGAGCCAAGTGCTTGGCTTCATTGCTGAAAGTCATTTTAAACAATGTGTGCCGCTCCCCCGCCGCCACCACCACCACCGGGAGCAGGAGAGCAGCACACAATGTTTAAAATGTCTTTAAGCAATGGAGACAAGCTGGCTCCATTGCTTAAAGACATTTTAAACATTGCACACCACTCCCAAGCCCGACCTGACCTGGATCCACATATTGCAGATTTTCACTGATTGTGGATCAGGTCGGTCCTTAACCCCTGCGATAGATGGGGAGGGGTGTTACTGTACACTACTAAAGGTAAAGGTTCCTCCCGTGCATGCATGCTACTCATGTCTGACTCCAGGGTTGGGGCTTATCTTCATTTCTAAACCAAAGAGCCAGTGTTGTGCAAGTCCACAGCCATGTGGCTGGCATGGCAAATGCATTCTGTGCACGAAACACTGTTTACCTTCCCACTTTTTTATGGCAGTAAAATCTACTTGCATTTACATGCTTTCAAACAGCTAGGTTGGCAGGAGGTGGGGTTAACAGTGGGAACTCACTCCACTGCGTGGCACCCAGGATTCGAACCGCTGAGCTGCCAACTTTGCAGCCAACAGTTTCAGCGTTCTAGCCCGCTGAGCCACCACACCCCTGGAAAGCCCTTCTTCAAGTTGAAGAAAACTGGGAGGTGGCATTTAATGTTGTTGGCCTCTCCAGTTAAGTATCTAGCTTTCACAGATTTGCAAAGAGTGCAAAAAAGGTGAGGGGAGATTAATATAGAACATTCAGAACATAATCACAGATTGACAGCTATGTTTGAAGTCTTTTAATTGCATTACTCCTTCCTGAGCAACCGAATAGAATTCTGCCTCAAGCTTTTCTTCACATCATCAGAAGTGATATTACTTTAAAAAAAGAAAGTGCCTATAAGTGCTCCCACATGGCCACAACCCTTCTAAGAGTACTGAAGAACCTGGCCCCAGCATATAAATGGATACATACTGTGCCAGAATCAAAATACAATCCAGAATCCCCAGCTTCAAAGAATCCCTCCAAGCATAAGGTTGGGAATAACAGAAGCTCCCTGCCATTCCAACACAAAAGCGGAGGTGCCAAAGTGTGCATTTCAAATACTTTTGCAGAGACAAAGTGACATTCGATGAAAAATCCAATTATAAGCTACTGATCCCCCCCCCGAAATACGACATGAGAGAAGTATCAAAGGATTATATGTAAGCCAATTAAGTTAAAGCATACATATCACCAGTGGAAATATATCCCTCTTGGTCATGTTCTGAGACAGAATCAGACCTTGAGATGTGGAAGGCACTCGGGTAAGTCTTGTAATCCAACTTCCTCCTCAGGAAAGGAGTCTTGCAACTACAGCATGTCTCAAGATAGCTGTCCAGCCACATGTGTTGGTGTGTGCCTGTGTGTGCATGCGTGTGTGTGTGTGTGTGTGTGTGTGTGTGTGTGTGTGTGTGTGTGTGTGTGTGTGTGTGTGTGTGTGTGTGTGCGCGCGCTGTGGCTCAGCAGGCTAGAGTGCTGAAACTGTTGGCTGC
Source organism: Phrynocephalus forsythii (assembly GCA_029282475.1). Lineage (NCBI taxonomy): Eukaryota > Metazoa > Chordata > Lepidosauria > Squamata > Agamidae > Phrynocephalus > Phrynocephalus forsythii. The sequence continues at coordinate 78,562,737 of JAPFRF010000003.1, forward strand.
AAAGTCGGTGGTTGGAATCCCGGGTGCCTTGCAGCAGAATGAGCTCCCGCTGTTAACCCCAGCTCCTGCCAATCTGGCCGTTTGAAAGCATGTAAATGCAAGTAGATATATAGGTACTGATGTAAAAAGCGGGAAAGTAAACAGTTTTCTGTGCAGACAAATGTGTTCAGCCATGCTGGCCACATGGCCACGGACTTGCACAACACTGACTCTTCAGCTTAGAAATGGAGATGAGCACTGCCCCTAGAGCCAGACACGACTAGCATGCATGTGCAGGGAGAACCTTTACCTTTTTTCTCTTTTTGCATATGTTTATTATTGGATGTGAAGCGTGCCTACTGCCTTAGGAAAAAAAGGTGTAAAAAACAAACTGAAGGGCAAGAGAAAGAAAAACTCAACAATGCAAAGAAAAAGCAGACACTTTACTTTAGAAATGAACTTTCCTTGCCTTTCCTTGCTGCAAAGCGATTGATGAAATCATCAAAGATCTGTGGCCATGGTACCAGCTACTTCAGAACTAGGAGGGCAGAGACAGAGTGGATGGCGGGAAATGGTGTAGAAGAAAGCCATCTCCTGGCATCGGCTTTTTCAAAGAAGGAATCAAAGGAAAGTACAGGTAACCTTTTCTCATTTTCAAGTCCATCCTTCCCTCCTGGTAACTGCCCTAAGAAGGTGCTGAGGGCTTCCTGGTGGGAACTGCAGAAAAAAACCAAGGGAAAGAACAAAACAAAAGCATGCACAGTTTTGCAAGTGATGCTGCCTCAATTAGAGGAAGACTTTCTGTACTTTCCAGTCGTATTGACTGGGCCTTGCTACTTGCATTTCCATCCCCCCCATCCACATAAATGGACTCTTTGGGACAAACACAGTTGGTTTCATGGACCTGGTCAAGGACTGGGTTTGAATGTTTCCAACGGAGAACAAGGTAAGTCAGGCCTGATCTGTGCACTGCTTACACGATGTGGGTTGAAGGAGAAGGGAGCTTTTATGAGCAAGATTCATAAGAACAAAAAAAAAATTCCCATCAAAGCTAAGCATGTTGACATGGCCGTGGTTTCAGTCACTGAGCTTTTAGCATTTGATTTATTATTTCATAAAAATCAGTTGAAGGTTTTACTCTAGCAGCTTCAGCTTGTTAATAAAAGGGAGGCATAACTAAACAGCTTCTCTGCTGCCATGCAGTGAAGATGTAAGCTGTTGGAACTGGGTGTCAAAATTATCCTAAGGGGGAAAATCCTGCTAAATTGATTGTTAGATAAACTCTTAGGAAGATACAAGTGGGGAATCCTGCATATTTTATATATACTGGTGACAATCGGGCTTCCAATTTTATTTCAATTTTTAATTATTTGTAAATAAAATGTTGTAAACCTGGATGGTCTCACAGCTCACTCACAAGTATTTTGTTTGACTCTAAAAAAAAATCCATTTTTTCCAGAGGATGTCCAAGATACTTTCATGTCTGAGGCAAAGTGGCAAACGACACCCCTCCCTTCAAGGCATTAGTACTTCAAGGCTAGCCAAGTTATTTTGGAATCTGCAGCAGCAAATCCCACAAAACACCTTTCTTTGGCAGTCCCATTCTATCACTCTAGCCATTACACAGTACTCAGTGTTCCTTTACTATCATCCATATCTTCCTCTCTGTATTTTGCCATAGTCTCTTGTCAGCCAAGGTGTGCATATTGCCAGGTGCTTCTAGGAATAATGGGGGGACATTTTAGCCCCCCCCCCCAATTATTATTAGAAGCACCTAGTGCAAACTATGTGGACAGGGGGGCAAGGCGGTAGATTTTTGAAAAATAGGACATAGGCTGAGGACATACTGTACCTGGATGAGCTTCTGCTCATAAGGACAAAAATGAAACACTTTCCAGAAGATGCACACATTCTAGTTATGTCATTGTGTCTGTGAAGATTCTCAGTCATCCAGGTGAGTTTATCTGGAAGTTGGGTCATGGCTACTGGACTTCTTTTTGAGAGATAGAAACGTTTCGCTCAGGGTGACAAGAGGTCAAAGCTGACTATAAGATGGAGGACTTGCACTAGCTGTATTCAGACTGATGAAGCTGTTTGGATGAGCAGCGAAACGTTTCTATCTCTCAAAAAGAAGTCCAGTAGCCATGACTCAACTTCCAGATAGTTATGTCATTGGTGTGCTGATTTGCATGGAACCAGGACCACTGAACATGATTAAAAGTGAGATAAGCTTTTTCAGAAATGCTTCCCTTCATTCCTGCAGCAGCTGGGGGTTTCTGTTATGCCACATGAATTACCTGTTACCACTTTGCACATTTCACTTTTAGGTATAGACAAAAAAGATCCTCAAATATCAGCAGTCCTTCTCACTCTACCAGCCATCAAGTGAGTTAAGGCAAGAAAACCAAGTTCTACTCCAAGTAGAATTGTCAAAGGGAAACAGCCTTCTCAGTAATAATTCTCCAGCTACGGAGCAACTCACCATCAGGACAGATAATGAATGGTTGCAGTTGTTTCGGTGCTTGGTTAAAAGCTTTTTCTCCCCCTTCCTTCCTTCCTTCCCTCCTTCCTTTTTTCTTTTTGGCATGGGATTTTAATTGACATATTTCTTCTGTTGGTTTTTTTTCTTGCACTTGTCTTTGTTTAGTAATTCACGGTGGAATTGTATTTTCTTGTTTGGTCATATTGGCCTGGTGCCTGTACCAGTAATGGTTTTAAGATGGTTTTAATTAGTAAATGCACGAAAAATACATCCAAATGCCCTTCTTAGGGAGTAGGCATTGGCTGACTTACATAGATTGATGACAAACATTGAATTGCATTTGCATCCTTTTAATAAAAAAAAGGGAACTCCCTATACTTCCACACTGCGTGCACTGCAGTGAGAATGCTTTGCGTCCTACAGCAACACTTGGTGAGTCATCAGTTACCAACAGATGGCTGCTGTGCATTTGAAGGGGTGTGGTTTTTTTTAAAGAAAGAAAAGACACCACCACAGAGACAATGAAGACTGGGGAGGAGTGTCACTAGGCACATCATGTCAGATGTTTAATTAGGCTGAAGAGACATCCCAAAATCTAATTCCTTCACTTTCTTCAGCAGTGCAGTCTAATTTAAAATTGCTGCAATAAGTGACTTTTAATTTTTCTTCCTTCATTAGGAAGACTTAGCATCTAAATTATAATGTACCAATCAAAGCCTAGGCAAAGAAGAAAATGAAAAAGGAAAGAACTGTCTAGCAAGGTGCCAATAGTTAAATAAACAGCAACAGACACTGTTTCTGTTTCTGTTCGTATAATTAGTCAACAATTTAAGCTGTTTTCAGCAGCATATTATATATTATAGTAATGAATATATACACACATAATATTCAAAATATTTATACTGCATATACATTACAACAAAAGAGCATTTTAGGGCAGCATTTGTGAGCTCACTCTTATTGCAAACAGTGAAGTAGTTATGACTTGGATAGAAATTACTCCTGACTTTCTTCTGAAATGTGGTTAAATCCACATACAGTATTTACAAGACAATAGCTTCGTCATCCAACAAATGGAGTGGTAGGGGAAATCACAGGTCCTCAGTTTCACTTTTGACACAATAAGTCAATAAATATTACTTACTGCCTATTCAGGGCAAGCTTAGCTTAAGTCTAAAATTGTTCCGTACACAACTCACAATTAGACTCAAACCCACCTGACTCGGTATGTTTAGTACTTTGGAGATAACAAAACCATAGTTACTTTAGCTACATTCCAACTATTGGGTCCAGCTAAAGAAGACTCATTGAACAAATAGGACTTACAGAAATGTTGACTTACCATTCACCAATTGGGTCAACTCTAGCTGGGACTAGCAACTGAATTATAGGTTGTAACATTTCAAGATTGTGCAATGTTGCCCATATTTTCTCCCGGGTTAAAGCGGCACTAGCACAGCATTGTTAACTAGCTGCAGCATTGTTTGTATTTTTGCATGTTTTGGGAAATTATGGGCAACATTTTAAAACCCTGTCTTCTTCAGGGAGCGGCATGATTTAAGTGACCATGGTATATATACTGACTTGAGATTAAGCTACTCAGCAATCCAGCAATTTTAAATGGATTTGGTAATATTTACCTCAAATAAAAATGCAGAGTCCTTGGACGTATACCTCACAATGAAATTCAATAGGACTTGACAATATTTTGTTTAATAGCAGCCCTTGCTAAAAGTTAGAATTCTGGCTCCCTGGGTCAGAATCAAGTGGCAAATGTATGATGAGTTCCATCGCTTCCATCGGTATACACAAACCCATCTCTCCAGCAGCAATCTGTGCTCCAAAAAAACTGCTCTAGGGATGGGAACCTCCCTTGGAAGTTTTTTTGGAATCCTGGAATCTGAAGTCTGGACAAAAATTAAAGAAAAACAAAGGACAAAAAACATATGGCACCTTAAAGACTAACTTCCATATTTTAATGTAATGTTTCATGGACATGTCCAAGGAAATACCCAGTTCTATTGGTGTTGGGATTCCAAGTGGCACCACTGGATCCCGGCTCTAGTGTTAACGCTTACTGCTGCTACTTTATCCCCTTCAGCTATTTCAGTATGAAGAGAATAAAACAGTATTCTGCCAAGACTCTTTGGGGAAAGGTTGGGGAGCTGTGTAGCCATCACAAAAACCAAATACAAGAGTAGACTAGGTAAGGATGCCATTTCCTCCAAAGCATGTTTGAGTTGCATCTCACAGTACACAAGTATGAGATAGTCCATGTGAGCCATCTAGTGTCAGATATGCAAAAGTGCAATGTTTTAAAAAAATAAAAAATAAGGAAATTATGGACCCATTGAAATAGCCTATACCAGTGATGGCAAACCTTTTAGAGGCCGAGTGCCCAAACTGCAATTCAACACCCACTAATTTTTCGCAAATACAGCAATTTAACCTGAATACAGGTGGCTGTGAAGATGCAATGTCAGGTACCCACAGAAAGGTCTCAGAGTGCCACCGTTAGCACCCGTGCCATAGATTTACCAATACTGGCCTATAACCATGCAGAAAGAAAATGACTACAACATGCAACTAGCAGTACAAACTATGATGATGCTAAGCAGGACACATAGTCACACTTCAATCACCTTATATATCAATCTCAGTTGGACTTGCATACAGACCACTATGTATGTTTCCATCAGCCTTGAAATACACCTCTTTGCTTTTACTACAAAGGCCAAAATCTACACCTAGAAATCACGAGGTCTGGGTGGCACAGTGTAACTCATGATCGAGGTGCTGGTTGCATTCCTAGGCACACACCAGATTGTATGGCCAGAAACACAACTAGCATTTTATTCAAGAATGGCAGTCTGGACAAAATTGTGAATGAAATTCTGCCCAATTAAAAAGGGCAGGTGCTGTGCCAGAAGACAAAGTGGGTCTCCAACTGACAATTTGTTTAGTTGGGGGTTTGATCTGGAATACTGTTTCAAGCCAGGATTCATGTGGCCTTCCTAACATTCCCCATCCCCGCATCAAACTCCCCATCAATAGAGAGCTAGGATCTGGCACTCAAGGAGACAATATATTCCTTGATGATTCTTCATTTTTAAGATAATGAAATTACATTCGCAAATTATATTGGATTACATATATTTTTCAGTTATCTATTTTCAAATCTTGGTTTTAATAGATTGCAGGCTTCTCAGCTACAGGTGGTTTTAAGATATCTTGATTTTAATATTGTAAATGGCTTGAAGCAGCTTTAAACAACCCAATGGTTTGCTGTTTTCACTGCTGTACTCTGCCCAGCAACTTTAGGATATAGAGTAGAATATAAATGCCTTATAAATAAATAATGAACATGTTTCATGCTTAAAATGAGCCATGTTCAGGTGATTTTAAGTTGTGCATACCCAATTTATGTTACTAAACACAATTATCACTGAAAACATTACTGCATTTTCTTTTATTATACAGCAATAAAAGTCAAATAGAGAGTAAACAGGGCATCTGTCTTCATCCAAGTAGATATGGAAAATCGAAACGAAGATGAACCAGTTGTATCAAATTAAGCAGACTAAACAAGCATAACAAATGTATCAAATGTCCTTTTTTCCTTCGGAGTGTCAGGTCTGATTCTAGCAGGTCTGCCTCTTAGTGCTTACAAATGTAATGGCAATTACAGTATTTTTCTGTGTATAAGACTGTATTTTTGTCTAAAATTGTCAAGACTAAAAATTGAGGGTTGTCTTATACGCAGTAGTACCGCACAGGTGCAAAAGTGTAATTCTTGCTTGGAAAAGTGGGAGTCCTCTTATACTTGGGGCATCTTACGGTAACTACAGGAAATATGCTATCACAAATCATAGTGAAGGAGAGAAAGTAGTCCTTTGTCTCATAAAACCTGAACTTGAATCCATTGCTGCTGACTGATGGCATGCCATCTATGGAAAGGCCAAGAGTAAGCTCCATAAAAGCAGAGCTCTCCCTTCCCATAACTTAGGATTGCATGCCATATGCAGAGGGATGCCTTTCTATTTCCCCAAATGAAAGAAGCTAGTGGAAAGCCGAACATTCTGAATGAGTCTGATGGTGCAGGAGGAAAGCACTTGTATGCTTCCAGTAGGAACCTAGTCTTCCAAACTGATGAAGGAAAATTCTTCTGGTGTATGAAAATCCTTAGATAGCAGAACTCCTTCCTGTGCGTCCAAGGAGAACTCTTGGAAAGATTGATTGTTTGGGTACGTATACATCCAGTTAGTAGTAATAATCTCTTAATAAGCAGAAATAATCACACATGGACTATTTTCCTTTGAGTCAGTTGACAAGAAGCTTCTTTATCATCATCATCATCATCATCATTTTTTTTAAATAAGTAAAATTTCTACATTTAGGCACACTGAATGGTCTGCAGTTCTGCAGAATTTAAAAAAGTGCTAACAGTGCAATCGTGGCTGCAAGCGAAGAACAATTTTAAAGGAGGTTCCAGGGTTTACATCCCAGTGATACTGCCTGCATGTAAGGAAATGGCTTCATGTGTTAAACAAAACCACAACCATCATCCTGAAAGGCTTTTCTGTTGGAGAACAAGCACATGTCTCAACATATATTATGCTGCACTCACGGCTGGTATATGCATACTATCATTTTAAGCAATTTTTATTTAATGTATTTAATAATTTTAATATATTACCAGCCATATCAAATGGGATCTTGGGATGTCTCAGTAGCACTTCTAGTATATAATCCAGCTGGATCAGTTCTGTGTGCTTTTCAATGTTTAGACCAGGGGTGGCTTACCTCCAGAGAGCAAAGGGTTGCACACAGCTAGCCTTCAATCACACGTGCCCCCGCCACTGCAAAAATATGTTGTTCTTTTACAAGGGCATCCCTCCCCTCCCCACCCCAGAAGAAAGACGTGTATATTGGGTGAATGTGCACGCTGGGCCATCTTATGTCCACCTTGGTTAAGACAACAGTCCAGGGATGGCCAAGTGTTAGAGCTTCTACATGCAGTTGGATAGCAACTTTCATAAGTCCCAGACAGCATAGGACCGGTGTGAGATGATGGCAGCTGGAAGACACACATTGCCCATCACTGCTATGACTAAAAAGCCATCATGAATGGCTCTTGCTTTGTTCCTATGGATCAGATTTTCCATGGAGCCAAGAATTCTGCTTTCACCTCTCAATAGCGAATGAGGTGGCCTACTTCATGGACTACGGTGTTCTTACACGCGTGCTACACATGCCCATGAGGCTTTTGTAGGAATGCTGCCTTCGCAGACTGCACCATTTGGGGTGTGTGTGTGTGTGTGTGTGTGTGTGTGTGTGTGTGTGTGTGTGTGTGTGTGTGTGTGTGTGTGTGTGTGTGTGTGTGTGTGTGTGTGTGTGTGTGTGTGTGTGTGTGATTCCATAGAAAGGATTACAAAAATATATTTTAAGAAAAAAATCCAGAAGCAGCTGTACACAATCTGACTTCTTGCCCCTTGTGATGGATTACATCAGTTTGATTCTGGAAGCAACTATGGATAGAGAACTTTTGAAACTCCCGCTGCTATGTTTCTGGTTGGAAAGTTAATCAAAAAAATATGCTTGCTCAAAAGAAAACTTTTTCCCAGTGAAAATGGGGTTAAAGTTATAAATCAGTGCATTGGTCTCATCCTCTTTGCTGGAAAAGTGATGGCTGCTCTTCCGGGCTGCAAAAATTGGAGAAGTACAGATTACTTCCATGATGTTATCACATATACATTCACCTCATTTCTTTTTCTTTCTTTGTCATACACACTTTAAAGCTCGCAATCCTAAATAAACACTCCAGGGCTCAGACTATACAAAACAGTTTTCCTCAACCTGGTGATCTATAGATCTTATAACTTCAATTCCTATGATCCCACTCTCATGGCTATGTTAGGTGGAATTGTGGAAACAGTGCAAAACATCTGGAGGGCACCAGACTGGACGACAGTGACTGAAGAAGACTGGTGGAGGCTCACCAGAGTTGCTAGGAAGTCCAGTGTGCCATTTGGTGTGGTCCTCACATACAAATGGCATACAGATCTCAAAATGTCCCTATTTGGTTCACAGAAGCCTGGTGTAGATTTGCTTTTTTCTTACAGATCCAATTGAGAACCTGCTCTCTTCTTAAGCCGCTTCACGATAAGGCAAACTAATACAGGAAGACTCACTTTTGGTTAATTTCCTATGACTGCACGCACTGGAATCAAATGAAAAACAGAGCAATCCTGTCCACACCAAAACAGTAGAAGCCCCTGACAGGTTCCAGAAAGATGCAGGTAGGAACCATATAAGGGCAGGCTAGTTTACTCCAATAAAGATTTGTCTGATCATCGTCTTTAGGAACACACCAGCTCCTGCAACGGACCAAACAGGACCTCTCAATTTGCTTAATAAGCAAACATAGAATCATAGAATCATAGAGTTGGAAGAGACCTCAAGGGCCATCTAGTCCACCCCCCTGCCATGCAGGAATCCCCATCACAATATTTCCGACAGATGGCCACCCAGCCTCTGTTTAAAAACCTCCAAAGAAGGAGACTCAACCACCCTCCGCGGCAGCATATTCCACTGCTGAATAGCTCTAACTGTCATGAAGTTCTTCCTAATGTTCAAATGGAATCTCTTTTCCTGTAGTTTGAAACCATTGCCCCGAGTCCTAGTCTCTGAAGCCATGGAAAACAAACCTGTTCCCTCTTCAATATCACATCCTTTCAAATATTTAAACATAGCTATCATATCCCCTCTCAGTCTTCTTTAAGAGAGGCTAAACATTCCCAGTTCCCTAAGCCGTTCCTCATAAGACATTTCCTCCAGACCCTCAACCATCCTGGTAGCCCTCCTCTGCACCCGCTCGAGGTTGTCAACATCCTTTTTAAATTGAGGCGCACAGAACTGGACACAGTACTCCAGGTGGGGTCTGACAAGAGCAGAATAGAGTGGTACTATCACTTCCCTTGATCTGTTGATACAACCAAGAATCACATTGGCTTTCCTGGTCGCCGCATCACACTGCTGACTCATGTTCAATTTGTGGTCCACCAAGACTCCCAGATCTCTTTCACAGGTACTATCCTCCAGCCAAGTATCCCCCATCTTATATTTGTGCAATTCATTTTTTTTTTACCTAAATGTAGTACCCTACATTTCTCTCTGTTGAAATCCATTTCGTTAGCTTTGGCCCAGCACTCTAGTCTGTCAAGGTCGTTTTGGATTTTCATCCTATCCTCTAGGGAATTAGCAGCCCCTCCCAATTTGGTATCATCTGCAAATTTAATTAGCATACTCTCTATTCCTTCCTCCAAGTCATTAATAAAGATATTGAACAGCACTGGACCCAGAACAGAACCCTGGGGCACCCCACTGGTCACGTTTCTCCAAGCTGAAGAGAGGCCATTTATGGTCACCCTTTGGGTGCGATTAGTCAACCAATTACAAATCCACCTAACAGTAGCACTATCTATCCCACTTTCTACTAACTTCTTAGCAAGAATACCATGGGGAACCTTATCAAAGGCCTTACTAAAGTCCAGATAAACAATATCCACAGCATTCCCCTCATCCACTAGGCCTGTAATTCTATCAAAAAAAGAGATCAAATTAGTCTGGCATGACTTGTTTTTAAGAAACCTGTGTTGACTTCTTGTAATGACAGCATTGTTTGTTAAATATTTGCAGACTGCCTGTTTAATAATCTGCTCTAGGATCTTTCCAGGAATTGAAGTCATGCTGACTGGGCGGTAATTATTTGGGTCCTCTTCCCCCCCCTTTTTTGAAGATGGGGACAACATTAGCCCTCCTCCAGTCGATGGGGACTTCCCCTGTTCTCCAGGACTTCTCAAATATTATTGCCAATGGTTCTGAAATTACTTCCACCAGTTCTTTTAATATCCTTGGGTGTAATTCATCTGGCCCAGGAGACTTAAATTGATTTAATGTTTCCAGGTGTTCCTGTATCAGCTCTCCACCTATTCTATGTTGTAATTCCCATCCTACCTCATCTAGTCTTTGTCCCAGTGGATCTCTTTCTTCCTTTTTGGAGAAAACAGAGGCAAAGAAGGTGTTGAATAGTTCTGCCTTTTCCTTGTCTCCTGTTAGAAACTGGTTATTATAGCCACACAGAGAGCCTATCATTTCCTTATTTTTCCTTTTGATGCGGACATAACTAAAGAAACCTTTTTTATTGTCTTTAATGTCTCTGGCAAGTCTAAGTTTGTTTTACGCTTTAGCTTTTTTTACCATCCCCCTGCATATATTAGCTGTTTGCTTATATTCCTCTTTGGTGCATTTCCCATTTTTCCATTCCTTGTACAGTGGACCCTTGTATAACAAACAGCTTGTATAACATAAAATTTGTACAACATAAAATTGCGGAGATAGGGGAAATTTGCTTAACATAATCGCCTATGGGGAAAATCTGTACAACATAAAAATGGGATTACTCCATTTTCAATGCATTCCAATGGGAATTTGTATAAAGGAAAATTTGCTTAACATAATTTAATTTGGAACAAATTAATTCCTTTATACAAGGTAGCACTGTACTTGTTTTTCTTTATAGTCAGCTGAGTTGAAAGTTCCTTAGTAAACCATTGTGGTTTCTTTAGACCTCTCCTATATTTTCTTCTTGTTGGAACAGTTTTAAATTGTGCCTTTAATATCTCGCTTTTAAGAAACTCCCATCCATCTTGGACTCCCTTCTCTTTCAGTGTGTCGGTCCATGGAATCACAGCCAATAATTCCCTAAGTTTACAAAAATTGGCTTTCTTAAAGTCCAAGCATATGACTATGCTTAACTTCACCTTCCAACTGTATAACAAATTCCAAGAGGGCATGGTCACTTTTACCTAATGATCCCACCACTTTGACCCCATTTACGAGGTCCTCCTTATTGGTTATGACCAGATCTAAAATGGTTTTGCCTCTTGTTGCCTCCTCTACCTTCTGGGCCATGAAATTGTCTGCAAGGGCAGTAAGGGATTTGTTAGACCTTGCATTCTTAGCTGAGTTGGATTGCCAGCATATATCAGGATAGTTAAAATCTCCCATTATTACTACATCCCTCCCTTTTGACTGTGTGGCCATCTGCTCAAAGAAGGCATCATCCCACTCCTCCGACTGGCTTGGGGGTCTATAATATACCCCCACAGTGACATCCCTCCTGTTTTTTTCACCCCGGATTTTCACCCAAATACTCTCAACATGGTTCCTCTGCTGTTTATCTTGTATTTCTTCAGCAGTATAAATGTCCTTAATATATTAAGCTATACCTCCTCCTTTCTTACTTGTCCTATTCCTTTGAAACAGGTAATACCCTCCAATGACTACATTCCAATCATACGTCTCATCCCGCCATGTTTCAGTGATGCCAATTATGTCATATTTATTTTGCTGTATTAGGAGTTCCAGCTCCTCTTGTTTATTCCCCATGCTCTGTGCATTGGTGTAGAGACATTTGAGGCTGTGTGTGCTTCTTACATGTCCTTTGCTTAACCTGTTTTTCCTCGCACTGATGGTCTGCACTACTTCTTGTCCTGCTCCTATTGCAACATTTGGTCACTTGCTATTACACATTTCATATTTTTTGCTCTCAGAATGTTTAGGAATCAGCATGCAAGTTTTTCATTTTTCATTTTCATACATTCATTTAAGCATGACTTCAAAAATCCCAAGAGTTTCATACCTTCACTGACAAAGAAGTCAGCTAGGAAATATGCTACTTTTACAGCTGACCGGGAGTGTGGTATGCCTGGTGAATTCTTCCATTCAAATGGGTTTTTCTCCGGATGCCACTGCACACCGTAAAAAGGGTATTTATGACCTAGGAACCAAAAGGTGTTTTCATTCACTTTTGCCACCAAGACAAGAAACATCTTTGAAAAGCATAAACATACAACAGCATAATTTTCACACAAAACATTTGTAGAAGAACTTGAAAACATTTCTTGGCAACTTGCTTATGCTGGGCAAAGGACTACAGAAATACAGTCCCTCCTTCCTCTCAAAGATTCCTTTCCCAAGCTGTCTTTGTAATCATCAGCAATGGTACATCTGTAAGCTCTGGTGCTGAGAGACATACACTGGAAGTAGAAAACTATGTCTCGTGAAATAAATGGAACTCACCATGACTCTGCACAAATTCCACCCATTTTGTGGGGCCCTTTCCCATCTACAGTTCCAGAAACAATTCAAAGTATCAAGATGGCAATGCTGAAAGAGCACATCTTATGCTGCTAGTTCCCCATGTTTCTACACTGTGCACTAAGGAAACACTCAAGCCAAATCATCCCCGACTTGTATACTGCCCTTAACCATTAACACGGCATCAAGTTCAAAGAATATGGCAGCAATAGCAGAAGTATGCTGCTTACTGTCAGGAAGACAAGCTAATCCTGTACATGCTGGGCTCCTAGAAATGGGCACTAAGAAGCCTAGGATAAGAAGAATAATCACTGTTTAAGACTATATGGTTTGCCTAGCTCAAAACTACTTTGCACAGCATTTTGCAAGCAAAATCACTTGGATCCACTCTGATGTGGATGCTGCAGTTAATACAGGCCCTGTAGATGTAACTATGGCTCCTGCTTGTCCTGTTTTGATGGATAAGTTTCCATCTCTGAAGCCTAATCATGTGGACAGGATCCTTAGAGAGATGAAGGCTATCATTTTTCTGCTGGACCTGTGTCCTTTCTGGCTCATAAGAGCTGCCAGAGAGGGACTGGCCAAGTGGGTCCATGGGGTAGAGAATGCCTCCTTGCAGAGGGGTGCAATCCCAGCATGTTTAAATCCCATTCCTTTGGTGGGTGGTTATACCTAGATTTCATCATCCATGTAGCAGTGGCAACATATTGACTGCAGAATTTAGAAGTTTCTATTACCTTCCATGGTTGATATGAACTCTACACTGTTATGGACATTTGTCGTCAAGATATTGTAGAAATTGCGCAATTTCTCATTCTCCGTGAAATTCTGAAAGAGAAGGAAATGTAACTATATCCACCTGTTTTCAACAATGGGGCATTCTGACTCATTGCTGTATTAGAAACACAATACTACCTGCACAGAAAGGCTCCAGAAGTGAAAGTTTGAAGTCACTGGCTCAGAAGAGAGTGCTTGCAACACATCATCTGGAACATCCTTAAACATCCTACTGTTCCTACCTCCTTTGACCCAACAAATAAACAAACAAACAAACAAAAAACAGATTATAAGCATCAAAGTCATGCAGGACGCCCACTCATTTGTTCAGGATTTGCAGTCTGCTCAACAGGCAGGTCAGGACATGACAATTGGTAACAGGCAGTGAACGTACCAGCAACTACACTCAGTCCTTTATCAAACCATAATTGCCGAGCATCCCTTGAGAAATGCAGTCAATATCTCTACACCTTGCATTAGAGAAGAATCATCAGTAGCCGTAAATGGCAATTGCTTTTTGGTTTACAAAATAATCCTTTGGCTGAGGGGGTTCCAGAAAGAAAAGGGGGATGACAGAAGAAGTCATATACAGCCCCTGGGTCATGTGTTTCCAATGTATGGCCTAGAATTTACTCAGGGATATGACATGGATGAGCAGTAGGACTTGGCTCAGGGTGTTTCCAAATTTACAGTATGCTTACATTAGGCCAGCTCTTGTTGGACCATGCTCATCTGAGATGGCCCTTCATTTCCTGCAGTGGTGAACCAGATGCCGCTAGGAAGACCGCAAGAAGGGTGTGAGCTTTCTTCTCCGCTTCTTTGTCACCAAGTGATTAAATATAATACTCAGTACCTGAATAAGTTTCTCTTAAGGGAACTTAGATAAATAAACAAATAAAAAGGATATCTCCAGCATCTATTTTGATGTTCTTAAAATGTCATTAAGAAAATACTACTTCTGTAGTCCAGGAGTGGGAAACAAGTGGCATTCCAGATATTGCTGGGACTCCCAAATCCCATCAGGCTCAGCTAGCACCGCCAATGGCCAAGGGTAATGGGACTAGCAGACCAACAGCCTCTAACCACTGGCTTCCTACTGTTAAATATTAATACAGTACCGGGATTCAAACATTCTTGAAGCAGTTGTTTCACTTAAGCCTTGCAGATTGAATGAGGTGTACCCTCTTCTTCTCTGCTCCTTAACTTAACCCAGAACCATTTTAAGAACTAGAATTATGAGTTTTCACCTTGCGTAAAATTCAGAGGCAATGAAAAGCCTTCCGTATCAGTCCGTGTGAGTAGGTTTTCCCCACTAGTCAGATAGGTGAGCAACTGATGTCCTAAACATGTACCCCATATGGGAAAATAATCCCCCAAGTCATAAGCCTGGAAAACAAAATTTAGAGGGGAAAATCAATACACTGATCACCATACACAGACCTTAAACTAGCTTTCTCAATCTACTTATGGATATGTGCTCTTCTGATTTTTAAAAACATAAAGAAGAATTTGCTGTTTAATACATTTCATGGGAAAGGATGCAAATCTCATAAATAATTCTTTTAACTTGCTTGTGATTTGTTATAAATGCTCTGTTTAGAGCATATCTGTTTACACCAGTATCCACTGGGATCGGTTCCAGGTCTTCTGTGGATAAGAGAGAACACCCCCCCAAAAAAAAACCTGCTGTTTTATGACAGTAGCTTGTTTTATGGCTGCTGTTTTGCAACAGCAGCTTACTTTATGGCTGCTGTTAATGACAGTAGCTTGCTTTGCAGATGAATTATTTATTTAATTTTTCCCCTGCCAACCGTGGATAACTGAATCAGTGGTTAATGAATCAGTGGATACAGGGGTCCTACCGTACATAAATCAGTTCTTGAACTGACCAAATGGGTGCAATTTCCCCTCCCCTTGTGTCTCTCAGTGCACCTGAAAATCTGCTCTGGAGGGTTTTCCAGAAGCAAATAAAAGCCTATCATGCTACTGGACAGCTGTGACAACAGATCTTGGTCATGCATGCATTCCTGTCTGCATCAGGAAAGAACCACTATGTTTATGAAATATTTACCTGTAATGCTTTATTGTAGAATATTTTTCCAACCCGAGAATACTCAGAAGTCTCAAGGCTAACACCACCTCCAGGATAAAGAATCCTAAAAAACCAATATTTTAACTGTTTTTTAACAGCAATATGTGGCATCCTGACCACACATTCAATTGTCATACAAATAACCTGGATTTTACTGGTGGATGGGTTTACAATACAGACATACATGCAAGTGATGTACTTAGGTAACATATAATTTGGTAAACTATGAACTATGAACTATGGAGTCCTATGAAGGTGTCCTTCTGCTACATAACATGAACAACTAAGGAAAGGGAGTGGCAATGCATATGAGCTGCACTGTCAATGTCCTCATACCCGTAGATCCTGGACAACAAACCCATGTTGGGAGAGGGGAAAAGGTCCCAATCATGACATTTTTCATTGAGTCAGGAGCATCTATTCAGATCTCTACTACTGCTCAATGGTTTTGGTCTGTTTTGAGCATGACCACATTCTCTTGCAGGTTTAGGTCTATTGAAGGTGGAAGCAAACATTTACACAACACAATAGCCATCATGGAATGTGATGGGAAGGGATGGTACAAGTGAGTTTATCAGAATTATTAGACTTCCTTGTTTCCAATGAATGTGTTGTTCATCTATGTTGTTTTAAGTAACAATATGCACTATGAAAACAAAAGAAAATGATGGGCCAAAAGAGAAGAACTATCAGGTCTATCGGGGTCTATCAGAACTATCAGGCCTATCACGGAGGCAGGATAATGCATTTCCCTGCACACCTCCTGATTGGCCAGCACCAGGGAGAAGGAACAATGACATGTTGGGGTTGACCACTTCCGAAACGAAAAGCCCATCTCCATATCGCAACATTGCATAGTTTAAAATTATGGACACATATGAAGGTAAAAAAATATATCTAGGTAAAAAATAAAAACAAATTAAGGCTCTAAAAATTCCATTGGGTCATTTTGCTTCTCAGCAAGTTTGCAGTGCTACACTTCCACAAGTGAAGGATTGGCCGGCTGCATGCCATTGTCCAGGAGATATCTGAGTGTATTCACAATGCCTTCCACTCATCCGGGAGGCTCCTCTATGCTGTTCAGTGATCAATGAAGCCATCACATACTGCTTGCCCTTAAACCTGGGAAAACCTTCTCCAGCAGCTAACATAAAACACACAATAATCTTGGGAGTGGGGAAAAGTCCAGAGGCATTTTTCATTGAGAGGGTAAGTTTGGCTCTTACTACTGCCAGGTGGTCTGTTTTGAACTTTATGTAGTGAAAACCACAGGGCTTAACGGGAGGATTTGCAGAGCCATGGCATCATTTTCCTCTTCCATCATTATGTGGTAACCATTGGATTAATGTGGCATCCATATTTTTCTCAAAAGGTTGCTGAACGTTTTCCAGCATGATGGCTATGAAGTGCGTCTGGCACTGTGAAAAGTAAATTAGCTAAAATAAATTTAGATTTTAGCTAGATTTTGTTATATGTAAAAGGCAAAAATGTACCTTTTGAAAGCTATCCTAGTTTACAAGCATTTTTCAGAAGCAAACTGTATTTATGTTGCTGCAAGAAACAGTATATAGTCATCATGTACACCATATATGCATCGTATAAAAATACCATGCTTATTCCGTTATGCCTTGTCATATTTATTTTCCTTTCAAATTGCCTTTTATTCTGATACTGATGGGCCAGTGATAGAGCTTGAACTGCAGTTTTACGCTTTAAAATTTGGCTCGCCCACAAAATGAGGATAATGATGATGATGGCAAAGAAGAGTCTGAAAAATATGAATACCCTGAAAGCTGCATGTATTGTCAGGCTGAGAGTGTTTGGCCAGTAGGTATTTTCTCATAATGGGCACAAATTACAGAACAGTGTGTGTGTGTGTGTGTGTGTGTGTGTGTGTGTGTGTGTGTGTGTGTGCATCGTTACAGTCATGACCGACTCTTTGTGACCCCATGTCCATGGAGTTTTCTTGGCAGGAATACTGGAGTGGTTTTCCAGTCCCTACTCCAGGCACCTACGGCACCTGGTATTCCCTGGTGATCACCCATCCAAATACTAACCAGGGCAGACCCTGGTTAGCTTCCGAAAACAGAAGAGATTGGATGTGCTTAGGGCATCTAGGCACAGAACGAATTATGAAACACCTAAAGTGACCTAGTCTGGTTTAAGAATAAATTTATAGAGGGGAAAGGGCTCAAATTGCAGAGGAAGATTGATAATTGCCTGGAAGAAGGACAAAACTCTCAATTCACTATCGCGTAAGGTGTTATGCCTTTTAAACACACACAAAATATAAATTGGAGTGTTTTCTGAGAACAACAAAAAATAAGAGGCAGATTGCTGCCCGACACCTTATCAGATGAAAAAAAAATCCTATGAAAATTCACTATTCTTACATGTGTTCTATACAAGTCTTTCTTCCACCTCCCCAACATTCTTCGAAGGTGACTTGCTAGGGTTATTAAGGAAGTTTCAAGGCTGAACTGGAAGCTGGATCTCCTGCTGCCGTCTCAGATTATAACATGCCTTCCACTTCACTAACATTATAGATTTCTATCAAATGCTCACTCGTACACTTACCCATTAATAGAATGGAAAATGTTCTCATACTCTTCATCTGAGAGATTTAATCTGGAGCCATTAAAATAAAATAAAAAAGTTATTGCATAAATACCTTCTCATACGAAAACAGTTCTTCTTGTCATAGAAACTGAAAAGCTACATCAATTGACATAGGACAAATGGAGATAGCATATTTTGACACGGTTGAGTGGGAATCATTTTTTCTAGTAGTGGACAGTATTTTTATCAATTACATTAGCACCCCACCTCCCTATCCCCACCCCAAGTTATCTATGGTAACATACAGTATATGCACCTCCTCCATCTTCCCCTTTATCCTCATGGTAATGCTGCCAGATAGGTCAGGATCACACAGCGAGCTTCATCATCAGTGGGAAACCCGCTAACATTGCTTCTGTATCTGGCTTTATCAACAGATGTTTAACATGATCCTTTGGCTCCAGAATTCTAGAAAGCACAAGCCCGTGCCTGTGGCAAAGAATTCCAGTCTATCAATTAAGCAGCCTCTAGCTACACTTTCTGCTGCGTCACTCATGACGAGAGCAAATTCCTGATTTGCATTACACAGCATGTAAGGAAAAAGGTGAAAAATCTAATTTCCTAGGTCTAGCTTTAGACTCTCGGATCTACTGCTAAATGGTAAATCAACACACTTGTAAATTTCAGTAATGAAAAAGGTCTACTCCAGCTGGGGCTAGCAAATGGATTTTGGTTAATACTCTTGTTGTACCCTAAAAACTAACAAATTTCTGACAGCAGAAACCCCATTCAGTTGTTATGGGCAGGTCTGTAAGTGGGAGTACTACAGCCACAGAAGCATACCTTATTGGCACGACTCGTGCCCCAGCAGATTCAAGAAACTTTACGTATGAAGCAGCAATATAAGATTTTCCAAATCTTTCAAAGGCTTTGAAGTCACATTCCTGTGCCAATATACCTAAAACACATATACACAAAAAATAAATAACACATATTACATACTGACAGTGCTATGAACACAACATTGAACTGTTTCTAGCACAGAAAGCAGCAGGAGGTCATGTAACAAGAATTATATTCATAAAATAGCTGATAAGATGTTATTCTTCCATAAATACTTAAACCAAAAAAGAAAGAATGAGTGTGGTATTTTGCTAAGCAGCACAAGAACCGTCCCTCAGAAACATTGCTCGCTCAAATGGATTTAAACATAAACCAGTAAACAGTTCAGGAGATTGTTACTCCATTCATTACTTACAATTACAAATAAATATTATTTAACAAGTAAATTCTGTGTTTGTAATAACTGTATTTTAAAATGCTAGTTGTGATAATTTTATGCCAAGTTAAATTGTCCATAGTCATATTTTATGTTCCTGTAGTAACAGAATGATTTTCAATCTGTAAAAGGGTGGATGCTAATGTAGCATTTTTTCCCATTTTTTCCAAAAATGTCCATTTTTTCCACACACAAATAAACCAAACTGAAAAAAAAACTGGGTTTTTTTCAACCTTCAAAATTTCAGGAAATTTTACATCCCTAGGAGGAGCCACTCTGACAAGTACCCATGTTAGCATTTTGAAACCATTTTTAAAAAATAGAGGACACTTTAAAAAGAGTTCCTTTAGAGGTTTCACTTGACATTACGTCTTTGTGATCTGACCCATGCCACTGCATGTTTAGGGCCACAGCATGTGAACAATAATTTATTTCAAGCTCTAAATAACAAGCCAAATAAAGTGTTCTAGCCTTGCGCCTCTCTGTTGTTCCTTTCATCATCACTGAAGAAGAGGGAGACTTTTCAGTCTACACAGGCTTTCTTTGTGACCCAGAAGTTGAAGACCAATCAGTTCCAGCTCACGTGGAGAGCCTCTGTGGATGAAACAGCCTCTCCCTCTTCAGACTGCTGCTGACATGTGCTGAAAGTAATAGTAGACAAGGTGGGGCTAGAATGGAGGGCACATACCTGAAGAATGACTGAACAAGGGCTTCAGTGTTGAGCACCAACACTGTACTGCATGCATCTTATAGAGATTTGGAAGCTGCACCCAAACAGCACAACAGATATACAATGGTACCTCAGTTTAAGAATTCCTCAGTTAAAGAAAATCTAGGTTTAAGAAAAGAAATTATTGGAAATTGGGATGCCTGGGTTTAAGAAAAATTTTCAAAGGAATGCCCTGTTTAAGGTTTTCTTTGTTTGTTTTTTGGGTAAGGCATTAAAAGTTGATGTGTGATGTTTGCATGAAGAAAAGAATGGAGATGCCTCAGTTCAAGAAAATTTTAAATGGAATGCCCCAGTTTGCCTTTATTCTGACCTCTTGAATGAATTAATTGGTTTTCAATGCCTATGGGAAACCATGTTGGTTTAAGAATTTTTCGCAATACAAAACGGCCCAAATAATGAATTAATTACTTAAACTGAGGTACCACTGTACTCTTCTGTACTGTCCAGGGAAATACACAATTCCCTAATATTTTAGTCCATTGTATTTAAATGTTTTTAATCGTTCATTGTTATTTTAATGTTTTTAACTATTTTAACTGTTTATTTTAATTGTAAGCCGCCCAGAGACCTTTGGGTAGCCGGTGGCATATAAGTTGTATAACTAAGTACGGTATATACTCGAGTATAAGTCAACCCGAGTATAAGTCAGGGGCCCTAATTTAAACCCAAAAAACTGGAAAATTTATTGACTCAAGTATTAGCCTAGGGTGGGAAATGCAGCAGGGCCTGGCAACTACTCCTTTGTGAGCTGTGTGTGTGTGTGATGTTTAAAATGACATTTAGCCACCGAGGCAAGTGCTTGAGTTGGTGGCTAAAAGTCATTTTAAACATGGGGGGGGGTCAGGAGAAGTGGCGCACAATGTTTAAAATGACTTTTAGCCACTAACCCAAACTTGCCTCAGTGGCTAAAAGTATTGACCCAAATATAAGCCAAGGACCCCTTTTTTCAGCCCAAAATTAGGGATG
The DNA here is from genome assembly GCA_029282475.1 of Phrynocephalus forsythii. NCBI lineage: Eukaryota > Metazoa > Chordata > Lepidosauria > Squamata > Agamidae > Phrynocephalus > Phrynocephalus forsythii. Next base: position 78,583,762 of record JAPFRF010000003.1, read on the forward strand.
AAAAACTAGGCTTATATTCAAGTATATACAGTAAGTATGTAAGTAAGTAAGTAAGTAAGTAAGTAAGTAAGTAAGTAAAATGGCCTCTTATATCACAATTTCTGAGAAAACTGGAAACATCCCAATGTCCCATTTCATCAACCTGTAAGTATTGTAATATGATTCAGTTCTTCCTTCCAGCACTTTAATGTCAAAACAAACCAACTGTGATGATGTGTGATGTGCTTTTTTTCTCCCACAAGGGATTCTGTGGCAGCCAATCACTTTCATCGTAGAAAATAAGTATGTTCAAGAGCACTGTTGAAGCTGGAACAGAAAGTGGGCGGCCTCTCAATGAGCCCAATATTCAGGTCAAAGGTCAGATTCTGTTTCTTCGCAGCTATGTGCCATAAGGCAGTCCTATGTATTTTGACTCACTGCACTTATCAGAATCTATTACTCTGCAATTCCTTTCCTGCATTGCTCCATTCAAGGTGTTGTCTAGAAGGCACAGAGTGAAATCAAACTCCTGACTGAGCGACTTCAACTCACTGGGCTATCCTGGCCTCTATTCAAGCCTGTATTTACAAAATACAATTTATTTATTTTTTATTTAAATGGCATACAACGCAAACTTGACAAGCCCCCCTACAATTGAGTAAGATACACAAAACACACACATTGTGTGTGTGTGTGTGTGTGTGTGTGTGTGTGTGTGTGTGTGTGTGTGTGTGTGTGTGTGTGTGTGTGTGCGTGCGTGCGTGCGTGTGTGTGTGTTGCGTTGCTAGTGGTGACTGACTCTTCATGACTCCATGTCCATGGAGTTTTCTTGTCAGGAATGCTGGAGCGGTTTGCCAGTTCCTACTCCAGGCGCTTACAGCGCCTGGTATTCCTTATGTGAGTGGTCTCCCATCCAAATACTAACCAGGGCAGACCCTGCTTAGCCTCTGAAATCAGGTGACATCAGATGTGCTTAGGGCATCTAGGCAGCTTACACGTTATGTAAGGTAAAGGTAAAGGTCCCCCTGCCCGCACATGTGTGCTAGTTGTGTCCAACTCTAGGGGCAGTGTTCATCTCCGTATTCCAGCCAAAGAGCCAGTGTTGCACAACTCCATGGCCATGTGGCTGGCATGGCTGCAAGGAAACACTGTTTTACCTTTCTGCTTTTTACAGCAGTACCTATTCATCTACTTGCATTTGCATGCTTTGGAACTGCTAGGTTGGCAGCAGCTGGGGTTATCAGCTGGAGCTCGCTCCGCTGCGTGGCACCTGAGATTCAAACCGCCGAGCTGCCAACAGTTTTTGGAAGCCTTAGTCCACTGAGCCACCATGCTATTTACACATTATGTACACATACTCAAATTACTATTAAAAAGAAGGAAAAACCTGCAGTACAGGGCTTAAAACTTCTGTGTCAGACTAAATTTGACATCTCTAGCCAGGAAGCATCATAAAATTGCAGCAAGCAGAAGAAATGTTCTGCTAACCTGCAAAAAATAAAGGCTTCCCAATACCTTTGCTAAAGGGGTTTCCACAGACTGAATGCAGAGATGTAAAATGAAGGCCCTAAATAGACAGTAACCCACATTCTAGCACACATTGACCAACAGCTGGTTTGCAAAAAAAAAAAAATGCTGACAAAAGTACTGTAGACACATACTGTATCAGCTGAACAGGAATCTAGATTAAGGTTGCACTTCCTGATCGTGACTGTGCTGATGGACAGGAAGGCAGGGATACTCATTTTCAACAACACCCTGATAAACCAGATTCAGCAAGTCAGGGCAGCCAGCAGTAGAAGTCAAGTGTCCACAGAGGGCTAAAGGAAGGGAAGGGGACTGCTGAAAATCACCCCAACCAATCTGTCACAAGCTGACAGAAAGTTTCTAGCAGAAGAATCACCATTACTAGATTCAACCTATCATCTCCATTGTCAGTCCATAAATGAACAGGACCAACAGGTTGCTCCAGGCACTGGTTCAAAATATTTAGATGCACTTCAGCTAGAACCAGGGAGTAAAAGCAGGAGAACGTTGTTTATGTCAGTACACCCCATCCTATTAGCATGCAGTATTGGTATACCAAGATTTTAAAGAAATGCACTGGTATGATCACAGTAGGGGGTACCACTGTCAGACTGAAGACCAGGGGTGCCGTTCTGAACATCTTTGTCACACAGCCTTGTGGCACGGTGGTTAAAATGCTGTACTGCAGCTGTAACTGTGCTCACCACCTGGGGTTCAATTCCAGGTAGCAGGCTCAAGGTTTACTCAGATGTTCATCCTTTAAGTCTAAGATCAACTTTCTGGGAGAGCAATGTGTACCCTTAATTACTTGTCAACTGTCCAGAGAGTGCTTTAAGTGCTATGGGGTAGTATATAAGCAGCACACTTTTTTCTTTTTCTTTTTGGAGTAAATGCCACTTAATTCACTGAGACCTTTTTCAAGGCAAATGTCAGAAGTAGAGGTGGCCCACACAGAAGGCCAGCAGACAATCAATTCACTGCTCCAGATCCTTCTTTGTTTCTTCCTGCCTGGCTAGGGAACAGACAAGTGTGGCTGCGCAGGAAGTGGCTTTCACCTACAAAAGCTCTAAAAGAGACTGAAGTGCTAAACTGCTACAATGTTTACGCTAACATAATCCTAACAGTGGCTTTAGTGGTTAAAATGCCCATACTGCAGGTAAAACTGTGCTCACGACCTGGGGTACAATCCCAGGTAGCTGGCTCATGGTTGACTCATCCTTCCATCCTTCCCAGGTTGGTAAAATGAGTACCCAACTTGCTGGGTGTGGGGTGGGATGAGGTGGAATGTGTACAGCCAACATAATTAAATTGTAAACCGCCCAGAGAGTGCTTGAAGTGCTGTGGGGCGGTATAACTAAGCAGAACACTACTTTTCTCCGAAAACTGCTCCAGAGGTCTGAAGGATGCCATTCAAGGTTTCACTAGTCACATCAACTCACACCTTCATGCCTGCAACAGATGGGCACCCCATAAGACACACGTGGAAGCAGATTTATCTGGTAAGAACCGCCACAATTTTTAGGGCAAGAACCAATGCATAACAAGGAGAAAGCAGAGAAGGGGTCAAGACTACAATAAGCCACTGGACGAAATGATCGCTTTCCCTCCCTGTTGTCGGCACTGCCAGCGGATGCGTGAAACCAACTGAGAAATCTGTATACAGTATTTGACCAGAAAAGAAGGAGAGGCATCTCCCCTTTCTTGTTAACCTGCAAAAATGTACTTTAAAACAACAACACCGCCGCCTTCTCGGTTTTCCCTGCACAGCCAAGGTAACTGGTGTCTCTGCTTCTTTTAAGAGCCCCAAACGGCAACCCCTCTGCATTTCCACGGCGCCGCCACTCACCGATGATCGGCCGGTCATTATCGCTCCGCCGCAGCACGAAGGGGAACACCGACGGGCAAAAGAGGCTGAGGAAGGCGCCAGCGGCCAGCAACAACCGGGCCATCTCGGCGGATCGCGCCGGGAACGTGAGACAAAGCGAGGCGACGGCCCCTTTAAGCGCAGCGCGCTCCGAGGGGCCGAACGGCCGAAAACCCGCCCACAACAGAGGACTCGCAGCCGCCAACGGCATCCTGGGAAATGTAGTCCTCTGGCTTGCTAGCTTCGGAAAGGACGCGATTCTTCCTGGGGCAGTTTGTAGTTTCTCTTCCGTGAAGGGTTGGTTCCACGAGTCTCAACGCCAAACAAGCTTTCCACGGGGAAGCAGGGGTCCGTGCGTGGAGAAGATGAAGGCTATTTTGGAAGGAATCTGTCCACCCATCCTGGGGGGGGGAATCACAAGACAACAGAGCGGATCCTTCTGATAAATTCCGCGGGTTTAATAAGGCGACAGAGCCGTCGCGGAGAAATGCGTAGGGTTTGCATCATAAACACACAATCACCTGTAAGATGCGAAGTGAAGAACCAGGCTGTGGCTGCAGGAAGGATTGTTCAAGTGGAGGGAGAATGTCTGTCTACGAAGCAGTTAAAACTTTTAAAAATAGAAACCTAACTTTACTGAGAAAGCTACATTTAAGAGAAAAAAAAACCTGAATTCTATTTCTAATTAAAAAGGAAAATATTGTATCTGCTGAAGTGTGGGAGTTTTCACGCTGTCAATGGAGATTCAGGAGATTTATTACATAAATAAGAGGCCTGTCTATACATCCCTTTTGGAGTGGAGTGGACCGGGATGAATGGAGTTGCTAGGAGGTCTCCTGAGCCATTTGACATGACTCTACAGTGTATGGTCCAGCCTGCTGTCAATTTGTTTGCTTTTAGCTGTTGTAATTTTTTTCAGGCTGTTTGGCCTTGTTCTGGAAGTTTTTCTTCCTGACCTTTCGCCAGACTCTGCGCCTGGCATCTTCAGAGGGCAAGGAGCTCAGTGAACTAGTTCTCTTTGGGCATTTATACATGACCCCTAAACTCCGGGGCAAATGGCTCCCAGCTCCAGAGATTAAAAATGTTTACCCACCAGCTCCGGAGTTAACAGGAAATTAAGTGCGACCCCGCCCACTTTAGCGCGTCCCAGCGCAGCTTTCAGGTACCTGCTTTTTGGATGTGACAAATATTTGATCTGGTGTAAGGATAGTGAGTGCGGGGCTCTCCTGGCTTCTGTTTGTTCTTTTTTTGCACCCCGCCCCTTTAAGAGATCTGAATGCTGCCGGGAACAAAACGGGGGTAAACCGGCATTCTTTTCTTTCTTTTTTCTTCCTCCCTCACGCAGCCAGCAACCAGGAAGTGCGGAGGGGGGTGGGGACAGAGGAAGAGTGACGAACCCCTAAGATCTCTGGTCGGAATTTAAGTGGCCAGCGGATCTTAGGGGTTGTCTAAAAAGGCCCTTTGTGCTCTGGGGTCTGTGCTCTCTGTGCCCCAGAGCACGGAGAGAACTCCTAGTTCCCTGAGCTCCTTGCCCTCTGAAGATGCCAGCCACAGAATCTGGCAGAACGTCAGGAAGAAAAACTTCACTTGCAAACAGCCCAAAAAAACTCACAACAGCTATCAGATCCTGACTGTGAAAGCCTTCGAGAATACATTGTTTGCTTTTCTCTGACACTGATTCGCTTTTGTCATTCCTTACACCACTTTTGGTTGGTACTAACTGCTGCATACTGGGAACAACAGTCGTGACTGACTCTTCGTGACTTCATGTCCATGGAGTTTTCTTGGCAGGAATACTGGAGTAGTTTGCCAGTTCCTACTGCATGCACCTACAGCACCTGGTATTCCCTGGTGGTCTCCCTTCCAAATACTAACCAGGGCCATCCCTGCTTAGCTTCCGAAATCAGGCGACATCGGGAATCTAGGCAGCTGGGAACAACCCGTAAGACTTCCCATGTTGGAGATGCCCTGACCATGTTGTCTAGCCATCATTACTTGGCCCTTGTACAAATCACTCAGACCTTTTTGCTTGCCCATATGTCCTGCTTCCTACACATGAAATTCAAGAACTGACAGTTTACTTTCTGCCTATTATAGCCCACCACTTGACTGTGTCATTTGTAACATTATAATCAGTGCTATTCACTTCACCTGTCAGTGTTTTAAATGTTGTGGCTGATCACAACATTATTTATGACCAGTCTGTGTGCCATCACTTTCTTATCAAATACACCTTCTAGTCTTGCTGACTATCTGGGGAAAATTCCTTTTAGACCAGTACAACAGAAGAACCAATTATTTCAGAAGGTGAAGAGTTTTTCAACACTGGAGGTGTCCAAGAAAATGGTAGACTACCATCTTTCAGATATGCCTTAATTTTGATTCCTGCATTGGGCAGGATTTGGACACAATGGCCTTACAGGTCCTTCTCAACTCCAACGTTCACCTTCCTTCTTATTGTAGTACAGTATGTGCAAACAGCCACAGAATCATGGAGTTCGAAAGGGCTTGTAAGGCTATATTACAATAGCCTTATAATATTTGTACATGTTACAATAAGAAGGAAGGTGAACATTGGAGAACATTCAATTAACAGGCCTCTGACAATTTTTAACAAGGCCTGATGTCAGAAAAATGTACTCTAAAGAGAAGATTGTGTGGAAAAGGAATATTTAAGGCCTTCCAAACCCCCAGGGCATTGATTTTTGAGTGGATATATATGGCTCTGCCTTGTTAATGAGCTCATTTTAGAGCTTACCATGATAAGAACTAGCCTGTTTTCAGATAACATTTAATGTTTCAAGTAATACATATGTAGTCCGAACACATGACAAGACAGTTTGGGTTATTTAATGTTTAATTACGTATAAAGCATATAAATTTAGTAAAATAGACTTTTATGTATGATATATAATAAATTGCATCAGCATTTAATAACAAATTGTTGGCTTTTTGAAAGAAGGGTCACAAATATAATCAAAGAGATACATCATAAGATTGCAATTTCTATTTCATATACAAGTTACATGTTGTCTTCTGTGTGATCTGTTAACCTCGACTTTTAACTAAAGTTGCTACATAAAATGTGAAGTAAACACTTGAATTATGTATTTTTCACCAATTAACCATTTGCTAAATAATTGTCACTCGCTTACAAAACTTGCATTTATAAAAGCAAGATATTATGTTCCCGTAGCTGTGATTAATATTCTGGAACAGACAAACAAAAAATCAGAGTCTTATATCACTGTAGATAGAACAAAGACCCAGTGGTATACTTTGGTAACAAACACTTTCTTTCATTCCCATTTCTTCGGCACACCCTTCATGGTACCAGAAGATTTATGGCTAAATCCAAACCTATGGGCACAATTTTGTTTTATAATACTTTAAATAAAGATATGTTGTTTTACTGTAAAAAAAAAAGGTAAAGTCTCTAGTTGTGAAATAAAAGTAGATTGGTAGGTAAAGATGAAATATTTTATAATGTGAATTGTCTGTTCACTTTCCGCGCTTGTAAAGAAAAAGATGGAAAACTATCACATTTGTGAAATGCACTGAGCAATATTACATATCCTCTATTTAATGTCACAGTATCTATGCAAACATAGGCCGTTACTTCCAGTGTACTTAGCTGGCGGGATTGCCTTCGCTTTGAATGCGAAGGCGGTCACGTGGTCTCCCTTCGCCCCACCCCTCTTTCTCTGTCCTCACCAAGCGAAATTTTCGGTTCGAATCCATTGCCACCTCACGTGCTCCCTTCGCATTGCCACCTTTCAACGTACTTTCTTTCGCATTCGGTTTTCGCTTTCTTTTTTTTTTTTTAAAAAATTACCGCGGCGTAATGCATCGATACCCGGCTGTCATTGAAAGCTGAATTACTGTATGATCCTTCGTTTTCCATTTGTATTGATTATTGGCGGCCATAAAAAAATGCTGTTCCCGTCAGGGCCAAACCAGCACACAACATTTGTTGTTTATGATCCATCGGTCCTCCAAGGGCATTCGAGTAATCCCTTCCTAAATCCCTAGAGCAGTGACCAAGCAACTTCCGCCTCAAACTACCATTACAAAGCTATCATGCCTCCCTCGCGTCATCAGTATTTCGCTGAAAAAAATAAAAAAAAAAAAATTAGTGGCCACACGTGACTTTGGATGCGAAGTGGGATGCGAAGTGAAAAGATTCCCGGCCTCCGGCAGGGGAATCTCTCGCCCGCTTGGAGCACGGTTTAGGGGCGTGGTCGGGGTGGCGCCCGAATCCAAAGAGGAGGAGCGATGTTTGGCACGGATGCGGCGATGTTTGGCGCAGAGAGGTTCTTTGCTGCCAATTCCAGTGTACTTAGCTGGGAGACCATTCTATTATTATTGATTTAAATTCACTGAAATGCATGTGATTAAAGTAAAACAACCAGAATAACAGCACCCAAGCACCGAAACCTTGCTCTCATCACAGCTTATTGCACTTGGCATCGGGGCTCAGTCTGGATCAATTAAGATGTTGGTGTGACCACATTATCTTTGGAATTCTCAATAATTTTTCCTTTTCTCAGTCGCAGTTGGGGAGGAACTGATTCAGTTTGGGTCAAGGTGTTTGGAAAGTTACCAATTTTTCGGACAACAGCTCATTAAATTCCCTGGCCAGCAAACTCACTGGCAGGTTGCAGAGTAAAAAAGCAATCTGTGGAAATGATTAAAAACTTTCCCCCAAACAAATGTTATGGGAACAAGGGAGAAATAGTTACCCTCTGGAAACAGTTTTCTTCCCAAGTATTCTCAATCCTGTAATTTTCTCCTCCAGGACTCGCAAAGACTTTTTGGACTAAGGAGAAATAAGATGAGATGCTTCATAGTTTGACCTTTAAGAACTGGACTTTCCAGTTGTGGTGAGTGGCTTGTGACTCTTGAGATATTTTGGAATGATAATCAGCTCACCTGTTTAAGATAGCAGTTGGGGCAGTGACAGAGCAAAGCAAGGGAAGGTAAGTCACAAAAGGTACTAAAAGAATTCCCAAGGGGATATCCCTGCTGCTGCTAATTCTTGTATTGTCCGCTCATAGAAGGAAGCCTGCTCCATTTGGAGGCCATACAAAGAGGGAAGATGGTTTCAACATGTGTTCCCTCCATAAAAATGTAAACCCAGAGAACTGGCCTTAATTGTTTGGTTCATTATAACTACTTTTTGTCATTTGGCTATTCCTGTCCTCCAGATCCAGACTGTACGAGGGGCTGCAGAGGGCAGGAGGATTGACCCCCATCAGTTTTGCTAGCTCTTGGTATTTGACATAGTGCCACGATTGGCTGTTGCTCTAAGTTTTTGGTTGAAAAAGTTTTACAGAAGACATCATCATCATCATCATCCTTTTAGCCTGCCATTTCTATTTCACATTTCCTTTCTATTTCACATTGTGACCATTACCATTTATAATGTGTCCCGTCTTAAGACCAGCACAAATGCTTTTCCAGTGTAAACAGTTATTTGCAACAATTTTACCCATATTGCTTATTAGTGTCTCCACATGAATCAAGTAAACTTAATTGCCACAAACACATTCAAATCAAGTTCTTAAGAACCACTTAAAGCATAGGTAAACTTGAGAAGGAAATAGGAAAAGTAAGAAAATCACTGACAGAGGTATCTTTACTGATCTAATGGCTTCTGCACTCAAGACATGTTGGCTGAAATTCTGTTGCTTTGTATAATAAATTGCAACTAGACCCATTTGAATCACAAGATCTGGTTAGTCATCTCAGTGTATCCCATTGATTCAGTGGGTCTAATATAAGTTTTCCCTTAGTTTGCAAAGCAAGAAGATTTCAGCTCATGGCCAATATCTTGTTCATGCCACTGTAAAAAACAACAACATACAGTACATCAATATAGGTGTGCTGGGTATTATACCCAACAACAAGGAATTGTGCTATGGAATTATGCAATTGGTCACACATCTCTGATATGCCTGACTGTGCAGTGCACCAGCAAATGATTCAGGGACAGCACTTCTGCCTTGGCACAAATGCAGCTAATGTAAGCACAACCCTGAGTTCTGTTTGTGTTGTTGCACAAGGGGATTCTGGCCACTGTTTAGCTGTTTGACAGTCAATTGTAAATTTGTGTCATGCATCAAAAGTTAAGGCTGTAATTCAGCATTCATCTTCCTGGCAGTAAGTCTCAATGGACTAAATTTCTCTTCTGTGTAGGTAGGTACAAGTTTGCACTACAGGGCTTAGATAAAACTCAACTAAACATAATTAGGATTACCTCTGAGAAAACATTCATACAGTAAGTATGATTCTTGATCACTATATACTAATACAGAACAAGTTAAATTCCTTTCCAGTATCTGAGATGCAGCATTTGTTGATTTATGGCAAGGTCAGAACTAATAAAAGAGACAATTGCTTAACAAAACATATACACATATTGAACTCAATACACAAGAAATGGAGGCAGTCTTTTAACTGGGCTTTTAAAAACATTTTCTGAAACTTTGTTAACTGTTAACTATGAGAGTTTAAATGCAGCTTTCATATTCAAAGGCACTTGGAAGATGAGAAATATGTTTCGGTCTCAAAAGAAAAGTCCAGTTGCCATGATTCAACTTCCAGATAACGTCACCTGGGTAACTGAGAATCTTCCCAGACATATTCTGAATAAAAGGTATTAAGGCAGGAAACAGGATGTTGCTGATTCTATTTTGCCCTGCTTGGCAACTTTTCAGGGGCTTCTAGTTGGACACAAGAAGAATGAGGTACTAGATAAGTCTCTGGTTTTAATCCTGACAGTACAGTGCATTGCGGCAGTGATAAACTGATCCTCTGATTATAATAGGTAATAGTACGTATGCCCTTCTTCATTTTCTTTTCCGGCAATTTCATTCTAAGATCAAACATTTCAAATTCCAAAAGCAATTTCCCTTTATACGTATAAGCCATCTTTCTCTGCTGGTAGCTGTTACTTCATTAACATTGACAGAGTTCGGGCAAATCCCATTTAAATCAGCTGAAAGCTCAGAAGCAAGCAATCCATCGGACTGACCTCTTTTTTCCCCTGGCTGGTTATCAATCCAATATCTATGGTCCTCCTTATAAAAGATATGTTGTCATGTTGGTGTATTTATTCCAGCTGTGAAATACTCTGAAGATAACTTTCAGACTCTGTTATGAAGTCAGTCCACTTTCTGGAAAGATCCTCAATAGAAACTGATCCACCACAATATTCTTGTGGGAGAATGCTGGCTGGAAAGTGCTCCTGGAGGCTCCGCCCATAGTGATACCCATGCATGTGGACCTGAAACGAAATTTGGCCATGCCATTGCACAAGCAACACACATTCTGCATTAACAAAGACTTATTGAAGCAAGTGCTTTAGTCAATGAAAACTACCAATATTAAGCAAGCGAACACATTTTAACCTTTTATGCATTAGAAATCTATAGGAACAAGATAAGACTTCAGGGCAGATGGGATGCAAATACCGTAGACCTATCCATGAGAACATTTAAATGAAAAAAACTCCCATAGAGCCCAGGTTGGGAGAAACGGAGACATAATGTGCTTGGATGGGGAAGCAAAGCTTATTATTCTACTACTGCTTTCCCTTCTCAAGATTGCCTCTCCTCCCCAACCAGTTATGGCTGGGTTTCAGAACGTTCAAGATGGAAAGCCAGCATGCCCCGTAGTAAGAATCCAACATTTATTCTAACACTGAGCTTGCCTCTTATCTAAGTTGTTTGAAAAACTTCCAGAGGGAAAGGTGTTTCTTTCCTAGTTGAGGAGGAAACACAGCAGCCTTTACATCACAGGAGGCGTATACTTGAGTAAACCTAAGAATAAGGCCCTGCATTGTTTCCCCATATGGGTTTCCTTGCAGCATGTGCCTTCCCACTGAGGCACTGAGGAGAGATCCTGTTCTACCAGGGAGGTTGGAATTATAGCTTTGGATGAGATGACATTTGAATTATTTCCAGGAGCTCATGTATTTGGGCCTGGCTTAGTTTATTTATTTATTTATTTATTTATTTATTTATTTATTTTCAGACTTATATACCGCGCCTTTTTTTCCCAACGAGAACTCAGGGCAGTTTACACAAAAGTTATTAAAAAAGGTTAAAAGCTATAACAATACTGTAACAGTAATATCCGAAGCAGGCAAGCAAGTCTTGGCGAGGGGCAGAGGGGAATTTGGGGGGGGGTAGTGCATCCCTAGCCGTTACCAAAGGCGTCGCTAAATAGCCTGGTCTTAAGAGCTTTCTTATACGATGCCAGTGAAGGAGCCTGCCATAACTCGCTCGGCAAGGAGTTCCAGATGGCGGGACCGGCAACCGAGAAGGCCCGTTTGTGAGTACTCGCTTTGCGGGCCTCCCTCAGAGTGATGGTCCGGAGCGAGAGGGCCAAGGAAGACCGGGTGGGTTGGGCCAGGTCTAATTGTCGGGATATACGCTCTGCCAGATAGGCAGGGGCCAAGCCATGGATGGTTTTGTAAACCAAACCCAGCACCTTGAACCTTATTCGGGAGGCAACGGGCAACCGGTGCAGGCGGGCCAGGATGGGGGTGATGCGGTCGTACCTACACGCACCAACCACCAACCTGGCCACTGCATTCTGGACCCGCTGCAGTTGCCGAACAAGGTTCAAGGGAAGCCCCATGTAGAGAGTGTTGCAATAATCCAACCTTGATATGACCAGCACCTGTACCACTGTCCTCAGGGAGTCCCCATCAAGGTATCGGGCGAATCTGGGCGATGAGCCTAAGATGGTAAAAGGCCGACCAGGTCACGGCTGTCACCTGGGACTCCAGGGACAGATCCGGATTCAGGACGATGCCCAGACCCCTCACGCTTTGCGCCAGCTGGAGGGCGGACCCACCCAGACTGGGAAGAGGGCCACTGTACCTACCCATCCGGGCCACCCCCGAAGAACAGAACCTCGGTCTTTCCAGGGTTGAGCCTGAGTCTGTGAGACCTGGTCCAATCCAGAACTGCCGCCAGGCAACGATCAAGGGTCTGGATGGCCTCCACTGCACAGGTGGAAAAGGAGAGATAGAGCTGCGTGTCATCAGTGTACTGATGACAGCAAGCTCCAAAACTCCGGATGATCTCGGCCAGCGGCTTCATTTAGATGTTAAAGAGCATTGGGGAGAGGGCCGACCCCTGAGGCACCCCACAAGAGAGTGTCCAGGGAGCCGACAACTCACCCCACACGCTCACTCGCTGGGTACGGCCCTCAAGGAAGGAACGGAGCCAGCCAAAGGTCAAACCCCCGATCCCCACCTCCGAGAGCCACCCCAGGAGGATACCGTGGTCGATGGTATCAAAAGCCACTGACAGGTCGAGAAGGACCAGCAGGGTAGAGCAACCCTTGCCAGCCCTCCTCAACAGATCATCGTGCAGAGCGACCAGAGCCATCTCAGTCCCATGACATGGTCTAAACCCAGACTGGAAAGGATCCAGGACATGGTTCTCCTCCAGGAATGACTGGAGACGCAGGGCGGCGACCCACTCGATCACCTTGCCCATAAAGGGAACATTGGCTATAAGACGATAGTTGGACATATCGTCTACAGCCAGGCCAGGTCTTTTGATAACGGGCTTCACCACCGTCTCCTTCAGACAACTGGGAAAATCCCGTCTCTGAAGGAAGCAGAGGCAATTAGTGAAGCCCATTCCGGCATGCTCCCTCCGGCGGTCTTCATCAGCCAGGAAGGGCAAGGGTCGAACGGAGAAGCCGCAGGCCTGCAATGTCCCAGGGCCCTGGAGGCATCCCCAGATGTAACAGGCCCAAACTCAACGAACTGGGGCGACTGAGGTGGCGAGGCACCGGCTACGGCAGAGGGTGGATCCATGCAACCGGCATCCAGCTCAAAACGGATGGCCTCTATCTTGGATCTAAAAAAGGCTGTGAAAGACTCACCAGTGAAATCACTAGGAGGAGGCCCCAGCAGACTGGGATTGGTGAGGTCTCGAACCACCCGGAACAATTCCGCCTGACGATTCGAGGCCTCACCAATTCTCAGGGAGGCATAAGATCTCCTTGCATCCCTGATCACTCGAGAGTAGCGACCGGTCAACGCCTTAACTGCAGCCCAATTCAAAGCCATCCGGACTTTCTGCCATCTGCTCTCTAGCCTCCTCCGCTCTTGCTTCATCACCCGCAGCTCCATGGTGAACCACGGAGAAGAGCGGGCTCGACATCGGATAAGGCGCTTGGGGGCGATCCGGTCAACTACCCTGGCCACATCCTCAAACCACCTTTCAACCAGGGAGTCGACCGGATCGTCAACCAGACAGTCCGGTACACCCCCGAAGGTCTCCGAGAACCGCGCAGGGTCCAGGAGCCCCCAAGGACGGGACCAGATGGAAGGGCCCTGCTCCCCGTGGGGCGGGGTGGCAATTGAGAGGGAAAAGGTCAGCAGATAGTGATCTGACCATGACATGGGTCGGGCACACAACCTCCCGACCCCCAGATCAAAGCCCACCGACGTGGAGGCAAAAACCAGGTCCAAGGTATGTCCCCCCTTGTGAGTGGGACCGATGACAAATTGAGACAGGTTCATGGAGACCATGGACTCTATGAACTCCAGAGCTACTCCTGACAGCCCAGACTCGGCATGCACATTGAAGTCCCCAGCCACCAATAGGCGGGGGGACCTCACAAGTGCCGCCGAGATGAACTCGGAGAGCTCTGGGAGGGAGAGTGCAGGGTTGCGGGGAGCACAGTACACAAGCACTAACCCAAACCTGTCCCTCTGTCCCACCACAAGGTGAAGACATTCCAACCCCGGGCTCACCAACATCGCGGATCTGCTGACATGAAGGGATTCCCTGTATACAATGTCCCCTCGCCCCCCCCGACCCTCCAACCTGCCCAAGTGCTGAACACAGTAACCCTGGGGGTGAAGGAGCGTGAGGGAGGTCCCCCCCTCGCCCACCCAGGTCTCTGTGAGGAGAGCCAGGTCAGCCCGCTCATCCACAATTAAGTCATGGATAACGGGGATCTTATTATGCACCGACCTGGCATTAATCAGCAGACAGGACAGACCGGAGGCGTGGACGGAATGGATCCCTGTCATGTGGCAGTGAACCGGCGGGTCAGAACGGGGGACAGGCCGCAACTGCCTGTCCCGAGTTCTCCTTACCCGACCGACCCGTCGGTCCGAAGCGTACCTCCTGGCAGCCATTACAACATGAGGTCATTACAGACTCCTCCTGCTGCTCATGTTGAGTGGCATGTGCAGCAAAATTTGAAGGGAGGGTCATTTCTTTGAGTTCTTGACAGACCTTAGGGAAAAGAATGAGAAGTTCTATTCCTGATAGTTAAGTTCACTAGAAGGGAGAGGAAACACAATCCCCTTTCCTCAGGGGCTTTCTGAACTTCAGAGAATTTGAAGGAGGAAAGGGAATGAAATGGGGTTTCCCTCCCATCCTACTGAGCTTTTGAAGAAAATGCCACAACATAACAGCTGTTAAGAGAAACACTCTGTGTTTCCTCTTGAGACTTCTCAGTGAATGGCGGAAATTCCAGAAAAAAAGAATGTTTTCTCTACCCTTACAAGATGATGATGATGATGATGATGATGATGATGATGATGATGATGATGATGATGATGATGATGATAATAATAATAATAATAATAATAATAATAATAATAATAATAAATTTTACAAGGCAAGATAAAATTATAGTACAATAGCATCACCTTACTTGTAGGAGCCTCGTGGCGCAGTGGTTAAATGCCTGTACTGCAGGCAAAACTGTGCTCACGACCTGGGGTTCAATCCCAGGTAGCAGGCTCAAGGTTCACTCAGCCTTCCATCCTTCTGAGATCAGTAAAATGAGTACCCAGCTTGCTGGGGGGGGGGCAATGTGTAGCCTGCATACTGTAATGAAACTGTAAACCTCCCAGAGACTACTTGAAGTGGTATGGGGCGGTATATAAGCAGAACACTTTGCTTTTTGCTTTATACATTCTATTAGCACATTATCATTCTCTATATACACCCACTGATTCATCTTCTAACATAGTTAAATATGACACACACACGTTAATTAATTCTTTTAGAATATTACATTCCAGCAGTCAAAATTATTTCCCATAGCACTTTCTTCATTTCTAGTGGTAATTTCATATGTTAATAGAGGTTTCCAGGTTTTCATAATTTTATCATGTTTTATTCCTCCTCTATATATTTTAATTCGATAGGTCAACTTTTCTATAAAAGCCATTTGCCAGATTCTGTTCACGTATTTTTGTACTGAGAGATCTTGAGCATTTCTCTCTCTCTCTCTCTCTCTCTCTCTCTCTCTCTCTCTTTTGCAATTTCAGCTCTTGCTACTCCAATTAGATTTGCAATTAGATATATACAAAGTAATTTTTCATTTCCATCCTTAAATAAATAATAATAAAACTTCATTTATAATTATGCTTTGTTTTAACAAGGCTTTTATCCATTTAATTCGTTCCTGCCAGTGTGCTTCTACTTTGGGGCAAGCGATCCATATGTGTTCCAGTGTGCCCTTGCTTCCACATTTCCTCCAACAATTATCTGGGATTTCTCGATTAATTTTATGTAATTTTGTGGGGCACCAATACCATCTATGGACTACTTTTAAGACCATTTCTTTCACTTTGACTGATATTGATTTATAAGTATATGTAGTCCATATTTCCATCAATTCTTTCTCTGATATATTAATATTTAAATTTGTTTCCCAAACTATTTTAGATCCCATGCCCCTAACAAATGTTTTTTCAACCAATTGTTTATATATTGCTGAAGTTATTTGCTGCCTTTTATTTCAATCCTTTTCTATGCTGTATTATTCTAGTTCTGTAAGTGTACTCATATAGGCCAATATCTTTGGTATAATTGATTTGCCCAATTTTTTACCCGTGTTGTAGTCAATTCGTCCTTATTTCCTTTGTTTTATCCTCTGTCTAATTGTTATTGGTTTCCCTGCCACAAATAGGTCTCTTATTTCCAATTCTTTTCCAATTTTTGACTTGTGCATCTTTCTCTCTTGACTTAAATTTGGGGTAATCCAACATAGGGCACAAAGAAGATATAAGAGGAGCAAGTAATTTCATATGTTTAAGCCATATTTTCAATGTCTCGCAAGTATAAGGATTTTGTATTTGCTCCCTTTTTCTAATTGGTTCCATTGTGTAAATATAAGTATTAATTATTCCAATATCCTCACTTTTTTGCATTTCAACCCAGTCTGGGATTTCTTATCTTCATATAAACTTTATAGCTTAAGTGGTTTGGAAGGCTTCATAGTATTTTATTAGTTGTAGTATTCCTAGCCCTCCTTTTTTGCTCTGACCCTATTTAATGCTGCTTATGAACCTTATCCCCCCCTTTCCTCCAATAAACTTTTTCATATTTTTGCCATAATCTAATTTTTTTAGTTTCAGGCTGTAATGGTATATTTTGAAATAAAAAAATTGGTAGTATATATGCTTTAACTAATGCTATTCTCCACAGCATTGATATATTCCCAATTTCTATTTTTAAAAACTGAATTAAATACTATCTTGTAATTTCTATATATTAATTGATTTATACTTTTTATTATCCAGATTCCTGGATATTTGAAAGTTGAATAACATAAGTCCAAACTTGTCATCTTTTTAATTTCCTTTTGTTCTACTATAGAGATATTTATATATAACAATTTGGATTTTTGATAGTTAATTTTTAGGCCTGTATAATAACAATGTTCTTGTAATATTTGTTTTAATGATTATATGCTTTTTATTGGGTCCTCCAAAGACAAAAGCATATCATCTGTGTAAAGCTTTACTGTATTTTGTGGGGGATTTATATTTTTAAATACCAAACCCTTTAATGTTTTAATTTTCTCTTATTTGTGAAGCAAATGGTTCAATTGCTACTGCGAATATAATTGGGGATAAAGGGTCCCCTTTTCTCATTTCTCTACAAAGAGTAAATTTATTGGATTCTATTCAATTAATGAGGACTTTAGCCTCCGCCCATATATATAGATTTTTCAATAGGTTAATAAATTTTTCATCCATATTCATTTTTTCTAAGAGACCAAACATATACTTCCACTCTGCATGATCAAAGGCCTTAAGTGCGTCCAACAAAAGCATTGCTAATTTCTGTTTTTCTTTATTTGCTATGTTTATGAGATTATGCTACTCTATGAGTAGCATCCTGCATCTGTCTTCTTGGCATGAATTCATATTGAACTGTGTGGATGTACTTAGTGATAAAACTATTTATTCTCCATGCTGTCAGGGTCAAAGTAGAACTGTGTGAATGTACTCAGTGATAAAACTATTTATTCTCTGTGCTGTCAGGGTCGAAGTAATTAGTTCAGCCATCCTACCATTCCTTTCTCTCTGATGTTGCTCAATGCCTGGTGTGCATTAAATAAAGCCTGATCATACAAATATGATCATACAAGATCATATTATGGAATGGGAATGTGCATCTGGCTCGCATTATTGAGACATGGGTGGGCACAGAAGGCGATGTTTCCCTCTCCATACTATGCCTGCCCAGATATTCTATCCTACATCAAGCTAGACTGGTAGGTCTGGGTGGTGTTGGAATCACCAGTGTATATAAAAATATCTTTGAATCTGCCAAGCTCTCATTCTTGGTGATTCCAGGTTTAGCAGCCCTCCATGTATCGTTAGGGTCTAGGGATGGAATAGGGATCATGCATTCTACCATGATCTCAGCAATTCGGCAATCCAGAGCTGATAACCTTCACGTCAGGGGAGCTGTTGAGGTCCACCAGACTCATTGTTCTGGGGAACTTCGACATCCAAGTCCGAAAGGGTCTCCAGTCATGTGGAACATTTAAACTGTTCCTTTTGTCTAGATACCACTTTGCTAACTCTTCTATGCATGGAAGCTTTCCTTGATTGGAACCCTGCTTTCCTTGGGACCCTGCTTTTCCAAATCATGAAAAAAAGATTCCAAAAATTGAAGAGCCTTTCCTCTCTATAAGGTCAAATTCTCAATGTGAAAGGTGATTAAAACAGGAACAGGGGAGAGGGGAGAGCAAGCACATCCCTCCTTCTTTTTCTCTCTTCAGTTCTACATTTGCATTAACTATCTTTAAATAGTGAACCTAGCACATATAATTAGCATGCACTAATATATGAATTTCAGAGGGAAAAGAAGTTTGCATTCACTCACCCGTGCCTTGATTTTTTCAGGAAGAAAGGACTTAATTATAGCAAAGAAAGGATGAAAGAACAAGGGCTCATTAATTAAGTGAATACCACGAACTTTAAGTGGAAAGGAATCCTGCCAAGAAAACAAAGGTAAATCAACAAAAATAATACAAGGCTTAGGACATAATGATTTAAATTATATACAGCATAGAATGATTTTCTGGAAACAGCCATAACTACACTTGGAAGTCTATTAGGAATAAACTTACAAAACTTATAGAATTTTTAAATATAGTTCCAGCACAACTTGAGCTGTGATGTGAGACAGTCTGTCATATTGAAATGATTGTTACTATGCTTGTAAAACTAGCATAATGTAATCATAATTCCATTTCAGTACTGAAGCATATTATTCATTTCAGTCACATGGATCCAGATTGGCCACTGCTTGAACCAAAGAGCTCCTTCCATTCACTGAATGGACCAGAAGCTCATGGAGTCTCCATAAGTATGTGTATGTGGGGGAATTATCTTCATCACTGTCTCTAGCACGTATCTCCAATGACTTCTGGTGGCTCTCAATCTTTCCAAGTCTTCTAGGGCGTTTATACACGATCCCTAAGCTGCGCTGCAAATGGCTCCCAGCTCCGGAGCTTAGAAATGTTTCCCCACCAGCTCCGGAGTTTGCAGACAATTAAGTGTGACCCCGCCCACTTTAGCGCGACCCAGCGCACTTTTCTTGTACCTTCTCTCTGGAGGTGAAAAAAATTTGATGCGGATAAGAGTGCTGGGCTCTCCTCGCTTGTCTGTTGTTTTTTTTTGCCTCCCACCCCTTTAAGAGCCCCTTGAGAAGGAACCAGGAAGTAACGGGGCTCGTGGCAAGTTCGACCAGCACCGGCAGGTTAGTAAAGGCTTCTTTTGTCCTTTTTTTCCCCCCCCTCACGCCGACAGGAGCAGGAAGTGCAGAGGGGTGGGGATGCAGGAACAGAAACAAACCCCCAAGATCTCTGGTCCGAATTTAAGGGACCAGCGGATCTTAGGGGTTATGTGAAAAGGCCCCTAGCTCCCAAAGCAGCTTTACAGGTGCAAAAGGAGTAAGGGGAAGCGGCACTGAAAAACCTGGTGTACTAAAACAGCAACAAGGACCTTGTTAATAAGCAGCAATTTGTCACTGTGACACTTACGCTATTTCCCTCATACAAGTGGAAATCATCAATAGAATTCTAGCAGTAATTCTATGGACTACTTAAAGTTGAGAAAGGGTGATACTGCAGAATAAATTTTCAGGCATAGACAGGTATAGGACCTAATTCAAGATTTTTGGACATCTGCATTCCTGACGAGAGTTACTATTTCACAAGCCATGTATAATTACATTGCTGTATTAAAAACATTAATTAATTCATGTAATCCAGGGCTGTCCAACTTTGAACAGGCCGAGGTCTACTTTTTCAGACCTAAAGTGCCTGAGGGCTACTACACTAATACCTCTACTTACGAATTTTATCCATTCTGAGCACATGCTCATGGTCCTTGAACTGCCCACTCAGCTAAGACAGTGGGCTGGCAGCAGGGCTGGCGCTAGGGTTTTTTGCGCCCTAGGCGAGGGGCGGGCGGGGGGGGGGTGGGCGAGCGGGCAGTGGTGGGGGTGCGGGCGGCGGCAGCGGGCGGCAGCAGCAGGGGGGGGGGGCAGTGGGGGGGCAGGGCGGCAGGGGGCAGCAGATGACGGGGATGGCAATGAGCGTGGGGGCGGATGGCGATGGGCACGGGGGGCGGTGATGGGCGCGGGGGGCAGTGGGTGAACAGTGACGGGCGGCGGGGGGACGGGCGGCGGTGGCCAGCGGCAGGGTGGCAGCGGGGGGCAGCAGGCTGTCCAGCACCCCCTCTCCATTTTGGCACCCTAGGCAACTGCCTAGTTTGCCTTAATGGACGTGCCGGCTCTGGCTGGCAGACCCAGAACTTTGCTGGGGCAGTAGTGATCCTTGGGATGGGGGAGGGAGGGGTGGAGAACTTATCCCCTCACATTTTTATTGATGCCTGGTGGGCTACTTTTGAACCCTTCGCGGTTCAAAATACCTGTTGGACAGCCCTGATGTAATCTATTACCCAGCAAAGAAACTGAACTGCAGGTAGATCCTGATCTATGCCCTTTTTGATCACTTTTCGATTCAGCTGTAGGGATACTACTTTCTATGGCTGGACTGCAGCAATTTCTTGATAGATGAAAAGGTTGCTTTAAGAGAGATCAATCCCTGCAAAGGGACTAATTGGAGATGCACCTTTCCCATCATTGGATCACACCCTAAGTTAGTAAGAACTTACAGTGAGCACAGCAGCTATTATTTTGACCACTGTTGGAGAGATCTGGAATGCATGAGCAAATCTCCATCCGTGCAGGTCAAAAATAACCTTGACTCCATTCCGTTGTGTCTCTGTCTCCCGTACAATAAGCTCAGAACTGATGAGACTCACACGAAATGCATCATATACTGTAAACATTTTTGGATCCCAGTGTCCTGGAGCAGAGAAAGAGAGGCAAATGGAAGGCAAGCACTTTTCTACTTCTGTCAGTAGAAATAAACTGGCTCACGAATAATATGTTGGAGCGAACTAGATAGTGGTTTGCAGGAGAGAAGGACAAAATAAAGAAATCCTGGGATATGTCTTAGTCTTCTTGCCCATTATAAATAAATATCATATGCTTCCTAAATTATTTGGGGCAACAAAAATACATAACCGAATTACAGCAGATTTCACTGGTTGGTTTTGCTCCTGACAGACTGTCAGAAGTGTGTGATGGTCAACCAAATGTGGTGTCAAATGCTTCCATTCAGGGCTCTATCTTGCCTGTAGAATATTCCAGCCCAGCCCATTTCTCCCCTGCATCACACACAATGCATTCTGATGCTGCCTAATATGATAAATTCTCAGTTGGCTGTTTCACCCCACCCCACCCCATCATTTAATTTCTCCTAAAAATGTACAGTAGGACCCCAGTATCTGCTGGGGATTGGTTCCAAGCCTTCCCGTGGATAATGAAAACCGTGGATAAGAGAGAGCGCCAAAATGTCCCCCAAAACTGCTGTTTTGTGATAGTAACTTGCTTTACAGCTGCTGTTTTGCAGCAGTAGCTTGCTTTACCACTGCTGTTTGTGATGCAAGCTTGTTTTATGGCTGCTATTTTATGACAGTAGCCTGCTTTACAGCTGCTGTTTGTGATGGAAGCTTGCTTTATGGCTGCTATTTTATGACAGTAGCTTGCTTTATAGCTGCTCTTTGTGACAGTAGCTTGCTTTGCGGTTGCTGAATTATTTATTTATTTTTCCTCTGCCACCTGTGGATAACTGAATCAGTGGATAATGAATCAGTGGATACGGGGGTCCTACTGTATACATATATCTTCTGAAGTCCTTACAATTTCCAAGGCCAATCGCTCCTTCCAGTGTGTAGATGAGGCAGTTCAGGCTACATACATAATTATCAACCTGTATTATGAATTCACTATTTGTATGTAGCCACATACAGATTTCTCGGCAGGTAAACTGCATACAGTAATGTGTGTGTGTGTGTGTGTGTGTGTGTGTGTGTGTGTGTGTGTGTGTGTGTGTGTGTGTGTGTGTACATACACACTTTCTCTCTAAATGTAATTCCGTAGCACATGTACACATGTTTCCTATTTCCACATGCCTGCCATCACCTAGCAAGCAATATCTTCATCTCTTCTGATAACACTGGTTTGAGAGAGGAGTCGGGGGAGAAGCCATTCATGTGTGTATAGAAAATCCCTCTCTCAACAGGGGTGGGAGATTTATGCACAATTTGTCACCCATTTATTATGCTGCCCTTTCTGCTGATCCCCAGACAAATAAGAACCACTTCATACCTCTACCAGGAGGGTCACTGCTAACAACCTATTGGTGTGGCCTTTACACACCCCTGGCCATTGTCCATCTAATGAGCCCATTCAGACAAGGTTAGGGTGAAAACAAGGTGGATTATAAATTGGAAGCCTCTCACCAACCTTCCTCAGACTGAAGAAGCTACTTGGATGAGTAGCAAAATGCTTTAATCCCACAAGAAATCCAGTTGCAATGACGTAACTCCCAAATAGTCTCATTTGGATGGCTATTTGGATGACTAATTCTTTAAGCTAAGAATTTCCACAGGTCTGTTGATATCACTGTTTTTCTGCTGTTGCAGGTGGGGGTAAGTAGCAGGTGGGGGTGGGGTAGCAGTTCTGCTGCAGATGGGGGTAGGTAGCAGTTCTGAAGCCAGAGAATAGCCTTTCTCTCCCCACAGTCTAGTAGATGAATTGTCCTTTCTTCCCATATACTAAAGTATACATGATTCATCTTTATTTGTTTACAAACATGTAGAAAACATAATTCCTCTTCTCCACTTATACTTGAATGTTGGGGCTACCACTTACTCCATTCACAGTGTATGGAATGGCTATTGGAATGCAGGTCCTAAATTCAATTTCTCTGGAAATGAATACAGTTCTTGGCCTGAAAGAGGTGCCTCACTTGTGCCTGAAATGCTGAACTTGGATACACTTTCAATTCATTATTGAATAAGCAAAACGCCAGTGTGTCCCAAGGATAAAATGCAGACAGGACATGTTTGCTCCTCCTTTGGGGCAACCTGTGGTCACTTTTCCAGTTCAAGTGCCAGTGTGGCTGCTGTTTTCTGGCAAACAAACTACATGCTGCGTGAGAGTTAAGGGTAGTACGGTAGTTGCATAACTTCAAACAGGCTGATCTCTATAGTGTGAAACTTCCATACAATTCAGTTGGGGGGTCACAGTTTAGATGGGGCGTTTCTCTGTTGCAGACCTGGCCCCTTTAAGAAAACAGTTAAAACCTGATGAAAGCAGCTGGACAGTCAATTTGTCCTGGGCTGCATTGACTAAACAAGGTCACTGTGATGTACAATAGGACATTGGGTGCTAACAATGCATCCACAAGCAAGATCCTCAAACAACTCCGTTTAGCCTGTTCCTTCTTTTAAAGGTAAAAGGTGGGAGGAGGTGAAGAGATTTAAAAAGAACAACAAACAAGGGGAAAATGTCCCTTCTCCTCTCTTCCTCTATGGGGGAACAAAGGAAAGCTATATCTTCTTTTAAAATATTACAAGTGGCATGCTGCTGAATTGGCTTGCCAATTCAAGTGACTCAGTGCTAAATTTAAAGAGAGCAAAAAGAGGTGGGGGGGCTCTGCATCCTCTTTACCTGGAGAAAGCTTAATTTATATATATTATTTATTAAAAATTACAAATACTGCTCCTATTGGGACTATGTGTGCCTGTTTTTGTTCAAAGTTGGCAATCACGCATGTCAGAACCAAGCCAAAATTGAGCAATCCTACTTACACTACCAAAACCAAACAAACAACAGTATGCCCTGTCAGCAACCCAAAAAGGTATGGGTAGGTAGGCATGGATAAGGATCCGTGTGGTTCAAAACTACCAGGATATGTTTGTCATAACATGGGGCAAACTGGCTTGTTCCCAAAGCAGTCAAAACCAGGGTATAAAGTACTGTCTGATTACACCCTTTCTTTTATTCAGGAGATCACCTAAAAATCCAAACAACATTTTAAAAAAATGAGGGGCAGAGCCATTTTAAGAGGGTGGAGGGTAAGCCATCACTACCCAGACCTTGATAGTTTATTCCTGCCACCATTTAGCTAGTGGTGGAAGATTTTCCCACAAAAGGTTTGGTGATCGGTATTTAGAAGTGCTTAATCCTACTGATGTTCAAGTAAGGATTGCCTAACTTGCCATATAGTCTTGGGCTAGAATTGGGCTAAGCAGGGCCAGTTTGAGGTGCAGTATGCTATTAACTGACAAGGTGCATGCTATAGCATCCCATTAATTAGCTCCAGCAAGTTTTGCAACCTCTCTGTAAACACCAACAGGATTCTGCTCTGTATCCATTTATATGGAAAGTCCATGCAGTAGTGTACGAATCGTTAAACATTATGCCTCAAGAGTTGATGTCATAGCACTTGGTATGGAATTCTGCAGCATGCTGGCAGCCATGTACAGTACTTTAAAGCAAGAAGGGTGTTTAACAATGACATGAAAAGAAAATTTACTTACCAACTCTATAAATGAGAACTTTACTGCCATGTAGGTCCCTCTCTTTCAAAACTCCAATGTAACCATTATTCAATAGACCAAGAACAGAGTAAGGCCGTAAATCTGCACCTATTTCCGGATATTCTGTTCGCCACTTGTGATAATTTTTCAATAACTGAAAAAAAGAATTAGCAGAAAGAGACAGGGATGGAAGTACCAAGATACTGTGGAATAACACAAAGCAACTCATATATGGTGAAATGCAGCTGCTCTTCTGCAGGCATTTTTCCTTTTGCATAATTAATTAAGTAAGTAAGTAAGTACTCCATAATTATCTCAAAGTAAAACTCACGGAACTTAATTAGGCTTATTTCTGAGTAAGCACAGGTAGATGCCGGATTGCACTAATAGTGGTTTATTTAAAAAAATTGTGCACCTCCATCTTTATTAATTGCATGTTTTTTGTTTTTTTTTAAAAAAATCTCAAATATTACAGTGCTTGCTCTTGCACTTTGCCAAGGATTCGATCGGGGTGAGGTGGGGGACTAATGATTCAAATCATCTGAGAAATATGTCCTTCTGCTATTTCATGGTCACTCTGTAGCTCAGTTTATTAACACTTTGAAGAAAATTATTCATGCACCTATAAGACCACTTGTTTCTGAAGTTTCTGTAAAATAACAGAATGATTAAAATGAAAAACAACAGTCTCTAAATCGCTGGATTTCCCATCTGTCCATTTCTTCTTTCCTTCACTTTTCAGCAGGGATGTTGGCAAGTCTTTGGGTCCAAGTCCAGGTCTGAATCTTTGCTACCAAGTCCCACGTCCAAGTTCCTATTAAAAGCAAGCTCCCCCATAGAAAAAAGGGATGGGATGGGAGGGTTTTTTTTTCTGGATTTAGACACAACAGCTTCCTTTGGAGTCAACTTTGTTCTTTCTTTTCATATAAGGGGAAAGAGCTTTTGCTTCAGGAGGAATTTAAGGAGAAGAAAAACAACATTCAGTAATATTATACGGTACTACTCCCTATAGCCCTGTAAAATGTAGCACCACAGCAAAAGACACCTACTATATGTGCCACCTACTATTTTGAAAGAGGGTTGCTATGATTATTTGTTCCAACAAAAATAAAGAGTTTTGTGGCACTTGAAATACTTCTTTGGCTATAAGCTTTTGGTGGACTGCAGACCTGTTGTTCCCATTTACATTTCAATATGTATTAAGTTACAACCTATAGAGAAGATGGAAATCCCCACAATCTGTTTTAGGACTTCCTGTGGATTGAGTTGCTTCTTATGTATTCTTTTGTTGCCCTTTGTTGCCAAAATGGGTACTTTTCACTTGAAAAAAATTAACAACAATAAAAAATATTCCCCCTGAAACTAGGCTACTTGCACCAATTTCCAAATCTAGTTACCTTTCCTTAAAAACAATGCTTCTAGGGAAGCTGATTTACTGGTCTCTGAATGTACCTTCCTGTTAAGTAAACTGATCCCAAATTATGTAAGATAATTAATTACCGTACGTAAAACAGCTAAATATGGCAAACATAACAGTAAAATGAGTAACAGTGGTGAAGAAGAACCAGGCAAGCATGGAGAAATGCAACAAATAAGCTCCCTCTTTGTGATTGAGAAATACAGTATCTGTTGCTCTACAACAGTGTTTTTCAACCTTTTTTGGGCAAAGGCACACTTGTTTCATGAAAAAAATCACGAGGCACACCACCATTAGAAAATGTTAAAAAAATTAACTCTGTGCCTATATTGAATTGCAGTTTGGGCACTCGGTCTCTAATAGGTTTGCCATTACTGGTGTAGGGAGAAGCAGGACAGAGGGGCCACAGATTGAGGCAGCCCGCTCTCTAGCACCCAGTTCCCACTTACCTGTGTTTTTTTAAAGACATTTTGCCCTGCATGGACTTCTGTGTCCAGTGGAGACCTGAGAAGGGGCACTGACTCTCCAGGAACACAAATAAGACCCAAAAGCCCATCTTGCTCTCCACACTGTGGCCAAGGCAGATGCCTTCAGCAAGTCCAGCGACAGGAGGGGAGGAGGATTAAGGAAGGCAGGAAGGAAAGAAGGCAGGAAGTGTTCTGCTTATACCGCCCCATACCACTTCAAGGAGTCTCTGGGAGGTTTACAGTTTTAATTAAAGTAGGCAGGCTACTAGACATACACATATGCAGGCTAGAAATGAGCACATTTCTATGAAGAGGGGAAAGGGTACGAATGGAAAGAGAGAGGTGGGGAAAAAAAGAAAGAAAAGACAGAGAGAGAGAAGAGGGCGACCCAAGACAGAAAGAAAGGGGCAAGACTTCAAGGAACCCATCGTGGGGGCCCTCAGAGACGGCTCTTCCCCTCCCGAACCCTAAAGGCCGGCCGTCCAGCCATGCCAGTAGCCCCCCCCCGCCCACCTGCCTCCTCAGCCCAGGCCCGGCGGAGGCCTCCTCCATCCCCTCCTCCTCGCAGCCCTGCCACGGTGCTCGTGGGGCAGCCGGGCGCCCCTCCTCCCTTTCCCCTCACCTGGTGGTTTGTTCTGGGCTGGGGCTCCCTGGCCGGCTCGTGTTGGCGGGCGGGCTGTCGGGGCGGCTCAGTCCATTGGTAGCTCCCAGGAAAGGGGTGGTGGTGGTCCAGGGTAAAAAAAGGAGGGGGGGAGGGAAGTGAACGAGTTGCAGCGGCGGCGGCAGCAGGCACAGGGCAAACACTAAGAGAATGAGCGGGGCCAAGTCCGGCCGGGGAGGAAGTGACGCCAGCGCCGCGGGCCTCAGGGGGGAGGAGCCAAGCTGGCCCTTGGACGCTATTTATAGCACCTCCCAGCTGTGGGCCGCCCACTGGCCCTGGGTTGAATTTCTTTAGAATTTTTCAATTTTTCCCACGGCACACCAGGCAACATCTCGTGGCACACTAGTGTGCTGCGGAACAGTGGTTGAAAAACGCTGCTCTACAAGTTAAGTGTTTTTCCTCTATTCTCTCTGACCCAGTGGGCAAACTTTGATTAAAAAAAACTTAGCCTTCTGTTCTCAAACAGTAGTTACATGTTATTTGTTTATGCATTCCTCCTTTTCCAGTAACTGCAGGCTTTACTTTCTTGGCAAATGTGCCTATGCAGCTACGAACAAACCTGACCGATTTCACAAGTGCCTCCAGACATTTTAGCTCTCTAGGCACAGTCATGCCATCAACATTGCTCGTGTTCAATGTTCTCATTTGCCAATTATCAAGCATATTTTGATTTATGAAGGAGATAAAATGGGTGGGATTATAAACTGCTGTACACGCCATACTCCTACTACTGGGAATATTTTAATTTTGTCCATGACCTATTGTGAACAAAATTGCTTATACTGTATCCACTTTGACTTCCAAGTGGGAGATTTGGCCCTGTACTCAAAGGAGGCCTCTGGATGGAATGGATTTTGAAGCAACAAAATATAAACCATCTCATTTACTGTATTTTAAGGAAAAGAATGCCTGAAGAGAAAGTTCTTCACAATGAGTTGCTAACATTTGCAATAGAGCAGTAATTATGAACACATTGCTTATGGCCAACCCATTCATGACAGACAGCCAATACTGAAAGAATGAATTACAAGTCATCCAAGCTGGTAGAGTTTGAGATTTGCTTGCTGTTGCTCAGAATTAACTCACAGTGTCCTTAATGGGGCTTTCAAGTGGAATATTTAAGATGTGGTTTTACAAGTTCCACTGGAACTTGTGGAATATTTAAGATGTGATTTTACAAGTTCCACTGAGCTTCTATGTCTATGACAGAATTTGAACCCAGGCCTTCTGAATCCTAGTTTTTCACTCCACTGAACTACATCAGATATATAACATCTTAATTTCTCAACCATTTCTAATTCATTGTAGAGGACAGGGCTGTTCAGCTGTGAACCATTTGTACTAGTCAGGTCTCGAAACAGGGAAATAGACAGGCATGATGCCAGTTGCTCAGTTTTCAGAGAAATATCATCAGTTGAAGACCAATATAAAGAATTAGAACCTATCCAGTTATTACTGTGGGTTGCTTTTTTGTTTTTAAGATTATGCAGTAATGATGAATAAAAGGATACATTCTTATAATACATTTGATGTCTGTATTTGAAAATATATTGCTTAAAATAGATGGTAAAAGCATTGCTATGTGGAATGTGCTGATAGTGGGTAATGTCTTGTGTCTGAGTAGATTTGCCCAAGGTGCAAAGTCAGTCCTCAAGAAGTCAGTAAAGAAGAAAGAAAGTTATTTTGCTCTACCTCCAGCAATTCACAGAACCATAGAATAATGGGGTTGGAAAGGGCCTATAAAGTCATAAATCCCAACCCCCTGCTCAATGCAGGAAACCAAATAAAAGTAGATCTGACAGATGGATGTCTAATTTTCACTTGAAGGCCTCCTGTGTTGGAGCAACCAGCACCTCCCATAGTAACTGGTTCCATTGGCGCACTACTCTCACAATTTGGAAGGACAAACAAAACCTGTCTTCTCGTAACTTGAGCTCATTATTACATGCAGGTTCCACCTCCTGACCCTGTGTGCAGATATGCAGAGATAAACACTGCATCTTTCTACCTTGCAAGTTTCCCCAACCATTTGCTGAGTTCCTCTGAAACTGCATTTAAAGATGGGGCTGAGGAACAGGACAGGCTATGTGTTGATCATAGCACAAGGGGATGTGAAGTGGGGAGATCTAGGTATCAAAGTACATGTTGTAGTAAAGTATGGAGAATGTGTATGTTGTCCTCCCAGATTACATTGCAATTTCTTTCATGGCAGTTTCTCAAACTGTCAAAGAAAAGTTGCTGCATCCAGTAGTGATAATGGATTTTCTGTCACAGACTTAGCAATAAAGAATGCTAGTGCACATAAATTTGTTATTGATTCAATGAGGAGTTAGGTAGGAGACCAGATTTATTGCTTGGCTTGGCTCCACATATGAATAAAATCAATGTTGCCATTTGTAGCAATAATAGCTGCAGCATTTTGTTTTGTTCCAACTGTGAATCAGTTACTGCAGTTCCATCAAAGGTTTGCAAGGAGAGAGCCTGAACAGCAACTTATGCCCTTAGAACTCTATTTCTATCTGCGTTCTCTGACAGTTTCTTAGTATGATCCTTCAAGCTTGTCTACATGCACACACGGCCACACTTATCCAAGGTAATCAACGCCAGTGGAGCAGGAAGCATGTAGTAGAAGTACCATAATAAGCAAGCATCTTGATTTAGAGCACAATCAGATGAGTGTTTGAACTGTTGAGGGATGGGTTGGTCCATTCCTTTTGACAACAAACACTCAATGCAATCTGAACCAATCATCCCCAGAGTGTCCCTACCGGCACTTTCTGGGTTCTACTTTTTTTATTGCAGGTAAAAACTCTGGTCTGGTGCATTTCCAGTGCATGTGATTGCTGGAAATGGACCAAAAAGAGTCTTCCTCTAATTTGCTAGTATCGTGAAGTGGCTTAAGAAGACAGACGTTTCATGATATTAGCAAATTAATCACTTTCTAAGCTCCATGGCAGGGCTGAGGAAGTGTTTTTTTTTAAAGTGTACATTAGGCCAGTGATTATGTGTTGTGTCACTTTAAGGATCTAAAAGACTTATTGAAAACAAATGTATATTTTGACAGCAGGCTGCACTGCACTGCTCTAATACACATTTGTCTTTTAAGTCTTCAAAGTGATGTGGCACATATTTGCTGCATCTTTTTTTACTTCTTTTACCCCCAAAAAAAAAAAAATCACTTCCTTAGCCCCTTAAACTGTCAATATAATGAAATGGCTCTCTCCTTAACCCACTTCATAATGCTGGCAAATTGGTAGCAGGCTGCTGTGGACCAAAATAGGGTCATTGAATATCCATGCACCATTTGGATGCAAAGATTGCTCTGAATGACATACCAGATCTCCTAGTGACACTATTTAGCCCACTCCAAATGCCAGGTATACAAGGTACTCCAGGCATTCAATAGCACCATCATGAAAGTCTTCCTCTTCTACCACAAAGTTAAGGTAGAATCACTGTCATGTGTGAGGATAATCCTACATACTAAAAGTCTGCTCAATGGTTTAAAAATTTTTCAGAAAATGCACTCACCTGACATTGCTCAAACCAGTCCACACGAGTGCATTCATCATAGGTTTCAGATAGATTTCAGATTATCCAGACTATCCAACAGAAATATTTTCTTAGAGCATTTGAGATAAACAAGTGTTTATATGGCTTGTTAGCTTCTTCCCTTGTTCATGACACCTCCAAAAAACAACCTCCTTTTCTGGACTTTCTGTTTTCATGTATTTATTTTGGGGAAAGTTGTCTGCATCTTTTTTTGGTCCTAACAGCAGTTGGGATGTGGATAGTGATCAAGACAGGGAGATTTGGCAACAGGAGAAGAAAAAGAGGAAAGACTGTGTAGGGTGTAAATTCAATGTCACGTGATTACAGGCAAAGGAAGAGTGAATATTGGTCTTCCTTCAAGTCCCTACCTGCGTGTTTGTTCATATACAGCAGTGGTTCTCAACCTGTGGATCCCCAGATGTTGCTGGACTGCAACTCCCAGAAGCCTCCACCACTCGCTGTGCTGGAAGGGATTTCTGGGAGTAGCAGTCCAGGAACATCTAGGGACCCACAGGTTGAGAACCACTGATATACAGTATGCAAGTCAGTGTGTGTATCTATGCACAAATCCAAAGAATGTCTTGGGTTCTTTTAAAGCAGGAGTCCTCAACCTAAGGCCCCGGGGCCGGATGCGCCCCCCCCAAGGTGCTGAATCCGGCCCCTGGGACCAATTGCAACCCCCCCCACCTACCCCCTGCTTTGCGAGCAAGTCAGCCTCCGCAGCTGCTTCTATTGCTGAGGCAGTTCAAAGCAGTGGGCTATGTCACTTCTCCCACTCCCCCACCCACCTGGCTAGTGGGGCATTCAAAGTGGGAGGGCTACGGCAAGGTCCCCCACTCCCCCCACCCACCACCCAGATGTTTGGGGTGCCGGGTGCAGCCGAGTGGGGCAATTTAAAACAGGAGGGCTGCGGCAAGGTCTCCCACTCCCTCCATGGCCCTGAGGTCCCACCCCTGCTCCTCCTCCACCCTGCTCACCTGCCTTCCTTGTGTGGCTGCCGCCTGTGTTATTGTAGTTGTGAGGAATGAAGGGGCAGGTGGAGGCAGTGCCAGCCAGCCTTAAGAGCCAGAGCAGCCATGGCAGTGGACCGCTGGAGGGATGGACGGAAGGTGACCGAGGGAGAAACGGAGCTACTTGCCGCCCACCCAGCCTCCTCTGAGCTGCTGCCTTGCTCCGTGGAGCGAGGGAGGGGAGGAGGGGACCCAACCATAGCCAGAGGCTGAAGCTGCCACAACCATCACCGGGTTAGAGACCAGCGAGGAGGAGGAGGTGGAGAAAGAAGAGAAGGGAAGAGAAGACCAACGGTGGCCTGGGCCTGGTTCCTGGGAGGCTGGCGGTGCTGCATTTGTCCCCGGTTGGTGATGGGCGGGCTGGCGAGCCAAGAGAGCACCGCAGCCTGGCTGGACTCAGCCAGTGAGTGGGCTGCAGGTGGCTTTGGGCATGCCTTCCTGCCTCCCATTCCCTCCTTCCCAACCCTTGCTCCCTCTCTCCCTCCCTCCCTTGCAGCGCACCAAGTCAGGCTGGGCCGGGCCAGGCTACGAGAGGAGGCAGCTTTCCCTCCAGGGCACAGTGAGGACGTGACGGCCAGGGCACACGGCTGGATCTGCGAGCAGTGGCACCAGCCTTGCTGCCCTTGCTGCGGCTGCTGCTCCTCATCCTGAGAAGCCGCCCAGAAGGTGATGAGGGGCCTGAGTTTGTCTGGGCTGCCACCTCCTTCCCGATGCATTGAAGGAAGGAAGGAAGGAAGGAGAGCCGCTCCAGCCGCTGCCACTGGAGGAGGAGGAGGAGGAGGAGGAGGCGCAGCAGAGGGATCCCAGGGTGGTGATCTGGAGCAGGAGGCATTGCTGGGGACCTGGAGAAACAATTATCATGGCCTAATCATTGGGGGCTCTGCCCACTTGGCCCTCCCTCCCCCCTTTTTTCCATGTTGGCCTTTTTTTTTTTTTTTTTTTGGACTGTGGTCCGGCCCCCAGTGGTGTCTGGGGTGTGGTGGACCGGCCCGCTGTTTGAAAACTTTGAGGACCCCTGTTTTAAAGTCAAAAGGCAGGG
This sequence comes from Phrynocephalus forsythii, assembly GCA_029282475.1. Classification (NCBI taxonomy): domain Eukaryota; kingdom Metazoa; phylum Chordata; class Lepidosauria; order Squamata; family Agamidae; genus Phrynocephalus; species Phrynocephalus forsythii. Next base: position 78,616,534 of record JAPFRF010000003.1, read on the forward strand.
TAAAAATGTTTTCAAATAAATTAAATAAAACAAATGGAGGTGATTGAATAGAAAGGCAAGTGTGTGCAATTTTATGCCTCTTAAAAGAGTGTTAGGTACATGTTAATGAGTGAGGGAAACGATTGCCTATACAATGGTACCTTGTATAAAGGAATTAATTTGTTCCAAATGAAATTATGTTAAGCAAATTTTCCTTTATACAAATTTCCCATAGGAATGCATTGAAAATGGAGTCATCCCATTTTTATGTTGTACGGATTTGCCCCATAGGAGATTATGTTAAGCAAATTTCCCCAATCTCCGGAATGTTTTATGTTGTACAAATTTTATGTTATACAAACTGTTTGTTATACAAGGGTCCACTGTACCACCTGTGTTACTAAAATACTGTCTGTGTATGAGATGTTCAAGTCTCCTTTGTTTTTCTCCTACAGGCAAGGAGAGGCTGTGGGTTAAGAATCCTCTCATTTAGCCCCTTCATACAGTAATTCATGTACATGGTCCCCAGCTCTGTACATGCAGAAGTAAGACTCATTCATCAAACCTGACTCAGGCCCCATAAACCATCTTAGGTGATTAGGCAAAGCTGAACATGGGGGCAACAGTCCTCACTCAGTCACCTCTCTGTCTACTATGACCTGCATGCATATAAAAGTACCAGATGAATATGGAGGCATAGAGGTACCTATTAAACTGTAAAACTTACTCAACCGCTGGCTGCTCTTTCTATGTTTAATTTTCAGTCCTGATGTAATTCTTGATTTCTGTGATGCATGAAGCCTATGATATTGTATTCTCATCCTGTTAGTATGGGATGTAACCCCACATCTTTCTTAATTTAAAAAAAAAATTCAGAATACCCCTAATTAAAATGTCCTTAATTTCATGAGTTTGGTTTCTTCAGTTTGGTTTATTCACAATCACAATCACAAGGACCTTTATTGGCATACATTAATATAAAACAGATGCAACAAAATGTAAGATAAGAGGTAGAAAATAAATAAATAGGTTAAAATGATTAAAAGATTAGGTTAATAGCAGGCCTTGGCCCCAGACTATTTACTAATATGTAAAACAGTGGACAAGTATTAAGCCACTGAGGCTGTTAATTCCGGAAGTTTGTCCTCAAGAAGACGCTTTGTTATACTCTCCGGAGAACCAGAGAAATTAGAAATATAGGGGGTCAGAAGGCAAAGGTGAAGCTTGTGGTGGGAGGGGCAGGAGAGAAGGATATGAGAGGTTGAGTCAGGTTCCAGTAAACATAGTTTACAGAGTCTCTTCTCAAATGGAACGTTGTAGTATCTTCCTGAAAGAACTGCTGAGGGAAGGATGTTCAATCTAGCAAGCATAAAAGCACGATGCAGGCAAGGATTAATGAGATGTTTCATATAATTTGCTCCTAGTCCTGGAGTTGGCATCAAGCCATAAAAGTGAGGAGAACACGTTGGATTGAGCCCTGATGAAATGGTTTGACACTCTATATCCCAGAATCTTTGATGGATGATTTTGAGGATTTGGGATTCTTTGCAGTTGATTAGGGAGTCTAGGTTGATTCCAATGCGATGAATTTTGGACTGGATAAATTGATACCATTTTGAGACATAAGGGTCTCTTAATAGTTCATATACAAGGGAGTTGGAGTCAGGGTGAAAATGAATACGTAGCCAAAACTTAATAGTGACTGTCCAAGCAAAAGTTGATGGCAAATGGAGTCCCAGTTCATTAGCAATGGTATAGAGATTGATCATATTTGGAACACCTAAGATGCGACGAAAGAAGGTGGCAGCAGTCCGGTCAATTTCGGAGTCGACAGCTGAAATCCAGATCGGGATCCCATATAAAAGCTGGTTTATAATTTTTGCCTGAGAAATCTGGAGGGCAGCAGGAACATATTGGTTTCCGGTGTGGAAATGGAACCGAGAGATAGCAGATAGATGGTTATTTATAGCTGATATAGCAGCCCTTCGATGATGAGACCAGGACAGTTGATGGTGGAACAGGAGACCCAAGTATCTGAAGGATCTCACTTGCTCAACAGGTTTCCCGTTGACTTTCCAGGAAAGAAGTTTCCATGATTTGGAGAATATCAAGATTTTGGATTTCTCTGTGTTAATAGTCAGATCATTCTTAGAACAGAATTCTGAGAAAGCTGACAAGAGGCGAAGGAGGCCCTGTTTGGAAATTGAGAGGAGCACATTGTCGTCCGCGTAGAGTAGTATGGGAACTGGAAGTTGATTCAGTCGTGGAGCATGACTATCAAATTTGGCTAGATGACCTGGTAAATCCGACAAGAACAGATTGAAAAGGGCAGGAGCAAGAAGGCAGCCCTGCTTTACCCCTTTGGTGACTGGAATCTTAGGGGTAAGGAGGCCTTCATGATTTAGGCGAACTTGACAGCTATTCGCAGAGTGGAGCTGACGGATCAAGAATAGCAGGCGAGGGTCAATTCCCATATTGGTAAGTTTGGACCACAAAAGAGATCTATTGATAGAGTCGAAAGCTCCTCAAGGGTCAATGAATGCTGCAAAAAGTTTGCCTTTGAAATGCTGGGAATATTTCTCTGCCAAAAAGGATAAAATGAGAGAGTGGTCAAGTGTAGAATACCCAGCGTGGAAGCCCACCTGTTCTTTGCCTGGAAAGTTGAATTTGGACATCCAGTCAGATAGATGTCGCAGAAGATGTTTAGAGTATAACTTCCCAATTACTGAGAGTAGGCTTATGGGTCGATAGTTGCTGGGTATTTCTGGGTTGCCTTTTTTTTAGGACTGGAATGATGCTAGAAGATAGCCACGAGTCAGGAAGTATCTCAAATTTGTCCACAAAGGTGAATAGGCAGGATAGAGGTTCAGCCCACCAGAGTGGATTAGCTCTTATGAGATCAGCCGGGATCCCATCTGGGCCTGGGGCCTTACCAGGCTTCATGCTGGCTATGAGTTCGAGAATTTCTTCTTTGGAGACTGGGGGCCAGGCGGGTTCATCGGGGGGCATTAATGGGACGGCGGAGAGGTCTGGAAATATCGAGTCCGAAAATAGATTTGAGTAATGTACAGTCCAGTCCGAAGCAGAAATTGGTGGGGTTAGAGCTGCATTAGAGGAGTGGTTCTCTCGTGAGACCAAGGCCCAGAACTCTTTCGTGTTCTTTGAACGAGTTGCATGTAGCAGTCTAGACCAGTTTTTCAGTGCATGGGTGTGTCTTTTCTCAACTAATAAAGCTTGGCAAACCTTCTTAGCTTGAAGGTAGAGGGCTGATGACTCAGAAGAATAGTGGGCACGTAGCTGTTGGTAAAGCCAGCAGAGATTTTTCTTGGCGGCCCAGCATTCATGGTCGAACCAAGGAGCAGCTCCATTAGATTTCCTAGGTAGGGAGAGTGCAGCTGGTAGATTAAATAAGGAATTGATAGCTGATTCATATGCCTGAATGACCTTTGCAGGAGAGTCAGCCAGGAGAATAGATTGTCTTAGATATAAAGCAGAAGCTGTAGTGGACCACTCAGTGAATGAGTTTTGGAGTTTGTTGGTCCATCTTAATCTTCGGTGGTGGGGGTGGGGGGGCTCAGGTGTATGCTCCAAAGGGCGATAAGAGGGCAGCTGAAGGGACATTATAGTAGGGAAATGATCACTTTCGGAGCGGATGCCAATCTCAAAGTCAACAATCTCGAGAGGCAAGTCAGGAGAGATGAGAATGTAGTCCACGACACTAGATCCTCTGGGAGATAGGAAGATAAACTCTCCATGAATGTGACTTATAGTAGAGCCATTGAGGATCCTGAGATTATATCTGGCGCACAGATCCACCAGGTGGGAAGCCGATTGGTTGATCACAGGGTCTTTGGAAGATCTGTTGGCTTGGAATGAGGGAGGAATCAGATCAACATTATCCCAGTGCATATAAGCAGCAAGTCTGTCATTGTTAGCACCCAATCTGGCATTCAAGTCGCCTGCAATAATCAGGGAGGCTAGAGGAAAATTAATAGTTAGCGAATCAACGTAATTCTTCAGGTCATTCCATACCAGAGAGGAAGAACTGGACTCAGGAAATGGAGGAACGTATACGTTTAGCATGAGTATCTGTTCGGAGAGACATTTAAGCAGGAAAGCTTGAGCATAAGAGGGCTTGTCTGATAGTTGGTGAGCAATGATATTGGAGGTCCGATTCAACAGACAAGAAAGGCCTGCTTTAGGGCGTCCCTTTAGGTGAGATTTAAAGGCAGGAAGAGCGTAAACAGTAAAACCAGGGAAGTCTTTTGTAGACCATGTTTCTTGGAGAAGTATAATGTCGAACGATCTGAGGTAGTATATAAAATCTGGATCAAGTGTTTTCCTCTCCCAACCAGCAATGTTCCAGGAAATAAGTTTAAGAATAGAACGGGAATCACATGATGTTAACAAAGAAAGTGATGGTCAATTATTGGTCCTGGTTGCATTGCTCTCGATGGATGGTTCGGTATGTGCATTATTGTCAATAGGTGATCCAGAAAGAAGGGGAGCAACTGGAGAATTCGAAAGAATCATTTGGAGGTTAGGCAGCTCAGAGTTCTTACCAGTGTGACAGGGTGGCAAGGAGAGTTTGAGACATGCAGAGACAGAGCTGCAATTATTGGAGTTTGGCATCTCAGGGGCTGTTGAAGACAGGGGAAGGCTTGAGTAAATGGGCGCTTTTAAAGTCATGGGGGAAGTTGGGGGATCCTCTGAAGTAAAAAGACCTCTAGAGTCAGTGGGATTAATTTTGGGGTTAAGGTCAGACGTCAGGAGGGGGTTTGCTTGATCCAAGGCATCGACTGAAGTAGAGATGTTACTTGAAATTGTCTCCTTAATGGCGCTCGGGGGTTGCATAATGGGCAATAGATTATGCTCTGATAGAGATTGGTGTTCAGCTGTACGTTTGCCGAGAGTATTATCAGGAACCCAAGTAATGAGATCTGTAGATTGGGTATGCATCAGATGGGTGGGATCTTCAGGAAGGACGTAATGTAACGACTCAGCATCTAATTTGGATATCTCCGTGTCAAGAGAATCTTCCCCAAGGGCTTTTCTTGGAACAAGAAGAGTCTGCGTGGGGGCCGTGCCTATATGGCAAATTGGTAGCTCTCTGGAAGTCATTAGTTGTAAGGGAGCAGGAGAGGGGTCAGAGTTCAATTTCATGGCCTCGGGGATGTATCCCTGCTCATGTTCTTGTGAACCACTACTGTTTCCCTGTGATAGTCGTTTCTTAAAAAGGCAGGGGAGGGGGTGTATCTGCAAAGACTCTAATAGGTGTTATCTGAAAATTGGCTAAAAAGGGTTTCATTTTGAATAATATCAGCGGAATGACTGAATTCTCAAAGGAGAGGTGAATTCTCTTTTGTCCCCTAAGAGAAGGAAGCCATGATATGTCCTTTAAATCAATTTTGTGGACTTGTATGTTTAAAAGAGAGCCTAAGGAGGAAAGAACGGCTCTATGCGAGTCCCATCTTCTCTTGTTAATGTCATTTGGAGCTATTTGTAACAGGACCTGAGATGGTTCAAATATCCTTGCTGGCTTGATGTCCTTCTTGGTGTCATGGGCAACAGGGAAGAGAGATAGATTCTGGGAACCAAAGGAAGGGTTATAATCACCCCTAGTATCCTGAGGATCCCAATTATCTCTGCTAAGTTGCAGGTTGCTTGTAACTTGGGTTAGGGCCTCTGAGAGCTTCCTTAAAGCACATTCCACAGCATTCATTTTATTACAAGTCCATTGAAGATTTTTAAAGACAGCAGATACTGTTTGGGCAGTTAGCAGACACTGATCAGTTAAATAGTTAAAGAGAGAGAAGTCAGGGGGAGAAGAAGCAGCCGTTTGCAAGGGAGGCATGGGAGGTGTGGGAGTATGGTGAGCAGCAGCATAATCCTCACTCACGTTCTCATTCTCATTCTCGAAGGTTAACGTTTGTTTGTTCTTTGTGGTTAAAGAAGGGGGACAAGAGGGGGAAGGTAGATTACTCACGGAGGAATTCACGGAGGAGCTGGGAGGTAGGAGACAATCTATCCTCATCTGTTTCACTGCCTTGTTGTGAGAATTTCCAGGGCTTGGTCTGCGTCGGCGTTTGCAACCCATTAGAGCAGCTGTGTTTCCTTGAAATTTCCTTGTCTTTTCTCCTTTTCTCCTTGTCTTTTCCTTTTCCCCCCTTTCCCCTTTCCCCCTTCTCTATTAACTCTGGTTTATTCTCTTCTCTTCTCTTTCTTTCTTTCTAGCCCTTTGGTGTTCTCTGTCCCTGTGTGGGGGTAGTGGGTAAAGTGACCAATGAGGGCTCTGGAAAACAGGGTTCAAATCCCGCCTCAGCCACCAAAACTGATTGGAGAGTGGACTTGGTAAAGCCACTCCCTAAATGCCTCCCTTACCTTGAAAGGCCTATTAGGTTTGCTACAGTACAAGTCAGTTCTCACTTGACACTACAGAACACACATGGTGTTCTTGGCAATAGACTTTGCTCCTGGACGTCCTTCGGCCACAAGAAAGAATGAAAACCCAAGGAGCCCAAGCTTCTTGGGAGAACGTTTAATCAAATGATCTAAAGAAAGAACAAAGATACTGTAGACATCTTTGTGATGCCTGATAGATGCTACAAGAGAAACTGCCTTCAAGAGGATATGGGGCAACTGGGCAAGAGCCTTCATATAGGGACTTAGAACTGGGAGAAGGTTAAATGCAGAGCCTTGCGACAATCATCTTGCTCCTGTTCTGTTTTTGTTATATATTGTTTACTAGTTACTGTGATTTTATTTATAATCTTGTGCTTATCTATTATATTGTTTTAATGTATCATATTTATTGCATTTACATGTTTTTATTATTCTAATTTTATTGTATTTTGATGTTTTAATTGTCCATTTTGATTGTGAGCCACCCAGAGACCTTTCGGTAGTGGGCGGCATACAAGCTATATAAATAAATAAATAAAAATAAATAAATATTGTATTTTACTGTTTATGGTTTTGATTTCTGTTCAGTTTGTAAACCGCCCAAAGTAGCCATGTAGCTAGATGGAGCGGTATATAAATTTAATTAATTAATAAATAAATAAATAAATAAATAAATAAATAAATAAATAAATAAATAAATAATGCTCCAGCTCATATCCACCTACCACAAAAAACCGTGCAGCAGAGTAATGGGGCAATACTTCCTGCTAGCACTGGGGTATAGCCAAAATCACACCACCCCCATTCTCTCTTTCTTTCTCTTCCTTACAATAAATACTGACATCCTCCATGCAACACCTGAACTTTGGGGGTGGGGAGTCTCCCAACAGGATCCTTTTCATAAGATCTGATCTCATACTGCTCCTATGCCTTTCCCCGTGACACATGAAATTACTCTCTAGTAGCACCTTGCCTGGAAATCCTAGGCTACATTTACTCACTAACCACCTGGGCATCTTTCTGGGACAGATAAAAATCACCTTGTCTCTCCCCAAATCTGTCCTTGAAACCTTCCCTCTTTTACCACAGTCTTTGTAACTAGAATTATATGGCCTGGCCCAATTTTAAGCCTATCTGACTGATATCAATTCTGCTACTGGTTGGACATTATGAAAATGTATTTTGACTCTCTTACAACAGACCCAATGAATAAGCAGGATCTTAATCAAACAAACAAACAAACAAACAAACAAACAAACCTGTTGTTTACTAACTTGAATGCATACCAATGCTTTTAATCACTGAAACCTCAAATTAAATTTCTATTATGTTCCCATACAACTACACAAACCATTTATTTCACAGCAACCAGGAAGAGATCTCATCAAATCACAATTACAAGTTGTAATTAAGTTCCTCTTGTCCTTTCATATATCACTTCCTGTTTTTATGAAGACGTTACACAAAATACTAAGAATTCTGGCAAGGAACATGGCAAGTTTAGGAGTAAGGCCAAAGATATACAGAGGAACTGAGGCAACAGCAATTTTACAGCTGTTTAGTCAGACTCAGGTTTTGATCCGTTCAGTGGGACTTTGCACCCATCTAAGCCCACACAGTTTGGAGGCACAAGGAGAGGTCACCCCTCTCATCCCCATCACCTTTCTGTGTACTATATATTTATAAGACTCCTACCAGCCTATACAAAGTAGAACCACCAGCCTGTATGGCCTTGGGCAAGCTGCACAGTCTCTGAAGAAGGAATGGTGAAACTCTCTACCAAGAAAACCATGTAAAGAGTTGCAGTAAGTCAGAATTGACTTGACGGCACATGATGATGATGATGATGATGATGATGATGATGATGATGATGATGATGATGATGATGATGATTTAACCAGGAGTTGTGCTAAGAAAAGAAGGTCCTCAGCCAACTCTTGTCCATTCTAAAGTATTTAATGCTGACTGAGATGCAGCAGATGGTACAATGGGAAGGCAGGGATGGGAAATACTTCCTGTTTCTCTACCTATCTGTTTCCTTATTATGTGCTATTAAATTTCATCCAACTTGCAGCAATCCTATCTGGTATGTGAGCTATTTAAGGAGTGTTTTTACCATTGTTACCCTCCAGGAAGTTTGCAGAGCTGAACAGGGATTTGATCCCTGGTCTCCTTGGGCACAGCCTAAAGCCACTACAGATCTCTGGGCACCCTTCTCTGGATTTTGGCACTTGCGTTATGCCCACCCTGGAGCGGGGAGCGAGCATTGGCGGGAGGGAAGCCGGCAAACAGTCGCCACCAGGCAGACGCTCTGTGCTTGGCTTACTCGCTGAATTGAAGCGTGAGCTCAAGCGCAAGTCTCTCTCTCTCTCTCTCATTCTCTCTCTTCTCTCTCTCTCTCTCTCTCTCTCTCTCTGTGTGTGTGTGTGTGTGTGTGTGTGTGTGTGTGTGTGTGTGTGTGTGTGTGTGTGTGTGCACTTTTACCTTCCACGCCAAGTCTCCGTCGAAGTCTCGGGCTCTTAGGAAGCGGACCAGGTGAGCGTCGGAAAGGAGGAAGGGAAGGCTCCCGATGCTCCCTTCTTCCTCCTCGGCTCTGCGCCGGAGCTCAGCCACGGCGGCTCTCACGGGGGGCGAATCGTCGGGCAAGTGGCTGAGGTTGCCCTGCGACCCCGAGGGACGCGGCTCATCGTGGCTCATGGCGCTGCCGCCGCCGCCGCCGCCGCCGCTTCCCGGGGTGAAAACGGAGGGGTCGGCGTTGCCCTCCCTCCCAAACGCGTGGAAGCAGAGCACAGCGGAGGCTCCCTCTCCCTCTCCAGCCGGTCACGCAGTTGGGTTACATAAGAATACACACACACGCGCGCGCTGCCAAAACACTGGGGCCAAGGCTACGCCCGCGCCCCAAAGCAAGCAGCCCGTACGGCCACCGCCTCCGTTGAACAACAACTCGGAGGCTTTGGCCGACTCGGCTCCTTGCCCGGCTGCGCTGCCTCATCTTCCCAATAGAGAAACAGGGCAGGGGATCCCGGGCCTGACATAATCGGGGAACCCCAGAGTAGGAGTAGGGGTGCGGGAGAGGCGGGAAAGGTTCGCCCTCCCTCCAGTGGGCAAGGCGAGCAGCGGCGAGTAGGGCCACCATCCGCGCGCAAATGGCACCCCTCCAGCCCAAGATCCCAGTGGCAGCATTGGTCACATAACACGCATCTCAAAAAAGACATAGTGGAACTGGAAAAGGTGCAAAAGAGCAAGTAAAATGATTACTGGGCTGGGGGATCCCCCTTATGAGGAAAGGCTAAAACATTTGGGGCTTTCTAGTCTGGAAAAAAGACACCTGAGGGGGGATATGATTGAGACAAAATAATGCAGGGCATGAGTCAAATGGATAGAGGGACACTCTTCTCCCTCTCACAAACTAGGGGACATACACTCAAATTGAGGGCTGGGAAAGTGAGGACAGACAAAAGAAAATATTTTTTTACCCAGCATGTTGTTAATCTGTGAAACTCCCTGCCACAGGATGTGGTGATGGCATCTGGCCTGGATGCCTTCAAAAGGGGATTGGACAGATTCCTGGAGGAAAAGTCCATCACAGGTTACCAACCATGATGGAGATGTGTACTCTCCAGGCTTAAAACTGGGGTACTTCAAGGACCAGATGCAGGGGAGTGGTATCAGGAGACACTAGTCTTGTGCACTCCTAGATACATGCGGTGGGGCCACTGTGAGATATAGGAAGCTGGTTTAGATGGACCGTTGGCCTGATCCAGCATGGCTCTTCTTGTGTTCTTATGTTCTTACCACCGCACAAGGCACAAACCTCTAGGCATCCGAACGTGCCGAACTGCTGTGCGGGTCTTGCCCGATCACATGCCAGAAGAGTTAGCCTGGGCTTACCAAGATTTACCTCATCCACTTTGGGGGTGGGGGTGGTCAAAAAGAAAGAGTGCCTCAAATCCTGTGAAGAGTGTTTTCCCCTTAACCAGGCACCACCCAGACTGCATCAACAACAACCAAGCCACTCTGGGTTAGGCAACACTTTCATCAGGTCCCTAATTTTTGTAGATGTCTAGTGAGCTGGTAAACATATTGCCAAACTCACAACCTTTCCCCCTTTCACCAATACTGCTATCCAGACATGACTTGAGAGCAGCAGGCTCCTAGCGAACGACTGTGTACACATAGAGGGGAGGTCTGTCTATGCTGCTTGAATAACATGCTACCAAATTTCTGATTATCCCTTGCATCTGTGCATTTCATAATTCATTATGACTACAGTATGTGCTTAATCTGGCTAGTTGAGTTTGATTCCACGGGAGCTCCTCTCAAAATTCTTTGCTGCTTCTGTAACTTCTCAGGTTTTCTGCTGCAGAAGCATCCATGTGTTGCAGATGTTAACTGAAACCTGGTACTGATTGATGGCCATGGGTAAGGATATTTTTTCATCAAGTATACATCAAAGGTTAGCAAGCTTTTGAAGAGCTGAATTTTGTTATTATAGCAACATCTACTTCAGTATTTTGTATGTACAGCACCTGAGTTCAAATCCCTACTTGGTCACAGTAATTCACTGGGGTCTATATATGTGGCACAGTATGGGAGTAATTGGTTCATTACAATATGCCTTATTGCAAAAGAGAGAGAAAAATAGAGCCATAAGGAAGTTCTGTATCTGGCCACTGGGGATGTCACAGTTACTAAGTGGGTATCTGGTATTACATTTCCTCCTCCCTCCCAGTAACAAACAGGTTGGGTGTAGTATCCCATTTTATAATTGAGAAGACACTATGCTTTGAATACAGAAGAAATTTTATTTGCTTTCAAATTAACTACAGTATTTTATAAGATTTTACACTTCTCAGTAGGACATATAGGGTGGGTGAAGAAAACATTGTTTCTGGCTACACTATTTAAGAAACAGACTGGCAAGGAGGTTTCAGTAACAGCTTAGTTTATTCCTTTCTCTCTATAGGGAGGCCTGTATAAATTGTTTATATACATTTCAGAATCGTGGCCAATACCTAGGGAGGCCTACAACATCTAGTGTCACAGTATATGTATATATTTTTAAAAAGCTGATATGCTGTGCTATGTAATGTCCTCTTGTTAAAAACTCCCATGTTTCAAAAGTGCTGTGAAGTTTTGAAAGACTAATGTAAAGGAAAAGACCAGTATCACCTCCATCACATGGAAGCAACTGTATAGTACTTTAAACTCTAGGCATTATATTAATTTTTAATTTGCCATTTCTTCAGATTCTCCACTATCTTGACGATATAAGGCTGACAATATCATAGAGTAATTTAGTTGGAAGGGGCCTATAAGGCTACCAAGTCCAATGGTAGCTCAATGCAGAAATCCAAATTAAAGCAGATCTTGCAGATGGTTGTCCAATTCTCTCTTGAATGCCTCAATCATCGGAGTGCTCAGAACCTCCTGAAGTAATTGATTCCAATAGCACACTGCTCTAAAAGTTAAGACATTTTTCCTGATATACAATCTAAATCCGACTTCTTGTAACTTAGATCCTGCCCCTCCTCTGCACAACCTTTCAAGTATTTGACAAGTACTATCGTATCTCCCCCCCCCCCCTAGACTTTTCTCAAAGCTAAACATGTCCAGTTCTTTCTGTTTTTCCTCATGGGGCTAGATTTCTAGTCCCCTGATTCTCCTTGTTACCCTCCTCTGCCCTTGTTCCCGTTTGCCCAAATCCTTCTTGAAGTGTGGTGTCCAGAATTGGACACAGGGAGATGAGACTAACCAGTGCTGAGTGGAGGGGGACCACATGGGATTGGAAGACTATACTTCTGTTAATGCAGCCTAAAATTGTATTTGCTTTTTGCAGCCACATCATACTACTAGCTCGCATCCAGTTTGTGGTCTATAATTCCAAGGTACTTCTAACTTGTTACATTACTAAGCCAAGTATGCCGCATTTTGTAATTTAGCATTTGATTCCCCACACCCAGCTGTTGAACTTTTCACTTACAGTATATACTCGAATATAAGTCTAGTTTTTCAGCCCTATTTTGGGGCTGAAAAAAGGGGCCCTTGACTTATATTCGGGTCAATACTTTTAGTCGCTGCTGCAAGTGCGTGGGTCGGTGGCTAAATGTCATTTTAAACATTGCACATCGCTTCTCCTTACACCCCCCATGTTGCAGGGGAGCAGCACGGGCTGTTTTAAATGGCTTTTAGCCACCAAGGCGTGGCTAAAAGTCATTTTAAACATCACACATCGTTCCCCCAACTCACAAAGGAGGAGCTGCCAGTCCCTGCTACATTTCCCACCCTAGACGTATACTCGAGCCAATGTTTCCCCAATTTTGAGGGGATAAATTAGGGGGCTCGACTTATAATCGGGTCGACTTATACACGAGTATATAGGGTATCTGTTATATTTCATTCTGTTGTTTTCAGCCCAATGCTCAGACTTGCCAAGATCTTTTTGAATTTTGCCCATCTTGCAGGTATTAGCTACTCCACCAGATTTTGTGTCATCAGCAGATTTCCCTGGACTCCCTCATCCAGGTCATCGATATCTGCTGGATCATACATTCATATAATAGCACAGTCGTGTGTGTATGTGCACGTGTGCGTGCATAACCCAATAACCTACCACAGATGGATGGAAAACTCTTACGTTTTTCTGCTGGAGGGAACCACATGAAGGGCGGAGGGATGAAATTTCCAATGACATTAGAAAGGTCAGATTATGATTATATACAATACTACAGTTCAGATGGATTACAATTAGGAGTCACTATGAATGAAACTGGCATTCTGATTTATGAAGCCTCCAGAATAGAAACATTATTGCAGTATTTTCCAACCTGTGGTAACTAAAGTGTACTTGGATTTCTGGGACATGCAGTTCAAGAATACCTGGGTTACCAAAGATTGGGGGGCCATTGAATTATTGATATTAGCAATCACTGTACGGTATCCTGGGCAATTAAGTGAAAGGTGAGGTTGCTTTTGTAAGTAAAAGCTTTTCATATGGTCCATAAGTGAGCAGCCTGTTTAAAATGTTGGAAAAATAACATTTTAACAAATGATTATGATGTAATATAGGCCCTGAAGTCACCATATGAAATCCAAAAAGGTTTCAACGTTTCCCTGTTTAAAATAATCTAAGTAACAAGCTAATAATTAACAACTATCTCTCAAACCCTGAAGATCATGTTTACTTGTACTTTAGATCAGTCACTAGCTTTGCTGGGGATGAGTTTGTGTACAGTTGCTGGCTAAGTTTGAGAAACTTTTAATAATTTACCTGCCTGATCCAAACCTGGATTTAAGACACTGTTGTTAACTGACATCAAAGTAGTAACTGTTGTGATTTGCAGATAGCTCCATTCCTTTCCATGGTGGTATTTACCTTTCAGTCTCCTAAGGATAGAAGCTGTAAATAAAAAAGGCAATCATCACACTCAGGTAGCCATGCTTTTCCTTCAAACCTTAATAGCTGAAAATGTACAACTCAAATAAACCTGCTGTCTCAAGAAAGACTGCATCCCAATGTTTTGCACTTATCAGTATGTTTTTTAATAATTCTACAAATGTTATTTAAAATTGAAATACAAAATATTGGAGGGTAGGGAGTAGTTATAAAATACAGTGCCTCCAAACTGTAGTGAGTGACTGGGATTCACATAGGTGGTGTATCATCATTCAGCAACTGAATTGCCCTACTCCAATTAATATTAACAACTGAATTAAGACCACTGGTGCTGGTATATAGGGTGAGGATGTGTGTGTGTGTTGTGTCGTTACAACCATGACTGACTCTGTGTCTCCATGTCCATGGACTTTTCTTGGCAGGAATACTGGAGTGGTGTGCTAGTTCCTACTCCAGGTGCCAGGTGCCTACAGCACCTGGTATTCCCTGGTGGTCGCCCATCCATGAACTAACCAGGACTGACCCTGCCTAGCTTCCAAAATCAGGCGAGATCGGATGTGCTTACATCATCTAGGGTAGGAATTTAAACAAAATGTGGAACAAGACATACAGTATGTGGATGATCTTTAGGGAGTCTGTCCATTTCCTATTTGGCCATAATCTTTTCCTGCTGACTTCCACCTTTCCTAGCATTATTGCCTTTTCCAGAGTATAATACCTTCCATGATGGGATATAGTATACTGGATTACAGTACTAGATTGTATAAAAATTAGTGGAAGAGGGTGTCAAACTGAGTATATAAAGCAGACAAACCATTTTGGTTGTAGAACATATTCAAGCCACTTAGCAGCCGTTCCTCCTTTGAAGAACTAAATATACCTAAATGTGCAAATTATGCTACTTCCAAACTCTGGAATGTTATGTGGATCAACTGCTTGGGCGTAGAATACCTATTTGTTTTCATACATAGAGAGCATAATAAACAAATTAGATACTGGATTTTCTAAACTGTCTAAGGTGAGGCCACCCATGTGACAGACAGCTCCTAAGCAAAGAAAGTAGGTTTCTCTGGGGTACATTCCAACTCCTGTGTTGTCTCTAGGGTCAAACATATTAAGAATTTCCTCTTTCACACTGTAGCCTTGTGGCTCTTCCAAGTGTCCCCTAAGTGACATCTGACTAACTACTGCCACACAGAATCATCACCCATTACTGTCAGAGCAGGTGAAAGTCCACGTGTTTTAACATTTCAAATGAAGTTATACCAAAACTGTAGCATTTTCTTTATGTACAATGTTTGTATCTCTGGACCTCATAGCCACTGTCATGCAGATGGAGAGGAGTTTTGTTTTACTCCGGCTACTTAAGTTCTTTATTTAAATAAATAAATGAAATAAAGATCACAAAATTTGTTTTACCAGCAGTAAAATTTATTTGCCTAATTAAGTTGCTGAACACAAATCAGATATACATACAGACACATTTAAATAAAGGAAATCATTAACCCTATGTATTTACAAATGGAAAATGCAATAGAAATGTGACCATTGGTTCTTAAATTTATGTAACTCCTTATTAAGCCAATATATCTTGATTTGAAGCATGAAGCTGAAATATGAATTTTAACTTTTTTATAATATAGAAAGCAGATAGGTTGAGGCAGAACATTAAATTGTAGTTTAGGCATCACATGTGTGTTGGCTTGAGTGCTCCCCACTCTACTGCAGAGGAGACTGGGGCTTCCAATTCTATTTTAATTAACAACAGTCCAGTACTATATCTGGACACAATAATACACAATTATGTATACTGAAATAAGCCCAAGATCTGAAGTTGGCCTGTTTCAGTAAACAGTGTAAGAGTAAATGTGCCTAGATTCAGATATGCTCTACTGTAGTTAGTTTAAAAACAGAAATGAACACAGCTTCTCTTGAGACAGAGGGGAAGCAAGCAAGGCCAACATTATATATAACATATGTCCAAATGACATCTATGAATTAGATTCAAATTTGGACACACTAAGTACAGACTCAATGAAATTAGTGGATCTAAGGTTAACCACAATGAAGATTTCACTGATCGCAATTTTTCTATTAGCTTTTCTCTAAATTTCATTATCTCACCCAAGATAGGCTGCTCACACCAAATTTGGACATATATCTGAGTAGCTCAAGACCAATGAAAATTATCATCCAATTTCATGGACAACATAATAGTCTTTTTTCAGATTAGGAAAGTCTGTTAATTCAGTTATGAATGCTGACTCTACACATAGGGCAAAAGTAAATTCCTGAGTTTATTGGGACTTATTCCTAGATATAAGTCTTCAGCCTTCTCTTCCATAAATTAGCTTAGTATAAGGAAACATCACTTACAGTTAGATTGCCAGTTAATTAATGAGCCTCCCCCTTGATTTCACATAGCTGAAATATAATTTCATTGTGCACAAATCAGGTGCTTCACCTACAAATGAAATGGGGACTTCTCTAATTAGCATCAGTCTAATTCATGTCAGAATCCAAAAGAGGCAAAATTTGGATTTTGTATGCATTAAATTGGTACTAATTAAAGTCCCTACTTCTGTGTGATTCATGAAACACCTCATTTGTGCATAATGACATGTTTAAATAAGAAATCAAAGAGGGACTCCCTAATTAACATTAATCTATCCCTGGAGATGATATCAACTCTCTTACACTGACATATCTTATGGAAGAGGAATTGGCATGAGTTAATACCTAAACATTTAACTGTGATAGGTTTCTTCAGGTGAGAGAAAGGAACTTCCAAAACTTCAATTTAATGAAGTTTTACATTCTTGACACGCATATTCACAATATCAAAGAAAACTTTGCTGAAATGGCAAAACACTGCATAAAGCATTTTCCAAACCACATTACCATCTATTGAGTCGCTTGAAATTCTTAGTGTTATGGGAACTGATTATTTGCAAACACCAGTTGTGGTGCTTAAATAAAACTACATGTAGCTGTAGCCCTCAATCATGCAGGAATGCTCATGGATCAACAGTTCTGACAAGACTATAAAAGGCTTTATTACTGAAAAACTCAAGTTTTTAGATTGCTCTTTTTTGTATCAGGGCAGGAGTGGCAGCTTTCTTCACATTAAAAATTCTGAAGAACTTGCCAATTTTCTATTGTAATCCAAATGGTCTGGAGGCATCTAAAACTTTCTCTACATCTCTAATAATGGGCATATATTCTGTATATAGTCATCACTTTGGTACTACATTAGTACAATGAGAAAACCTGCAATGGTCTGTTTTGGATGCTTTACTAGTATTTGCATTATGCAAAAATCAGCATTTTCAAAATGTTTCATGTCACAATAGTCCTCATGGCATATGCCGATGACCTGATGCATGCAAATGTAAGAAAACGACCAACCTTCTCTGGATTTTTTCAGTATATTACTGAAAGAAGTCTTCATTACCCTTCAGAACTCAATTTCCCCTGCACTGGACACTCATTGTACATTACAGAGTCAAGAGCCAAGAAAAGGGACCTGTAGGTGTACCACAAATTACACTGTGCCAAGTGTGTAACATTCCAATGAAACCTTATACTTCATACATGTAACCAGCAGCTTTTCTAAATATTTGCAACAGTGTAATTGATTCTGCAGCCAAGTTTCACTAGTAGCTCATGTTAAATGGTTCAAATGGTAGATAAGTTGATGCTTTGCAGGGTTTTATTTCTTCAAATACACCTGTTTGGGTGAAGTGCAAATGATAGCACACATATTTAAGAAACCTAGATCAACTGTAGCATGTTATAGATACTAAACAACAAATGTATTATTTTCAGAGTTACCATTCTTAAATATCCATAGCCCATCAGTTATGCACCAGCAATATGCTGTTGAAGATATGAGGTCATCAGTACATCGTAAAGGATGTAGCTCAAAGCAATTTAGCATCATATAATGAATATCTGAAAGGGCAAAAATGAACTTTTAAAACCATTAACTCAATTTCATTTCCTTCCCAAAAGGGGAGCAGGCAGACGATTTCAACGTGTACATAGAAGAATTTTTACTATGGCTCCATATGTTCCTGCATATATGGCAGTCTTCTGGGCCTATTGGAAAAATGCCTTCAGATAAAATGTCTGCACATTTTGTATAAAACTGTGTGGCTACAATGTCCAGTTCTGTCCCCTTGGAAATTCAGATCATGCATATCTAGAACTGTTTCAAGCACAAACAACAGTCTGTGAAAAGCTGCTATGCAAATAAAGCAACCAAAAGAGTGATAGACACAAAAAGAAGTTTGCCATAGGAAAACTAACTGGGACTGATTACAGTGTGAAATATGCAAAGACTTGGCAGTCTCCTAGTTGCTTACCACTTTTATTTGCATAAGTATGAGCATAATGACTCAAGTCCTGAAGTAGAAGAAACATTTTGCAAAGGTTTGATTCCAGTTCTTCAGAAGAATTATGGCCATATCCGCTGCTTTCATTACAAATGTCCTACAAGCATGTGTAGCCCTGGTGAACTGTATAGCCAACTTCGTAATAACAGAATGAAACACAATCCCAAGCAAAAGGTCGACCAACTGAAGTGCCAACTAGAAACATAAAGTTATTTGTCATTTTGGCATATATCTGAATGCTAAATCTTTATTGTTTGCATAAATAAAGGATTATGAAATATAAATGAGAGCTCAATTATTTTCCTTTGGAGAAGAATTTAAGGCTTCATATATAAATTGGATGATACTGTTTGTAACCAAGCTTCTTCCTACAAGTTGGGCATGAATTGGCATTTCTTAAAGAATCACGGAGGCACTGACTGCAGAATACATGACCACACTTTGTAGACACAATAAGCCTCCCACTCTGTACAATTTCTGAATATCCATCCATGCAAATTGGACAGCTCACAGTACCCGAACGGCGTGTACTTGAAATTCTATCTTCCAGTAATTCCAAATCTCTGGGCAATGTACTAGTCAGCACCACATCATTATCTCTCGATTCATCATCATCACTGCTTAATACACAGCTCTCAGGGGGTTGTTGGCTTCTTAATTCTTGACTTTGTTGATGACAAGCATTTTCTTCAACTATCACAACAGAATCATTGCATGTAAGATCAACCACTACTGGTTCCGAAGACTCACATGTGAGGTCCACTACTTCTTCACAAGTATTTTCTTCAAGATCAATAGGTTCTGTCTGCGAAGCCGCTTCCCCATCTGAAGTGTCTATTCGACTTCGCTTACATGTCTGTCTAGAATTAATTGTTCCACCACAACGTTTTTTTGGCACCTCAGTCTTCCCCATCCGCTCACTGGAAACCCGGGGAACAGCTGTCGCAGTCGCTGCCAGAAGACCATTTCTAGTGGAAGGAGAGGAAACAGTGGCAATAGCTTGAAAGGAGATGCCCACAGAGGAAGTAGATGGAGATGAGGTGGATGGAGTGGCAACCGAGGAAGCAGTCTCCGCCGATTTGACCTCAAAAGAATCTAGATTTGATTGGACAAGACAAGTTCCTTTCTTGTTTTTCCTCCGCTTGGCACCACAACGCTTGGAATCACTGGGGCTCATGGTAGAGGCACAAAAGGCAGAACTCTCAAGGAAAAAACTAGTACTGAAGGAAGAAGAGAAATATGTGAGATCTCCTGATACATGAACTTGAAGCTGTGCATAAATGCATAAGTCGAAGTTAGGGACTAAGTGAATAAAATATTTTAAGACAGGGTATTCAAATATTTTCCAAATCCTTTCTAAAAAATATGCATATTATCAGATTATTCTAATTTCTCTGCACTGAGGACAAGTAAGTCCTAGGTTACAAACTGAACTATCCAAATAAAATTTCAGAAAATTTCCAATTTTTTTTGAGGGGGGACAAAAAAAAAGGGGGTCCCCGAGCTTCCAATTTTCCGGAAGTATTACATCTCTAGATTACCCCAAACCTAACATTGTCAAGGATTTATTTAAAGCAAAGCATGTGTTCTGCTTCTATACCACCCCATAGCGCTTCAAGCACTCTCTGGGCGGCTTACAATTTTAACTATGCAGTCGACACATTTATTTATTATTTTAATGTTTATACTGTAGCTATTAATGCCTGAGCAATATGCTAGGCAGTTCACATATATACAAAATCATAACATGCTAAAATCATACAAGCAAACACACACATAAAAACTAAAAGCCTTGGGATGGCTACCTGGAGAAGCCTCATTGTTATGATATGTAAATCAGGCAGTAGACCTTGGGGAAAGATGGTTAAACAATTAACCCACATACAAAGACTATATCCTCCATGAGCCAAAAAGTATGTTCTTTTAACAGAAAGAGCAATCAAATCCAATATTCCTTCTTGAGCTTGGATGCCTAGGTTATGACTGTGGCCAGGAGCGCTGCTGCACAATTAAAGCTAGTACACAGGTTATGCCCATTTCTTGAGAAACCAGCTCTGGCCACGGTGACATATGCCCTAGTGACCTCCCAGCTAGGCTACTGTAATACGCTCTATGTGGGGCTACTGATGAAAAGACTCAGGAAAGTTCAATGGGTCCAAAATGCAGCAGCCAGACTTCTGGCTGGGTTGGGGTACAGATATCACATTACACCCCTATTAAAGCAGCTCCACTGGCTGCCAATCAGCTACTGGGCACAATTCAAGGTGCTGACCTTGATCTACAAAGCACTGTATAGGCTAGGTCCTAGCTACCTCAAAGACTGAATCTCACAGTATGAACTGACTTGGGTGTTAAGGTCATCAGGAGAGGCCCTTCTCTCCATCCCACCACCCTCACAGATACAACTCGTGGGAAGCCATTAAAGGGCCTTCTCAGCTGCTGCACCCAGAATCTGGAACTCCCTCCCTAGAGGTCAGGACTGCTTCATCTCTGTTGTTTTTCTGGAAACAGGCAAAGACCTCTCTTCAGCCAAGCTTTCCCTGAATGATGGACTACCTAGTATGTGTCTTTTATATGAATCGATAGGATCACATAGACTTTGTGTTTATAACTACTTATAACCTTATGTGTTTACATTGACACAATGTTTTAGAAGTTAGTTTCCATCAGTCATAACTTTTACATGGAATTTTACTCTTTTTAACTGCACATGTTTTCTTGTACCGTTTAATGTCTATTAATGCTGTAAGCAGTCCTTCAATTCCCTGTTCTCAATACTTGAACATGTCTTAATTGTACTGGACTGTATATTATCCCTCATTAATGTAAGCCACATTGGGTCCTTTTCCAAGGAGAAAGGCAAGGTAAAAATACTCTAAAATAAATTAATAGTCAAGACAATAAATACTTAAAAGAGCTGTGTAGAGGCAATTACGGATTTACAAGTTCAAAACAGTTCAAGTGAACAGTGCTGTAATACAGATCCTTAAGAAATTATTCCTCTGGAAAAAAATCATGACACCAGTACAACTATATAACATTACCACAATACTCATCCCAGTTACTGTAGGTTGCCAGGTAGACTTCAAGGTAGACAATGGAGCTTAAAACACAATATCAGAACATTGAGAAGAGGGCAGAATGTGAAAGACAGATGGATCAGGCTAGAAGATCCATGAGATGCATGCATAAGCAACATAATGATGAGATCTCCTTTTCTACATGAGAGGTGATTTACACCACTTGAAACCTCAACAAGCACATTTGTGAGAATGCAATGTAAACCTTTTCAAGAAATACACTTGTTTAAACCAATCTTCAGATGTTTTTTTAAATCTCAGGAAAATGTCTTGGCATATAGCATCTATTTTGACATACCTGTTATGTCAACATGTTCTTGAATTTGTAGATGTTACTTATCACTACTGAAGCTGAAAACTACCATTCCATTTTCTGGAGTATGCATAAAGCACCGGTGTTCAATATATGATCCAATCTGTAAGAAAGTAGATGCTAAGGAATGTAGTGATTGCAGGACCATAGCTTGAATTTATTATGAAAACAGAGTGGTGCTGAAGGTGTTGTAACAAATACTTATATGGAGCATAAAAATGTATGATGTTCAAGCTGTATTTTGAAAAGAGGCACTCAATATTAGATTACAACATCTGCTGGCTACTGGAAAGTATCACAATTATTCAGAAGATCAATCTATGTTTTATAGACTACAGCAGAGCCCTTGATTGTGTAGGTCCTGATAAACTATGGGTTGTTCTCAACACACCCTCTAATTTCCTTCCTGCTGTACTGGGGCTCTGCCCCATGCATGCGCAATTGCCTCACCCCCATGTTGTCACAACCAAAACAAAAACAGTCACATCAAGTGGGCAGGGGAGGAGAAGCCCTGTCTGAGAGGGGCAGATGCATGTACATGGACAATTAGAAAGTTGGTCATTCTGAAAGAAATGGGAGTGTGCCAGTACCTGATTGTCAAGATCTGTTTTGTGTACTGCACACAAGAACCTAATGTTAGGGCAGAATAGAGAGCAACAGAATGGTTTCTTATAGGCAAGGGTGCATTTTATTCCCTTATCTGTTCATTCCATATGTGGAAAGCCACATTCGATTCAGCAGAAGAAACACAATTATTTAATACATGCAGATGCCACCATCTGCCAGAAAGCAGCAATGACTTAAACCAACTTTTAGGGAAAGTTAAAGAAGTGTCAAAGCAGAACTTGCAATTGAATGTCAAGACGACAAAAGGCATAACTACAGAGGAACTATACAATTTCAGCATTGATAATGAAGAAATTTGGAAATGTTAAAGAAATATTGATTCAATAATCAGTCCAAATGGAAACTGCAGCCAAGAACTAGAACAAGACTAGTAAGAGCATCAACGAAAAGACAATCAAATGCAAGGATGTGTCACTGGAGACCAAGATTGCCCAGACTGGTATATTCCTAATCACCACATATCAGTAGGAAATCTGGAAAGTCAAGCCGACAGGGAAAAAAACCAGATTCATCTGAAATATAGTGTTGTGAGGAGAGCTTTGATGATACCTTAAATAGCCAGAAAGACAGACATGAGGGTCCTACCTTGAATCATTCCTGAACCACTTATGGAGACAAAAACATTGAAATGACAGAATGAGATGGGAAGAGACTCTGGAAGAGAAAATAATGCTGGGAAAGATGGAAGGCAACAGAAGAGGAAGATCAAAGATGAGATAAACTGACTTCATAAAGGAACCCATAGGCTTGAGTTTACAAGAGCTGAGCCTGGCAGTTGAAGACATTCTGGAGATTTCTGGTTCTCCCTGGAAGAATTCCAGGAAATTCCCAACCTCTGCCTCCGCAGCCAGACACCTTAAATCTTTATTATTTGCTGCTTGTGCGATACTGAAGCCTCCTTCGTACTTAATTCTGCCATCTCACCCCAGGATTGAAGTACAGTACTTGCCAACGAGACTAAACGACACACTTCTTTCACCCACCAACATGCAGGGCGGCCACCTTTTCACATGGAATTCCCCCCCCCCCCCCATGATTCAGGAATACAAGCCGAGCCTCTCGGCGACTCCCTATATGAGAACAGCCCTAAAAGGTCGGATTTAACTCGAAAGCACACGAACAGAAAAGGAGCGAAGGCTCTCAAGGAAGCCCCCCCCTCAACTGCCTCCCTCAACCCGCTCCGGGTGCGTTTCCTGCCGTTTACAGCCTCCCGGTTCGTTCTAAACCGCCATTAACACTTCGCAGCAAGCGCCGCTCTTCTTCGGCCCAGCGCCATTTGAGGAAGGCCCCGGTCTTGCTTCTCCTCAGACATCTACAGCGAGGGTCTTCGGCTCTGAGGAGGGAGCCTGGGGTCGGCGCTCCAGAGCCGGCAAGGCAGCTGTTTTTTTTTTTTTTTTTTTACCTAGCCCCACACAACCATCGGCATTTCCTCGCCAGCCCCGCCTCCTAAATACATCTCCCCCCCCTTTTTTTTTGTTCACGACCTTCTTCAGCCGTTTTAAGCAAGTCGGCCGAAGCTTAAATGGACCTAAATGGGGAGCGAGGACATTACCGTCGGCGCCCTTCCTTATCGGGAAATTGTGCTGGAATAAATGCCAGCACCTCGGGAGGAAGAAGGGTCCTGGCGGTTTTCCTCTCCACACCCCGGCTCCTCTTCCGGACCAAATAAACCCCTCGAGCACTGAAAGCCAAATGGACGCCCCCCTCAAGGCCACCACAGACCAACCGCCTCGCTCCGCTCAACTGCCAGCCCCACCACCACCGCCCGCTCCAACCGCCTCCCTTCAAAAGAGCGCCCAAACCTTTTCTTCTCGGTTCTTAAGCGGTTCTCGGTGCGGTTCTCGAACGCGGTCAACGTTCGCGTCACTTCCGTCTCTCTCCCCCCCCCGCACCCACCGGCTCCAGTACCCACTGAGTCTGCGCCATCCTGCCCGAGGGGGGCCCCGGTACCTACGGGCGTCTTGAGACTGTTCCTGCGCAGGCGCGCTCATTGGCTATTCTCGGATCCTCCCCCCCTCCCCGTGGTTCTTTTTTCCTTTACTCCTCCTGGCCCACGTGACCTGAGGCGGAGACGGAAAGGGAAAGGTCGGGTGCGACGTCATCAGAGGGGGGGGAGGGGAGAAGAGCGGAAGGTCAGGGCGCCGCGGAGCGGAAGTAGGAGCCGGAGCGCGTCCGCCATTGTGGGGAAAAGCGAAGCCCGGATCAGGGGAGGGAAGCGGGTGGCGCCCAGCTGGCGGCTGTCGGAGGCTCTGGCCAGGGAAAGGGAAAGGCTGTCCGGGCGGCGAAGACAATCAGGAGGAGGAGGAGGAGGAGGCGGCGGGGGAGAGCGGCGGGAAGGACGACGACTCGAGGAAGAGAAGGAGGAGGCCCAAGCGGAGCGGGGGTGAGGGGGGATCGCGGCTCCCCGTGAAGAATGTCAGCCACCAGCGTCGACCAGGTAAGGCCTTCGCCGGGCCGGGCCGGGCCCTTTCCGAGCCAGAGGCGGCGCCCAGCCTTCCCGGCCTCTTCGTCCCTCCTTCCTTCCTTCCTTCGCTCTCTCCCTCTCTTTCTCCCTCTGGGCATAGCGGGGGAGCTGCGGCCGCTAGATCCGAGGCCGCAGGACTCCTCCTCCTCCTCCTCCTCGGCTGCTCCCAGGACCGCCCCCTCCGCAGGCCTCGAGGCCGCCGAGCCTCGGCCTCGGGCCTCCCCGCTGAGGCCGTGAGCCGCCCGCCCTGCGCTCTTCCTTCCAAGAGAAGAGGCCCCCTTTTCCCCTCCAGGGCTCTGGCCCTGGCCTTCGCCTCCCGGGGGCTTCCCCTCCGGCTTGGCCGCCGCTTTCTCTCTCTCTCTCCCCCCCCCCACAGCTTGCTCATGTCGCCTCCAGTTGCACACCCCTCCCCCCCCATTCCGGCAGCTGGAGTGGTGGCTCGGCGGGTTGCGGGAGGGAGGGGGGGTGTTGCACGACTCACGGCCTTGGGATTGTTCTCCTCCTGCCTTCTTCGAAGTTGTCTTTTTACGCACACACGCTTGCGCTGCAGCTCCTTGTGTATTTATTTATTAAGTTGCCATGTATGAATCAAATAAATAAATAAATAAATAAATAAAAATAAAAAATTACGATGGGCTGTTCCCCTCTCTTTATCCCATGCATCCCATTGATTTTTATTTGCATACAGATATCTTGTCAAATTAGTTCTCGTTTTCTCTTTTAAGTTGACAGGGTTTTCATTCATAAATAGCCTTACCCTTCAGTATCGTTCTTTCCTCCTGATCCTCACAGCCTCAACCTTCAGGGCTGCTTCTTTCCTTAGGCTGTGTATTTCACTGTTCTCAAATATATGGTAATGAAGGTTTTGTGTGTGTGTTCAGGACAAATTAAGTAAAACTTACAGGGTTATGTCATGGAAGAATGTTCCTACACAAGTTGTTACTGCTTTAAACTTAGGTGCACCACCTTTAAAATAACTTGCTTTTTCATTGGCAGAGGTGGGTTAGTACAGTTTTTTCTGCATTTTATCAGGATTGCTTAATCTGAGGAAATCAATGGGAGGTTTGAGTTCTTAATTTTAGAAAAGGAATAAGGGAAAATACAAATGTGATGGCAGTGAATAAAGATGTCGATAAATGTGATGCTTCAGGCCATTTTTTCCCTGAAGGGTCAGAAAACCTCACACTTCTGTCAAAAGCAAGGAAAAATAAAAAATTGGGTGGAAAACAAGATTTTCCCATTTTTTATTTTTTATTTTTTGGAAATTTGACATCTCTGTTTCAGCTTTAAGTAGCAGAAATGGACAGGAATGATAGGTTGGGGTTTGGTTTTGTAAGTGTCATACTTGGTCCTTTATACGGTAAGGAAATGTATTATCCTAAGTGACGAGTAGTAGCTTTTAGTTATGCTTTTAGCCTCAAAAGAATCAGTGCTGTAGTTTTCAGCTCAAAACAGTACAGCTGAAGATTTTTAAAAACTTATTTCCAATGCTACCCTTTAGATTGCCAAATATACAGTAGAACCCCTGTATCCACTTATTCATTAACCAGTGATTCATTTATCCATGGTTGGTAGAGGAAAAGATTAAATAAATAATTCAGCAGCCACAAAGCAAGCTACTGTCACAAACAGCAGCCGTAAAGCACACTACTGTCGGAAAACAGCAGCCGTAAAGCAAGCTACTGTCACAAAACAGTAGTTTTTGGGGTTTGGCATTTTCTCTTATCTGTGTGTTTCATTATACATGGATGGATACTGGGGTTCTGCTACATATCTTTGTTCTTTTCTTTTGTGGTTTTGGATCGCAAAATATGACATTGACCTTTAATGTTCATAGTATTTTTGGGATGTCAAGACATAACATATAGGAGTCACCAGGTTAACTGCTATTCTGTCATTGTAAACAATAAACAGCCAATACAAATATTTTGTTTGATATATTTGTATAATGAATAATTGTTGACTTCTGTGGTTTTCATATCTGATTCCATTAATTTCTTTCTGCTTTGTTACTAACAGAGACCTAAAGGACAGGGAAATAAAGGTAAGTTGGGTTGAGTACTTTTTAGGTTCTCAGTCATTAAGAGTAGTTATACTAAAGAACACATTTTTGTTGCAGTCACAGTTAGTGTACTCTACTGATAATTCATAGCAATGTAGTAATTTCAGTAGAATATATCAGTGAGAATGTGTGAATTGCATTGTACTCTTGCCAAGTCTTTTAGTTATTGCTGTTAATATTTGGCTCCTGTTGGCCTGGTCATGAGTAATCAAGTGATCAGATGACATAGCTCCTCTTCTTTGATCAGCTACCTCCTTGTGGATGTGTTGATTTAGTATGTGGAATAACTTTACACAGTTAGTAGTGATAGGTGCACAACCAAAGATCTGAATAGTGCTAACTTTAGTTTGGATCTCAGGATAAATTAAGGTAAATTACAGGTTCTCATTCCTTCCTCTCCCTTAACCTGGGATGTTTCTTGAAAAGTAGTGGTGGGTGAGGTGAAGCAACTGTTGAGGGAAGAAATAATTATTCCAGTTAGTATCAATTTACATCAGGTTTTATGGTTTTCTCCATTTCCCATCTCATATTACTCAATATTTTCTTTCCCAGTGCCCAGTTTGGGCATACGTGTGGCTATGAGAAGAGAATGGGAAGGCTTCTGTTGCTCCATAAATTGTCTTAATATCTAAGTTTCTCTGTCTCCCAGAAATCCTGACCAGCATAACTACTGGTGCACCTTACCTTAGTAATAGATTTTTCTTTGAACATTTTTCTAAATACATAGTTGTTCCTTTTCTTCATTTTTAAAAACCTAAATACAGTGAGTCTGATGTACATATTTATTATTTTTCCAGACCAATGGTTCCCAACCTTGGGACCTCAGACGTTCTTGGACTAAAACTCCCAGAAACGTTTGCCACGAGCTGTGCTGGTCAGGATTTCTGGGAGTTGTATTTCAGTGACATCTGGTGACACATGGCTGAGGCTGAGCCCTAATTCAGAGAAATGTATCCAGTACGATGGTAGAGAATACTTGCATTCAACCCCATATGCAGTGCAATTCTTGTATTAAGACTGTGTGTACATATGCACATAAATATAGCGATTAGCAGTGTCGACTCCTACAACATAAATAATCTCTAGCAGCATCTTATTCCAGCACCCAGAACTCATTTGGAGTCACTTGTGAGAAGACTCCTATAGAACATTTGTTAGAAGACTTAAATCTCAGAGTCAGGAGGCTTAAACCTCACTGGGATACTTATAATCCATACTTTCACTCTCAGAAAGAAACAATTGAGAGCTTGCATCAGTTGAAGTACAGTTTTAAAAAGCCATTAAACCAGTAAAATCCTGACATTCAGTAGAAACAGACAGGACATGGGAAGATGGTGAAACTTCTGAGTGCATAAAATTCACATTGAATGTCATAAGCAAGAGGACTAAACACCTGTCAATGTATAACATGCTTTTATGAGATTGTGTAAAATGATCAAAAATGGGGTTTTTCTGTTTCTGCATGAAGAGAATGAGTAAGTGTCACTATAATAGCATGATTATAGCATAAAGTACTTGCTTGTAGAGTAGTGCCTTGGTGTATTCTACTTCTCAGCAGAGATCTTGAATTTTGGCAGGTGTTCCGGTGTTCTATATAAAATATGAAATTAGGAATAGATTACTTTTAGTTAAAGAAAGAAAGAGGTTTGTATTGGTTAAGTCTTCTTTATTCACAACTTCATTCCCAACGACCAAACGTTGACCGTAAATAAAAAAAAAT
The DNA here is from genome assembly GCA_029282475.1 of Phrynocephalus forsythii. NCBI lineage: Eukaryota > Metazoa > Chordata > Lepidosauria > Squamata > Agamidae > Phrynocephalus > Phrynocephalus forsythii. The sequence goes on from JAPFRF010000003.1 coordinate 78,644,974, forward strand.
CATTCAACTTCATTCTTCTTCCATGTAACAGTTGCTGACAATCATTGATTTTCAAGAAGAAAATACCACTTAGAGAAGAATAATTAGTTTATGACTGGCTTTTTAGTGAGTCAGAAGTAGTCCTTTTTCAAACATTTATTTATTTATTTACAAGATACATTCTGACATTTGGGGAGAAAGTACTGTCATTTGATTGCTAAGACCTTAGCAAGTGGATTTCCAGTTGTGCCTTGCAGCTGAAGAAATAGTCAATGTCTTTCTTTATCCACTCATCCTTATTTGCCAGTACAAACAGCTTTCTTGTTGGAATGAGTTCACAGAAATTGTGTTTCCTTGGTTTGTTATTGGTTGCAGAATCAGTACCTGTGGAAGGTTTAGGTCTTTGAAACAAAAATCGGAGGGAAAAGATGGCTTGCCTGAAGAAACTCTTGGGATTACTTTTAGTATGATTTTTTTTTACTTACAGTTACTCATCTCACATTCTGTAACTCATTCTAGGAAATAGATATTTGTTTAATGTGGAAATGCTACCTCCCTGTATCGCAAAAATACTCTGTGTGCACTTCTTCCAAAAATATTCTGATATAAAAATGTTTCGGGTAGAGAAAAAGCTTTCAGCAGTGGCTTACAATGACTTTGTGTAGAAGAAATCAAGCAAAAGAAATATGATGTGCAGTTGAGAAAGGTGATTAATAAAATCATGGAGATAGTAGCCATTGGATGGGATTATTTGATTCCGTGCAATATTGAACTGCACTATTTTTCTGTGTACTGTATAAGACTATATTTTCCCTAAAATTGTTAGACTAAACATTGAGGATTGTCTTATACGTGGAAGTGGGCTGAAGAGTGAACTGTGCAGTTACAAAACTGTAATTTTGGGTTGGAAAAGTGGGGGGTCTTCTTATAAATGAAAAAAGAAACACGTAATTTTTTTCTTGCCTTTTTGATTTTTTTAGTCTTGTAACAAAGAATTGATAAGCCTGTTTACTGAAATCCACAATTTGTTAGAGTTTAATAAGTGTAGCATATTTATATCCTTATCTTACTATATAAATAAGTAAACCTCTCTTCATCCTAATGGAAATCTGCTTTTGTTGTAAGAAAAAGGACTTTTCTTCAGAGTTATGTCATTTGGTATTGGATATTAGGTCTAATGCACTGGCAGATGTATTTTGTTCTTGCCTAGTTTGAGCCTTTTCTAGATATTTTGTACACTTGATGCCATTTTCTGTGCAACTATGTGAGGCAGAGATGTACAAAAATAAAAGCAGGTATTCTCCATGCTAGAAGCATTCTAAAATTACCAGCCCCTGTACGTACAATTTATCTGTGTATTTAAAAAAAAACAGTGATCCAAAGATTTGGGTACCAGTTTTGAAGCTGTATCCTGCATCATTTTAAATCACATGTGCCCTTATACTCAAATATGAGCAACATCATGACAGATAAAAATCTGAACTTCATTAGATACTTTGATTCTCTAACCCCGCTCCTATGATCATTTTGTGGTTTAATTCCACATGAAATGCTCAAGGCAATGACACTTTTTTCTTATGTAAAATTACATATGGTATGATGGAACTGAGGTAAGTTATTTTTATTGGTGGGTAATTGCTGTCCATGTTTTTCCTCGTAGTCCCATTCGGCTCATTAAGGTATGTGTGGCAGAGAGAATTTCCCTGAACATTTTCATATTAAGATTCATTTGCTTCACAGTGTTCCTAAGTTTTGTGCTGGCCTGTTGAAAATATGAGATGGTATTATCCAGCCTAGCCACAGATAGGGCACAGAGTAAAGGAATAAATCCATGTTTGTTTCGATTCCCTTTTAATTGCCAAGTTATGGTTAACTTCAGTGCACCTGTAGGGACTGAGGTTTGTAATAGAAGACTGGCCCTAGATTGAAGATAGTTTTTTATGTTGATGTTTGAGAACCCCGGTGTTGGCAAAACATAGTCTTAGATGTTGCACAGTTGGAGAAGTTCTGATATGTGTGTATGTTTTATTTGAAAGCTGTTCTGCATTGCTTGAGAATAGAGTAGGTGCATACAGGTGGACGATAGCAGTAGACTTATGGAAACTATTTACTTATACAGATAGTCTGTAATAACCTGATTGTCTTTATTATCTGACTCTTAAGCCGAATAGTCTCACAGAAAAATAATTTGTATAAATATTTGTGTGTGAACCGCTGTGTGGATAGCATCTATGGTTATTTTTGCCAGGTTATTGGCTGATTTCATTTTTGAGGCGAGCAGTAGTTGTTCTCCAAATGTAATACTGGTACTTTAGCAGCCACTCATTGACTATATTCTTAACCACAGAGAATGTGTGTGGCTGCTTTGTAGGTTTGCCATTTGTTTTGTTGGTAACCTTCTTCCATCCCCTTAATCCTGCAGGATAAATGATTTGCTCTTGTATTATGAATTTATCCAGCTGAGTATATTTGCAAAAGATCTGTGTAGTACTATACTACTCCAGAATGTTTAGTTGAAGTTACTTGATTGATGCAATTAATCTCTATTTGCTTACATATTATTACATATTCTACTTACAACAGAGCTTTAAGAATTCTGTGGATATACTTAGGCAAAATTGTACTGTACTGTTTCATTGAGAGGCTCTTGAGAGATAGTAATCAAGTTTGCAGTCTGCTGCAGCCAAAATCTGCTCAAATCCCAGGGGTTCAGTCCTAGGTAGCTAGCTCAAGGTTCAGTCGGTCTACTCTTTACAAGGTTGGTAAAATGAGTACCTAGTTTGTTAGGGGGTGGGCAGTGTGTCATGAATAATTAACTTTCAAACTCCCCAAAGAGTGATTTAAGAGGTATGTGACAGTATACAGTGGTGCCTTTGAATTACGAATGCCCCTAGTTGCGAAACATTCGAAATACGAAGGGAAATCCATCTGAATTGAGGTCTTCCATGAAAACCTTGAGATGCAAAAAAATTCTTATGTGATACCTTGAGATACGAAATTTTGTGGCAGGCTTCCATTCCAAGGGTGCTTTGCGTCCCATTCGATTTTGAATTATGAAAATTTCAAGATATGAAGCATCACAAGGAACAGATTAATTTCATATTTTGAGGCACCATTGTATAAGCAGCTTTGAAAGAAGTATACTTACCCCTCAACATCTTCCTGTACACATTTTCTAAAAATGTGTATGTATGAGATACCAGCATGTAGTTCTAAGATGCTACTGATGATGATTTTGGCACCACCGGCTTTCTTTAGGATGTTTTCAGGATTTCTGGTTATCAGTTGTATTCTGATTTGAAAACACACCAGGTGTTGCAAGAACAAAGTAAATATTCCTTCTAAAATACTTTGCTGTAAACTGCCCCAAGTTCCGTGTGTGTGTGTGTGTGTGTGTGTGTGTGTGTGTGTGTGTGTGTGTGTGTGTGTGTGTGTGTGTGTGTGTGTGTGTGTGTGTGTGTGTGTGTGTGTAAATAAATAAATGAATAAATAAATAAATAATAAAATTTTCTGATTTTGGTTGCATTTCAGTTTCAGTGCAGAACGGTTCGATTCATCAAAAGGATGCTGTAAACGATGATGATTTTGAGCCATACCTAAGTAGCCAGACAAATCAGGTGAGTATTTCTGAGAACATTGCATATATGTTTGAAAGCTAACATGTACAGTTTAATGTTTCATAAGAGGACTAACATGGAACTATTTTGATGACATTTTAAACCAATGTAAACTTAAAGGTATTCATGTTGAGTGCACAGATGTGCCAAGTAACTATCTTTTTTGTATGCATGGATACAACATTCTCTAAGCATGCAGAGCTCCATTGGGGCCGCACTCTGGCAGCCAGAGTTGGCACCCGTATAGTTCTGGTTTTAGCTGGAATCCCGCCCCATATGTGCACACCTGGGTAAGGTTGCTGTGCAGCAGAGTTGGAAAGTAGAGGAAACTTTATGAATGTATGAGTTAGTTTCAATTAATCTTAGTGACTGCTCCACTTAATTTATACATCAGTGATCCATATCTTGCAGTAAATATTTCTGTTGCATTTGCATGGTATTGGATGTGTATTGTTATTTAGCTTGATAACACACATTTTAATTTGTATAAGCGTATTGTCCCAAGCAAATTATGTACCATAGTTTAGAAATATGCATCCCATATTTTCTTTTATAGGTAAATTAAAGAATGCAATTGAATTAGCTTTTTTGAGCAATAAATGAATGATATTTTTGTTGCTGTTTTTTGTTTTTTAGTCCTTTCATAAAATATTATCCAATGCAGAATAACTGTTCTGTTCCAAAGGGGAGTACCCCACCTCAGTGCTATTTTCCAACCCTTTTACTCCATTTTGTGCAGGATGTCTGCTTCATAAGAACGCACAATCAAAATAATTCTATTTCTACAGTGCTGATTCTATGGCTGATAAATTCAGCAAGCAGTATTTCCATACAATTCGATTCCAGGAACAGTTCTGCCGTTGATACTAGTTAGCAAGAATGGATCATTATTAATAAAGTTCTTTTAAATTTCTGTCTGGCATTAGTCTGAGTCTGAGAATTTGATTGGATTGCTTACTAGAATGTATTGAACATATCTCTACCAATAAATGTGTGGACACTTTCTGCAATATTGCCAAGGGTTATGCTGTCATAGAGAAAGTTGTGTTGTAAAAATCTAAAATACCTCTATACAGTAATATCTTGGTTTATGAGCATAATTTATTCCAGAAACTTGCTTGTAAACCAAAATACAGTGATGCCTTGAACAATGAAAAACTTGAATTACAAAAGGAACTCTATCCATATAGGGTAATTTTAAATTATGAAAAAGCTGATTTTTTTAATTAACAAAAAATAATAATCAAGTAATTGTATTTCAATGCGTTCGTGGGGGAAGCCTGTCCCGACCAAAACAGGGGAATTTGTAGCCATACATACACTTGACTAGCTGCCCCATGACTAGAAATTGTTTGAAAAATAAGAAAGGATGTTGAAAACAAATTAAATGTAAATAGAAATATAAAGAAAACAAAACCCTTAGCTGCACTCCCCTTTGAAAACATTTATGGCTGGTGCAAGGGAGATCTCCCTTCCTCTTTCCTTCCTCTGCTTTGGAGGCTTGCTTGAGATGGAACGTTCCAGACAATTCCCCACAATCTAGGAGGGGGGAAGAGAGAACCATCATTAGCTCGCATGTGAACATGTGTCACACTGCAGTACTCATAAGACATTGCTGCTTTATCAAGGCAGAATTAGAAGCAATGTTTGCTCATTTTGCAGAACATTCATAGGCCAATGTACTCATAAACCAAACTTTTCCTGTATAGCCTTTCAGCAGAGAATGAAGAGGAAGTCATTATAAGAATGAGCAATAATAACGGAGCTAGAATATTTTAACGTTGGAAACTCATTGTAAAAAAAGTGTAAATAGTTTGTGATTGTAATCACTTAGGAAAGGCAGTTGTTCCAATGTAATTAAAATTATTTGGCGGTGATTCAAATTCTCTGCTCTAACTATCCATTATTGTATATGTGTTTATTTTTGTGAACATGTCTTTTAAATTGCTGGTTAGGTCTTTCACCTCAAAATTAAATTTCTCCATTTATAAAATTAACTCTGGAAAATGGAACAGTATTAGGTGTCTTTAAGTTTGGATCTGTTGGCAACTGAAAAGTATACTTGCAATTTTAAAATCTGAATCTTAAGCTGATTTTCTGTTTTCCTGCAGAGTAATAGCTATCCACCAATGTCAGACCCATACATGCCTAGTTATTATGCTCCATCCATTGGATTTCCATACTCTCTGGGTGAAGCTGCATGGTCCACAGCAGGAGATCCCCCAATGCCATACTTGACAACTTACGGACAGATGAGCAATGGTGAACACCACTACATCCCTGATGGTGTATTTAGCCAACCTGGGGCATTAGGAAACACTCCTCCATTCCTTGGGCAGCATGGATTTAATTTTTTTCCTGGGAATGCAGATTTCTCTACATGGGGGACAAGCGGATCTCAGGGGCAATCAACTCAAAGCTCTGCTTATAGCAGCAGTTATGGCTACCCCCCTAGCTCTCTTGGTAGAGCTATTGCTGATGGACAGGCTGGATTTGGCAGTGATACTTTGAGCAAGGTGCCTGGCATTAGCAGCATTGAGCAAGGCATGACGGGATTGAAAATTGGAGGGGATATGACGGTTGCCGTAACAAAAACTGTGGGTTCCGCTCTGAGTAGCACAGGTATGACAAGCATTGCAGCAAATAGTGTGCCTGCAGTTAGCAGTTCGGCACCTAAACCAACCTCATGGGCTGCCATTGCTAGAAAGCCTGCTAAGCCTCAGCCCAAACTTAAACCGAAAGGTAACGTGGGCATTGGACCTGCTGTACCACCACCCCCTATAAAACACAACATGAACATTGGAACTTGGGATGACAAAGGGTCTGTGGTCAAAGCTCCCCCAAACCAACCAGTACTGCCTCCTCAGACTATAATTCAGCAGCCTCAGCCATTAATTCAACCACCTCCGATGGTGCAAAGCCAGCTGCCTCAGCAGCAGCCTCAGCCTCAGCCTCAGCAGCCACAAGGACCTCAGCAACAGGCTCCACCACATCAGCTGCAGCAGCAGCAGCAGCAGCAGCTGCAAAATCGCTGGGTGGCTCCTCGCAATAGGGGTGTCGGCTTCAATCAGAGCAATGGAGCTGGCAGTGAAAACTATGGTATAGGCGTTATACCAGTTAGCTCTTCACCATCTGGTGTAGAAGTGCATCCAGTACTGGAGAAACTAAAGGCCATAAATAACTATAATCCCAAAGACTTTGATTGGAATCTGAAGAATGGTCGTGTGTTTATAATCAAAAGCTATTCAGAGGACGATATACATCGTTCGATTAAGTATTCTATCTGGTGTAGTACTGAACATGGTAATAAGCGCTTGGATGCTGCGTACCGTTCATTGAATGGAAAAGGCCCACTCTATTTACTATTCAGTGTGAATGGCAGTGGACACTTCTGTGGAGTGGCCGAGATGAAGTCTGTGGTGGACTACAATGCGTACGCTGGAGTCTGGTCTCAGGATAAATGGAAGGGGAAGTTCGATGTAAAATGGATCTTTGTTAAAGACGTTCCAAACAACCAGCTGCGGCACATTCGCTTGGAAAACAATGATAACAAACCAGTTACCAATTCAAGGGACACTCAAGAAGTACCCCTAGAAAAAGCCAAGCAAGTGCTTAAAATAATCGCAACTTTCAAGCATACCACCTCAATCTTTGATGACTTTGCACATTATGAAAAGCGTCAAGAGGAGGAGGAAGCCATGCGTAGGGTAAGATTCAAATACTAAAATAAACTTTCATTCCTTTTGTTTGTTTTGTAAAATATTGTTCTTTTTTAAAAAATGGAACTCACGCTTTTCTTTTATAGCAGAAATATTTAAAACATTTCTATAGAAAGAGGTTTTGATGATAAAAGATATTTCACATGGAAAAGTACTTGAATTGAGTGAGTTATGCATTATTAGCATTAGGGTTAGCAGACTGGTGAAATATTCTTCTCCAGCAGGAGGTGTATTTGATTTAAATCACGATTTAAATTTTTAAAAAATGGATATTTAAATTGTGATGTAAATCATTTTGATTTTTTAAAAACCAAAATCATTGATTCTTATCAATACTGTACCACCTTATCTGAACCTTCTGCAAATTTTTGTGTCCTGAATGAGTGCAGATGTGACATGGTATGTCACTTCAGGGTGTGCTATGTCACTTCTTGGTGTAGTGATTTGCTAAAAAAATTGATGGGCAATTTTATTATTATACTTTTTGCCATTATATTGATTGGGATCAGCATTCTAAAAAAAATCAGTGACAATGCAAAAATGTAATAGATTTGCTCAGGAAGTTCCAGCAGTGTTCCACCTGTTAAAAAACATGTGGCTTTTTAAAATAATTATTTTTCATCAGGTGGCTGAGATTCTGGGACATTGTTGAGAACTCTTCAGGTGATAGTGGGCAAAATCCACTTGGCGCAGTTCAGAGGGTTCCTCAGGCTACATTTAGGTCTTCTATAAAGTTTTTAGTTATTTTATTATAATTTATTTGTAGATAATAGGTTTATTATGTTATGCTTATTTTCATCTGTGGTGCTGATACAGAGTCTAATAGCATTTAAAGTACTTCATATTGGATGCTAAAATTGTACAATCCTTTAGAGTTTTTCTCTTTGCCTTAGATGGGTCAATGGGTCTTAACACCACACTTGGTCTCATGCCCAAAGCTCTGTCTTATCATTTTGTTACATTTGTTCTGCTTGAACACACGCTGTACTAAAGTATCAGCAAGTGCTATTGAAAAGCCATCAGAAGTTGCCTCCTATTCTTAGGTGTAGTGTTGAGCCTTTTATGGTTTCCAGTTTGCAGCAGAGGAAATGCTCGGCTCATCACTTGGTTTTATTTTGGGAGTGTTTTGTGGGGTTGGATGATGGCAAATTACTCATTCATTTGTACCTTGCTTCTCTGTGAAGGAGGATCAGTCTTCTCTTTGCGTTTTTGTTCTCTATACTGCATAAGGCTGCTTGAGTGAAACACTAGTGTGTCATTTTGGATAAACTGAGGCCTGGATCCTCCCCAAGAGTCCTCCAAAATGTGACAGACCTACTGGGGGAAAAATCAGAACCCTTGTTTGTCACAGCTGACAATACCTCAGAAAAGGGTCAACTCCAGAATAAAGTCAAATAGTCATTGACAATCATATCATAATTTATCTAAATATCAAGCTATATGTTTTAATTGTTGCAGTGATTCCAGACAAAATCAGTATGTTTAATTTTATATGTTTTTAACATAATTCTATGTTCCATAAACACAAAAATACTTCACAGGCTTGAAAGCATCACAAAGTCTTATACCCATGGAGAAAAACTAGGCAAAAATATTGCTTTTGATTTGCTTAAAAGATTAATGGCAAGATGATTTAGATAATGACAATTAGTGGATGATTTGAATAAAATATGCAATAAAGGAATTCTGAAGACTATGTCCATAAGGGTTAAAGAAAAACATTACAGGGTAGCAGGGATATGCTATTTAACACCAGTCAAAATGAATATATTAAACAAGAACATATCATCTCTGTGTAGCAGGGATTTGATTGGATGAGCATTTAGAATTAGGGCTTTAGTTAGCACTATAGTTGACTTGGGATTTGAACTCAGGCCTTCACAGTTCTGATTCAACACTTTGAGTTACTATACCATGCTGAAAGAGAAGACAGTAGAAGTGGTAAAATTGAATGGTCGCTCAAAATGCCAGTGTGTTATCCTAATATTTTTCTTACTCATAATTTGTTTTCAGAGACCAAACAGTTTTGAAATAATGTATTTGTTTTTCATTACTTTCAAAAAGTAGCTCAGAGGTATGGTATTTTCTTTCTCAAGCACTTTGGGAAATAGATGCTGTGAAGCCATAAGAGGCATTTGACAGTATGACTTTGGACGGGAAATCTTGATATGTGTTGGAAATGCAGAATATGTTAGGAAATATATTGACACGGTTTTTTTTGTTCCAATTCTAACTTTACAGCTGTCAAACTGACCCTTATTGGTTTGGAGGTCATTCTTCCTTTGATCAAGTTTGTGATTCTTTATTACTGCTTTTGCATCTTTCATCAGCTACAGCCAAGATATTGTGCCAAACTGTTTGTTTGTTAAAGGACAGTAGCAGAGTTCTCCCTTCCATTTTTGCAGCTTTCACAAGTATCTGTTTCTTTTGTAAAATAAAAAGTAGCCAATGTGCTATGTTCCTTGCTTAAAGATGAAGTATTGTTTTTGCCCCAACAATAGGGAATTAAGGAGCATCACTGGGACTGCAGCAGGCCTTTGTAAGGAAATAACTAGTACTGACACAGCTTTTGTTGGGTATTAGTTGCTGCTGCCAAGTCAAATTACGAAGCAGGCAACATGTTCCGTGTACATACATCCCTTTTAGAGAGATGCAAGTCCTGTGAATGGGTGGGTGGGGGGATGGATCAAGAAATCCCTCCAATCCACCCCATGATGATGCTTTTGATTGTGATTGGATGGGGCAGAATTCCAATGCAAAAACAGGAAAGAACATGGGGGAAAGCCCTCTACATTGCGACAAGTAATACACATTGGTACCTCGACTTATGAATGCTTTGACAACCAAAAAAAGTGACTTACGAAGGCTCTCCACAGCTGCGCCAGACAACAGATTTTGACAGGTCGGACATGTCAAAATCAGCTGTCTGGTGCAGCTGCAGAGAGCAGCCTTTGGGTGCCGTTGATTGAGGGGGTTTGGGACAGCCTTCCCATGGGAATGCACTGAAAATCAATTAATCTGTTTCCTCTTTTTTTGGCCTTTTTTCTAACCTCCGGAATGGATTAATTGATTTTCAGTGCATTCCTGGGGGAAACAGCACTTTGACTTATGAGAAAATTGACTTCCAAAATGCATGCAGAATAGTTTAATTTCATAAGTCAAGGTACCACTGTAACTTACTTAGGAATCAAGGTTCTTTTGCTCTTACAACAGTAAAAGACAACAGTTGTTGCAGTTGCTGCCTAGGTACATCGTGGACAATAATTGTAAAGCAAGATATTGGAAGTCAATCCCTTTCCCCTATAAATACAATATTATAAATTGTTTGATTCCTGAAAACATTTCTTGCCTTTAAAATATGAAAGTAAATAAATCTCAAGCATATATTTAAAAAACACTTTAGCATTTATTAAGTAAACAACAGCTTTTGAATGTGAATATTTGAACTCGGATGCAAGATACTTCGCTCTCATCTCCAACTCATGCTGATACAAAATTTTCATAATGGTGGGTTTTGAGGTAGGCTGGGTTTCTGTTCATCTCTTTTGCCCTAACATAGTGCTCTTCTCAGTTGTGTTACATTTGTTTGAAGCATGGCTACACACTAGGTCAGCTGATTCAGTCTGCTTGTACACTCATAGTGGACTCGTCACAATCTTGACAGGTTTTGGACATTACTAGGGAGGGGAATTGTCCAGTATTAGAAGGGTTGCAAAACTGTGGTATAATCATCTGACAAGCCACTGTAAGTTGAAGGACCACTATACGTTTAGGACTTCAAACCCATAAACACACTAAGGCAGAGTGTGTTTGTCCACCCAAAGGATCCGACACCAAAACACAAAAGGAGCAATATAGTATGCACGGTCCAATGCAGTGAGGAGTGTGCAGACCTCGACATTGGAGCAACTAAACAGCCATTAAACAGGAGGCTGGCCCAACATAGGAGGGGCAACAGCTCAGAACCAGAATCAGCAATACACCTCCATTTGAAGGAGAAAGGGCACTCATTCGAAGATGAGGATGTACACATTAGATGGAGAGGAGAAGTGGTTTGAGAAAGGGGTCAGGGAAGCCATTCATTTGAGTATAGAAAACCCCTCTCTCAACAGAGGTGGTGGGGCCCAGGCACAGTCTGTCTGCTACTTATCAGGCAGTGATTTCAACAATCCCCAGACAAATCAAAAATACTACACCTCCACCACCAAGGACATAGCTAATGACCCATACTTTAGGGGTTTCAGCACCTTAGGCCGTTGTTCACCTAATGGCCTATTGAGACTATTGCCTACCTAACAACCTATTGAGGCCATTGTTCATCTTATGAGCCTATTTCAGACCAGAGTGACAGAAGATCAAAGTGAACTATAAAATAGAGGAGTCACAACTAGCTTTTCTCAGACTGACAAAGCTGTTTGGATGAGCAGCGAAATGTTCCAATCTCTCAAGAAAAGAAGTGCAGTTGCCATGACTCAACTTCCAGATAAACTCACCTGGAAGACTAGGAATCTTCACAGGCCTGTTGGAATACTGCCCTGTGGCCCAGTTTCCAGAGGGAGGTGATCATGCTCTGTTTCAGTATGTCATAGTACATATTGGCATTCATGGTTCCCTCAATGAACTGCAGATCCCCTGTGCCGGCAGCATTCATGCAGTCCCAGACCTTGACATGCCACCACCCTGCTTAACTGTAGGCATGACACACTTGTCTTTATACTCCTCTCCTGGTTACCACCACACATGCTTGACACCATCTGAACCAAATAAGTTTATCTTGGTCTCATTGGACCACAGGACATGGTTCCAAAAATCCATGTCCTTAGTCTGCTTGTCTGCAGCAAACCATATGTGGGCTTTCTTGTGCATCATCTTTAGAAGAGTCTTCCTTCTGGACGACAGCTCTGCAGACCAGATGCAGTGTGTGACGTATGGACATTGACAGGCTGACATCCCCCCTCCTCCGCTTCAACCTCTGCAGCAATGCTGGCAGCACTCTGGATATGACGCTGAGCATGGGCACTCAACTTCTTTGGTCGACCATGACGAAGCCTATTCTGAGTGGAACCTGCCCTGTTAAACCGCTGTATGCTCTTGGCCACCATGCTGCAGCCCAGTTTCAGGGTCTTGGCAGTCTGCTTATAGCTCAGCCCTAGCCCATCTTTATGTAGAACAACAATTTGTATTTTCAAATCCCCAGATAGGTCATAACCATGAGGTGCCATGTGGAACTTCAAGTGACTAGTATAAGAGAGTAAGAGTAGTAGATGTAAGCGTGATAACACCAAATGTGAGATTGAGAGCGATCACAACTGCTTCCCCTTCACACCTGAGACCTTGTAACATTAATGGGTCTCATGACATCAGGGAAGGAAAGTGGCTACTTGGGCCCAGTTTGAACATTGTCACTTAGGGGTTTACTCACAATTGTTGCCAGCAGTTTAGACGTTAATGGCTGTGTTGTGTAATTTTGAGGGCACATCACATTTACAGTGTTACAGAAGCTGTATGTTCACTCCTTTACTTTGTAGCCAGGTGTTGTTTCTTCTGTGTTGTCACATGAAAAGATATACTAAAATATTTATGAAATGTGAAGGTGTGTACTGTGATATACTGGATATGAACACGCACAATACACCCATACAACTTGGAAGAAATCCCCATTTTCCTCTGTGCCTTTAAAATTTCAAGAAATTCTGTATCTCTAATTCCTTCCCAAAGCACTGAGGATAAGAATACAGACTGTTGGTGTACTGAAGTCATATGGGACTAAGAAGTCCCATTTATTTATTTGGGGTTACTTGTAAATGTAGAGCTTATCATGTGACTGAAAAGAAATGGAAAGCTGAGACAAAGTCATCTAGTGATTGCAAGGTAGAGTTTGTTAGGAACTGAGTTTGTCCTCTTTCTGCCTTGTGTTTTTCCTGGTGAAGAAAATATGTCACTGTGAGCACCTGCTTCTTTAGCAGACACCTCTTTTGTCTCCTGTGCTCCAGATTACCTCTTGCCTCTGGAATCTGCCCCAGAAGAAATAAGGACATTCTACAAAAATAGTTTTCTCTGGCCTTCTAGGATCTGGTTGAAATCATGGTGTAGTGGTTAAACTGCTGACCTGGGATTCAGTCTCAGGTAGCCAGCTCATGGTTGACTCAGCCTCTGTCCGTCCGAGGTTGGTAAAATGAGTACCCAGCTCACAGGGTGGGGGATGTGTAGCCTGCATAAATAAAAAAATGTAAACTGCCGAGAAAGTGCTTTAAGCACAATGGGGGGGTATATAAGCAGAACACTCTGCTTTTTGCTTAAATAGCTCATCGGATGCAAGTCATGTAGCAATTAAAATACACAACAGCTCACTTAATTCCCCATTCTGCTACCACTTTTGACTTTCAGCGGTAACAACATCCTCTACTTGCCTCATGTCCATTCTGCCACTCGAATGGTTGATAGTGCTTTCTGTCCACCATTGCTGAGGTTGAGAGCTTAAAATACATCTCATTATTAAGTTGAAAAAATTCTTTACTCTTTATATGCTATTGAATATTATATAATTGCAAATATTTATGAACTCCATAACTTTGTAGCTGAGTATTTATATGTACATGTTATAACAGGTGGCACTGTTGTATACAGTGGAACCTTGACTTACGTCATTAATCCGTTCCAGTGGTCTAGACTTAAGTCAAACATGACTTAAGTCAAACGAACGTTTCCCATAGAAAGTAATGGGAAAGCGGATTAATCCGTTCCAGATGATGAACAAGACCCCCGAAAACAGCAATTTAACACAAATTTGACTGGGATAGGAGATTCCTTCTGGGGATGTAAATGAAATGTCTCTTCAAAGAGAGGAGGAGGCAGTGGAATTATAGTCCACAAGTTATACGCCTCCACTTTTTAATGTTCATAGAAACAATGTCTAACATTTAAGTTTTACTGATTTTTAACCTGACGTTCCAAGTTCTGAACAACTCTATGCTTACCATTAGAGTCCCACAACTGTACAGCTCCCCAACTAAAATGCTTCCATTGTGGACCAGACTTCTGCAGCCAGTTTTTTTACAAGACTGAGCTGACTGTCTAACCAGCGAGGCCAGCCCCGAGCTCCCGGCCCTTCTTCTCCTCTGGCAGCAGCGGCGGCTTCGGTGAGGCTGAGGACCAGCTTCAGGTGCACTGAGCTGGTCTCGCTGAAGCCGCCGCTGCCGGAGGAGGGGAAGAAGGCAGGAGCAGTTTGGAGGCGGCAGCCGCGATCCTGGGATGTGGCTGCCGCCCAATTCCGGTGCCTTGCGCCGGGGCTCCGAGATGTAAGTCAAAGCCTGCGACTCAAGTCAAACAGGCCCCTTCTTGATGCAAGTCAAATATGCTGTAAGTCAAGCAGTATGTAAGTCAAGGTTCCACTGTATAGCCTAGTGTAGGAAGCTTTTAAAACTTGCAGGCAAGAGTCAACTTTCAATTTTCTGATAGATGTCACAGATTTGTCAATCTTTTGGCACACACTGAGTGACTCTTGGTCAGTATAGTATAAGTAGTTTGGATGCCTCCCCCCCCCCCCGCAATAGCCACCAAATGGGTTCATCTGAATAGTCACATCCTCTACTTTTTAGAAACCATAACGTGCTGCAGAGTTTCCCAAGCAGCTTTATTTCTCCCTCAGAGGGATTCTATATAATCTTCCCTTATGGACTGTTAATTTCTAGTGAGTTTCTCAGCAATTAAACTTGGATAATTTTCATTGAGCCAAATGCAGACATATTAAACATCTGTCCATAATCTGTACAGTGACCGTGACCACCACGATAACTGAAAATCCCCGATATGCAGATGCCGGTCGGGCCAGGCCTAGGGACGCTTGTTGGGGACTCTTGTACTTACGCCTAGCCTGGCGCTGCCCTGAACAGGCATGCAAAGGCCTTCCTGGGCCTGTTGGAGGCCCCAAAAGGGCTTCTGCAGGAACCGGAAGTGACCTACGGATTGCCAACAAAGGCCTAGAAAGGCCCTCGGAGGCCTCAGAAATGCTTTTGAGGAACCACGGTTGAGAAACACTGCCATAGACTGTCAAGACCTAATGACATCAAGGATCCAGGACACTAGACCATTATAAGATGAGACTGTAATGATCACTGCTAAGGTGTGCTATAAAACCTACAAACACCATTTTCATAATGTAACATAAACAAGTTTACTTTTTGCACCATCTTTTCAGTTCAGCCTTTAGTTTACTTCCATGCCAAAATGGCAAGCATGAATCAAATCCTTCAGAGCAATGCTCTCATATCGTAACCTTATTTTCAGACTTAGAGGAAAGTTGCCCATTTTTTAAATATTTAGTGTAAATATCTGTACTTTTAAATACACTTTCATTTTCAGAGCAGCTTTTTCTATATCCTTTAAACATTTTTAAAAGCATTTTATAGACAACTTTTCAAATATTGACACAGGGTATTTCACTTTTCTGGAAGGCATAACTTGATTTCTAGAAGGCATAACTTGATTACCTTATTAAATTAACCCATGGGACATTCTCAATTTGATTCTAACTTACTGTGACTCTTAAGATTTTTTAGATATTGAGAATTCAGAGGTTCTTTGCCTATTCCCTTCTGTGGATATTCCGGGACCATGTAGCTTGTCCAAAGCTACACAGGCTGGCTCTTCTCTTAGTATAGCATAGTGGGGGAGGGGTGTTCTCCAACCCTAGTTGTGCTGCCTGGTGCTTCCACTGTGCTGTCCACCCACCTTTGGCAGTCAGTTATTTGCTTGGAGCTCCCATATCCCAATTTTTCTTCCCTGCATCTCATCCAGATATAAAGGATTTCTATTAAAGGAGTTGAATTATATGATCTGTTTGTAAGTAGCTAGAACTCAGTAGCTCTTGATCAAATAGACCTAGGTTGCAATTAAAACACAAACAAATCAAACTGGATGATTGTCATACCAGTTCCTGTTACAACTGTCTTTCCCTGAACTGTCCAAACTGCTGGCTTTGCCTTGATATTAGACGACTGAACTCTCCTCCTCCTCTCTCCTAACCCTCAATAACAGTCGTCTTCCTTTTTTCTGTCAACCATTCTAATTTTCACAACTCTCCTTCAACTTTGCCATTTCCACAATCCTGTTGAGCTAAAATAATAAAAGTAAAGGCCACCCTTCTGAGTTGGATCAGGAGCTAGTAGCCAGCCCTACTTCAGTACAGGCTGACTTGTGGTCTCTTAAACGAGTCAAATATTTGAGGGAATGCTTCCCTCAGAATCATGTTCAATGAAGCAATATCTTAGACCTGAGGTGTTATAGAAGAATTTATTCCATCTATCAAAAAAGTATTTACATGAAACAGTAGAAATTGGATTTCTATTATGATGGGAATTTCACCTGTAGTCTCATATGCAGCGCCTGAGTTAGGTATGATGGGATGTCAATGTTAGGGATTTAGTAGCAAATAGAAATTTTGATATTGAATATTGCAATTTATCCTACATTAATTGCTGCCTGTTGACTTCTTACAAAATATACTCTGCCAGGACAAAAACAAAGGACGAGTAGAAGCTGCTATATTGAACCCATCCTTGCTCTGGTCCTTATTGCTTGATTCTGTCATTTTTGGGATGACTATATAAGAAAAGATTGACACCTACTTTCTTCTTTCTTGCAGTAGGTTTCTTTGTAAAACGGATAGGCTTTCAATGCATTGATAGTTTGTTGAGAGTGTACAATTGTGCCATAAAAGACTGAATGTCTTCCTTAGAGAAGAGTAATATCCTAACTCCCAAGCCACTGTTTAACACAAATCTTACAGATACAGGATGCTTTGTGAATTCCAATTCTGTGTTGTGCTCTCTAGCAGGCAAAGCATCATAAACCACGGGAAGACTCTGGGAATTCTCTGAAGGGTAGGTCTGCTTCAGAGAACAGATGAAAAGTATCCTGCCTGCATTCAACTTGAAATTCTCAAGACGACTTACAGATACACCATATAGTATACACCATATGTATACACCATATACATAGATGCTGTTTAACATCTATGTAAGGCCGCTGGCTGGGGTCATCAGGAGATTTGGGCTGCGTTGTCATCAGTACGCTGATGACACGCAGCTCTATCTCTGTTTCTCCACCTCTGCAGTGGAAGCTGTCCGGTCCCTCGACCAGTGTCTGGAGGCGGTTAAGGCTTGGACCAAGGCCAACAGGCTCAGACTCAACCCTGAGAAGACCGAGGTGATGTTCTTCGGGAGTTCCCCGTCTGGGTATGGAGGCCCTCTCCCCAGTCTGGAGGGTGTTTCCCTCCAGCTGGCGGAGAGGGTTCGGAATCTGGGTGTGATCCTGGACCCGGCTTTGTCCCTGGATGCTCAGGTGGCGGCCGTGGCCAGGACCGCATTTTTTCATCTTCGCCAGATCGCCCAGATTCGCCCCTACCTAGACGGGGACTCCCTGAGAACAGTGGTCCAGGCGCTGGTGATCTCGAGGCTGGACTACTGTAATGCTCTCTACATGGGGTTGCCCTTGACTCTCCTCCGGCGATTGCAGCGGGTGCAAAATGCAGCGGCCAGACTGGTGGCGGGTGCGCGTCGCTATGACCACATCACCCCGGTTCTGGCCCGGCTGCATTGGCTACCCGTTGCCTCCCGGATCAGATTCAAGGTCTTGGTTTTAGTTTATAAAGCCCTCCATGGCTTGGGCCCGGATTACCTGACGGAGCGGATCGCCCAGCGGTCAACATCGGCCCGACCGGTTCGGCAGTCGCGGGCGCACTCGCTGCAGGTTCCATCCCTCCGAGAAGCCAGGCGGTCCCGTACCCGGAACCGGGCTTTCTCGGTGGCTGCTCCAACCTTATGGAACAGCCTTCCCAGCGAAGTGCGCTCTGCAGAGTCCCTGCTGGCCTTTCGTAAAGCGGTGAAGACCATCCTATTCCGCGAGGCATTTGGTGACCTAGCTTAGCCTTTTTTTTTTCCTTTCTTTTTTCCGCCATCAATACCTAGGTCGAATTTTTTTTGACATAGCAGCGGTGAGGTCTTAATTAAAGGGTGCGCCCCTGCTGCTGTTCTTTTTAAATATGCTTTTATTAATCTATGTTGATCTGCTGATTATGTCTCCTTATTGTGTTGTAGTGTACCTATTATGTGTATTTCCTGATTTGTTCTGCTATGTTCGCCGCCCAGAGTTCCCGGTGGGAAGATGGGCGGGATATAAATTCAATAATAAATAAATAAATAAATAAATAGTAAGCAAGGCATGCAAAGGCAGATGCTGTGCAGCTCATCCAAATTGGGGTAGAACTAGAAAGGTCAGGGAAAATTAAGAATCCATCTCCTCTCCAGGAAACGTCTTTATTAGTAACTTGAAAAAATGGACAAACACAGGATTATGAGATAGATACGGTTCTGGAATGATGACTAAATTTTAATACAACAGAAACCTATATTCGTCCAAGTTCATGAAGCTGATAAAAATGAAGTAGAAACTGCATATAGTGATCACTTGGGAAATAAAATTGATTAGACAAGGTTTTGTGTCGCTGAATGACTATTTAATATGTTTGGAGTTGTTTTTATAAACAGCTGTTTTCCCACTAATGAGGGCTTTCTTTGCCTTTCCATAACTGTGAAAGAGGTAGTTCTGAATATGTAAAAATACATCCCAAACCCTACATTTATTCTGTAACAAAGTTGGTGGTTTCATTTCTCAATTTTAACTTTTTTTCCTGGTTTGTTCATATTATCAAAAACAAGGGCTCAGAATTTATCAGCTTTTGACTGCATTTGTAACAAAAAAAACTATTTAAAGGTAATTGTATAATATAATAATTTGTAATAATTGTGTCTAGTGTTAAGTTGAACATACAAAATATAAATTAACAAGTAAACCAAGTTATACATTTCACATTCCTGATATGGATACGTAAAGTCTGGCCTGTTTTTGTCTCCACCTCCTTTCTCTGTTGCTCCCAAGTATTTACCTCATATACTGTAGCCCTTTCTGGTTATTAGGTCCATATGAAAGTGTGCATCCAATGAAAGGAAAGAGTGGCAAGCACAACCCTGCTCTGTTGTTTTCCTCCTCTTCTGATGTGTAGAGGGCATATGTTTGCACCAGATAACTTCACTTTGAACAGGCATCCAAATCCTTCCGAGAGTCTTCACATAACAGACAAGGCAGATATTGCTTTCTTCTGTAGCCACACTGCAGAACACTTGCCTTTTTCATGTGGGCAGAGATGAGAATAGCGACGGAAGTCGCAAAGATACTATCCTTCTCTTTGTTCCCTTATCTCATATACTGAGGTTACTGTATGTGTGCCAAACTTCTGAGTTTCACTTCTGAATTTTGATTAACTGATTTGACATTGCATGCATATGTAATAGCCATCCATTGCCACTCTTGGATTCACACTGAATAGTTAACGAGTATCTGTTATCAAGGGGCATAGGATGTTTGATCAATTTCTCAGCTGGAGTTGTGAGAGCACCCTGAAGAGAACAGAAACCAGAAGAATAAAAATCTCTTTGACAAAGTTGTCACTTTTCTTTATAGCTGCGTGTACATGTGAGGTGGTAGTGGTGATGGAAAATCAGTCTGTACATTGTGACTGAATCAGAAACACTGTTTGGAACAAAGTAGCATTGCCGTATTTGAAGACAAGCTGTTATCTTATTTTCTATGTTAGAGGGTCCTAATCAAGGGACATGAATAAGCTAGACCCCTTTTAAATTGTCTGGCAATGATGCCATTGGAAGATTCAGAACAATGCCTGTTGCTCAGAAACCCTTTTTGGTAAAGTGTTCTGCTTATATACCGCCCCATACCACTACAAGTAGTCTCTGGGCGGTTTACAATTTTAATTACAGTGTGCAGGCTACACATTGCCCCCCCAGCAAGCTGGGTACTCATTTTACCGACCTCGGAAGGATGGAAGGCTGAGTGAACCTTGAGCCTGCTACCAGGGATTGAACCCCTGGTCGTGAGCACAGTTTTACCTGCAGTACAGGCATTTAACCACTGCAGTAGTTTATAGTTTCCTTGATAATATTTATCTAATGGCACATCTTCAAAGATTCAAGTACAGTAATCTCTGTGGCTATCTCTTTTCATACATAAACTATTTAAATTGAAATTAGATTTAAGCCGGTTTAATTGCACTTCACTCCAATTTGTCTCTTATCTGGTTACATCCAAAGAATTTTTTACTGAATTAGTGATTATATTATTCATATGCTACCTTTCTCCCAGTAAGGTACCCACAGCAGCTCATGATATATACAGCTGTGACAGAGTTAAAATTCTATACCAAATTATATTAAAAACAATAAAACAATCAGGATTGAATCCAAGATATAAACAATTCAAAACATGTGTAGAAGCTTTTAAAAATGTCTTTATTTCATAAACATCCAGAGCAAACATCTCAAGGAATGCTCACAGCTGGTAGAGTAGCTTCAATTGTGAAAAGGCATTCTCGGCCATCACTGAGACCTGTGCATGGTTGAATGCAGGAATAC
This sequence comes from Phrynocephalus forsythii, assembly GCA_029282475.1. Taxonomy (NCBI): domain Eukaryota; kingdom Metazoa; phylum Chordata; class Lepidosauria; order Squamata; family Agamidae; genus Phrynocephalus; species Phrynocephalus forsythii. The sequence continues at coordinate 78,665,773 of JAPFRF010000003.1, forward strand.
GCCCTAGCTGCAAATTTAGGTTTTCAGGGAGAGTGAAACCCATCCAGTACAGCCCAGATTCCTATCCCCTCATTTGCCTTGTGACAGACCAAAAACACTGATGTCTTGTTTGGATCAAATTTCAGTTTATTATCCATCATCCAGTCTATTATTGACAACCAGAGATGGGTACAAAGTGCTTTGCCATGCTTCATGCTGATTCGGACTTGTGGAAACCTTCCTCCTGGCTGATTGGTCCACTCACTTTTTTTTGAGTGGAATGATCTGCTGCTGTGTTCCATCTCTAGTGGTGCACCCACTCTGGGCAGGAGCTTGAATTGCCCTTCCATGCCTCCTTAGGCAGCCAAACTTTCATCAGCTCTGTGGGAAGAATCCCTTTCCTGCCTCCTTGTTGGATTGGTCACCATCTGATTCCAAGGAAGCTGGTTAGTGCCTATACTGGTGTCTGTTGTCAGTATATAGGGGCACAAAGCATCTCATTGTGCTTCGTGTCAATTTGTATGGTGTAATGTGCACCCACTCCTGCCCTGCCCACTCAGCGTTCTTCATGCAATGCTGGGGTCCTCCTCCTCCTCCCGTAGCACACCAGTCTGAGTAGGAGCCTGGTGAAGTGGGGACTGGTGTGCTACAGGACAAAAATAGGACCCCACCAGTTCATGAAGAATGGTGAGTGGGCTGGACAGGGGTGGGTGCATTTTACGCATGACACCTTTGGTGCCATGCATACAAATTGGCATGAAACACAAACTGCTTTGTGCCCCTAGTCTACTGACCACAGGCACCAGTTTAGGCACTAAGCATCTTCCTTGGGATCAGATGGAAGGGAGGGAGACAGTTGTTTGTCATCAGCATACTTATGGCACTGAACTCCCAAACTCTGGACATCCTCTCTCAGCAGCTTATTTTATTTATTTATTTATATATTTTTGCATTTCTAGACTGCTCCGATTTCCCCCAGTGGACTCTGGGCGGTTTACAGTGAAAGCCAAATAAATAGTCAAGAGTTAAAAAATCAAAAAGCAAAAAGCAAATGTTGGTGTTGATGTTGAATAACATCATGTTGAAGTTGAATATCATGGGGGACAGAAGTGAACCCTGTGGGACACCTGATCAATGACTAGGGTATCAAACCTGTGTTGTGCTCATGAACTCAGAGGGGTTTAGAGTAGATGCTGTGTTTCTATGGGAAGTTATTTATTTATTTTAGAATATTTTTACCCTGCCTTTCTCCTTGGAAAAGGATCCAAGGCAGCTTACAGTAACGAGGGACAATATACAGTCCAGTACAATTAAGACATACAGTTTTTATCCATGGGCTGTCAGACTGCTGAATGGGAAATAATCCCAGGACAAGTATAGAAGAACTGACCTGTGGGCTGGCGCATTCTGTGTCAAGTACACAGGGTGCAATAAGACTGAGTGATTGCCAGTGAGATGGGGGCGGGATGGTGGTGGGGGTGGGCATGGGAGACTCAGCTAATTTCATTGTGCACATGTTGTACATTGACAATAAAGGTATTATTATTATTATTAGTATTCAAGTTTGAGAAGAGGGAATTGAGGGACATCTTATAGCATTAAAAGACAAGATTAAAGCTACAGGGGAACGCAAGTTGGAGTAGAATATAAACGTCTTACTCTTCATTTTTCTGTAACATCTTCATGCTTTTATGAAATATTTGTCATCCAAGAGTTACTATGTCAAATTGCACAGACCACAAATATTTTATTACGGAGCCCTACTAATTTTCCTTTCTTTTCTTATCTGCAGGAGAGGAATAGAAACAAACAATAACTATATGGAGATGGTCCTGCTAGAATTACAACACTAATGATGTAGACTTTGGAAATGCCTAATATGTCTAAGAAGACGTTATTAAAGCTTTGTTCCTGCTTAAGGTGACATCTTTGAACACTTTAACACAAAAATGACTCTTCTTGTAATGGTTCTCATCAGTGCATCTGCCCTTATACTCTCTCACCAAACACACTTGAGAACTGTAACTTCGTCAAGCACTTTCTGTCCTGAAGCTTTTACCAGTATCTGCTGTCTTTTGTAATTATGCATCCTAGCTAAGGTACAGGAGATGGAACGAATGCAAGGATTCATTAACTCTTTGAATTTGTTAAATACTAACAATTAACCATCATAAGTGGTTCAATGATGTGAGATTCACATTGCTTCAACTTATTTTTCTTTGGTGTAGTTTTTTAATTGTCAGTTTTTAGCTGTTCAGCAGAATTTAAAGCAAAATCATGCCATATTTAGTCCTGGAGTAAAACTCAAGTCTAAATGTTCATGTGAAAATTATTGTAGTAAACTTTAATATGGCAAAGCAACTTTGATCTACGGTTTAGCCAAATGAATTATAACATGAAATTATATTAGAATGACATTTCCCTTGTTTCAAACTGTTTGGTGTAGAGAATATTAATATATGCAGCTTGGTGGGCCGCACCAGTTAATGCACATTTCCTTTTTTTTCCCTGTAACATGTATACTGAAAAAAGTGCATTTGTCTGAGGAACTGTTTTGTTTGCTACCACTCAGTCTCAGTTTTGAGTACATGTACCTCAGTCTAAATCAGACTTTTTATGACCTTTATAACTACACTTAAAATCTTTAATTCCTATTTCTGGGTGTTTGCAAGCCTGAAAAGATTGCTATCATGAAAGTGAAAAATTTATTCCTCTAGGTGATTCACTAGCTAAATAAACATAATTCTTGTTTTAGCAAGCATATACTCAGTTTCTCAGATTTTGTTTGTTCCCAGCTCTGAATATAATAGTCTGGTATTCTTTCAACTCAAAGTACTTTGGGAAATAAACGTTTATCCATGGTTTCAGTTTGTATGCTCTCATGGCTGTGTTTACATGTTATCTGTTAGTACTATATAATAAAAGCCTAGGTACCATATTCACCTGAATATTTTCTATGCTACTTTTTAAACTTTCCTTTTAATGTTTCCACATGAATAAATACATCAGCCATTTTAGCAATGTGAAATACAAAGGAGCTGCTAATAAAACCGTTCTCTTTTTAAAAACCAGTATAGAAAAAGATAGAAAGAATTCTTTAAAAACTATTGCGTGAATGAATACATCTTCCAAACATACTTTGACATCATGTCTGGAATGTTTCACTGACAATCTCTATTTCTGAAGTGTTGGGGGTTAGTGAAAATAATACTAGAAGTGGCGTATTCTGATCTTGAACATGCCAGATTTTGTCATTACCTTTAAAAAACAGTTTTGGCTGCTATGTGCATTTTACACCTTCACTGTTCTACATAGTAGGAAAATGGAGGAAGGCAGAGAAAGAATCTTCAGTGGAATAAACCCCCCCCCCGGCCCCCGAGTGCTGGCCAGTTAAGGCAAACTATGGCCAGGAGTGTGGAGGATTTAACACACACTCCAGGGCTAGTCTATATCTATCTACCTTTTGGGAACAGTGAGCAAAATCTGAAGCTTTGCTTAATTGCCCCCTGGTCACTCCCTCTCTGCGACACATGGTTAGAGTAGCAACAGTAGGAAATGTTTCTGCTGGCACAATTAGAAGACTTGAGACTTTCCCATCGTGCTCTGCCTATTGATAGGCAAGTTCTGCAATTAGCCTGTGTCTCAGAACATACTCCTAGAGATTACAAAACTACCCTAAAATAAAAGTCTGGAAAGATTTCCCTATATTATTGGATATAGGTTCCACGGAGCACTTAGGGAGTTCCTTTTTCCCATGCATAGTTTCAATAAATTATGCACTGCAATGTTATGTTGTAACATTGGTTTAATTTAAATGTACCATAGCTTCTGTTGGGTTGCCATGTGTGAAGAATGAATTCTTTAGGCTGACAATTTTACTTTGTTCCACTGAGTGTATGGAAGAGTGATTATTAAGTTGGAACCACAGTAAACATAAAATTAGTTGAAAACATATTGGAAGTAAAAACAAAGTGATGAAAAGTCAATTTGTGAAGGATACTGAAAATAAACTGTTGCAATTTAATACCATCAAAAGCAACTGGGCATGATTAAGGCATAAATCATAAAGCTGATTAAAGTGCAAATCAAATATATTAATGTAAAGGGAAAATATAAATCACTATTGGGAGTATGGAGTAAAACCTTGCTCTAGTGTGCTTTCCATCCTTGCTAACTCCAAAGCATTGCTAATTTCCAGTTTATGAGAATGCATCTCTTCTTGTCCAGTGTAAACGTCAGAATCCTTATATGTTTTCAACGAAAAAGATTCTACAAAGTATTTCAAAAGATTTTCCATGCAAAATTTCAAAAACATTTCAGAAATACAGTAATCAATGAGTATTGATGTGACCGGCGGGGGGCGGGGGAACCAAGGTATTTTGCAAGATGTGGTAGCAAAGCTGAGTTTGGATGATAAGTAGTTTCTCTAAGACTAACATACTCAAGACTCACTAGTAACTTGTCACCGGAGCACCACACATACCCCATTAAACCTCATCTTGGAGCTACTCCTGCCAATGCTTCAGGAAAGAAAGCTACAGTTAAGGAGAGGTAAAATCTGAGTAGGAATATCAGGAGAATGGCACTGTCTTGTCCTTTCATTTTGAGAAAAGGCCTCAACACACAACTAGAATACTTCATCTTAAGGGGGGGGGGAGATTACCAGCACATGTAGCCCAACCTCTACTTTGCTCAAGTAAAAAATCAGCACAGTTCTAATTCCCTGTCAATTCTCTGTTGATTGAGTTTTGTCATTCCAATTAAAACTAGTCCTGTATTGACTAATTGGAAAACTAATGTTTAGCAATATGTCTGTGAAGATTCTCAGTCATCCAGGTGAGTTTATCTGGAAGTTGATTCATGGCTACTGGACTTCTTTTTTGAGAGATAGAAACGTTTCGCTGTTCATCCAAACAGCTTCATCGGTCTGAATACAGCTAGTGCAAATCCTCCATCTTATAGGCAGCTTTGACCTCGTCACCCTGGCCTGAACTAGGCTCATAAGTGGCCTAAATAGCCATTAAACAGAAGGATGGCCCAACATAGGAGGGGCAACAGGTCAGGACCAGAATCAGCAGTACACCTCCATTTGAAGGACAAAGGGCACTCTTTCAAAGATGAGGATGTACACATATTAGACAAAGAAGAGAGCTGGTTTGAAAGAGGAGTAAGGGAGGCCATTCATGTGAGCATTGAAAACCCCTCCCTCAACAGAAGTGGTGGGCTCCGGCATAGTCTATCTGCTACTTATCAGGCTGTGCTTTCCAAAGTCCCCAGGCAAATCAAAAAGCCTTCACCACCAAGGCCATAGCTAACGACCCATTCTTGATAGGTTTCAGCACCTTAGGCCATTGTTCACCTTAAGGCTAAGGATACTATTGTCTCCCTAATGAGCCTATTTAGGCCACTTATGAGCCTAATTCAGGCCAGGGTGACAAGAGGTCAAAGCTGCCTATAAGATGGAGGATTTGCACTAGCTGTATTTCTTTCTCTCAAAAAAGAAGTCCAGTAGCCATGACTCAACTTCCAGATAATGTTTAGCAATTTCTTTGTTCGTTTTCAATTGCAGCCAGAAATTCCAGAACTGTGAATCATTGGTACTGCATCACTTGCCATAAATCTGTCATCCAATTTTGAATGGAAATAGTTTATCAGAGGGTTTTTAAGCTTTAGAGACAAAGTATAATGTCTTATCTGAAGTACAGATGATAATCGACAATTTAAAAAAATATAGATTAAAGATTCAAAATTAATCATGATTCCTTTTCTGTAATAGTTTTTTAAATATTAAAATTGCTTCATGAGAAGAATATAACCCAATGAAGTACAGCATTAGCAAATGGTTTGTATAACATGAAATCTGTACAAAATAAAAATTTCCGGAGATAGGGGAAATTTTCTTAACAGAATCGCCTATGGGGCAAATCTGTACAACATAAAAATGCTTGCAATTAGGGATTACTCTGTTTTCAATGCATTCCTATGGGAAATTTGTATAAAGGAAAATTTGCTTAATAGAATTTCATTTGAAATGAATTAATTCCTTTATACAAGATACCACTGTATGTATAAAGTGTTGTATTGACTATTTTGTACCCACACTGTTCAGAGATAACATTTCCTATAAAGTTGACTTCTTACTTAAAAGGAGTTTCCAGTGCAGGATGATTTATGCAGGATGTTACATTATCCCCAAATATTTCTCATTTGTTCCAGGCAAGGGTATATGTTAGTCTTACGCTGCAGCTCATATACCACCACCCCAACACATCTGCACTTTTCTTTGCCTTCTATCCACCCAACCCAAAGAAATTCCATCCTAGGTTTTTACATTCCAGATTTTCCTATCAAGAAGTTGAGGCCCTGGTCAAAAATGTTCTTGTTCATAGCTCTCCAACATAGCATTGGGAGGGGAGGAGTGACCTTGTACTTGCATCCTTCAAGGAGGTATTTCCATATGAATATGTTCGTATTTTCTTAGAAAGCACATGAGCAACAAGTGTAATGCAACCATGAATTGACAGGGTAAGTAGTTTTGGTAAGTAGTTCTTTTGTGATTTTCAGTCATACCAATACAAATTCTGGAAACAACCTGTTTTGAATCTCCCTGAATACAGTGGCAAACTGCTTTCCCACAGAAACCACCTGGGTGTTTTTAGTACATGCTTCTTATATTAAATGCTTCATATATGAATCGGATCTTGATATAACATGCAGAGCTGGTTGTAGTTTACAAAAATCAGTGTAATACCAGATAATGTCTCCTATTATGCACACACAAATTTTATTTCAATGGTAGTTAATGGGCATGATTTCCTGCACCTCTCTGTATTATTCACCACCATTGTTTAAGTCATATGCTGCATGTTTTCTTAATCTTTGTAACAGTGTGAATTGCAAAATAAATTTGCCTAATTATATGTTTTAGATGCCCAGAGTGCTTACTATCTCAATTTCAGTAGCCGGAGTAGTGATTTTTTTTCTGGCAAAAAGGGTTTAGGATTGGTTTGTGCAAAAGGCAGAAACTTGCTATCCCATTGTAATAATGCTGCAGAACGATGGTGGCTATTAGACATGGACAGTTCATATTTTATACAAAGCACCAGCACCGCAGGTGCCATTCCCTAACCCTGCTCCCCCGGGCATCTGGGTCACTTATTGAACTCTGCACTCCCAGGGTCCTCCTTCAATGCTGGTGCTCCTATTTAGGCAGGAGCCCAGCTAGCCCTTCCCTGCCTTCCCAGTCAGCTGACCACTCCAGTGAGCAGGCAGGATGGAGAGTCCCCCCCCAATTAACTGGGGAGTGGTTGGCTACCTGAGGAGGTGGGGAGGGGTCGGCCAGATTCCTTTCCGAATTGAAGCGCTGGTGTTGAAGAAGGAGCCCAGTAAGTGGCCTGGAGGGCCTGAGGAGGTGGGTATGGGTGACCGTGGTACCTGTGGTGCTGCACCTCGTACTTCATACAAAGCACATACCCATATCTATTGGCAATATCAAAATAAAATTTTAAGTAATGCCGTTTTTTGTTTCTGTTTCTTTGCAGTTACTTTAATGAAAGTCAACCAGCTGAGATCCTATTGGGCATAGTCCACCTGCAAAGTGGGAATGCTGTCATTGACAGTGAAAAATTGCTGCTGATTAAAAGCATCCTTTTTGCAATTTTGGGGTGCACACAATTTTGCTATATTGCGTGCAAGCCACGTGCACTTTGAAATTGCAGTAGGAAGCCTTCATTCATTCATTCATTCATTCATTCATTCATTCATTCATTCATTCATTCATTCAACTTATAAGCCACCCACTACTTTAATCACCAGCAATCTACACTCTGAATAACAGCATTACTGATAGGCAGGCAGAGCTGCACAACAGAATTTCAGACTATCTTTGAATTCCTTAATGAGAAAATTAGGCTGTTGGGTTTATCAGCTTACTTTGCATAACTTTATTCTTGGATGTATATATGGACCTATGCCATATGCCTAGTACTTTAGGACGAGGCAACTAGGTTCTGTTTTTTGAACAGTTCTGGGTGTGTGTGTTGCACTCTTATTTTCAAACTTTTTATAGCATAAAGGATTTGGAATATTAAATATTGTTTCTCATAATACTAAAATTTGAACCCTAATTTAAAAATTAGAATTTTAAAAAATAAATTGATGCATATAGCATTGGTTTTGATCCAAGCACACTAATAGGAATTGCTGTGATCAGATAACTTTCAAGATTTCATGCTTTTAGATTTTTAATGTGAACCTTAGGGGTGCTTTAGACTTACAACAACTACTTGCAGTGTACCCAATGCATCATTATGTGCACATGATCTCTATCTCTTCTGTTTTTAAACCTCACACTCCGTGGGACTTCATTCTCAATTTGCCACACACTTTCTGAGTTTGAAAACTGTGGCAAACATACACAGTTTCATATGTCACTTGTGCTGAACTCCCTGTTTGTAGTCCCTTATATTAAGATCTCTGCATCAAGACAGAATCATCAAAATAAAAAGCACATAATAGGATGCTTTGAGTATATATATAAAGGTGTTTGGACACTAATTAATAAAACTGCAGTCCTATACTCATCTGGTATGATTCAATTACACTACTGAATAGCTGTACATAGGATTTTGCCTTGTATCTTTGTTCTTTCTTTTATTCATAGCTGCATTGTATGAAAGAGCAGCACACTGCCCATTATATGAAGCATTCTCAAAAATACCAGTGAGTTAAAACCACTGGATCCCTACATTGGCATAATCTGTTGGAGAGAGCATTTGGAGTAGGGAAAAGCAACCCTTCCAGATGTTGGATTGCAATTCCTATCAGCTTAAACCAGTATAGTCAGAGAAATATAACTAGCTGCTTTCACATGACATCTAAAAGATTGCACTGAGTCCCTCCCAATGTAGAGAAAAGATCCTTCTTGAATGAAACCATTCACTGTTTAATAGCCCAATAGACACCAACTGGTTGGATGAGTTTTATTCTAAAGGCACAAGGCTCAGTGATCTGGTGTGGGAAACCTATATATTTTGGTTAGCATCCAGATATGCACTGCCCACAGAAGTGGCCTTAACTGGAGTGTAATAAATACAGAGGAAATTCCAGCTGACACAGATGGGGTATTTATAGGTTTGGACATGGTGGAATTTGAAAGCTTGAGAGTTTTAAGAAACATTACTCATGGATTATATATAGTTCCAATGAGAAAGACTGCTTCAAAGGAAGGCAACAGCAACTTTCTTAATTTGTCATGTGTTCTTAAGTAGCTGATTTCTTTAACCTCATTAACTAAAGGAATGCATATTTGAAATTCAAATAACATCTTTTGTCTGTAGTAATTGCACCTGTTTTCTTTCCTGGGGACTTGTGTGTGGGCAATTGCACCAATGTTACTTTTAAAACCATGCCTTTGGAACTTATAGTTGGGTTTCCTCCAAGAGAAGACTAGTCAGGATGGTAAGCTGCTGAACATCAGATCTTTTGGCAAAGCATACATATATGTTTGAAAGCAGTTGAGTACGCTAACAGTTTGCTTTGTGGTATCTCCAAACATACAAAGGACATTTGACATGGCTGCTGATTTCTGCTAAAGGATAGCATGTTATCTAAATCCTTACTCACCTGATTAATTGGAGGCACTCACACATATGTGAGCACATGTTGGTGTAAGGATACCTTCAAACATGCTAAAAGGATCACACTTAAGTCTTGCACTCTTAAAGAGATGATTAGGGTCTCTAGATGGGTCAGTGGGTAGTAAGAATTGGAATGTTTTATCTCTTAACTATTGTACAATATCTAACAATAGCAGCAACTAAGCTTTCTCTCTTTTATGCTCTCTTGAAATGCATCTTGGATGGGGGGGGGAGGAACCACAAGCTGATTTTTGTGTTGTTCTGGCCATATTTTTAGAGGCCCCATAATCTTCCCAGGCCTCTGTTTTGTTAGAACCTTGGGGTTCAAATAAAACTTTAAAATGGAAGCAGATACTATAAGCCTAAAGTCTTCTATGTCCTATTCTTCCTGTAACCTATACACAGTAGAACCCCTGTATCCATGGGTTCATTTATCCGTGGTCTGAAAATATTAAAAAGGAAAATCCAGAGTACTGTATATATTTTCACATGTATTATCATAACAGGACACTAGAGGCTGTGCTATAAATACTTTATAATGCATGTAAAAATAATTCTTCTGTTCTTCCTTTTACCATACTAGCTTATGTATATAGTTTGCTATTTTTGGTTTTCAGCATCCTCAGTGGGCTTGAAACCAATACCCAGTGGATATTGGGGTCCTACCATTGCATTTGAAAATAGCGACCAGTGCTTAGACATTGCTAATACAGTTAGCTGAACAACAGTAAAAAACCCACAAACAAATGACTGATACATGTTCTATTCAGCTGGGCAGCAAATGCTGACTTAATTATGCACGGGAAGAGAAAAATATGACATGGCAGAAGACCAGTAGATAATCATCAGGATTAAAATTGCCCTTTCTTCATGGTCATAGAACTGGTCATTATAAGTCCTCTCACCTGTCAAACCTCAGTGAGAGGGTGAGAAGAGAGTGAAAGAAGTGGTTCGCACTGGAAAATACACCAACCTTCAAAGGTACATACCATATATATGCGTATTGGTTGATTTGTTCTTTAGCAGATTGATAAACAAGGTTGTCCACGAAATTGATATTACTGTAAACTAAGATTTATTTTATTTTATTTTTTATTTTATTTAGAATATTTTTACCCCACCTTTCTCATTGGAAAAGGACCCAAGATGGCTTACAATAATGAGGGACAATATACCATCCAGAACATTTCAGACATAGTTTAAGTTACGAACAGGGAATTAGAAGATAGGGAAGGAAGGTTTCTATATCTGAATCAGTAGAGGCAGCATTATTTTCTAAGCCATGCTTCACTTGGGCTGCCTGTCTTAATTAATGTATCATCTTCAAATCCAGCCTTAGTCCCTCATCTCAGGTTAAAAATTCCCTAACTCAGCAAAGTTTTATGCAGGCAACAGAAAAAAGGGTGGCGAATTACTTGGGTCATATTAGGTAGATTTAGCCATGTAGGGATTTCATTTCCCTCCATACTGGGGAAGGTAACTGTACTTGCGTGGAAGAAAATAAATACTTTTTGAGTGTTTCATTTGGATTCAAGCCCACTTGAACTATTTATTTCCCCCCTTCTTACAATGGACCCAAAGCAGCTCAAATCATTAGAAAGAAAATGTTTACAAGCTAAAAGCAGTAAATATGAATATTTTAAACAAAATATACTAAAAAGGTAACCTGGTGGGCAGGATCAAAGGTGAAAGGGCAGGGTCAAAAATACCAACATATCTGAGCTTAAAGCTGTTACTGGCAGGAGCCTTACCCTGGCTAGTAGCACTTTGCCTGTTTACATGGGGGTGGAAGAGGTGGGAGAACAGCAGACAAGTTCATGCCTTGGATGTGGTTGTCTGTAGCCACAGGGCCAGAATGGGACACAGGCGGCCGGGGTGTGTGTGATTTAGATCTTGCTGCTCTCCACCTCATCATATTCACAGTTCAGCCTTGGCTTGTGCACCACTGACAGTTCAAAATAGGGTGGGAACTTCTGGCTTTCTAGATGTTGGATCTTCCAACCTTCATCAGCCCCAGCAAGAAGAGCCCAGCGTTGGGAAGAAATGGAGCTCATTGTGCAGCAACATCTGGAAGGGCCTTCATTGATCCAGAGTGTACTGGAATGCTTGGAACTAGTTCTGTATATTGAAAAAAAAGTAACTTTTCCCCCATCAACCTTACCAAAGCACTGGTGAGTGTCTGCAGGCAAAATTGGAAGCCTTTATTCCAGAGTGAAGGTTATTCAACATGTCCTTCCAGCAGAAATCCTGTCAACTGCTTGCTGTGGACATTTCAAAAAATAGAAAGTAACCAAATTGGCTATATGAACTTGAGAATGTGCCTATTTACTTTCACAGAGGGAGGCTGTTCACAAGTCCTTATGGAATTGGCACAGCTCAGTGAGAGAGAATGTCTAGATATGGAGTTAGGGCTTGGCATTACAATGTTCTGTTGTGCCTTTTAAGAGTCAACTTGTGTGATTTTGGATAAGCTATGCAATCTCAAGACACTCCCGGAAGAAGGGAATAGTAAACTTAGCACTCTGTACCTAGAAAGGCCTGTAAAGGGTTCACATAAACTGGAACCAACTTGTTGCACATAATTACAAAGCTCTGTTATTGTACTACACCATATCTGGATCATTAAGAAATACGGGTAGTTTTCGCTGACATCTGTCAGTGCTCCGTACTGTTGAGTAGCCAATCTTTTTGTTAAGTTTGCTTTATGTACTGTGTAGGATACCTGGAATCCAGTGGTATTTAAAGAGGATGTTTTTTTACCTTAAAGAGCTGAAAGGATTACCTCAGCTGTTAGTGTTCTTAGAAAGGTGAGAACTCTGCTGCCACCCACTTGTCCCCTACCATTGTTGCTATACAGGAGCACTTATAAGGGGAGTGTTGGCAGGGAAGAAGAGGGTCTGAATGGCGGCAACTGGAGTAGGTTGTGACTGGATGCTTTCTGAGCTTAGCCCCTATACAACTAACTCTCCCACAAGGCCTACTGTACTATACACCCAGTGTAACAACATAAGAACAGCCCTGCAAAGTTTTATCCAAAGCTAGTCTAGTCCCAAAATAATGAACTAGATGCAACATTGAGAAACAACAGCTGATGCATAACATAATAACACAATAGCATGGATCCCAATAGTCACGGCTGTAAATGAGCTAGCAGACGCCTGCCTGCCTGCTCTTTCTAACACCCACCTTTTCCAACTCCATGAAAATGCTGCAGAGAGAGGAGGGGTTGGGGCCCTTGCTGAACATGATAAATTGTGGTGTATGGGAGGCAAAAGACTTCGGCTAAGAATCCTTCTGCAACCAGACTCTTCCCGCTAGAAGAAACCAGAGCCTGGATTTTTCATCTTGAATTCATTTTGAGTTTTTTGGTAACGTCCATTGCAAAGAATGACTGGGATATGGCCTGTATAAAAAGCATTAGTATCGTCTTTTGTCAAATGATCTGGGTCAGTAGATAGTTCTCATTGCTTGACAAATCTAAAAGTTTGGGACAAATAAAATGTTTTGCGTTTAATAGCAGACTGAATAGCAGAATAGTTTTGGACTGAATCAGGGTGCATGCCACCACCACACACACAAAGCCCATTTCTCACTGTGATTGCAGATAAAGAAACACTGTGACGATTACAGAACCAAATAAGACTCATTTCCAGTAGTACCTATGGGAGTGCAGCCTGCCTCGTTCAAAAGAAAATCTTTTACTCTGTAAATCTTGTTCATTTCCTATCTGTATTTTTATATTCTTTTCTTTTTATATGTGATGAAACTGAAAACCAGCTTGCCCGAAGAAGCACTGCTCCTCTTTCAAACAAGCAGAAACAATAATATTCCAGTTTTGTTTTGTTTTGTTTTAAACACAGAAGTTGTGACCTCAATGCAAAGAGCCAGGCATTAGCTGTGTGAACTGTGTTAGATATTTATTCCAGACTGTACACACCTTACAGCTATGTTGTGGGAATATTTCATATTAGGTACATGAAATATAGAAAACGCATTCTGGATATGTCCCCCTGCATTCAAGCAATCACTTGGTCCATATCTGGTCTTATTCCTGTTCTCTTGGACTACTGTAGCCAAGCTGCCGCAAGGAGAAAGACGGGGTAAAAATACCCTAAAATAAAATAAAATAAAATAAGACTCTGTACAACCTCTTTGGTTAGCCAGTAGATGGCAGCAGAGTCGGCAAACTTCCTTAGTCATATTTCCTTAAAACCAGCCAGGGTGATGTGTGCTTGTTTTTAGGTAAGCTGTTTAGATGTACACTCTGTAGTGTAATACCAGTTGAAGACCATTGCAGAAAAGCAATTAGTTAGCAAGGTACTCATCCCTTTGTATATTAGCTACAAATCTGGAAGTTGAATTATGGCAACTGGACTTTTCTTGAGAGATTGAAACGTTTCACTGTGCATCCATGCAGCTTCAGTCTGACGAAACTGCTTGGGTGAGTAGCAAAATGTTTTGATCCCTCAAGAAAACAAGTCCAGTTGCCCTGACTCAAATTCCACATAAACCCACCTGGATGACTGAGAATCTTCACAGACATTAGCCTACAAAGAAAATTCATGCAAATGGACTTGTTGATTTGCATTATTTGCTAGGGGTGTGCAGGGTTCTTCCAGTTGGGTTTTTAAGGCCTCTTCAGGTATTCAGGATGTATCGCATTCTAGTCCAGAGTGCCTCACAAAGACTCCATCCTATGGCATTCCAAGGATCTGCCTTAGGCCTCAGGTTTTTATTAGGTTTATGAAGAGAGGGTTGTGTGCCATTGTAACTTTTTCAACTCTTAGTGTGGGAAGAGGAGGAGCAGTCACCAACATTATTTAAGTTGCCTCGGGTTTGGATAGTAATCTCAATATTATTTATTTCCATTTAGAAGCAGGATCATGGAGCTGGAAAACAGCTGCCTAAATATTGGTTAAGGAATTTATAGAAAGCTCTTGAGGAATTGAAAGAGTGAGTTCTATGTTCATCCATACAGGAAGCAACTTATAAAAGCAGGCAGTAACAAACAAAGAAAAGGCACCAGGCACAGCAAATGATTTTATTTCAAAAGTCTTCCTCTCTGCTAATATAGGCCCAGGCCTAATGTTAGGCAGAGGGAAATCTTGTCTTCAATCAGCAAATGGTAGGTGGTGTGGAGAAGAAATCAGTGGCAATTTTTGGTGTATGTTGGAAGACTGAGTTGTGTGGGGAATCCTATACACTAAAGGCCTGCTCAATGTTTTTTTAAGAATCAGAAAAATAATTCACCTGACATTGCTCAAACCACCCCATATGAGTGCATTTGTGATAGGTTTCAATTAAATTTTAGATTATCCAAACTAAGCCCTTCTTTATGTCCCTTAAACTGATCTGCTGTTTGTTAGATGAAACAGAGAAGGCTGCATCAGCAGCAGGACTGAAGGAAGACTTGACAGACAGCCCAGTTTCTATAGCTGGAATGGAGGGGGGGATTTTGTCTATCGTCTCAAGCAACAAAATGTTAGAGGAAACAAATGCATCCAAATGTTGTGGGAAACAGCTGTACCACCTGACCTTACCATACTGATCAACCTTGCACAAAAAGTCATGTAGCACTATGGCAGGATGTTGCAAGAATATATTCCAGAGTACCAACTGATTTTAGTTCAAAACCATGCAATCTGGCCTGCTTATTTACCTCTATTCTCTTCCTCCCAAGGCCAAGGAAAATACCCATATTCATAAACAAAGCAGCACATCCACACTGTCTTCTCCTGAAAATGAAAGTAGGCGAGGGAGAGAGAGGCTGTAGATTGCCTACTTACTATGCTAGGTATTTGTCCAGATGTTACTGGACTACAACTTCCATAGGCTCTCCCCATTGGCAGTGCTGCCCAGGGAACGTGGAAATTACAAGACCTAGAAAGTTGCACTTTGTCTATTCCTGATCATCTTCCCAAGGCGGGTTTGGGACCATGTGACCCTCCAGGTATTGGGGAGCTAGCATCTCTTCCCAGCCCTTGGCCAACATAGCAAAGAGCGAGATAATGGGAACTGGCATCCAACTACATGGTCCCCAGTCTTTTTTTTAAGGAGAAAGTCTTCAGTCTTATGTGATGTCAGGTTAGGAATTATTTGAAGTATGGTGATCTCTGTTCCAGAGGGCAAATCCCAGCTTGGTTTTTTTGGAACTATTTTTGCTCTTACAAATCTATTTTCATTTTCACTTCAAAGTATTGCAAGGACTAAGGACAATGGAAATAACGCAACATGGTACCAAAGCAGGTTGGAAAGACTGGGAAGCACACCTAGCAGCCACCTTAAACAAAGACCTGCACACATTTACAGCAATGTCACCTATGCTTGTTGTCAACTGGGAACAAACTGCAGATTTATGCAAGTATTTAATAGCAGCTTGCCAAGAATGTCTGCACGCTTTTCAAAAGGAACCTTCCTTTGTGTCTTTGATATTTAAAGAGCTATAATTACAATGGCAAAGCTTTGAATTCTCCCTCCCCCACCCCGTCTTTCTTTCCCCTATCCCCTTATCCCCATTAAGTTAGGAGCGAATCCAACATTACAGACAAGCTAATGAAAGAGCCACTTTTATATTTTGTTTCTTTTATAGTTTCATTTGTGTAGATAAATGCAAAACAGTTAATGCTATAAATAAGAATAATGATGTAGCTTTCTTCTTAGTCGCTGGGTGTTGAGGAGAAGTCCTGCAAAATGGAGTGAGGGAAGAAACCAGATTGAAGGGTGATCAAGAAGATACCAAGCCACTAAATGCAATGATGGATGATTCAAAAATGCTGGAAAATGATGGAAAGGCAACTAAAAGCTCACACTCCTCTTGTGCAACATGGGTTCAGAGCTAGCTTGGATGAGTAAAAGTTTTCGGACACCTGCATATTTGTGGCCATGGCTGATCTCTGAATTTAATATCTTTTAGTCTTCCAAACTCTTCTCTAATGAGCAGGTCATGACCTGGTTGTATGCTAAGTGTAAAAGATTAATCCAGTGGTTCTCAACCTGTGGGTCCCCAGACGTTCCTGGACTGCAACTCCCAGAAATCCTGGCCAGCTCAGCTAGTGATCAAGACTTCTGGGAGTTGCAGTTCAGGAACATCTGGGGACCCACAGGTTGAGAACCGTTCAGAGCCAAGGTAGGCTTCATCATGTTGCTTAATTTCTCAGGCATCTTTCTCCTCATGGCCATGTCTTGTAGTGTGATTGCTATGGTGGTATATTTTGCATTTCTTCAACTGGGACAGAATGTGAAATAAATGGAACCTCAACCTAATACCTCTTCCTCTACTGCCAGTCTTGCAATAAGTGCAGCAGTGTATTAAAAGTTATCTAGGTGTGTGTGTCTTTGAAAGTGGTCTCCTGGCTTTCTACAAGTTTCTCCTTGAAGATGGCTATATTATTTCCCGCTTGTTCAAGGAAAGGGTTTGATCATTTTGTTCAAACAGCAGAGAGGCAGCTGTGAAGGTGCCTCCACATTCATGTTCAGCACTAGGAACTCCTGTACTCAAATCTACTTTTCTTCACCTGAATGGATTCTTTGGGACAACAAAGGTAGTTTCTGCCCTTTACCTCATTATGAGCATCCTGAGTCATTAATTCTCATTCATCCTCATAAGTTCATTTTACTAGTTTAATCAAAACACATTCCTGCAGCCGGAGGTACCTGATGCTGGCAGGTATTTCTTTGCCTCCGGGCAGTAAAAATTAAATAATCTCTTTGTAGAATTTATCACTTCTCATTTGATGGAAATTACTTGAGGATTTGCATGACTCATTGAACTTTTTTTTGTTGGTGCCGTAAAGAAAGTTATAATCAATGAGTAGGGTGGGAAAATCCCCGCAGAAAAAAAGTCAATTTCTTTTCTGTGACCCTGTAAGATTAATGCTAATCAACGTAAAACGAAATTGTATTAAATATATTCTAGAAAGGGACAAACTGATAAAACCCAACTAAAATATTTTGTAAAGCAACTGATGGGAATGGCATATCCGATGGCAGCCTTATCAACAGGTTAATGCAAGAGATTGGTTTTGGTGCCAGTGAGTGATAGGGCACAGGTCCAACTTCTCCCTAGCCAAGATAGCTACTGATTGGCACAGAGGAAGCTATTGGAAACTCCCAATCAAATACCAGTATTGTCTACAAGACAACTGCCAGGTTTCTTTTCCCTGTTTTCTCTCCTTGCCATTTGAGAGACCTGTTGATTAAGCCTGGGCAGAAGGAAGGATTGGAGCATCTGGGTCTGAACAACTGTTGGCCATACTGTTTATGCACTGTATGGCTTAGTATTTTCTTCTGCCCAGAAAAAAGGAGCTGGATGTGGGTTAATACACTGGGGTGGTGGTAAGGCAGCAGTTTGCATTCCTCACCAGTGGGTAAGTATGTGCCTTTCTAGTGACAAATGTTTGGATCCTCAAATTTCAGCACCCAGGGTCAACACTTAGTTGTGGCTTTGGCAGAAGGTATCTATTCTGATGAATGTCAGAAGAACCTGGTATCAATATGTACTTTCTATGGTTCAGATATGCAGATGATACTACTCTGATAGCAGAAAGTGAGCAAGAATTAAAGAACCTCTTAATGAGGTTGAAAGATGAGAGTGAAAAAAATGGGCTGAAGCTCAACATAAAAAAAACTAAGATCATGGCCACCGGTCCCATCACCTCCTGGCAAATAGAAGTGGAAGAAATGGAGGCAATGACAGAGTTTATTTTCTTGGGCTCCTTGATCACTGCAGATGGTGACTGCAGTAACGAAATTAAAAGACGCCTGCTTCTTGGGAGGAAAGCAATGGCAAACTTAGGTAGCATCCTAAAGAGCAGAGACATCACTTTGCCAACTAAGGTCGGGATAGTCAAACCTATGGTTTTTCCAGGAGTGATGTATGGAAGTGAGAGCTGGACTATAAAGAAGGCTGATCGCTGCAGAATCGATGCTTTTGAGCTGTGGTGCTGGAGCAGAGTCTTGAGAGTCCCCTGGACTGCAAGGAGATCAAACATATCCATCCTGAAAGAAATCAACCCCGAATATTCATAGGAAGGACAGATTTTGAAGCTGAGGCTGCAGTACTTTGGCCACCTCATGAGGAGAGAGGAGTCCTTGGAAAAGTCCCTGATGTTGGGAAAGATTGAAGGTAAAAGGAAAAGGGGACGGCAGAGAATGAGATGGTTGGACGGTGTCATCGATGCAACCAATATGGATTTGACCAAACTCCGGGAGGCAGTGGAAGATAGGAAGGCCTGGCGAGCTCTGGTCCATGGGGTCACGAAGAGTCAGACATGACTGAACAACAACAACAACAACAACAACAAACAATGGTGGTTGCTTGCTTAGCATGTTTGATTCCCTCCCATCCCCATCTCTCATGCTACTTTACTTCCTTAAACTAGGAGAAAAGGATGGTGATACTGCTGCAAACTCTTGCGTGCCAATTGTAGACTCAGATAATGTCCTAACCACAGAGGATTCTACCCAGAGCTTGAAATGTTTTTTTTTTAAGGACAAGGAACAAAATGACCTACCAAAGCCATCCATACAATGGTTGCTACAGAGTGATTGTTTGTGACCCAGAATACCAGCCTACCACTGGTCTGCTTTGAGCATCTTCATCATCCTTTGCATCCAGTCATTTGAAACATAACCTTCTGAGCTTGGATCCCACTACTACCAGCCACAATCAATATCACTTCCCTACTCTCTTTTTTGCCAGTGAACAGTAAGCTTTCTTTCATCATAAGATTTATATGCTAGACATTGCTTCCCTCCTTCCTGAAATTCATACCCCGCCAACATGCCTTTAAAAAGACAGCTGTTATTATAATCTTCTCTGAATCCTTTCCAACTTAACAATATCCTTCTTGAACTGTGGCCACCAGTACATTGAAGTGCGCCACATATGGCCTCAATATTGCTGAGTTTTAACTTTCCAAGTCCAGTCATGGATAGCACTGGAATGCAAAATGGTTTGACGAGTTATTGCAGGATTCCATAGGTACATGATAAATTTAAAGTTGTAATGAATCCATCTAATGTAAAATCTTAAATAGCTCACTCGTGCTGCTTGATTGGGCTTATTATTATTATTTTATGATTTTTGCTCTTTTACTTGCTTCTAAATCCTGTCATGTGGAAGTGCTAATTACTAATCTATCCAGGAATGCTCCTACAGTATTTCAAAGTCTAATTTAAGCCTTTTCACTAAACTTTCAAATGCAGCCATTAATAATAATTCTCATATTTCCACAGGTTTCTCAATAGAGGGAGGAAGATTGAAGAGAACCCCATGCAGATGCCCTCAGTGAAATAATGTGCATTCAGCTGATAAGAGTTTGGAGAATTAGCTGGCTTCCCTGAATAGTCAGGATGTGTGTGAAAGAGACATAAAAACAACTACAACAACCCATCCCATAATTCAACATGACCTGTGACCATGCTGCATAAAGAATTTTGGGAGCAGTAGTCCAAAACCTCAGTAACATTTGCCAGCTTTGGATGAGTGGAAGGACATGCAAAGTGGGAAGGATCATTACATGGACTCTGACAAAAATCAGCAGAAATTTAACTCAGGCGGGTTTGAAACAGGGGTGTGCTTTTTCATGTTTTTTGGACTGCAAATCCCAGACTTCTCCAAGAATTCTCCAGCCAGAATTCTGGGAGTTCAACCATACACTCTGTAAAATAGCCTATAACAAATTGTGAACAGCCTTTGAATGCACTGACCAAACATCAACACATGAATTGTAAGTCCCAAACAAACCAGAAATCACAAAGTCAATATCTTCAGTATACAAAGAGCAAAGAGCAGAGTAGTGAGGTCTTACTGCTATTTCTGGTTCCAGAAATGTGTGTATTCATAAGATGAACTCTTGAAGAAGCCATTTACCATGAAACGAGCAAGGTGGCTTTTTAATTGCTTGCTCAAGGCTCATTGAGGCATCATCTTGAATAGAGTATCTTTGTGTTGTCACAAATTAAGAAAGGTTATCACAGACTATTTACAACCTGAAGGTTTTCACCTGAGTTACTTTTTGGACTTCACCCAAACCAATTATTAGCAGCAGCATATGTTGCAGGATTACTGAAGATATTTACATAGTGATTTCTGGTTTGTTCGTGAACCACAATACATGTGTTTAAATTTGATAAGTGCTTTCAGAGGGTGTCTGTAATTTGTTATGTGTAATATTACAGAGTGTATGATTTAACATATGGAGTTTGTTTCAGTTTTGTGTGTCTATATTCCGTACTCCCTCTTTTGAATACAGAATTCCAGGAATAGGAGCCTATAAGCACAAATCTATAGACCCTTAGGTTTTGACCTCACTAGAGAAGGGTTATCAGATTATTTACCTCCAATGCTATCGCAGTACTTCCTCGGTATTGGGTTCTTATGGTAGCGAGACTTTGACTCTCAGTGTTCTTCCTATCCAGGAGTACCTGGCCTCTTCTGGTTGATCAGCCATCCCCACTATCCTGTGACAGACTAGCAACAAATCATAGTTTCATTGCCCATTAGATTTATAAAGGTTGCTTCCCAAAGAACTATGACTCCTAGAAAGTATTGTAGCAGAATTGGATGTAGGGCAAAATCTACTCTGCAGATTTGTGTTTGTGGGCTGCAACTCTCCTGGGGGAATTATTGGAAAAATCTGGGGTTTGCTGCCCAAAACACATGAAAGAGCACACCCCTAGTTTTAAAGACATTGGCTAGTATCTTGTTGTGTAGCTCTGGCAGCGCTTTAGAAGTGATATCACCAGCCATGGCAGATTGCCCCTAATTAAAGAGTCCCTGCTTCTATGGTGGATTGCACAAAGCTTTGACTCATTGTGCATGATGTGTGACCTGAAATAGAATCAGGCGCTCCTTGACCAACATAAATGTATTGCTGTGAGTGCTGTAATTTCTGCTATGGCAGCAACTATGGCACAGGATATTAATATTTTTGTCTTTCTTTTCTACAGATTTCAGCTGATTTAATCCTCAGTCTGTCTTCCTCAAGTGCCTTGAGAACTGTAGTTCAAGGGAGTGTTCTAGAAGTTTCTAGCAGAGGATAAAGAGATATCTATCCTATACCACTATATCAGTTTGACACAACTTCAACTCCCGTGGCTCTATCCAAAAGAATCTTGGCATTTTTAATTTGGTGAGATACTTATAATTCTTTGTTCGAGACTTCTGGTGACCTCTTTTCAATTGTATTTCCCAAGACGTACCCTAATGTACAGGGCTACTTGGTGCTAATACCCCAGTTACTGAATGAGAAGTTGGGAAGCTTTGCTCTGTGACATTTGATTGTTTTTCTTCTGAGAAACAGATGGAACTCTGGCTCAACAGATTCAAGCATAAGTGAGGCATTGCTGATCTGCTAATGGACAAGTCTTGGTAGAACAGAGTTGCTATAAACACTAGATTTATATACTATGTAAAGTGGATCTATTATACATACTACAAATACTAGAGTTTATGCATACTGTATAAATACTAGGGTTCTGATACTGTTATCTTCCTTTACTTTAAAAAATGGTATATAAACTTTATTTTGCTTCGCAGAGCTGGACCAAGTCATTTTGCAGTCTTAGACAGAGGAACATTCATGAAATGACACATAGTACCTATAGATAGTCAAGTTATTATAGCACATGAATCATTATGTACAATTGTCCTCCAAGGAAGTAAAAATACAGCATCAAAATGCTGAGCTTCTCTTTCATAACACCCCAAACACCCTTGAATGGTGCATCTCACTTGTGCCTAATAATCGGCATGGCCCTATAACTTTAGGAATTCTGTTTTTTCATCCTATATGTCAACAGAAACTGCCTTGCAGGAAAAAGTGTCTATGCCCATGGGGAAGTGGATTGCTTAAAGTGTTGTAAAGTAGAATATGGGGAAATATGTATTCATCCAGATGTCAGATTCCAGGCCCACCATCTGCCATTATTACAACTAAGCAGTAACATCCACACTCATCCAGAGGGCCACTCATTCCCCATTGCTACCCTAAAGCAGGGGTTCTCAGTTTCTGGCCCTGCAGATGCTTTGGCTTGCATAATCCTAAAACCAGTATGACTACTGTTGAGGGATTTGCTGAAGTACAAAAAGCTAAAGGATCTAAGGTTCAGACTCCAATGCTCAAGTCAAGGGCCTCCATTCCTTCTTTTCTTTGATTATTTGACAATTGTTAAGCGCCATAGTAGACCACTAAAAAGCCTTCCATTGTTCTAAAACAACTATCCAACAAGTCATTGTTCAATTATCTTCATTTTTTTTCTTCCTTTAGATTGTGTGAAAGACCATATTCCATATCATTTAGTGAAAGCATTCTCCCAAGAATTTAATTGAAAAGACTGTATTCCTTCATAGTCTCGAGAAACAATAACGTTCCATATAAGCCTGCACAGGAGCTAAGATATGCAAGGAAGGCCCTTCTCTCGGACTTGCCACCATCAGAGGCAAATATGGTAAGTAAGCAAGATTGTAGGAGGTGTAATTCTTTGGAAGCGCCTGATATAGAGCCTAATGACCAACAAGACACAATTTCCCACAAAGACTCCCAGGATGCACTGGGTCACTTTCCATTTTTGTACAGGAAGTAAGCTTGAGAAGGTCTGGAGGAGAGGCCTTTTTCCAGGTGAGTGAAAAACAGGTGTGTGCCTTGGGAATTCTTGGAGGTGTTGAACTGCAGTCCAAAAGGGCAAAAAGAAAAGAATGGCATACCCCTAGTCTCCCTCGGTGGTGGAGCCTTCAGTGGAGCAAAGGTCTGACAAACTCATACACTGTCCCCTGTTGCTTCCCGTTACATAATGAATTCTGACTAACTCCAAGTGCAGACATTTTGGTGAGTTCAATTATAGAAAGCCAAGGATGGTTAATGGGCAGGGATTTCCCCAAATCAGTGAGAATGTGGAGGACAGGAGTTCAAGTGATGAAGTTACTTGGACGGTTTGGGTTTTAGTTCCTACTGAGCCATGATTCTCTAGATGATCTCAGACCAGTCACATCATCACTTGATCTGCCTCCCAAGATGGTTACAACAATCAAGTGGTAAGGAGGAGAGCCACATATGTAGCCTTGAGGTCACTGGAAGAAAGGTGGACTATAAATGCTACCTGTAAATAAAGAGAAGGAGAGTGAGACTTTTCTTTTTCAGTTGATCTACAGTAGAATATTTATATTTTGGTTTTCACTAAAATCAAGCTGTGATGGAGCAGCAGAGAAAGGCATAGTATACGCTCTACTATAAATAAAGGTAAGCTGATGTCTGAAAAATAGCAATGGGGCAGCCTCATTTTTTGTTTCTGAAGTGAGGTATCTGGAAGACAGATTTAGTTAACAAAGATAATATTTATAAATATTTCAGAGAATTATGGGCTTCTGTTTTGTAGTTCTCTCTCTCTCTCTCTCTCTCTCTCTGTGTGTGTGTGTGTGTGTGTGTGTGTGTGTGTGTGTGTGTGTGTGTGTGTGTGTGTGTGTGTAATACTCTTTAAAACACACAAGCATCTTTGTCTCTTATCTCCTGTCAATTTGTCTTAGTGACAATGTCAGTCTTCTTGAGATAGTTGACTACTTCTTCAGGCAAAACTGCTTCCTTAAATTATGCACGTGGAGCTCATGCCTACACTCTAGATTCTATCATCGGGATTAGGTTTGCTTTTATGTCTCTTCCTTGGCAGTCCTTTCTGTGACTAAAATAAAGGTCCCTTAAAATCAGCAGCATCAATTTTGGTGGGGACATGCTGCTGTTTTTATCCCCTTGATTTTGACCAGACTTTAAGATGCGTAATTAGGAGCAATCAGAATGTTGTCCAAAATTTAAATTGGATTTTCAGTGCAGCTCCATTAATGTACTGTACTGACATTTATACACACAAGGAACCATTTTTATTGCTGTTTACAGCCAGGGTTGAAGTATTTACAAAACAAAATTTTTGGGCACTGTCAAGTCAATTCTGTTGTATGACACTTGCTTCCTAAGTTTTTTTTTAAGGTGGAGAATAATCAAAAGTGGTTTGCCATTCCCTTGTTCTGGGCTTGCCCTATAATGGTGCAGCTTGCCCGTGACTACACAGGCCGGCTCTTCTTCCAGGGAATTGAACTCCCAACCTTTAGCTCTGCAACCCAATACCTAAACCATTGAGCTATTCAGCCAGCTGAAGTACACCTCTCCAAACGTCTGAGCAGCACAGTATTTGGTTATGCATGTTTTTTTAACCAATAACTAAATGTGTGTGTTGCGTCGTTACAGTCGTGACCGACTCTTTGTGACCCCATGTACATGGAGCTTTCTCTGCAGGGATACTGGAGTGGTTTGCCAGTTCCTACTCCAGGGGACTACAGCATTTGGTATTCTCTGGTGGTCTCCCATCCAAGTACTAACCAGGCCCGACCCTGCTTAGCTTCTGAAATCAGGCGAGATCGGATGTGCTTAGGGCATTTGAGGGCAACCAATAACTAAATACTGTGCTGCTATTTGTTTCCAGAAAGTGGCCTGAAAAAGGTGGGTCTCAGACTTAGTGATACCCCTGTTGGCGGTGCTGCAGCTGTTCTTGACCTAATGGCATTGGCCAAGCTGGCCTCTTCTTCTGGCATGGCGGGTCTGTGGGTGCTGGGAAGTTCCTGGAGACTGGCATGAAGAAGGTCACAGCAGTGCACTGCTGTGTCAGGTGATGGGGGAGATCATATATCCGTTTTCCTCTATGTGTGCTGTAAACTGTTTACGCTTTGTACGCTTCTCCCTTCAACAGTGCTGGGGCTAGGGGTTCCCCCCCCCCATGTAATTCAATCTCTGTGTATAACTCATGCCTTCAAAATTGTAACTACAAAGCATGAACAGTCAATTCACACACAGAGAAAGAACTATTCTCTGTATCAGGCCTCTTTTCCATAGTGTTGAAAAACCTTTTCCATACAGTTCCATTTAAAGAACTTTATGACATCCTGCTCTAAAGGTTGAATTAGAGGTGTATTTGGGGGGGGGGGCAAGTAGACCACCTTGATGCCTTCAGTGTTGAACTCATGCCCTTGGTTCTGTGCGTCCACAGACAGAGTATTTATTGAATATTTATTGGAATATTAATTTATTTATTGAAAATAAATCTGTGTAGAGCCAAAGCTGCAGTGTTCAGACCTATGCAATTCAAGGGAGCAGTGTAGTTACATTTTTGCAGACATAGGAGTTATATACTATGGATTTTGAACTACATGGGGGTGGAGTCCTGTGCCCCTCACCCCAGCATTGCGGAAGAGAGAAGTGTAATTACTACTTCAGAGTAATTTAATATTCTTGCATTAATTATGACATGTTTTAGAATGGTATTCTGGGATCTTTGAAGATGTTTACTTTTTATGAAATACTGTTCTGCCAGAAGACTTTAAACAGCACTCTAAGGTTTAATCAGACAAACATAATAAAGGTAGATCAAAACATTTATGTGGTATAAAATGTGAAAACATATTTGCCTGCATTTTAGCACACATTTTACTTCGTTCTAATCCAGTGATCCATTTGGTCATGTTTCTGCATGCCAAACATATTTAATTTCCCCGGAGGCATCTGAGGACATATAAATTCCAAGGATAATTTGGTGCATCAAGCAAAGGAAGAAAGTGGATAGAGAAGGGACCCTTTAAGCCCCACAATGAAAGAAATATATGTCTGTACCTGCATCCACTATCTACAAATCAGTAGACATGGAGAGGAATCCTTGGGTTAGACATTGTACTTCTGTAATTCCTTGTGATTGGCTGTCATCATAAATATAAATGGGCATGAATTTAAAAACAGATTGCAAAATTCATTCAAAAATGTGAATTCATCTATTTGTGTTCATACAAATTGATAGCCCTTGATGAATACAAATCAATCAATGATTTTTGGTGATTTTTATTCATTGATTCATTTGGCTACAAATGGACCCCGAGGCACCTATAGACACCATATTTGCAGGGAAGCGTCTGCTGATTCTCCTCAACAATCCCTCCATGTTTGGTGAAGATTAGATATCTGATGTCCAAAGTTTTCAATCTTCAAAAGCTCCCCCCACAGGAAAGTTCCTCCCAGGCATCTAGAGACACAAAATCCACAGAGAAGCTTCCTCCTGTTATCCTCTACAATCCCTCCAAGTTTGGTGAAGGTTTGGTTTCCTCAAGCCAGTTGCTAAAGGGAACTTTTCTGGGGGAAAGATTCCTTTGGTGAAGATTAGGTTTCAGAAACACAACCACAAAGTACAGGTAACCCCCCCCCCCGGGGAAGTGCCCTTTAGCACCGGGCTTGGGGAAACCAAACTTGGAGGGATTCTAGAGGAGGATTGAGAGAAGCAAGTTTGTAGTTGAGGGACATTTTAAATGAAAAAAAAAAACACATTGACAAATCAGTTTGTCAATGCATAAGAAAAAGTTATAAATTAGTTGTTGGTGATTCATCAACCTTGATAACTCATGAGTCAAAATGAATCACTGTTTTTCTGGTCCATGCCCATCTCTACCTTTAAATCTTCCTCTGGAGGTGCCTTGGAAAGAAACACCGCACTCTGACTGTACTACAGTATGCAAGTAGGATAATCTGGGTGGGCATCCTAAAAGTGTGTGTGTGTGTTGTGTCATTACAGTCGTAACCGTCCCTTTGTGACTCCATGTCCATGGAGTTTTCTTGGCAGGAATACTGGAGTGGTTTGCCAGTTCCTACTACAGGCGCCTATACCACCTGGTCTTCCCTGGTGGTCACCCATCCAAGTACTAACCAGGCCTGGCCCTGCTTAGCTTCTGAAATCAGACAAGATGAGATGTGTATATGGGAACTTTAGTCCAGTCCATATACAGTGTATCCATTTTATTGGGGGAGGCTGACGTAGACCAAGGTGGACCAACTGTGACACTTCAATTGTTTTTGGTCTTTTAACTCTCATAATCGCTTGCCATTGGGTGAAACGATGTGCCATAATGCTTCAGGGCACCACCAAACCCAGCCAGAGGAGTTGTGGAATCCTTGGAAGGATTCTGCAGACGTACTTTAAAGCAGGGCTTTAAAGCAGGGCTCCCATTACCTAAAAGACCATATTGTAGGAACTGCAACCAGTGGCCAGCAGATTAATGGAGTAAGTCACGCCCCCCCCCCCAAAAAAAAGCTTGGGAACCATGGGGCTAGGGCTTATGGGAAATCTATAAGAACATAAGAACATAAGAAGAGCCATGCTGGATCAGGCCAAAGGCCCATCTAGTCCAGCTTCCTGTATCTCACAGTGGCCCCACCAGATGCGTTTGGGAGCGCATGAGACTAGATATCTGTCTCCTGATACCACTCCCCTGCATCTGGCCCTTGAAGTACCCTGGTTTTAAACCTGGAGATTACACATCTCCATCATGGTTTGTAACCTTTGATGGACTTTTCCTCCAGGAATCTGTCCAATCCCCTTTTGAAGGCATCCAGGCCAGATGCCATCACCACATCCTGTGGCAAGGAGTTCCATAGACTCACAACGCGCTGGGTGAAAAAATATTTTCTTTTGTCAGTTCTTACTCTCCCAGCCCTCAATTTGAGTGTATGTCCCCTAGTTCTGGTATTTTGTGAGAGGGAGAAGAGCTTCCCTTTATCCACTTTACTCATGTCCTGCATTATTTTATACATCTCAGTCATATCCCCCCTCAGGCGCCTTTTTTCCAGACTGAAGAGGCCCAAATGTTTTAGCCTTTCCTCATAAGGGAGGTGCCCCAGCCTAGTAATCATTTTAGTTGCTCTCTTCTGCACCTTTTCCAGTTCCACTATGTCTTTCTTGAGATGCGGTGACCAGAATTGTACACAATACTCCAGGTGCGGCCTTACTATTATTTTGTATAATGGCATAATAATGTTGGCTGTTTTTTTTATTTTTCACAGTTTTAATATATTTTATTAGTTTAAAAACATATACAAATTACCCCTTCACCAACAGGATCACTTTTCATATTTACATTCCTCATCCTCCCCTCCAGAACAAAATCGATTGTTGTGCAGAAACCTTACCCTTATTCCGTACAAGTACGTATTCAATCGAACTCGGATTGACCCCCAAAGGACATGAGGTTACGTTCCTTCGAACCGGTCTCCAGCGGGGCCGCGAACTGCAGCGAGAGGGACGTGAAGTAGTCACTCTCCATTGCACCTTTTCCTGTTCCACTATGTCTTTTTTTAGATGCGGTGACCAGAATTGTACACAATACTCCAGGTGCATCCTTACTATCATTTTGTACAATGGCATTTTAATGTTGGTTATTTTATTTTCAATCCCCTTTTTGATAATCCCTAGCATGGAATTGGCCTTCTTCACTGCTGCCACACATTGGGGAGACACCGTCATGGAGCTGTCCACCAACACACCAAGATCTCTTTCCTGATCCGTCACGGATAACTCAGAGCCCATGAGTTGATAGATAAAGTTTTGATTTTTTGCCCCAATATGCATTACTTTATATTTGGCTACATTAAAACACATTTGCCATTTCTCAGCCCATTCCCCCAGTTTGGAGAGATCCTTCTGGAGCTCTTCACAATCTTCTCTGGTTTTTACCACACAGAAAAGTTTTGTGCCATCTGCAAACTTGGCCACCTCACTGCTTATCCCTATCTCCAGGTCATTTATGAACAGATTGAAAAGCACCGGTCCCAGGACAGATCCCTGGGGCACACTGCTTTTCACCTCTCTCCATTGTGAAAATTTCCCACTGACACCTACTCTTTGTTTCCTGGATCTCAACCAGTTCTCAATCCATAAGAGGACCTTCCCTCTTATCCCCTGACTGTGCAATTGTCTCAGCAGCCTTTGGTGAGGGACTGTGTCAAAAGCCTTTTGAAAATCCAGATAGACTATATCCACCGGTTCACCCAAATCTACATGCCTGTTGACCTTTTCAAAAAAAAATCTAAAAGATTTGTCAGACAAGACTTACCCTTGCAGAAGCCATGCTGATTTTCTCTCAGCAAGGTTTGTTCTTCTATGTGTTTTAAGATTTTCTCTTGGATGAGGCTTTCCACCATCTTCCCTGGGACAGATGTAAGGCTAACTGGCCTGTAGTTTTCCGGGTCCCCCCTCCTTCCTTTTTAAAAAATTGGTGTGACATCTGCTATCCTCCAGTCCACCAGCACTGTGGCCGTTTTAAGAGACAAGTTGCATATTACCATTAAGAGATCTGCAATTTCATTTCTCAGTTCACTAATAACCCTTGGGTGGATGCCATCTGGGCCCGGGGACTTGTTAATCTTCAATTTATCAATTAGTCCTAAAACATCCTCTCTTTTAACCTGTATTTGATTTAATTCTTTAGTCAAGAGGGGCTGTTCAGGCAGCGGAATCTGCTCAAGGTCTTCTGTCGTGAAGACAGATGCAAAGAACTCATTTAATTTCTCTGCAATTTCCAAGTCCTCCTTAATCTCCCCTTTTCCTCCCTCACCATCTAGAGGGCCAACTGGTTCTCTTGCAGGTTTTCTACTTCTAACATATTTAAAGAAGCTTTTATTTTTACCCTTTATATTGCTAGCCATGCATTCCTCGAAATCTTTCTTTGCCTCTCTTATCATCTTCTTACATTTCTTTTGCCAGAGTTTGTGTTCCTTTTTA
This sequence comes from Phrynocephalus forsythii, assembly GCA_029282475.1. Lineage (NCBI taxonomy): Eukaryota > Metazoa > Chordata > Lepidosauria > Squamata > Agamidae > Phrynocephalus > Phrynocephalus forsythii. Next base: position 78,695,970 of record JAPFRF010000003.1, read on the forward strand.
TTTTCCTCATTTGGGGAGGATTTCCATTTACAGAAAGACCTCTCCTTGCGCTTTAGAGCCTCTCTAACTCCACTCGTTAACCATGCCGGTGCCCTCTTGGACTTAAATGAACTCTTTCTTTGTGGTATGCACTTGTGCTGGGCTTCTGTTATCGTTGCTTTAAACTGGTTCCATGCACTCTGAAGAGATTGGATTCTTCCAACCTTCCCCTTCAATTTCTTTCTAACTAGTTTCCTCATCTGAGGGAAGTTTGCCCTTCGAAAATCAAGGGTTTTTATGTCTGATTTGCTTGACACTCTTTCTCCAACATGCATGGCAAAGGAGATTGCAGCATGGTCACTGTTCCCCAGAGGCTCAGTGACATTCACATCCCTGACCAGGTCCTGAGTATCACACAGTATTAGATCCAGATTTGCCTGTTCTCGGGTGGGCTCCATGACAAGTTGCTCTAAGGCACAGTCATTCAGCAAGTCGAGAAACCCAGTTTTTCTTTCTTGCCCGGAGCTTGCATTGGCCCAGTCAATGTGGGGATAATTGAAGTCCCCCATGATTACTATCCTATACCTCTTGGACACCTCCATGATTTCTCTCCTCATTTCAAGGTCCCCCTCAAGTTTTTGATCTGGTGGACGATAGAATACCCCAACTATCACATCACTCCTTGGACCTGGTATTTTAACCTACAGTGATTCTATGGTGGAGTCAGACCCTCTGTCAATTTCCATTCTGCTGGATTTTACGCCTTCTTTGACATAGATGGCCACTCCCCCTCCAACCCGCCCCTCTCTATCCCTTCTATAGAGTTTATAGCCTGGGATTGCTGTATCCCACTGGTTCTCTACATTCCACCAGGTTTCTGTTATGGCTATTATATCTATGTTATCCCTAGCTGCCAAATGTTCAAGTTCTCCCATTTTTGGTTGGAGGCTTCGAGCATTGGCGTAGAAGCACCTGTACAGTGGGTTCTGCAACAACAGCTGCTGCTTTGTTCTCTCCCCCCCCCAGCTATTATTTTCAGTAGACAAACTATCACATTCCATTATTCTCCCAGTACTAATACCTGCTATGTCATCTCTATGTGATTCTCTACCCTTTCCAACCTCATGAGGTGTTCCGAACCGGATGCCACTCAGCTCCTGTCGGCTTTCCCCCAGAAAGATCCAGTTGCACAAGGTTCAGCCATGTGACAGAGGTATGGATTGATTGATTATGCTGATTGCTGCATGTGTGAACTTCCTGTTGGATGATGAATACCATATCAAGAGTATATCCAGAGCCTTGCTTCACAGAAAAAAACACAAAACAATCCTCAGAAAATGAGATCTTTCCCATTCATTTTTCAACCTGATGACATCTCCATAATTCCTCTTTGAGTTCCTGAATTTTTCAGTGATCTGATTGGGTCACTTATTAATGTTGCTGCATCCCCTATTTTTTAAAATAAGAAACTGCTAAAGTCTGCTAATTGCTACAACAAGCAGTCCAGTTAAAACAGTATGGGGATGCTAATTTGTTAGCAACACATAGAATAGTTTGGAGTAATTTAAAGAAATGCTTTTTATTGAAATAAGAATGGACACCCCCTCCCGCAACCACAGATATGGCAGACTCCTTCAAAAGGCTGCTGCTGAACCACACCACATGGTAAGCAGAGATTTTGCAGGAAGCCTGAAAATTGGAGTACAGCTGCAGCGCAAAGTTCCAGAGGAAAATACTGCATTGCAGCTTTCCGTCTGCTTTATAGCAAATCTCTGTTGGCACATCGACCATACAGAGGAGTGGCTTCTCACAAGCAAGCTGTTTTCAGCTTCATTATGCAGCTCCATTTGTCTGTGTGATCATCAGCCTTTAAGGGGGAAGGGGGGGAAAAACCCCACAACTTCCTTTTTGGAAAGAAAGAAAAGAAAGTCAGATGGCTCATGCTCTGAGTTCCCTTGGTGCTATTGTTCTGAAAGCTCCCTGTGGATATATTTCCTCTTTATACAGATGTAACTGTTTCTAACACCCTTGATTTGAAGAATTATTCCCAGCATTCTGGCTGAAAAATCATCAGCTCAGGTTTTATGGAAAAGATGGACATCTATCTATCAGTACACCCATCAGAACAGCCATACAGAAGGCAAGAGTTTGCCTGAAGCTGAAGACCATAGAGCAGCTGTCTGTTTTTTCTGAACATAAAACACCCACAATGTCCATCTCTTTTTTATCACACACACACACACACACACACACACACACACACACACAGAGAGAGAGAGAGAGAGAGAGAGAGAGAGAGAGAGAGAGAGAGAGAGAGAGAGAGACTGCTCAGTCCTTTTTTTGACCCCCTTTGTTTTTGCCCCTCAATGATTTTTCACATCCCTCTTTTTTGTGAAAAGACCGTGCTTCTCATCAGCCCATTGAGATCTCTTTCCATGTTTCTTACAAGGAAAGCCCTTTTGGGGGCTATGTATGAGAACAGGAACTCTGAGTATAAGGTGTATGACTGTTCCTTGAAGAGGAAGGCTTCAAGGCTTCGTCTTTGTTGTTTGCCCTTTGAGGGCAGGAGGTTTTAAAACTCCATGTCATTAAGCAGTCAGCACAAGTGGCGGTGGTGTTCCTGGGGGAATTAATTTCCTTCCCAAGATTATAGAAAAGCCTAATTCATTAATATGAATTAAGGAGCTCAAAACAGTGCTTTTAAGAAAGAATGATGTTATGTCTGAGAAAGCTTACTGTATATCTGCCTTTGTATTGTGATGATTATTTCTAAATGACTTGTCACCCCCCCCCATCTTAATGTGAAGTGGTCAATGGTGAGGTGTAACGGCCTTTCTACCCTATTGGTTCAGCTTGAGTCACATGGTTGTATGAAGAGGACAAAGATGGTGGCTGTGTTGGTTTTGCACTGAGCCCACCTAGGGCGTTTATACACGACCCCTAAACTCCGGGGCAAATGGCTCCCAGCTCCGGAGCTTAAAAATGTTTCCCCACCAGCTCCGGAGTTTACAGGAAATTAAGTGTGACCACGCCCACTTTAGCGTGTCCCAGCGCACCTTTCAAGTACCTGCTCTCTGGAGGTGAAAATTCTTTGATGTGGTGTAACAATAGTGAGTGCGGGGCTCTCCTCGCTTCTGTTTGTTGTTTTTTGGCTCCCATCCCTTTAAGAGCTACTTAAGAGACTGGAATGTTGCCGCGGCAAGAGTGAGAGGCAGAACAGAGGTGAGCCACCTCTCTTTTCTTCCTGTTTTTTCTCCCTCCCCTCACACAGCCAGCAGCCAGGAGTGCGGAGGGGGTGGGAACGCAGGAACAGTGACAAACACCTAAGATCTCTGGTCGAAATTTAAGTGGCCAGCGTATCTTAGGCGTGGTGTGAAAAGGCTCCTAATCTGTTTCCCGCTGACTGGGCAGGGTGGGCAGACTTGCACTCTTCCAACAATAAATACCAAAGGGGAGCTTCATGACGTTCCAGCAGCATTTTTTGTGGCCTCCAAATGTTGCTTTGCTTGGTTTCATCGCAACAGCACATAGGATCTTTGGGAAACTATTAGAATCCATGTATGGTTACCTCATGCAGGGTATGCAGACATTGATGTTTGGCCTGCCTTCCTGTCAGCCCCAAGCACTGTGATCTTATCTGGTGTAGTAAAAGCTGTCATCATTTTCAATTTCCTGTGGTACCTTGAGTGGTCCCTGTGCCATTGCTTGAAAGCACAGCAAAATGGCAAGTGGTTCCTTAGGCTCAGCCAGTGTAGCTATGTGAACCATGGCTGGCAAGTAACTAGGTAGCTACTGGAGAATGCAAATGATTATGCGGCAATGGCATTGTCTTATCATTGAACCCCTCTCTCTGGGCAACTGAAAAGACAACTAGAAATATTGTTTTTATAGTGCTTGCCTACCCCATATTTTAGTGAGTAGAAAGCCTTCTACGTTCTTCCTAGGAGGGGGAAAGTTTTCTCTCCTAACACAATTTCATGGCTTTCTTTTGCCCAAAGCATGTAGTGACTGGTCTTATGCTGAGGTAATATAATGGTTTTGTAGCAGGTGTTTTGTTCATTTCTATAAGACTGATGCATAACTGACAGGGACCTTGAAAACTGAGTGCAACCAGGAGCAGCTTTAAGCAACTTGCTTTAGTTTTCAGATTTTGGGGTATCATGAAAGAAGAGCAGACTGTTAGTTACTGAATAAGCTGTTGGCATTTTCTTGCTGCATTGCAGGTGGGAGAAGAGCAAAGCAAGAAGGCGTGCTGCTTATGAGATTTTCCTGCCATGTTTACCAAAATGATATGGCTGCTTTTGAGTACTGAGCACCATGATAAAATATCAGGGGAGATGCCATTTGCTGTTTCACCAGCAGAGTGGAACACCAGAATGTCTTGGACCAGCTCTCCAAGAATCTATTCTTGAACCAGTTTGTGTAAAGAAAGGGCCAAGAACTTGATGAGGACGATGGTCATCATCACTTTCATAATCTAAAGTGGAATTCATTTGCACAAACAGGGATCCATTTGCAGTACTGGGGTGCCTACATGGCAATGGAAAGTGTTTTAAGACGAAGGGCAAAAACAATGCCATGTCTTCTATGTCGATTGACAGTCCAGGGTCTTAAGGGGCCATGTGTCCTCAAGGCATCTGAAGCTGGAGAGTATATCCATTCAGAATGTTCTGATGATTCTGTTGTGAGTTCCATAAATTCCCAGGGGATGTTTGTAGATATACAGTATTAAGGAGGATGAAGTTTTATGAGCTCAGTACTAGAGATGGGCATGAAACAAAAAAAATTGTTCCGTTATTCGTTATTCGTTTCGTTACATAATGAAACAAATAACAAAATTTGTGATGAAATTGGAATGAACCGAACAGAACCACGAAAATTAAGTTCGTTACATTTCGTTTTCATTAATGGTGACGCGCAATGAAAGGAGCTGTTTTTAAATGTTAAAAAACGTCCTGAATATCTGTAAAAACCCAGCAATAATTATTTATTCTGCCTGATAATACCTACCAGGGGGGTTGGGGTCCTTTTCTCTGATCGCTGTATTTGTTTTCCTTTAAGGGGAGTTAGGGGACATCGACCCAAAATAGCTCCCAGATGCCTAATATTGATTTCTTGGGTCTTAAAATGCCCTGGACATCAGTAAAAACACAGTGATAATTATTTGAAATTATTACTTACCAGGGGGTTGCGGTCCTTAAAACGTTTGTTTTTGTCTTTCTCCCATCGCTGCCAGGACCCTGCCTGTCACAGAACCTGTCTCTGAGGGGTTAAACAGTGAAGAGCTGCTGGAGGAGCTCAAGTCAACAGGCAGCTGGGTCTGATGACTCAGCTGAAAACATATCTTCTCCCCCTAGAAGGGCTATGAGCAGGATTCTGCAAAGACGTGCTACCAGGAGAGCTAGGAAAAGGGTCTTTGATGCTAGACGGGGAATCAGGTCGGGAAGCCCTGAGTACTAGCAGGAGCCTTTCCAAAAGTAAGGGTGTGTTCCCTGTTTTGGGATAAAGCTGGTAAGCTCACCTTGAGCTCTCTGTGGGAGCAACACATCATTTGAACTTGCAACCACTTTCCTGTCTGTGACCTTGGCTCTGTTTCCTGATTTCAGACTGGCTTCCTGGACAACGGCTTAATCTGTTCCCTTGGGTTTGGCATCTGGTTTCCGTGGGATATTCTGGTTTTGACTTGGACTGTTAATTGCTGGGAGTTGGATTCTGTTATTTATCTGGCACTTGATTGTTGGCAAAGGACTTGAACTTGCCCGGCTTTCCACTAATGATCTTGGCAAAGAACTGAACCCTGTTTGTGTGTGTGCTCTGTGTGCGAGGCTTGACAATCGTGATGTATTTTTTCTTTTCCCTTTAAGGATGACACAAAATGGATTCCAGCTACAAAATTGATGCAAGCCATGGGATGGGATCATATAAATTCTTGGACAATTTCAACCAATAGCATGCCCAGGTTGCAGATTGGGTAGATGTGGCAGCCACAGAGGGCATAAAAAGCTCTGGCAGCCCCCGCCCTTCTTGCAATCTGTGGTGGGAGTTAGGGTGGGATTGCTGTCTCTGCGACTCGTTACTTTAGGCCAGCCAGGCAGGTGCACATCTCTGTGTTCCTGCTGGCTGCAGCCTGGCTTTTAGGGGAGAGAAAAGAAGAGATTTCTCTTCCAGCCTCCCTGTGTGCGTGCGTACCTCTCATTGAGTACCCTCCCCTGCCCCGCAGTGTAGTCACTCTGCGGCTGCCTTACGCCCTGGGCAACGCCCACCACTGCTTTTGCAGCCTCCCTGCGTACATCTATACTGTGTCTCTGCCAGCATCAATTTTTTTTAGTGTTTTTCCTCTGGTCTGGGGTGTTGGGGGATGCCCGCACGCAGAAATGCTTTAAATCACGCAAAAAGCGGGTAAAAACAAAAAAGAAAAAACAAAAAAATGAAATGAATTTTTTTCAAAAAATTCATGAAAAACAAAAATGAACCGAACCGGGGCCCACAACGAAAAATGAAAAACCGAAACATCTTTTTTTGATTCATCCCCATCTCTAGTCAGTACTATGTAACCACTGGGGTGGGTGCAGTGCTGGCTGTGGCTTTTGTCTGTACTTAGAATTTGGTTTTATTTTAATTTTGTAATGAGCTGGTTTCACTCAATGTTTTGTTGTGGGTTTGTTTTGGGGTTTGTTTTTGGATGAATGACATCCTGCTACATAACTCTGTGCATTGATAGTGATGTCATCAGCTCTTCTGATTAAAGGTTTGCTTTTGTAATTTCAAGGTGCATGTGGTTTGTACAGTGACCACCCACCTATTGCGGGGGTTAGGGACCCAACCTGACCCGCGATAATTGAAAACCTGCAATATGCGGATGCAGGATGGGTCGGGTATGGGGGACATAGCTGGGGGCTCTTGTATTTACTCCAAGCCTGGCACTGTCCCGAACAGGCCTGCAAAGGCCTTCCCTGGCCTTCTGGAGGCCCCAAAAGGTTTATAAGAAGTCACTTCTGGTTCACAGGGAGGCCCTTTTGGGGCCTCCAGAAGGCCTTGGAAGGCCCTCGCAGGCCCATTTGGGGCAGCCCCAGTCCTGGGGTAAGTACAGGAGGCCTGGAACAGGTCTTTCCCCCCTTACACCAGGGGGCCTTTTTTCATATACTGCGGTCCTGCTATATTGCAGGACCGCAGATGAACCGTGAAAGGGCAGGGGACCTCTGTACACAATGGAGCAAAGTCAAGTGTACCCTGAAATTGCAAAAGGAATCCTTTAATCAACAAACAATGCTATCATTCCTTTTGCACAAGTGCACCCCACCTACAAGATTTATGTATACCCGATATGTATTTGGAAAGTTTTGCACATCAGAACGCTGATGATTCTGGTGATCTGAAAGTGCAAGAAACAAGCTGAAGACACTTTCCTTCCTCTTGATTTTTCTGTAGAATCATGACATTGTTTCTATCCTAGTACAATATTTACAGAACTGTCATGGAATAGATGAAACAGTGAACCAAAATATTCCAAGCCCCTTTCAGATATGTTATTTACAGCTTTTTAGCATAGTTCTAATTAAGTAAATTATCAGCTAGTCTTGACAGATGATTTCAGTGTTGATGTCTTAATGCAGCAAAGGTAAGAAATAGTTTGAAATTTCCCAGCAGGAGAACTGTAGAAAATAATGTTCCAGTCCTAATAATGTTTGCAATCACACCACCTCAAAGGTAATGGCAGACACCTGGGTCTGGGTGCACCAGGTGATGCTGCAGTTCTGGGAGCTCTCTGTAGAGGGCACAAGAGCACCTGGGAATGTCAGACAGGCCAAAAAGCATAGGGTGCTGCTGTCTTATGACAGTGAGTTCAGACTTTGTCCATCAAGGCCAACATTTTCTGATGGCAGAAGCTCACTAGGAATAGTCACACTGATGTCCTTCAGATTACCTCCTAAGAGATCGTTCTAATTGGAGACACCAGGAATTGTTTATGAGACCTGTTGCAAGCAATGCATATCCTCTGTCAGTGAGCTAAAGTGTTATTCATTTTGTTGTTCTGTGGAGAAGGAACAAATGCAATGAAAAATAGGTCCCATTTGTAGTATGCATTACAGGATAGGAAGCCAAAAATGACATAATTTGGACAATCTTGTCTTTTTCAACTCCTAAGGCTTCCAAATTTTTTTGTCTTTGGACACAGAAGTATATTCTGTGAGGAAAAATTAAGTGCTTAAATAATCAAAAATTTAATTCTAGAGGCAAATGATCTATTTGGATGGGCTGCACTAACATTTCAGAACATTTTAGACTAATCATTTTGATACCTTGAATGTTCAACAATAAGAAAAATTGAACCTGTGTGGGGTGATTGGAGAAATCTAACCTGGATCTCTTTTTTTGTAGTGGTGGAGCTTCATGTTAATTGTCACGGCTAAATCAATAGAACAACTACTTATCCACCCAGCATTATTCCATCACCTGAAATGACTTCAGACATGGGTGTGTGTGTGTGGCACTATAAACTTTGTTCAGTATCTTATTTCTAGCACCTGATTAATAAAAGATAGACCATCCTGTAATAATTTCATAAGAAATTTATTCCTCCTCCTCACTTCAATTTTTTGTTGCACATCCAGGTTCATGTACAAGGTGGGTCTGTTGAATGTTGTAGCCTGAAGAATGCAAGAACAGCCTTGCTGGAACAAGCCACAGCCCATCCAGTCCATCATTCTGTCTCACACAGCGGCTCACCATTTGCTTCAGGGCATTCCCAAGCAGATGTCTTCACCTGCTTCTGATTCCCATCAAATGACATTGAGAGATATCCTGCATATCTCACCAACCCAGAGATTGCCCTTAGGCATCCATAATGATAGCCATTGATACCCTTGTTCTCCATGAACTTCTACCTGCCTCCTGTGATAATCCGCTTTTACCGGGGTCAGCCCCAAAATTTGCTGCCTGAAGACAAGCACAAAATGTCTGCCTGCCCATTGCATGTATAGAAATTACTTGGACTACAAGCGGAATTTGGATTGACAACTGGATACCATCCTCCTCCATATAGGAAGGTGTCGAGTTTGGTGGTTGCGGGATAGGTTATGTGGCACATGAGAGCTCTACCTTCCCAGACAAATACATGATGAGCAATGGGGTCAGACGAGATGATGGGTAGGATGTCACTGCTGCTCAATTACAGCAAACCACTTGAGATGGCCAAATGATTGCATTGGTGTTGGCTTTGGTGGAAGACCTTTTCCTCATAGAAGGAATTGAGAGGGTATTTCGAAATTCATTTCCAGGATACGTACCTCAAATAGATACAGAAAAGCTAATCTGTTTCAAAGCTGATGGATGGCTGTGCATTTTGGCATCAAGCACCCAAACAAATAACAAAAGAAAATATGTTAAATGCATTTACCCACTCATCTCAGTCACTGCTAAAGCTGCAGCTGATAAACATCATAGGCTTTTCTGAGAGCCAGGATGATGGCCTGGCTGATATCAACCCCTACCTATTTATGTTATGCAGCACTGCTAGTGATTCCTGGAGGTATATGCTGATTGATTCATCCATGTTTCATATTTGTTGAAAGGACTGTTAGCAAAAGTTTTATTCAAGGTACAATATCCCTTCACATTTTCTTTCCTCAAATATATATAAATCCCAGTCTAGCCTTGGCAGCCAATGCCAGTTAATGGCGAGAAGGCTGGAACATATTCTGCCATATAGTCACATTTTCATTAATGTAGCTAGCTTAATGGTGAGTATGGAACATTAATTACTAGAAATCTATAGGCCTATTGCACTTTTCCAGTGTGGCTTAAGAGCATTTGGTAATAATCATGCTGCTCGACGCATCAACATCTACATCAGCAAAAAACCCGATCTTTCCAGTGTTGACAAATTAGTAATATGAACAGATGACTTAATTAAAGCCATTGGAACGCAGACCTCAGTGCTGAACAAGTAATTGGCAAAGTCGTATGGAAGAGTGGGTGAAACATTTGCCAGGTCACTAGGATACATCCCAGCAATCAGTACAAGGGGCACATTAGCATTCTGAGGGCTGCTAATTCTGAAAGGAATGTCTAAAAGACATGATGTAAGGGCAAACCTCAAAGCCTTCATTTGTGGATCCAAGAATGACTTCCTCTGACTTCTACTGCGATCGTTATCTTTTTTTGACTGAAGCTGTATGCCTGCCTTCCACTTCCACATGTCTCAGGCTTCAGCTTCATTAATCAAGTCCACATCTTGGGATAAAGCTTCAGAGAGTAGAGCAGTACAGCTGAGTGAAATCCCAGAAGTTTAATGCAGTGGTTCTCAACCTGTGGATCCCCAGATGTTCCTGGACTGCAACTCCCAGAACTCTTCATCACTAGCTGAGCTGGCCAGGATTTCTGGGAGTTGCAGTCCAGGAATATCTGCGGACCCACAGGTTGAGAACCACTGGTCTAATGTATGAGTTGTGGGTTGGTGCCAGAATTAGAGGTAGAAGGGACAACATTCCCAGCAGTTACTTGCCTGAAACAGGTGGCATTGACACAATGGTACAGCCTGTTGAGACCCTTTAAAATGTTTCCTTCTGAACAAGCAGGAGACAAGAAACTCTTTTTCTCATTTATGGTTTCCTCCTTGGGACAAGAAAAATAAAATGTTGATTGCTGGCAAAGATACAAACAACTCATTGGAAGATGCACTGGGCTTGTGAAACAATGCAAAAAGGAGGAGGGGGCCTAACAAATGTGGAAATTCTATTCAAAATCAAATTCTATCCTAACCCTGGATGTTGATTATGATGAGAATGATTCCCCCTACCCACCCACAGTTTCTTATATACTGTGCAAGAACAAGCCAAGCTGTCATTTACATTTCTGGAGTGGACTGGCTTGAAATCAGTGGCCTAGTCCCAATATAATCATAGTAGAAGCAAAAATGTCTGCTACCACAGATACAGGAGATGGTATATAATGGCATATATTGCTTAAAACATGGCTTAAGTGACAGGCGGAGAGACTGTACATGTAGTCCTCCCTGACCAGTTGATTACTGTTTTGAATCCCCCCTTTGCATGGACTCTGAAAAAGAAGCTGCACACTGGATCCACTGGATAGCACTTGTTGCCCAATGCGCCTAGCAGTGCTGGGGAAGCAAAGTCCAAGGAAGTCTAAGGACCTTGTCTTACTGCATTTACACCAAAAGATTTAGGCCACTGTATGTCAGTCATGGCTTAATGAATTACACTCATTGCCCAGAATTCTCTTTGTTCTTAAATTCATTCTGCATAAAGCTCCTCTTTTCCTCAAAGGGCAAAGCTACGCCTTAAAGCCTTTTAATTTAAGTCTTTCCCCTGGATGTGTCACACCTATGTTTGTAAAATACTGTACCTGCAGATTGGTAGAACCCCCCCCGCCCGCAAAATCAGAATTATGCTATTGGTAGTCTAAAAATATCTAACTCTGCATGTATTGGCTATGCAGGCCAGAGGATGCTAGGTGTTATGTACCATTTCCAACACTGTTGACCTGCCTGTCTGCAAAACATTTGGCAACCGGAGATAAAGATGCTGAAGTTTATGTTGAAAGATCCAGCTAGTTCAAGCAGGCTTAGGTGAGTATCTAGAAAAATGCACTTAAATCCGCATGAGACAGACCAAAAGGTGCAATGTCACAGAGGAACCTTGTTCATAGCTTAGGTGGTTGGAACTATTTGCATTGTGTGCTGTGCCTTGAAGCAGCTCAAGGTAGCAAGTCTTTTCTCTCTCCCTCAAGGAATGTTGGAAAAAAATCAGCTGTTTGGGTAATCATCCACAAAGCCCGCACTTAGTAAAATACGTTATTAAGTGGTGTGGATTTTTCAACAGCAAGACAGTAGCTCATTGCTCTGTTGTCCCCCATGTTGAACAAAACACTCCATGACCCTGCACTGAGATGTTTATTTATTCTGCTGGCAATATATAGCTGAAACCCGGCTGCATTGTCCACAGACAGACACAAGAGGGGGTCTGAAGAACACACAATTTATTTAGAAAAGTCACGCCAAAGCCTTTATTTCTGTGCCTTTATATATAACTCAGTAAAGTCATACATTACACCTCCAGTGGCATCTTTCACAAAAAAAAGATGCATGCTGGGGAAATATTGTTTGGGCCTTTATATTTAGTGTCCTGTCTACTGGAGTGAGTGAAAGGGAAACAAAGGGAATGGAGCAGGGATGTGTGGCTGAAGCCATTGACCTATTATAGGATGCGGGAACCTAAAATTATACCATAAACACACAATATAACATATCCCAAATTGAAATACAGAGTACAGAACAGAGTGCAGTAAATCCTGAGTGCTAATTTTCTTCACGACAGTCCTGCAGCTTCTGAATGAAACAAATCACACAACTCTTGAACTAGTTCACAGTGAGTCCTGGTTTCAGAAATACAATCTTTGACAGCATTCTTTTTCAAATGACTCTCCCAGGAGAATAATATTCCTTTGTCCACAGCAGCTCATTCTCCGTTAACACAAACCATCCAGTCACATTGCACGCATTCCGCTTTATGGCCACATCAATGTTCAGCATTTTATCAATAGCTCAGCTAAGATACCATAGGTATACTCCAAATGTTATATTTTCTTTAGGTAGCAGGCTGGACAATTCAGTGAGTTGGAGAGCTGACTTCAGAGCCAGAGGTCAGGAGTTCAAATCCCCACCTTTCTTTCAGGGAGAGAAGCTAGTTTGTCAGTCAGTCAGTCAGGTTTTTATTGCAGTATAAAACCATAAAAGTTATTAAAAGTCATTAAAACTGACTGACTGAGTGACTGAGTTTGTCTAGTAGCCAACACTGTTGTAGAGTGCCACCAGAAGACACAGGAATGGTAAACCATTTCTGAGTCCTCTATAGCTAGAAAATCTTGGAAAGGGTTGCCATAAGTCAGAGCCAACTACTAGAGATGGGCACGAAACGAGCGATTTTTCATTTTCGTTTTCGTTTTTTCATTTTGTTACACAACGAAAACGAAACGAATTTTTTTAAAAACAAAATGAAAACGAAAACGAAATGACCAAATTTGCCGTGTTTTTCGTTTTCGTTGCAGTGGATGCATTGAACTAAAAAGAATGCTAACGAAACAGCATTTTTTCATTTTCATTTTCGTTTTTCGTTTCGTTACCTAACGAAATAAAAATGAATTTTTTTGCAAAAAACATCACAAAAATGAAAACGAACCGAAACGGACCCCTAAACGACCAAACGACAAACGAAACACCATTTTTTTTTTTAGTCGTGCCCATCTCTACCAACTACTACTACTAGGAACAGACATTTACTTGTGTTTTGAGATGGGGATGAACTGCCAAAATGGTGGTTCATTATGGTTCATCAGTGAATCACGAACCATGAATCCTCCAGCTGTAAATCGGTTTGTTGATTTGTTTGCCTCCACAAAACACCCTGCCACCTCTCTACCTTTGTTGATGTCTGCACAAATGCTTGCCTTTCAACTGTGGGAGCTTATTTTTTTCCCTCTCCCTCTCTCTTTCACTCTCTCCTCTCTCTCTCTCTCTCTCTTCCTCTCTTTCTTTCCAGGAGCCAGATCCTGGCCAGATTCCCCTATGCAAACACACCCATCACAGCACAGAGGGAACTGACCAGGAGCCAGCTCCTGCAAATAAATAAATAAATAAATAAATAAATAAATAAATAAATAAATAAACATAAAACCAAAATAAAATAAAATAAATTGAATTTTCTTCTGTTTTTCAGGAGCCAGCATGATGCTTGTTCATTAGTTTCTGTGCTTCCCAGTCCAGTTCTGATTCATTTTGGGTCCAATCTTTTCTTCTTCTTCTTGGTTTTATTTAAGACTCTTCCTTTCATGGTAAGCAACAACATTGCATGTTGCCACTTAGAGTAATAGTAAGGATGCACTTGTTTTTCCGTGACCTTGGCTTGCCCTTTCTCTTAGAGATCTGGAAGCTGGCTGGGAATGGCACATTGCCACTGTTGATGGATTTTGTCCAGAATTATAATCAGTTGATATACCAGCTGCTCTTATAATGTATTGTATCATAATCTTGCTCTGGCTGATAGTCACATTGTTTTCAACTGACATGTTGACTTGAAAAGTAGCAATGTCAGGTTCACAATTAAATCAGGTATTGGCAGAGCAACTGTACATGTTCCAGTCCAAGAGAAAGGGGCTGATCCAGCTGGATCAGATTTGCAAAGTAACATTGCACTGGGAGCAGGCATCTAAAATCCATCTGAGGAAGTGGACCTGTCCACAGAAATGCACATTAAAATATAATGGTTACTATTTAAGATAATGTAACATCTTCTTTATTCTTAATTCCTTCTTTTCTTTTTGCCTAAAACCATTCAATTTGTTCAAAACAAATGCTTTACACCTGTCACAAGAGCTTGTAAAATTAATTGCATGTTTGGCTGTGGCTGTTGAATCTATGAAAAACAATAGACGAAATATTCTCCTTTGACAACACAACAGAATCTGGGCCCATAAAAGTTGAAATTATCATGTTTTGTTATTATTTTCATCTTATTGTATATTGTATATGGTTTGTTTATGTTGAAATCACTGTAAACCACCCATACCTTTCATGCCAGATGGGTGGTATATAAAACAAACAAACAAACAAATAAACAAACAAATTGATAACAAAAAGGTGGAAAAAGTCTCAGGTCTGCAACTGATTAATGGGGAAGCAGCTAACTGATGGGGATTCCTTTTGTCTGTTGTATTCACAGCGCCATGCACTGCAGTTGTGTGGTTTGGCCATTGCATCTTTCCATCTGGAAGAGTACAGAAGTTGTAGTCAGTAAACATCTACAAATACGGCTGACTCCTGCCATTCAACTGCACAAAGTACAGTATCTGGAAGTTGAGTCATGGCAATGGCAACTGGACCTTCAAAAGAGGTGAAAGTGAACTATAAAATGGAGGGCTCGCAATTAGCTTTCCTCAGACTGATGAAGGTGTTTGGATGAGCAGTGAAATGTTTCAATCTCTCAAGAAAAGAAGTCCAGTTGCCATGACTCAACTTCCAGATAAACTCACCTGGATGACTGAGAATCTTCACAGACATACTGCAGATTGTAAACAACAAACGGCAATGCCATCTTGATGTATGGTACCCAATGCCATTGTACGTAGATGTTTTGGCACATCAGGGGTTCTCCACTAATACCAAAACCAAAAGAAACAATTGCCCCCAGTTCTGACTTAAATTACAGTGATTCAGCAGATGACTATAGTAGCGATCTGTTTAATGCCCGTTGCTCAGTTGGAAGGACACGTTACATGCGTGAGTGTTTTAATATGTGTATTAACAATATAACCTGAAATTGGTATGTGTCATTGTTCAAACAGCATCAGTGTCCCTCAAAATAAAAGGCAGGCCTTTGAAACCCTTGGTATACAGTATTCTTTCCTCAGTAAAAACAGAGAAAAGAAACATTTGAGTTTAGAACTCTAAATCTAAGGACCTCGTGGCCCTGTGTGTCTTCTTTCTATGGTACTGTGGGGTTCTGAGACAAGTAATTGAGAACCCCTCAATTTTGCCCATCTTAGAGTGCAAAGTATTTGTGCCAAATTCATATGTATGAAGTATGCCTTATAAATACATAGTTTGCAGGAAAACATGTCTAATTTGCTCATTTAGGCAGGCTAAAAGCAAAGGGAATTAGTCTTTACTATTTTCCTCTTCTCTTGACAAGTGGGAGCAACATGATGTTGTGTTTCAGAGTCCTAATGCAAGTGCATTCTCATACCGGTCGTGTTTTTGTCTTTCCTTGTGGCAAAATAGACACTGCAAAGAAATGCCAGTGGTACAGTATTTGGGTTTTAAATGGAAAAAAAATCAACTTTTTAAAGCGGGAATTATTATACCATGTGATGTTAAGTGAAGCATTGATTTATAGCTTGTTTTCTTCATAGACACATTCTTTCATCTCCACCTCATTTTCAAGCCTTCATTCATTTTGTTTAAATGCACAGGGAGTGGCAGATTGGGACCACTTTCACTGTCCCCAGCCTTGACCTCCACATGGCACACCAGACCTCTTGAGTTCCCAAGTATCCAGAGTCTACACATGAAGACACAAATGTTTGTGTCTTCCCATATGCACAGTCTCTCCCTTCAATTTTTGTGACCTTTTTAAGACAGTGGATGGTAATTCCAGAATTTGCTGGCTTCAGATTTCATCATACCCTCCCATTATTTATGCCGAGTACAGCCCCTGAAATTGGAGCCTAACAAAATTTGAACTGCTGGATAGCTCAGTGGTTTAGATATATGGTTGTGGAGCCAAAGGTTGGACGTTCAGTGTCCCACTGTGTCTCCTTGACAGGGGGTGGGCTTGATGATCCATAAGGTCTCTTCTACAGGTGCTACAGCTCTAACGTCTGTAAGATCATGGTCAACCCCTGTTCTAGAAGACGGGATTTTCATAACATTTTCTACAAGCCTCTAGGTGCCTAGTCAGAAATGTTTTCAATTTCAAAGAGACAAGCACGTTCTTTGGTAATTTTTCATTCACTTATTTATTTTAGTTCATTCCACACTTAGCGTGAGGAGCCATCTCACATTTTACCTGGCAGATGCTGGATACTGATGAAGACTCCAATAACGTCCATCACATGAAGGGTAGTGTTGAGGAAGATGCATGCTCAGAGGCAAATGATACAATAAGAGAAACAGAACAAGCAGTTCTAATAGAGTCCAATAATAGTCTTCATTAAAATGTACAAAGGAAGGCAGTCCATAAATCACATAAACTACAATATCTCT
Source organism: Phrynocephalus forsythii (assembly GCA_029282475.1). Taxonomy (NCBI): domain Eukaryota; kingdom Metazoa; phylum Chordata; class Lepidosauria; order Squamata; family Agamidae; genus Phrynocephalus; species Phrynocephalus forsythii. The sequence continues at coordinate 78,712,729 of JAPFRF010000003.1, forward strand.
ATATGAATGTCAGAAACATGGGAAACAAACAAGAACTGGAAATCTTGGTCTAAAAGGGTAAATTTGACTGGGAAACCAAGCCCTATGAGGAAAGAGTGAATGAACTAGGCATGTTAAGCCTCAGGAAGAGAAGTCTGATAGCATTTTTCAAATACTTAAGAGTTTGTCATACAGAAGAGGGGATAAGATCTTTTCATGATCTTCCTAGATAATGGGCACACGTTACCTCAAGACAGATTTTGGTTGAATATCTGGAAAAACTTCCTGACTATTAGAGCAATATGACAATGAAACCAGTTGCCTTTTGAATCTTCATTCAGAATGCTGAAAATGACAAACAGGTGAATAACATTTTAGATATTCAAATGTATCTGTGGTGCATCTGTAGGGTATAACAACAAATGTCTGAAAAGGGACTGCCAGATACCGCAGAACTTGGTTGCCAATTTAAATACAGATTTAGCCCCACCTACCATAATGTTGCAAAGCATCTAATGTAATTAGGCAAGGGAAATTTAAATACTTAAGTTGAGAGCAAGGAAGACATCTGTAAATATGATTTTAAAGAAGGGCAAAGAAAACTAATATTGTAATTGGGACTGGCATTTAGTTAGCTGGACCCCTGGAGCTTCATGAGAAACTGGATGGTTATTGATTTTTTTTAAACCAACTGAGAACATACATTTACTCAGTTTAGGAGGGCTAGTAAAATTTCTTTAAAATCCTTGATCTTAATTATTCTGGAGGGCTAATGCATACCAAATAAAACCTGGTTTTGTTTTAAGACTAAAATAATAATAAAAAAAGATGGCTATTTTAATTTAATTAATGAAAAATCATAGGTTAATTGCCTCATACTTTAATGTGAGGGTATTATGCATGCAGGCATATTTTACTTATATCTCAACTGTTTGATGTACACAATCAATTCAGCAAAGGATAATGAAGAAATGTTATACCCTGTGTAGAATAGTAATTAGGGATTCCAGCATAGCCTTTTCTATTAATTGTGCACTTCTGTAAACATGTTTGACATGATGCCAAGAAATGCATTTGTCAGATTTTTGTTACTTTCTGATGTCTGTCTTGCTCTCCTGTTAGTTTTAAACAAAACAAATAAATACAGTAGGGCAGGAATCCTTTATACCTAAAAAAACAGACTAGCAAATCCTGGCTACATGGAAATGTCTTCAAACCAGTGGAATGCCAGCTAGGAAAAGTTTGGACTACATATTATTACATGATGTTTAAAATGAATATAATCCACTGAGTCCTAAACTTTGGAGAGACCCACCCCCCTTTCCTCTCTCCATGGGCGTATCTAGTGGGGGGGGCACAAGGGCACATCTGCCCTGGGCACAACAATCTGTGGGTGCCTGGGGGGGAGCATGAGGAGGAAGCTGTGCACCCTCCTGTTGCCCAGCAGTCCTCCTTTCCCCTAAAGCTAGGTGATGGCACCACCTCCATTGCTGCGTGCCAGGTGACTGGCAAAGCAGGCAGGCAGGCAGGAGCTGGTGCCCTCCTCCTCCTCCTCCTCCTCCTCCTCCTCCTCCTCCTCCTCCTCCTCCTTGCCTTGGTAGGAGATAAGGTGTGTGCACATGTACACACAAACACTCACATGCAGCAACCTGTCCACCCATGCACCCACACACATCCACCCCATGCCTGTAGGGTTCGGCCCCCATTGCGGGGTGGGTGCCATGTGGGAGTGGTGGCAGGAAGGCTGCAAAAATGAACTTTGTCCCCAGGTGCTCCAAATCCTGACTAAGCCTCTGCCTCTCTTTTGTCTCTCTATCAAAGCTAGCTGGAGATTTCATGGGGTAACTGGCCAATCTCTTGTGTACCCACACTTAGTATAATTCAGACAATTTTGGTCATCATGAGTTGATAGAACTAGAAAAGATGTGGGAAAAGGTGACCAAAATGGTTGAGGGGGCTGAGAGTGTTTCCCTAATGAAGAATAGTTACAGTGTTTGGAACTGTTTAGCTTAAAAAGGTGTGTGTGTGGTGTGTGTGTGTGTGGGGGTCCACTTTAAGGTGGATGCAATATGGTCTAGAAGTGAAGGGGAACAAATGTTCCCTTCCCTCGAACCCAGAATCATTCATTGGAGCTGAACTGTGGAACACTGAATGTAAAGAGAGGGAAGTGATTTACACAATACATGGCCAAATAGGTGAATTTGTTACCACAAGGCAACTTGGATGGGCTTTAAAAGAAGATAAGAGGTAATGCTATCTATGTTTATGAGGCATGATGAACTGCATCATAATATGCCTCTCAGTGCCACTAGATGGGATGCACAAATGGAGAGGAGCAACTGTATTAGACATCTCACTGGTCCCTGGGTAAATAGAATAGAGCTCCTTCTTTAGGTCTTTCTTTAGTATGGCCCAGCATGATGATACACTTGTTGTCTTATAATAAGTCCACTTCCATGGAGAGCCTTGGCAGACTTACCTTACAGATAGCAACACTCTTGGCTGTGGGTTGTTGTTTAAATTGTCCATCATATGTATAAACCAGCATTACTGTTGCAGGGAACTGTGGGAAATTAATATAGTGGATCTTGGATCCAGCTGCCTGGCATTGACTGGAACTTTGGAAAAATATTTTAAAAAGACGAAAAGGCCAGTTGTCCATGGTGAAAACTGACTGGATCTTTAAGTGCCGAGCAAAGAAAAGCTTCTGAGAGGAAGTTCCCATTTGTCTTCTATTTTATAAAAGTAATGCAGCACCTATGCACTTCCTTAATGCACTCTTTTTGGTAACTTCCTCAATCTCCCCATGAAGCAGAGGAAGTGTTCAATTTGCCAATATTCTCAAGTGGCTCTCTTCTCAAGTTACTTCATGATATTGGCAAATTAAAAGGATGGCTCACTTTTGGTTCGTTTCCAATGATCAGACATACTAGATGTAGACCAAACCAGAGCAAACTAAGGGTGCTTTTACACGACTCCTAAGATCCGCTGGTCACTTAAATTCGGACCAGAGATCTTAGGGGTTTGTCGCTCTTCGTGTGTCCCCACCCCTCCGTACTTCCTGGCTGCTGGCTGCGTGAGGGGAGGGAGAAAAAAAGGGACAAAAGAATAAAGGCTTACCTCCTGGTGCCGGTGGAAGCTGCCGGGAGCCCCGTCACTTCCTGGTTCCTTCTCTTAAAGGGGCGGGAGGCAAAAAACAACAACAAAAAGAAGCGAGGAGAGCCCGGCACATCCACATCAAGATTTTTCACCCTTGGAGAGCAGGTACAAGAAAAGTGCGCTGGGACCTGCTTAAGTGGGCGTGGTCGCACTTAATTTTCAGTAAACTCCGGAGCTGGTGGGTTAACAGTTTTAAGCTCCGGAGCTGGGAGCCATTTGTGGCGGAGTTTAGGAGTCGTGTAAAAAGGCCCTTATACCCACACACAAAGTAGAGACCCTTGATAAGAGTCTGAAAAGAGCAGATAGGAATGCTCTGGGGATGACTTGATTTGCTCCAGATATTTTTGCTGTGTTATTGCTGTCAAAAGCAAACCAACTCATCCCATAGCAGTCTAAACAGTAAGCTAAATACCTGTTTTATCACACTGTTACTTTGAAATGTTCTAATCCTGATTCATCTCTATATCAGATATATTGCACAAGACTTTTCACCTCAATAAACCTTTAGTTGTGTTTTCTTGCCTTTGTGTTGAGAGTTAGAAAGACACCCAAGTTCTTTTATTCAGCCCTTATTTCCATTTCATATAAATGCAGTGTCATGTATGAGGACATTCCATAATAGTTCTGTTGAAGTGAAAACAACAGTTTTTGTAGGACTTGAACGCTCACTTTCTACCAACATGAAATACGTTCTTAGTATCAAGGCTGTATTTGGTATGCATCTGATAATATTACTTCTGGAATTTCATGCTGTAAATATATTAGTATGTACTTCAAGACTCCTTGTTATTCTTTGGAAAATATCTTTGTATCTTATTTGGCTACACATGTGGCTATCAAGGTACTTGTCAGTCCAGAAGTGGGGAATGTTAGGTTCATGTTTCATTGTAACCAATAATGACAAATGATGGGAGTTTATAATATTTTAATTTTTACCCTGCCTTTCTCCTTGGAAAAGGACCCAAGGCGACTTAAAGTAATGAGGGACAGTATACAGTCCAGTACAATTAAAATATATTTAAGTTAGAGAACAGGGAATTGAGGGGCATCTTACAACATTAAAAGGCAACATTAAAGCTACAGTTCAGCAAGCTCTGGAAGGCTGCCATATCTGGACTGAGTCATGAAGAACACAAAGAACCATGTTATACACAGAGAACTAACTCACACTGTCTGTGTTTCTATTTTTGCCATTCTGAACTGGGGAGACCTATCTGGGAAGGAATGCAGACCAAAGTTTTGGAAATCTATTTTTTGAGTTACAGCTTCCAGAAAACCCAACTGGCATGGCCATGCTTCCTGAGGCATTCCTAGGAATTGTTATCCAAAGAGAAGAAGGAAAGCCTAGGTCCGCTTAGAGGGTAGGGATTAAACACAAACAGGCCCTGCCACTTGAATTTGTCCTGCCCCAACACGTTCCTTCTTTTATTCCTCTCCTTCTCTCTTTTGCTGAGGATGCAAGCCTAAGGAGCCAGTGGAGGTGCTTCCTGTCCCTTGTTTTCAATTCATCACTGGCCTTTGCCACCCTTCTGCCAGAGGAACAAGAGGTCATATGGCAGAGGTCACTTGCAACATCGGTCCAATATCACAACCTGTAGCAACAGCACAGTGAGTTGTATCTGAATCTGAAATCTATTCATTATTTAAGCCCATTATGTTGTAAATATTTAATCTACAAGGTGTGTGGGGGAGATTGATTGAGACCCAAGTGTTACGGAAAAGCAAAACAGAGGGTGGGAGTGGGGAGCAATGCCAGGTAAAAGCACAAACGAGAAATGTGAAATGTCTATCTCAGAGGAGCCAGCTAAAGAACACTTAACATGAGGTGACTCAACTGAATGAGATGAGGGAATCTGTGCTTGGATCCTCCACAGCCTTAATTCTTTCCAAAACAAACAAGGTGCTTTGGCTCTGCCTGATTAGATTAGTAGGACAGTCCTGGGGATATAGTCTATTTTCCCCAGTAAAATCATCCTCCTGCCACCATTATTCATCCCAAATGCACATATGTACAGTGGTACCTTGTATAAAGGAATTAATTAGTTCCAAATGAAATTCTGTTAAGCAAATTTTCCTTTATCCAAATTTCCCATAGGAATGCATTGAAAACAGAGTAATCCCTAATCATGACCATTTTTATGTTGTACGGATTCACCCCATAGGTGATTCTGTTAAGCAAATTTCCCCTATCTCCGGAATTTTTTATGTTGTACAGATTTTATGTTATACAAACCATTTGTTATACAAGGGTCCACTGTACTTCCTCTGTCCCTCGGGCGTAGGTAGCCTTGGACAGATGGATTTGCACTGAGAATGTAGCACAGGATAGCAGTTGAGTTAAACTCTCCAAGGGTTGGGGAGCTTTCTTAACGGGAAACCAGATGAAATAGGTAAAGCATCTTCAGAAGCAGTGCCACTTTCTTAATTGTCAAAAGGGGTCAGTTTATCACCACTGATACATCACCTCCATGTCTTGTAACTGTGTAACCCACATTGAGAGCTATATTTTTATGGGAAGACAGGGATAAATAGCTGGCAATGTAAACAAATAAGCTAAATAAATTAAACCCTGTTTTCTGATTGGTCACTGGATGATAAAACAAAGACTTCATTTGCAAATCCAGTTGTTGGACCGCAGGAGGAAAAAAAGGCTGATCCCAGTGAATATAATTTTTTCCTCCCTAATATCTAGTTTGGTCTTATGGGAAGAAACATCTTCATCAATGAAGGATATAGATTGAGACACTGTTGGCAACATGACATGGAGAATAGATGGAAGAGCGAGTCACAGATCTCTGTCATCTCAGAGCTATAAACAATTAAATTCTTCCACCCCCCCCCCAATCTCTAGTTTATGAATGTAGGATCTGGTGCTTTTGTACTGATCATTCAAAATGGAAAAGGGCAGCCCACATGTTGATGATACCAAGGACAGCAGTCAACATGGCCTCTTCTGCTCACTACCATTCATAAAAATACACCAGTTAGGGAGAATCCAACTCCTTTTTTCATTAGTTAACCATTTCTCACTCAAACACAATGTGATTTTTAATTAAACCATGAAGTACTCTTTATCTTGCTCAAGGCAGATGAGATGATAATGCTGCCCTGTCGTCTACACAGACAAATGAACTCCATGTTAATGCTGATCAATGCTCATTGCTGATGAATAGACAATGGTGCCATCATTGTTGCTTTGGGCAAAATACAAGCTTTGTGGCTTATTTTAATACTCATGTCTTTGCCATACACTATCCTCAACTCTCCACACACCTTGTCCTCATTCTCTGCCCCCAATATCTATTACCGGGGTGGTGGTGGTGGTGGTATCTTATTCTGGTGTAATGGCAGGGCTGGCTCTGGCAGGCAACAATGATGGTGTTTCAAAAACATATGTACACTGAGGGGCTCCCATCAGTGCTTAACATTTTGGTCTTACTGGGTAAAATTCCATCTTGATGGACTATCTGTATTCACTTTCATAAAGGAAGTGACAAAAACCAGCTTAACAACTATAGTCTAATTAATCTGATACAGTAACCCCCCGCCGATCACGGGGGTTAGGGAGCTACCCCACCCACGATCCATGAAAATCCGTGATATGCGGAAGCGGGTGGGGGCCCGGGGGGGGGCGATCGCACGCCTTTCCCAAAAGCCTTGGAGGAGGGGGGGCAGCGCAGAGTGACCCGATTGCCCCCATGGCTCTAAGGCCTTCCGGAGGCACCGGGGGCGACGGAAAGGGATGCTGTCCCTCCCCGCAGCCCTTTTGCGTGGCTCCGAGGCCCTCCGGAGGCACCCGGGGGCCTGTGGAGAGGGACGCCGCCCCTCCCTGCAGCCCTTCCGCACGGCTCCGAGGCCCTTTGGAGGTGTCCGGGGGCCAGCAGAGAGGGATGCTGCCCCTCCTCGCAGCCCTTCCACGCAGTTCCGAGGCCCTCTGGAGGCGCCCGGGGGGCTGCGGAGAGGGATGCTGTCCCTCCTCGCAGCACTTCCGTGCGGCTCCGAGGCCCTCCGGAGGTGCCCGGGGGGCTGCGGAGAGGGATGCCATCCCTTCCCGCAGCCCTTCCGCATGGCTCCGAGGCCCTCCGGAGGTGCCCGGGAGGGCCGCGGAGAGGGACACGTCCCTTCCCGCAGCCCTTCCGCGCGGCTCCGAGGCCCTCCGGAGGTGCCCGGGGGGGCTGCGGAGAGGGATGCTGTCCCTCCCAGCAGCCCTTCCGCGCAGCTCCGAGGCCCTCTGGAGGTGCCCAGGAGGGCCGCGGAGAGGGACGCCGTCCCTCCCTGCAGCCCTTCCGTGTGGCTCTGAGGCCCTCCGGAGGCACCCGGGGGGTTGCGGAGAGGGATGCCATCCCTCCCCGCAGCCCTTCTGCGCAGCTCCAAGGCCCTCCGGAGGTGCCGGGAGAGCCACGGAGAGTGACGCCAGCCCTCCCTGCATCCCTCCCACGTGGCTCTGAGGCCCTCTGGAGGTGCCACGGAGAGGGACGTGATCCCTCCCCGCAGCCCTGCCGTGCGGCTCTGAGGCCCTCAGGAGGTGCCGGGGGGGGGCACGGAGAGGGATGCCAGCCCTCCCCACAGCCCTCCCGCATGGCAGCACCCAGGGGGGTGACGGAGAGTGACGCTATCACCCCCCGCCGCCTCCGTGCCCCAGACTTCTCGGAGATGGGGGGTGCATGGAGTGACCAGATGGCCCCCCGCCCCCCCGCGGTGCAGGTACTGCGATCCCGTGATGTAGCGGGACCGCAGGACCTGAACCGCGAAATGGCAGGGGATGACTGTAGCCATATACTCACTAAACCAGGGGTGTCCAAAATTTTTGTAAGGAGAACCAGTTTTGGTGGCTGAGAATGTGTGTGGGGCTGGCTGTCCCCGATTCTGCTCCCCACTTTAAGTCCCACCCACTGACCACTTGCAAGCCCCACCCACTGACCCCAAAGCCCCACCTACTGAATCCTTGAAAGCCCCACCCACCAATCCCTAAGCCCCACCCACTGACTCCGTGCTATTGTCCTAAACAAGGTTCTTCATTACCTTGCACTTTTTGTTGTCCTAGTCAGCAATAAAATCATGGTGTGCTTATTTTTCATCTGTTTCAAACAATATTTTTGAAAAAACAGGCAGGTAATAGAGGAATGGACACTATTTGTATTATTGATGAAGCAAGACATTATGTATCCCTGTGCACTATCCTATCTTTATGAACTAAGTCTATGTGCATACAGCTTGTACATGCATAGCTGCTTCAGCTAAGACATGGATCAAAGTAAAAAGCAAAGCAAAGTGTTCTGGTTATATAGTGCCCCCTACCACTTCAAATACTCTCTGGGCAGTTTACAGTTTTTAATTACAGTATGCGGGCTACCCATCCCCCCCCAGAAGACTGGGTACTCATTTTACCGACCTCGGAAGGATGGAAGGCTGAGTCAACCATGAGCCTGCTAGCTAGCACAGTTTTACCTGCAGTACGGGCATTTAACCACTGTGCCACAAGGCTCCTTAGTATTTGTTCATTCATCATATTTTAATCTGTCCTATGACAAATAGGGCAAGAGGCAGGATGGAAGGGGAAGGAATGGGCCAGAAGTCCATCTATTGATTTCCTTTGATTGCATCTTCAGAACAGGAAGCAAATAGAAGAATAAAAGAAGGAAGCCATTCACCTCTAATGAATGCAAGCTCTGACTGTTATTTCAGGCCATAGAGGCCATTTTTCAGTAGACTGGTGTCAGTAGACAAGTCCCAGGCAAGAACTCTATGCATGGCAGCACACTTGAAGGGAATAGGGTACGAACAGCAAGGCTGGAAAGTCAAATGCAGAAAGATGAGCCTAGAAGTTAAGTCAGGCCAGAAATAGCAAGACAAGCAGGGATCTTCCAAAGAATAAAAAATAAAATAAAATAAAATAAGTATCAGGCAGCCCCAAAGGCATAAACGGAAAGGAATCAGAAGCAAAGGGCTGAAGCAAGAATAGCCTTTTGGACATCTCCCAAAAGTCACAACCTAAGGGTCATGTGGCTCAGGTGTTGTAGCCCTGCCTTGAACACCTGGCCAACTGGAGAAGAAACTCAACTGCAGGATTGGGCTAGGTGCTCTCTCTGGAAGGAAGAACATGGCCTCAAAGACGGCCCTTCTTCTGGAGGAGGCTTCTCCTGAGGAATCTTTCCTCGCAGTGGAGCACTTTGCCTGGGAACTTCTAGCTGGGTTTGGGCCTTTCTCCTGCAATACTCTTGCAAGCTGGAGGAAACCCAGGCCCACACTTGGGCTCAGACACAGAGCCACCTTCTTCTGGGAATTTAGCCTCCTTGCCTTCAGGGGGTCCAGGGTTAGGATTAGGGTCTTCGGGATTCTGTAATTCCTCCCCTTCCAGAGGTTTCACCCTCTTTTGGTGACTTGGGTTGTGTGACACTGGGGTCAATATACACAGAGGAAAGACCCAAGGCTCAACATTGTTCTCTCTTTCCCCTTGCATTAATTTCTTTTGATTTACTTCACTGCTGAACCACCTTCCGCCTTTCTTCCACCGCCTGCTGCACGGGATGCATGGCTGCCAAACGGGAGCTGTGAAAAGAGTTCTTCAGTGCTTTGGCGAGCATGCAGTTGCCAAACCCAGCCGGCACAAAAAAGATGGAAACCGGCGAAAGGAAAAAGAGCGAAATGTGTGAACGGCATTAATCGTTCAAGGGAGAGGGAGGAGAATTCATGCAATGAGCAGAATGTGCAGACTCTCCCTGTTCTGGTAATTAGCCAGGTTCAGCAGTCTTTTTGAGTGGCTTACGTTTCCTGATTAATGTCTCACTCATGCACAGATGTGATTTAGCTCGCTGCTGAATAAACACAACATGGGGATGGCAAGGTGATAACTACTATGCTCAGCAAAAAGCAAGAGCCTATAAATATGCCAGTGGGTCAATAGAAGTGATTTCATTCTTCCTTCACGGGGCTGCTGATGAAGTCTGACAGGGCAGCTCTACTTCATTAATGCACCACAATGGTGAAGAAAGCCTGAAGGGCACCAACTGGTGTGTGTGTGTGTTTGTGTGTGTGTGTGTGTGAGGGGGTAGGGAGAAGGGAGAAAGACTCCCTTGTGTGTGTGTGTTTGAGAACAGCCAAAGAGAAATGTGTGTGGAAGAAAGGAGATGTTACTGTACGGTGGTGCTGCAACTTGGAAACCTCTCAGTGCATCCACTAGGGAGAAGATCTTCACAGGAAAATCTTAATTTGGATCAGAGGAGAACATGTGGACGAATCAACAAAAACATGCAAACGACTTCCGATTTAGGCATCACCAAATCAGGGCGGACAGTTGCAAAGAAAACATCATTCCTTATTCCTTGTTATAGTAGTGGAGAAATCCATCTTTGATTTATTTGTCATTAAAAAAAAACATTGTCAGAGACATAGCCATGCCATCTTAAATTCGTTTCAGAAATGGACACTGTCTGGATCCCTTCCTCTAAGGTAGTGGGTATATACTAACCATTTCTCCCAAATCTGTATCTTAAGAGCCAGAGAGAGAGAGAGAGAGAGAGAGAGAGAGAGAGAGAGAGAGAGAGAGACAGAATAGAGAGAGACAGACAGTGTGTGTGTGTGTGTGTGTGTGTGTGTGTGTGACAGAGACAGAGACAGAGACAGAGACAGACAGACAGACAGACAGCTGAGCCACAGTAATAAATATCTACAAAACTTGTGGAAAAACAGCCATGATCATTGTTTTCCTGCTTAGGTAAGAAGTGGTTAATGAACAGAAAAGGAGTGAGGTCCCAGGAGTGAGGTGAGAATGACAAAATGAGGATTTTATTACCTTGGTAAAATATGTTCATCTTAGAACAATAATTTGGTAATTGTTGTATGTGACACGCAGCTTCATTCTCTCCTCATGGCTTGCCATAAGCTGGCGACAAAACACGCAGGAAGTAGTTTATAAATGCATTTTATGCACCAGTTTTCCAGTGCAATACAGAAAATGTACAGCATGCTCTCAAACCTCCAATTAATTATTATCATGATTACTAATAATTACATTTCTATCCTGTGTTTATTCCAGTGGGCTGAAGATGGCATGTTCTGGCCTCTTCTTTCCCACTTAATCCCCTCTGAGACATATCGGGCTGTGAGAAAATGACAGACTTGTGGTTACTCAATACCCTTGCTTGTCTTGGTATCTCCTAAATCCCAGTCCAGTGCTCCAGCCGCTATGGCATGCTGGCTTTCAGTGTTCTTTTTGTTGGAAAACCATGTATTAAATAAGCAAACGCTCCTCTATTATATGTGATGTCTATATATACCATGGTTCTAAACTTTATGCAAGATAGTGTATACATACAGTACCAAATCAGACACTTTATCTTAGCAGAAGCCACACAGTGAACAGAGAGCAATGGGTACAAATATCTCCCGAATATCTGATATCATTTCAGGACCCACACATTTTGCATGCATTGCAATGGGATAATCACGAGAAAGAGACATATCCAGAAACAGCATGGAGAATAATTACATAACTCCAGCATTTACATCACAGTAACCCATGGCCCACATTAAAGAACAGAAGTTTCTAATACAGTGGTACCTCTTAAGACAAATGCCTCATTAGGAAAAAAAAACCTAATAGGAAGTAAAAAATTCCAGGAATAGGCATGCTTTGCATGACAAAAAATTCCTATGGGATGCTTCACAAGACAAAAAACATTCCGCATGTACCCCGGGGGGGGGGGGACGGGTTATTTTTGTCTTTATGCTAGCCTCCAGAATGCATTAATCCATTCCCAATGCATTCCTATGGGAAACCGCGTTCCATAAGACAAAATTGTCTAAAAACAAATTGACCTGTAGAAAGAATTAAATTTGTTTTAGGAGGTACCTTTGTATTGTGAAAGAGGTGGAGGGAATTATTTGTTTTTTGTTAAATTTATATCCTACCTCATCCGTTCAGATGCACTGCTCTCTAGATGGTTTCAATCAGCTAAAACAATGATATAAAATCAAAATACAAAATAAAAAAAAATTCTCCCTTCTCCAGCATGTACTTTTCTGGAAAGGACAAGCACATCTCTAATGCCACCACGTGCATTGGTGGCATATAAATATCTCATGGCTGGATAGGAGAAAGAAGAGAAGAGGCGAGAAACAGCACATATGTATAGTATACCAACATTTAAATGGTTCAAATCTCCATCAGTCATATATCAGTCAAAGACTGTGCCTTGTAGTTTTTAACAACAACACTAACTGTGTCTTCAAAGTGATTCTAATTTATGATGACTTTTTTCACCCTGTTTTTTCTAGGTATGGAATACTCAGATGTGATCTATTACTCCCTTCTTCTGGAGTGCCCTGGGACTGTGCAGTTGTCCAAGGCCACATAGGCTGGCTCTTTTCCTAAGAGGCACAGCGAGAAATCAGACTCATAAACTCTGGCTCCACAGCCAGATATCTAACTCACTGAGCGACCCTGCCAGCATAAATAGCTGGACTTTTGTTTGTTTGTTTATAATATATTTAAAGTGATATAGTTATAATTTGTACTATATTTACAATTGTGTCAGCAGAAATCCCTACATGCACAGTACACTTCATCTTACTCACATATGCATACGCTAAAATGGGGTGGTGGTGTTCAAGGGCTCAAGGCCTTGTGATGTGCCCTAATTCCTCCAAGAGAATGCCTTTTTTGTTAACTCTTTAGAAATCACTTTCACGCCCAAAACTGCATGAATTCAGAGTGGTATTTATTTATTTATTTATTTATTTATTTATTTATCAATTTTTATACTGCCCGTCTTCCTGAAAGAACTCTGGGCGGTGAACAAAAGGGCAAAACAGACCCAAAGGAAACAATACAACAGTTGAGACGAAAATAAAAGACAGGTACCAGTATATAAGAAGAAAAATATATATAATATGTAATAAAAAACCTCAACAAGGAGGTAAAGGGCAATGTGGACACATAATCTGACATGAAGTAAGACAGCTTCTTATGTACCAACGATACATGAAAACCAAGACTATGAAAAGTAAAATAAATTAGATTAAAATAAGGTAAGTGGGATAGAAAATAAAAAGAGGCAGACTTGAGAATCTCAGGACAGCTGCGACCCGCAAGCAGATATCGTGGGTCCATCCAGAAGTGTTGATCAGCAATTCTCATCTGCCAAAGTCAGAAGTCAGGGAGGATACGAATTATAGTCCAGCATCTGTGGAGTTACTACTAATTTGGTGAAGGATGGTCCCAGGTGTGCAAAGGTTCAGACATCCACAACCAGAGAGTATGAGTGTCATTTAGCTGGGCTGGGCATCTGTGGCCCCGTGGCAACCGTTTTTCATACCACTTCCTTTCATCAGTATCCCACAAAAATAGGAGTGATGGGTTATGGAAGTTTTAATCCTAAAAACTCAGGCACACCAGAATTGTCCATTCTTTTTTAATCTTAATATATGTGAGCCTGAATGTTTGAGGGCCATAATCTGTGGATCACTTCTCAGGGGCATCAGTTTTTTTCATTATAAATTTGGTGACCAGCTGTTTGGTACATTTGTCACTTATTAAATTTTGTCTCTGTTGCTGCCATGCAATTTCCAACAGTGTCTTGATGATTGTACTAGATATTAAGTAGGCTGAGATATTTATCTCATTGTAATTGTCAATACATGACATAGTTTTAGTGTATAAGGGCTATTCATTTAAAGTTCATGCGAAGTCTCTAAATAATCAGGTCTCTTGTACAAAGTGATCGAAAAGTTTATGGTTAGTAGAATGAAAATCCCAGGACTGTGAAAATTGCTCCATAATGCCATGGCATTCGAAAATTACATTTCTGCAATAACGAATTATGATATAATGAGGTCACATTAGAGGAATAAGAGGCCCAGATCCCTTTGTGATTTAATCTATCTCTTCCTGTAGGCCTGCCCCTAATTTTAATGAGTATTTTGATAGATAACATATTTAGTTCAAAATAGGTCTTTGAAGACAGTTGTGAGTGTATTACATTTTAAAGATGCTATGATAGAAATTCATTTCATTAGCTAGCTGATAAGAAAAAATGACTCTACAAATGTATTGGTATCTGACATACTATTATGACCCATCTGCTCCAGTAGAGTAAAGTGACAGTAATGTATCTTTATTGGGCTGTTGCCTTGAATGCTGCAGAGGCTCATTTTCCTTGGCTAATGAAAAACCAACTGATGTTAATGAAACAGGTATCATATTAGCTTTACCTTCCAAGAAGAAGAAACAGAACAAGGAAAAGAAATTGTCTCCACAAAAGGACAGCCAGTGGCATCATTTTGTGGAAATAAACTGAAAATCAAAATAAAGCTTTATCAAAACTTGAAAATGGGAAATAATGTGTATTATTATGAATAAGACATTTAAAACAACCCATAGTTAACTCTATACCTAATTCCAGTTTAACTATGCATAGCATATCCAAACTCCACATCAAACAGTGTTTCATCATGTGACAGGATTCACCAACATTTAGAATTGGTTCCTACTATAGTCACCGTTGGTGCCATTACCTCATCCTCCTTTTCTAGCATATAATTCCTTTAAACTGAGGTAGTCATAATTTGGTTCAAGATCTTTTAGGACACCATTATTTATTTTCATTAACCATAATTTCTTGTTCAGATGATTTGGCATTGCCCCTGAATAACATTTCTAACCCTTTCCATTCTTACAGCTGAAGGCAGGCAACAACTTAAATCTAATATTTATCCCATGGAAATCAAGCTAAAGAAACATGTACCCATTCTAAAATGTTAACTTTAGCTTCCAGATGGCATGTTCTTGCAACTTACAACAGCAACAAGCAACAAAGATAAATCTTAGAAAAGTTTTGTATGTTTTATGTTTTCTATTATTACCTGATTTTTGATGTTCTTTCTTTAGTTGTTATTTAGAAAAAATAGGATGCAGTGCTTCTGATGCTTTTTAACTGGCATGTGATGTAGTACCATTTTGTTAGCTGAATCTCTGCTTTTTTTTAAGGTCAGGATATCCGGTTAGAAAACGGCCAGTGGGTTTGTTTGTTTGTTTGTTTGTTTGTTTGTTTGTTTGTTTAATGTATATACTGCTCCATCTAGCTACACAGCTACTCTGGGTGGTTTACAAAGCTGAACAAAAATCAGACCACAAATAATACAATATCCAACATAATATAAGCACAAATAAATAAAAACATACAAACATCCTATGAAGGTTGTTCAGCCTTTATAGGATGGAAACAACATCTTCAGATCCTAAGCTTCACTCAAGTTATATAAATCACCATCCACAATAACAAAGGTGTGTGTGTCTTAAAATCAGTTTTTCAAGGTGCATTGTAAATCGGTGAAACAGCTACACTTGTGAACCTATCTGTGGATGAAGAGAATTTCCGAGAGTAAGTAAACTTCTTCCTATACAGTATTTACTTCAAGAGTCCCAACAGAGCTATTCATTTCCCATCCAGAACCTCAATCATAAAAGCAAAGTGCTGTAACCCATACCGTCACCCCACACCCACTTTGTTGTTCTAGAAAGTGCTCTGAGTTGCAGATATTAAAATTGTTCCCCCACGTCTGTAGTGCTTGAAGCAAAATAAAGTGTGACCACACACCCCAAAGCACGACTCAGTGCATCTTCCTTGTACCTGACCTCGGGGTGGTTGAATCCTTGTCACTATTCCGCTGCAGTTTTTAAACCGGTACATGTGCCATGGGGTACTGTTTAATCTGCAGCATAACTGTTCTGTCACCATAGGGCCACCTAGTGGCACTACTTGGAGCAGCCACATGACAGTAAATTCACAGTACGAGAAGCCACTATGCATGGAAAGAAGCCAAAAAAGAAGTATTCGAAGTTCGATAAATGACAAATGAAAATCGATATACTGTACTGATATACCTACCTATCGGGTTTTAATTTTTAAAAAATTGCTGCCATGGGAAAATAAAACAAATTGCACTTTATGCGGACCCCGTCCGTGGAGTTACAGAAGTTACATAACAATGAAGTGCATCCTTGGGTACGCAGGAACAGCAACAAAACCATGTGATGGTAACATGATTTATTACACATTTTAGTTTGTTGCAGCACAAAGTGGGTGTGGGGTAATGGCCCCATACAGCCCCATACAGCAGGATTCTCCCCAACCCAATAGAAGAAAGGATAATTTGAAAACAAATGCATAGCAGAACTAAGTGAGTGAAAGCCTGTTTCCATACAAAAAATATGATTAGGAAGAAAAGTAGAACATCTAACCAGTTCTTGAATGCATCTTGCCAAAGACAATATTATATAGATGCCCCGTTTTTAATATCCTGGAGAGCATGGCAACTTGGGAGTGGATTCAGACAGAGACAGCCTCTTTGGAACCAGTATTTATTTATTTATTTATTTATTTATTTATTTATTTATTTATTTATTTATTTATTTATTTATTATATTTCTATACCGCCCATCTTCCAATGGAACTCTGGGCGGTAGGTCTTACTGTTAGTCACACTTGGGTCTCAGTAGTTTCAAAAGGACTTAACTTATGAAAGTTCCATTGGTTTCCAAAGGTTCACTGCACTAAGCCTGACTGTTTCTGGACCTAAGCCATGGAGAGAAAATAAGAGCTTTTGATTGCTCACATCTAAGGCCTAGCTAGTCCATCATCCTGTTTCCTATAATGACGCATCAAATGCCCCTAGCAAACCCTCCCTTACGGTTGATTCCTAGCAACTCTGATTCAGAAAATTGTCTCCTTTGGTCTTGGGAGCAAATCTATTTCCATCAGGACTAGTAGCCATAAGTGTAGGTCTGAATGTGAGGTTGATCAGAGAAATTTCTTCTATAGCACATTTAAGGGCACAGATGATATGAAAACACTAATTTTCAAGATGCTGCTGCTGCTGATGGCAATGATAGCAACTACCCAATTTCATTTTAGGTCATCATTTCTAACACAAATAAACCCCATTTATTGACATATATAAAACAATACTATGGTTTTTTCATGGTTTCAGGCAGCAGTAATGGCCACCCATACACATTTAATCAACATTCAAAAGGAGAAATCTGAAGACGGTGTCTCCTGGCCTCATTCTTTCTCGCTGTACCAAATAAACTGAAAATGATAATTTCTGACATTATTCAGAGATATTAAAAAAACTTGCATTGAAATTGAGTCCTAGCATCTGTTTAATGGTGGAGTTGTAATGTCATTTCTAATTAAGATTATGGAGGTCATAAGCAAGTAGATGGTGGTAAATTTAAAATCCACGGGGAAAGATTGCATGAACTTTTGGAATAATTCCCAAAGCAATATAGGACAGTTTTCACAGAAAGCTGTTGTTGAGCTGATCTCCTGTATGGTGATGATAGCAGTGTGTGTACATATGTGATAGAGTAAATACTGTTCTAGTAGTTATCATTACTGATAGTAATCCTGCCTTCATAATTCATTGTGCTCCATATTATCAACCTAATTTACTTTGCGCCTATCTCCTGTAATGCATCTGAGACTTGCCATTCATATGGTAATGCCGTAAGATCAAGTTGACAGAAGAATTATGCTTGTGCTTGAGTATTTGTGTAGGAGTGATGTTTGTTTGCTGTAGTGATATGTATGTGCTTGTTTAGCCAGAGAATATGCATCATCTGGCTAACTGTCTGGAGATGTGCTAAAAGCCCTTTACACAGAGTGTGTCATGGCAGCGACTGTGTTTGCTGTTCTATATTACGTTGATAAACACCCCCCGCCCTTTATGTATCACTTCCTAAAAACCTATGGAATCTCAGTATTAATCATAATGAGCTGAACTAAGCACTAGCCTTTTTAGGAACATAAGGATGGAGGAAGCAGCGTTACATTAAGCCATTGGTTCATCTAGTACAGTGGTTCCCATTCTTGGGTATCGTATATGTGTCCTGGACTGCAACTCCTACAAACCCAGGCCAGCTCAGCTTGTTGCAGAGGCTTCTGGGAATTGCAGCCCAAGAATACCCAAGCTTGCAAACCAAGCTGGTTTGGCTCAATACAGTACTGGCAGCTCTGGAAGGTAGCAGCTGTTCCGTGTTCAAAGCAAGATTCATTTTTAGGCTTATCTGGAAGTAGTGGGGTTTGAACCTGGGTTCTTCTGCATGTAAACTGTGTGGTCTATCACTGATAGACCACAACTCTTAGAATTCAGTGCTAGTGTGAGTGCAAGATTTAACAATTTCCCAGTTTTACAACAGTCTTACAAGGGTGAAACAAGATCTTTCTGCTTCATACCAGCCATTCTCAACCTTTTCTTGGCCATGGCAATAAACACTATATGAAAGAAATGTAGACCAAATCAGGGTTGTATCCTGTAACCTTATAAGATGGTGTGTGAAGAATTGTTTCCAGTCTGTCAACTCCTCTAAATGGGCCTTGGACCCCACAGAGAAAGGCTGATTATGGCATTTTGTTCATATTATCCCAACTGATGTGCTGCTTAAATGAAAAGCTTTGAGTAAAAGTAATGCCATCCATTTTGATGCAATACTTCAAAATTAACACCGTATCTGGATTTTTATCAGTTATGCACTATTATTCCCTTAAGTTTGTTCTGTCTATTTCTACATCAGTCTCTCATATTCAAAAGTTGCATTTTTGTGTGCATTTCCCATATGTCACATAATTTTATGTACATTTCCCCCAAACACATATTTTTAAAAACAGCTTTCTTTAATATAATGGTGTTTTATGAGGCTTGCGATATTGAGATAGTCCCTTTGTGCATGTTTTCCACAATGTTCTGCAGTTGTTTAGAAAACTGCCATGCATGCATTTGAAAGGGTTTACACACTGCAAATTATCTGTGTTCTGATTTACATATTAATTCAGGAATGGTGAGTTAATTAAATTCTTATTGAAATGTGGAACAAAATTGCCCTCCATCCCCGTTAGTGACAGGGGTGTTAATAGACTTAAAGAGTCTATCAGGGTTAAGACTGCAATTTTATAGTTCATTTCTGTGACACCTGGCATTAGAAAGAGAAGCTGTCATTGTGCACATATCTGAACCACAACTTCATGTTGACTTAGTAATTCAGAGAGTTGTAGTCCAAAGAGTACCTCCACCCAATTACCTTGAGGAAATTCTTGTGAGTTATGTGTTCTGTCAAGAGTAACATACAATAGCATGTCTCTCCAGCAACTTCAGTTACCAACCATGATGCAAATCTTGAAGTCTCTTTTTCTCAGGTGATAAATCAAGGCGGGGAAATGCCCTTTCTTATTTCCAGAGAGATTTTGGGGTAAAAGGACATTTTCACCCCACTCCACTGTAAATTTCCATGGTTGAGTGAGCACATAAAAAAATAACAAGGTGATTAATAGAAGCCAACATGGGTTTGTTAGTAACAGGACACACAAACCAAATCTTATTGCCTTCTTTGATAAAGTGACTAAATTAGTGGACCAAGGAAATGCACTGAACGTAGTATACTTAGACTTCAGTAAGGCATTTGATAATGTAGACCACAACCTTCTACTGACCAATCACACCCAACCTGTTGTCCTCAATGGAATCACATCTACATGGAGGGAAGTGTGCAGTGGGGTCCCTCAAGGTTCTGTCTTGGGCTCAGTCCTCTTGAACAGCTTCATAAATGACATTGATGAGGGAACTGAAGGAGAAATCAAATTTGTAGAGGACACAAAAGCTGGGAAGAATTGCTAATATTTTGGAAGATAGACTCAACATTCAGAAGGATCTTGACAGACTTGAACATTTGGCCCTGTTCAACAAGATGCAGTTCAATGGATTTAGGCAGGAGAAACCAGATGCACAGGTACAGAATAGGTGGTACCTGGCTCAACCTGTCAGAAGGTGTCCTGGTGAACCACCATCTGAGGATAAGGCGGCAATGTGCTGCAGCTGCCAAAAATGCGAACACAGTCCTAGGTTGCATCAAGAGGGGGGATAGCATCAAGACCATGGAAAGTGATAGTACCATTCTATACTGTTCTAATTAGGCCACATTTGGAATACTGTGTCCACTTCTGGACACCACAGTTCAAACAAGACACAGAGACCCTAGAAAAAGAGCAACATATATGATAAGGGGACTGGAGGCTAAATCGTATGAAGAATGACAAAAAGAACTAGGTAGGCATATTTAGCCTGACAAAGAAAAGACTAAGGGGATACATGATAGAAGTCTTGCAATACCTGAAAGGTTGCCACAGGGAAGCACTCATTGATTTATTCTCAATTGCACCCAAGAGTATTACAAGAACCAATGGGTGGAAACTCATCAGGAGGAGAGCCAACCTGGAAATAAAGAGAGATATTTCCTCACAGTAAGAGCCATTAACCAATGGAACAATTTGCCTCCCATTATTGTGGGTGCCCCATCACTGAAGGCTTTCAAGAAAATATTGGATAGCCATCTATCCAAGATGGTATGAGGTCTCCTGCCTTGGGCAGAATAGTACCATCCAACCTAGGGTTCCATCCAACCCTATGATGATTCTAAAAGTCTATGATTCTCAATCTCCCTTGCCTCACACATCTTGGGAGAAATCTCATGGATTTCCTGAGATGTTCTGTGGCCATTTTTTCCTGGGAAATAATGCCAGTCCCTGCAGGATTGTTGCACTTCATGCATCCCTGTGCAGGATTCACCTGGATAGGGTAGCAGAAGCACCAAACCATGCAGGATTGCTGCCATTCCTATGTAAAATATCATGTGACTTGCATCAGATTCAGTGGAAAGAACATTAATCAGTGTAGCAGTTTATTGTGCAGATAAATAGATGGGGGGGGGAGGAGAAATCTTGATGGTTCAGGGCAAATTAAAGTCTTGGCATGGTAAATAGCTGACAATTCAATTCTAGCTCATAATCCAAGGCAGGGTTAATGAATATTCAGTACAAGCAGGAAACTGTGGCCATGTCAAGCAAACTGGGATCATCATAATTCCCATTTCTGTTTATTCTGTGCTTTCATTCGTTTGACTGCAAGGCATAGCACAGCAGTCAGATGGGATTAAATTCTCAGACACTTTGCAAGTACTTTCTACAGGAAGTCCATCAAGGAAGAAAATATAGTGGCCCAAAGGTTACAAAGTACGAGGCTCATACCTCCAAGTATGAGCCTCAATATGACCAGTTTTAAAAGCAGCTGCAGTGAAGGAGGTATTCAAATCTACCTCAGACCAACAATTCCATGGATTTCAGTTTTTAAAAATAAAATTGAGTTCTCAATTCATACTGTAATATTTCTGTATGCTTGAACATACCCTTCTCCTTAAATATTCATTCTTTTCTTTTAAAAGGGATATAAAACAAAAAGTTGCCATTTTGTGGATCAAAATAATGATGCTGCATTGTTATGAATTTGCCCATTTCTTAAAATTGAGCAAGTACACAGATAAAGTGGTGTGAAATACTGTAGTTATGCTTACAAATTGTCTATGTGTTTTATATGTACCCTGTATGTCAGTAGCTTGCATTCCACTGAAGTCAATGAGGAGGTAGCATTTCTCTTTAATGTTAAGTCTATGCATGCACAATATATGCCATGAAAGCATAATTTAAAAATAAATCTCAAAATATTTGCTCTGCTATGGCAGCACTATTTAAAATGTCAGCAATTATTTTGAAATAAACCAATGCTTGGATTGTACTTATTTGAAAGGTATATAGCTTTTATCATCTTCCTTTATGACTGGGGACATAATTTTATTCTATTCTACAAATCTCCTTCTGTAGTTTTGAGTTTCAGACAAAGCAGATGTGCAGATTAGGAGAATACAAAAAAATCATCTTTTTTCTATATGCTCTAATTTTAACTTGCTGTAAGAAAACATGTGCCATGAATTGCAATTAATCTCTGTAATATATTATTATTTAAAGAAACCAACCAACTTTAGAACTAAAGAAAAAGTATATTCTCTAGTTACTATCATATATCAGAGATAATGGGAGTTGAATGGTTAATGAGCACAGCAACTGCATACATTTATCATACCTCAGATTATTTATTTATTTATTTATTTATTTATTTATTTATTTATTTATTTATTTATTTATTTATTTTTTTTACCCCACCTTTCTCCTTGGAAAAGGACCCAAGGCGGCTTACAGAAAGGGGAGACTCTACAGTCCATTACAATTAAGACACAATCAGTTTGAGAAACAGGGAATTGAGGGGCATCATACAGCATTATAAGGCAACATTAAAGCTAGCAATTCATAACATAGTGTCAATGCAATCACACAAGGAGAGATATAAACACAAAGTTATAAGTGGTTACAATAGAGAGTCTGTGTAGCCATGTATGGTACATTCATAAAAAGGCACAGATTTTGGAGGCTTACAGGGAAGAGCTTGAGGAAGCTCCCCAGTGGTTTTGGTGCCAAAGATACATGGATGAAATACCTATTTTGGAGTACATAAGTTTATGTACTCAAAAATAGTGATTGCAGCCATGTTTTGGCACCAACACTACTGGGGAGCTTTCTCATGTTCTTCCCTGTAAGCCCCTGAAATTTGGAGAGGTTTGGGTTTCAGGGGGCTGAGTTATTAAGCTCCAAAGGGGGTCCCCATATAGCTAAGTACCAGAATGTGTACCCCAATTAACCTCTATATCGCTGGTGCACTCTGTATGCACTCTGGCAATTAGCTATATGGGGAATCCCTTTGGAGCTTAATAACTCAGCCCCCTGAAACCCAAACCTCTCCATATTTTGGGGGCTTAGAGGGAAGAGTCCAAAAAAGCTTCCCTGTGATTTTGGTGCCTCTAGAACCCAGTGAAGCATAGTGTTTCATTTAATTTCATTTCATTTTGTAGCAAACTACTTTAAAAATTCGTTACTAACGAAATGAAACTACTAAAGAAACGAAACAAAATGGAAAGCTATATTTCCATTTCCATTTCCATCTCTACTCAACTCTGTTTTTATATTAATAGACCAATATGAATAATTGCCAAGAGATACTATGCAAAGGGGTTTGCTTTGTTTTCACACTATGTGGTCATTATGCAATGTCCAAGAAAAATGCCACAGACATCATGCTCACTGATGTTTACTTTTTCTGACATGTGGCACATCAAAAAAGTAGTGGGAATGTGGTATTCTTCTAACTCAGTGGTTTCCAACTTTTATCCCCAGATATTCTTGGACTAAAACTCCCAGAAGCTGTCACCACTAGCTGTGTTGGCCAGGATTTCTGGGAGCTGTAGTCCAAGAACACACAGGTCAACCAAAGGTTAGGAACCACTGATCTAATTCCACAAGGTACAACTTGTCAAGGAGCAGCTCCAAACTCATTTGAGGCAGAAGGGGCTAAATGTCTCCCATCCTCAATCCTCAATATATATATATATATATGGTTTAGGTAAAAGATGTAATAGTTATATGAGGGCACCAGATCTCTCAAGATTGCAGGAGACAGAAAGGGTTAAGGACTTCACCTCCACTCAGTTTATTGAAAAGTAACAAATGAAGGGGCAAGGGGAAGATGCTAAATACCTGGATTATGGCTGCCTACAAATGCATGGATAGGATGGCTGGTGGAGAAGGCAATGACAATGATGTGTGTAAGAATGCCTAATTAGCAGGATCCCATTCCATCTCTGATTGTAGGTCAAAACATGAGACCAAAGGAGGAAGGCTCCTTCTGAAGTGACAGAAGACTTACAAGTAGTGATAACTTGATTCCCACCATTGCTTTACATGCAATGATACACCTGAGAACATTAATTAGTTGCCTTTATAGTCCCAGCACCTCACTTGTTGTTGCACTGATCTTTCTCAAGCATATTTCCAGATACTTTATCACTGAAGACACCTCACCCAGATAAATCTAACATTTCCCCTTCTCTCAAACCTCTGGTCCTGAAACCTGAAAATGCATGACAATTCCCTAAGCCTGTAGATAGCACCCCAAAACTGGTTGCCTTTATGAGGAACAGTTTCCTGTTCTTGCACTATTAATAGCAGTGGAAAAATAGGCATAAGCCTAAAGCTTTAAACTGCTTCAGCTCCCTGGATGAGTCATTTCTGGGTGAGGATTCTGTCTGTATGTGTATGGGCATATAGACTGTATGTGCAGGTTGTGTATCCATAGCACAGCTGAAAACCTTTGATGATTCAGTGATCCCATTTTAATGCAATTTACTACACCAGGCAACAAGATTCCAGCCATTTAATTAATTTTCTCATGGTCTCTTGAAGTAGATAGCGGGAATATGTCCATGTAACTTCATAGGATTATCCCACTTGCCATCATTCTGACAACCACCATCTTGCCACCAAAGAACTCCCCAGACATCGCTGTGACCCTCTTCCTGAAAAATGCTACCCAATCCTGGCACTGCTGAGCTTTGAGGGGAAACCCATGCTCTTCTGCAGGAAGTAAATCCACAGTAATATCATATCACATTGCAAGGGCAATCAACTTCCTTCTCTCTTTATTTCCTAATAACCCATAACCCTCTCACTCTCCTCCCATTATTCAATCTTGCATCCCACCTACTGTGGCCTTGGGAGGAAGCAGGAGAGGAAGAATGTCTCTCCCTTTCCCCCTTTCACCAAATACCAACACTAGTGGATGGGCCATGCTGATACAGTGGTGCCTTGTATAACGTAATTAATTCGTTCCAAATGAAATTACGTTATACAAATTTTCCATTGTGCAAATTGCGATTTCCCATAGGAATGCATTGAAAAGAGATTTAATTCGTTCCAATGCATAGCCAAGACCAGGGCTGTCCAGCTTTGATGTCCTACCTCAGGGCTGTCCAGGGGGGGGCAGGCTCCCGAGGACCACCTCCGCCCTTTTGCAAGGAGGAAAGAGAGGCTGCACCGGATGGCGATGGGGATGGGAGAAAAGCAATCATGCAATTGTGTGTGTGGGGGGGCTTCCCGCCAAGGTTTCTTTTTGTAAGAATTCTGGTGCAGCCCGGAGTGAGCAACCGTGGAATTCGTGGCTTGCTTCCTCTCCTCCTTTGCCCGGTCCATCCCCCCTCCCCAATCGCTCACAGCCCCGCCAGTTCTCCCATGGGTCTGCTGGCTGCTGCTACTAGGCAGCCACTGGGAGGGAATGAGCGGGAGCAGGAGGAGATGGAGGAGGTGCCACAAAGCCCTGGGAGGCAGGGAAGCGGGGTGTGTGCGCACGCTGCTGCTGTTGCTCCTGGTGCAGCTCCCCACGCTTCTTCCTGCTTCTTCTTGTCTCTTCTGGGCTCAGCATGCAGTTGTTGGATGCCCCCTCTGATGCGGATCCCCGCTGTCGCCCCAAGGGATCTAGTGTGGGTGTGTTTGTGTGCATGTGCTTGCACTCTCTCTTGTTCCTTTGCCTTGCTGTGCAGAAGTTTTACATCTGGGACTGGCAGGTGCTCACTTGCTTCCCTGCTCTCTCTCTCTCTCTCTCTCTCTCTCTCTCTCTCTCTCTCTCTCTCTCTCTCTCTCTCTCTCTCTCTCTCTCTCTCTCTCTCTCTCTCTCTCTCTCTCTCTCAGCGTGGAACAGCAAGTTGAAGCCTGTGGAGCACAGGCTCCAACTCATGAATGAGGGGCGGGGAGAGAGACAAAGGAGGAAGGGATGGCAGAGGCGCTTCTTCTTCTTCTTCTGCTGCTGCTGCTTCTCAGGGGGAAAGTGAAACCGCCTGCAGGACTGAGCAAGGGCGGCAGCAGCCAGAGGCACAGTCTCAGTGAATGGGCCAACTGCGCCGCCCACCCTGGGCACGTTCCACCACCTCCTCTGCTGGCGCCAGCTCCGGGAGCGCTGATCCACAGCACCATCAGGTGGCCTCAGCTTGGGAGGAGATGAGGTGCAGTTGTGGGGAGGGGGGAGAGAAAGAGAGACGGAAAGGGGGAAGGAAAATAGAGGAGCGGCCATCCCTGAGGAAGCTTTGTTGTGGGTGCCCAGCCAAGCTGAAAGGGCTGACCTAGCGCTTCTCCTCCTCCCCCGCCAAAGCCACCGCTGCTGTGGGTACCCAGCTGGGCTCAGCGGGCTGGCCTGGGCCTCCTTCTCCTCCTCCATGGCCAGCTTGCATCTTCGGTTAAGAGCCCCAGAGACTGCCTGCTCCAGTGTTGGAGAGCGGGGGGGAGGGGAGTGGTGATGGAATTTTTCCCGTTGTACGGATTTCCGTTATACGAGCTGTACGTTATACAAGGGTCCACTGTAAATGCCATAGGGCAGGCATGCCCAAACTTTGGCCCTCCAGATGTTTTGGACAGCAACTCCCACAGTCCGTTGCCATTGGCAATCTAAGCTTAGAATTCTGGCAGTTGTGGTCCAAAACATCAGGAGGGCCGAAGTTTGGACATGCCTGCCATAGGGGCTTTGCACACATAAGAAAGACCAGACCTCATCACAGCCAGCCGAGGATGTGAGAACTTGAACTTTGACTCAAACCTGATAGCACTGTTTGATAGATATTGCAGTAAGGAAGGTGCCTCCTTTTTGTCAGTTTGAGAATGTGCTGGGGGTGGGGAGAGAGAGGTTGGTGATTGGTACATCATGTTCATAGTAGGTAGCATATGACTGAAATGTGTGTGCTAAGGCAATAACCAAATTCTTGCAAAGTGTCTCATGTACTGCAGCTATAACTGTGCTCATGATCTGGGGTTCAATCCCAGGTAGTCAGCTCCTGGTTGACTTAGACTTCTATCATTCCGAAGTCGGTAAAATGAGTACCCAGCTCATTGGTGGGGGGAGTAATGTGTAGCCCGCATAACTAAATTTTAACTGCCCAGAGAATTCTTTAAGCACTATGGAGTGGTAGATAAGCAGCACACTTTGCTTTGCTTTGCAACTCTACAAAACTGATTTCTGCCAGATAAGTAAAGGAATCCTATTTTCCTGTTCCAAATAAACAGTACATTCCCCTTTCCCATTACTGATGGAAATCTGCCCTCTCTTGTAGGTTCCTGCTGGACAACAGGGAGTGACATTCCTGAGTGATTCAGTGAAGCTGCCTTTCAGTTATTGGTCAGATCATGACAAGGCTAAAGGAAGGCTTCTGAAGAGCAGGACAAAATGTCCCATGTTTCATTTACTGCATTTATCTGGAAACACACACATCCCACCTCACAATGATTTGCAGCTCTCTGAGAGTGATCTACCTGCTAAAATTCCTGCTAAAATATGCATAAAGCATGGGTGAGGCTACACCCCAAGAGAATCCTCAGAGCATTTCCTGGATCATAATGATGCCGTAGTTTCCTGTCTTTGTAATGGCTGTTGTCCCAGAGCACCTTGGCGTTGACAACTAATGCTTGTGTTCCCTGAAAGCTACTGAAGTACCAGGATGCTTCTATAAATGCCTAAAGTGTGGTGGAGCCCCTTCTCCCACCCCTTCAGTTCTTTCCAACACAGCCTAATGGAGATTAAGAGCCATTAAGAGCTCTTTGCAGCACATCCAGTTGCTATTGATCAGGCTAACTCAGTTGTTCTAGCCAATGATCTGTTTATAAGTGTTGTCCCTTTCCCGAGTTTTACTGGCAGGGATGGAAACCTATAAATGGAATATATTCCTCTTGGACCTCCTGTTAGGTTTCCTGTCATGTTTGACAAGTTTAGCTCCTGTTGCTGCCCATTAAAATTTACTCTTTCCTAAGGTTCTTTTTACGTACTTTAGTTTTCATCTTCATTTGGACCTATAGCCATACACCATTCTTTCCATCTGATATTTGATATTCTTCTTCTTCCTACTTTCAAAGACTGCTCAGCCAATATTCTTTTGGTTAATATTGTCCTGCTTTTCATAGGGGATGGCTGGTAGTTCTGGCTGGCTGGATCACGTAGGCAAGTCAAACAGTGGCTTGATATATTCTTGGTTTGGTATTTCTAGCAAAGCAATGTGAGATCTATGAAATATGCTTCAGGATATCTGCAAACATCCCAGGGAATACTGGGGCATATATCTTGGACCGCACATTGAGTCCATGTTCTGGATTGTCCAGATATATATGCTTCCAAACCACGTGGAGTAATGCATAAGTTTGGAATATGAGATATGTATTACACATGGACTACTAAACCATAGCTGAGTAGGAACACATCTTATGTTCACATGACATGAGTGCTACCTTACCTGTGTTGGTTTCTGGTGTTTCCCTTACCGGTATACCTCTAACCATTCTGACAATTTGTCTATTTCTGCAGTCTCAAGGATTTTAGTTATCAACTCCTGTTCATTTGGTTTTCCTGACTCTTTCCAGTGTTTTGCAAAAACAATTCTCGCTGCTATTTCAGTCAGCTGAATTTTTTAAAAGACACAACATGATGTAAAGAAGGGAAGGGAAGGTGAAAATATCCATGACTGTAACAAAGATACTGAGGTTATGCGAAGACTGTCAGCTTTTACCTCCCAGTAACACCCAAGGATTTTCTTGCACCCTGCAACTGCTGACACACTAGACAGGGTCTCTGAGTGAGGTCACTAGGAGATTCATAGGAGTCCCTTGCAGCTGGTCTTCATGACATTTGACCTCCTTCCAGCACATAGTGGAGGACTTACATTGGCCCAGCTGATGCAAATGTCAACATTATGTTTTCAAACTTCCTTTCTCCTTTTTAAATTTAATTATCTATAAGATTCCAATTACTACCATTGGGTGTGCAAGTGTGTGGATGAACACCTCTATCCTTATATGGCTTCTGAGTGGTTAGGTCAGAAATTAAGCTCATTACATTAGGATCCCTCTTTTTCCTTACCCCAGCCAAATACCGGTACTTTTTTTTCCCCAGTACAATGCAGTCACTGCCAGCTAATAATAACTATGTCCTACTTCTTTGCACTATGAGTCAGAGGTGGACATATAACCCAAAAAGAAATCATTCTTGTAGAAGTGTGTTTTCCTATTTGCAGGAATGTGTCCCCACCTCATCCCTTGAGATTCAGTAACAGACAAATACGAGCAGCCACAAGGAATGAATACAAATGTCCCAGGAGGGCACAGGATGAACTGAGTAATGATCTGGGTGCCTTTATTTGGTCACTGATTCACCAGGAAGTTAGAGCACAACCCCTTTCCACCCACCCAGTGGTTAGAGCCTACAAATTCCATCTAAAACACTTTGGGCCTTTTCACACGACCCCTAAGATCCGCTGGCCACTTAAATTCAGACCAGAGATCTTAGGCGTTTGTCGCTGATCCTGCGTTCCCACCCCCTCCGCACTCCTGGCTGCTGGCTGTGTGAGGGGAGGGAGAAAAAAAAGGAAGAAAAGAATGTCGCTCATCTCCGTTCTGCCATCCCGGCACTGCATTCAGATCTTTTAAAGGGGCGGGGGGCAAAAAAAGAACAAACAGAAGCAAGGAGAGCCCGGCAGTCACTAGTGTTATATCCGCATCAGGAATTTTCACCTCCAGAGAGCAGGTACCTGAAAGGTGTGCTGGGACACGCTTAAGTGGGTGTGGTCGCACTTAATTATCTGTAAACTCCGGAGCTGGTGGGGAAACAATTTTAAGCTCCGGAGCTTGGAGCCATTTGCGGTGGAGTTTAAGGGTCGTGTGAAAAGGCCCTTTGAAACGTGAAAGGCACCTTGCACTCAAAACCCCGAGACGAACGTGATTATAATTTTACAACTTCATTGGTTTAAAATGCACTAATGCAATCAAAATGTTCATCAAATTTTGCTTTTAAAAATTTCAAATAGTTAGAATAACTGTGCCCCATCAAGCCAGTTCTGAGTTATGGGAAACCTTTTCAGGGTTTTCTAGGTAAAGAGTACTCAGAAGTGTTTCCCATTCCCTTCTTATGGGGGCATCCTGGTGCTGTGCAGTTTCCCAAGGCCACACAGGCTGGTTCTTCTGCATTGCACAGTGGGGAACAGAACTTGCAACCTCTGGATGTTGTTGATTTCTACATTATGGTCTATGGGGAACTACGTAAAGCTTAGAAACGGAAGTAACATGGTCCTGCCAGACTTGGTTTGAAATACCATTTGAGAATTCGTGGAGATGTAGTCCTGAAGCTTTGGAGAGTACCATGCAAATTTTTACAAAATATTCAGAAAAACTATTTTAAGCCAATCATAGGCTTATATGTTCAAGTGTCTGTCACTGTTTCTCCCAGAGACTGATCAAAGAATGTAAAGAAAGAGGTGGGGAAATAAATTTGTCAATGTCCTTATGGCTATTTTGCATCTTTGCTCCATGCCTACAGATCTGAAGATCACCTCAAGCTTGTCCAGAGCATGAAGCCTGTTTTCTTGAAGCTTTGCCCTCCATAACTTGCGCCCCTAATTCTTGTCTTGTTGATTTCAATTAAACATGGTTAATATTCTTGTAACTTCGGACAATAAAAACATTCAAGCAATATAATAAGAGACCACCTGGTAGTGGGGCAGCTAAAAAATCTGTAAATAAATAAAAATGGAGTAAAATATAAAAAAGATAACACCATAAAGCTTACAGCAGAGGCAAGAAATTGTTCTATTCATTTTTAAAAACACAAATAACTAAAAAGCCTAAAAAATAATAATTTGTCTGGCTCCAAAATGGCCTGCAGTTAAAGTAGTCTGTCACTGAAGCATCTGGAAAAGAGTCTCTGATGAAGATCTTAGAGTACAGACAGGGTCATATAGAAGCCGTTCTGGTTTCAGGTTGTCTAGTCCCAAGCTCTCAGTCCCATAGCCAGGCCTGAAGCCAGATTGAAATGGATCCAGGTAATTTATGTCATCCAGAAACCTCTGGAGCCACGAGGCCACAACCCACTCTAGGACTTTCCCTAAGAATGGGATATTCAATACCAGTCAGTAATTGTTCAGTATCACTGGGTCCAAGGACGGGTTTTTAACAGTGGTTTTACTATTTTGCCTGTACATTGTTGTGCAAATTCTTCACGGTGAGATCCAGACTGGTCTGTGTTATCCGCTCATGGGTCAGCTTTTCAGAATAGACTTTTGACTATTCTGAAAAGCTGCCCTGGGTGATTTTGTACCAAATCAATGGAGGTAGAGAAAAATGATTTCTTTTCTGCCTCCACTGCCTTGGAGTAAACCTTCCAAAGGCCCTTCACTGTTTTTTGTCTGTTTCAATCTGGGTTTTCCGCCAACACCTTTTAGCTATAAGGACCACCCATTTCAATTTTGCCAATCCCCCAGTAAACTAAGCAGCCAATTTGGGTCTACTTTGAGGAAGGTGAAATTTAGGAGCTACCCGGTCAATGGCTTTGCTCATTTCCTCATTCCAGAGTTCAACCAAGGATTCAATAGAATCACCCATCAGAGAGGTAGGGAACTTCCAAAGGGCAGTTAAAAAATCATCTGGATTCATCAACCTTCTGGGACGTATTGTTTTTGTCTGACTCCACCCTACCCCTGGCCAGGATGTGAATTACATCGAGCCTAAAGCACACCATATAGTGGTCAGTCCAGGACAATGGGACTACAGAAAGTTCCTTTACCTCAATGTCCCCACTGTCCATATCAGGGCAGAAGACCAGGTCTAAGGTGTGGCCTGCAGGATGGATTGAGTTAGATACCATTTGGGCCAGACCCATTGTTGACATAGAGGACACGAAGTCTTAGACACCCATGACAAAGCCGCTTCAGCATGGATGTTAATGTCCCTCAGAATGATGAGCCAAGGGAACTCCAACATTAGCCCAGATATCAGTTCAGTAAGATGAGGTAGAGAAGTTGTTGTGTAATGGGGAGGGTGATACACCAAGAGAATTTCTATCTTGTCCCTGGCTCCTATTTATAAGTACATACATTCAAAACCAGGAACTTGGGAACATGGCATTTAGCAAGAGGGATGGAGTTGCGCTAGATTACTGCCACTCCACCACCCCACCACCCTGGTCTGGCCTGTTGTTCCACAGAGACTTTATTTATTTATTTATTTTTATTAAATTTTAAACTACATACAAACAACATAAGAAAATGAGAGTAAAAAAACTACAACAAACAATATAAGTGCACCCCCATCCCACGGGCCCATCCATGCATTCTTATTCGTTGCTCCATCTTCTATTCTTCTAGTAATCTTCTTAAAGTTCTCTTCTCCAGAATTGTTGTGAGATATTCGTGGACTCTTTCCCTTTTCCTTCGACTAATACATAATCTAAAAATTTACCCCAGATATCGTAGAAAATGTCTTTTTTCATTTCTCCTTGTTTAACCTTTAAACTGCAGGACAGTTTATCGTTTATATCTATAACCCAAAGTTCTTTATACCAGTTTTCCATCTTGAATTCTAGTTTTGACTTCGAATTTTTTGCTATAATTAATCCAGCAGCTGTCATAAAATTTGCTATTAGTTCCTTTGTTGTAACATCATAATCTTTACTTGTTAACAATGATAATAATGCTATCTCTGGATTACAATCTATATCCATCTTAATCATATTACTTAGCTCTAAAAACACTTTTTTCCAGAACCTTTGGACTATTTCACATTCTTAAAGTTCTCTTAAAGATGCAAGTAAGTACCAAGCTATTTTTCACATTTCCAATATATCTTAGAGTAAGCAGGATTCATTCTATTTAGTCTAACTGGGGTTAAATACCATCTAGAAACCAATTTAAAGTAGTTTTCTTTTATCCTGACCGATAATGATCTCAAAATTCTCATATTCCAAATTTTCTTCCAGTCTTCTTTCTCTATCTGTACATTAAGATCTTGGTTCCAAACTTCTCTCAAGGTGTTTAACCCCTTCATTTCTAATAATCCCCCTAGTATTTTATATATTTTACGTGTTATTCCTTTCTCTAAATTTTCCTGTTCAGACTCAAGCGATAATAGGAAATGTTCAAATTTTGTGCACTCTCTGATTTGATTATTTCTTTTCCCCCAGTACTTCATCCATTTTCCTAGTTGAATATAATTTAACCATGTTAAATCACTGGGTTGCAAAATATTTTTTATATCCTGAATTGTTTTAATCTTGAGCATCCAATCCTTTAGTCTGGCTATTTTCTTGATTTTAAATAACTCCAAATAATGCTTCAAGTTGACTGGAAAGCTTTTCAAGTCAGTAACTAAAGCCAGTGGGGATCCCTTCGGAGACAAGATTTTT
Source organism: Phrynocephalus forsythii (assembly GCA_029282475.1). Lineage (NCBI taxonomy): Eukaryota > Metazoa > Chordata > Lepidosauria > Squamata > Agamidae > Phrynocephalus > Phrynocephalus forsythii. Next base: position 78,745,840 of record JAPFRF010000003.1, read on the forward strand.
CTATATGTTCTCCATGTGACAATTAGACTATTCAATAGGGGGTTGTCAATCTTTACTTTGTTTTTAACTTCCGTGAATAAAAATGTGTTTATTTCCCCCTTTATATCCAAAGACTCTTGCTCCCACCATATTAGCTTCTGTGGTTTAAAAAGAATTTCCCCCAAAGAACTGAGTTGATTGGCTATATAGTAATTTCTTATATTGGGTATACCTATTCCTCCTTCTTTCTGAGATCTATACCATAGACTTTTATTTATTCTTGATTTTTTCCCTGCATTACAAAACCTATTTATCATGTCTTGGAGAGTTTTAATTTCCTTTTCTAAAAACTGAACCGGTAACATTTTAAAAATAAAGTTAATTTTTGGAAGTATTTTCATTTTTATCAATGCAATTCTGCCAAACCATGATAATTTTAGTTTAGAGTAGGATAATAATTTGTTTTTCATCTCTTCTTCTAATTTCAAAATATTTCTTTCTTTAGTTTTAGTAAATTCTTTATGGAGTTCTAATCCTAGATATTTAATGCTTTTTCCCGGTTTAAGTCCGGATTTTTCAATCATCTTTAAGTCATGGTTTCCATAATTGAACAATAAACTCTCTGATTTTTGCCAGTTTACACATAATCCTGTTATTTCTCCAAATTCTTCTAAATGAGTTTTTACTCTTTGAATAAAATTCTCTATTGGGTTTACAATAGTCAAAAGAGCATCGTCCGCGAATAAACTGATTTTAGTTGCCCCATCTTTCCCTATACCTTTAATAGATTTATCGTCCCTTATAGCATTTGCCAGGAGTTCTATAACAATACAAAAGAGGACTGGAGAAAGAGGACATCCTTGTCTAGTACCTCGGCCTAGGGTGGTTTGTTCAGTCAATCCATCATTAACTATTATTGAGGAAGTGCCCCTTGAATATAGTTGATTTATTACTCCCAAAAAGGATTTCCCAAATCCCCATTTTAAACAATATTTTTAATGTGGGCCATTGAACACAATCAAAAGCTTTAAAAAGATCTAGAGATAACATCCCAGCTTTAGTAGTACTCTTTCCCATTTCATAAAGAACATTCAAATTCCTTCTAATAATATTTGCCATTTGTCTACCTTTGATAAAACCACATTGATCCTCTTTAATATATTTAGCTATAAATTTATTCATTCTTTTAGCCAGAATTGCTGTGAAAATCTTGGCATCTTGATTTAATTCCACAGAGACTTGGCTGAGTGAGGTTGACACTTCAAGCCTTGTCCAGCCAAGTCTCTGTGATGCAAGTGAGATCACTATGTTCTTGCAGGATCAGGTCCTGAATGATTTTTGATTTCCCATTGACTGATCTTGCATTTACTAGCAAAGTTTTCAGTCCAGAGATTCTGTCACTACGTTTTTCAGAGCAATTCAAATTTGTATGTAAACTTGGAAGTTATCAATACCCTGTGGTCCTTCCTTCTTCCTCCCAACTTTAGAGCCCCAGTAATTACCTGTGAAAAGTGGGGGGATGAGAGCCTGATTGCCTGCTCTCTCTGGTTGCAGCTGCGAGCGATGTAAGCTTTCTCAGTGATCCTGGTCCTGGATCCTGTTAGTGTTTCCAGCATTTGGCATATGGTGCACAGCCCTAGGACAAAGCATGCCAAATTTCTGACAAACATGTGCAAGGGCTTTTGGGCATTTTAAAACCAACGGATTGTATTTAGAAAAAAAGAGCACTCCCCCTGTGTGTGGCATTTTCATCCTTCTGAGCAGATGGGGAACTCCCAAGAGCATTGCCTTGCCTTCTACACAAGTACAACATTTCATATGGGAAACACACACATATGTATGCACATACCACACGTTTCCATTGCTCTCTTTGGGAAAAGTGTACAGATCTGAAGTCTGATAACTAGAGGGGAAACACTTTTCTCCTTACTTTTTATTCACTTTTGAAGCAGATAATTGGAGAAACAATTCTGTTATCTCATTTGCACTGTTTTTCATCCCATTTACCCTCTAGTACATTAAATTGCAAGTTTTTAATTATGATCGGAGCTGGATAATTTCTCTTCCCTTATCATGATAGAAGCTCCCTTGCACTCCCAGTCACTCCCTGAGCACTTAAAAACAACCAGTTAGATCTGGGACTTTTCTTCTTTTGCTCTGGAAAGCAGAAGTAACTAGTTTCTAGGGGGAAAAAAGAGAGAGAGGAGCTATCTGTCTGGAAGAATCATGCACTACTCTTAGAACTATTCATCTGGTTACTTCTACTCCTCCAGTCAATTTCCATGGCTGACAGGAGATTTGAACCCTGTTCTCCAGAGACCTGGTCAATTGCAGAATCCTGACTCCGGAAACATTATTTTTACAGCCCCCAACCCCTGAGCTATATTGCAGAATTCTGGAAGCTGAAATCAAAAACAAACAAACACCCCCACACACTTTTCCAAGTTGTGAAGGAATTATAGATAGCAAAGTAGATAACAGTACAAGCAGAAATTCCCATGTAAGAAGGGAATAAAAGTCTCACAGCCGTATGAAAAGTGGAAAAGTATCAACAGGATCCTGAGACATGCAAGAAAAATGAAAATGACAGATTTTCATACTTTTGCTAGTGACAAAGTACACTTGTTTATATATTTATTTACAGTGGTATGTCTACTTACAAGCAGCTTGACTTAAGAGCAATTTGAAATAACAGCAAAAAAACAATTGACATTTTAACTGCTGCATTACAAATTTTAGATGCAGTCTGCTCTACTTACATTTTTTTAAAAAAATTCAATATTTTTATGTTTTAGATAGGGCTGCTCTACTTAAGAGTCATTCGACTTAAGAGCATGCATTCAGAAGGGATTAAACTCATAAGTAGAGGTACTACTGTATTTATTGGATTTTTATAGAGTCCATCTCCCAGTGAGTCCACTCTGGGCAGTTAACAACAATCAATACAATGTAATACAATACAATGCAAAAACAAACAAACAAACATAAAACTCATACAATAATGTAAAAAGAGGACTTGCTGGTCCTCTTTTTTTAAAAAAAAGACTCAAAGGGTTGATTTGGGGTCAAAATAGATGATAAACTTTTAGGGAGAATTCCTAAAATAATTCTTCCCTCAATTCTAATACACAGAAGTAAGTTGAGGAGAGAACAGCACAGTTGTGAAATTTTAATTTTAGGCTGTGGTCACACCTGCATTCTCTGCGTATATAAATTTCATGCATATTTTTTGGGGGCGGACACGTGGTTTTTAATGTGCAGTTAGTGTCCCCTCTTCTGTGTCGTATTTTCCTGATCTGGTTCCGTCTCTACCTGTCTACATCGCATTTTCCCTTCTTTCCTGCTCTATTTCCCAAGCCTCCATTGCCAAAAAAGGGGAACAACAGTTTTACTGCATATTTTCGGTGTCCTGTCGTGGTTACAGAAGCAAATATGTAAGCATTTTCGAGCAACATTTCTAAATTCAGCCCCTGGCGGTGGTTATTGAAACTTCGCTGAAACTGCTGTTCAAGGGGCATGGTTGACCGGGGCTCAAATATACTTCCCTTCACGGTTAGGACACAATCTTTTTCTGCACAGTTCACCAAAGGGAAACTACGGAGAAAACGCTGGTATGACCGCGGCCTTAGGTTGGGAAGTTGGTGTCATCTTATACATGGGGGCATCTTATAGATGGAAAAATACAGGTGTTTTCTTTTTCCCCTTTGCATGTGTGTCTTTCATGTAGTGTGCTTTGTTTCTTTTTATCATTCACTGGAAGATTAGCATAGGCTTAGTTTGCAAGTATGATTGCTAATGCAGTCATGTTGTTGGAGGAAAAGGTTAACTGTAGGAAATCAGCATCCATCTTAATATTTAGTTTCAGAGTATGGCTACATTGGAGAGCTGATTTGGTACAATTTGGCTTTGCTGTAGTTTGATTTGCAGCTTATGTTACATCTGAATTTGCAAATATGATTGATTCAGGGGTTTATCAGTCATGCTGGTTATGATGCAGGTCACACGCCAGCCCACAGCACCTCCAGTTCTTTCCTTCCTTCCTTCCTTCCTTCCTTCCTTCCTTCCTTCCTTCCTTCCTTGTCCCACCTGCTGATCCACTAAAGGATTGCAGCCTACTATACCCTAGTGTGGGAAGAAGTACAGCTGAGTCCAAGGAACATGGGGATGTCTGCACGGTGCAGTGAGACTTTGCCCAAGGGTTCGGGTGAAGCAGCCGAGACCTCAACTGAACAGTCTCAGAAATCCCTTAGATGGAGTAAGATTTGTTCATGTGCAGCCATTTAGGAAGGGTTGGTGGATATGTTGGCTGGATGCTAGGATGTTATTGGGTGGGTGAATAGGGTAGAAGAACTGCAACTGTCATCTGATATGGTTTAAATGAGCTTTAAACTATATGTCATTAGAGGTCAGTAATTGCTGCATGCGTGAGTGGGTATTTGGTCTCATGGCTCATTCACAACAGGAGTCTGTTCTTGCCAGATATAACTTTTATTTAACCCACCTGGTGATTCGTGAACAATAACTTCAACTGGGTCTGCAAATTCTCTATTCATATTGCAATCAACAGTTTGAACATTTCTAGTAGGAGGCCGATATTCCTTTACTATGGAGGGTGTATTCCATACATCTCCCCATCTGTAGTTTTGCGTAATGGCTCCACTGTTCCCGAACATAGGGTCCCACAAATTGGATGTTGTGCCCATTGTCCCTCCTGGGAAACTTTCATACCTGGCTCTTTTAACTGGTTGTCTTCCCTCCTCCAGGGATTCTCTCTCCCCGCGTGGACAACCACCGTCCATTCTAATGGTTCCATCTTCCTCTGAGGCCATCCTTGATTCGCTCTTTCTCTCCTCTTTAACTATCTCCTCTCTCTCTTTTTCCCCCTCCCCAATAAGAGGGCTTTTAGGGTAGCTTTCTATTCTTCCCCTGTTCTATTTACTCCAGTGGCAATTTCATCCACACATCTGTCTCCTTTGAGGGTCCTCTATCTCTATTCAATCCCATCCTGTTGGTAAGTCCTCCTCCTGTCTGCCTGCTTTCTTTTCTTCCCAAACCTTTTCAAGTTTCTCTGTCTCCTCCCCTCAATATAATCTCTCTTCCTTCATTAGAAAACCTGCCACTATTGGAGGACCCTCTTTTGTCTCCTCCTCCCTTGTCTCTCCTTCCTTTTCTGTTATTTCCACTTCCTCCATTGAATATTCATTATTTCTACTTCCTCTATTTGAATATTCATTATTTCTACTTCCTCTATTTGAATATTCAGAGTGCCCATTGCTGGTAATGTAGCATATGATGTCTTCTAGCCCTCAGCTGAGGATAATGGATGGAGTGATTCACTTCCACCAGTGGTTCTGTCTTGGGGTTGGGTTTCCTCATGATGTGTTATTTTAGAGTAACGGAAGGTAGCAGCTGATGATTGGTGGGAAGGAGGTAAAGCTGAATGGAATCATTTGGAGTTATGAATCATGATGCATTTTACAAAATTACTGTACTGTTTTTGATGGTCTGTATGCTGAGAATATGACGTACCTTTTCCATGTAACTTTTTTTGATAGAAACATTTTTCAAAGCTTTAAATGTGGAAACAGTTTCATGGCAAATCTTAACCATGGTGTTTTGCTTTTGCATGTTTCCCCGCCCTGCATATCATGCCCACACTGTGTGGGAAGGTTTTTTTAAAAAGAAGAAATGGAGAAGTCTATGAAGAGAGGCAAATGCTGATGCTACAAACACCTCTTCCATCCCCAATACTGGAGAAAAAGCCCAATTTAATCCTCCCATCATGAAAAAGTTTTAACCTTCTAGAGTCAGAGAGATTTGGGGGGGGGGAGAGAGAAACAATTTGGCAGCAAATAGGCTTCAGCAGTCTGAACCAGCCTTGTATGTCATGTGGACAATATTTAAAAAAGAACACCAATTCATCCATTTTACCAATGGAGCAAACACCATGGTGTTGATCATGCAGTTGTTCTCTAATTCTCAAAGCTGCCACGCCCCACCAGAATTTAAAAATAGACTCATTTATGTGGCTCGAGAATCTTTCTTAGTTTTACCTATTAGCCAGTGGCTATTATTGTTAATTGTTCTTAGGCAGCTATAAATTGCAGAGAATTGTGAATGCCACATAGCATTCAGGGGTTCCATTCATAATTCAGCAGGAATCTCATTAAGCGTAGCTTAAACTGAGTTGCAGTGGTGTTTGAAGCAAATAAGAGCCAGACCATTTACCCCTGTAACTTGCCAAGATGTGCTAAGCACATGAAATGAGCCAAATGCTTTTGATCATGATATATAAAATTATTATTCTTTTATACCACATTACCATTAGCATGACACATCTATTTGAATTGATAAATGTTTCCTATCTGAGTATCTTTTTGAAGGTGGATTTACAGTATGTCGTATTCTCTCTACCATATGCAGAGAACACTAAAGCATTTACACAATTAGGAAAAATGTAATTGGCCATATTTTAATGTCCAATTTTCAACAAGTGGCCATGTCTTCATTCTTCCCTTTAAGAATTTAAGCATCAGAATTCTATGAAATGAGTCTGAAATTTAAGATCATATATCTAGTATCTTTAACACTGAGATATTTTATCAGGTATCTTCGACTAACAGATCAGTGCGTGTCTCCAAGAAAAAAAAAACACCCAATGGCAAAATATCTGACATAAAATGGCAGACTGAATTTCTGAAAATGTGTGGGATTCTACTGAATGTTGGTTATGTGTATCACAGACTAATTTTTAAAACATCTAAAACTAGTGTGAACAAGTAGCAGTTTAGATTAGGGATGTGGACAGAAAATAAATCATATTTATTTCATTTCAGGTTGTTTTGGGATGCCTTTTCTGTTTTCATATGTACTGGATACATTTCCAAGTATAACTGAAGAGAGACCCTTGAAAATGAACGAATAATATTTAATGCACACTGGCATGTGGACACACACACACAGACACACACACACACACCACTACCCATTATGCTAACAAGAGTGCAAAATTCTTTATAGCTTTCCTTGATAGATTCAAACCACATTTTACCAGGAAGACTTAATTAATGGCATCCTGAGCGTCTTCACATGCAAGCTCCCCTGAGAAAGCTTAGCTCTTATCGGGCCAAGCCTATTGATTCAGAGGCAGGGCGTTTGGGCAGATACACCACCAGTGGGATGGAGTTGTTCTAGAGATAAGACAAGGACGGTAAATAATAATGATATTATTAGTCTATGTGGACTACTGTATACATGCAGTACATTTCTGTCTTTTAACCTACATTCCCTTCAGGGAAAAATAGCACTAGTAGAGACAGGAAAGGTCATCTGATCTTATTGATGAACAAAAATGAGACAGTCATAGAGTACAAACATTAGGAATGCTCCCTGGATTTTTACTTGGCCTTTTGGCCACATTTTGAACAAAGGAAGCCTCCTATTCAATCATGAATAAAATGAGTCAGTCATTCTCCCATTTCAAACAACAACCCCGGTTTCATATTGTAACTGTGCATCAGTGTGCATCGCCTGAGAGCCCGTGGTAAAGCTGTGCTGCTGATGCCATCCAGATTTGGATCCAGCCTAGAGATGGGCACGACCAGAATTTTTTTCGAGTTGTCGTTTTTCGGGATGGGTCCATTTCGGGTCGTTTCTGTTTTTTGCGAAAATTTTTAAAAATTTATCGTTTCATCGTGTCGTTTGTCATTTGTCGTTACCACCGCGATTTCGCGCAATTTGACGTCCCAGCGATGAGTGGCGTCCCGCTGGCGCTAGGTGTTTTTGCGCCCTAGGCGGCGGGCGGGGTGCGGGGGCGGGGAGGGGTGGGCAGGCGGCGGTGGCAGGGGGAAGGGGCGGGTGGGTGGGTGGCCGGTTGGGCGGCGGGGGCGGGTCCCGCAATGACCCAGAGCAGGCGGAAAACACTTTAAACTGACTTGCTGCACAAGACTGCATCGAATAAAGCAATTGCAAACAAAATGGGCAGAATGCAATATATTTCGTTTTTTTCTCTTGGTCAATGCTGAACCGGCCGGCCACCCTACTTGGTCTGGCTGCCTGTTATACTTTGTTGTTGTTTTGTTTTGAAGCTTTTATCCATCCCATCTCCCCTCCACCTCTCAGAGGCAGCAGGAGACACAGACATTCTGTTCCTCCCCAAATCTGGATGAGGGTCTACTCCTCTCAATGGCTGGAACCCCAAGTCTGGTAGAAAGGCTGATCTCAGACTCAGAGGGCAGTGCCCACGCAAAAGGTGTGCCTTGTAAATAAATGAACGAGCAAGCACACTAGTACAGGAGTAGTTTGTGCACGGCTGGCACTGTGTTGTACAGTAATATAATAAGGAAGGACAAGTAGTAAACAAAGTAAACTGGAGCTGGAACCCACAAAAGGTGTGCCTTGTAAATAAATGAACGAGCAAGCACACTAGTACAGGAGTAGTTTGTGCAGGGCTGGCACTGTGTTGTACAGTAATATAATAAGGAAGGACAAGTAGTAAACAAAGTAAACTGGAGCTGGCACCCACAAAAGGTGTGCCTTGTAAATAAATGAACGAGCAAGCACACTAGTACAGGAGTAGTTTGTGCATGGCTGGCACTGTTTGTACAGTAATATTAAGGACAAGTAACCAAAGTAAACTGAAGCTGGAACCCCAAGTCTGGTAGAAAGGCAGATCTCAGACTCAGAGGGCAGTCCCCACGCAAAAGGTGTGGCTTGCAAATTAACGTATTGTACAATGATAAACAAACAAAGGAAACAGTGTTGGAGTAGGATGGATGGAACCCCAAGTCTGTTAATAAGGCTGATATCAGAATGGGCCTGTGTTGTTTTACTGCAGTGTCCTCACAAAACATTTAGGAAACAAACAATGTAAGTAAAAGTAAAGTACATATAATATTGTAATGTATTTCTAAAATGTAAAATATTCTCCACTAGATAGAGGTGCCCTTGGCTTGCCAACAAATGTGTTTCAGTGCACTGGTTGGGGTTATCTGAAATATACTCGTATATATTTTTAAAATAAATCCACACCTCGCCTCCCAAACCTCCCCTTTGAAGCACTATCAGAAATGAAATCCTCACAATTGGAGAATAAAAAAGAAAACTGCTACGCTTGCTTGCTAATGCTATTCCCACCCACAGCAGAGCTGCAGGCAGGGTATGAAAGGACCTTGGCTTGCCACCAAGCAAATGAACTTTGGAAAATAGAAAATAAATGGTAGTATATTTAAATATATATTTTTAAAATAAATCCACACACACCTCGCCTCCCAAACCTCCCTTGAAGCACTATCAGAAATGAAATCCTCACAATTGGAGAATAAAAAAGAAAACTGCTAGGCTTGCTTGCTATTCCCACCCACAGCAGAGCTGCAGGCAGTGTATGAAAGGACCTTGGCTTGCCACCAAGCAAATGAAATTTTTAAAATAAATCCACACCTCCTCCCACTCAAACCTCCCCCCTTTGAAGCACTATCAGAAAAGAAATCCTAACAAACTGCAGGAGAATAAAAAAGAATAAACTGCATTGCTATTCCCCACAGCAGACAGGGAATGAAAGGAATTATTATTATTTCCTAAAAATTCAATTGAATCAATTCCCTCCCTCCCTGCCTAACTGAAATCTAAAGGCTCCGCAAAATCGAAACTAGTCTAGCACAGCAGCCAGCTACACACCTCTCCCACCCACACCCAAGCCCGGACTGCGACTGTTCTGGGAGTGCCTTGGCTTTTTATGCCCTCTTGCACATCCAGAAGTGTCAGTCAAAACCTGACCATGCGATTGGTAGAATGGGTCCAAAAATTTGCATGGTCCCATCCCGTGGCCAGCCCATCATTGCGCAGGTGTAAAAAATAAAATAAAAATAAAATAATCTAAAATCAATGGAGACATTTTGTTGCAAGAAAAACCCACTGCTGCTACTATAAAAAAATCAGGCATTTAAAATAGCTAATTTTCAAATGTTTCTGTGGTGCTTTGGTGGGTTTTTGGACCATGATTTAAAAAAAAATTGTGGTCGCCATTTTGGATCCCCCCGCACCGCATGGCAAATGGAGACGCCGAGGATGCCCCCTCCCAGCCTGGTACCAGCAGCCCAGGACAGGAGGGAGGGAAGGCTGGGGACACCCCCCAGAAACCATCCCTCTGGTAGGTGCCCTCAGGCAGGCATATTTTCGCCTGCTTTTTTGGCCGGGAATCAGGGTTTTTTCCTTTTAAAACTTTTTTTCTGTGCCGCTTGCGCTTGGCATTGCGCGATCGCCACGTGATGCCAGGAACGACAATGACAAATCAGACCCAATTTTTCTTTTTTCGGTTCGAGTTCGAGTTCTGACGGCTTAATTGTTGTTACCGTTTCCGTTACATAATGGAAACGATATCCGAAAACGGAAACGACAATTTCGCCAAGTCGTGCCCATGTCTAATCCAGCCTGTTTCAATTATGACAGGCTACCTGGGAAGCCCATGTAGGCCACCATATAAACTGTGATGAAAGAATATATAGGAAACTGAACTCTATAGAGTTCCCTATAGGGGAATGTGAGCTGGATGGATAGCTCAGGGGTTTAGATATCGGGATGTGGCATCAGAGGTTGGGAGTTTGATCCCCCACTTGCAAAGCTGAGCCAGCCTGTGTGGCCTTGTGTAAGTTGCACAGCCCCCAGTACAAGGGGGTATTTCTGAGTATTATCTACCAGGAAGACCCTGAAATATAGTCACCGTAAGTTAGAATTGACTTCGTGCTACATCATCATCATCATCATCATCACATCAATCATCATCATCATCATCATCATCATCATCATCAAGCGAACACAGCTGCCAGGTGTTAAGCTGGAGTTGGCCTTCTCCAATAACTGAGCTCTTTCCAAGAACCTAGGATGAGTAGAGATATCTTCGTAGAATATATTCTGTTCTTAGTAATGTCGCCATTGGTACTTGACCAATGTTAATCTTGTCAATGCTGAGGGTTTTCAGATGTTGATCCAGGTCTTTTGGGATTGCACCAAGGCACCTTGCTTTCTTATTCTATAGCTTTTGATTTCTATTTCTAAGTCCTGATATTTGGTTGTCTATTATTATTATTATTATTATTATTATTATTATTATTATTATTATTATTATTATTATTATTATTATTATTATTATTATTATTATTATTCTATTAACCACACAGCTATCTATGCTGGATTTTATATTACCAATCACTAGTTGAACGCTTCCCAAGCGTTTAGGACTCAGTGATGTATCGGCGAATTATGCGAGCAGATCCCAGTAAGGTGGCTTTCTGCATCTGACTGATGGTGACTTTGTCAACTCCAATTTCTTCTAAATATTTGCTTAGCTCTTTAGGCACCGCACCCAGTGTGCCGATTACCACTGTGACCACCTGTACCAGTTTATGCCAGAGTCTTTGAAGTTCAAATTTCAGATCCTGATATTGGGTAATTTTTTCAAGTTGTTTCTCAGTTACTCTACTATCTCCTGGTATAGCAACATCAATGATCCACACTTTTTTCTTCTCCACAATCACAATATCTGGGGTATTATGCTCCAAAACCCTGTCTGTCTGTATTCGGAAGTCCCAAAGTAATTTTGCATGCTCATTTTCAGTCACTTTTTCAGGTTTATGGTCCCACCAGTTCTTTGCTACGGGCAGATGATAGTTCTGACACAAATTCCAGTGGACCATTTGAGCAACTACATTATGACACTGTTTGTAATCAGTCTGAGCAATTTTCTTTCAACAACTCAATATATGGTCGATAGTTTCATCTGCCTCTTTGCAGAGTCTACATGTGGGGGACTCAGCTGATTTTTCTATTCTGGCCTTAACTGCATTTGTTCTAATAGCTTGTTCTTGAGCTGCAAAAATCAGGGCTTCTGTCTCTTTTTTCAGTGTTCCATTGGTGAGCCATAACCAGGTCTTTTCCTCATTTATTATTATTATTATTATTATTATTATTATTATTATTATTATTATTATTATTATTATTATTATTATTATTATTATTATTATTATTATTATTAAAAAATGGGACAAATTAATAACTTGCAAACTCAAACCTGTGGTGTCCTTTATGAAATCCACCTACCTCGTATTTGATTGTCTGCCTGTGGATGTACATTAGAATAATACACACATTTAGAATGCTAGGATGGGGAAGCACTCTGCTTCCCCCCCCCCTTGTGGACACTATAAATTTTGTGCAGGAACAATCACTCAACATTTTTGTTAGGTAGGATGATGATTCTCTTTGGGTATGTCCATCAGACTTTTTGGCCCTCTTGGAATTTAGTTGCAATCTTCAAAATAAAAGGATTGGTGGGTTGGTGATTCCAAGCAATAATGTATTATTTGTGAGCTCTTTCTAGTCCAATGGAAAGTGCTTTGGGCGGACATACCCTTGAATGGGTAGTGAAAGCTCATTAGCTTTATAAAAACGTGTTCTGGACAGTAATGGAATTGGATGGTTGATGACGAGGATCAACACAATGACTTGCATTTTAATAATTATTTGCTGTAACTATTGTTATAGTTGTTAAAGCTTTTGCTTCCTGCTCTGTCCTGGTGCCTGAAAAGCTTTTAAAAATCAGCAGTGTTCTACCCTTTGTTTTGCGCTTGCAGGGGGGGAAATAGACATTGCTCTTTGTATGCTATTTATATACAGCTTCTCTGGAGAGGGCTCTCCCCTTCCCCCAAAAGCTTTGCATAGCCTCACACCACGGCTAGCCCACCACCTGATGTCCTATTTTTTCATTGGCTCTTGCTGTTGCTGAACCTTGTGAGCTCCGCTCACTCCAATATGGTCTGCGCATTTCCTGTTGCAAGACATAATCTTCTGTCCCCACCCCACCCCTTTGATGTCTTCCTAAGGAACGGAGGCATCACGACAAGACTGCGTGTTCACTCACACCACCCAGCAATTTCCCTCCCGCAGCTGGGAGGCTGCTGTGGAAGCCAGAGGGATGGCTCATTATATCCAGCTGTTTGGCAAAAAAAGAAACAGGATCACAACACCATGGCCACGTGCTGCCCCAAGAGGTACCAGTATCATATCAGCATTCTTCTCGAGGAGGCCAATGGTGCTCTTCACTAAGATCTATTATTTAGCTGCAAGATATGGGGATTGGGTGATGGTGGTGGTGGAAGGGGCACCATTAACTTCTGTGCCTGGATTCCTCATGATAATACAGAAAGGTGAATACAACAAGATCATATTCGGCAGACAGTCATAGGGCTTGAAGGCAGCTGGGGGAGTTGAATGGAAAGGCACTGTGGATGAGTGAAATGTCACTCGTATGCAGCGGTAACCTTAAACACCAAAGCTCAAGTTAAGTGATGCTATTCACGCTATCAGAGGGTTTTCCTGAAAAATGATTTGTCACGTTTGTTCCTCCAAGAGCCTTTCCCTGTTTTTACATCTTAGTGTGCAATGATAAATCGTGCACTGCCTTCTCCGCTGCCTTGATAATAAGGCTTCCTTAATGGTATAAGACAGCTTTCCCCAGCTGGGCAGTGGCAGGTCGGGGATGGGGTTAGACATGTTGGACTCCCAGATGGTGTCAGATGACAGCCTCTCTCATACTGGCTGGGGATGATAAGGGGTTAAAGTCCTTGATTGGGAAAAGGGTAGTATAGGACACACATTCTGTAAAAGAGAATGAGCTGAGCGTAGAAATAGCAATAAAACCCATTCGTCCCAGTCTTCTGTTTGGCAAGAAGGATAACTGGTGACTTCCAGGTTAAAAGGAAAGCTAGGCTTGGATTTTCCCCTCAGTTCTTTTTTTGCTTTTAGTTCTTTGCAAACACCAACAACTGCACACCCTGAGTTCCATTATTTGGCTTTTCTTACGTGTGTGCCATTGTAGTGACTGTCATGTAAGGTTAATGACAGCTTCTCATTACCCTTGTCAATTATGGAATAATGTGGCCCAACAACAGGACTGAACAGCTCCTGCTTCTCGGAGCCCTGTGTTTTGCCTAGCAGATGGTCGCTGTATTTGGAGAGGCCCTGCTCAGACCCACCAGCACTAGCTGGGACACATGTGCACAGAAAGTGCCTTTCTCTGATGGGACAGCTCATGGATGGAATACTAATTGGGCACAGCATGACAGCCCAGGGTGGGCTATTTTCCCTTTTCTTTAATTTCCTTTCATATTAATTTGAGAAATATATGCAATGGTTGTTTTGTTGCTTGTTTTCCTCCCTCCTGTAGCCCAACCTTAAACACATCAAGTAAAACAAAAACTTCTTCCATCTAGGAGGAAAACTGAAAGGTACCAAAGCAGCTTTGCCTTATTTGTACAACCTGCTCCCGCCAACCATCGTGTTATTTTGTAACATTGAGATATCTCTGTCATGTTCACTTTTTAAAAGGTCTGCTGCTTTTAGTCGTATTTATTTAGAGTTTTGAATTTTGGTTAGACTTCCTCTTGCTGTGCAGTAGAAATGCAAGAGATTCACAGTGCAGACATAGACTGGCACTAACAGCCCAAATAACTCACTCTGAGACATAAGAGAAAGAATAAAAACAATTTTCCTTACTCATAATTCGGAACAACTCGAACAGCAAAGCTGACAAACATGGCTACTTGTAGCAGCAGGTCTCAAGATAACTGTTTCCAACAGGCCACAGAAAGAGAAAAGGGCTCAGAGCAGAGAGACAGAGCTCCCTTTTAATAAGAGGCATGGAAGTTTCATGCTGTTAATCACTGAAAGTCATCCAAGCCCAGGTTCTTCCCAGGTAAACTTACTAGAGGTTGCAGGCAAGGTTGCAAAAACATCAACAGATTAGATGCATTTGGAATAGACTCTTTAAATTAAGTTCTGTCTCGGAAGATGGTGGCAGTATATAAATATAATAATAGATAAATAATAATAAATAAATAAATAAATGGGATTTAAGTAAATCACACAACTGGAATCCAACCTAATGGGAGTAAAAACCCACCACATTTTGCACAAGGGGAATCCAATGCTGTTTTCAGAGAGAATTATGACTCTGCCATTATATGAGTACTGTACTGTACATTTAATTTGCATAGCTTGGTTAGACTGCAGGACTAATTTGCTGCAGAAATTCAGAGTGTTTTAAAGAGAAAAACATAATGGGAGACTGAGTGATAAAGGTGAAAATGGGCTAGGAGACTTTGAAAGGATCAAAAGGCAGTGGATGATGAAAGAATTACACTGGTAACTGGAGATCAGAGGTTAGCAATCTCCACTTTGTATGTGTGTGTATTTGTATTTTTAAACAACATATATTAATGAAGTGTACAAACTTGCTTTTATAGGTTGGTGGTATTTGTTTGTTATATATTTATATCCCACCTCCCTTCCCAAAATGGGCCTCTTTCCCTTCAATAACACTGAATGATGTTCACTACAATAACATCAAGGCAATAATATTGAACAAAACAACAACAACAAAATGGACATTGAAAGAAAACAAAACTAAAGGCACAATTTAAAATGTTGGCCAAAACCTTCTGGATGATTTATCCTATTGCAATACTAATGGCATAAATCCTGCAAGTCAAGTGCCTTAAGTTAAGAAACCACCTTAGAATTTATTCATGGCATACTGCTGAGTCATGTGATTCTGTGCACCTCCGATAATGTTTATGGTGATTACTTAACTTGAAGTTCTTAAATTAGGTGTCTAATCTAAAATGAAGCAAACTTCGGCTACTTGTGCTGAAGTCTGGTCAGACAGGACTGCTGAAATGATAGTTGATGTTCCTCAGACGTCCTGTTTCAAAACCTCTGGTTTCTTTTGGCAACTGCTCCCTTTCTAGATTGCAAACCATGCCACTTAGTTCCACTATGCATGGTATCAGAATTATGTGGCCAATATCCTGTTTCTTGATATAGTAAATCACACTGGAGGAGGTCCATTGAATCGGTGAAGATTTAGTGAGTCAATGCCATTGATTCAAATGGACATAAACTAAAGTAAGCTGCAGTTAGAGTAGACATATTTGAATCAACAGAACGTGCACAGAAGTTGACTCACCAACTCCCTTAATTCAATGGCCTACTTTAGTGTAATTTACTCAACTAAGCAATAGGATTTTGGCCAGTGGCTGAAGTCCTGTTGCCTACAATATTGTAGAAAGTTGGATTACAGCCTGACCATTCAATTAGCTCGGATCTGGTGAGCCATTTCTTCCATAGATTGCATTGATTCAAATGAGTCTTTTCTGATTGCAACGTACTTCAGCATAGCAAGTCAAAGCTAGAGAAGGGCCACTGAATCAGTGGTGATAGAATGAGTGAAGATCCTTCTCAGTAAGTGGTCTTACTTTTGTTGAAACTTACTACTGGATTTTAGCCAGTACAGCGGACCCTTGTATAACAAACGGTTTGTATAATATAAAATCTGTACAACATAAAAATTCCAGAGATAGGGGAAATTTGCTTAACAGAATCCTCTATGGGGCAAATCCATACAACATAAAAATGGTTGATAGGGGAAATTTGCTTAACAGAATCATCTATGGGGCAAATCCGTACAACATAAAAATGGTTGTGATTAGGGATTACTCTGTTTTCAATGCATTCCTATGGGAAATTTGTATAAAGGAAAACTTGCTTAACATAATTTCCTTTGGAACAAATTAATTCCTTTATACAAGGTACCACTGTATATTGAAACATACTGGTTGATAATCTGTCAGAATGAAAGAAACCAAAAAAAGTAGAGAAAACATCTGGATGAACTGAGCAGACATTCTTGATAGTTGGCAGCAAGTGTGACCAAGAATGAGTGTTTGCTAAATTTTGGAATGATCCACCTCAGTCCTCTGGCTTGCTCTTTGACACAGCATGGGTTGTTTAATTTTAGCTCACCTTTTTTCTGGCATCAAAGTCATTTTGATTATGACATTTTCTTTTTCTTTTCAGGAGCAACACGTGTGTCAACCTTTGGAGGCTTTAGCCATAAATCTTTTATCACAGTGAACAGTCTTTACCAAACATTTCCAAAAACTTTTGCTGTGATCATTCTGTGTGGTGGCATCGTGTTTTCATTTTCACTGTCCAATGGGAGCTGTCAGGAAATGAGGGCAGCTCACCAAAAACCTGGCCCGTCTTCAGAGGTGGCATTGTGCTTGTCTTTTCCAGAAATTCTTTAGTACTGTACTTTCCTTTTCACAAAGAAACTTGCAAAGGGTTCTTCAAGAAACCTGTGATGTTTCCATCAACTGAGAAGAAAGCAAACTGTGTTTGTGTGTTTCTTTCTGTTTAAAGACAGTCTTAGAACAAATTGTTCTACAATTGCCAAAGCTCTGAAAAGGGGAATGTCCTCACGTAACACATTCAGTTTATCTTGAACCAGATGAGGAAAATACAGTGCTTTAAATTGCAGGCACAACCACTACTATGAATAAGCATTTAGATGCTCAAGAAACAGGTGCAAAGCACAGAAAAGGAAGCTGGAAATTTTAAAAAAATGCCGGCAGGATTGTATACCCAACTTCTCTGTTGCTTTTTTTGGAATCTCTTCAGAAAGGGTCAGACCTCAGCATCTTCTGGAAAAGTAGATGCTATAGACATCATTTTCAGAAACATACGGCTGAAGTAGAAGATAGCAAAGGCATGATTTGTCTTTCTTATGCTAACTCACAGCTTATTTGTAATTGGAAATGCATGCGTAACTCATATAGGGAAAGCAGCAAGTGCAAAAGTTCACTAAACAAAAGAACAAGGTTGCCATATGGCAGCTCCCCCCCCCCAATTATCTTTTTTCCTGGCCACACGGCCTTTTCTTTTTGGGGAGAAGGAAAGTCCTCAGACAATACCAGGCAAAACACATTTAAAAGTTGTATTTATTTCAATTAATAAATATATTATATGCCACGGGTATGTATAGTAAACACAAATTTTCTCTATTAAAAAGTAGAATGTGGCTTTAAGTGGCTGATTCCTTGCTATTGTTGTTGTTCTTTCTCTCCTTTCTGATGTATATATCTGCCACAAGTTGATTTCATGCCTTAAGAATTGCTCAAATCTCTTGTCAACCAAATAAAAAAGAAGTATATTAGCAAGAGCAATCTCTCTGCCTTCAGAGACAGAAAAAGAGAGAATGGTGATACTAAACTTAGACGGTTACTTCAGGTCCATTCTCGACCTGGGAGGAAGTTCGTTGTGTGTTGATGTCAGTCGCAGTAACGTGGTCTTCTTCCGGTTCTGTCCCTGTTCCTGTGTATGTACAGGCGTGATGGATGATACTGGCATGACTGCTACCGCACATCCTCGTTCCATGATGAGATGTGAAATCCCATGCCTTTGTACTCTGTTGTTTTTGGCTTGACCTTCCTTTCTTTGATGTTTCATTTCTCTGAAGCCTTGTGCTCAATGCGTTACAGAACTAAGTTTGATGCATTTGTCTTTTAATCTCTCTGCACTGCGTTGCTGACTCCATGGGGAATGTACTGGCAAATGGCACTTCGCACTCCTGCCACTAGATGGAGAATGGCTCATTGCGTGATGAGCTTTCCCTCACAGGCACTCGTCTCGGAATGAGAAGCATGACGAGCAGATTCCCAAGGCCAGGGAGGTGAATCTCTCATCCCACTTAAATCGCAGTTCAGGGGGCGTGGTCGGGATGAACTCCCCTCATCCCGCAATGGACGTGCGGTTAGATTACTTCATAGCGGTCCCAAGCAGGACCGCAAACAGCAATGAGATGGACGTGAAGTATCAGCCTTAGTGTTTTGGAGTCTGTCTGTGTGGGGGTTTTCCCATCTGTTTACTGCACTGCTGGATTGGGTTGGTGCACTTTTTCAGGCATTTACAGCAGGCCAATTTGCACTAACTGGCACTTTTTTGAACCCCTATCAGGGGTTTCTACTATTTTGGTGTGTGTTGGTGGGCTCAACTTTGGGGCCTGTCCTGACAGAGGCATTTGGACCAGTCTGGTTCTTCTTTAATGTTATGGCCCACTATTACATTGTGGGGTTGGATGGGTCAATTGAAATAGAAACATATGGCTCAATTTGGTTTAAACCAAACCATACCTACAGCAATCCAAATAATGATCTCTGTACCCATCTGGACAGGTCCAGTCAATTCCCACTCATAAACACATATTTCCATTAATTTCTGCTTCTGTCAACCGTCTTTGAATGGGCAGATCTCATTTCTGAAAACTGATGGTCCAGAGAGGTAGGGACTTCATAGCAAACTAAATGTGAAATTTCCATGTGTCCAACTGAAAACAGGGAACACAGAGTTTTACATTTTTTCCTCCCACTGAATCCAAGGGGAGAGGGATTACAATGATACCTCCAGTAACATGAGTAGTTCAAGGCCCTTTTCACAAATGGTAGGGTGTTCCTTGGTGAACAAAGGAGCTTAGGAGCATTTGGATCCTCAATTGCCATGATACAATTATGGAATACCCTGTTTCGGACTATGTCACATGCCTGGAGTTTTCTGAAGATCTATTAGAGGGCTTGACACCCCGATAATTCTGAAACAAGTCCTATAAGTGTATTTGGGGGAAGATGGCTACCACGTAAATGCTATCCCACCCATAGGACCTCCCTTTCCACCAGCAGAGCAGCATGTGCACCTTCATCAGGCCTAAGGTCAGCTGTAAGATTACATTTGAATTCTCCATTTAGGATACCATCTTGCCAAAGTGGCAGCCATTGCCCAAAGTCCAAACAAAGAGAAATTACTGAAGTCATCATTGTGATCAACAAGGTGCTAGGCACATGAGAGATGTATGCCAATGCCAGCTCTTTGATCTGGAACATCACTGACACATGGCCAGCTTCTCGTTAATTAATTTCAATAGTTTCTACAATTCCTTTATTATATGCATATACATTGGGCATAAATTCCAATAGGATTTCGGCTCCTAAAGTTCAAAGTAGTCAATATATTAACCATATGTGTAACTTTCTTTGAGTGAAAGCAAGGAAGCTTAATTATGCTTCTTTTTGGCTGTGCTGTGCTCCAATTGTATCATATTGTGGCCATTGTTCCCTGTATTTATTCTAATGCTGACATGACTGTTCATGCCTTTGTTCAGAAATTCTGTAATCCTGCCATTTCTAAATCTGTATCTACAGACAAATAGAATTTTATATAGATAACATACATATTTGCTTGACCACACAATTTTGAGGTCTATTTATAATTTATAACTCTTTCATATTCTATATAGCAGTGTAGGACTGTAGGTTATAATGAATTTTCTTTATCAGAGGACATCAAAGCATCAATGACATAGTATTTCACACACCATTACTTTGATAACATATTTGTTAATTTAGAAACTTTCTCAAGGCAACTTTAAATTTTGATAAATAATTGGGTCAGTGTTTAATGCACATTTCGCCTCCTTGGAAAAACCTTCCAATCCATGATGTTGATCGTTTGAGATTTATGCACAATCCTATTCCCATCAGAGATATGCTTGACAGATATTGGAGCCATTTCCTCAGAGTCTGTCACTGCAATTACCAGAAACGCTTCTGCATTTTGACCGGTGGGATCAAGATATTGCTCAAGTCAAATAAGAAATAAAATAAAATAAAGCTGATGTTGCTGTGTAAGATGCAATGTGGATAGAAAGAGTTAGGGAAGAGAATCTGGTGACTTAACTGATTTGCCAAGGCTTGCTTTTAGCCTCACAAAAGGTGTTACCACTGTTCATGGGAATCTTTTTTCCCATCCTTCCTCCATTGTCCCTGGATTAGCTGAAGCCCTTGGTAGTAGACATGGGCATGACTTGGCAAAATTGTCGTTTCCGTTTTCGGTTATCATTTCCGTTATGTAACAGAAATGGTAACAATAATTAAGCCATCAGAACTCAAACTTGAACCAAAAAAAGAAAAATTTGGTCGGGTTTTTCGTTTCCGTTTGTGGCATCGTGGCGATCGCGCAATGCAAAGTTTTTTTAAAAACCCCCGACTCCCGGCCAAAAAAGCAGGCGAAAATATGCCTGCCTGAAGCTTTGCCACCTACCAGAGGGATGGTTTCTGGGGGGTCCCCGGCCTTTCCCCCCCTCTTCTCCTGTCCTGGGCTGCTTGCACCAGGCTGGGGGGGTCATCCTCGTCGTCTCGCCATGCCATGCGGTGGGGGGCATCCAAAATGGCGACCACAATTTTTCTTTTGAAATCGTGGTAAAAAAAAAAACACCAAATCACCACAGAAACATGTGAAATTTATTTATTTTAAATGCCTGAATTTTAATAGTAGCAGCAGTGGGTTTTTTTATAGCAATAAAATGTCGTATTGATTTTATTTTATTTTATTTTATTTTATATTTTTTTAGACCTGCCCATTTGGGCTGGGTATGGGATGGGAACATGCAAATTGTTTGAACCATTCCACCAATGGCATCGCCAGGTTTTTGACTGACACTTCTGGATGTCTCGCAGGGCATAAAAAGCCGAGGCACCTTCCAGAAATCGCAGTCGGGTGTATGGATGTGGTTGAGGGAGGAGGGCTGGCTGCTGGTGCTGGTGTGATCCGATCGAGATTGAGGAGGGAGGCTGGAGGCTGGAGGCTGGAGGCTTTAGGATTTAACTTAGGCAGGCAGGGAGGGAATTTTATTTAGAAAATAATTTCATTGATTCCCTGCAGCTTTGTCTGCTAAAGGGAATAGCAGTTTATTCTTTATTTCTTCTCTGGCAGTTTGTGAGGATTTTTTTCTGATATTGGATAAAGGGGGAGGTTCGACTGGGAGTGGTAGATTTATTTTAAAAATATATTATATACTACCATTTATTTTATATTTTCCCAACTTCAATTTGCTTGCACACACACACATTTGGGGTGGAAGCCAAGAACAGAACCTCTATCCTAAGTGATATCCTAACTGCCCACTCACCCGTCCGCCCGCGCTGCCACGCACCTGCGGCCCATGCCGCTGCCCGCCCGCTCGCCCGTCCGCGGCCCGCACCCTGACTCCAATGTCCACTAAACTCTGAAGTTCTGACTAATGGGTAGATCCCTACACAGAATGAATATTAGAGAATATTCACCCTTAATTCTGAAAATCCTATCCCTAACAGTAGGTCCATCTGTAGCAATGGAAATTGTAGAGCAGTTGATTCACAACACCCCATGGATTCAGTGGGCCTACTCTAGTGCAATTTACTATACTAAGCAACAGGATTTTATCTAGTGTTTCCCAGTCTTAGACTATTACTTTCATCAGGCCAGGATGATGAAAGCTGATTATGTGAATTCATGGGAATTGTAGGAATGGTGGTCTTCCAGCGTTATGGGTGCATATCTGAGAAAGGGAGCAAAAATGACCCCTTGTCATTTAATTATACCACTGAAATGATAAACGTAGAGATTTATGAGAATTTAAACACCCAGAGTGACCTCACTGCCAGATGGGTGGTATAAAAATCAAACAAACAAACAAACAAACAAACAAACAAACAAACAAACAAACAAACATAGCAGAGTCAATTCCTCTCTAAACCCTTCTTTGAAGTGTACAGTAATAGGAGGCAAGAGTATGTTAATTGCCTTTTTTCATGCTGCTCTTTGCCTGTTCAGTCAGCTTCCAGGCACTCATCACAGAAGGCCCAAAAGGTCTGGCAACTAAATCCCATGTTTCATATTCCTCACATCCACATTTTCTTCACAGAAATACTCATGTCAAAATACGCAGGTCCCAGTCTGTTTAGGATTTTTCTTTAAAAAGAGAAACAAGGGTAGCAATAGAAGCAGCAGCCACAGCACTTTCAATTTCAGCTGAATATTGAATTCAGGGGAAATAGCATTGGAGTTTCAATATCATCAAGAAATATCATCCTTCCCCACCTCAGATTTATCCAAATTATAACCCCAGATATAGCCTTTTAAAGCAGTAATTAATGGACCCACGAGGAAAGGCAAAGATGGCACTATCTATCCCTTGGGACTTCATGGTGTTCTTCCTTCCACTTTTTAGATGGCAATGCGTATTGCTTCACTTACTTTAAAACATACTAAACCAGACCTACTGCTTACAGAAGACTTCCCTCTGGCATCATCCTTCTACTAAGTGGGCCTCTGCCCCTCTTTCATTCCCTCTGGCCACAAGTTCACCTTGTTTACTGCTTGGTCCTAAAAGGTTGTTAGTAGAGATGGGCACGACTTAGCGGTATTCCCGTTTCCATTTCTGTTACTCGGTTCCGTTACTCTACGGAAACGGTAACGGGAATTACTCCGCCAGACTTCGAGCTCGAACCGACGAACGAACAATTTTGGTCTGATTTGTTGTGCTCATTCCTTGCATCGCGCGATCGCGCGATGCCACGCGGCACAGAAAAAAAGTTTTTGAAAGTTAAAAAAACCCGGTTCCCGGCCAAAAAGCAGGCGGAAAAATGCCTGCCATGCCTCAGGGCACCTACCAGAGGGGTTGTTTCTGGAGGTCCCCGGCCTCCCCCGCCATCCCCCATCCTGGGCTGCTCTGGTGGGACTCGCCGCAGGCTCGCAGCCAGCAAAAAGCCCAGTCTCGCCGCCGGCTGCCGCAATTAAAGCGCAAGCAAGTGGCACGGACGGCACAGGAAAAAACTTTTAAACTCTCCCCCCACCCATTCCCGGGCCAAAAAAGCAGGCGGAAAAATGCCTGCTTGACTAAGGGCGCAGGGCACCTATCGGAGGGGTGGTTTCTGGAGGGGGGGTCCCGCCTCCCCCCCGTCCTGGGCAGCCGGACTCGCCATGCCATGCAGTGGGGGTGGGGGATCCAAAATGGGGCGGCGAATGCAGTCTTGTTTTTGAAATCATGGTCCAAAAACACACAAGCACAACAGAAACCCGCGAAAATTTATAAACTGCCAGATTTTTCACAGTAGCAGTGGGTTTTTTTCTTGCAACAAAATGTCTCTCCTCTCCTCCTCTGTCCTCCATTAATTTTATTTTTTTTTATTTTTTTTACACCTGCGCAATGATGGGCTGGCCGAGTGGCCAGCAATGTGGGAGTGGACGACCATGCAAATTTTTGGAGCCATCCCACCAATCGCATGGCCACTTGGCCATGGAGACTTCTGGGATGTGCCAAAAAAACCCCTAAAACCTGCCCTAGCCCCCTAACCCTAACCCTAATCCTTGACTCCTTACCCATACGTCACAGACTGTCTTCTTAGTGGGTCAGAGAGGCACCCAGAGGTGCAACCCACTAGCCAACCGTAACCTTACCCGTCACTAGCCTAACCCTAGCCCTTGCACTAACCCACCTTAACCCTAAGCCAGATCTACTTGCATTGCACTACACGCAAGTACGATTTCCTTCTTTGTGAGACATGGCAGTGCGAGAGCCTTAGGCATCACCCTATGGCTCTGGGTTCACTGGTCTCACTGTCTGCAACTGGTATGCATATCCATATGGCTATGCATGCCATTTTGGAGCAGCAGGTGAGGAGGGGAGACCCCCATGTTGAGGGGTCTGTTGGAGCCTGCTTCCCCTTCCTAGTGGGTGAGGATAGGAGGCACCCATGGGTGCCTCCAGGAGCCCGCTTTCCCTTTATAGCGGGCCAGAGGAGGCACCCACCCCACAGAGGTGCCTCCAGGAGCCCGCTACCCCCCCTAAAAAACCAGTACTAACAAAAACAAAAAACGAAAAAACGAACCGACTAATTTTTGCGAATTTTTGCGAAAAAAGGAAACAACCCGAAACGGAACTGGCCCAACTAACGACAACTCGAAAAAAATTTTTTTCAAGTCATGCCCATCTCTAGTTGTTAGCTATTCAGATTGTGTGTGTGTGTGTGTGTGTGTGTGTGTGTGTGTGTGTGTGTGTGTGTGTGTGTGTGTGTGTGTGAGAGAGAGAGAGAGAGAGAGAGAGAGAGAGAGAGAGAGAGAGAGAGAGAGAGATTTTCTGATCTTTCTATGTCCAGAGTTAGGACACTGTAACTGATGGACCAAGGGAAGATTCAAAAACATTGTTCAGTGACAGATCTAGTTTTGGGAAGCCTGACTAAATGAACATAACCTTCTCCTCTCTGTCTGGGCAAGGGCCTGGAAGAAAAAAGACATGTGACTGAGCACAATGGTACATTGAATTTTCCCCTCCCCAAGTGTGCATTGACCTTTAAGGAACATGCACACTGCTTAAGAACAAACTCAACCGCAGGCAAATATAAAAATGCTTCAAGTCCCCTAGGACTTCAGTGGTGCTTTGCTGTCTTTTCTCCCCAAGTGAGTGCAGGGCAGATGCTTTGCTAAAAATGCCAGGTTTTCAAAACTCAGTTCTCCAAGACTTTTTGATAAGGTTTGAACTTCACAGAATATACGCAGAATGGGACAACCTGTTTGACTCTAGCTTCTAAGAACTTAACTAGACATGATGAGGGATTTCTGGCACTAACACATTTTTTTCCTTTTTCAAAAAGAACCTGTGAAAGTTTCAAGGTGTGTGTGTGGGGGGAGGGGTCAGGGTCACATTTGCACCTTTACAGATCCTTTGATGCAATTCATGTCCCTGTTCATACAAAAGCACAATGATGGGCCACTCTGGACCACAAGAAAGACAAGGGAGTGGGTTCTAGAGTAGATCAGTTGTTCTCAACTTGTGGGTCTCCAGATGTTCCTGGCCTGCAACTCCCAGAAGCCCCTTCTAGCACAGCGAGTGGTGGAGGCTTCTGGGAGTTGCAGTCCAGGAACATCTGGGGACCCACAGGTTGAGAACCACTGGAGTAGATCAAGCCTGAATTCTCCCAAGAAGCTGAAGTGATAAAGAGAGGGTTTTTTTTTTTTTTTTAGGACATAGCATTCGAAGACACTGATAGAGTCACTGATAGAAAAACCACAGGCACGCTAGTAAGACCCAGAGCATAGAGAGAACTCCTAGTTCCCTGAGCTCCTTGCCCTCTGAAGATGCCAGCCATAGAGTTTGGCGAAACGTCAGGAAGAAAAACTTCCAGAACATGGCCAAACAGCCCCCAAAACTCACAACAACTAGTGGATAAAAATTATTTTTAAAAGAAAAAGTCAATTTGATTTAAATCATAATTTTAAAAAAAACCCAGAGGTTTTTGACAACTAAAATTAAAATTTAATATAATTTAATTGTGATTTAAATTGTGATTTATATAAATTTGATTTAAGTCAAATCCACCCTGGATGGTAGGAAAAATTAAAAACTGGAAGAGATGAAGACTAAAGGTATGATAGATATGTTCCATTTAAAACAAAAACATAGCTAGTAAAATAAGATTGCATTTGCAAGATCTGAGCAGGGCTGTTAATCGCAAGATCTTAACAAGATCATCAAGCCATGGGCTCTTAATAAGCTGGAAGTCTCTGAATGGCATATAATAAATAAGCCATAAACAGGAAAACATATCGATATAATTTATTTATTTATTTAATTTATATACCGCTCCATCTAGCTACACAGCTACTCTGGGCGGTTTACAAAACTGAACAGAAATCAGACCCACAATACAATACAATACAATACAATACAATACAATACAATACAATACAATACAATACAATAAAATACAATAAAATACAATACAATACAGTAGATAAGCAACAAATAAGTAAAAACATAATAACATAATAAACAATATATATCAAAAACATGATGCCTATCAGTGCCTTATAGGTTTTGTGAATGTGCCCTGTTGCTAAATTGTCAGGTGAAGGGCTTTTTGAGAATACAACCTCCTGCAGATGCCTGTGTGCTGGGTATGCCAGAGGGGTTCTTCTTTTTTCTCAAGGATGTCAGATTCAGTCACCTTCCATAATCAGTTCCAGTCTCCCAGAGGTTGAAGTGGTAAAGAAATACAAGGTACGAGGATGGTTCCGCCCCCCCCAACGAAATTTAGTCCTTTAAACAGTTCTGACTACAAAGCAATGGTCATGGCTGTAATAAAATAATTGTTCATTCATGGTTTGATTGTTTTCAATTACCTATATCATGTTTGTTTTCTACCTTCAGCAGCACAATTTCAAATAAATATGGGGAAATATGGGGAAAGAATTCAGAATGGGAATTAGCCTTACAGGGACAACTCATTTAATATTTTCCTGCATTTTTGGCCCGAATCCAATGTGGTCCTTCCACGTTTGTTCCCTGTGTGGACCTTCTTCTCCCAAATGTGGGATATCGGGAATCCTAGAACATAGGGTATTTGTACACAACCCCTAAACTCCGCAGCAAATGGCTGCCAGCTCCGGAGCTTACAATTGTTTCCCCACCAGCTCCGGAGTTTGCAGGAAATTAAGTGCGACCACGCCCACCTAAGTGCGTCCCAGCGCACTTTTCTTGTACTTGCTCTAGGAGGGTGAAAATCCCCAGGTCCGGATTTAATCTGGTGAGTGCGGGGCTCTCCTCGCTTCTGTTTTTTTTTTTTGCCTCCTGCCCCTTTAAGAGAAGAGGCGGGAGGCAAAAAACCAAACAAACAGAAGAGAAGGAATCAGGACAACGACGGGGCTCCGGGCAGCTTCGGAGGTGAGCCTGCATTTTTCCTCTCTTTTTTCCTCCCTCCCCTCACGCAGACAGGAGCAAGGAAATGCGGAGGGGTGGGGACACAGAAAGAGCAACGAACCCCCAAGATCCCTGGTCCGAATTTAAGCGGCCAGTGGATCTTAGGGGTCGTGTGAAAAGGCCCTAATATGTTGCATCTAGTACTTCAAGCGTTTCAAAAACTATTTATTTATTTTAGAATACAGTGTCAGGAGAGAAATTAAGAACTCCCTTATTGGACAAGGATGTGACTCTTTCCTTGTCTCATTCTATCAGACAAAAATGAGAAATCAGATACATTTTCTTGTTGCCTGCAAGATAACATGGACGACATGAAATGCGGATGACACGAAACATTTCTGTGTGGTAAAATCCAGAGAAGATTGTGAAGAGCTCCAGAATGATCTCTCCAAACTGGGGGAATGGGCTGCCAAATGGCAAATGTGTTTCAATGTAGGAAAATGTAAAGTAATGCATATTGAGGCAAAAAATACAAACTTTATCTATCAACTCATGGGCGCTGAGCTTTCCGTGATGGATCAGGAAAGAGATCTTTGTGTGCTGGTGGACAGCTCGATGAAGGTGTCTACCCAGTGTGTGGCAGTGGTGAAGAAGGCCAATTCCATGCTAGGGATTATAAAAAAGGGGATTGAAAATAAAATAGCCAACATTATAATGCCATTGTACAAAATGATAGTAAGGATGCACCTGGAGTATTGTGTACAATTCTGGTCACCGCATCTAAAAAAAGACATAGTGGAACAGGAAAAGGTGCAGTGGAGAGCGACTACTTTACGTCCCTCTCGCTGCAGTTCGCGGCCCCGCTGGAGACCAGTTCGAAGGAACGTAACCTCATGTCCTTGTGGGGTCAATCCGAGTTCGAAGGAACGTAACCTCACATCCTTGTGGGGACAATCCGAGTTCGAAGGAACGTAACCTCACGTCCTTGTGGGGTCAATCTGAGTTCACCCCGACCATGCCCCCTGAACTGCGCTCCAAGCGGGGTGTGAGATTCCCATCCTGGAGCTCAGGAATCTTTTCAATCCACTTCTCAATCTGTGTTGAAAACCGATTTCAACACGGAGGCAAGTTCACCTTGTCTCTCACAGAATGCCAGAACTAGGGGACATACACCTCAAATTGAGGGTTGGGAGAGTGAGAACAGACAAAAGAAAATATTTTTTCACCCAGCGCGTTGTTAGTCTATGGAACTCCCTGCCACAGGATGTGGTGATGGCATCTGGCCTGGATGTCTTCAAAAGGGGATTGGACAGATTCTTTGAGGAAAAGTCCATCACTGGTTACAAACCATGATGGGGATGTGTGATCTCCAGGCTTAAAACCTGGGTACTTCAAGGGCCAGATGCAGGGGAGTGGTATGAAGAGACAGATATCTAGTCTCGTGCACTCCCAGACACATTTGGTGGAGCTAATGTGAGATACAGGAAGCTGGACTAGATGGTCCTTTGGCTTGATCCAGCATGGCTCTTCTTGTGTCCTTATGTTCTTATTTCCTATCCATTTTGATCCGGGATTTGTGTTGGTGAGAAAGGTTTTTGCACAAATCCTTCAGATTGTGTAGCTAAGCTGTGACACTGGCTGCCTTGTTGTGGAGTCTTTTAAAAAAATCAAAAACATACAAAGGGATGCCTGCTTCTTTTTTCATCTAGGAGCCAAGCCTGTGCTTGCTAAATTGGAGTATGGTGTCCTTCACCAAGACACTCATTAGAGACATTTTTTTTTACAAATGATGGAAGTCCCAACAACAACAACAACCACAACAACATCTTCTCTTGTTCTTATGCTAAAAGCAATACTTCTTAGGAGGAAAGCTAATGAGCTCTCATCAGGCTATCTAGATGTGCCAAGGCTGCCTGTCTTGTCCAAAATGGGCAAACCAGCAAAATCTCTTTACATTACTATGCTTCTAATGATGCAGAAGGAGCTAGGAAGCTCTCCTCCAAGCCTTCCTTTCCAACCTTCCTTTGTTTCTCAAGAAGCAGTGAAAAGCAGCTCTAGCTATGTTTGGCAGAATATGATGACATGTGAAGTGATAACAAACTGAATCAGAATATCCAACCTTGTGGGGACAGTGTAATTTCGTTTAGGTGAAAGAGGCTGGAACTTCATTTCAGACTGGAGCACTGAAACTGTCAGCTGCAACATCGGCAGTTCAGTGATTCGAATCCCGGGTGCCACGCAGTGGAGTGAACTCCCACTGTTAACCCCAGCTCCTGCCAACCTAACAGTTGAAAGGCATCTAAATGCAAGTAGATAAATACTTGTAGGTAACCACCATAACAAGTGGGAAGGTAAGCAGTGTTCCATGCGCAGAAATGAATTTAGCCATGCCGGCCACATGGCCAAGTACTTGCACAATACTGGCTCTTTGGCTTAGAAACAGAGATGAGCACTGCCCCTAGAGTCAGACATGACTAGATTGTATGTGCGGGGAGAAACTTTACTTTTATCTTAACCACATTAGAAGGTTGGGCAGAGAAAACCCAGGGCCAGAATACACATTGCCCCCCAAGCCCCGAAATAAAGAGGCAAGACAACTTCCAATTTGGTACAAACGGGCCACAACTTTATTAATAACTCTTCAACTTCTTAACTGGTAAAGTCAGGATCACTGAAGGGGACCTGACGCCGTAGTGCCAGCTGGTAACAGGGTGGGATGAAATTCCACAGCCAAGAAGCTCTGTATTCAAGTAGGTAAAACAAGTTAAATCTGAAGCTCAGCACAGCCTTCGGGAGGCCTCCAGTCATATTTAGCTTAATTTGTCCGCTGACATAGCCAATGTGGATAGACTGATTACGAGGGCTGTGAAGTGCCGTAATGGTGTCAAATTAACTCTCAACTTGAATACAGTTACCAGCTGCACTACCCGCCAAGTTAGTGGCCAAAAAGAAGGGAGCCCACCCCCGCGGTGAAGAGAATGGGATGGGCGAAAACACATGGCTACTCACGGCCAATCAGAGTAACCACCAAAAATTCCCATCCGGCCCCAAAAGGCGACCAGCTATACTCATTCTCCAACAATAGGGGGGAGGGAGGGGCCAGAAATCTCACTGCCGACAATAATGGTGGCGAGGGACGGGAGCCCTCTTATAGGCTCCCGTCCCCGGGCAGAAGAACCCAGATGGGCGCGAAGATAGCGCGCCCAAACCGGGGCTGGGGAGGCAAACGCGCCCCTCCCCCAACAGAGTGGGGATCGGAGCTACCCTTGCCCCCCAAGCCCCGAAATAAAGAGGCGAGACAACTTCCAGTTTGGTACAAACGGGCCACAACTTTATTAATAACTCTTCAACTTCTTAACTGGTAAAGTCAGGATAACTGAAGGGGACCTGACGCCGTAGTGCCAGCTGGTAACAGGGTGGGATGAAATTCCACAGCGAAGAAGCTCTGTATTCAAGTAGGTAAAACAAGTTAAATCTGGAGCTCAGCACAGCCCTCGGGAGGCCTCCAGTCATATTTAGCTTAATTTGTCCGCTGACATAGCCAATGTGGATAGACTGATTACGAGGGCTGTGAAGTGCCGTAATGGCGTCAAATTAGCTCTCAACTTGAATACGGTTACCAGCTGCACTACCCGCCATCATAAGAGACTAGGGCTCTTACCCCAACATGCCGAGCAGCTCGGCCCTCAGGCCCCCTTGCAGGTCAGACAGAAAAATATCCAGGCCCGGGGTAGCTAGGTGAACTCCATCCTTCCGATAGAGATGGGGGGTACGTTCCGAAATATCAGGGTGGAATATAGCAGACCCGGCTCCATGTCCAAGAAAACAGGCAACCTCGCGATTGACCATACAAAGGTCCCTGTTAATCAAAAGGGGGTCATGGGCTGACCGCCACGCTAAGCGTGGAATCAACACGGACCACAGAATGCAAGTGGCAGGAAAATAAAACAAAAATTCACTCAAGTCCCGAAGGATCTTGAGGAGCAGAACAGCGCCAGGCGCACGAGCCAGGTCGTTGCCACCCAAGTGCAGCAACAGGACATCTGGAGGGTTCTGCAGGGAAATACGGCATGCCCAGCTGCGGAACTCTGCCCATAGCATGCCACTGTGGCCCAGCCAGTCAATGGTGGCACACGCGCCCAGGCCCAAATCTCGGCCCCACTGGGAAGATGCAGCATACTCGGCTGCCCAGAAGACAAAGCTATGGCCGAAGATGACCACCCTGGCTCTTGTCTTCATAACAGGTCCTGGAACGATAGAAAGATTAAAACGTTCGGACAACAGTTAACATTTCGGCAACGGCCGCACATAAACACGAAACTTCTGGGACCTCCAACGGCCAATACGCTGGATGTCCTCCACGCTATAGCCCAGGGCTGCTGCCATGGAGGCTGCCCCAATTCTGAATGAATGGGAGCCAAAATGCCATCCCGCAATCCCGACCCTGTCCAGGGCCGCAACAGTAACGGTCCAAAACTGATAATGAGAAAGCGGGGTCCCATCCTGGTGAGAAAACAAATACCCAGGAGCATTACCCCGAAGGGCAAGATAAGTGCTCAGAGCGCGAAAGTGGCATATCGCTGGGAGATGGCAAGGGCCCAAAAATAGTTGCTGTCCCCTGGCCCACTGGTCAGTTTTAGACCACCGAACACACAACAAAATGCCATCTGGCAATAAACTGAGGTCCGACAGGAGGAGGGCCATGTATGATACATCAAACTTGGAAGATGCCAGCAACTCACTGATGCGGAGCGCTGCAAAGAAAGCAACCAGGGCAGCTGCCCGGAAAAGTGCCGCCTCGAAGGAGCCCCTGCAAATGGTCGGCCACTGCTCGGAAAGCCGAGCCAAAATCTCAGGGGTAAACGGGGCCTGCGTATCCTTGGTTCTCCCCCGCTCCTTAGCCCAGCCCTCCAGCATCTTCTGGAGGAAAAAATCATCAGATGGGTGTTCAAAGCGCTGGGCCTTGGCATAAAATGCCAGCGCAGACAATCTGCCCTGGATAGTCCGAGGGGCCAAGCCCTTAAAGTGCAGGTTGACTGCAAATCGGGTCAGCTGGTCTGGAGTGGCCGGCCACAAAGAAGTAAACCCTTCCTGGGCACAAAATTGGGCATATTCAGTGCAGGCGGCCGCATAGGCCCGCCGCGTCCTAGGGGCAAGTGCAAGGGTTAGAGCTCGGTGGGCTTCAATCCACCAAGGGACCATACCTCATCAGGGAGGGTCACCAGATCGAGAGATGCCAGAGGGGCCAGCAGCCGAAAGCGCTCCATCTGTTGATGTGAGAGGGCATCGGCTATCTCATTCCTGACCCCCGGCACATGGCAAGCCTGGAAGACTATATTAAGGTCTAAACATTTAAGGGTCAGAGCGCGCACCAACTTCATGACGCGAGGTGAATGGGAAGATAAGGTGTTAATCACGCGGACGACCGCCTGGTTGTCACACCAGAAACGGACGGCCGTGTTCGCCCACGACTCTGCCCATAGCCAGACTGCACCCACAATGGGAAACAATTCCAAGAAGGTAAGGTCCCTGGTAATGCCGGCTGCCGCCCAATGGGCCGGCCAGAGGCCTGCGCACCACTGGTTCTGATAAAAGATGTCATAGCCCCAAGGCCCAGACGCGTCCGTCTGAACCTGCAGCTCCGCCCCTAGGAGTAGCTCTGATCGCCAAAAGGAAACCCTGTTAAAATGAGACAAAAACCTCAGCCAAACGCTGAGATCTTCTCGCATTTCGGCAGAAATCCTTCTACGATGATGAGGCTTAAGCAGCCCAGCCGTGGCTTCGCAGAGCTGCTGGAGAAAAGCCCTGCCAGGCGCAATTACCCTGCAGGCAAAATTAAGATGGCCAGTGACCACTTGAAGCTCTCTAAGGGAAGCCTTGCGCTTGCCCATAAGGCCAAGTAAAAGGGGCCCGAAGATCACTGAGTTTGGCCTCCGGCAGTCTGCTGGACTGCAGGACGGTATCCAACTCAATGCCCCAAAATGTAAGGCAGGTGGATGGGCCTTCGGTCTTCTCCCGAGCCAAAGGAATGCCCAACTCGGCTGCCAGGCGGTCAAACTCCGCCATGAGAAAGGCACAATGGCCTGAGTTGGCAGGACCGCAGAATAGGAAGTCATCTAAGTAGTGAACTACCCGATGACTGCCTGTTCTATCCACCAAGGCCCACTCCAAAAAGGAACTAAAGGACTCAAAGGCTGCACACGAAATGGAGCAACCAAAAGGAAGTGCCTGGTCAACATAAAACTGACCCTCAAAGGAAAACCCCAACAATTCAAAATCACCTGGGAACACAGGTAACAACCTAAACGCGGATTTAATATCACTCTTACCGATCTCCGCACCAGGACCACAGGTCTTAATCATTGCAATGGCAGTATCAAGGGACGTATACCTGACCGTACACCACTTATGAGGGATCCGATCATTGACTGATGATCCCTCCGGGAAGGACAGGTGGTGGATAAGCCTGTATTCGCCTGGGGACTTCTTCGGCACAATGCCGAGGGGCGAGACATGAAAGTGGGGGGGTGAGCGGATGGGGTAAGGGACCCAGTACCCGCCCCTCAGCCACCTCCTTAGCAATCTTGTCCCTAACCAAGTCCTTGAAGCCCTTGATCGATTTCAAGTTATTGGCCAGCATGGGTTCCCTGAGACCCAGCGCAGGAATACGGAAAGCCCAAAGAAAACCCTGTAGAAGGTACTGGGCGGCAGCCCTGTCAGGGTAGCGTCGAAGCAAGCGACGCAACGGATTAAGTTTGATAGGGCTAGGTCCCTTTAGGAACCGCGCCTGTGCCAGATGAATTTTTCCTGGCGCCGCTATCGCGGCCTGGGGATGCGGAACACTTGTCCTTTGGGCAAGTGGGTGCGGCATGGGCGCCACCGCAGCTGGAGCAGATATGCTTAAACCTGCACTGACGTCGGTTGCAAGAGCCTTTGGCGTTAAACTCCCAGCAGGCCATGCAGGGTTGAACCGCCTGGCCCGCCGCAGGGCGGGAGGACGCCGCTTGGCTAGTCCGAAAGGCCAAATGACCACTGTCAAAGTGGTCAGCCGTAATGGGTCGGGCCAAGGACATGACCTTCATCCAGAGTGGCCCATACGGTTCGTCCCAACGCATCTTAGGGGATTGGGCCACACGCAAGCGGAAACGTTCATTGTACCACAACCAGGCGGACCCAGCAAATTCCAAATGGGCACGATGAATTGTATCCATGTATTCAATCAGGGCCAAGGCACGTTCAGGGTGGGCCTTGATAATGACGGCTGCATAGATAAAGAATGCCGAAAGCCAATTGGTCCAGCACCTCTCAGGCTTTCGCTTGCGGAGCATTTCCCGCTCCTTGTCATCCAACCTCTTAAAAGTCTCCCAATCAATTTCCCTATTCAAGAGGTCGAAGACGTCCACGTATCCCCCACTAAGTATTTTATCAATAGTTGCTTGGGACAAGTGTACACCGAGTGGCATACACTCATCGCCCTCTGGGAGCTCCAACGGGGAAGCCGTTGAAGAGCTGGCAGCAGGGGGATCGGCCTGCACCGCTGTATCCTATGTAACAGGATGCGGTAGAGGCGGGGGGCCAGGCTCCTTAGAAAGAGGCAGCCCTGACACCCCCGATGGTGGGGTAGAAAGATCCACCAGCGCCAACCCCGGAGGAGCTGGGTTGGCCGACTGGTTGACCACACTGGTCGACCCAGGAAGAGGACCCCAAGGCCAAGGGCGGGCAGGGGTAACAGGAAAGGGAGTCACGAACTCACCCGGCACCTGGGTTGCAGCAGATGACATCGCACCTATAGAAGGGCCCCGGCCCGCAAAGGACAGGTCAAGCACACCATCCTGAGCAGACGGGCCCCCAGCAGTGGTCGGGCAGCCTCAGCTGTGGCGACGCCCTGGCAGACACCGAACTGGGCACAGGCACCTCAGGCAGCCCTTCCTGCCAAATTGGAGTAGGGGCAGGATCGCCACCGCGAGACGCAGCAGCCAACTCACCTTCGAGGAAAGCAATACAGGAGAGCATTAGTTCCTCCATCCTGCAATTTACTGCCCACTTGTGCTCCCTGGAGCCCCTAACCGGCCGACCACCCTCGCACCCGCCCCCAAGCCCCCGCGCCCGGGCTCTGGCCTGTTCCAGCTGACTAAGCTTGTGCCAGGCCATAGAATAATCCGGGAGGTCCTCATCCGAGGAGGACCCCGATAACCGGGGTGGCGGAGCACGGGGAGTCGCCCTGCGTTTTGCAGGGGACTTCCCCTTGGAAGTGGTAGGGCGCTTTCTGGGCACCATCAGTAACCGGACCAGCAAAGAGAGGAGAAGAAAAGGGGCAGCCAAACCCACTGGCCCTACTGGCCCGCCCACTGGAGAGGCCAAGCCCACACACCCTCAGAAGGGACTAACAACTAAATGGCTGGGCAAATAGAACGGCCCAAGCCAGTGGCCAAAGGCCCCCAAGGGGCGAAACCGGCCCGAGGGCCCAGAGTCACCCACCCACCACAAGGGAGGGGTGAGGGAGTGCGAGGGGATGGGGCCAGGGGCGACAGAGGGGGTGTATAATGCTCCCAAAGCCCTGCCAGGAGGGCAAACACTAAGGAGGGCTGGCAGGAAGCTAACTGGTAGGCCGCGGCGACAGGGAAAAAACAGGCCAAACTCCAGGGACAGTCCCTACCACCTAACTATCCCCACCCGCCGGGGGAGCGTAACACCCGCCCGCCCGGGGCCCTAACTAACCCTCCCCCTAACACCTTCCCCCCTCCCACCACGTCCCAGGAGCAGACCATGCGGCCCAGTACAACCCGGGCTGCGAAGAAGGACGACCCGAATGCCGCCGCCGCCGCTGCCGCTCCAAAGGCTGCTCCCGCCGCCGCTGCCAAAGCCGGCTGCGCTGCCTGAGCCCTTATCAGGGCTCCGATCAGCAGCGCAGCCGATCGTCAGCCCCGGAAGCGCCAGGCAACCCGCCCAGGTAGGCGAGCAGCCTGGCAAACAGCCGCCGGAGACACGCCAGACAAAGCGCGCCAGCAGCCCGAATTTTCACCACCGCGAAAAAGCCGCTCCCGCCGCCGCTGCCGAAACCGCAAGCGCTGCCAGAGCCCTTATCAGGGCTCCAATTGGCAGCAGAGCTGATCAGCGGCCGCAGGCGCTGCAGGCTACTCGCAGGTAAGGCGAGGAGCCCAAGAGCCGGCATGGACGCGCTGACAGAGCGCGTCCAGCCAGAAATCTCGCCGCCAACAATAATGGCGGCGAGGGACGGGAGCCCTCTTATAGGCTCCCGTCCCAGGGCAGAAGAACCCGGATGGGCGCGAAGATAGCGTGCCCAAACTGGGGCTGGGGAGGCAAACGTGCCCCTCCCCCAACAGAGTGGGGATCGGAGCTACCCTTCTTTGTTCCCTTTACACAGTCATTGCATAAGATATCTAAATAAGGGCAGAGTGGTTCAGATTTCTGCACCCAGGTGAAGTTCTCCAGATGCCTTGGTTTGGGGGACTTGTCTAGGGAATTTCTAGAATATCTCAAACACCTCTTGCTATGTTCCATGCTAGCCAGCAACTTGTAGCAAACTGAATTAGAGTATGTGTCTTCTAGCGTATGATGCAAAGTGATTTGCTCTGTGCTAAGTGTATAATAATTCCATGGTTTGTCAGTAAACTTCTTCAGGCTAGTGTTAATGTATGGAAGAAATGAAGTCAATTTAGGAATATGACATAGGGTGGAGAGGTTCTTTTAATCTTTGGTGAGCCTAATCCAATGAGTCACAACCCAGAACAGCAGGAAAGATAAACATTGGGTAATGATGATATATTTATCCTTGGTAATTTCTTCATGTAAGAGGAATAACATAAAGGTATGAAAACAAGATTTTCCATCATTTGTTTAGTAAACAGAAGAAGAAACAAGGGTCACATGGCAGGACTCCTATTTCTTTCCCATTGTGATTATTATGTTTCTGTTCCTGCACCCTAATGGAAACAAAACAGTCTTTCATTGTTTTGTTAGCTTACGAATTGTTTCGTAAGCTAACAAAATGAGAGACCCTGTTTCATTTCAGATAGTAACAAAGCTGCATTTTTTGTTAAAATGAACCATTTTGTTTCTATCTAAAATGGGCTCCCCATGGCCCAAGGGGCACTAAATTTTTTTGGTACCTCCCTTAGACTCTCCCCTCCAAGCCCTCCAAATCTGGAGAGGTTTGGGGGTAAGGGGGTTGAGTTATTAAGCTCCAAAGGCTTGTCCCTATGAGCCCTTTTTCTAATTGGAATTAGAAAGAATTTTCAATTCCTATTAGAAAAAAAGACTCCTGGGGCACCTCATTTGGAGCTTAATAACTCAGCTCCCTTATACCCAAATGTTTCTGAATTTCAGGGGGCTCCCTAAAATCACTTTCTGAAGATACCCCTGCAACTTTGGTGCCACAAGGTAAGTAATTTTTGAGTGCATATTTTTAAAAATATTATTTTAGAAAATATGCAATAAAAATTATGAAAATTATTTTAGAAAATATGCAATCAAAATTTACTTACAGTGGTACCTTGTATAAAGGGATTAATTTGTTCCAAATGAAATTATGTTAAGCAAATTTTCCTTTATACAAATTTTCCATAGGAATGCATTGAAAGCAGAGTGATCCCATTTTTATGTTGTACAGATTTGCCCCATAGGCGATTATGTTAAGCAAATGTCCCCTATCTCTGGAATTTTTTATGTTGTACAAATTTTGTGTTATACAAACCATTTATTATACAAGGGCCCACTGTACTTTGGGGCTCCAAAGTAGGAGGGGTACCTTCCAGAAGCAATTTTAGGGAAACCCCTGAAATATGGAAAGATTTGAGGGTATGGGGACTTAGTTTACTCTATGGCAGTGATGGTGAACCCTTTAGAGACCAGGTGCCCAAAATGCAATTCAAAACCCACTAATTTTTCACAAAGTGACAATACAGCAATTTAACCTGAATACAGGTGGCTGTGAAGGGGTGATGCCTGGTGCCCACAGAAAGGGTTCTGCATGCCACCTTTCGCATCCATGCCATAGGTTCGCCAGCACTGCTCTATGGTATTAACTCCCTAATGGCCTCCACACTCCCAGCACACTTTGCCAATTAACTACCCCCAGCCCCTTTAGAGCTTCATAACTCACCCCCAAATCTTTCCAGATTTCATGGGGATCACTTTGGGAAGAAACCCCTGCTACTTTGGAGCCCCAAGGTATTGACGTTTTGATTGCAGTTTCCCCCACTGGCTGATCTTTTTTGCCTTTCGCCCCTCCCCCACCTACCAGCTGAGGTTTTAGTTGGGATGTGTGGGGGTAGGGGCGCCCTCCCCCACACCCTGACCTGTCCAAAAGCCCTAGCTGGTAGGCGGGGGGAGGGGCAAAAGGCAGACAAGAGCATTACCCCCCGGCTGCTCTTTTCTGCCTTTCACCCCTTCCCCTGACTCCCAGCTCTGGCTTTTTGACAGGTCAGGGTGTGGAGGGGGAACAGGTGCTTCCCCCATTTCCCATTGCACAACCTGTCCAAAACACCCGCCTGGGAGGAAGGGGTGGCAGGGGAGAAAGGAGCGGTCAGGCAGCAATTTTACTGATGCATGTTCTCCCTAGTTGCCCGCCTCCCAGCTGGGATTTTTTTATTTATTTATTTTATTTATTTATACAACTTATATACCGCCCGTCTTCCTGAAAGGAACTCCGGGCGGTTTACAATAAATGTACAAACAACAAATTAAAACAACAACTAAAATAAGCAATAAAACAAAACGGCTGCAGCAGATTTTAGTGCTAGAGGTGTCAAAATCAGCTGGAAGGCAGCGGCGAGGAGGATTTTGAATCCACCACTGCACCTGCTACAGCATTGATGCTGCCGGTGATTCATATCATTTCATTTAATTTCGTAAGTAATGATTTTTTAAAAAAACATCATTACCTTACAAGAAAAAATGAAACATGGCGGGGGGAACAAAATGGAACAAAATGAAACACTATTTTCCCATTTCATGCCCATGCCTAATGGGTACTAATCTATTCCCTTTCATCTCTTTATTTATCTTTTAGTCTTTTATTCCACAGTTTGATGCTTTTGTTCTTAATTATGACTCTTGACTTGATTATTTGAACATTAGCATGTGTAAGGGACATCAGTATTATCTTTGCAGTCTTTGTAAGGAATAATTTAAAATAATTTTACAAGTACCATTGGCTGCCATCTTTGGCATCTTTGGAACATTAGGAGTGACTCCAGATCATGGATCACTCATTACTATGAGAATAAGTTCAACTTATTTTTAAACGCGTTTGCTATATTTGTGATGTGGAAATTTTGGATGTCTGTGTGACAACCCTGAACCAAGGACAATGTCACCTTTAATTTTCATTTAATTAATACCTATTCCCAATCCAGTCATCCCCACCACAACACTATTCCACTGTCATCTTTCCATTGGATCACTGAATGTCCCCATCAAAATAATAGCCTATGGATCTTATTCTGAGGAATGGGCTTCACAGAAAGGTTTTTGTTTGAGAATAGAAATGAATAGCTTTTTAAAAAGCTTTGAAAACTCATCTGTTCAAGGAGGCATTTGGCGACCTTTTTATTTAATTTATTTAATTTATTTATTTAATTTTTTTTTGCCACCCATGCCATCCTTTGTGGAGGGTATTGTACCCCCCTATTTTTATTGGTAGTTTGCCTCTGTTCTTCATGTTTGTTTGCTCCTGTTTGCTTTTAATTGTACACCGCCCTGAGTTCCGCTTCGGAAGATGGGGCAGTATATAAATGTAATAAATAAATAAATAAATAAATAAATAAAT
The DNA here is from genome assembly GCA_029282475.1 of Phrynocephalus forsythii. NCBI lineage: Eukaryota > Metazoa > Chordata > Lepidosauria > Squamata > Agamidae > Phrynocephalus > Phrynocephalus forsythii. The sequence goes on from JAPFRF010000003.1 coordinate 78,786,006, forward strand.
AAATAAATAAATAAATAAATTGGTTTACAATTGGTTATTCGATGTTGATATTATAGTAGCTTAGCTAATGTAATTAAATATTGCTTTGTCAACTTGTTCCTTTCTTTATTTAACAGAATAAAGAAAGTCAACTTGTTACTTTATTTATTTAACAGAACCAGACTGCTTGGCTGGCAGAGCAGCAGAGAGGAAGGAGCTGGTCAGAGGAGCACAGAACAAAGGGCAGAGCTAACTTCTTCTTTTTGCAGGAGCAAGGGGCGGAGTTTTAGCTTTAAATAGCTGCTACCAGCAGTCTCTCAGTCCTCTTCTGGCAGAGCAGCAGAGAGGAAGGAGCTGGTCAGAGGAGCACAGAACAAAGGGCAGAGCTAACTTCTTCTTTTTGCAGGAGCAAGGGGCGGAGTTTTAGATTTAAATAGCTGCTACCAGCAGTCTCTCAGTCCTCTTCTGGCAGAGCAGCAGAGAGGAAGGAGCTGGTCAGAGGAGCACAGAACAAAGGGCAGAGCTAACTTCTTCTTTTTGCAGGAGCAAGGGGCAGAGTTTTAGATTTAAATAGCTGCTACCAGCAGTCTCTCAGTCCTCTTCTGGCAGAGCAGCAGAGAGGAAGGAGCTGGTCAGAGGAGCACAGAACAAAGGGCAGAGCTAACTTCTTCTTTTGCAGGAGCAAGGGGCGGAGTTTTAGCTTTAAATAGCTGCTACCAGCAGTCTCTCAGTCCTCTTCTGGCAGAGCAGCAGAGAGGAAGGAGCTGGTCAGAGGAGCACAGAACAAAGGGCAGAGCTAACTTCTTCTTTTTGCAGGAGCAAGGGGCGGAGTTTTAGCTTTAAATAGCTGCTACCAGCAGTCTCTCAGTCCTCTTCTGGCAGAGCAGCAGAGAGGAAGGAGCTGGTCAGAGGAGCACAGAACAAAGGGCAGAGCTAACTTCTTCTTTTTGCAGGAGCAAGGGGCGGAGTTTTAGCTTTAAATAGCTGCTACCAGCAGTCTCTCAGTCCTCTTCTGGCAGAGCAGCAGAGAGGAAGGAGCTGGTCAGAGGAGCACAGAACAAAGGGCAGAGCTAACTTCTTCTTTTTGCAGGAGCAAGGGGCGGAGTTTTAGCTTTAAATAGCTGCTACCAGCAGTCTCTCAGTCCTCTTCTGGCAGAGCAGCAGAGAGGAAGGAGCTGGTCAGAGGAGCACAGAACAAAGGGCAGAGCTAACTTCTCCTTTTTGCAGGAGCAAGGGGCGGAGTTTTAGATTTAAATAGCTGCTACCAGCAGCAGCATTGCTTACGGCGCGTGCAAACTAAAAAAAAAAAAATTCTGGGTTTAATTGAGTTCCCAAGCCAAGCAACTCCTCAGGAGGTCCTACACTTCCTGACGTGCTTGTAGTTGGAGTAGAGGTGCTTTAGCGGCCCCTACACTGTTAGATTTTGACTAAACAATAAAAGAAGTAAAGAGTCTTACTAGATTAAAAGAAAAAGTGCAAGTTTACATTTTTGAGACCTTGAATACATTTTATTGTAATAGTTAAAATGGAGTTGCAGGGAGCAGCTGTAGTTACCTGCAGTACTTGTGCCATGTTTGTTATCTTGACAGAGCGTGTGCAGAACTACGTCTGCTGCAAGTGCAAGCTGGTAGCGCTATTGGAAGAGAAGGTCCAGCAGCTAGAGGCTCGCATAGTGGACCAGCAACATATTAAGGAGCTTGAGCAGTTCCTGGACAGAGCGGAAGAGACTATCCAGGTCCAAGAAGAGACAGGGCACACTTCAGAGGAGGAAGTCACTCCCCCAACTCAGGAGGTGGATGGGTGGAGGAATGTGACTCAAAGGAGTAGAAGGCCAAGGCATCGCTCAGAGAGTCTCATCTTGCACAATCAATTTGAAGCTCTTTCCCTCAGCACACCTCATGAGGCACACATAGAGGAAGAAATGGTTCCGCCGGAGGATCTCTCCCTCATCACTATTGATGAGATACAAGATCAGGTACATGTTGATGAGCAGGCTGCAGGAGAGAAGCTCATTGTGCTAGGGGATTCTATCATTAGAAATACGGAGGGATGGATTTGTGAGGAGCATGATAACCGGATGGTCACTTGCCTGCCGGGTGCAAAGGTTGCAGACATCACCAGAAATATAGATAGCTTGTTAGAGAGAACTGGGAAGGAGCCAGTGGTCATGGTACACGTCGGTACCAATGATGTCGGGAAGGCCAAGCGGTCAGTCTTGGAAGCCAAATTCAGGTTGCTAGGTAGAAGATTGAAGTCCCGGGCTTCCAAGGTAGCATTTTCAGAAGTGCTACCTGTTCCTCGTGCAGGTCCCGCCAGGCAGGCAGAACTCAGAAGCCTCAATGCGTGGATGAGGCGATGGTGTCGAGAGGAGGGCTTTAGATTTGTCAGGAACTGGAGAACATTTTGGGACAAGCCAAACCTCTTCAGGAGGGATGGGTTGCACTTGAATCATGATGGCACCAGATTGCTGGCACTCAACCTCAAAAAGGCAGCAGAGCAGCTTTTAAACTGATAACTGGGGAAAAGCCGACAGGAGCTGTGTGGCATCCGGTTGAACACCTCATCCTCGGGAATGAGGTTGGAGAGGGTAGAGAATCACATAGAGATGACATAGCAAGTATTAACACTGGCAGAATAGCGGAATGTAACAGTTCGTCTACTGAAAATAAAAGCTGTGGGGGGAGAAGAACAAGGCAGCAGCTGTTGCGGGACCCACTGTACAAGTGCTTCTACGCCAATGCTCGAAGCCTCCGAGCAAAGATGGGAGAACTTGAACATCTGGCAGCTAGGGATAACATTGATATAATAGCCATAACAGAAACCTGGTGGAATGTGGAGAACCAGTGGGACACAGCAATCCCAGGCTATAAACTCTATAGAAGGGATAGAGAGGGGCGGGTTGGAGGAGGAGTGGCCATCTATGTCAAAGAAGGCATAAAATCCAGCAGAATGGAGATTGACAGAGGGTCTGACTCCGCCATAGAATCACTGTGGGTTAAACTACCAGGTCCAAAGAGTGATATGATAGTTGGAGTATTCTATCGTCCACCAGATCAAAAACTTGAGGGGGACCTTGAAATGAGGAGAGAAATCATGGAGGTGGCTAAGAGGGATAGGATAGTAATCATGGGGGACTTTAATTATCCCCACATTGACTGGGCCAATGCGAGCTCCGGGCAAGAAAGAGAAACTGGGTTTCTCGACTTGCTGAATGACTGTGCCTTAGAGCAACTTGTCATGGAGCACACCCGAGAACAGGCAACTCTAGATCTAATATTGTGTGATACTCAGGACCTCGTCAGGGATGTGAATGTCACTGAGCCTCTGGGAACAGTGACCATGCTGCAATTACCTTTGCCATGCATGTCGGAGGAAGAGTGTCAACCAAATCAGACATAAAAACCCTTGATTTTCGAAGGGCAAACTTCCCTCAGATGAGGAAACTAGTTAGAGAGAAACTGAAGGGGAGGGTTAGAAGAATCCAATCTCTTCAGAGTGCATGGGGCCTGTTTAAAACAACAATAATAGAGGCCCAGCACAAGTGCATACCACAAAGAAAGAAGAGCTCATTTAAGTCCAAGAGGACACCGGCATGGTTAACGAGTGGAGTTAGAGAGGCTCTAAAGCACAAGGAGAGGTCCTTCTGTAAATGGAAATCCTCCCCAAATGAGGAAAATAAAAAGGAACACAAACTCTGGCAAAAGAAATGTAAAAAGATGATAAGGGAGGCAAAGAAAGACTTTGAGGAACGCATGGCTAGCAATATAAAGGGTAATAATAAAAGCTTCTTTAAATATGTTAGAAGTAGAAAACCTGCCAGAGAACCAATTGGGCCTCTGGATGGTGAGAGAGGAAAAGGGGAGGTTAAGGAGGACTTGGACATTGCAGAGAAATTGAACGAGTTCTTTGCGTCTGTCTTCACGACAGAGGACCTTGAGCGGATTCCGCTGCCTGAGCCGCCCCTCTTGACTAAAGAATTAAATCAAATACAGGTTAAAAGAGAGGAGGTTTTAGGACTAATTGATAAATTGAGGATTAACAAGTCACCGGGCCCAGATGGCATCCACCCAAGGGTTATTAGGGAACTGAGAAATGAAATTGCAGATCTCTTAACGGTTATATGCAACTTGTCTCTTCAAACGGCCACAGTGCCGGAGGACTGGAGGATAGCGGATGTCACACCAATTTTTAAAAAAGGAAGGAGGGGGGACCCAGGAAACTACAGGCCGGTTAGCCTTACATCTGTCCCAGGAAGATGGTGGAAGGCCTCATCCAAGAGAAAATCTTAAAACACATAAAAGAACAAACCTTGCTGAGAGAAAATCAGCATGGCTTCTGTAAGGGTAAATCTTGTCTTACAAACCTTTTAGAATTTTTTGAAAAGGTCAACAGGCACGTGGATTTGGGTGAACCGGTGGATATAGTCTATCTGGATTTTCAAAAGGCTTTTGACACAGTCCCTCACCAAAGGCTGCTGAGAAAATTGCATAGTCAGGGGATAAGAGGGCAGGTCCTCTTATGGATTGAGAACTGGTTGAGATCCCGAAACAAAGAGTAGGTGTCAATGGGAAATTTTCACAATGGAGAGAAGTGAAAAGCGGTGTGCCCCAGGGCTCGGTCCTGGGACCGGTGCTTTTCAATCTGTTCATAAATGACCTGGAGACAGGGATAAACAGTGTGGTGGCCAAGTTTGCAGATGACACAAAACTTTTCCATGTGGTAAAAACAGAGAAGATTGTGAAGAGCTCCAGAAGGATCTCTCCAAACTGGGGGAGTGGGCTGAGAAATGGCAAATGCGTTTTAATGTAACCAAATGTAAAGTAATGCATATTGGGGCAAAAAAATCCAAACTTCATCTATCAACTCATGGGCTCTGAGTTATCCGTGACGGATCAGGAAAGAGATCTTGGTGTGTTGGTGGACAGCTCCATGAAGGTGTCTCCCCAATGTGTGGCAGCAGTGAAGAAGGCCAATTCCATGCTAGGGATTATCAAAAGGGGATTGAAAATAAAACAGCCAACATTATAATGCCGTTATACAAAACAATAGTAAGGCCCCACCTGGAGTATTGTGTACAATTCTGGTCACCGCATCTCAAGAAAGACATAGTGGAACTGGAAAAGGTGCAGAAGAGAGCGACTAAAATGATTACTGGGCTGGGGCACCTCCCTTATGAAGAAAGGCTAAAACAATTGGGCCTCTTCAGTCTGGAAAAAATTTGAGGGGGATATGATTGAGACATACAAAATAATGCAGGGTATGAGTAAAGTGGATAGAGGGAAGCTCTTCTCCCTCTCTCAAAATACCAGAACTAGGGGACATACACTCAAATTGAGTGCTGGGAGAGTAAGAACTGACAAAAGAAAATATTTTTCACCCAGCAGTAAGTCTATGGAACTCCCTGCCACAGGATGTGGTGATGGCATCTGGCCTGGATGCCTTCAAAAGGGGATTGGACAGATTCCTAGAGGAAAAGTCCATCACGGGTTACAAACCATGATGGAGATGTGTAATCTCTAGGCTTTAAACCAGGGTACTTCAAGGGCCAGATGCAGGGGAGTGGTATCAGGAGACAGATATCTAGTCTCATGCGCTCCCAAACGCATCTGGTGGGGCCGCTGTGAGATACAGGAAGCTGGACTAGATGGGCCTTTGGCCTGATCCAGCATGGCTCTTCTTATGTTCTTATGTTCTTATGTTCTTAGACTATTGCACCAATAACTGGTACCTAAGGCAGACAAGCTGCTGCCTAGACTTAAACCCTAACACACAGGATAGAACATTATCTAAGCCTTATCACACAGGAGAGAAATCAACTGTCATTGTCTCCATCTTTTTATATGTACTAGCCACTACCACCAGCTCATGGATTGGCTATATACCATACTATATCACCTATTCAAAGTTACACCTACATATTCATGAACACATACATATTACTAAATACCCTCCTGTCTGTCACAGTCTTGTCTCTCCCTGTTTTTTATGTTTATGTTCCTGGACAAATATACTTATATACTTATAAGAAACTGAATCTAGTGTATGCTGCTGTTTTTTATGGGCTGCTCTGGCACTTCAGACCTTAACAATATTTGGGAGAAATGTAGTAGACACACCATTATCAGCTCAGTCAGGGGGCTTGCTACTATGCTTCAAGTGATGTGTTTGTTTAATGAGCATTTGGAAAAATTGCTTTTTAAAAAACACAACTTCCAGATTTACTATAGCCATATTGGTTGGGATTTCTAACATCCTGCATTTTGATATTTCCCCTTGCCATTCTTCCAGGGAGTTCTCTTCAAATAGTTTAACAGGGATTGGCAAAGTGCAAGCTCTGAGACTAAATTCAGCCTGCGGGGCAGCATTTGAAATCCCCTGTCCTCACTTGCTTCATCTTTTCCTGTCCAATAAAACTGAACTGACATCCCTGAAATGCTTTGGGAGTAGAAATTCACCTTCTAAAATAAGTTTCACCCCTCTTGTACCATTTAACACACACAAAGATATCCATTTTGCAAAAATAGAAGTAGACTTCTAGGTAGTTCTGATTTCATTTTTATACATTATTATTATTATTATTATTATTATTATTATTATTATTATTATTATTATTATTATTATTATTATTATTATTATTATTATTATTATTATTATTATTATTATTATTATTATTATTGGTATGTGTAGGCTTCGGAATTGCCTGAATTGCTCAGCCCTGCTCTTTGAATATCCCTTTCAAGGAGAGGGCTGAATTTCCCTTTATTGTACACAAATGTGTGCTTTAAAATTTAATCTTCATGCAACATAAGACCATGGGTGGGTTCTAATTTTCCTTTAAGACAGGAATTCATTGCATTTCTTGTCACATCTACAGTGTGCTCCTACAAACCTCCAGTCATGGCCATCCTGTGCAAGCAAGAGACAGAACGGTGATTTTAATGAGTGAAAGTACCGTGTTTCTGGTAGATTTAGATTTAGCCAATGCAAAGTCTAAAAGGCTACAGAAACTAGCACAGTGTTTTTTCAGGTGAAGGCGGCGATAATCTCTCTTCTGCACCTTATAGAGCTTCTGAACTGTGGAACAAGATGTGCAGGAGACAGCTGTCAGATTTCTCTATTTATAGCACAAAGCCCTTTAGGGACAAAGGCAAACTGTTTGTAACACTGACTTTTCTCAAGTCAAACCTGAGTCTGTTTGTCTGTCTCCATAGATATTTGTCTGTATCTTTCTTGCTCTGACCAGGTTTGCAGTAATTGTGCGATTATTAAGCAAGAGGAGACTTGCTTTCACGGAAATGAAACAAGGCAGTTGCCAGGTCACTAAGTCTGAAGCTGGCCTGGGCATCAGCTCCACTGAGCTGAACAGAACTTCCTTCTGAATATGCATGTATTGGCTTGTAGTTGCAGTTACATGGGTGATAAAAATGGTACCCCCAAAAAAAAACAAACAAACAAACTCTAGCATGTGAAAGGTGAGGGAGACATTTTCACAGCAGAGTGGAAGAGGAAAAGCATAATGAACCATTGAGCTCTCTTTCTCTCCATCTATGCCACCTCTGCTCAAGCAAAATGAAAATATTGCTGGACTGAAAAATGTACTGAAATCAGCTTTCATGAAAATGGGCCTAAGCGTTTGGATGGAGCTTACTGACTATCAAATGCTTTTGCACTTTTCAGCTATCAGCTAGAAGTTCAGCAATCAAGGTTATCTACCTTTTACTTCTGCGGACTCTGTGTTTTGCTCTCAGATGAGCAGTGCATAATGTGACATAATGATTGTAGTAATACAGTGGTACCCCATGATATGAAATTAATCCATTATTGGGGACTTTTCGTACTATGAAAAAATCGTAATGCAAAACGCGGTTTCCCATAGGGATGCATTGAAAACCAATTAATCTTTTCTGGATGTCACAGATTAATTGTTTTTTTTTTTTAAACGGCATTCTGTGGAAGCCTTGTGTTCTGGTGGGGGCAAAAAAGCCCAGCTGGCTTTCATGTACCCACAATGCAAGGAGAAGGCTGTCAAAAACCCACCACCACCAAAGATGAGGAATGCCATTTCCTGCTCTGTCAGTGGTGGGTTTTTGTGATCCAAGTCCAGATCCCTCAGGATGCCCAGCACCATAGAGGAAAAACCGGTGTTGGGGTGCCTGCATTGCATTTCCGAAACTGGGCCATCAATTTCCAATGATTACCTTTCAATAAGATATTCTGAGGAGGCCTTTATCTCATTCCAGCTACCTTAACAGGTATGCTTGGTGGGTACGTGGGAGAGGACTTTCTCTGTTGCTGGACAGAGAGGATGTTTTAGGTTTAATTGTTAAATTGAAGATCAATAAGTCACCGGGTCCAGATGGCATCCACCCAAGGGTTATTAAGGAACTGAGAAATGAAATTGCAGATCTCTTAATGATAATATGCAACTTGTCTCTTAAAATGGCCACAGTGCCGGAGGACTGGAGGATAGCAGATGTCACACCAATTTTTTAAAAAAGAAGGAGGGGGGACCTGGGAAACTACAGGTTGGTTAGCCTTACGTCTGTCCCAGGGAAGATAGTGGAAAGCCTCATCCAAGAGAAAATCTTAAAACACATAGAAGAACAAACCTTGCTGAGGGGAAATCAGCATGGCTTCTGTAAGGATGTCTTGCCTGACAAACCTTTTAGAATTCTTTGAAAAGGTCAGCAGGCATGTGGATTTGGGTGAACCGGTGGACATTGTCTATCTTGATTTTCAGAAGACTTTTGACACAGTCCCTCACCAAAGGCTGCTGAGAAAATTGCACAGTCAGGGGATAAGAGGGCAGGTCCTCTTATGGATTGAGAACTGGTTGAGATCCAGGAAACAAAGAGTAGGTGTCAATGGGAAATTTTCACAATGGAGAGAGGTGAAAGGTGGAGTGCCCCAGGGATCTGTCCTGGGACCGGTGCTTTTCAATCTGTTCATAAATGACCTGGAGACAGGGATAAACAGTGAGGTGGCCAAGTTTGTGGATGACATGAAACTTTTATGTGTGGTAAAAGCCAGAGAAGATTGTGAAGAGCTCCAGAAGGATCTCTCTAAACTGGGGGAATGGGCCACCAAATGGCAAATGTGTTTCAATGTAGCAAAATGTAAAGTAATGCATATTGAGGCAAAAAAAAAAAAATCCAAACTTTATCTATCAACTCATGGGCTCTGAGCTTTCTGCGACGGATCAGGAAAGAGATCTTGGTGTGTTGGTGGACAGCTCCATGAAAGTGTCTACCCAGTGTGTGGCAGCTGTGAAGAAGGCCAATTCCATGCTAGGGATTATCAAAAAGGGGATTGAAAATAAAATAGCCAACATTATAATGCCATTGTACAAAACGATAGTAAGGCTGCATCTGGAGAATTGTGTACAATTCTGGTCACCACATCTCAAAAAAGACATAGTGGAACTGGAAAAAAGTGCAAAGGAGAGTGACCAAAATGATTACTGGGCTGGGGCACCTCCCTTATGAGGAAAGGCTAAAACATTTGGGGCTCTTTAGTCTGGAAAAAAAGGTGTCTGAGGGGGGATATGACTGAGACGTACAAAATAATGCAGGACCTGAGTAAAGTGGATAGAGGGACACTCTTCTCCCTCTCACAGAATACCAGAACCAGGGGACATTCACTCAAATTAGGGTTGGGAGAGTGAGAATAGACAAAAGAAAATAATTTTTACCCAGCATGTTGTTAGTCTGTGGAACTCCCTTCCACAGGATGTGGTGATGGCATCTGGCCTGGATGCCTTTAAAAGGAGATTGGACAAATTCCTGTAGGAAAAGTCCATCACAGGCTACATACCATGATGGAGATGTATAATCTCCAGTCTTAAAACTGGGGTACTTCAAGGGCCAGATGTAGGGGAGTGGTATCAGGAAACAGATATCTAGTCTCGTGCACTCCCAGACGCATTTGGTGGGGCCCCTGTGAGATACAGGAAGCTGGACTAGATGGTCCTTTGTCCTGATCCAGCATGGCTCTTCTTATGTTCGTATGACATCAACTCTGGAACTCCCTCCCACAGGAGGCAAGGATGGCCTCAACTTTGCTTTCTTCTTGCAAGCTGCCAAAGACCTTTCCTTTCAGGCAAGCTTCCCTGAGTTACTGGTTGCCTGGGTTATTTTTAATAAATTGTTGTGTTTTAGTGTTGTTGTTGTTTTTTAGCATTTTATTTGTTTTATCATTTTTAGTATGTGCATAGTCATGGTAGTTAGTTTAAATACTGTATTTTAATTGATGTAGGCTGCCTTGGATCCTTTTTAATGAGAAAGGAGGGAATAAAAATGGCTTAAATAAATACATAGTTCTCTGACCTTGATGTAGTAAGACACAGAATATGTTGATGGCTTCATAGCACAACAAAAGTTGAACTGGTCTAACTCCTTGACTCATAAAAAATAACATTAGACTTTTTAAAAATTAAAAATATCAATAGTACTTTAATTATATTCAATGTCACCAGGAACTAGAGCTGCAATGCATCTCCTTAAGCATTTTTAATTTGTTATCTTTTCTGCTAAGCAAATATTCCAGTTTTAAATCCAAAATTTAAATAACAGCCACACTAAATATGAAAATGTTACTTTGGACCTATGGCTATAAGTGGTTTGGATGTAACTCTTCAACAATGCTGGGATTAGCCCCCCCCCCAATGTTATTCAAAATCCATACATAATTCTTATGCACCTAAAAATGCAACTCCAAAGCGTAAACAGTTGATTCATACAAACACAGAGAAAGATACACACAGAATAGCATTGGCAGTCCTTTCCATACATAACTGTGTAATGTGTATTATGAGCCTCCATTATCCCTGTGACCCTCTGATCTGATTGAAAAAAATCCATACATAGTCAAAACTGCACTCTTCAACCTATGGAATTCAAGAGAGACGCATACTAACTTGATTCTTATTAGCTTAATATCTTTTAAGGAGATCTTATCATCTTATCACCTGTTCACTCTCAAACACTATCAGTTTTTTTAAAAAAATCATTTCATATTAATCATTGCAAATACAGTGGCACCTTGTATAAAGGAATTGTTTCGTTTCAAATGAAATTCTGTTAAGAAAAATTTCCGTTGTACAAATTTCCCATAGGAATGCATTGAAAATGGATTAGTCCCTATTCGTAACTGTTTTTTTGATGTACGGATTTGCCCCATAGGCGATTCTGTTAAGCGATTTCCCCCTGTCTCCGGAGTTTTTTTTCCTTTAAGTGGATTTTCTGTTAACCAAATCACTTGTTATACGAGAGTCCACTGTATCTCCGTATATTTCCATTTTAGTGCTGAACTTAGGACAGCCATCACTTTTTACCGAGATGCAGTTATTCCCTCTATGCTGGGAAGAGCTGCATCTCTTGAACCTGGCTTGTGCTGGTGGGGATCATTCAACATTGGGTTCTTTGTGAAGAATTCAGCAAACTCACATTTTCTTCCATATTCAGGATGGGAAAGGATTTGAGGTTGGAAATATCCTGAATGTAAGGGGAAAACAAAATGGAAAAATGTTCCCATCTCTTTAACTGGTTGCTGTCACTCCAGGCTTTTTTTGGCACACAGGTTGCAAAAGAAATCATTTTCCCAGAAGGAGAGTTTTTAAAGTCACTATGGTATACAATAGCGTGTAGCTGAACAACTGCTACTACTCTCAAATGCATATGTCATTACCTATTAAGCATAACTGCCTTGTTATCTCTTAGTGTGTCCAACAGAACTCGCAGAAGGCTTTTCAATAAAGCAAAAGCTTACATGAATGTGAGAAGACATTCCCTCCTCCCCGCCCCACCAGCACCTGAATCCCCCTTGCTCTGTAGCTCCTTCAGAGTGTTTGTAGTGTGGTGGTGGTTGGTGGTGGTGGTGCAGCTGCAATAGGAAAAAACAACCCTGGCTCTCCCTTCTGTTAATTGAAGTTTCTGCCAGATCAAAGAGTTTTATATAAAGCAAAGTTTGTAAGCTCTGGAAACAATGCACTGCCAACTGTCAAGTGCTATCAAATATCAGACCAGATGTCAAACCAACTCCCACAGAGGATCTAATAACAGCAGGCATTGTAGCAGAGATAGGTCTCAAAATTATATTTTTCTCATCAAAAGTCTCAAACAAGAGAGTTCTATGAAGGTACTTTTAAAAAATGCTTTTTCTTCCTTTCCTCTTCCTCCTCCTCCTCCTCCTCCTCTTGTCATTTCAATTCTTTATTTTCCCTTTTTCTTCTTTGTCCAAACTGCAAAAGGGTCCTTATTAGCCCACAGGACATTAATCTGGACGATAGCCTGATCCTGTAGCAGGGCTGTGGGTGTTTGGGGAGATTACATGGCATGCCAGAGGCAAATGGCTGGTTCAGCCACCTTTACCTTCCGGCTGACTCAGAATGAGTCCTAGTTAGCTATGACAGGAGGAAGGTGGTGACATGACATGGTTGAAGATAATTTATAATAGAAAGTTTCTGTTGTTCTTACAAAGATCTGGCTGGCTTAGCATATGTGCAAAAGTGCTGGCCATGTGCACCAGACAGAGGTGCCCATGGGATGAAATAGAAAACTAGGGCAGTCGACTTAAAGGAATATCCCTCTGGCACCCTCTGTCCCAAGCGTCCCACACTGTTCACGAAAGCCCTGCAGATGCATGGGTCCTTACAATGCCACCACATGAGTTCTAGTCAGCCCCAAGCTCCACAAACTATTTAGTGGAAGATTAAAATCAGGAATATCCAGGTACAAATCTGTTTTGTCTGGGATCTTGGGCACTGTAGACTCCAGAAATGTAACTCTCCCCATCTCTGGGCACGATATAAATGCAATAAATAAAATGAAAGGAGCTAGTCCCAATTCTTCTGAGTTCTAGTGTGGAATGTATAGTAACCACACATATTTGTGTATCATGGCACATACACTGTAATTAAGTATTGTGACCCAGAAAATGGCATCAAACTTAGTTTTGATTTTACACAACGTGGCTTTCCATCTAAGTAGGGACAAACCTGCCCAGTAGTTTGGGTCTTGGGGGTGGAGCTTTTAATTCCTCTGTAATCAAAGATGTGAAATAATTATTCAGCTCCGCCCTTTCTAACCAGGAGTGTTCCAGATGTGTTAGATTATAACCCCTATGACCCACAGCTATAAGGACAGTGTTATCTAGAGTGGTTGAGATGATGTGAGCTGTAGTCCATGACATCGGAAGATGCCGGATTAGGGAAGGCCGGCTACTGCATGTTCCCCTAGCAATGTTCTTTTTTAGGATGCAAAGAACACCTTGGTTTTGAGCACACGTGCAGGGGCAATGGCGAGGCGTTCTGCCAAACATTTTGCTTCATTTCCAGAAATGCTCGTGCATAAACTGGAGTTGCTGGAATGCACTCTGCATAACAGGGTAGATTTGCAGAGGATTACGTTTCCGTTGTAAAGCTAGCAGTGTAGGGTTGTGCATTATAAATTGGAGGGGGTTCACTTCAGGAACAAAGGCTGGCACTATCAGAAGTCCTTTCTGGCTACTCTTGAAGACAGAAACACGGGTTTGCAGAACTGTGAAGCAGGTTTAGGCAAAGTAACGCTTTATGTCCTCGAATTGGCACAGCTTTAGTGACAATTTCAGATTCAGCCAAAAGAGGGCTCCAATGCTTTGATTTTTTTTCAGCCGCAAGAAAAGGAGGTCCTAGAGACTATTTGGGATTTAGTGGTGAAAGCAAATCTCCTGATCTGATTGTCTTGGATCCTTGTGGATTGTGGATGAGAAAGACACAGTGTTAAGCAGTACCATAAGGGCAAGGCTTCCCAGGTCAGCGGAACTACTTTACCCCTCATTCCTCATAGTTGTGTAAATCAAGGCTGACTTCAGGGTTGCAGCCTGAATGCATAATAGGGAGGATAAACTGTACAATGGATTCAATGAAGAGCCATGTTTCATGTGACTATCAGGAAGTAGAGATTTCTGTATGCAGTCTTTTCACCCGCTTGCTTTCCATGTTCCTGGTGGTTGATTATCCAAAATGAAAGTTTTGGGGCTGCCATGTTATATACTGATTCTCTTCTAAAATGTAATGTCTATGAAAAGTTAAGTGACACTGTTACTGTTTGGTATTTGTGGCAGATGACTTAAAAAGTCTTGCAGGCCACATGGGGATGGGAAGAGAACAGAAACAACAAAAGAGCAAGAAAGAATTATTTCCTCTGACTGTTTGTGCATGCATCAATTCCAAAAGCCATTTAAATAGCTTTAATGGAATTCCTTTCCACATTATGGTTTGGATCCTGATGTAGTCACATGTAGGTTAATCATGACTAATGGGGTGTAAATCATTTTCAAACTATCATTAAAAGGAGTAAACTCAGTGGATTTACAATTATATGTCCCAAATGCACTCCATGGAGAGCAGATTGTTATGCATTTGAAACAGTTGCTCCTTCTATAATATTCCCAGAGCAGCAGCTCCAGTTAGTATGACCAACAGTGACTCAAGAATGATGGGAGTTGTAATCCAAATCATCTGGAGAACAACAGGTTCCCAACACCTGCATGAGATGTTGATTTTTGGTGAGGATTATGTGTATGTAAATGCACAGGTGTGTGTACATAAGTACATGCATGCACAGTACAGTAGAGTACAATGAGTATATTGTAGAACACATTTGCAGCTCTTTTTTTGCACTCAAATCCTGCATACAGTAGGACCCCGGTATCTGCTGGGGACATCCACCCTTCCCGTGGATAATGAAAACCGTGGATAAGAGAGAATGCCAAATACCCCACTCAAACTGCTGTTTTGTGGCAGTAGCTTTCTTTACAGCTGTGTTTATGGCAGTAGCTTACTTTATGGCTGCTGTTTTAAAACAGTAGCTTGCTTTGCAGCTGCTGAATCATTTACTTTATTTTATTTCCTTTGCCAACCATGGATAACTGAATCATTGGTTAATGAAGCAGTGGCTATGGGGGGGTCCTACTGTATTTGTTCATTAAATTTTTATACTGCCACATTTAGAATCCACTACTATGGGTATACACAGAAACCAGGGGACAGCCAAGCTTAGCCCAGCCCGCACTCAACCTCTACAAACGATGATAAAATACAAACCAAAACTGGAAACAAACAAACAAACAAACAAACAAAAAAACAAACAAACAAACAAACAAACAAACTGCAAAGAAACCACTAAAAGATATGACAATCTTCTATGACCAAGACTAGACCATGGGCCATATCTTACTAATGGGGGAGAAACTTTATGTTTCTCTGTACAGTTCCATTTATATGATTATGTGTATAAAGTAGTCATGCATTGTGTCCAGCCAAATGGTTCTCCTTTAGGTCTGCTAGTTCCTCCATCCTACTGCTAGACAAATGCTTATCATCCTTCTCTGTATGAATTCAGGGACTAAATTTGTGGTGTTGGGGTCACACAGGGTCAAACAAAACACAACATGGTGGGGATACTGTTTCCACACAGAATGCCCCCACAACATAAAGGAAGGTAGGTGGATCAGTGAAAGGGTGAAAAAGGTGCAACATCCTCTTTCCAGGGCTGCATGTTCTTCATCTGGGAAGTAGTTGTGCAGAATTCATGATCAGTAAGAACTTCCTTCCCATTGGAGATCTAATGGACAGGGAGACCAGCAGTTGGAGAATGTTGTAAAGGAGGCATCCAAGAAGGGAAGCCTGGTTATAATGGGGGACTTCAATTAACCTCACTCAGGGCGCTTTTACACGACCCCCTACTAGAGATCTTAGGGGTTTGTTGCTCTTCCTGCGTCCCCACTCCTCCGCACATCCTGGCTGCTGGCTGCGTGAGGGGAGGGAGAAAAAAAAGGGACAAAAGAATGCAGGCTTACCTCCGATGCCAGTGGACGCTGCCCCGTCATTGTGATTCCTTCTCTTAAAGGGCGGGAGGCAAAAAACAACAACAAAAAGAAGCGAGGAGAGCCCAGCACATCCGCATCAAGATTTTTTACCCTCGGAGAGCAGGTACATGAAAAGTGCACTGGGACGCGCGTAGGTGGGCGTGGTCGCACTTAATTTTCAGTAAACTCCGGAGCTGGTGGGTAAACAATTTTAAGCTCCGGAGCTGGGAGCCATTTGCGGCGGAGTTTAGGGGTCGTGTAAAAAGCCCCATAGACTGGGTGAACTATCAATACATGATAAACAGATAAAGTTCCTAGATATGCTAAATGATTGTTCCCTGGAACAGATGGCTGAAGACCCAACTAGAGGTACAAGAATCCTTGACTTGATCCTGAGTAATACACAGGATTTGGTGCAATATGTTAATGTTAATGTTACTGATCCAATAGGGAACAGTGACCACAACACACAATTACTTTTAACTTATTCATAGACTGCCAACAGAGACCTTGAATTATCAAAAAAGGAAATTTCCCAAAGATGAGGAAACTAGTAAAAAAGAAGCTGAAAGGGAAAATTGAGAGAGTCCAAACACTCCAAGAGGCATGGAGGCTGGAGACGCAAACCCAAAAAGAAAAAGGGCACTGCCAGGTCCGATGTGGCTTACAGGAGCTGTTTGGGAAATGATCAAAAGCAAGAAAAGCTCATTTAGAAGATGGAAGGCTTGTCCAAATGAGGACAACAGGTAGAATCATGAATTCTGGCAGAACAAATGCAAGGCCACAATCAGGAAAGCAAAGCAAGGCTATGAGGAGTGTATAGCTAAAAACGTTCAGAGAAATAACAAGGACTTTTAAAAGTACATTAGAAGTAAGAACCCAACTAAGAAGGCCATTGGACCATTAGATGACAATGGAAGGCAAGGGATAATTAAAGAGGAAACAGGGATTGCAGAGAGACTCAATGAATTCTTTGCTTCAGTATTCACTGAAGGAGACAGAGACCACATGCCCAAAACAGAGCCTATCTTCGTAGGAAGGGAAACTGAAGAATTAAGCCAGATAGAAATAACCAGGGAAGAGGTTCTTGGATGTCTTGTTAAACTAAATGCTATCAAATCACTAGTACAAGATGACATAGATCCATGAGTTCTCAAGGAACTTAAAGATGAAATTGCTGAGGTCCTAGCCAAAATATATAATCTTTCTCTCAAATCAGGCATTGTGCCTAATGACTGGAAGGTAGCGAATGTAACACCAAGATTCAAAAAAGGATCCAGAGGTGATTCAGGAAATTGCCATCCAGTCAGTTTGATATGTGTCCCAGGTAAAATGATGGAAACCATCCTAAAAGATAAAATTCATAGGCATATAGAAGGAAGGGTGCTGCTGAAGGAGAGCCAACATGGCTTTTGCAAGGGCAAATCATGCCTCACTAATCTGTTGGAATTCTTTGAGAGTGTCAACAAGCATGTGTATAAGGGAAATCCAGTTGACAATGTTTATCTGGACTTTCAGAAGGGTTCTGACAAAGTCCCACACCAAAGACTCTTGAATAAGCTTGCCAATCATGGAATCAAGGGACAGGTCTTATCCTTGATCAGCAACTGGCTAAGGGACAGGAAACAGAGAGTAGCACTAAATGTACACTTCTCCAAGTGGCAGGAGGCAAAGAGTGGGTTCCCCCAGGGTTCAGTACTGGGACCTCTGCTTTTGAACCTCTTCATAAATGATCTAGAAGTAGGAATAAATGGCAAGGTAGCTAAATTTGCCAACACTACATTATACATGGTAGTAAAACTGAGAGAGATTGTGAGGAGCTCCAGAGGGATCCCTTGTCACGGGGGAGTGGGCAAACCAGTGGCAAATGAGCTTCAACATTAACAACTGCAGAGTGATGTATGTTGGGGCAAAAAAACCCAATTACATTTATAAATTGATGAGGTCTGAACTCTCTGCAACAAACCAGGAAAGGGACCTTGGTGTCCTGGTGGACAGCTCAATGAAGGTGTGCCGCAGCGGTGAAAAAAGCAAACTCAATGCTAGAGATCATTAGGAAGGGTATAGAAAATAAGTCAGCAAGTGTCATTTTGCTTTTTTATAAATCTATGGTGAAGCCAGTTCTGGTCACCATACCACCAGAAGGATATTATGGAAATAGAAAAAGTGCAGAGGAGTGCAACCAGAATGATTAGAGGACTGGAACACCTTCCTTACCATCTGAGGCTGCAACGGCTGAGCCTCTTCACTCTTGAATGACGGTGCCTAAGAGGTGATCTGATTGAAGTTTATAAAATCATACACAGTGTGGGCAAAGTTGATAAGGAATAGCTGTTTTCCCTATCACACAACTTTTGGGTGCTAGATCTCAAACAGATGAGAGAAAGTACTTTTTCACCCAGAGGATCACTGGTCCCTGGAACTCCCTGCTAGAAGAAGTGGTGACAACTGTCAGCCTTGAAAGTTTTAAGAAAGGAATAGACAAGTTCATGGAGAACAAGGGTATCAATGGCTATCATTATAGATGCCTAAGGACAACAGCTGGGTTGGAGAGATAGGCAGGATATCTCTCAATGCCATTTGCAGGGAATCATAAGCAGTTGAAGACATCTGCTTGGGAATACCCTGAAACAAGTGGTGAGCCTCTGTGTAAGACAGAATGCTGGACTGGATGGGTTGTGGCCTGTTCCAGCAAGGCTGTTCTTATGTTCTTATGTTCTTCTGCCTCATGCCCATTTGGGCCAGAGTGACAAGATGAAGATATAAAAGAAAACCTTGCACAAAACATAATTTGCATCTGAACCAAAATGTTTTTGATTGTGAAGCCACCATATAGATATAGAGGTATTTGGAAAAGGAATATATAATATGTGTGTTTTCTAAATTAAAGGTTTGTAATGCAGTAATATATCTAGTTGTATCTCAACAGAATCTAATCCCTTCTTCTTCTAGGAAGGTCAATGTAACACAAAACAAGTGGCAAAAAAGATCGAAATTATTATAGAGGGAAGATGAGAAAGTATCTTATTTCTAGTGCTATAAAACTGATTATAATAAGAGTAAATTATATTCTACTTTTCACTTTTTGCCTTTGCATTTGAATATGGCCTCTCATACCCCATGTGAATCGCTTCCCTGCATTACTATTTTGTTACACAGTTTTTTTCTAATGGGTGGGTGCTCCCATGCTAATATTCTCAACCTTATGAACAGAAAGCATGTAATCTGCATTGAGATGCAGAAATGCAAATGCAATTTGTTGTGCTGCAATTGAATAATTGCTTTATTATGAATATTTTTAATATATTTCTTTTAAACTCAGGATTAAGCACACACACATTTGCTTACCTGCACAGTTAAATATCAATTGTCATTGCATCCTGCATGTGGGCTGTTTAAATCCCCCAGCTTCCCTGGGATTTAAGCAGGCTCCATGTGTGTAGAATTACAACCTATGTGCACATTTTCCTTGCAGGTGGCATCATATTTGTGAGGCTTTCATCAAACATGAGCAATGTACCCCTGGAAAAAAATCATAATGAACAAATCACTGCACACCTAATAATAGGGAAAGGCTTTCGGCTACTATTGTGTTCTGTTAAAAGCAAAATAAAATTTACATGTGTGCATGGAAGCAAGGATGAAAAGAAAAAGTCCCTATATAGGCCAGCCACCATATTAGGGAACAATGCAGCAAATTCCTCTGTCAGTGGAAAAGAGTCCTGCAAAATTTGCACAGCCACTGCATGAAAATAATTTAACTCCCTGCACTTTTTATCTTGCCGAATGAATTAGGACTTCACCTGGGAAAAATATGAAATTAACCTCTTTCCAATATAAATCTTTCCCCCTCCCCCCCAAAAAAAATCAATTCCAATTTCAGCTTTGTTTCACCAAAGAAGAAAGGAAAAAGAAAAGGGGGGAGGGAATCTACAGGGCTATACGTCATGGCTACCCACAGTTTTCTTCCTACATATTTTTTGGAGGAGCAAAAAGCTTCAACCATACATGGATGGTTTCTTTTCCTGCATGAATCTGACACACCCACAGGAACATATATAAACAGATGTCGAGATACTACAGTCTGTTTTCCGATCCAATCATTTCTTTCCCCAAAAACGTGTCACTTCCTATCCGCCACACCGTCGTTTTTTAATTTTCTGAAGCTGGTGCATTTTAGATGGTGCCCGGGTCTGGGTGACATTTCAAGAAATGCTATAAGTGTGCCTCCACAGGAATGGCTATGTCCTTGCTATAAATCATCTATCCTTTGTGCTAAAATAAAGACTACAGGGCCCTTTAGTAGAATCGCCTTATCTCGTCTAAGCAGGATTAGAAGATCCATTTGCCAAAGCCTGACTGGATAGTTAGCTCACAAATCTCGCTCAAATTATCCTTGTTGGATACAGTTCCCTCCCCCATTTCCCTGCTGCAACGTTGGAAAGGGAAAATGAATATCCAGGTTTCTACTTTTCTTTCTTGGTCTCCATCCCTCCCTGTGCCAGCTTATACTTCTGACTTAAAATGCTGTATTCCTTTTATAAAGCGGTACTAAATCACTGTTGTGATGCTACAGCAATTCATCACGAAAAACTATACAGCCAGGGGAAATGTATGCCGACGTCCCCCACAACCCATCAGTGATGCAAGCGTGCTCCTTGCAGAGTCAATGTGATGTTAATGCAGGCAAGATAAGTACAAGAGCCACATCATTGTGTCGTGCTGCTACATTTACTGGAAGCTGTGCTGTTGCATTATTTGCATCTCTTTGCGTATTGACATATAAACGAAAGGGAGAGGGGTTGGAAGAGAGGAAACCCATCCTCTTAATTGATGGTATCGTATTGAAAGCCTGGCTTTTAATGAAACCGCAGGATGGAAATTCGACCCTCCTGCAATATTCTCTGCTTCTTGTTCCTCCAAGGTGGGTTGGCTCAGGCTGTTTTTTTTTCTTTCTGATCCTATATTCAGGCTAAATGGATTGCAGTTTTAAATGCACCACCTTGTGCTGCTGACTAATACAATCTAGCCCTGTTCCCTCACCTTCCTCCAACCTTCTCCCCCACCCCGCCATCAACTTGCATTGACTGTCAACAGCACATGAGCAAGGCACCAGGCAGTGTAACGTAGGGCAATGTTTTGCTTGACTTGATTAAGGAGAGGATGTGAGGAGCAGGAAATGGAGCTCGTCTCCCTTGAAACCCACCCACTTTCTCTGAGAATGGTCCCCCCCCAACAAAATTTGAACTGCCAAAAATGCAAGAGAAAACAGTACTTTCAGCAAAAAAGTATCTGTGGTTTGACATCTCTTTCTGTGTGTCCTACCCTCTACCTCTATCTTCATCTTAACACCGTATAGATTTAATAATTAGTTGATCGGAGACATTTTGATGATGGAGCAGTTTCTATGACCTGCAAAAGACAGCATCAGTTTTTCTCATGTACCAATTAATTATTGATGGCGACAGAAAATGCAATAGACTTTCCTCCCTATCCCTGCAGTACCCCATACAGTACAAGACAGCTTGGGTTGTGTGTGTGTGTGTGTGTGTGTGTGTGTGTGTGTGTGTGTGTGTGTGTTTCGCAGAATGACAAGGAAATCATATCATTCTGACCTTGAAAGGTGCTATCTCATACACAAACACACACAAGTGAACTTACAAATGTACACACACAAATATGTATTTTTATTATTTTGCTTTAAGCATTCTCTATTGCCAGAAGAGTCTTACGGCACATTTTATATGATCTATTTCTAACCTGTGTTTTGTAGTGATTTAGTAAATAGTTCTGTTTTACAGGCTATTTCTGGCATCAGTTTTTCCCCCAGTGTCTCTTTGAGTGAACAACCTTTTTGCTTCACAAGAAAAACTGGATACATTGGTTTCTCTTCCTCCCCCTCCTCTTCCTCCCACCTTACCCCCATCCCCCATCCCAGAATTTAGTCAATATTAAGTCACTGAGAGTCGGACATGACTGTAACGATACAACGCATGCATGCACACATGCATGCGTGCGCGCGCGCACACACACACACACACACACACACACACACACACACACTCCCAGGAAAGGAATCCAAACTGGAAACTTTGTTAATTTATATGGAAAGGAATATAAATCATTGTAATTTATATTGTAATTTTTTATTATCATGACAACTGTTTCCATGTGCGATGTTCAGACACACACACTGCCATCGACATCCCTGTACACAAAAGCCCATCTATACCTTTTATACTATAAAGTCTATAAGGATCACAGCTTGTAATCCCTTACTTTGCCATTGGCGATTAATCTAAAAAAAAAAAGATCGAATAATTCACTGCCCCATGCCATTCACACATGGCTTGCTACCATCTGTTCTTCTCAGCAGCAGTAAATGATGGGTAATTAACTCAGTGCCTTTGTCTTTCCCTTGCTGAACGTCTGACACATATAGATGTGATTTCCCTCTCTCTTCTTCTCCCATTCTGTGTGTCGAAGGGAAGAGGAGGTGCAAGGAAGAACAATGAGTGCTGCCGCATACCTGGCCTGAGCAGCAACAATTAACAACAACAAAAGTCAAAGCAAAACACATTTTGCAATGGGGGAAATAAATAAATAAATAAATAAATAAATAAATAAATAAATAAATAAATAAGCAAGCCACTTCCCCAGCATTGTCCAAATGCTAAGCCTTGGAAGGAGAGCCTGTTGCTGACCTTTTGCTCTCCTTAAGATAGACAGAAAAGGAAGAGTTGACAGGAGACAAAAGCTGCTCCAAATGCTGGGCAACCTCCTCTTAAGCTCAGAGGGTCAAGGTCAAGACACAGCCATGAAGAAAAGGCTCCAGGAGCTGTTCTTGTCCATCTCAGTGTGAAGCGGAAACATGTATGGAAGGCTATACATACTAGGGAATGCAGCACCAGCCAGAGAATGGTGCCATTAACTTATGGCTAAGATAGCACAGGTCCTTGGCATCTGGGGGGTGGGGGACCATTGTACTGATGTCCCCTCAAGGGCATTGGAAGGAAAGGCTGGAGGAACGCATATTCAAAACCTTGTTTTAAAAAATATACCTGGTCCTCAAAGCATCCCTTTCTTCTTAATATGGCACATTTGTATAAACTGTATCTGGAGACCAGAACAAAAGCAAACCTGCATCCTGATGATAGATGTATGGTTCACAACGGGGAGAGGGGGGAGGAGAAGGGGAGCAACACAACTGTGGCTGAATGAAAAATGCTGTTAAAAAAAGGGACAAGGTTTGGTTAGTGGTATATTGAGATGAGTTGCTTCTCTGCCTGAAATTAATCATAGAAGTATAACTAGAGATGGGCACAAAATGGAAATAGTGTTTTGTTTCATTTCGTTTCAGTCTTCATTTCATTTTGTTTCATTAATAGAAGATTTTAAAAAAAGAATTATGTCACAAAATGAAACGAGTTGTTAGGCTATAAATAATGGGGAGTATTCCTTTTTTATTTAACAGGGAGCCCACTGCCCTAAATCAAAGACCTTTCAAACAAAGAACCCCCTGTAAATGAGTAGGAAACCTAAGGGCTAGCTGCTTCACAGAGAGATCGGAGAGATAAGTTCAACAACTGATCAGCAGGAGGAAGGAAAATATATATAAAATAACCTCCACATTCCTACTTAATTGGGAAAGGAAAACAAAACCATCAGCTTAAATCAATTGCAGACATATCCAGTGAAGAGAAGAGCTCAGCTCCTGGCTAGCTATGCCAGGCAGATCAAGATTGGAGATAACAGCTGAGGTGCAGGAACAAAAGCAAACAAATCAATCAGTTTAAAAATAAACCTCCTGTTCTCAAGACGTCTGGATCAAAAGGCAAGGACAAATCATTTCATTTCCGAAACAAAAAAATGGTGTTTCATTTCTTGATGACATGCTGTTTGCTGTTTCATTTCATTTTGTAAGGTTTGGTAAGCTTACAAAATGACAGAACAGTGTGTCTTTTTCCTAAGGAGCCCATCCCTAAGTATAGCCATTTTCTGAGATTCCAGATGACCATCCAGGGGTCCAAATTTTTTGCAAGGAGGACCAGATTTGGTGAGGTGAAATGTGGGTGGGTGGGGGCGACCATTCAGCCTGACATTCTTTGAAACATTAACATTAAATGCAAATGAACTATTTTATGAAAGACTAAACAAATAACGTAACTGCACTACTGTGAAGGATGATATTGAGATCTCGACTGCATTATATAGGCCAGATCTGGCTCAAAAAAGTGGTGTTGATGCCACATGCACATGTTCCCCCCCACCTCACTTAAGAGAATTGACCCGCCAGATTGCCCGTGCACACATGGCATTCCACATAGCCCAGGACCTCAGGGAACGGTTGTGCTGCTAGCACAGAATGGTGCAGGCAAATGAGACAACCTAGCAGGTCAGTTCCCTGGGATCCTGCAGGGGATGGAATGGTGGATGCTGGGGGCAGGTAGGCTGGCTGGGTGGCTGGTGGGATGGACGGAGGCAGGGAGGGCAGGCAAACTGTAAAACTACAAGCTGACATATCCAGCTAGCATGGGTAGGGGCTGGCCAGAAGGGATGCGTGACAGACTGAGTTGGCAGGGAAAAGAGGTTGTGGGCTGCTCAAAATTTGAAAATGGGTCTCATTTGGCCCCCGGGCCGGACTTTGGGCATGCCTCACCTAAGACCTACCAACCCCAGCAGGATGCTGCCTCCTTGTTCCCATGCAGGTGGAAGAGCACTCCATGTCAGGGTTGAAAGCAAGTGGACAAACTTTTCTTGTCCAAATAAGCAGAGGTTGATTCTGGCAATACAGCCTGCCTGCACCAGCCTGGTCCCTGTAGATCAGGCATGTCCAAACTTCGGCCCTCCTGATGTTTCTGACCACAACTCCCAGAATTCTAAGCTTAGATTGCCAATGGCAAAGGACTGTGGGAGTTGTGGTCCAAAACATCTGGAGGGCCAAAGTTTGGACATGTCTGCTATAGATGTTTTGGACCCTAGGTTCCCATAAACTTGAACACTGGTGGTGGTCTTGGCTTGGGCTCATGAAAACAGAAATGTACAAGACCTGAAGGATCCAAGTCTGGGGAGGCTGCACTAGTGGATTACCCTCACTGGATCATGTCCTCTGTCTTTCAAGAGAAACCACGGGGCTAATTTTTATTTGTTTAGAAGGCAGGAGGTATCAGACTTAAAGCAATTGTGAATAAATAGAGTATGTTGTCAGGAAGAAGGCATCTATGGCTTAGTAGTTCTTATTTACTTCCAGCTTCTTTTGCAAAAAGCTGTTGGAAAACAAATGTTTACAATTCAGAAAGTAGAGGAAATAAAAGAAATGCATCTTGTATTTGCAAATAAAAACAGCCCATCCCAATTTCCATTTTTTCCGAAGTCATAAATAGAGCATACCCTATTTCTGCATTTGTAAAAGCATGTGGTTTTATACAAAGGCTTTTGGAATGTATTTACAATGTTGCAAAATGATTATCATGTACATTATCTCTCTGTCTTCATAACGCCACCTTTCCCAGTTCTTATACCCGAAGAGGCTAAGCAGAAGGTCTCATTCCCTGCATCCCACACCACAAAGCCTCACAATTATCAGCAAAAATGAAGACATAATTTCCTCTCCCCAGCCATGAGCCAAATCCCCAACTGCAGTGCAGGCTTCTGTGCTGCATAGGCATTCTGTGCCAGTTTTTCATGCACTAGAATCCACGAAATGGCTCAAACACAGCCATCTTCTCCTTTGAGCAGGACTAGCAAACAAAAACTCATTGGCGAATCCATGAAACAAAATCAGAGAAATAAATAATCTAGGTAGCCATATTTTTAAAAACCCAATTAGATAGCTTGGGCGGGCGGGTGGGTGGGTGGTGGAACTATGGACATAATGGGTTCTCCCAGCATGTATCTACCTTCTTTTCCTAGCCAGATAAACCTAAACAGTTGTCAAACACATTTGTCTATCTATTTATTTATCACTAGGGGTAAGACTTTTCTGGGTTGGGTCACTGTGCCTCTACCAGCTTTCATGCGATTGCATAGCCCCTTTTATTTACTTTGCTGGGGGGTGGACAGTTTTGCTTTGTTCTGTTTCTGTGTTTTGCCAGGGAAACAATTGATAAGTAATAAAAAGATGTTTGTGCAAATGGAAAACATATGTATTGCAGTGAAGTGGCAACTGAATGCAACGTCTCAGCACTAGGAGACGGCCTGCAGGAGGGAGAGCAATATTTCTCTTGGAGAAAGTAATATATTGTATTTTTCACTGAGTCTGATGACCATGCATTTTTTTACAGGCAGCAAGCAAGCAAGCAAGATTAATGGGTGTGGGTAAGACAGTATAATCAGTGATAGTGATTAAACCAGTTTTTAAAAAAATACTAACTGGTCAAATTCCTATTTTGTTGATTGACACTTGCATAAGGATTAGTGAAATATAGTACTGATGATCTCTGTAGATGCAGTTCTTCACATACTGAAGTTCACAACTAGCACCTCATTAATTAATGAGCAACAATTCACTTTAATATGATTTCCCTTATGTGAATGCAAGTTGTCAGCAGGATTCTGGCATTGGAAACATTATTATTATTATTATTATTATTATTATTATTATTATTATTATTATTATTATTATTATTATTATTATTATTATTATTATTATTATCATCATCATCATCATCATCATCATCATCATCATCATCATCATCATCATCATCATCATCGTCACCACACAGCAGACAAGATAACTACGCTGGATTTTGTATTGCACATCACTAATCGAATGCTTCCCAAGCATTTAGGACTACGTGATGTATCGGCGAATTATGCTAGCAGATCCCAGTAAGGTGGCTTTTTGCAGCTGACTTATGGTGACTTTGTCAACTCTAATTTATTCTTATTCTTATTCTTATTCTTATTCTTGGAAACAATGTAAAATTTTCTAAACAATATAATATATGAACATTGGAAAGAATGGAACCTAGTGATGCATCTAGAGATGAAAAGATTTTAGGACATTGGCTCATCTTTTCCACCCTGGCTGTAGCCATTAAAATGAGCATTGCCTTCTCTTCTCTTCTCTTCTCTTCTCTTCTCTTCTCTTCTCTTCTCTTCTCTTCTCTTCTCTTCTCTTCTCTTCCCTTCCCTTCCCTTCCCTTCCCTCCCTTCCCTTCCCTTCCCTTCCCTTCCCTTCTCTTCCCTTGGTAGCATTTTTCTAGTTTTTCCAAGTTCTTCCAGACCAGACATTTTATATTTTAGATCCCATAAAGCCCTGCTGGGATGGCCAGTTCTGATTTGATCAATGTGGACTTCACTTGGAGTGTTGAATTGTTTCAGATTGCTTTGAAGTGTTTAAATTGTTTTAGATTGTCTTAAAATCATTTCATTTACTGCAAACTGCCCTGAGATCTCTGGCTGAAGGATGAGCTAAAAATGTTTAAAAACAAATCAACAGGTAAACTTGACCTTTCCATTACAGTCATCCTCAGACCCATGGTCTGGGAATTGAAGTTTACAGGAAATCCACCCACACAGATCACTACTGATTATTTGACTCCCACCATCCATTACAACACAAATTAGGAGTCATCACAACCCTAGACGACAGAGCAGAGAGCATCCTCCCCTCCAAAGAAGCCAAGAAGAAGGAAGAGGGGCACCTGAAGACAGTGCTTAAGGTCTGTGGATATCCAAAATGGGCCTTCTACCCAACCCAGAAGAACAGTGGATCAGCCTGAGACTCAGAGGTGACGGAAGAACCTGGTCATTCCCTACATGGCTGGGGTGTCTGAAAAGCTTTATTATTATTATTATTATTATTATTATTATTATTATTATTATTATTATTATTATTATTATTATTATTATTATTATTATTATTATTATTATTATTATTGCAAACAGCACATCCATGTTTACATCAAACCCACAAACACACTAAGGCAGAGGCTCATCCACCTAGAGGACCCAACACCCAAAAAACAAGAGGAACAATATAGTATATGTGGTCCAGTGCAGTGAGGAGTGTGCAGACCTCTACATTGGAGAAACTAAACAGCCATTTAACAGAAGGATGGCCCAACATAGGAGGGGTAACAGTTCAGGACCAGAATCATCAGTGTACCTCCAATTGAAGGACAAAGGGCATTCATTCAAAATGAGGATGTACACATATTAGACAGAGAAGATAGGTGGTTTGAGAGATGGGTCAGGGAAACTATTCATGTGTGTATTGAAAATCCCTCAACATAGGTGAGGGACTAAGACGCAATCTGTCTGCTGCTTATCAAGTTGCCCTTTCATCAATCTCCTGACAAATCAGAAGTACTTCACATCTTCACCACCAAGGCCAAAGCTAACAACCCATACTTTAGGGGTGTTGGGAAAGGTTGCATAGGTGGGACTTTCAAGCATCTTAGGCCATTGTCCACCTAACGAGCCTATTCAGACCAGGGTGATGTGAAATGATGGTGAACTATAAAATGGAGGACTCACCACTAACTTTCCTCAGACTGATGAAGCTGCTTGGATGAATAGCAAAATATTTCAGTCTCTCAAGAAAAGAAGTCCAGCTGCCATGACTCTACCTCCGGGTTTCCATCACAGAGTTTGGATGAACATTCTCACTTCATAACAAATGCACTTGGTTGAGAAGAGCACCCACATAGTTCCCCAGAAAGGGCCTGAACATCCTATCCACATAGGAAACGAGTATTATGTTTTAATAAAAAGATCAGACATATTTATGCATATAAGGATATGTATACCAGGATTAAATGAGGCATGCCTGTAAATACTAGTTTCTGGAAACAAGAACTAAGCACTGTGGAAAGGGTACTTATGCAGGGCCACGAAGAAAGAGAAAAGAGTAAAGCTTTTTCCTTTGTCACAATCTAATTGAATATTTCCTCCTGAAGCTGCCACCAACATTAGGTGTGAAGCTTCAGTGCCATGGGGAACTCTGGGAACTCTGGGAATGGTAGTCCAAACCACAATTCTGCACATCTTCTGGTAAACTTATTGTTCCAGACAAATTAATTAAGGAATGAATAGGGAAAAAAATCTATCATGAAAGTTAGATGGAAACCTCGAGTAACAGTCAGGAGAATGTTTGTGTCTGTTTCTCCTTGTTACTATTGTGAATTTAAGGCAGAAATCATTAGAACAGACACAAAGCTCTCTGTAGGATGGATGTTATATGAGGATTCCCCCCCATTGATACCCCGAAGCCAGAAGAAGATAGATTTACACCATTGGACAGTAAATGTGTCCTGATCATATTGTGTCTTTTATAAGAATCTATATGATCACATAGACTTCGTGTTTATAACCACTTATAACATGGTGTGATTGCATTGACACTATGTTTTCAATGCTAGTTTCCATCACTAATAACTAGAGATGGGCACAAATAAAAAAATGGTGTTTCAGTTTTTCATTTGTCATTGAGAGGTCCATTTCATTTCGTTTCCATTTTTCGTGAATTTTTGGAAAAATTGTTTTCGTTTTTTGTTTTTTCATTTTTCGTTTCCACCCGCTTTTTGTGCGATTTTTAAAGCATTTCTGTGCGGGGGTGTCCCCCAATGCCCCAGACCAGAGGGAAAACACTAAAAAAATTGATGCTGGCAGAGACACAGTATAGACTAGGTACGCAGGGAGGCTGCAAAGGCAGCGGCGGGCGTTGCCCAGGGTGCAAGGCAGCCGCAGAGTGACTGCACTGCAGGGCAGGGGAGGGTACTCACCGAGAGGTATGCACACATGCACACAGGGAGGCTGCAGAACTGAAACTAGAGTCACAGAGACAGCAATCCCACCCTAACTCCCACTGGGGACTGCAAGGAGGACGGGGGCTGCCAGAGCTTTTTATGCCCTCTGTGGCTGCCAGACCTGCCCAGTCTGCAACCTGGGCATGCTATTGGTTGAACTTGTCCAAGAATTTACATGATCCCTTCACATGGCTTGCCTCCATGTGGTGGCTGGAGTGGCGAAATCCATTTTGTCATCCTTAAAATGAAAGTGAAAAGTGAAAAGAAAAATACATTGCGATGGGAGAAGACAAAAACAAA
Organism: Phrynocephalus forsythii; assembly: GCA_029282475.1. Taxonomy (NCBI): domain Eukaryota; kingdom Metazoa; phylum Chordata; class Lepidosauria; order Squamata; family Agamidae; genus Phrynocephalus; species Phrynocephalus forsythii. The sequence goes on from JAPFRF010000003.1 coordinate 78,815,885, forward strand.
TGTTTTAAAGACCCCAACCCCCTGGTAGGTAATAATTTCAAATAATTATCACATTATTGCTGCATTTTTATGGATGTCCAGGGCATTTTAATACCCAAGAAATCAATATTAGGCATCTGGGAGCCATTTTGGGTTGATGTCCCCTAACTCCCCTTAAAGGAAAAAAATACAGCGATCTGAGAAAAGACATAAATGCACATTTTATGGACCCCCACCCCCTCTGGTAGGTATTATTAGACAGTATAAATAATTATCGCTGCATTTTTATGGATGTCCAGGGCGTTTTTTAACATTTAAAACAGCTCATTTCATTGCACACTGCCATTAACAAAAACGAAACGTAACAAACACAATTTTCTTGGTTCTGTTCGTTTTGTTCCATTTTCATCACAATTTTCATTTGTCATTTCGTTATGTAACGAAACGAATAACGAATAATGGAAACAAAAAAATGTTCGTTTCGTGCCCATCTCTACTAATAACTTTTTTTTCTACTAATAACTTTTACGTGGAATTTTGTAGGGAGCCCATATGGAGGCTTTGAACCTCAAAATAACCTGGCAGCACTGAGGCAGCCATAAGCCCTGGACAAGCATGTCCAGAGAGCAGAACAGGGAACCCAGTGTGGATAAGCCAGGCTGAAAGTAAATTCGAGATAACCCTGAGCTGGGCAGAGGTCAGCCTCCAACAGGCATGAATCAGGGAGAAAACAGATGGCTACCCAGATATCAGGCTGATCTGGCGACGTCTGGTCTGGAGGCACACATGACCAGGCCAAGCCCCTCTCCCCTCTTCCCCACTGGCATGGATTTCCTCCTAGATAAGGCATTGTGTATGTGAGGAGTCACAGGTTTGTCCAAGACCCTCATCCCCCCTATTGTGATGTATGTGTGATGCTTGTTTACTGTAACTAATAAAAGCCTTGAGTCCCAGGCGAGAGACACACAGAGGCACACAGAGAGATGCAGAACACACATGGGACTCAGAGATGCTTGCAGCCAACCCGTATGTTGTGTAGTTTGTATCACAGCAGAATTTTACTCTGTTTTTAACTGCTCATGTTCTCTTGTAGCTTTAATGTAATGTCATATTTTAAAGCTGTAAGATGTTCCTCAATTCCCTGTTCTCAGTACTTGAACATGTCTTAATTGTACTGGACTGTATATTATTCCTCATTACTGTAAGTCACCTTGGGTCCTTTTCCAAGGAGAAAGACAGGGTAAAACTACTCTAAAACAAATAAAATTAATTAATTAATATTTGTTTTATTTTTGAACTATGGGCTTTTTGGTCAGTTATCTTGATAATTCTAAGCAAACATGTCAATAGATACAAGGCTGTCCAGGACATTTTGCCGCCCAAGTCAGAATAACAAAAGGTTCTGGTTCTCCACCTAAGCCATGGCCTTTGATTCCCTAAAGTAGCCCAGTTATGGTAGCACGTGGGACAGGAAATCCAAAAAGTGCCTTTCTCCAACTCAACAGGAAAAATGAAACAACCAATGGCCACAAGAAAAACTCTTGTTTGATCTGTGGATAACTCCATGTGTGTAAGTATGTAAAGATGGAATGGTAGCAGGCTCTGTGGTGGAGCCAGGGATCACAGGGCAGAAGCAAATGGGACTTTGGGATCAACATGCCTGCCCATTAGAGATGGGGACAAATAATAAAAAAAGAATCACAATATTTGACAAATATTGCTGATTCATTTAATATTTGTTGGGACTGGAGTACGGAGGGACAAATATTTTCCCTTTTTATTCACCCCTGTTCACTGGGTTTTAAAAAAGACAGTCCAAGCCAAAAAAGCACCTCTGCCCCCTACAAAACATCCCCACCCCCTCCAAAGCATCCCCCATCCTGCCCCTATCTATGTTGCAGTGGTCCCTGGTGATGGAGTTGCCACCACCACCACCTCCATCTTGGAAAAGATCACCACCTGGTTTCTCATAGGGGCTAAGCCTTAGACTCTAAGGGAAACTGGGATACTCCCAGATGGCGACAGCGGCTTCACTTACAGTAAAGCAGGCATGTCCAAACTTCACCCCTCCTGGTGTTTTGGACCACAACTCCCAGAATTCCAAGCCTGCATTTCCAATGGCAAAGGACTGTGGGAGCTGTGGCCCAAAACATCTGGAGGGCCAATGTTTGGACATGCCTGCAGTAAAGGGATGAGACTGTGGCTGTACCTGCAACCATGAACAATGACAAACTGCCATTTTGGAAGTTAATCCTTATCTGTAATGCCCATCTTGGGGCTATGAAAACTATGAGAAGGAGCACCTAAATTTCAATATTTACTATTGCACCCATGCTAGCAGGTTTGGGAAGAGACAGAATCAGTATTTGACTTTGTAGTCTATAGCATAAATGTGAGAGAAAAGAGAGAGGGAGGACTCACCTTCTCTGCAAAAACAAAACAAAACAAAACAGAGTGCCAGTACACAACAGTTTCCAGATTTTAGGTATCAACAACTGCAGGATTTCTTCGCAGAGTGGTATATGAGGACAATTATTTTAAAATATAACCTCCTCGTTCTTGTTACTTTGTGTCTTAGTCTTGCATTCTGTGAGAATTACTGTAAAAGTCTACAGTAGTGAGAATTTGTACTTGGAATTTGACCGCACAATCACAGGAATCATCAGGAATTCCAGCAAAAGTTTATGTGGAGTGAGTCACATTAGAAAATGAAGAACGTAGGAAGAGGGCAAAACAATCTCCGAACAAACACACTATGCACTGAGTCATGTTTTAGCATCACCCCCTTTACCACAAAACTGAAAACTTTGCAAGACTTTGAATCACCATGTTCCAGAATAATGCCTTCATTTTGGAAATATGAGTGACGGAGAGTCACAGTGGGAACTCCATGGTATACCTTTGCAGGTAGCGGACGGGGAAAGGGTTGCCCTTAATTTGAGTTCTAAAGGAGCTGATTGTCCACTTTCACATTACTACCAGGCAGTTTTTCACAAAGAACTCTGAGGACAAATTTTGCATATCTTGGATTTTGAACTCTATGCATATTCTTTTTCAATGGCGAGCTTTTTTTTCTGGAAAAAGCTCCCATAATTTAAGAGAACAGGCCTACTGGAAGGTGCACCTTCTGTCTGTGTGATCTGAAATAATTAAATAAAGGTAGGATTTCAGGGGGAAACACCCCCTTCTTTCCCCCAGAGACACCCCTGGCTTTAGGTATGACATGTTTTCTTCACTGATTAATTGCTCAGCCATATATCCCATCTGAGGCACTTTAGATGCCTCCTTTTACTTTGATGTGGTGTAGAATTATCTTACATCTTTCAGAAGAGCAGATGTGACCAGGTGGTAGCATCTAAGAAGCATGTCCTTGTTTGGGATTCCTACATTTGTGCTCAAAGGGACCCCACCCCACCCCCCCATTTTTTTTCACCTGCTATAGAACAACTGTAGTAATATATATTCATTTATTTATCAAAGGGCCTTTTCACACAACCCCTAAGATCCGCTCGTCCCTTAAATTCGGACCAGAGATCTTGGGGGTTCGTTTCTGTTCCTGCGTCCTGACCCCTCAGCACTTCCTGCTCCTGTCGGCGTGAGGGGGGGGAGGCAAAAAAAGGACAAAAGAAGCCTTTACTAACCTGCCGGTGCCGGTCGAAGTTGCTACGAGCCCCGTTACTTCCTGGTTCCTTCTCAAGGGGCTCTTAAAGGGGCGGGAGGCAAAAAAACAACAGACAAGCAAGGAGAGCCCGGCACTCTTATCCACATCAAATATTTTTCACCTCCAGAGAGAAGGTACAAGAAAAGTGCGCTGGGTCGCGCTCAAGTGGGCGGGGTCGCACTTAATTGTCTGCAAACTCCGGAGCTGGTGGGGAAACATTTCTAAGCTCCGGAGCTGGGAGCCATTTGCAGCACAGCTTAGGGGTCGTGTATAAACGCCCAAAGTCCCCCTATTCATCTATCTTTCTAGAGTGGCTGTAGCAGACATTTATGTACATATGAGAAAAGGAAGACTGCATTGCCTGCTGAAATCTTTGTATTGTAATATATTACAATACTCCAGTATACAATATAATTCCTTTGGGCTGCCTGTTCAGAACACTGCAATAACTGCTTCCTGGTGAAGGAGAGAATGGATAAAACAAGGGGTCTTTGTGTTTTGTATTTGCAGTGGAATCACTTGAACATCTTTGCAACAACACATTTTAGCAATGCGAATATGCATTGCGTGGGTGTGTTTGTTTTGGTAGTATAAATGTTGTTATTTCCATTTTGTGTCGAGGTCTGCAGGGGTGGGGATAATATTTCTGTTTGCATCAGGATTCCAGGTTGGCTGCCTGCAAGTTGTATGAGGCAATGACTGGTAAAAGCCGCCTTCGGTGAGAACCCTTATCCTTGCACATCTTCACACTGCATAGGAAAGAGAACAAGAGTGTTATAAATAGGGTATTTCTCATGTATAGCAATTTCTCTCCATGTGCAAAATCAGGATTTAGAAGGCTCAGCTGATTCTCAGTGAGAATGTGTGTGTGTGTGTGTGTGTGTGTGTGTGTGTGTGTGTGTGTGTGTGTGTGTGTGTGTGTGTGTGTGGAGGGGGAGGAATCTGCCACCACCTTCCCTTTGCTGCTCTCAATGTACCAGTACATCTGCTCATTCTGGTGGGTGATTCAGACTGCTTGCTCCATCCACTTCACATGTGATGTTGACAGTCAGCATGGGGAGGCTGGGTTATGGGATGCCAGCAAACAGGAGATGGAAACAACCAATGGAAAAGGTATCACAGGGAGTCCTGACTACTAAGAGATAATAAAAGAAAGCCATTTTTCTATTCACTTTTACTTTTCGCTGAGCAATTGAATAGACAAATGTAGAACAGGCTTTGGGAAGGCAAGGAAGAAATGGAAGAGGGATGTACTACCCCATTTCCCCCAAAATAAGACTTCCCCAAAAAATAAGCCCTAGCAGGATTTCTATGCATTTGTTAAATATAAGCCCTACCCTGATAATAAGACCTAGTGATGGGCGTGGCTATGGTTGTGTGCAGGGCTGACATTCAAGCATATTATACTTAATAAAAGTAATACATCCCCTGAAAATAAGCCCTAGTGTGTCTTCTTGAGAAAAAATAAATATAAGACAGTGTCTTATTTTGGGGAAAACACGGTAGCTGGGTTTTCTGAGGGTTAGTTCACTTGCAGGGGGAGCAGGGAGGGTTATGTTTCCTGACAATAAAGGACAGCTGCTTTGGAACTGAATTTCCAGCACATATGCTTTAATCGTCTTTGGAAGTCTTTTTGAACTATTGACAAAATGATTAAGAAGGAATTGTCTTCCTCCCATTCTCTCTCAGATCTGATTTGAAGTATGAGAAACAGCTAATAAAAATTCTAAAGGCACCCTTCCCCTCTCTGCTGATATTCAGCCCGCCTGTTTTTATGGCTTTCTCCCCTCACTGTTGGCCTTTTTCATCTGCAAACAACAGAGATGAGGAAGATGCTGGGATTGGTGTGCATGCCATCTACCTGCAACCCATTTTAAATGCTGGTGTCAACCACCTTCGGTCCATTTCCAAGAATAAAGGTGGGGTAAAATATTCAAAATAAATAAAAATTAAATAAATAAATATAATTACCTGCAAACCCCTATAATACAAAGCACACACAATAATGGGGGGTGTTGCTGCTGTTTTGTGAAAGGCTGCAAAAGGTGCTGAAACATGATAGCATATCAGCATTATTTCTCATAATAGAAAGAGGGATGATGGTTAAATTGTCCATGGGCACAGGTTTACATAATCCTTAATGACAGGAGATTTGCATTGCTTGCCAAAAGTGTTATGCTAATTGTTTTCAAAACATTTTCTCCTGTCATGTCATAGATGACTATAACTTTTTATTTTTATTTTTGTACCTTTGTGAGAACATAAATGGCATAAAGTTAACTCTGTCCTAAACTGATCCATTGAACACTGCTATGTATGGATGCTAGCATATAAGAATGTCTGTAAAAAGAAATCTTAATCACAATCACAGTTAACCCATGCGATTAAGCTATAATCAAAATAAATGTGTTTTGTAAAGTCAATTCAGACATGATGAAAATTTCCAGGGTATTTTATGCAGAGTGTATTTCAGAGGTGGTTTACCATTCCCTATTGGCCACCTCTGAAATGGTGTTATATAATAACACCTGTAGAAACAGGTCTGGATAAGGTTGTGAAGAGGCAGGAACCAAGTAGATATAGTTCCTAACACATTTTGAGGAAACCCTTTATCAAGAAAAATGTGTAGCTTTTCTTAATACAGAGTGTTTGGGGCAAGATAGGTGGATGCTTGTGATATACAGAAAACTTATATGCAAAGACGTTTTCACTCAGGATGGTTAAATATTTCCCTTAGTAAAGTATTCCTTGGAAATGTGCTGGGAACCATATCAACTTGTGTAACTGTGCTTTGTTGTTGTTGTTGTTGTTGTTGTTGTTTGGACTACTGGGTGTGAAACCTTATCCAGGAATTTGATGCAGTTTTAAAATCAGCCCTGCCTCCCAGAGCATGGGGCCTGCTCCCAAGGGGACAGGGAACCTGGAATGGGAGATGGAATCCTTATAGACTCTTGCCACACCCTTCCCTGGCCCTCTGGGTGACCCTGGTGCTGGACCAAGTACCCAGGGGGGCACACCTGGGACAGAGGAACCCCTCCTTTTTCTCCTACCCAGGTCTCAATTATGCATGCCAGCTCAGCACCCTCATCCAGAATTAAATCATGGATGAGGGTGGTCTTATTTTTGCTGACCCAGCGTTCAGCACCATGTGGCCCAATGGTACTGATTGTCTGGGGATAGATCTAGAAAGGAGGATAGGTGTAAGGTACCTAGCCTCCCATCTCCTATGCGGGCATGCTCTACCTCCACCACCATATCTTTCCCTGATCCATGTAACCTATATTGTTGCCCCCCAAACCCCCAGACCCACTATTTCCCAGCCAGTTCCAGATGAACTTTTTATTTATTTATTTATTTATTTATTTTATTTTATTTTATTTTATTTTATTTTATTTTATTTTATTTACCAGATTTTTTTTAGCCACCCCACTACCAAGTATCTGTATGTTTTCAACACTGCAGTTGTTTCTCCCCCACCCACTGGGCACTGAACAGGCACAAAATGGGTGATGCCCTTTGATTCTGCCTTTCAGTGGCTGCTCAAGGCAGCTGCATTAAGAACAGTCAGTTTAGGAGGCCTGGTAGATGGCCAGCTAAGGAGGCTTGGTGGTGGGCACTAGCAGCTGTGGTGGGGAGCACAGCATAGGCTGGCTGACTGGCTCAGCTGGCTCTGACAGCGTGCAATGGCTGGCACAGGCCCACAGAGCTTGAGTTGCAGCCAGCTAAAAAACCTTGCTACTGTGTGTCTACAGCACTCACTCTTGCTTCCGGGTTTCTCCCACCAACCCAGAAGAGAGGTGCAGATGGTCTTCAGCTTGGGAGGGCTGTGGAGTGCATTGACAGGCACTAGAAGCTGTAGTGGGGGTGCAGCACAGGCTGGCTGACTATCACAGATGCAGAAAATGTGGTCCTCCAGATCCAGTTGAACTAAAGTACTCATCATCCCTCAGTTTTGGCTATGGTGGCCTGGGCTCATGAAGTCACTGTCCAACCACGATTTGTCCCATGGCTGCTTTTCACACGTAAATCAAGACATATGGAAAACCTCTTCACTTTCTATCTTAGTGTGCAGTTTCCAGTTCTGTGAAGGAGGGAGCCCCAGGGCTGGGGAGCAGCAACAGAGAAGGCCCTGGGTGACCCTGTGAAGATGCAATGGTGGCGGCAAAGCATATCTTCTTTGCTACCACCACTGCCATGGAATACTGGAACAGGCCTTCCAGTGTGCTCTAGTTTGTGTTTAATCGGATTCATTCTGCGTTATTTGATATAAACACTCTAGTCTCTCTCCAATTTGTTTCATGATCACCAGTTCCCCAGTAAACCAGAGGCCCAGTTTGATTCTAATTTGTGGGAGGGGACATGTAGGAGTGATTGTGTCAACAGCCCTGACCATTTCCCCATTGCAGAGGTCAACCCGATTCCAGAGGTCAACATAATTGCTTGTCAAGGGAACAGGAAACTCCCCAAGAGCCATCAGGAAACGATTTGGGTCGATCAATTTAATTGGCCATCACCCCTGCAGAGGTTCTGAGAGCTGGAGCCTCACTGGATGAGGCTTTTAACTTATAAACCGCCCAGAGATCCAGATTTGAAGATGGGCATGAAGCAAATAAGTAAATAAATAAATAAATAAATAAATAAATAAATAAATAAATAAATAAATAAATAAATGATGACCTGGCCATGACAATGGAACAGCAGGGTAGATGGTACACCAACAGAATCCCTATTCTGTTCCAGGCTCCCACTTTCAAATACATATACTCAAACTCAGAAAACTAGTTGATGTGGCAGATGGTGAAGTGGGATGGTAGCACAATAGACCATTGCAACTCCACCTCCCCATCCCCAGGTCTTGCCTGCTGCTGCACAAAGAACCCTGGTGGACAAAGGTTAGATTGACACCCCCAGCAGGTTTCTGTGGTACAAGCCAGATTGGCCTGCTCATCTAGGATCAAATCCCGGATGGCTATTGCTTTGCCAATGACTGATCTGACATTTAGCAGCAGCAGTTTCAACCCATGAGGCCTGTCACCAAGGCTATGCAAGCTAATTTAGTTTAGGGCTGCTTAGGGGCAACCAATATCCTTTACCCCTTTTCTCTTATATGGTAGTGTGAGTTCTGCCCCTAAACAACTCCAATTGCTGCTCCTCGATGAACCCTCCTCCCACTATTTGCTTTCCCAACAAAGCACATCCCTCCAAAAGCATCTTTCTGGATGTCTGTTTGAGTGAAAATGGCATATCTATGTTTTAATGGTTGGAGGTCTGATATGGCTAGATTCCAAGTTCCATCAGAACAACAATTTGATGATTTGCTCCTCATAATGCAAAGAGTATTGGACTATTTACAAGCTGAACTTCCTTGTGAATTTTCTGAACCTGCTTCTGAGTGGAATGAGGAGCTTGATCAAAGCAATTCCCAGGCTTACGACTCACAGAGAAGCACTGAGGGAGGTACTCAGGAAGAGGGGGAGAGTATGGAGTTTGGCCCTGCTTTGGAAACTGAACTTTCTCTTGAACTTGTTGAAGAGGCAGAGGAAAGTCCCAGAACTGGTTTTGTTTGGAGCATGAAGCTGCAGCTGAGCATTGAAACTTTCAAGAGGAGTGTGTGGCTTGGCTTTATTGGGGAAGCTTCTGCTTCACGGGAAGGATGTTTGGATGGTTTGGGTCTTGAGAGGATGGGAATTGACGGATGTGTGCGGTCTATGAGGCGGTGGATCTATCGGGAAAGACCAAGATTTGGTTTAATGAGTCAATTACTTAGAAGGTCTGTTTTTGTGCTTGGCTAATGATTGTGTGCCTTTGAAGCCCTGGTTGTCTGGCGTATTGGAGACACACCACTTATTACCTATTACTTATTATTGGTTATTAATGGATTATAATGGATTGCAATGGAAACCAGTTAATGGAAATGTGTGTACTATAATAGACTAATTTAGGACTATTGCTAAGCTAATTTTATATTGCCAAACCAGACAGGTCACTCTAATGCAGAAAACGGCTTTTGTATCTGGACTATCCCTAAAATATTAAACAAATATTAAGATGTGAAAATGGAAAGGGGAGTGAGATGTTAATCTGTCTGACTAGCCAAGAATAGAAAATTTTAAATGTATTATGAAACTGAGAAACCAAAATATAACTCTCTTTTTAAAATAGCCCATTAAGTATTAGTCTCAGACATACTGATATATTTGAAAATGGATAGAATTTAGGTGAATAGATAAAATATAATGGGTTGGTGATGTTGATTATTTACTTAATCTTATAGATTAGATAGAATATCTTAAGTTAAATTTCCTATCTTCACCCTTTGTGAAGTGGTGAAAACAGATATAAATGTATGCCTATCATATATTGAGCTAGACAAATAGATGTTAAAGTGCTTAGTAAAATGAAGAATTAAGATTAAATAGGCTAGTTTAATACTGCACTTTGTTTTTTTTTTTTTGTACTAGATGAAGATGGAGATAAGTAATGATAAATACAATGTATTTTTTTGTACTAGATGAAGATGGAAATAAGTAATGATAAATACAATGATGGAAAAGAAACATGTAAATGTGGAATATTTCAAGAGCTTGGGATGAAATATTTATTTATTTTTTTTATTTATTTTTACAGCTTATATGCCGCCCACTACCCAAAGGTCTCTGGGCGGCTTACAACAAGGGATTAAAACAGTTAAGACATAAAATATCAATAAATAATTAAAACAACAGCAAAACCTTATACTAAAATCATCACTAAAATTGCCATCAAAGGACCCCAGTCTATGTTGTATCAATTAAAAAACTTCTGGAACAGGAAGGTTTTTACCTGGCGCCGAAATGTCATCAATGTTGGCGCCAGGCGGATCTCACTTGGGAGGGCATTCCATAACTTCTGCCGAAAGGCCCTAAATAAAAGCCATTCTCACCTCCTTGAGGGATGGCTCTTTCAAGAGGGCCCCTGGCTAGATCTTAATTGTGATATGGAAGGAGGCGGTCCTTCAGGTATCTAGGTCCCAAGCCGTTTAGGATATATGTCAAGACAAGCACTTTGAAAGCAACTGGTAACCAATGCAGGTTACGTAGAATCGGCGTGATGTGATCTCTGGCGGCCCCACCACTCACCAACCGCGCCGCACGATTCTGAACCAGTTGCAATCGCCGGACCGTCTTCAAAGGCAGCCCCACGTGAGCGCATTGCAGTAATCAATACGGGATGTTACCAGCGCATGCGTAACTGTCATGAGGCTCTGCTCGTCTAGGTAGGGGCAGAGCTGGTATATTTTCCGCAGCTGAAGGAAGGCACCCTGGCCACCGAATCCACCTGGGCTTCCAGAGTTAGACCAGGGTCCAGAAGCACCCCCAAGCTGCGGACCCTGTCCCTTAGGGGAGTGCAACCCCGTCCAAGACAGGGAAGTGGCCCTCTAACCTGTCCGGCGAAGCACCCACTAACAGCACTTCCGTCTTGTCTGGATTGAGTTTCAATTTATTAACCCTCATCCAGTCCATTATCTGGCCCAGACACGAGTTCAGGACAGAAACCGCCTCACCTGGATTGGTGGAGAATGAGAGGTAGAGCTTTCAGCATATTGCTGACTCCTCAGCCCAAACCTCCTGATGACCTCTCCCAGTGGTTCCATGTAGATGTTAAACAGCATGGGAGACAGTATTGAGCCCTGAGGAACCCCATGACGTAAACGCCACGGGGCGGAGCAACTGTCCCCCAGCACCACCTTCTGGACACGGTCAGCCAGGAAGGAGCGGAACCACTGCAAAACAGTGCCTCCAACTCCCAACCTGGCCAGCCTATCCAGAAGGACACCATGGTCGATGGTGTCGAAAGCCGCTGAGAGGTCCAGGAGTATCAACAGGGTTGCACTCCCCTGTCTCTCTCCCGGCAAAGGTCATTTGTTCCAAAACCCAGCCTGAAACCAGATTGGGAAATATTGGGAAAATACTTGTATTGGAACTATGTAACACGGCAACACATAAGCAATTTATCTGTTTTAACTTGTTATGTTTAGAAAATTCAATAAAATAAATTAAATAAAAAAGTTTTCTGGCATCATAGACATTGTCTGTGATACACCTTTCTGGCATCCACACTAGAGATGGGCACGAACCGAAAAAATGGTGATTCATTTTGTTTCATTTCGTTTAAGGCTTCATTTCATTTTGTTTTGTTTTTAATGAATTTTTTTGAAAAAAAATGTTTTGTTGGTTCATTAATTTGTTATTCGTTTTTACCCACTTTGTGCGATTTAAAGCATTTGACTGCGCACAGGCGTCCTAATGCCCCAGACCAGACAGAAAACATTTAAAAACTTTTAAAAAAATTAAAAAGTTGATAACTGCACAAACTTTAAGCCTCCAAAAATGCCATTCTGCACAGATTCGCTGCCATTAACAAAATTATGTGGCAGTCATTTTGTCCCCTTTAAAAAAATAAACCGATCTCTTTAAAAACACATTTTTAGATGTTAAAATCATTGGCATCAACCTGATTGCTATAATCAGAAAAAAATATATTTACGATATTTTTGAAGTGTTTCTCATCCGTTTAAAGCGTTTAAAAACAGCTCATTTCTTCATGCACCACCATTAACAAAACGAAATGTAACAAACCAATTTTTCCTGTTTTGTTTTGTTTTGTCTTGTTTGGATTTTACTCCTAGGTTCATTATTTGTTCTGTTACATAACAAAATGAATAACAAATAACAAAATGAATAAAAATTCATTTCGTGCCCATCTCTAATCCACACTCATTCAGAATGTGACAATAATTGCTGCTGCTGCTGCTGCTGCCTTTTTGTTCAGCAGGTCCCTGGTGAATACAAAGCCGGGTTCATAGGCCTCCACAGCAGCCGTTCTGGAAGCTCCCGACTGGGGTGTATTCGCTCTATAAGATGCACAGACATTTCTCCTTACTGTTCAAGGGGGTGTATTTTAGAGAGTGAAAAATATGGTATCTCTTAATTATACTGGACTGTATCTTGTCCCTCCTCTCTGTAAGCTGCTTTGGGTTCTTTTCCAAGGAGAAAGGTGGGGTAAAAACATCTATAAATAAAATAAAATAAAATAAATAATATTCTCCAGCATTTCTACCTTTAGCTTTCATATCAGTACTAGGGGGTGCTATACGTCAAGAGTACTTAGTACTTAGAAGTGGATGGCCATCCCATCTCCTGGTTGGATAACCTGCATGGGGAACAATGCAGTTTGCCTATAGTAGCATTGAGGGCAGGGCACTTAACTCCACCAAACACAAATGTTGCCAGTGATTTCAGCTACCTTCACCTCTGAGAGGAAAAGTGGGGATTCAAAGCTCTCCCCCATACCTGGTGCTCTAAATTGCTATGTAATACTAGTTAATCCATTACTTGGTTAATTATGTTTATCCAGATTATAGGCCTACTTGCCTTGATTATCTTCAGGCCCAATTCTACAACATGCAGATTAAAACAAAAACAAAAAAACACCACCACCCCATCCAATTCCAAACTCTCCTTGTTTGTACCAAATATCTCTCAGCCCAAAATACATGGTAGGATAGAATATTTATTTATTTATTTATTTATTTATTTATTTATTTATTTATTTATTTATTTATTTATATAGCTTGTATGCCGCCCACTACCCAAAGGTCTCTGGGCAGCTCACAATCAAAATAAACAATTAAAAAAAACATCAACATTACAATAAAATTAGAACAATAAAACATATAAATACAATAAATACAATACATTAAAACAGAATATAAAAATTTTACAGCTTTTTTTTAAAAAAATGCAACTGATGGAGAGCTCAGCAGTTGAGGTCTCTGTCTGAAGAGCCCAAGGTTGGGAGTTTATTTCCCCACCCTACACCTCCTCGAGAGAAGCTGGACTTGATGGTCCCATAGGGTCCCTTCTGGCATTGCAATTCAAAGGCTATTATTAGGGCATGAGTCCAAGCATGCTGGGTCTGGGGTCCGTCATATTCCTCTCTAGTTCAAATTTTAAACCGTTGCGTCTTACATGATATTCCAAATATAAATAGGGCAAGAAAGTACTAATTTTTATTTTTTTAAAGCCATTAGCTTTAAATTATTTTCAAAGCAGCCAGCTATACCCGTAATCTTCATGGATAAGAACAGGGTGATGAAAAAAACAAACCCCACTTAAACATGGGAAGTGTGTCTGTGTGTGTTAAAAACCACTTGAGTAAGCTTGTGGTTTTGGTAGGACACTTTAGTGGTCATGCTTCATTCCACTAAAAAACAACCCCAACGTTAAAAGACCATTAGCTAGACATGGCTTTTTTGATGTCCTGGTCATCCTGCTTCTGGGTGGGTAGAGACCAAAATTAAATGGCATGCTTTTTAAATCCATTATCCTCCAAATCTTTTGGGAACATTGACAAGGTACTCTCTCCCAAAATGACTGACAGGCAGCTTTGGCCATTCACTGGCCACTTTCCTAAGGACCTATGCATTACTCAACCACAGGATGTGAGTGTTTCAAAGCTAGGTTTTGAAATTTTATTTATTTATTTATTTATTTATTTATTTATTTATTTATTTATTTATTTATTTATTTATTTATTTATTTATTTATTTATTTATTTATTTATTGGTATTTTAACATTTTATCCCTGTTTATTTTATTATACTGGTTAAAATCACTTTACTAAAAACCCCATTATTTAGTCAGCTGGCCTAGAGTGCCAAGCACACAGCAGGCATTCCCTCTTTGGACAGCAATTGAGAGCTGTTGCCTCTGGAACATAGGTGCTCGGCCATCTTGAGACGTAATGGCTATCCTGCGACCTATTTCCTGGACTAGGCTCAAGGCTGATTCTCCCCAGACTCCAGATGTTTCGATGGCTACAGGGACAAAGTCAATTCCTATTGCCATATCGTCGTATTTTTGTCTTTTTAATTGTTCGGCCGTTGTTGCTGCTGCGGATCCGGCTTCGATGCTGGTGTTTTGTACGTGGGACGTGGCAAATGTATTTGGACACATGGCGTCCAACGTTAAGCATCGGTCTTTGCTCCAGGGGACCAAGGTAGTCCCATCTGGTCTTTTGTTACTTCCAGCACACAAATGTAACGGCTCTCGGGTAGCTGGAAAACCGGCTCTGTTAAGGGCACAACATAAGATGTCATTGATCATGTTGTGTCTGACATGTTTATTTATTTATTTATTTATTTATTTATTTATTTATTTATTTATTTATTTATTTATTTATGCTGTGACATCCATTTCTCAGGAGGCAAACTGACAAGACTAGAGGTTGCAAACATTACTTACTTGGAATACAACTGCTTGTTGTGTGTTTCTGGGGTAGTCATGTTCAAAACTGTCTCTCACATAAGGCAAGGGAGTGGGTTATAACCTGTCATACAAATTTTTTATACATTCCTTAATTTCTTGTGCATTATTGATTCAAATGCCCCAGATGTAGATCCATATAATGTACAGTAACATAATATAAATAATGAGACATATTTTTGGATTTTTAAAAACATTAAACCTACACTTTGTTTTTGGCTAGTATTCTACTCAATTTTCCATGAGTGTAACTGAAAATGTGGTAACAGCTGTAATAATATAGGGAAGTCTGCTCACCTGTCTAGATGTGTGCCTGCTTGCCTAGGCAGGTGACCAGATCTCTCTACCTTGTAGCAACTTATTTAATGTTTGCACATACCATATATGCTGTCTTGATAGCAGATTCATCTATCTCATTATGTTACTTAGACTGGTATGCTTAATATCTTGAGAAAGGTATTTTCTGGTGTTACTTGTGATGCTTCTGCTGATTTCAGATGCCAGGAATCCAGGTTAATTGAGGAATTTTGAAATTACGGTATCAGCAAGAGATCCTTTCCCATATTTATTTATTTATTTATTTATTTATTTATTTATTTATTTATTTATTTATTTATTTAGCAGGCAAGCTGATTTCCCCCCCCATATGAAAAATAGGGGATGAGATGGAGAGAATTAGGGCTGCAATAAGTTTGTTTACATCAAGGTTATAGTTCTGTTCTGTGTTGTGCTGATTACCCCCCCCAAAAAAAACCTTTTTGTGTCTCAAGATTTTGCCTAGAGACATATTTCTGTGATTTTTCTATCATGCATTAATCATTTGTTTTGTTGTGAGTAAAAAAACCCTTTTTTCTGCTCTTTTCAGGTACAATAATTTCTAGTTTCTCATTAGATATAAGGCAACCTGTCTGCCACCTAGCTTTGTGGTACCAGTAATCTGGATGTTCTTGGACATGGAAGCCTTCACCAACAGATGTAGGGGGCCAGTAGGGGGTTCCTTCATATTAGACAATGAATGAGGTAGTGGCAGCTACTACCTCCAGTTAATACAAAAGTTGCCACCCCTCCCCAACAATTTTTTGTAGAGGCTAGCTAGGGAATAAGCTTTAGAAGCACCCAGAAGATGAAACAGGATATTAGACATTGACAGACAATGGGATGGCAGTCTCCCTTTGATGGAGTCTCTCCTATTTCTGATCTGGGTGTGCAACAAACAGAAGAAGATCATCAAGAAGTCAAAGCCTATATAATATATAACATTTATATAGGGTACCTGGCAATGATGTTCTCTGAGTGGATGGAAATGTAGATTAATAAAACACAGTATTAGAAAGAGTAATCATGAAACAGCAAAATGAAGCAGAGTTATTGACTACACAGTTTCTCAGCATAGTTCAAATATAGACCAGATGTGCAAGAGATGAACAGGGGAGGCCAAATCTTTTTAATAGCCTGAAAGAATGTTTTAAAGGACTTCACCTTGTGAGAAAATAATCAAAAAGGGCCAAGCGAGCCAGACTGGTGCCACTACTGAAAAATACTACTGAAAAGACTGATAGCCACCACCCTAATTCATTTGGTGGGCATTAGAGATGGGCATGAATCACTTCACGACAGGTCATCCTATGTTGTTGCTACATGTTTCCTTCTCCCACCCCCACCCCCACTACTGGCTCCCCCATTTAACAATCCAGTATGTGCTCCTGCTTCCCTTCTCATTGAATGATTCTCCCAGTCCTGGCAGCAGCACAAACTCCCCTTCTCCACCTCCTCTAGCAGCTGGCAGTGCTGTAGAAATCCCTGCCTTCTCTCCTCATCTGAGAGTGCCATGTTGATGACTTAGGGTGACCCAGCACGAAGCAATTTGTGCCCATCTCTAGTGGGCAGGTGCAGGGCTTCTGAAGATTTCAAGGCTCAGATATGATCTATCTGCAATCAAGTAATATTGTATTTATGTACAAGATGTTATCGTGGCACATCCTATTTACTGATCTTGGTAAAGATCTAAAACAATCTGAGACAGCATTAAATAAGGCTCTTGGGTGCATAACCTGTGTTTTGAATAAATTTAAAATGTGGCACCCTTCAAAGAAGACGTGGATGGATTAAAAATGTTCTCAATCCAGTTAGGCTTGTTAAAATGTTGCCTTTTAAAGACTCGGATGCTATTTTGGGAGAGACCTTGACAGAAAAGTCAACCATAACATTTCCATAAATTCCAATATAAACAAACAACAATATTAAATGTTAACATTGACTATTCATAAGGTTTTTCCTATGCTCCAAGGTTCTCCTGTAGAAATAATTAGGCCATGTTGTATGAATTACCATTCTCTAGAATTCTTTCAGAATAATTGCCCCTGTTTATAAATGACTTCATTAATTTCCCCCCTATTGTACAGTCCCTCGTTATACTTAGCCTTCAAGCTCTAGCTCGTTTCCAACCTGGGTGTTTTTAGGAAGATATGTAAAAGCAGGCACTTGTACTAGGTGTTCCTAGTGGCTGAGTTGGTTTCGCAATTTATCACATATATTAAATGTGAAATAAATATAACATACTGTAGTATTTGTTAAAGCAGGAAATCACATAACTAACATATAAGTAGCACTGTGTACGGTCTTCTGATTTAGTTCAGAGACCAGTTCAGGGCTCTGAAATGGATCTCAGTGTTGATCCAGAGGAATCTGTATCCTGGTCTGTTTGGTTTGTACTCTGACTCTCAGTTAAAAGCTGGCTGGAAAGCTCAGTAGTTTAGGAATCTAGCCATAGAGCCAGAAATTGGTGGTTCAATTCCCCATTGTGCCTCCTGTGAATAGAACCAGCCTGTGTGGCCTTGGGCAAGCGTCACAAATTCCAGGCTGCCCCCCTGAAGAAGGGAATGGTAAACCACTCCTCAGTATACTCTGCCTGGAAAATCTCTATCAAAGTGTTGCCATTAAGTCAGAAATGACTTGATGGCTCATAACTATTTCTATCATACTTTCTTTTTAAAAAAATGCACCAGTGCTCATGACATTTAGCAGAGTGATAACCCTAAATGGGAACAATAACATAGCACAGAACTGACTTCAAGGATTTGTGTTCTTCTAGGTATTTTTTTTTAAATCTTTGCATTAGACATGGGCACAGAGCGGCGAAATTTTCGTTTCCGTTACCATTTTTTTCGGTTCCATAGGTAACGGAAACGGTAACGGTAATTAAGCCATTACAATTCGAACTTGAACCGAAAAAAGAAAAATCTGGTCGGGTTCTTTGTTTCTGTTTGTGGCATTGCAGCGATCGTGTGATGCCACAAGCACAGAAAAAGTTTTTAAAAGTAAAAAAAAAAAAAAAACCCAGACTCCCTCCCGGCCGAAAAAGCAGGCGAAAATATGCCTGCCTGAGGCTTTGCCATGTACCAGAGGGGTGGTTTCTGGGGGGGGGGTCCACGGCCTTCCCCCCCTCCTCTCCTGTCCTGGGCTGCTGGCACCAGGCTGGGGGGGATCATCCTCATCATCTCGCCATGCCATGCAGTGGGGGGGGGATCCAAAATGGCGACCGCAATTTTTCTTTTGAAATCGTGGTCAAAAAACACACCAAATCACCACAGAAACATGTGAAATTTATTTATTTTAAATGCCTGAATTTTAATAGTAGCAGCAGTGGGTTTTTTATAGCAATAAAACATCGCATTGATTTTATTTTATTTTATTTTTTATTTTTTTAGACCTGCCCATGTGGGCTGGACATGGGATGGGACCATGCAATTTTTTTGAACAATTCCATCAATGGCATGGGCAGGTTTTGACTGAAACTTCTGGATGTGCCAGAGGGCATAAAAAGCCGAGGCACCTCCCAGAAGTTGCAGTCAGGTCTTGGATGTGGTTGAGGGAGGACTGTGCTGTGCTAGTGAATTATTCGAGGAGGGAGGCCTGTGGAGGCTTTAGGCTTTAGGCAGGCAGGCAGGGAATTAATTTTTTATTAGAAAAATTTCTTTGATTCCCAGCAGCTTTGCCGAAGGGAAGCAGTTAGGGTTTTCTATTTGTCCTCTTCTCTGGCTGCTTTTGTGGGGAGAGGAGGATATCTGATATTGGATAAAGGGGGAGGGTCGACTGGGAGTGGGAGGTGTGGATTTATTTTAAAATATATATACTACCATTTATTTTCTATTTTTCCCAACTTCAATTTGCTTGCACACACACACACACACAGTTGGGGTGCAAGCAAGAACAGAACCTCTATCCTGGAGAATATTTCACAATATTATTTAGTTTACTAATTACTTACTTAATTGTTTGCTTTTAAACTTGTTGTGCTGTGTGTGTGCCCTTGAACAAACAGACACATTCAATTTAAGTGTGACAGAAGAATTCAGATAATTATTTTCAGTTTACCTGACTACAACTACTAAACTATATTGGTTTTATTTACAACCCAATATTTTTTGGGAGGCTGCTGCTTCTGCTGATATCAGCCTTACAATATTATATTGATTCATTACTCCAGTGTTTGTTTGTTGTTTACATACATACACTCTTTGTCTTGTGTGTGTGCACTTGAACACACAGGCAGGCACATTCCATTTCAGTGCATCAAGTTGAATCCAGAAATTAGAAACTTATACCAAGGGCCAGCAGGGCAACATTGAAAGCTTGTACAAAAGAACACAGTGTGAGAGTAAGCTTGTGGGTCAAAAGGATAAGTCTATTAGAATAGTTTGTTACTTAACAAAAATATAAAAAGAAAACATATTTCTAATACTTTTTGAGAAATAAAAAAAAATGAGGAGGGGTGGCAGAGCCAGAGGGAAGGGCAGGGGGACCCCCACTAAAATAAATAGGGGCACATTTCTGAAGGAAGGCATAGGAACTAGTAGTGCAGATAGTGATATTGCTGCCACTCCCTCTCCAACCAGCAGCTGCACAACCAGCACGACCGTACCATCTTCTGTCACTGAGGGAAGCATGGATGACTGCATGCGAGCCACCAGGCTTTGACATGGACACACACCCCATTTATCAGGAGGAAGACGAGGACTTGGAATCAGAAACGGGCTCTTTGCATCTACATATCCCGGATTCTGAGGACCTGTTGGCAGGAACAGATGAAAGACAGGCTTCAGGCAGTGATGGAAGGAGCAGCCCTCTTTCCACCCAGAGTACCACCAGTGACAGCAGCAGTCAATTGTCCCAGCAGGGTACAAGCAACACCACCACCAGCACAGCAGCGGCAGGCAGTACCAGAGGGTGCAGTACTTTCCATAAGCCTCGCACCTCTCTCTGGGAGCATTTTGATAACAGCCCGGAAGACTCAAGGCTTGCGGTGTGCAAGAAATGCAGGGTGGTCATGCGCAGGGGGAATGATCCCAAACACCTCTCCTCAAGTGCCTTGCATAGCCACCTCATGCGAAGGCACCCTGGGACTCTGCCTGGGACAGTGTCAGGCCCTGGTTCCTCAGGGAGGAAGAGAGGGGAAGCAGGCATGGGGAAGGACTCCGGAGACAGCTCCGCTGAGAGTGAGAAGAGGCAGGCCACTCTGCAGGAAGTGGTGCCGCTGTGTGGGAGTTTTGTCAGCCAACGAAATAGGGCCAAGGCACAGGAGACCACCACTCGCGTGGTGGGTGAAATGGTGGCCATGAATGGGTTGCCCCTCTCCTTTGTGGAGTCATCAGGCTCCAGGCACCTGATGAAGCACGTGGCTCTGTGGTACGAGCCTCCATCCCATCGTACCTTCAGCAGGCGGGTGATTCCCTCCCTTTTTGAGTCCATCAGGGACATGTTCTGGGCCCTGCTGCAGGCGGCCAGAGGAAGGAAGATCCACTTCACTTCCGACTTCTGGACCGGTGGGCACCACGGATACCTCTCTCTGAAGGCTCATTGTTGGCAACCCAAGGAGGTCCTTGACCCCAGGGCATCCCAAGAACAGCTGCAGGGGGAGCCACAAGGGAGCACCCCAAGAGGGTACAGGGTGGTGCTTCTCCAGGCACAAAGCATGGAGGACAGTGCCAAAGGCATCCACATTGATAAGGTCCTTAAGATGGCATTGCGAGAGTGGGCACCCGAGGGCGAGGTCAATTGCGGATTCATGGTTACTGACGCAGGCCGTAACATGATCAATGCAGTTGATAGGGCAGGGCTACATGGCATCGTGTGTGCAGCACACAAACTGCACCTGGTGGTGGGCGATGCCATTGGGCTGGGAGCACCAAAGGACTCCTGGGATGAGGGGACCCTGGAGACCAAGGCCTTGCTGGACAAGTGCAGGAAAATAGTCGGGCACTTCTCATGCAGCGTCAAGGCATCCAGGATGATGCGTGAGAAGCAGGCAGAGATGGGCCAACCAGAGCACGTCCTGATCCAGGATGTGACCACCCGGTGGAACTCCACCTACGAAATGGTCAAGCGCCTGGTGGAGCAGAGGCAAGTGGTGGAATACGTCATGTCAACCACCCCTGTCCTGCCTGAGGGAAGGGCGTTGGACATTGGCGCTACCGAGTGGCTTGCCCTCTCCCAGATGGTGGGTATCCTGCAGCCTTTTGAGGAGACCACCCCAGTCCTCAGCAAGTACAACGCCAGCCTGGGCCACATACTCCCCCTGGTAAATGCCCTTCGCCAACACCTAGAGGCCAGTATCCGGGAAGAAGCCTATCTTCTCCGAAAGTGCAGGGCCTTGGCAGAGGGAGGGAAAAGGTGTACCAGATGGCATGCCTGTGCGACCCTTGCATCAATGGTTCCCTGCCGACCTAAACTCCTGGAAGACGGAGCTATGCCGTCAAGTCCGCATGGCTGCCTCAAATCAGGCCCAGGCATTCTCGAGGGCGCATGGAAGCCAGAGCGATGCAGAAGAGGAATCCTCGCAAGCGTCCTCTTCCTCCTCTACTGCAAGAGCGTACACCCAGAGACCAGGTTCCTTACCAGCAGCCAACTACCTGGCCTCTGCCCTAGCCATGGCAGTCTCCTCCTCAGTGGAGGCAAGGGAGGAAGAAGAACCCGACCCCGCTCTGACCATGGTGAGGGAGTACATGGCCGAGCCCCTCCAACCCCTCACCTTGGACCCGCTCCACTACTCGGCCAGAAAGGCAGACCTCTGGCCCGCTCTTTCGACTCTGGCGTTGGACCTCTTGTCCATACCACCCACCAGTGTCCAGAGTGAGCGTGTCTTCTCCCACATGGGAGATGTCCAGAGGCCACGCCGCTCTCATCTGGACCCAGAGACCATGGAAAGGTTGACTTTCATCCACTTCAACCTTTCCACATTGGGATTACCCCAACACTCCAAGACCTAGGCCCACAGTCGTTCTTCCACTGGTTCCTTCCAAACAGGCCTCCCTTGCTCTAACATGCACTACCAGAGCAACACTTAAGCCTGCCTGCCTGCAATTATGCCTGCCTCCCAGCTTGGCTTCCTCCCCGCAAGCCAAACTTCCTGCCAGCCTGCCTGCCTGCCTGCTTGTGTACCAACCTACCTGCCTGCCTGGCCCTGGGACCCTACCTGCCTGCCTGCCTGCCTGCCTGCCTTCCTGTTTGTCTGCCTTCCTGCATTCCCACTCAATTTGAAGGGTTCAATTACTGCCCAATTTTTATAGGCCTTGCCTGGCTCCAAACCAGGGAGGACCACTCAATGTGTCATTTGGAAGGGTCTGTGTAGGCCCAATTTTTCTAGCCCTTGCCTGGCTCCAAAGCAGGGAGGACCACTCAATGTGTCATTTGGAAGGGTCTGTTTAGGCCCAATTTTTCTAGCCCTTGCCTGGCTCAAAAGCAGGGAGGACCACTCAATGTGTCATTTCAAGGGAATCATACTGTATCTGTAGGCCCAATTTTTCTAGCCCTTACCTGGCTCCAAACCGGGGAGGACCACTCAATGTGTCATTTCGAAGGGTCTGTGTAGGCCCAATTTGTCTAACCCTTGCCTGGGTCCGAACCAGGGAGGACCACTCAATGTTTATAATTTTGAACTGACAAGACTGTTGGGGTTGCAGCCGTGCAATGTCCCCTAACACTAACACTAACCCAATCTAACCAATGCCTGTATGCCTCCCATCCTAACATTCCACCAGCGCAATGCAGTTTATTATTTATTTATTTATTTATTTATTGAGTTTATATCCTGCCCATCTTCCCACGGGGAACTCTGGGCGGCTAACAGGGCTGAACAAGTCAGCATACTAACAGACAATAAAAACAAGCAATTTAAAAACAGGAAGGCAACTGGGCATCATAAAACAGACAGGCTCTGCAGCAACAAATTGTCGGGCGAGCATTATAGATGGTGAGGGAAAAAAAACCTAAACTAAATTGCCAAAGGCCTTGCGAAAGAGCAGAGCTTTTAATGCTCGGCAAAAGGCTAGCAGGGACTCTGCAGAGCGCACTTCGCTCGGTAGGCTGTTCCAAAGGGAAGGGCCAGCCACCGAGAAGGCCTGATTGCGGGTAGATGTTTTCCTGGCTTCTCTAGGGGTGGTGACCCTGAGCGAGTGTGCTCACGACTGCCGAACTGGACGGGCCGAGGTTGATTGCTGGACGATTCGCTCTGACAGGTAGTCCAGGCCCAAGCCATGGAGGGTTTTATAAACTAAAACCAGGACCTTGAATCTGATCCAGGATGCAATGGGCAGCCAATGCAGGCGAGCCAGGACTGGGATGATGTGGTCATGACGACGCACACCCGCCACCAGCCTGGCTGCCACATTTTGTACCCGCTGCAGGTGCCGGAGGAGAGTCAAGGGCAACCCCATGTAGGGAGCATTGCAGTAGTCCAACCTCGAGATCACCAGCGCTTGCACCACTGTTCTCAGAGAGTCCCCATCTAGGTACGGGCAGATCTGGGCGATTTGGCGAAGGTGGTAGGAAGCAGATCTGGACACGGCGGCCACCTGGGCTTCCGTGGTGAGCGCCGGGTCCAGAATCACGCCCAGATTCCGAACCGTAGATGCCAGTTGGAGGGAAACCCTGTCCAAACTGGGAAGAGGGCCTCCGTACCCCGATGGGGAGCTCCCGAAGAACATCACCCCTGTCTTCTCGGGGTTGAGCCTGAGCCTGTTGGCCCTGGTCCATGTCAATACCGTATCCAGGCACTGGTTGAGGGTCCGGACAGCTTCCACTGCAGAGGTGGAAAAGAAGAGATAGAGCTGCGTGTCGTCAGTGTACTGATGACAGCAGACTCCAAATCTCCTTATGACCCCAGCCAGCAGCCTCACATAGATGTTGAACAGCATGGGGGAGAGAGACAAGCCCTGCGGAACCCCACAAGGGAGTATCCACCGGGCCGACAACTCTCCACCATGCTGAACCTGCTGGGGACGGTCCCCCAAGAAGGACCGGAGCCAACTGCGAGCAATGCCTCCGATTCCTACCTCGGAGAGCCGATCCAGCAGGATACCGTGGTCGACGGTATCAAAAGCCGCTGACAAATCCAGGAGAACCAACAGTTATGCCTGACTGTCTGCTCTGTCTATATGACTGCCTGCCCTGCCTGACTGCTTCGCCTGCCTGCCTGCCTGCCTTCCACCTTTGTCTGCCTGAATGCCTGTAATTCCGCTGCATGTATGGATGTAATAAGGGCTACATAATTAGCCCAGTTTATATAGGGCTTCCCTGGTTTTTTTGCAGCCCAGGAATATTTTTTTCTAGGGTCAGTGTTGGCCCAATATTTCCCTGTTGGCCATGGCTGGTCTGAGTGTAGTACACCCCAATACCTGCCTTCCTCGATGCGTTCCTCCCTTCCCTGGGGTTTTGGAGCCACTCTGCTTACAAAGTGGTCAGGATGCATTTTACAACAACCTACCTCAAAGACTGATTAGCAGGGGCCTAGCTCTCCTTACAGCCTTAAAGAAATAGCCCCCTTCTCCTGCATCCACTCTGTCTTCTGGGTTGACAAAACTTGGTCTCCTGGGGTGGAGAAACTCCTGGCTCCAAAGGCAGAAACAATCCTCCCTTCTTGCACTTTGGCTTTGTGCCTTCCCTAGCCTGGGTGGGTACCCTGCAAGCCTGCCTTCCTACCTGTAAGCCAGACTGCCTGCTTCCCTGCCTGCCTGGCTGCCTGCCTGCCCCTCTGCCTACCTGCCTGCCTGACAGGCTCCCAGGACTCCCGGCTTGGAGGAGGCCTTCCAGGTGCTTCTCCTTCAACCTATCAGCGGTTCAGTGCTTCAAGGCCAGCCTCCGAGCCGACATGTGCCCTGTCGGCCACTCTCCTCGACTTCCCTAGGCAGCAACCCCGGCTGCCCCTGCCTCTAGGCGGAAAATCAATTGAGACCAACTTTAACAGGCACAGTCATCATCAACTATTTTGTTTAGAGTTGGGGTACTCTGTCCTCCAACATGGGGGTGCTCACTCCCACCGGTTACAGTACAGGTTGGGAAATCCCTTTGCAGAAGGAGGGGAGATTCCTTCCAACTAGCATTCCATTTTCGAAAGGTGGAAGAAACAATCCCTCCCTAGCACTCTGCCTTCGTGGCTTTCCTGGGTGGACAGTGTCTCCACTGGGCAGGCAAATCTCTGGTTGTATGGCCTCCAAAGTAGGTGGCTGAAAGAATCCCTCCCCGTTGTTCCCCATCGTACTGGCTTCGTGGCTTTGCTGTGTGCGTGCGTAGACTGTGACTGCACAGTGCAGTCAAAACTCTGGCCTTGTGGCCTCCAAAGGAGGCCGCTGAAACAATCCCTCCCCAACCAAGAAAATTTCCATTGCGCTCTGGGTTCCTGGCTTTGCTGCATGGCCGTGAACTGTCACAAATCGGGCTCTGCTGCCTGCACCCCAACCGTTCAAGGCAGTAGGTCCAACCCCACCACCCGTCCTTCCTGCTCTCTGAAAGGCTGCCTTTGCCAATCAGTTCTTGAAAAAACAGTGGTCCCTTTTTTGCTGGCAGTCCCAGGGGGGGGTCCTTTTCTTCCCAGATGGCACTTCTTGCAAGTAGGGCCCAAATGAAAACAGTTACAGGGTTAGGGTTAGGGTTGGGCCATTTCCGGTGACACGGCAGGGAAGCCGGATGGGGTGGAGGTCAGTGGAGTGTCTCTGCCCTGGAGATGGCCTCGAGATGCGCAACCTGGTGGTGGTCAAGGAGAGAGAATGTCTGCTACTCTGTTTGCTCCATGAGCAAACCAGTCTCCTCGGGATACTCCAGCTGGCGATGATTCCCCAATAGATTGAGGGGAACTCATCAGGATGAGTTGGGGGGGGAAACATCTGAATCTCTGACCGCAGGGCAGTCAAAACTCTGGCTTCATGGCCTCCAAAGTAGGTGGCTGAAATAATCCCTCCCCACTGTTCCCCGCCGTTCTGGCTTTGTGACTTTGCCGCGTGCATGCGTGGACTGTGTCTCCACTGGGTTGGTGGAACTGGTCTCCTGAGTAGTCCAAACTGGCCTCCAAAGTAGGGGCTGAAGGAATCCCTCCCCGTTGTTCCCCGCCATTCTGGCTTCGTGGCTTTGCCGCATGCATGCGTGGACTCTGTCTCCACTGGGTTGGTGGAACTGGTCTCCTGGGTAGTCCAAACTGGCCTCCAAAGTAGGGGCTGAAGGAATCCCTCCCCATTGTTCCCCACCGTTCTGGCTTCTTTGCTGCATGCGTGGACTCTGTCTCCACTGGGTGGCTCCTGGGTAGGTGGAAGTGGTCTCCCCTGGGTAGTCCAAACTGGCCTCTCCTCAAAGCTTTGTTGAGAGCTGAAACAATCCTTCCCCATTGTTCCCCACCCTTCTGGCTTCTTTGCCGCGTCTGGACTCTGTGTCTCCACTGGGTTGCTGGAAGTGGTCTCCTTCCTGGAACTTCTATTTCTCTTTCTCCACTTTCTATTTATCTTTCTATTTGTCTATCTGGTTCCATTTCTATTTCTATTTCAAGTACCCTATCCTCTACTACCCTATCTATCCTGGCCTCCAACTTTCTCTTTCTCTTTCTCCTCCCTGGAACCTTCACTGAGAGATAAAAGAAAGAATCCCTCCTCCCTCCGCCGTTGTGGCTTCCATGCGTGGACTTTGTGTCTCCACTGGGTTGGTGGAACTTCTGCTGTTTGTTGAGTGGACTCTGTCTTTGCCACTCTGGCTGGTGGAAGTGGTCTCCTTCCTGGAACCTTCTAGTTCCAAATCTTTCTATTTGCCTCCAAAGTATCCTCTAGTACCCTAGGGAACCTTCACTGAAGATAAAAGTAATCCCTCCCCTTGTTCCCCTTTGTGTCTCCACTGGGTTCTGGTCTCCTCCTGAAAGCTTTGCTGTTCCCCATTCTGGCTTCTTTGTGGACTCTGTCTCCACTGGGTTGGTGGAAGTGGTCTCCTGGGAACCTTCATTTCTCTTTCTAGTTCCCTATTTCTACTTTCTGGCCTTTCTAAATTTCAAGGGGCTGAAACCCTATCTATCCTATCCCTCCCTTGTTCTCTTTCTCCTCCCTGGAACCTTCACTGAGAGATAAAAGTCCAGGCTTCTTTGTTCCCCGCCGTTCTGGCTTCTTTGTTGCATGCGTGGACTTTGTGTCTCCACTGGGTTGGTGGAACTGGTCTCCTCCCTGAAAGCTTTGTTGAGAGAGAAAAGTACCAGGCCGGAAACAATCCTTCCCCATTGTTCCCCACCCTTCTGGCTTCTTTGCCGCGTGCGTGGACTCTGTGTCTCCACTGGGTTGGTGGAAGTGGTCTCCTTCCTGGAACCTTCTATTTCTCTTTCTAGTTCCCTATTTCTATTTATCTTTCTATTTGTCTATCTATTTCCATTTCTATTTCTATTTCAAGTACCCTATCCTCTACTACCCTATCTATCCTATAGTACCCTAGTACCCTCCAACTTTCTCTTTCTCTTTCTCCTCCCTGGAACCTTCACTGAGAGATAAAAGTACCAGGCTGAAAGAATCCCTCCCTGTTGTTCCCCGCCATTCTGGCTTCTTTGTTGCATGCGTGGACTTTGTGTCTCCACTGGGTTGGTGGAAGTGGTCTCCTGGGTAGTCAAAACTGGCCTCCAATGTAGGTGGCTGAAAAAATCCCTCCCCGTTGTTCCCCACTGTTCTGGCTTCGTGGCTTCTTTGCTGCATGCGTGGACTCTGTGTCTCTACTGGGTTGGTGCAAGTGGTCTCCTGGGTAGTCAAAACTGGCCTCCAAAGTAGGGGCTGAAAGAATCCCTCCCTGTTGTTCCCCGCCGTTCTGGCTTCGTGGCTTTGCTGTAAGCAGACAAGAGCAGCTGAAGGTGGGCCCACATGTCCGGATCATGCTGAGCGGGAGGGAAGCCTCCGCCCGTGGCCGCTGAGACAACACTGAGACCACTTCCGCTCCATGAGTGAACTGGGCTCCTCGGGACACTCCAACTGGCGATGATTTCCCGATAGATTGAGGGGCACTCATCCAGATAAGTGTGTGTGTGTGGGGAGGAAGCATCTGAATCTCTGACCGCTAGTTGACCAGGGTGGCATTTGCTTGGCTTTACAAGGAGTGTCATGGGGAGGGGACATTGAGAGGAGTAGAGTAGACCCTCATCCAGATTTGGGGGAGGAACGGAGTACTGTGTCTCCTGCTGCCTCTGAGAGGTGGAGGGGAAATGGGATGGATAAAGGCTTCGCTTCTAAACAAAACAAAACAAAAGTATAACAGGCAGCCAGACCAAGTAGGGTGGCCGGTTCAGTCAGCGTTGACCAAGAGAAAAAAAGAATATTGCATTCTGCCCACTTTGTTTGCTTTATTGCATAGGATACAGTCTTATGCTATATTTATTAAATATATTATTCATCACCCAGTTTAAAGTGTTTTCCATCTGCTCTGGGTCATTGTGGGATGCCCCCATGCTCTGGGAAGTCAAATCGCGCTAAATTGCGGTAGAAACGACAAACGACGAACCGAAATTTTTTTGAAAAAATTTGCGACAAACGCAAACGGAATGAAATGGACCCATTCCAACAAACGAAAAATCGAAACATCATTTTTTCTGGTCGTGCCCATCTCTACTTGGCATGCTGGAGCAATACTTTTGCTACTCTCAATTCAATGTATGTTCTGGATCTAAAGTGATTTGTAAATTTGCTTGGCTTCACACTAGAACCAAATTTGACCAATCCACTTTGTTTTGGACCCCATGCAAGCTGGGCCAAATTAGGCTGATTTGCTTATTAATTTGGGCTTCAGATCAAGCTGCTGCACAACCTTAATTATTACTTCCCCTCTTCCCAACCATTCTTATTTAATTTGCAATTTTGTGTGTGAGAGTGGGTGGGGGTGGGTGGGTGAGGCTGAGGCTGAGGCTGAGGCTGAAAAGGCAAGATAAAATGAAAATAAAAGTTAATAATAACAAAATTCATATCAGGTTTCTAGTTACAGGAGGAATGATAGCAGTTTAGTAGTTACATGCTATAATTCCATGAGCAGTGTTTCAAAATAGTTACGATGGCAAATCATCAAACCCTTTAAATTGTATTCAGATACATTCTGTGAGGTGAGTGTCTGACGTGTGTACATTCTGCACATTGTAATTTGGCAAAGGAGCTCCTGTCCCTATGGGAACAAGGGAAAGGAAATTGTGTATGGAATCATGGACAGTTTGATGAGTGTTTCCCATGAACATATACATCTCTTTTTTTCACCCATGCTAACTGGTGGGTGGTTCTTAAATCTTCACATCCACAACTATCCACCTGTCACACACTCTCTCCCCTCTTTTTTGTTGTTTTTGTTTTTGTTACACTACAGTCTCTAGAGTTCAAGTAAAATTAAAAATATAGAATATTTTTGGTACAATAACAGGGGCATGATTTTCAGTGATCTCAGTGAAAACTGATCCTCAGTAAAGATTGAATCCTTAATGTTTTATATCCCTTAGACCATAACATCATACGAAGACTGCCACCACTCCTGATCAGACCAGAGGCATATTTAATGTAGCATTCTGCTGGCATTTTGGCCAGACAGATGCCCGTGGGAAGGCTTCAGGAAGAATATGTCCTGCTCCTGTTCCTCAACAGTTAGTATTCAGAGCCTTCTGCCTCTGAGACTGGAGGTGATATATAGCCGTCATGATGAGTAACCATGTATAGCTTTGCTCACCATTAATATCTCTAATGGGCTGCTTCACAAATAATCCTTGTGTGTGCACAATAATCTATTTCTGTACACTCAATCTCTCAGTTCATGGGCTGTTTTCAGGCAATCATTAATAAACAATGAATTCAATTGGGACTTCATTTGGCGAGGTGAAAGCATACTCCATTTTCGATGTACAAATGTACATCCCTCAATTCATTTTCATAGTGTAACCGTGCTCCTACACAGGCAAATAAAGTACTGATTCTGGGGGATTTTTTAAAAACCAGCCAGGAAAAAGGAATCCTCTTAGTAGATAGCTTTGCTGCCCCAGTGGTTACTTGATCTATGCTTTGCCACCCACTTCCATCTGGAAAACAGGAACACACGACAAAAACAACACAAAAGAAAGAAAAAAGGGAAGAAAAAGAAAAGGGCAATCTGATCCAGAAGCATATCCCCACCTATAAGCTTTAAAAAGCAAAGCATAAATCAGGGGCAAGGGATCATGGGGACAAGGGCATATCTGTTTCACCTTAACCTCCAAGGGGCTATACGATTGGGGTTTCCATGAAACTTTGACATTTCATTGATACTTGAGCTATCAATCTCTTTCTGCACTGGGCTTTCTGGTTCTGTTACATTATTACTTTCATTTTCTAAATCAGACTTGCTGGTGCTACTTAGAAAACTCCCCAGTTTTCAGGGTGTTGAACCTTTAAAGTGTTGGAGCAAAATTTGGCTGAGCTCCCAATCTGATCTGAGTGCTGCTTTAGGCATTCTCAGTTGGTCTTACATTGGTTCAGAATTGTTCAAATACCCTGTTTTATTTCATTTTTCTAATAAATTTTGTATACAAAGCACATGCCTAAGATTATATTTCCCATAAAGGAAAAGGTAAAGGTTTTCCCCGCACATGCATGGTAGTCAGGTCCAACTTTAGGGGCAGTGCTCATCTCCATATTCAAGCTGAAGAGCCAGTGTTGTGCAAGTCCGTAGTCATATGGCCAGTATGGCTGCAAGGAAACACAATTTTACCTTCCTGCTTTTTATGGTGGTACCTATTTATCTACTTGCATTTACATGCTTTCGAACTGACAGGAGCTGGGGTTAACAGCGAGCGATCACTCCGTTGTGTGGCATCTGGGATTCAAACCGCAGAGCTGCCAACTTTGCAGCTGACAGTTTTCAGTGCTCTAGCCCACTGAGCCACCATGCCCCTGACATCTACTATATCAATGGTTAATAGACTTCATCAAAGGACATGCAAAGTATGCTGTGGGGCCTATAGAGTTCCATTCTCTACCACCTTGCTACCACTATTTGCACCCTGCACCTGTTGTCCAAGAAGTCTGCCTACGGTAAATAAACTGCTTGAGCAGAGTAATGGCTTCCATGTCTGTGTCAGCAGTTTGACAGCTGATCATGCAGAAACAGAAGGCTAGACTGTGTCTTCAAAACCAGCCTCTCAGTTTCCACACAAACCCCTCTGTCAGAGAAATATCATCCTGGATTCACTATGTTCCAGGAGAAACAGTTGTCAGTAATCAAAGGTTTCATACTTCTATCATGCCCAACTCCTGTGTAATCCTTTTTATTGCAGGGAAACTGGGAGTTGCAGGTTTGAAGGAGGACATCTTTGATTACTAAAAGCTGTGGTTTTTATTCATTTATTTTGTATTGTATAAAAGAACACAGCATTGTTGTGCAAGACTTTGCAAAGGTAATATAAAATGTAAACCATTAAAAGAATAGAGTCTAAAAGATTTTAAAAATGAACAATACAGTTAATGAATTATTACTGAACTAATTTATGTATGAGTAGTTACTAGAGCAACTAAGCCTTAGGCCAGATATCTAAATCATTTAACTATTGAACAGCAGTGCCCTGAGATATGCAATTCTTGCAGGGTGCCAAGGAACATTCCATCTTAAGGGGCATTCCACTGCAAAGTGATGTAAAGTTAGTGGGACATGTCCACAGTCACAATTAGAATGATTGACCTGTATTAACATCTGCCGTGATTAGTTCAAATCTGGTTAAGCACTATCCAATTTTCCTTTGGGAGATCAAAGCTATAGGGGCATTGTATTGGTGATTTTTGGTAATTAAATACTTCCTTCTTCTGTCCATGGCTCTCACAGATTTCACACAATTAAAATGATTACACAGGAGTTGAAAAGCCATGGGATAGACAAAGAAAGTATTTAATTACAGAAAATTCGCCCTTAGAATGACATCATCATCATCCTTCCACATATTTAACTTAAAGAAATACAAGAAAGACTAGGGGAAAGGATTCAAATTTCCCCATAAGTGACATTGTTAAATATGGTTGTGGATACACAATCGAAGAAGGAAGAGGTGGAATTGGTAATTATAATGATAATGATGGCAAGTATTGCTAAGTATTGGAAATCTAACAACCAAATACAGTTGTCCCCCACCCTTTCACAGTTCATATTCTGCTGTCCCGGTATATCGCGGGTTTGCAGTATATGAAAAAAAGCCCCCCTGGAGTAAGGAGGAAAGGCTTTCCCGGGCCCGTCAGAGGCCCCAAAAGTGCTTCCCCTTAAACCAGAAGTGACTTCTGGCAAACCAGAAGTGACCTCCGGATCACTAGAAAGCACTTTTGGGGCCTCTGGGGGACTGGAAAGCCCCTTGCAGGCCCATTTGGGGCATCGCCAGGCCTGGGATAAGTACAAGTAAAAATTAGGAATCCCGATTGGGTGGTGGGATGCACTATATTGGTTTTCGTTATGAATTTAGATTAATGTTTTTCTTTTTTATCTTTTTTTGTATCTTCTTTTATCTTCTTTTATCTTCTTTTATCTTTTTCTTTTTTGTATAATTCTTATGTTTTTGTATTGTATTTTTATAATTTAATAAAATTATATTAAAAAAGGTTTAAGTTACACAATAGGATTTCAGTTTCTGTATTGGGATCATGATGTTTGTGTCAACCAATATCATATGAAGTACTATAGTTTCACCACTGAATTAATGAGACTGTAAAATTATGGATGTGGTGAAGAATGTTAAATGCATCTTGTTAAACATCAACTCTTGAGAGGACATGTGTGCCTTGTACACTCACAAGTTGAGTATCAGAGTTACATTTTTTTGAAATGAAAAATCTAAATCATTATGATGTTTTCATTTTCCTATCATTGTCTGAGTTTAATTCAGATTATTTATTACAACCAAAGGGAAGCTAAATGTGCATTATCCTTTTTCTTCCTAAAAAGTGGGTCTTCTTTAAAGTGTTCTAGCTATTATGAAATGTATTTTCATGCCATTTTAAAAACAATCTGAGGAAGCAAAACTAGGCTGTGCCGTGCAGGTCTAATATTTCAGCGAACTATGTGGCTGATGCGTGTGTGCAGTCCATGTGCCACATCCTTCTTTCAGGTTTAGCACTTGCTCTGCCCCTTACATTTGTACTCAGATGGAAGGGCTATAGATACATACGTCTATGTTCTGGAACCCTGTGTCAAGCAAGGATGCCAAAGTCTGCAAGAAGTATTCTCAAAGGCTTTCACGGCTGGGATCTGATAGCTCTTGTGAGTTTTTCGGGCTGTTTGGCCGTGTTCTAGAAAAAGGAAGAAAAACTTCCAGAACACGACCAAACAGCCCGAAAAACTCACAACAGCTATCTGCAAGAAGTCTCTGTGCTTCTCAGTCTAAGATCACAGCCTTATAATTGCATATATTCAGGCCTAAAACATGGACATTGATGTCACATTCCACCTTTGGGAATGGGAAAGAAAGAGGTATGCCTCACAGCCTGATTCTAAACATCGCCCCTCTACATTTGATTTAAGTTGGAAGAACTTCCAGGAAGGCTAAACCAGGTGAATTTATTCATTAGACAGACACATTTCTTTGCCACCTCCTTTCCAGTGAGCTCAGTGTGGCATGTGTGGCTTCCTTCCCTAACCTTTACGCTGCCCTCTGAGGTAGATCAGGCTGAGAGCATGTGACTGACCCCAATTTAATGGCTGAGTGGGATTTTCAACCCAGATCTCCTGAGTTATACTTCTGGAAGACTTGAACTACTACACTGCCTGTATTTTGTCCTGATAGTTTATAATGTAAACATTTTACAGTATAATGGATTGGGAATATGGATTGGTTTTATTCCCATTAAGTTGCTTATAATTTGTTGGTACCCCTACTTGGGTTTGTAGGTACCTGAGCTATTTTACTTATGGTGAATTCCCACCGCTGAAGGGGAATTTGAACCTGGGGCTGATATTCCACCTACTCTACCATGCTGCATATATGTAAGGCTCTGCATATTGTTGTACCTCCCACCATTCTTCCTCGTTGGTGATATTTACTGGGTAGGGATGGTGGTAGTTGCTCTCAAACAACATCCCAAGGGTCAGATGTTTCCAACTCCTGCCTCTGCATTGAACTTAAACACTATTCCAAAAGATGCTGGAACCAGTACCATGTGCAGCTTTGAGTTGTTCAGACTGTAATCTTATAAGAGTTAGTTGTGTTAGCCTATGTAAGCCTATCATGCAAAAGCCAAACAAAACAAGAAAGTTAAAAAAAAAAACAAAAAACTTGTTATACCATAAAGACTGCTGTATTTCAATGTGAGCTTTCATGGACAAATCCACTTCTTCAGATGTACGGAGAAGAACTAGAGTTCACAAGTAAAGCATTTGTGCCAGTTTTTTAAGAGTTGGTGGTGTACAGTTGCTTCTCTATGTTTTGTCTTCAGTTCTTCTGAACTCTCATTTTTGTCAACACTCCCACATGAGACGGAAACCATCAAATAATGCAAGAGCAAAAAAATAAAAAAGTGATTAAAAGAGATAAGATAACCTAAACCATGCTGCTCAGATCTATGCAATTCAAGGGGGCGGTGTTGTGTTGAATTTTAGGCCCATATTTCCATTGTACAATGTCAGCATTTCTCCACTTTGGGGATTAGATGAGTTATGTTGGATTTGAGAGATAGTGAGGGCTAGGGTAGGCTTTTATACTAAAACTCCATTCTCCTTTTTCAGTGTACTGTATTTATTCTGGCAATGCCATCTTTTCTCTTTCTATCTCCATGGTTGTGCAAAACACATCAACGCCCAACTACTTTGGTTTCGCCTGTCTTGAATACTCTTTGAAAAGAGTTGCTCTCAGATTCTAGTTATTCAGGCCTCATGTCTGGTATGTTTGCCTTGCATAGAGAAGAAAGCAAGACACTGGCAGCATTACCTCCCTTGTTACTTTACAGCTAAGCAACGGTACAAACTTGACGAGGGTTGTTTTCAAAACGCTGCCTCCCAGACAGACTCCCATACCACTGTCAAATGATAAAAACAAGCTAAACGCATGTGTTAAATGGTTTGTGACTAATACACTGCCCCTTTAAATAACTGAGCTTAAATCCATTTGAATGAGCAATATTACCTGTCAGACGGAACTACAGCTTTCAATTTCATTGCACCTGGAGTAAAACCCATTACTTTTTGCAAAATGCCATTCCATTCATTCTCTCAGCAGCCTCATCACCACTGGTGAAAGCTATGACGGTTGCATTTAATTAGCCGGGCCCTTTTCTGTATATGTTTGCTTCATCATCCCATGACATCTCCAGATATAAAGCATCTCACCCAAACTGGGAAGTCTAGTAGATAATTCTCGTTCTTTCCTTTCTACTCCACTTCTGTCCCACAGCCCTTGCACAAAGATATTGGCTGGATCGTTTGCAGTTCTGGCTTGTATCCGAGGGATTACTTCAGTGGTCAGCATTCTTTGGAGAAACGGGATGGCTTGCCAACATCCATAAATACTTACGTGAGGGTGGGGGAGCTCTGGTTAAATGGGAAGCAATGGCTGCCTGTGTGCACTTGTTTCCTGTCACTTTGTCTCCTGCGTTTTTTTTTTGTTCACAGCTTTTAATAGCTTTGGCCTCTGTGAAACAGCAGCAAAGGGGAGCGTGTCAGAGCAGTGGGGCAAAATTAAATTACAGCAACCTCGTGCTTTGCCTTAAAACCTCCACTAACTGATGGAAGCTGGCAATCGCCCCAATTTTCCTTAAAAACAATAGCCTTCCATGCAACAGCCGATGTCCTGTTAATCCAGGCTGTCAGCTTTCCTTTATTGGTTTTATGGAATGCAGTATTGATTTCTGAACCGAGCGGCAGCAGCACAAAGAACCACTAGTGCATGGTCAAAATGCAGCAATAAAAAGAGCCTGGCAGCTTGAAAAAAAAAAGCCGCCGTTCCACTGCACAAACAAGGTCAATTAAAGGACAGTGCAGCACAATATAAATAGCATTACCATCCCTCTTCAGCCAGGATGATATCACGCTGGCAAACTGACAGTAAATAAAAGAGAACCTAATGCTCAATAATATGAAGGAATTTGATGTAATTTAATTTCAAGCCCTGCATCATTTTGAAAACGCTATCAATAGCAAACTACATTTGTTCCTCTTTAAGCAATGGTTAAGGATCTCTGCCTAAAGTAGTCCTTTTGTAATAAACCCAAGTATAAATTAGCCCACAAGTAATATTCACAAGTCAAATGGCAAATGTTCTCTTTGGAAAGAGACAGGCTACAGCCATGAGACATCATCATAACTGCTATGCTGCTTTTAAAAATATATATACTATTCATTTTCAGTCTCTTTTCAGTGTCAACAGATTTTAATCACAATGCAAATATTAGTAATTTTAGCTAATTCAGTTCAAATCCCACAGAATGCTGTGGTCTTAAAAATGTTATTTGCATTGATACATTATAGGAGCCTCATGGCGCAATGGTTAAATGCCTGTACTACAGCTAAAACTGTGTTCATGATCTGGGGTTCAATCCCAGGTAGCAGGCTCATGGTTAACTCAGCCTTCCATCCTTCTGAGGTTGATAAAATGAGTACCCACCTTGCTGGGGGGGGGATGTGTAGCCTGCATAATTAAATTGTAAACCACTCAGAGAGTGCTTGAAGTGCTATGGGGCGGTATATAAGCAGAACACTTTATGAGTTACTCACTGACAATTCAAACTGAAAATATAGCATTTGTTGGCATATTTTATTTTATATAGCAAAGGTGTGTGTGTGTGTGTGTGTGTGTGTGTGTGTGTGTGTGTGTGTGTGTGTGTGTGTGTGTGTGTGTGTGTGTGAGAGAGAGAGAGAGAGGAGAGAGTCTGTTTATTTTCTTTTTGCTTTATTTTAAATTTAGTGAGCAGCCCCTGTTCCCCAATACAAGGGCGAAGATATATTTCTGAAACTGTAATCCTTGTGCTTTTGAATATACCATAATCAATAATTCCCATTCATGTGAACAAAGCATGCTGTTACTAATATTCAAATAGCTTTAGAAACCTTGGAGATTATTTTAAACTGTGATTAAGTAGATTTAGGGTCTTGAAAGGTCACAAACAAGTCCATAAGGATGCTTCAGTAGTTAAAAAGTGTCAAAAGATACTATTAAGCCTCTTCAAAGCAAAGCTAGGGAAAACAGCTTTGTAACAGCTCCCAGAATCATCTAGCCATCATATATGATCAGGCTTATCTATGGATTCTGTCAGCCCCAAAAAGTAAAGTTTAAACATGATCTTTAAAACACTCTTTTTATCATAGGTCACTGACCCATCCCCACCCCACCCCACCCCAACAAACACACTTTCATGCCACAAATTAGGGCCATCTATTTCCATCACCCCCAAAGATCACTGAGTTGGGTATCTGGCCACCGATCCAGACATTCAGAATTCAATTCCTTACTATGCATCACAGAAGAGCTAGCCAGTGAGGCCTGGAGCAAGCTGCAAAGTGCCAGGGTGCACCCAGATGGTAAACCACTTCTGAATACTCTTGACATCGAAAAGCCTGGAGAGGGATGCCATAAATCCGAGTTGGCTTGACAGTGCACAAGGACTATTGGCTGGATATCTCTGTGGTTCAGGAATCTGGATGTGGAGCCAGAGGCTGAGAACTTAATTCCCCACTATGCTTCTGGGAAGAAGAGCCAGCCCGTGCAGTCATGAATAAGCTGTACAGTCCGAAAGTGCCACCAGAAGAAGAGAATAGTAAACCATGTCTATGTATTCTTCACCAAGAAAACCATAGAAAGGGTTGATATTGACTTGATGGCATTCAGTTATTATTAACGATCAATGGGTGGAGAGATTTGACTGGTATATTCTGACAGTATAAGTTAGAGCAGGTGCTAGCCAGCTAAATCCACACGTTCAAGCCTCTCTCCAAGCATACACTTGCCCAGACACATTAAAGTGAAAATGCAAATTGGGATGGCTCCATTTTGGGTGAATAGTGACTAAGATGAAGATTAGGCTGGCTGATGCATGGCTTGATGCACACTTTCAAAGACATCCCATCTCAGGATGGAAGTTTGGCAATGCAGATGGACAGACTCTCAGCAGTCTAGTGAGAGGTGGCCCTCACTATGGTTGGCGGCTGCATCCTATGACAGCAGATGCTGAGTATCACAAGAGGGGAGCAAACTGTTACTTATATGCTGATGGCACTTGTGAGAGAAGGAAATTTTCTGCTCCACGTGTGCTTGGCTTTGGGTACAATTGAGCTTGATGGGTAGGTGTTTGCTGCTCCTCCCCAAGGCACAAAATGGTCAGCTTGGAATGTGATTGCTAACGTCAAAGTTATCTCTTCTTGGGTTGCCCCACAATTCTATCCAAGGAGAGCTTTGGAACTGTGAATTAGCTGGCTAAGCCACCCTTTCTGAGGTTTGTCAATGACCATGGATTGCTTTTTATTTTTATTTTATTTTTTGCCTAGGGGTGGGAGCAGGGATATCTGATGCTGCTGCATTGTGTTAAATTAATCCCCCCCTTATAACCTGCAAAGAGCAGGTTTTGGAGTTCTCTCTCTCTCTCTCTCTCTCTCTCTCCATTGATGGGAAGAAGGTAGGGCTACAATGGCCAGGTCCAAGAATCGTCTGCTTCCTTTCAAACCAGGTGAGACTCAGGAATTCGGGTTTAAACCATGCCAGAAATCAATAGGGCGAGTCAGTTGAGATAAATGTAAGATCCTGTGATTGCAATGGGCCTCCTTTTAATACGATGAAGTCTAGACCAATCGACTATCTTTCCTTTCCTTCTTATCAAACATGGCAAAGGCAGAGCTATCACTCTGAGTCGTCTCCTGGGCAGGGCAGAAGAGCTGAGTGTACAATCAAACTGCCGAATCAGGAGTTCTCTCTCCACCTCCCCCCCGCCTTCTCACTGCAGCTGGCATCTGTGTTGCACTGCAGCTGATCTGTACTGCAGGCTGAGATATGAGCTGGCAACTATGAGTCCCATTACAGACAGTTAAATGCTGCTGAAATGAAGGACTGATGAACAAAGGGCTGCAGGAATAAAGGATTGAAGTATTATCTGTTAAACGGTTGGGCTGATAATGTAAAGCTTAGTCAGGTAAATTCCCATTCCCAGTATACATATACATGGGTTGTATCTGTTGTAATGCAGATTCTAATAAAAATGCATTAGGAAATAGCAGAAGTTTCTACATCAATTCTTCCTGAACCTACTAGCTATGTAATAGTGGCAAATACACAAATACTGGAAAATACTAAATATACCATTACAAAAGACTGAATTACAAAGCAGTGGATTATGCTGTACTGGTTAAATTGACTAATTACATATGAGTGTGATGAAGAAAAGCAAAATTTGAATACTTATATTGTTACCTCATCATCCTTTATCCACTTTGGTTTGCAAGGCTTTAACATACCACATTGTGTAATATTTTTATACGATGTAAGGTACTTTTCTCTTTTCCACTCCATTTTTATCAATTTCACTGCTGTTAAGTTTGCTTTGA
Source organism: Phrynocephalus forsythii (assembly GCA_029282475.1). Taxonomy (NCBI): domain Eukaryota; kingdom Metazoa; phylum Chordata; class Lepidosauria; order Squamata; family Agamidae; genus Phrynocephalus; species Phrynocephalus forsythii. The sequence goes on from JAPFRF010000003.1 coordinate 78,855,611, forward strand.
TGCTCGATGAATGTCATCCTTTAAAAGGTAAGTATGGAATTGGCTGTATGATAGCTCTGTTTTTCTTATTTTTTTAAAAAATTAAGCATTGATAAGAAGGCAGCCTTCTGCTGCTTAATCTAGTATGTGCTTATACCCTGCAAAATATATATAGCCATGCGCCAAAAAGGTTATCAACACAATTGTCATCATGTGCAAACACATAACAGAAAGGCATCAATAACAAGGGATGAAATCTTCAGTTTAGGCTTTTATCTGTTTCTCATTTTCCAGTCCTAAATTTGGTTCTTCTAAAACTTTCAGAACGTTTCCAATCACAGATCTGACAGCTAAGAAATGAGTTTTAATGCAGGATGCTGTATTCTACTGTATTTACTGTCATTTTGCTGACTTTCCAAGTTTTTTTTAACCAGTGTTTTAAACTGTTTTAGCATTAGCGGTCTTTTTGATAGTATTATGGCCAGAATCCTACTTGTCTAGGATTTGATGAAAGGTCAACATGATAAGTGGCAGACAAATTGTAACTAAGTCCTCCACCTATTTTCAGAGAGGGATTTTCAATAAACACATGAATGGCTTCCCTGATGCCTTTCTTGAAGCTCTTATCTTCATCTTATATGTGTACATCCTTGTCTTTGAACAAGTGTCCTTCAAATGAAGGTACACCACTGATTCTGGTCCTGAGTAGAGATGGGCACGAAACAAAAACAAATTTCGTTCCGTTATTTGTTATTCATTTCATTACGTAACAAAACAAATAATGAAAATTGTGATGAAATTGGAACGAACTGAACAGAACCATGAAAATTAGGTTTGTTACGTTTCGTTCTCATTAATGGTGACACGCAATAAAATGAGCTGTTTTTAAATGTTAAAAAATGTCCTGGATATCTGTAAAAACCCAGCAATAATTATTTATTCTGCCTGATAATACCTACCAGGGGGTTGGGATTCTTAAAACGTGCATTTATGTCTTTTCTCAGATTGCTGTATTTTTTTCCTTTAAGGGGAGTTAGGGGACATTGACCCAAAATGGCTCCCAGATGCCTAATATTGTTTTATTGGGTATTAAAATGCCCTGGACATCCATAAAAACACAGTGATAATTATTTGTAATTATTACCTACCAGGGGGTTGTGGTCCTCAAAATGTTTGTTTTTGTCTTTCTCCCATTGTGATGCATTTTTCTTTTCCCTCTAAGGATGACACAAAATGGATTCCATCCACAAGATGGATGCAAGCCATGTGATGGGATCATGTAAATTCTTGGACAATTTCAACCAATATCATGCCCAGGTTGCAGACTGGGTAGGTGTGGCAGCCACAGAGGGAATAAAAAGCTTTGGCAGCCCCATCGTCCTTGCAGTCTGCGGTGGGCGTTAGGGTGGGATTGATGTCTCTGTGACTCATTACTTTAGGCCAGCCAGGCAGGTGTGTGTCTCTGTGTTCCTGCTGGCTGCAGCCTGGCTCTTAGGGGAGAGAAAGAAGAGATTTCTCTTGCAGCCTCCCTGTGTGCATGCGTACCTGTCAGTGAGTACCCTCCCCTCTCCCGCAGTGCAGTCACTCTGCAGCTGCCTTACGCCCTGGGCAATGCCCGCCACTGCCTTTGCAGCCTCCCTGCGTACCTAGTCTATAATGTGTCTCTGCCAGCATCATTTTTTTTAGTGTTTTCCCTCTGGTCTGGCGTTGGGGGACGTCCGCGTGCGGAAATGGTTAAAGTTGCACAAAAAGTGGGTAAAAACGAAAAACAAAAAAACTTAAAAACAACATGAATTTTTTTCAAAAAAATCACAAAAAACGAAAATGAACTGAAATGGGCCCGCAATGAAAAATGAAAAACCGAAACATCATTTTTTTCTATTCATGTCAATCTCTAGTCCTGAGCAGTTACCCCTCCTATGGCCATTAAAGCCGTAATTTCCGTGCGAATCGACCGCTTTTGTCCGCACGCTCCTCCTCTTTGGGTTCGGCGCCACCCCGACCACGCCCCCTAAACCGTGCTCCAAGCGGGGCGAGAGATTCCCCTGCCGGAGGCCGGGAATCTTTTTCGCTTCGCATCCCACTTCGCATCCAAAGTCACGTGTGGCCACTAATTTTTCTTTTTTTTTTTTTTTTTTCAGTTACTTTTTCTCCGAAATACTGATGAAAGGCATGATAGCTTTGTAATGGTAGTTTGAAAATTGCTTGGTCACTGCTCTTTTAGGAAGGGATTACTCAAAAATGGATCATAAACAAAGCATTTTTTATGGCTGCCAATGGACTGAAAATACAAATCGGGAGCCATACAGTAATTCAGCTTTGAAATGAATGAAAAACCGGACGTTGAAACATCAGGGAGCACGTTTGGATTCTAATTTCGCATGTGAGGACAGAAAGAGGGGTGGGGGCTCTGACCGCCTCCATTCAAAGCGAGCAATCCTGCTGCCCCTCCCTATGTTGAGCCATCCTCCTGTTTAATGGTTGTTTAGTTTCTCCAATGTAGAGGTCTGCACACTCCTCACTGCATTGCCCCTCTTGTATTTTGGTGTCAGGTATTTTGGATGGATGAGTCTTTGCTGTAGTGTGTTTGTGGGTTTGAAGTAATCAGGGATGTGGTGTTTGCCAAAAATCTGTTTAAGATGTTTTGACACTCCTGCTATGAGACAAGTTATGGAACAAATTATTTCAATCTTCTATTGACAAAAGACTTCTTCATCTTATTAGATGTCTATATCTACACAATACAATTAGAGTAAGATGTGGACCAGATGGTAGTTTAACAAATCCGATCCCTGCAACTAAGGGTGTTCGACAAGGCTGAATCTTAGCTCCTACATTATTTAATATTTATCTTAATGACCTGATCAGTAAGTATTTGGCACCAGAATTTCATGCACCTAAATTAGCAGAGACCAGGGTTCCATTGCTATTATATGCAGATGATGCTGTCCTTATGTCTCTGTCAAGGGTAGGACTTAGGCGGCTATTCCGAGTCTTTACAGAATACTGTAAAGAAAATGGATTGACAATTAACTATGGGAAAACTAAAATCATGGTTTTTTCTAGACGTCACCAGGTAAACAACTGGACAATTGCAGGACATAATATTGAATAGGTTAGGAAGTTCAGATATTTGGGCATGGGGTTTTCCTACATTTTATCTTGGAACAGTCAAAGACAATCAGCTCTTCAAATAGCTCACAACACAAGCAAAGCAGTTCTTTGATTTTTTTTTTTACTCTAAAGGGGGACAGTTCATTCCTGCTGCTTTGCAGGTAGTTAAAATAAAGGTTTTAAGTCAGCTGTTGTATGGTATTCCAATATTTATTTATTTATTTATTTATTTATTTATTTATTTATTTATTTATTTATTTATTTATTTATTAAGCTTATATCCCGCCCATCTTCCCAGGAGGGAACTCTGGGCGGCTTACAATAAAACCAAGTAAATCAGACAGACAGAGTAAACAAACAAAACAACAGGCAATGGTCCAAGCAGAGATGGCAGGGGCAAAAAAAAAAAAAAAAACCCTAAGTAGAGAGGTCTCCAAATGCCTCCCTGAAAAGGTGAGTCTTCAGGGCCTTTTTGAAGGCAGGCAGGGATTCTGCTAGGCACAGCTCACTGGGGAGATGGTTCCAAAGCATGGGGCCCACCACAGAGAAGGCACGGTCATGCTTACACAATTTCCACGCCTCTCTGGGTGTGGCCACCCTCAGTGAGTGCCCCTGCGCCAATCTCGTGGGTCTGGCCCCAGTTGATCTCTAAGTGATACGCTCCGCCAGATACTCTGGTCCCAGGCTGTGGAGGGCTTTGAAAGTCAAAACCAGGACCTTGAAGTATGCAGGATACCTGGACAAACTTCGTATCCCAAAATATCGTTATGCGTTTTCCAAAGCCAGGTTTAATTGCCTCCCCTCAGCTGTTTTAGAAGGTCGCTATTGGAATATTCCCTATGCCAAGTGACTATGTGCTTGTGGTGATAACGTAGTTGAGTCTTTGGATCATGTTTTGTTTGAATGCAGTTTTTACTTAGAAGAACAAAACAGATTTATTGTGCCAATTTTGAAGAAGTGTCCTGGAAGATCCAAAACAGAGCATTTGTCTCAATTATTGGTGGGCAAAAATAAACTAAATACGGAATCTGTGGCTAAATTTTTTGCTTCCGTGATCAAGTTTAAAAATAAGCAACGTCTCAATTATGCTACTGATTTCCCTTAGCACTGGGTCTTACGGTTCTCTGCATTTTAAACACATCCTGGTTTTAGCTTGTATTTTAACATTTTGTATTACAAATTGGTTTTATTTATTTGTTTTTACCAATTTTCCTTCTGTGCTTTTAACACGTCCTGGTTTTAGCTGGTATTTTAACATTTTGTATTACAAATTGGTTTTATTTATTTGTTTTTACCAAATTTCCTTCTGTGCTTTTAAATTGGGTCTATGGATAAAAAGAATGAATGACACTCCTGCTATGTAATGAACAACCAAGTTCTTCTGTCAGCTCTGAGTCTCAGGCTGATCCATTGTTCTTCTGGGTTGGCACACTGCCTTGTTGAAGGCCCACGTTGGATAGCCACAGGCCTTAAGTTCTGCCTTCAGATGTCTATCTTCCTTCTTCTTGGCTTCTTTGGAGATTGGGATGCTCTCTGCTCTGGTTTAGAGTCTTGGTGACTCCTAATTTGTGTTGTAAAGGATGATGGGAGTCAAACAATAGGAACTGATCAGTGTGTGTGTGGGGGGGTTTCCTGTAAACTTCTGTTCCCAGGCCATGGTTGGGTCCTATGATAACTGCACAATCTAGGAAAGCCAGCCTGTTGTCTTGGGTGTCTTCCCTAGTGGACTTGATATTTGGATCTGCTGCATTTATGTGGTCTGTAAAGGCTTGTACTTTCCTGAGTCTTGATTTTTACCCAGATTTTACATACCTGAACCAGTGGGTTGGTGTCATCCCTGGAAAGGTGTTGAGTGCCTTCTTCTCCACTTCTTCCATGTATAAGTTGGCAACAGTGGGTGACACTGAGGAACCCATGGCACAACTACTATATGTTTCTGTCTGTAAAAGTCTTCTCTGTACATGAAGTATGTCCTGTATTTGAGAACTTCACTTAGAAAGGAATGAATCACTTTCAAAACTGCAAAATGTGGTTTGCTTTTAAGTCCAATGTTTCTCTTCCAACCTGTGTGGTAAAATCCTGCTATCAACTGACTAGCTCAAAGTTCTGATGTAATACCTTAGAAAGGCAGAGAGCATGATGAATAAAGTGACGATTTCAGGAATCAGGTGAAAGTGTACTAAGTGAAAAATGCAGGGTTGGGTGCAACTCCACACTAATTTAAACATATTTTCTCTTACAGAAGGCCTGGAAATGTGTTTTGAGTGTTTGAGTGGTGACTCAGCAAGCTAGAGAACTGAAACTGTTGGCTGCAAAGTTGGCGGCTCAGTGGTTCAAATCCTGGGTGCAACGCAGTTGTTAACCCCAGCTTCTGCCAACCTAGCATTTTGAAAGCATATAAATGCAAGTAGATAGATACCACAATAAAAAGCAGGAAGGTAAACAGTGTTCCGTGCACAGTGTTCCTCTGGGAAAAACGGGTGGTCATTATAAATAAATAAATAAATAAATAAATAAATAAATAAATAAATAAATAAATAAGAAATTTTCAGCCATGCTGGTCACATGGCTGCGGACTTGCATAACGCTGGCTCTTTGGCTTAGAAACAGAGATGAGCACCGCTCCTAGAGTCAGACACAACTAGCAAGCAAGTGCAGGGGACACCTTTACCTTTACCTTTATATAAATGGAAGAAAAGTAAAATAAATAAATAGATTAAAAGGTGACATGTCTAGAGGTTGTTCTTGTGTAACACTTTCACTGAAGCATTTGAATTTTGTAGTTCTATTGACATCTCTTTTTATTGCTTACATTTGTCCTTAAAGTTCTGAAACACCCTAGAGCTGTTGAGGATATCCCTGCCTCTCTCTTTCAGCATGTTTGAATACTGTCATTAGCAAAGTAAAAGTGACTAGGGTTGCTCGCACTATGCTTTGCATATTCTGGTACTGGAGCACAGAGGGCAAGTGAGCTTCTTGAGAGACTTCTCCTCAGAGTGTGCAGCAATGGCCTAATACCAAGGACTATATACATTATAGGTGAAAGAACTACCTCCTTCTGACTTTCAGGTAAGTGGTTTTTGATACTAGATCAAAGACATGCAAGCCAAAATCCTTTTGGTGATTGACACACTAGTTAAGTTGTATAATTCACTGTGGAGAACTGACATTCATAAGCTTCCTGTTGTGCTATAAAGCACAAACCCAATTAAGCAACACACGTGCACTTGGTAATATGCATTACTTTTTGGCAGTTTATCACAGAATTCGTGCTATAAAAATCTCCTTATAGCTGTAGTGGGGAACTCTACCTACCTTCTGCAATATTCTGCATTTTTCTCAATATAGGGACCCAGGCTGTTTTCAAAAAAGGTTAAAATACAGATATTCCTAATGCAATGGTTGAAATCCATAAGTAATAAGTCAGAACTGGAGTACGTCCATTGAATCAGTGAATATATGGTGAGTTATATAGTAGAATTCTGAAACATCTTCTCCTCTTTCTCTTTGTGATTAGAACTCTGAAATGGAAACAGGCAAAAAGAAAAAGGATAAAAGAGAATTTCTTCATAGCTTGTTGAGACTGTGTGTCTGAACCAATTGTATACATCCTGGTAATTAGAGATGGGCATGAAACGAGCAATTTTTCATTTTCGTTTTCATTTTTTCATTTCGTTACATAACGAAATGAAACGAAAAACAAATTTTGTCTCCAAAATGAAATGAAACAAACCGAAACAAGAGAAATTTTGTCGTGCGTTTCGTTTTTGTTGCGGCAACTACATTGAACTGTAATGAATGCTAACGAAACAGCAATTTTTCATTTTCATTTTCATTTTTTTGTTTCGTTACATAACGAAACGAAAATGAATTTTTTTGCAAAAATTCACGAAAAACGAAAATCGCACCGAAACAGACCCCCTAAACGACAAACGAAACACCATTTTTTGAGTCGTGCCCATCTCTACTGGTAATCAATATTATACAGTCATTGTGATATTATCTATGGATACATCTATGTGTGATAATTGGTCCCAACCTTGAATAGCCCAGGTGTTCTTGGACTGGAATTCCTGGAAGCCTTCAATGGCAGCTGTGCTGGTCAGGGTTTCTGGGAAATGCAGTCCCAGAACATCTGGGTTACCCAAGGTTTGGGAATTACTGATGTATAACCATAAAGGTAGCTGTATTTTGGATTTAGCAGGATTCAAAATTCATGATCAGGCCTGTCTGTGGGAATGATTGTTCCCATTATTAACAGCTGGAAACATTTATTCCTAACTCTTAGAGCAGTATGACAATAGAACCAATTACAGTGGCACCTCTAATTAGAAGTGGCTCTTCTTACAAGCAATTTGACTTAAGGGTGGAAAACCGCTGGCATTTTAACTGCTGCCTTGCAAATTTTAGATGTGGTCTGCTCTATTTGTAATTTTTTTTTACTTTTTCAATTTTTCAATTTTATTTTTTAGATATGGCTGCTCTACTTCCAAGTTGTTTGACTTATGAGCATGAATTCGGAGCGGGTTAAACCCGTAAGTAGAGGTACCACTGTATCTTGAGAGGAAGCGAATACTCCGAAATTGAACGCATTCAAGAAAAAGTTAGACAAGCGCCTGTCAGATATCCTATAACTTGTATTCCTGCCTTGAGGAAGGGGTTGGACTGGAAGGTTCTATGTTTCAGTGGTAACCTGTTGCAGTGTAATCAGTTCCATTCCATAAAAATGTAGAAATTAGCCTCCGTGCTTTTAATAGGACATTGCTATGTGTTGTAGTTTTGGTTGCTTGGAAATAATAACTGCACGATAGTTCAGTGGCTTAGGTATTGGCCAGATAGTGGGAGTTCAACACCCCACTGTGCATCCCTGACAGGGACTCCACTTGATGGTCCATAGGAGCACCGTCCAGCATTGCAGTTCTAAGATGGTGGTGATTTTTAAGCTTAATTTTGGCAGTGAAGGAATAATGAGTCTCAGTTCTGTCGACACCTTTTGATAGTATGCTGAATACATAGTACCTCTTTCTTGAGAGTGTTTTCGTATTTGAGTAAGCACATAATATTTCAAACTCAAAGTTTGAAAAGTTTCCCCTTAAAACAGGTTTACTGAGACTGTGTGTATGAAAATACAGCATTAAGGGGTTGAATATGACTCACTGAACAGATTGAGACAGGTTGACTAGTTTCTCCAAAGGTATTTTTCTATTAATACCCAGTGATTCATTCTTTGAATCCTGTCTGGAACATACTGAATTTGAGCAAGTCTTTTGCCTTAATTTGAAAATTGTAACACACCTACAAGTGAGTTAATGTCAAACATTGGCTGTGGCAGTGATCCAGGCTGACAGAAGAGAGTGATTCTTTCATGAGTCTCTGACATCTTTGGATTTGCTCTTTCCTTGGTACATTTGGACATGAGAGTAGGCCTTCTTCAGGTCTGCTCCATGGCCATGGATCTCTTTTGAAAGGAAGGCTAAGCTGCATTCTATCCCTCTTGCAATCCTTCTACCAGGCAAGACCTTTCTATTATGGCAGGTTTCTCGAAATTGACTGAATGCAGAGCAGCAGGCTTTTAACAGGTTCAGTCTTCCATCTTTAAAAAAGAGGAAATGTTTTATGCTGCTTTTAAAAATTCCTTTGTCTAGGATAATTGCATTGTTCTTTAATATTATAGTTTAATTGTTTTTAAAAGCGATCGCTTTGTATTTGTTTCCACCTATATAAGCTTTTAAAAATTTCTTTTTGGATTTTGTTGTGAGCAACCTTGAAGGCGGATTCTAGGAAGAAGGCTGGATATAAACTGAATAAAGTAATAAATAACCATTTATCTAATGCAGTGCTGTGTCTGACACATTCAGATTCTGCCAGAGGGTGCAATCCAGGAAGTTCATGGGGCTACCCAAGGAACTGCCCAGGTAGCTTGTGTGTATTTTGATGTCATTTCTACCTCTTGAAACAATAGGAAGCTTCTAGCTTGGAATGTTCACTTGGAGATCAAACACCAGCCTTCCCACAACTGATTGTGCTCCGGATGTGCTGGATTGCACATCCTATTATATCCCAGTTTAGCTATTGCTGCTTTCAGTGCTGGTCCAATATATCTGGGGAGACCCGATATCAAAGTAGTCCATGTAATGTTATCAGCTCCTGATCTCTGCCTGCATCGTTGTGCATTGATTCTAAGTGGTTGTGGCCGTTCTGTTAGGATTAATGGAGTCCTGCACCATTTCAGGCTTCAGCTACCCTCATTACTACCTGACTCTACCCTGTCCTCTTACCAGGGGCCAGGTGGCCATCTGTGTTCCTTTGAATTCCTAGCTGTTCCTTGGGTGTCAGAAAGACATGTGGATGGAGAAGACAGAAGGCCAAGGAACATGCTGCTGCGGAGGGTGGTTGAGTCTCCTTCTTTGGAGTTTTTAAGCAGAGGCTGGATGGACATATGTCGGAAATATTGTGATGGGGGTTCCTGCATGGCAGTAAATTGGACTAGATGGCCCCTGAGGTCTCTTCCAACTCGATGATTCTATGATTCTATGTGAACATTTCTGATTTGGGCCAAAGCCTTTCTTTGCTTTTCTTCACCCCTTTGTTGAGTTGATGCATCAAAGTGGGAGAAGATATATGGGTAGTGTCTGAATGAATGCCTGCTTGTCCCACTGTTTGTATGAATGCTCACTTGCCTGTCTGTCTTTGCCATTTATGCATCTATGAATGTTCACCTTTGCTCTTGGCTCTGCTCATCATTGGTTGTCGTGCCCCACCAGTATCAAATGGACACCAGCTACCACAGACTCTAAATCAGTGGTTCTCAACCTGTGGGTCCCCACATGTTTCTGGACTACAACTTCCAGAAGCCTCCACCACTCACTGTGTTGGTAAGGGTTTCTGGGAATTGCAGTCCAGGAACATCTGGGGACCCACAGGTTGAGAACCACTGCTCTAAATCTTGGGGAGTAGTGGTTTTTCTTCTCCAAAGGTTGTTTTGGTCAATTATATAGGATGACCAGTAGAAATCACCTTCCCCAGACCTGCTTTTTTCTTTTCCATTTGCAAAGAGAAGAGAATTCAGAGGGTAATGTGTACTTAGCCCCTGAATTATTCACATGACAGCTAAAAACCAGACCCCCAAACCACTAGCTAATTTTGTGATGGCAACAGCCATCATATAGCAATGGCCTGAGTAATTCTCCTCCAGATCAATTTTAATTGCATCAAGGACATCCGTTTCTTCATGCCCACTTCCCCACTCTCTGGCCTTAAACTGGAGTTCTTCTTTTGTTCTCTCAGACTGATAAGAATGATTGGAGATGTCTGGTTCCAATGTGATAAATATGCAGCCTCCCCAAAGAGATGAAGTGATAGAATTGATCTGCACAACAGAAAATCAAAATTGAAAAAGAAGACACATGGATGCCAAGGGCCTCTGCTCACATTCTCCATTACTCCTGAACTCAATTGATGGTCCCAGTGTCAAAAATTTCACAGCATTACATTCCTACATGTTTGTTTTTTTGTGTCATCCCACCTACAGATTTGTTTTACCTTGCAGAAGGAACAGCAGCCATACTTTTCACTTACTTAAGTACTGGTAAGGTAATTATTTTATTGAATGTTGGTTTGAATGTTTAAATATGATTTTCAAAATACATCAAAATAATCAAGGTAGAAATAGAATCACATTTCAATCATAAGAATGCATACTAACATTAAAATGTTTACTAGTATTTATGCTCTGCTCTGCTCTGCTCTGCTACAACATATAGTAGTGTACTATAGTAGTTTCATGTGCAGTATAATGCTATACTCTCTACTATATTATAGGATTTGTACTATAAAATTTATATAACGTTGACAATGATGTATTGAATCCACAAAAATCTTCTCATCCTTGACACTAATGGATGTCATAATCTACTTAGACACTTTAAAAAATGGACAGCTGCTGCAAGAATTTTTTCTCTTTTACATGAAAATTAAAAGACGAGCAGCATTTTCCATTTGCAGCAGCATTCAAAAATATGCTTCCTGTCTGAAAAAAACCCAGTTTTTTTCATCAAAGCTGTTGTATCTTACAAACAGAGTTATATCCCCAGACCATGGAGATTTGTGTTGTGGGCACACAGTCAAAGAAAACTGTTGTGTTTTATAGATGCATAGTTGGATAAATGTTATGAACAATACTGATGTACTGGTTATTCTGATTGTTATTCCTCACCAATTTCTTAGAAGTAAACTTTAAGTTGGGACATCTTGCCTGTGCATTCCTGAGACACGTAACAGGGCATGCTACCTGTCTTCAGCCATTCAACAGGACAAATTTTAAAACATGTGAGTCCTGAAAATAAGAAGAATTCGTGATCATCAGCCTAAAAAAATCCAAGATTCGCTTGGAATGCCAGGTCCTAACTTTCAAAGCCTGTCATTGATTGTGTCTATGTTTTGTGCTATTAAGTGACATGTGGTATGATTTTGGTCAAGAAACAGAACAAGATCATTAAGTTATAGCCATGGCAGAAGGACCTGAGAATCCAGATCATATGTCCTCACATGCAGCTATTGTTCAACAAGGTTCTTTCCCACAACAGTTTCTTCTTCCTGCTCCTTTTCTCTTGGAAGTGAACATCATCACAGCCAGTCTGATCTTGGATGTGGCAGTTGTACACAATGATACTGTGTTGAACCTAGTATACAAGGGTTTTCTTCCTGTACTTCTTTTCTCATCTATTTTACCTTGTATCCAGAGCTGTTACAATTTGCACTTTTTATTCTTCATTATGCATCTCAGGTATTCTACATGCATTTTACATGTTATATAATTTCTTGTTCTTTATTAATTTGGCTTAGTTCTTCATTAGTCAAGGTTTCCCATAAACACTGGCTGCCTCAGCTGGATTTAAAATGGATGGTTGTACCTTACTGCTTTGAATGTGCTTTTGCCATTGCTTTGTTCACTGTCTTTTGGTGTGGTGTTTGAACTTTTTAAATATTGTATAGTGTTTTTTAGTATCTAGTACTAGCTTGAAATATTACCTTTAAATAATGCAAACTACAGATGGCACAAAACGGAAATATAGCATTTCATTTCATTTCTTTTGTAGTTTCGTTTCATTTTGTCTCTTTAGTTGTTGCATTTTATTTTGTTTGTAATGAATTCTTAAAGTAGTTTAGTTACACAACAAAATGAAATTAAATGAAACGCTATGATCCCTTGGGTCCTAGACACAAAAATGGCCAGGGAGCTTTCTCAAGCTCTTCCCTGTAAGCCCCTGAAATTTGAAGAGGCTTGAGGATCAAGGGGCTGAGTTATTAAGCTCCAAAGGGGGTCCTGGTAGTTAATTGAAATACTCTGTACAGGGTGTACCACCAATAATAGGGGTTAGCTGGTTAAATTAACCTCTAAATTGGTGGTGTGTACTGTACACACACTTTCAATTAACTACTTCGACCCCCCCTTTGGAGCTTAATAACTTAGCCCCTGATCTCCAAATATCTCCAGATTTCAGGGGCTTACAGGGGAGACCTTGAGGAAACTACCCTGCCATTTCCATGCCAAACTATGGTTGTGATCCGTATTTTCAAGTACATAATGTTTAGTTTAGTTTATGTACTTGAAAATATAGATCACAGCCATGTATTGGCACCAAAACCACTGGCTACCAAAACCTCAAGCTCTTCCCTATAAGCCTCCCAAATTTGGAGAGATTTGGGGCTCAAGTGGCTGAGTTATTAAGCTCCAAAGGGGGTTCCCCTAGGAAAAAATCTTTCTAATTGATTGAATTGGGATTCAGAAGCCAAGCTGTGGTGGTGCTAATTGCTCACCTGTGGTGGTGGGGCTACTGCGGTGTCCCGATTCAATTAGAAATATTTTTTCCTAGGGGCATTCCCTTTGGAGCTTAATAACTCAGCCCCCTGACCCTCAAATCTTTCCAATTTTGAGGGGCTTATAGGGAAGAGCTTTAGGAAGCTCCCCTGCCATGTCCTCTAGGACAAATTATTTCATTCCTAGAGGATAAAATGGCATTTTGTTTCATTTTGTGATGAAACACATCCTACTGTTTTGTTACATAACAAAGTAATTTGTTACATAATGAAATGACGAAACAGCTTTTTGTTTTTCATTTTGTGCCCATCTCTAATGCAAACCACTTTGGGTTCTTTCCAATGAGCAAGGCATAGAAATAAATATTTTAAATAAAATAGTTTGTAGAAAGTATTAGCGTCCTTTGGTAATTGTGTATTTGAAATAATTCTCTCCTTGTTAATAATCACCTATTTAAATGTCATTTTTCCATGCCATGCAACATGTCAAACATGCATAGTGTTGTACACAGTGCATACTCAAGGACATTTTAAAATATGTTGTGAATTAATAGTTATTGTTCAAAAGAAGCTGTTGTGGGCTTCTTATATCTCTTGGCTACCTTGGGTAGCAGCTATGTCCTGGGGAGCGCAGAAGCTTGGCTTCTAGTCATCTAATACAGGTATTGCCCAAGCCAGAATGTTGTTTCTATGCATAAATCACAAATCTACATTTGCTTTCTTTTGCTATTGGAAACACCACAGTAAGGGATAAGTCCAGTTTTGTTATTGTAACTGAAGATCTCAATTCTGAAGATCTCAATTCTGAAATAGCTGGTTTGTCTACTTTATAGTTGGAGAAATAATATGAACCACTACATCCACAATGATACTGCATAGCGTACAAAGTTCATAGATAAGCAGCCATTTTCAGCTTACATTTACAGACACCAGTCATTGCCCTCAAAGACCCAAGCAAATTCCCATCACAAATTGCTTTCAAGGGATGGGTGCTATTGTGAATATCACAATGCCTCTACCATGGAAGGGAATGAGCTCAGCAGGGCTGAGCTTCAGCCACATCCATCTCTATTTTCCCTCCTTTTTGTTCTGCATCTCCCGTGGCCTCCTAGAGAGCCTCCACACTCTGGCCCGCCTGGAAGGAGGATGGACTCAACATACCACATGTGCCTTAAGATGTCACTTAACAACCAATTCACTTAATGACCTAGTTGTAAGAGCAGAACTCCATCATTAATTGAATCATGCCTGTATTTAATAAAATTACACAAGACTGTGAGCCAGTTTAATCTAGTACAATCAAAGTTAAAATTCAGTTTTGATTTCCTTCTCCACGAAAGCAAGAGTTTCACCAGCTGAAATTTCACTAAAATCACTTTCCAGGAATGATGCATAGTAGTGCAGATGATGATGCAAGAGTAGATGGAACCATATTTGGAAGTACTACTATAATCTGAGGCACATCAAGTAATATATGTTCACATAAGAATCAATGAGGAAAAGCAGTTTATTTTTATGTTTATGACATGCTAATTTTGCATAATTGGAGGAAAATATCACTGATAGACCTCTTAATATATGGATGTTGGTAAATAAAAATCATGTGTTTCATTAAGCCTCAAAAAACAAATAATAGCTAAACTCATGTCTCTGATTACTCCATATTGTGCACATTGTAAATAGGTGTTAAAGATAATGAGAGTAGTAGTGTGTCATTGGCACATAGCTTGGGTTCTTTTTTGTTTATATTAATCTACAGTAAGCAGTGCTAACCCTGACATTTTAAAAATGTCAGTTTAAATATTAATTACTTAATAGGAGTGATTATGGCAAATTTAAAAAAAGGTATTTATCCTGTAAGATCCATAGTGGTCATGGGCTTTGGTATATTTAGTGATATGATTAAAAATAATTTAGCTTTGATTTGTCTATCAATTTCAATTATCCTTCCGATATTCCATTGGTTTGTTGATATGATCGGGTTATGGCTATTATAAGCCAATCGTTGTGCTCATAAGGTTGGTTGATTGCTTTTTAAAAATCTGTGCGTCTTTTCTATATCTGGATACCTTTCTGCTGGATATCTTTCAAAAGCCAGTGGTTCCTCTCAACCCTTGGCCTACCAAATATTTTGAACTTCATATCCCAGACTTCCTCACAACTAGTCATGTTTGTTGGGCTCTGAAAACCGATACTCAGTCAGGACATTTAAATGGCCAAAGGCTGACATATGAAGTTGCAAATAAAACTCCAACACAGAAAATGTGTCCTCTTTTTCATCTAGCTCACTGTCATGTCACCACATTGTCACCAAACATCAAACAGATATATTGTTTCAAGACAATGATTTGGGTCTCCAACTCCAACTAGATAGATAGATAGATAGATAGATAGATAGATAGATAGATAGATAGATAGATAGATAGATAGATAGATAGATAGATAGATAGATAGATGAGGGATGTGTGTCTCCATTGCACTTCACTGTCCAAGGACAGCCAGATGCACGGTCTCTCTTTCCACTGCAATCGTTCTTTGGATTTCTCTCATTTTGGTCTAATTATAATGAATGGAATGGGTAGCTCTAGTCTTTGTCTCTAATACACTACACATCTGCTGAAAGATTGCTGTAGGATGCATCTAATCACTACCTCTAGCCCTGCAGTAGCTGGAAATGGAAAATATATAGGAAAGCAATAATAATAATAATAATAAAAGGTCAAGAGGACTGCATCATTTTCAGGACATTCAGGTGGTTATCTGATTTTCTCAAGGAACACTCTTCTTTGGGTCCTCCTTGTAAGGAAGCTTTGGAGCCCAAATGTATATTGGATTCATAAAATAGTATTCAAAGCTCAAGTTGTATTCAGCTTCTTGTGTTTGGTCGTGAAAAATAACAAAAGCCATCAATGTCTACAAGCAACAGTGAAGGGAAAACACAACACTAGTATTTGGCTGTAATTAGTGCCAAGCATTACAATGCCTGTATAATTGGAACTGTTAAGGGATACTCCAAATGTTCCACACAATTTCATCTTATGCACAGAGAGAGAGAGAGAGAGAGAGAGAGAGAGAGAGAGAGAGAGAGAGAGAGAGAGATCTGATATGGCTTGACTCAGCAGTGTTGGCTCCCTCACATTATGCAATTGAAAAACTGTGGCTGTTAAAAACAGGATATGGTGTGATTTTTGTTTTCCAGCATTGCATGGAAAATCAGTTGCTGTTCATAACAGCTTGGTGGTTGGTTGATTTAAAGTAGGAGGGCGACTGAATTGACAAGCAGACAGTTCGCGACAGAGGATATTGTATCTTTAAAGCTCTCTGACTGACTGTGTTTAACTGTGCTACTCAGCAGGCAGTAATTAGGCTGTAGCTTTTGCAGAGAGACTTAAAGATGGGTGGCTCCCCCCCTTACCTTCAATGCACATGGATTTCCTTAAATAAAGCATGAAAATGTTCTTGATTTGAACAAATGGGTTTTTTTTTAAGTTAGCAAAAACATAAAAAATAAAGACAGGATGGAAGCCAACGGAAAGCAGAGCCCCAGGGGCTCCTAAAGTTATCTTTGCATGCAGATAATCTCTAGGGAGCAATGGCTGCTGGAGAATGAAAGCAACGTGAGCCATTAGAGGAGCACATGACACTATAGCTGAAGGTCAGAGTGGTACTGGAATAAATAAGAGGCAGCTGATACAAAGTGACATCGTTGCCACATCTTCTGGCCCAGTTCACAATTTTGATGAGAGAGTCTAGTTCAAACGCATAGCCAAGGCGATTAATAACTAAAAATGCATAATTATTATGATGGGGTGAGGGGCAAACCATGCTTTCCTGGCATGTTTGTTGTGGAAGGGAAGGGGACGAGGGCTAGTGGAGGAGAGTGGCCAGCCAGTGGATGAAAGGAAAGGATGCTGAAATACACAACTGGCGGTTCAGCCCCAAGGGGACATTTGAAGTGGAATTTTTAGTGCACTTGCATGGAAGAGAGTGCGCAATTCCAAACAGGATAATGAAGTACCCTCAAAGGTCTGCTTTTGGATTCTAGCTATTTCTAACATGGGGTGCAGAGCGGTAGCGACAATAGTTTGCATAATTCAGCATTTAGACTGCAAATGGTCTCACCATCCTTGAGAAAAACGTTGCCCCCATCTCAACATGTTTTTGACAAGATTGTGTTTGGCTCCTGGGACCGGAAAAGGGCCTCTCATGCCAGTTCATGTTTCAGTCCTAATCTGAGTCATATTTGAAAAATCTAAGAAGCTTATGTCTTTCTTGCTATATGTTGCAAACAATATATGTGGAGATTAAATTCTTGCAAAGTAAGGCAACTGTCATGTTACGGGTGCACACTTTTAAAAAAACAAACGTAAAACATAAACAAAAGAGCTGTGGCACCTTCAAAGTGAATAAGTTCACTTCAATGTGAGTGTCCCTCGATTTCAATCGACTTCTTTAGATATGTGTGCCTGGAATTGTTTTGCCAGTCTTAAAAGCACCACACAACTTCCGTGGGGTTGTTTTGTTTGTTTTTGCTGAACAGACAAATAGCTGAGAAAATATTCTCTTTTTACACATCTTTGGAGAAATGCTTTCATCATTTTAATGCGGTGAGCTAATTCTCGTAGGAGTTGGTGCAAATATTGCAGTGGTCTTTTTTCCCTCCCACCCCCACCCCCTTCGCTCTTTATACAGAAGCTTTCCTTTGATGTTCTATTTTGGAATGGAAGGAAGCAAAGCAAAGCTGACAAACACAGCGAACGTTGTTGCATTAAATGATCATAAGGCCAAACACTGTTCTCCAGTTCAGTTTTTGCAAAATCCCCTGAAGATTCTGCCCAAGTTTTCCCTTTCCATAGCTCCTTTTGTTTTGAAGGTCAGCATTCCCCTGTCTGGTATTTCTTTTGGAATCGGGGCAAATATTAAATTATGAGGCCTGGTGCACCCTCACCCCAAGTGACAATGAGTCTAATTCATGGCCAGTTGGATGCCAGGTGTTTTTCCCCCTCTCCTATATTAACTTCTTCAAAACCATAGCTGCACAGGGTGCATTTTGCAGCCGCTTAATGCAGGCAAGAAAAGTGATTGCATTAAATTGAATAGGATGAATAATGCATGACTTTGGGTTTTATAATTCAGGCGCTCAGGATGATGGGGTAGGGACACCAGCTCCAGAATGCTTTAGTTTTTTAGCATGACATATTAAATATTTCTATGGAGGACTGTAGAACGTAGAACAACTGATGTCTACAATGCAGGGAAGATGTTGACAAATAGCTAATTCTGTCTTCAAAGCTTGGCAGGGGCTTAAAACACACTTTAATGCCATTCCTTTATTTGCTTGCAATTTCTTTAAGCCATTTCTCACTAGAAGAAGAGCTGCCTTTTATTATTATTATTATTATTATTATTATTATTATTATTATTATTATTATTATTATTATTATTATTATTATTATTATTATTATTATTATTATTATTATTATTATTATTATTCCACTCACAATTGGTTGCTCTGAAGGCATTGCCACCTCCAGAAGCCCTGGTACTATGAATACCTTCTTGGATTTTCCCTGTCTAACTCACTCTGCTGCTCCTTCTTTCTACCACATTTCTTGCAGGGACCCAAGAGTGCAGAGACTTTCTCTCTGTGACCTGGCCTACTCGGCTGGCCATTCTTCAATTTATATAAAGTACAGTTTATAGGAAAGGCAGTTATGGCGTGCAGATGAACGTTCAGTTGCAGTTGTCCCTTGCTGATGCTAAGGTGTTTCTCAAATGTAAGACAGGCCTTTATAGCATGAGATACTTGGAGAAGGAAACACAGAATCCCTTTATTTTATTTTATTTTATTTTATTTTATTTTATTTTATTTTTTAAAAATGCAATTTGCTGTTCTTTAGAGTGCCACATTTTTAGTGGATACAATTTCTAATGACTTTGCATGAAATCATGTCATGTTTGCTTTTTCACTGTCTTTGCTGCCTGGCCACAACTGATTTGACACTGTTATTCAGTGAAGCGGGGAGGCAGGGCAGGATAAAAGATCATTATCCTGCTGTACTCCTGGCTGAAATGAATGCCTACCTGGCCATCTGCGCCATCCTTTTTAAGCACTTTCCTGTGGACAGATTAGGGACACTGAGTGGACATCAGAAAGAGCTCCCAGTGTGCTATCCCCATGTCTTCCTGTAGAAAAGAGGGTCATATAACAATGCATTTCAAAGCCCTTAGCAGAATAGTTCTTGATTCTAAAGCTGTGCCCAGCTTACAATATTTTTGTACCATAGTTGTATTTAATTTCATTTAAAACATTTTAAACCCCCTTTCTTTTAAAAAGGGACCCAAGATGGCTTACAAAATTAAGACAATAAATAAATAAATAAATAAATAAATAAATAAATACTAAAGCTAACAACAGTGAGCATACAAACACTAAAATCCTTCAAATAAACACCATAAAAAGGTAAGCAACACGAAGGCACATTCAAAGCATTAAAATACAACAATCCATTTAAAAACTCTACTCAGGCAGCCAGTCACTCAAATAAAGTTTCCCTGAAGAGAAAGGTCGCTGCTTGCTTGCAGAAGGACAGAAAAGATGGGACCAGACTAGCCTCCTGTTGGAGGGAGTTCCAAAGTCTGGGAGTAGCAACATAGAAGGCCCTCTCTTACCATATGCACCTGTGAAGGTGTCAGAACCAAAAGGCAGGCCTCTTCTGATTATCTTAATACTCAGTACTCAATTATCAATTGCCCTCCCACTCGGAATGACCAGGCGAGACAGTATGTTGGGGGTAACTGGGCCACACTTTATTAACATATAACCATACAACAACAACAGGAGGGGCCAGGCATCCATTCCTTTGGTTGGAACCCCGGGGTCTCCCGGGACCCCTCCAACCAGGCAGCTTCAGGCGAGCCATAACCCCTAGGTGGTGCAGTCGTCCGACAGCACCCCCCCCCAGGCCGGTTAGTTTGGTTTTGTCCTCCCTGCCCCTGCTCTTTTCCAACCTGGGTAATTCCCAGTGCAGGGAGGCATTTGCCCTCCCCCACCCCAGCCCCGAGACCTCCTGGCCCGCAGTGCTGTGGTGAAGGGGCGTTTGGGTTTAGCTGTCAATTGTAGGCTCCTTGCTGCCCTCCCTCAGCTTTTAGCCGCCACCGCCGCGGGCCTAGCCTTGCTATGGCCCCGGCCACCCACAAGCATCCAATTCCGCAGCCAGGCCCCTCCTTAAATCCCACAGGAACAACTCAGTGCCCACATCCGTCAGGTGTACCCCATCCGGCCTGTAGAGCTCCATCCTGCGAACGTTGAACTCCGGGTGGCCCAAAACAGCCCCAAACTCCCGACAGACCTCCCTACAAACCTCCTGGTTCACGCCCTTCCTAGAGCGGTTTAGCTTTTGTGGGTCACAGTCCGCCCTCCAGACCTGCCGTGGTATTATCGTTGACCACAGGATTCTGCAGGCCGGGAACCGAGCCTTCCAAGTTGCGAGGTCCCTCAAAATGTCCAAGATCAACGATTTGCCAGTTTGACTGGTCAAATCATTTCCTCCCAAATGAATCATGAGGAAATCCGGCGGCATGCCCCTTGCAGCGGCCATAGCCGATCCAAGGAACTCCCGCCATCTCATTCCCCTTTTCCCCCACCACTCAATCGTAGCTCGCCTACCCAGCCCCAAATTTGGTCCCCATCCAGATCTGCGCGCATATTTCTCCACCCAGTAGACATAACTGTGACCCACAAAAATAATTCTCGCCCGGCAGGTGCAGCCCTCAGTTCCTGGGAAGACAAAAATAACACATTAAAGCGCCGGCAACGGCCGCACGTATCTTTTATAACATTGGGATGCCCATCTCCCCAGCCGGCGAATAGACCCCTCATCATAGCCCACTGCTGTCGCCGTTGACGCCGCCCCGATTTGAAAAGAATGCGTCCCAAACTTAAGCGCCCCCAGTCCCAGGCGCCCCAAAACTTTCGTGGTCATAGACGTGAACTGAAATTTAGTCAAGGGGCGACTATCCTGGTGCACAAATACATATCCCCCGTCAGAACCCCGCCGGTCTAGGTATTCCTTCATAGCCTTTACTGGGCAAATTCCCCCCACTGAACATGGGCCCAACCGTACCTCGGCCCCCTTCCCCCTCTGGTCCGTTTTGGACCTCCGGATTCGCACTACCAGGTTCCCCTCCGCCAGGCGTACATCTGTCATGCAGAGTGCTGTGTAGGAATTGTCCCTCCCGCTTGCCGCCACCAGCTCGCTGATGCGCAGGGCGCCAAAGAAGGCCAAAAGAGAGGCCGCCCTAAATAAGGACGCCTCATAGCTATCCTTACAAATTCCAGGCCAGCTGGCGCACATGCGCTCCAGGAGCTGGGGCGAAAGGGGAAAACGGGCGTCCGTGACTCTCTCCCTCATCCGCCACCAGCCCGCCACCATGCCCCGCACCCAGAAGTCCTTTGTGGTGTCCTGGTGGCCCCCGAGCCGCGAAAACAACGCTAGTGCAGCCAGCTTCCCTTGCAGGGAACCCGGCGCCAACCCCTTGCGGTGTAAATGTACCAGAAACATTTGCAGGTGCCCAACGGGCAGTGGCCATTGTTGGGCCAAGCCCTGAGCCTCCCGGAATGATGTAAATTCACCCATCACTGATGCGTAGCCCCGTTGCGTCCTGTTGGCGACGGAGCAGCGAAGAGCTCTGTCAGCCTCGGCGCGCCAACCTGCCATACCTCCGGTGGTATCTCGACGGGCCGAATGGCTGCTTCTGGGGCAAGCGTCCGAAAACGTTCGGCCTGTCGGCGGGACAAAGCATCAGCTATCTCATTTTCTATCCCCGGCACATGACGTGCGTGCACCACGATATTAAATTGCAACGCCCGCAATACGAAGGCCCGGACCAGCCGCATCACCCGGGGGGAACGGGACGTTAAGCTGTTGATGACATAAACCACTGCCTGGTTGTCACACCAGAAGTGCACCACCGAGTTGGCCCAGGACCCCGACCAGATGTAAAGGGCCACCCAGATAGGGAATAGCTCAAGAAAGGTAAGGTCGCGTGTGATGCCCTCTGCTTGCCAGTCCTGTGGCCAGGTCCCACTGCACCATTTACCCCTCCAGTAGATGCCAAACCCCAAGCCCCCAGCGGCGTCCGTGTGGACCTGAAACTGGGCACCCAACCGGAGCTCATCCCTCCAAAAGGAAACCCCGTTAAACCCATTCAGAAAAATGCCCCACACTGCTAGGTCCTCCCGCATGGCCGCCGTCACCCTGGTCCTGTGAGTGGGCTTCCGCAGCCCGCTCATCGCCTCACACAACCGGCGCAGGAATGCCCACCCCGGGGCCACCACTTTGCAAGCAAAGTTGAGGTGACCCACGAGCTCCTGCAGTTCCCTAAGGGAAATATTTCGGCGTTGTTGAGCCTGGCTCACTCTGGCCCGAAGGGCTAGCAACTTATCGGCGGGCAATCGGCAAGCCTGTTCCCTGGTGTCTATCTCGATCCCCAGAAAGGTGATCACCTGGCTGGGCCCTTCAGTTTTCTCCTCGGCCAGCGGAAGGCCTAATTGGCAGGCCAATTTGCGGAAACTTTCCAATAAGCTCCTACATCTACCTGTGCCCGCCGGGCCACAGAACAGGTAGTCGTCCAAATAATGGGCCGTGCTATCCCATCCCATGGTCCGGCGGAGCCGCCAC
Organism: Phrynocephalus forsythii; assembly: GCA_029282475.1. Taxonomy (NCBI): domain Eukaryota; kingdom Metazoa; phylum Chordata; class Lepidosauria; order Squamata; family Agamidae; genus Phrynocephalus; species Phrynocephalus forsythii. The sequence goes on from JAPFRF010000003.1 coordinate 78,878,206, forward strand.
TCAACAAAGGAGCTAAACGCTTCGAAAATGGCGCAAGACACAGATCACCCGAAGGGGAGAGCCCTATCCATATAAAACTGTCCTTGGAACCTGAATCCTAGAAGCTCAAAATCCAGAGGGTGTACGGGGAGAAGGCGAAAGGCCGACTTAATGTCTCATTTCGCCATCTCCGCTGCCACACCGCAGGTGCGCACCACGCGCACTGCAGTGTCGAAGGACGTGTACCTAACTGAGCAGAGTTCTGGAGGAATCCCGTCATTGAGGGAAGCCCCCGGGGGGTGGGACAGATGGTGTATCAGACGGAACTCGCCCGGGGCCTTCTTGGGCACCAACCCAATGGGTGACACTCGCAAATTGGGCACCGGCGGATCCTGGAAAGGGCCAAGGACCCGGCCCTCCCTGACCTCCTTGAGTATCTTCTCTTCCGCTACCCCTTCAGCCAGCTCCAGTGATCTCAGGTTCCCTGCCAACCGGGGAATACGGGCCCCATGAAAAGGAATACGAAACCCAAACTCAAACCCACTAACTAAAAAGCGTGCCGCCTCCCTGTCTGGGTACTCGGCCGCCCAACGCTTCAGCACCTCCAGCCTAATTGGGCTGGGTCCCTTTCGCAGGGGGTCCCTCAGGTCCCCCTGTTTTCTTGGGTCCCCCCCCATCCCGGGGTCTGCCTTGCTGTGGGCGGGCCCTACTACAGCTAGTGGCTGGGTCTTGGGCCCCGCAAACTGAACACTCATGCCTGAAACGGCAGGGTTTTCTGTTGCAGACCCCTTGTCCATTGTAATCCCAGCAGACCAGCCGGACTTGAACCGACTGGCCCGCGGCGCGGGCAGGTGTAGTAGCTGGGCCCTTCCTAATAGTGTGACCGCTGTCGTACCTATCTCCCAGCATGGGCCTGTTTGGAGTCATAAACTGTAACCAGAGGGGCAGCAGTGGCTCATCCCAGCGGATGTATGGGTCGAGGGCCGCCCTGCGACGGAACTCCTCATCATAAAGGAGCCAACAGTGTCCCGGATAATCCACAAAGGCCCTATATATGATATCCAGGTACTTAAGCAGGGCCTGGGTCCTCCAAGGGTGGGCTTGCAGTGTGAGGGACATGAAAATCAAATACGCTGGCAACCAGGCCGCCCAGGAGCATTCTGGCTTCTTTTTGAGCCTGCGCTCCTTGTCTAGGGGGTCCTCCTTATCGAGCTCTTTAACGTCCAGCTCTCTATTGAGCAAGCTAAAGATGTCCACATAGTCGCCCCTCCATAGCTTCTCCCTCATCGCCTGTGCCAGGTGATGTCCGAACGGGGATGCATAATCCCCGTATGGCACAGCGGCAGCCGCCACTCCAGGATAACCTGGGGCAGCCGCTGCGCCTGGCCAGGTCGGGGCTCCCCCTGCCATATGCCCTGTTCCTGACCAACAGGCCAGGTAGCTGGGTGGCCATGGAGCTGGGGCTCCCGGGTAACCCGGCATAAAATGCCCTGCCCCTCCCACGGCAGATGTAGGCTGGCCCGGCTTCGGCCCCATTACTGGTGGTGTCGTCCCAGGCATCCATGGCGGGATTGGTCCCCATGCCGGGAGCGGTGTGGACGGGAAGTGTGTAGGCAGCGTGTGGGCCGCGCCGTGTGCAGGTGTGGCCGCCCCAGCCGGGGCCAAGCCCGCTGGCCAAGGCCATGTCACAGTGGGCGCAGGTTCAGGCGCGCATGCCAACTCACTAGGTGTCGCGCTCTCCGCGGGCGGCGGTGTTGCCTGTGTTTCCTCCAGCGGGACTGTCTCAACACTCCTGTCCTCCTCTGGCTCCGGCTGCGTAGGTCTTGGCCGTTTGGCTGTAGCTGGCACCGTGCTGGCTCCTGTAGATGTACTGGGAGTAGCCTCCAGCTGTTCCAGGGCTGCGAAGCGATCAGACATGTTAGCAATCTTCTCCTTTAACTGTGCCCGCTTACGTGACTTGGCCGGACGCGCACCAGTTCTAATGGCTGGCTGTGCCTGTGCGCCCGGTGTGTCCACCCCCTTTGATGCCTCTAAGGCCTTGAGCCTCGCCTCCAGCTGTGCCCATATAGGCCACTGCTCCTCATCTGACTCCCCTGAAGAACTGTGGACTTGCTGCTGGGGCTGGCACACTGCTGGTTGCTTGCCCTTGCCCGATCTCCTTCCTTTACCAGGTGCCATGGCTCCGCTCCCAGCCCTAGCTTGGCTTGGTTCCCCTACGCAGCAGCTGCCCGGGCGACTGCCCTCCAAAGAGTCGCGGGTGTGTAGGTGAGAGGGGGGGTAAGGGATAACGAGCGGCTGGAGCGCAGTCCGCCTCCGCAGCTTTAAGTGGGCCGGGGGGGGAGAAGGACTCCCTTTGCCCTGGGGCAGGTCCTCGGCCTACAGCCCTTCCCCCCCTAAGGAGTGCCGGGTCCCTTCAGCAAGGCCCAGACCCCCGGCGGTGCCACAAGCCCACCCACCCTAGCACCCGCCTTCCAGGCCTCCTATCCTCCTGTGCCCGACCTGGCTCCTGTACTAGGCCCTCCTGGGGCCAAGGTTACTTCCCCCCCCAACAAAGGTATGCCGGAGTGGATAGGGTCTAAGCCCACCCTCGCGGCCCGCTGTCTGCCGAAACTACCCCACCGGCGGTCCGGCAGCCGTGCTCTCGCCGTCCCACCGCCGTCAGCCAGTTCGCGGCGGCCTCTCCGCCCGGGCCTGGGCCGCCCGACTCGCTCGGTGGGGAGAGTGGCCGATGCCTCTCCCCCCGCTCAGCCGCCCGGCTCCGGCCCGCGCTCTGGCCGCGGCTTGTTCTAGGGAGGCCGCTAATGCAGCCTCCCAAAATGGCACCCGCCACGTGGCTAATCCAAGCCCCAAAATGGCGGCGCCCGTCAGCGTTCGGAGATGCAGCCTCTCCGAATGCTGAAACAAACTGGCTGCTGTTGGGGGAGAGGAGCCGCCCTTTATAGGGCGCTCCTCCCCCCACCCTGACAGGACCGGGTCCTGCCTCGCCCCTCACCATCCTCCGCGGGGGCAAATAGGCTCCGCGGACGGACTAGCCACCCGCGGAGCCAGCATATGCAATAAAATCCATAGTGTAAAAGAGGGGATTGTGAATGTGCTTCTGATCCCCTGGATGCTGAAATGATGTTCAGCTTGTGGGTGCGGAAAGGAGCTGACTTCGGTGTAGGGAATCCTGATGGCGCGGCCAGTGCGACTGAGTGTGTGTTGGGATTAATCTGGAGAACACACCCCTGAAGTGTGGGAGCATTAGTTATGCAGGGAAAACAAAAGCATGCAGTTCATTCTGAATTATTACTTAGAGTCAGCCGTCAATAATTATTCTCCATGCTGTCTGTGAAGATTCTCAGTCATCCAGGTGAGTTTATCTGGAAGTTGAGTCATGGCTACTGGACTTCTTTTTTGTTTATCTCTCAAAAAAGAAGTCCAGTAGCCATCACTCAACTTCCAGATTCTCCATGCTGAGAAAGAGGAGCCCCTGCCACTGTTGCCGCCAGCCAGGTCCTGGGAAAGAAGATGGGGACAATCCATCCAGGACAGGCTCCTCTTTCTCAGCTTCCTTCACACCACTCCCTGCCTACCTTGTATAAGACGACCATCAATTTTTAGCCTAACAATTTTAGGGAGGGAAATAGCTTCTTATAAATGGAAAAATACAGTATATTTCCCCTAACACCTATGTAGAGAAAACCACTTGACAATTATCCCATAATATGACTTAAACCTAAATAGCCAATTCACTTAATTAAATTAGTTACTATCAGCCAGGTAGTCCTGGATGCCTCAGAGTATGTGTGATATTACATTTTACTTTGAGTGTTGAGTTGAGGTTTTCATATTCAACTCTAATTTACCTAGCCTTCTGTAAACAATGCACAGGCATCACTTTTGCATCTGAATTACATATTTGTATGTGTTTCGTCTTTTCCATAAACATCACAGACTGAATCTACGCTATCTCAGGAAAACCAGGGCTTTTTCATCCATCTTAAATTACGTTAATATGTTTCTATGTGAGGAATGCTTTAATATGTTTAATGTTTCAAATATTTTTAGATATTTAATTGTTTTAATCCAATATTTTACATAAATAATTGTTGTTGCACCAGATCCTAAAATAGGAAGGCTTGAATCATACTTTGGCTAAGTGTAATAGAGTTAGACTTTGATCATAATGTTCTGTTAAGCATTATTAATGGAAAAACCTGACGACCCAATTATTCAGAGAAAGTGGAAAATCAGAACCCACTATCTGGATTTGAATATAAAATGCTGAGATGCATAATACATTGAGTTAGATATCTATTCTGTTTCTATTTCTTGTCAAGAAGGTATAAAATTATCCAGAATCACCAAGGGAGCAAAAAGCAGATCACATCCAAGCAACAGAGAATTTGGCAGAGAAATATAAATTACTAGTTTTAGCACAATTATGTGCATATCTACACACAAGTAAGTCTCAGTATGTTTAATAGGGTTTGTTCTTTGGGACTTTTGTCCATACAATTGCAGCCTTGAAAGTTCCATCCGATTGGGTTGGTGGAGAAGGAATTTTCTCCACTCACAGTTCTTATCTGCATTCATTTTCTCTACTGTATGCCCTTATGTCCAATCTTTATTTATATCAGTGTGATGTGCTATTTAAAATTATATGTGTATATAAAATATAGGTAAAATTAAAAACAATTTAAAATATAAAGATAATGAGTTTGTTTTTGACCAGAAGTGGACTGGTCAAATAGCATGCAATAGCATTCTCATGGCCATTTGCTAGATTTTCTTTTGTATCCAAGGTGGGTCCTAAATTACATGCACATATGTGCTGCATTGATTTTCTCCACAGTCACTAAACATTTGACCTGTATTCAAGTAGCCTCATTTTACTTGATTATTATTTCATCTTCCTACTTCACTTTGAAGTCTATTAAGTGAATTTCAAATGGATTAGACAGAGTCTCATCCTGATGGGAGACATAATCAGTATTCATCCATTTGGCAAAATGTGTTACCATATTTTTGTTCTCCACAGGTTTAGTCTAGCCCAATGGTGGTGAACCTTTGGCACTCCAATGTTTTGGACTGCAATTCCCACAGTCCTTTGTCTTTGGCAATATAGACTTGGAATTCTGGGAGTTGTGGTCTAGAACATCTGGAGTGCCGAAGGTTCACCATCACTGGTCTAGCCTCTTCTGGTTTAATACTTATAGCTTGGAGATATGTGCAGAAAGCTTTTCCTTGATTTTAGTTATCTTGTAGGGGGTTAGTATCCATGAAGTAGATGGGTTTTGTGCTGTCTTACCTCATTTTAATTCATTACTTGCTAGCAATTCTCTGATGTGGAGGGGCAATGCCATCCAAACAATAAACCTTTTCATTGGTGGTAGATTTCAGGAAGCTAGTAATAATCTCATTAAGAAGTAGCTTCCACTGCTCCAGTTTCTGTAAAAAGACAGCTCAGATTGTGTGTGTGTGTGTGTGTGTGTGTGTGTGTGTGTGTGTGTGTGTGTGTGTGTGTGTGTGTGTGTGTGTGTGTGTGTGTGTGTAGGAGAACCCAAAGTGCTGAAAAGGAAGGAAAACAGTGTGAAGACACTGTGAAAAATAAAATTTTAAAACTTTTGGGCCGGTTCCGAAAGTCAACAATACGGCCCAATTGGTCCCCATACTGAGAAAAGCAAGCTGCTTTTCACCCCATTTAAAAATACCCAGCCGTTCCCGAGATATGGGCCGAAAGCGAGGCGCCCCCCCGTGTTAACCCTTTCCTCTCCCTTCCCCCTCTCCCACTCACCAAGCAGAACCCCAAAAGGACTGCAGCCAGGGACTCAGTCTGGCTGGGCAAAATAAGTCTTAGACTAATTTCTATATTCTCTACTCAGGCTGAAGGAGGGAGTGACTACCCATCTCACCCTTTGGGCCAAGAAACACCCTTAAAACATTGGTCCTCTTGCCTACCTCTGGCACCAACCAAAAATACAAAAGGCTTTTTCCTTCCTTCCACCTCTCTATTCTCTTCTCCTGTTTAACCTCCCCTCATCCCACTACCCTGAGGTACCCTCTCCCCTGACCCCCATCTCTCATCAACTGGGGCTGAAGGAAGGCAAGGCACCAAGAAGAAAATGGCAACTACACAGGCTGGCAAGGGGTGTCCAGAAACTTCCATCCTCATCAGGGCCTCCACACGTACCCGGCAACTACTCTCCAGAGAATCAACATTTCTGTCTACCACTCCAGATTGCCATCAAAGCCTGAGGACACTCTCCATTGTTTCATTTACACTTGGGAAGGACTTGTATGCTCATGTTTACAGTTTCTGTAACCACCAAAACACTCATATGCAATTCCATAAGAGTTTACATCCTTGTGCCTTTACACCCCTTGTATCTTTCAATGTAACCCTACAATGGCTTGTATCTCTGTGAACTCAAATAATTGTGTTTCCCCAAATGCTTGTGTGTGATCCCAACAACCCTTCCTGCCCCCCACTGGTTCTGATAATTGTCTCCTCTTGCCTGTTATTGACTTATTGATCTCCTTCAGTTTGCTTGCATCCAAAGACAATGCCTTGCTCCCCGGTCCTATTGTGCTACCTTACCTGAACCCATTAGCATTTGCATGGGCTCTGGCCCTGCCGCTGGGAACCACCCAGGACTGCCCCCAACCACCCCTAACCCCTTCTGATTGGACCATTTGAACTTTCCTCGACCAATCCCTAGTCTTGGCGCCACTTGGGAAAGGCGGGGAGAGACAGTCAATAAAAGTTGGAACCCTTTGTGTGTCCTGGGTCGACATCTTAGCCCGGTTGGAAGGCAGATGTCCACCTGCTGCTTTTATTGGTACCAAATAAAATCAGTATTCCTCGGATTTCTCGCGTTGGATCTTTATTGGCTTCTTGTGGGATTCAGCGGACTTCAGTGGGGCTAGCCCATCTGAAAATAATTTTTAAAACCCTATTTTGGGACATAACAACAGCAAGGTCAGTTGGGGTTCTGTTCCACTCTTACCTGTCAAGTTTGTCCCAGCAGCTGCCGGGACAGGAGGAGAGGTGTAATGTGCGCATGTACATAAGCACGCAAACACAAACACAGACACCTCACCAGCCACCCACATGTGCATGCACACGTGTGCTCAAGCATGCCCACAAGCATGCCCACCCGCTCTGCACATGCACGCTCACACACATACTGCACATTTCCCCCTCCCACCCCACCGAGCCACAGCCGCACCACCTCCTTCCCCCTCTACTGCTGACAACCATTGCTGCCCCAGGACATTTCCAGGAAAATAAATGTTCTGTGGCGGCGGCGGGACAAAGCTTGAAAATCAGTAGTGTCCCGGCTAAAATGGGACACTTGAAAGCTCTGGTTCCACCCCATCCCCACCCCTCTGGAAAGGATTACTTCAATGTCTACGACCCCCTGCTTAATTTTTAGTATCAGGATTTGGGGGGTGGGGAATAGTGTCCTATACATGAAAAAAAATCAGGTATATTTTGCTGTGGCCTTGCAAAAAGACAATGCTGTTTTTTCCAGGGTTTACTTCCTGAGTTTCCAAACTGAGATGTCCTGCTTTGTTGGTTTGTTTGTTTGTCTTAAGAACATAAGAACATAAGAAGAGCCATGCTGGATCAGGCCAAAGGCCCATCTAGTCCAGCTTCCTGTGTCTCACAGTGGCCCCACCAGATGCGTTTGGGAGCGCATGAGACTAGATATCTGTCTCCTGATACCACTCCCCTGCATCTGGCCCTTGAAGTACCCTGATTTTAAGCCTGGAGATTACACATCTCCATCATGGTTTGTAACCTGTGATGGACTTTTCTTCCAGGAATCTGTCCAATCCCCTTTTGAAGGCATCCAGGTCAGATGTCATCACCCCATCCTGTGGCAGGGAGTTCCATAGACTAACAACGCGCTGGATGAAAAAATATTTTCTTTTGTCTGTTCTTACTCTCCCAGCCCTCAATTTGAGTGTATGTCCCCTAGTGCTGGTATTTTGTGAGAGGGAGAAGAGCTTCCCTCTATCCGCTTTACTCATGCCCTGCATTATTTTGTATGTCTCAATCATATCCCCCCTCAGGCGCCTTTTTTTGCAGACCAAAGAGCCCCAAATGTTTTAGCTTTTCCTCATAAGGGAGGTGCCCCAGCCAGGTAATCATTTTAGTCGCTCTCTTCTGCACCTTTTCCAGTTCCACTATGTCTTTCTTGAGATGCGATGACCAGAATTGTACACAATACTCCAGGTGCGGCCTTACTATTGTTTTGTATAATGGCATTATAATGTTGGCTGTTTTATTTTCAATCCCCTTTTTGATAATCCCTAGCATGGAATTGGCCTTCTTCACTGCTGCCACACATTGGGGAGACACCTTCATGGAGCTGTCCACCAACACACCAAGATCTCTTTCCTGATCCGTCACGGATAACTCAGAGCCCATGAGTTGACAGATAAAGTTTTGATTTTTTGCCCCAATATGCATTACTTTACATTTGGCAACATTAAAACGCATTTACCATTCCCCCAGCTTGGAGAGATCCTTCTGGAGCTCTTCACAATCTTCTCTGGTTTTTACCACACGGAAAAGTTTTGTGTCATCTGCAAACTTGGCCACTTCACTGTTTATCCCTGTCTCCAGGTCATTTATAAACAGATTGAAAAGCACCGGTCCCAGGACAGATCCCTGGGGCACACCACTTTTCACTTCTCTCCATTGTGAAAATTTCCCATTGACACCTACTCTTTGTTTCCTGGATCTCAACCAGTTCTCAATCCGTAAGAGGACCTGCCCTCTTATCCCCTGACTGTGCAATTTTCTCAGCAGTCTTTGGTGAGGGACTGTGTCAAAAGCCTTTTGAAAATCCAGATAGACTATATCCACCGGTTCACCCAAATCTACATGCCTGTTGACCTTTTCAAAAAATTCTAAAAGATTTGTCAGACAAGACTTATCCTTGCAGAAGCCATGCTGATTTTCTCTCAGCAAGGTTTGTTCTTCTATGTGTTTTAAGATTTTCTCTTGGATGAGGCTCTCCACCATCTTCCCTGGGACAGATGTAAGGCTAACTGGCCTGTAGTTTCCCGGGTCCCCCCTCCTTCCTTTTTTAAAAATTGGTGTGACATCTGCTATCCTCCAGTCCCCTGGCACTGTGGCTATTTTAAGAGACAAGTTGCATATTACCATTAAGAGATCTGCAATTTCATATCTCAGTTCCCTAATAACCCTTGGGTGGATGCCATCTGGGCCCGGTGACGTTAATCTTTGATTTATCAATTAGTCCTAAAACATCCTCTCTTTTAACCTGTATTTGATTTAATTCTTTAGTCAAGAGGGGCCGTTCAGGCAGCGGAATCTGCTCAAGGTCTTCTGTCGTGAAGACAGATGCAAAGAACTCATTTAATTTCTCTGCAATTTCCAAGTCCTCCTTAATCTCCCCTTTTCCTCCCTCACCATCTAGAGGGCCAACTGGTTCTCTGGCAGGTTTTCTACTTCTAACATATTTAAAGAAGCTTTTATTATTACCCTTTATATTGCTAGCCATGCATTCCTCAAAATCTTTCTTTGCCTCTCTTATCATCTTCTTACATTTCTTTTGCCAGAGTTTGTGTTCCTTTTTATTTTCCTTATTTGGGAAGGATTTCCATTTACAGAAAGACCTCTCCTTGTGCTTTATAGCCTCTCTAACTCCACTCGTTAACCATGCCGGTGCCCTCTTGGACTTAAATGAGCTCTTCTTTCTTTTTGGTATGCACTTGTGCTGGGCCTCTGTTACCATTGTTTTAAACAGGTTCCATGCACTCTGAAGAGATTGGATTCTTCCAACCTTCCCCTTCAATTTATTTCTAACTAGTTTCCTCATCTGAGGGAAGTTTGCCCTTCGAAAATCAAGGGGTTTTATGTCTGATTTGCTTGACACTCTTTCTCCAACATGCATGGCAAAGGAGATTGCAGCATGGTCACTGTTCCCCAGAGGCTCAGTGACATTCACATCCCTGACCAGGTCCTGAGTATCACACAGTATTAGATCCAGAGTTGCCTGTTCTCAGGTGGGCTCCATGACAAGTTGCTCCAAGGCACAGTCATTCAGCAGGTCGAGAAACCCAGTTTCTCTTTCTTGCTCGGAGCTCGCATTGGCCCAGTCAATGTGGGGATAATTGAAGTCCCCCATGATTACTATCCTATCCTTCTGAGACACCTCCATGATTTGTCTCCTCATTTTAAGGTCCCCCTTAATTTTTTTGATCTGGTGGGCAGTAGCATACCCCAACTATCACATCACTCCTTGGACCTGGTAGTTTAACCCACAGTGATTCTATGGTGGAGTCAGACCCTCTGTCAATCTCCATTCTGCTGGAATTTACCCCTTCTTTAACATAGATGGCCACTCCCCCTCCAACCCGCCCCTCTCTATCCCTTCTATAGAGTTTATAGCCTGGGATTGCTGTATCCCACTGGTTCTCTACATTCCACCAGGTTTCTGTTATGGCTATTATATCAATGTTATCCCTAGCTGCCAAATGTTCAAGTTCTCCCATTTTTGGTCAGAGGCTTCGAGCATTGGCGTAGAAGCACCTGTACAGTGGGTTCTGCAACAACAGCTGCTGCTTTGTTCCCCCCCCCCACACAGCTATTATTTTCAGTAGACAAACTATCACATTCCATTATTCTCCCAGTACTAATATTTGCTATGTCATCTCTATGTGATTCTCTACCCTTTCTAACCTCATTCCCTGTGGATGAGGTGTTCCGAACCAGATGCCACTCAGCTCCTGTTGGCTTTCCCCAAGTTATCAGTTTAAAAGCTGCTCTGCAGCCTTTTTGAGGTTGAGTGCCAGCAATCTGGTCCCATCATGATTCAAGTGCAACCCATCCCTCCTGAACAGGTTTGGCTTGTCCCAAAATGTTCTCCAGTTCCTGACAAATCTAAAGTCCTCCTCTTGACACCATCGCCTCTTATTCCTGTTTCCTCAAATTATCTCTTACTTTTTGATACAGATGGGAAAGGAAAACAAATTTCCCCCTTGCATGCAGCCTTGCACTTTGGATGACAAAATTGGTCGTCTCCCCCCCCCCCCCCCCCACACACACATCATTACCACTTGTTGATAAAAGTTAGGAGTTAAGATCTGTGTCATAAATGTTACTTTAAATAAGCATTTACTAAACGTTATTAATTTCTTAATATTCAAGAGGAAAAGAACCTCAGATGGAGATAACAGTGTAGGTGAAACAGACTGAAGTTGACAGTTTTTCCATCCAGACAGAGGGCTTTGATCACATAGTTCATGGTTCAATCCCTGTGCACCCACCCAACTATGTTAGTCTGCATTAGAATTTTACCTCCCCCCCCCAGAAGTGTCTTTTCAGCTATAACACAGGCAGGGTGGTGGATAGGCAGTATCTGATCTCATATACGCTTGGAATCTATTGAATTTGATCAGTGCAAAAGGTAGAGAACTGTGTTTCAGGCTTTCTGATTTTGCAAACATTTGCCCAATTCCCAAAATTTCTTTATATTTGAGGTAGAAAAAATGATATTTTAAAAAATATCAAATGCAAGATAAATTGAAACTGATTTCTGATATCAAATATTCCAGTTCCTAATATTTGATATCAGTGTGGAAGTTGCACACATTTTTGCTCTACTGTTATTTTCCCCTCAAACAGTACCTGACAGCCTCTCACTGATTTGGGAAATGAAAAGTCATAGACAAAGTCACTCCATAATGAGTAATGATCTGAGAGTTTAGAGGAGTTAACTCATTCCCCTCCCAAAAGTTTGATATGTCCTGTAGAGCTTAATGGATGTCACCCACTGTCTCGTATAACCTGACATTATACAAGTTATTTAATACCTCTGTTCCTGTTTTCCCCTTTCCACTGACCCAAAGAACAGCTGGATATATACAGAAGTTTCAATTCTCACCACTCTGGTGGTTCCCTGTTGTGCTGAGAAAAATACTAATCTTTATTGCCTCGTGGTATGTACTGTGATCTCCTCAAAATGAGCAGGAGCCTGTAGTTAGGAAAGTGAGAGGAGATACACATATCTCAAAAAAACAATTCTAAAAAGAAAAGTAATTAGCTGAATGTCATGAATTAGAATTAAAGGAGAAAAATAGATTTTAGACTTCTGTGGCAATATTTAGTTAAGGACACTAGGCATTTCAGTTAAAAATGGCATTATGAAACAGTAATCACTTTCATTTGGGAAGTGTGGAAAAATCATTGTCTTCCCCAGCCCTCCCTGCCAACCCAATTTGATTCCATTCGCTTAAGAACACATGAAGAGCCATGCTGGACCAGAATAAAGGCAGATACATCCAAAGATGTGTTCGCAGAATGGCCAGCCAGGTGCTGATGGGAAGCCCACTTACAGCATATGAGTGTAACTGCATTCTGCATTCATTTGTGCATCCTCCTGGAAACAGGTACACATAGGCACACCAACTCCGACACTGGAGGTGATGTACAGTCATTTTGAGTAATGGCTACTCTTGGACTGGACCTCCATGAACTTGCCCACTATCTCTTTAAATCTTCTGTACTAGCAGCCATCACTCATCTTCTGGCAGTGAATTCCACAGTTTAACTGTATATTATTGTTTTGGCTTGCATGGCCCACCATAACAAGCAGCACAGTCCTCATTTGTATGGTAAACCTTCGGCACTTCAGATGTTTTGGACCACAACTCCCAGAATTCTGACCCTAGATTGTCAATGACAAAGGTCTGTGGGAGTTGTGGTCCAAAACTTCTGGAGTGCCAAAGGTTCACCACCACTATATGCTATCAAGCAATGCTTGTAGGTTTCCATGGCATGGGAGATATATTAGTGGTTTAACCAGAGCTAGCTTATAGTGAGTTTCTAGGGCCAAGCAGGGATTTGAACCCAGGTTCCTTGATTCCTTATCCAGCATGCTACTTCACTACAATGGCCAGCACAGTCCTCATTTAATCAGAAATAAATCCTTCTGTGGTCAAAATGACTTTACTCCAGAGTTTAGAAGCTTTTTTCAAATTCACATTTCTGAAGGATATCTGTGTAGGCCAGGGCCCCTGAACCCAACTGCAGAGTTCTGATAACCAGAAGTGAAACTGGTAAGTGAAGTGGGGAGAAATCCAAATTAAGGTCTGTGAAATTTTAAAAGTTAGCCCTTGTAGTATGGGGAGGGAAAATAATGGGGTTCAAGAATGGTTGTCAAGCATTACAAAAGCATTACAGCAAAGAGCCAGCAGCTACAGTCAAAATACCATGCAAGGTATGGAGCTAAAAGAAGTGTCTTCAGCAAAGTCCTGGACACCATTTCATATAGCCTAACCCAAAGCTCAGCTACAGGGATTTGGATGGCTGGGAAAAGAATCAGCCATAAGATTTGGCCTATTGGTGTCCATGGAAGAAGGACTTTCCCTCAAGGAAAACTGCTCCTCTTCAGGAGATCTCATAGCATCCTCAAGAGCTACAGAGTAGAATAGGTGCAGCTAATAGGCTGAAGATGGCTCTTCCACCACATCCTATCCTGTTGTCAACTTAGACCTCCACCCAGAGCTCCTGTCCAGGGGTTCTGTACATATGTGTATTCCACATCTCCTATAGCACAGCAGATGGGTTCCAACTATTTCTCCATTTCTCCCCACTTCTTGTTTTCAGCCCCCCTTGAGGTGCCTCCTCCTCTTCCTCCCCCTCATTTACCCCTGGCTCTTTTCCCTGGGACCTAGCTTCTGCCTCATCACCAAGGTGGCTCAAATCACCTCCCCTTGTCTTCTTCCCCTGCTTCCTGTCCCCCTGTGCCCTGCCTCCCTTCCTGGATCTGGGAGCCTCAGTATCCTCCAGGCCCTCTATGGGGTAAAGGGTGAGGGCAGTTGGCTCACTAGGAGTGACCCCTCACACAATGTTCTGGAAGTCTGCCTGTCATTGAAAAAGAGATTGATAAAGTCATTTTTGCCCTTCAATTTCCAGCATTGACTAGGGGATTCTGCGACATCCCAAATAACTGTTCTAAGATGCTTATTGACACTAGCTCAGGCAGAGTACTGCTAGATATAATGGCAGGCTGTATGATGGGAAGAGGTCAGAGAAAAAGCAACCTGAACAAACACAAAAAGAATGGCCCCTGAAAATTCAAACTGTTATGAAGTACTGCATCCTCCTTTGTTGTGTTATGAAGAGTTGTCCTCTACGAAATGAACTGTGCATTAACATATTCATTTAACCTTGCTACAATCTTGCATAATTACATAATCTCTCCCTGTGTTGCTATAGGTAATAGTTTTAACAACTATATCTCTAGCTGAGAGAGGATGAGATACCACTGAGGAAAAGATTAGCAAGTGGTGGGGTTGAGCAAATGAAGATTGAAAAGCTGGGATAGAAGTGGCAGGATGCATTTTTAATAGTAAGAGATCTAAATGAATCAGGAATAATAACTACTTAAATAAATATATGTGATACAGTTAAGGCTGGAAAACTGACACTAAGAATAGTTATGAGGACATACTGGCATGAATATGTGCATTTATAAAATGTCAAACAATGATCACCAAAAGTGGACAGCCTTTGACTGAAACCCTGCTTCTTAAGTCATGCCACATAAGATGGATGACATCACCAGCCACATCTCCCTTCCCTTTAAATAAACAATTTTCAGTTTCTCCCTAAAAGGTCCTGAGGCTCCTGTGAAATCTCTTTTATCGTTGAGAAGGTGTGAAGGGCCATGGGATGGGGGAAGTGTTTAATTTCTGAAAATGTCATCCCAGTGGCATCAATTTCAGGAACTAAACACTTCCCCCTCCACCCCGAGGCCAGAACAGATTCCCCACCGTGAAAGGGAATTTTGTATGAGTCTTGAGACCTCCAGGGGAGAAAGTGGAAATTTTATTTCAAAATAAAAACAACAACCCACCCATCCCCAAACCAAACATCCCAACAACCACATGTCTGGAACAGGATTTCAGCCATGAATGATCATTCAGCATTAGCTGCTCTAAATCATGTTGACCATCTGTTTATAGGGATAGCAAAGGAAGGAAAGAAGGGATTTCCAAGATCTGAACAAAGCAGAATCCACTCCCTCTTTGGCCCAAATAAGCTCGTAACATGGAGATTGACATGGGATTATAGTGACTTCTTCTTTCTTTCTTTCTTTCTTTCTTTCTTTCTTTCTTTCTTTCTTTCTTTCTTTCTTTCTTTCTTTCTTTCTTCTTCTTCTTCTTCTTCTTCTTCTTCTTCTTCTTCTTCTTCTTCTTCTTCTTCTTCAGTTTGGGACTAAGCCTTTCTCACTTTCTTTGCATTCTTCCAATATCTGTTTCTGTCCACAAACTCCCGGATCACCATCAGAATATCAGCAAGAAGGCAGCTCTGTCTTGGCCATAGCAGCCAGACATCAGGTCAGCAAGTCTGATGCTTAAACATCTCCTTAGAAGAAGGTGCAGCTGAAAGTAGCAAAGTGGGTCAGAACATGAAGAGGTGGCAAGTGGTGCTGGGATAAGTGAAGCACCTGGGTTGCCAGGTCTCATTGTGCCGGCTGAAATCTCAGGGAATTTCTGAGCTTCTCAACTCCAGGAAGTTCTGGGAGAAGATGAGTTGATGAGATTGGTTCCAGAGAAGGAGATTGTTTGCTGCTCTCTTTTTTTTCTGTGATGTGACTTTAAAATTCAGGCACTCACTTCCCCATTCCTGGTTAACTCCATGGCTCAGCATGAAAGTGTATGTGCTTAGGTGTTTCTCCCAATGACACATGGGAGCAGGAAATGATGGAGGATGGATTGAAGAACAGGGCTTACAAGGCTGAAGTGCACAGGCTCCTGGAGGCAATCCAAAATCTGATAAACTGAAATTAGAAGATGCAGTACTACCCATTCACATGGATTTCTAATTCTTCCAGATTTGAACAACTCCTACATTGAAAGCCATAGAACACTCATTGTCACCCCAAAGAAAGTGATGGTCAATGACACTGGGTATGAATCAGCACAGTGCAGTGTGTGAGAGAGGCTACTGCTTCCAGTGGCTTTAATCATGCCTCATTGTGAGATGAGTTGTGAAATAACTGAAGTCTGAAATGCAGGAAATATGAAGCACATTGAGGGAATAGGGGATACAAACCATCAGATGGCCTATGAACTGTGAGATGTTGGGGGACAAGTGACAGAAATGTACAAACATGTTTATTTCTGTCTGCTGAATGTCCAGGGGAAATGTTATACAGGTCTTTCCTCCCCCACCCCTCCATTTTAAACCTAATTGTGTCTATTTAATATAAACACATGTGCATTCTAATTCATCTTGCATATTCTCTTACTCATTAGTGGCATACTGCAAATTATCTGATTAAATTATCTCTCAGCTTTACTTTTGCAATATTATAATGGTTAAATGGCAAATCTCAGGATAAGAATTCGGAATAGCTATCTTTTTATATCTAAATATGTGTGGTGGTTCTTGTGACTATAGGTAACTGAAAAAATCAACTGGAGGTACTTGGCACTGGACATTTTCCTTACAGGGAAAAATTTATACTAGACATCTAGTTACGTATGGAAGCTTTGGAAATGATTATTTTTAATTTCTTATGAATGTGTCTTGGGATGCCAATGACTGGTATTGGATTTCCTCCATACATATGCATATGATGGAAGTGCACATCTAACACCTATGACAGTGATGGCGAACCTTTTAGAGACCGAGTGCCCAAAACCAATTAAATTTTCACAAAGTGCCAATACAGCAATTTAACCTGAATACAGGTGGCTCTGAAGGGACGATGTTGGGTGCCCACAGAAAGGGCTCCAAGTGCCACCTTTGGCACCTGTGCCATAGGTTCGCCAAAACTGCCCTATGAAATACTGTATTGGTTCAGCCTAAAGTCATGGGATTAAGGGGGGGAAAGGCTGTTAGTATGAGGTTCGATTCTTAGAAAGAGTGTAAGTGATGAAGAGGGGGAGATGCCGTTGCCAGCTGTACTACTAAAGCCCTTGGTTCATTGGTTTAGGGCAGGCCTGCCCAAAGTCCGGCCCGGGGGCCAAATCCATCCCTTCAGGCCATTTTGAGTGGCCTGCGGCTGGCTGGACCGCCCCTCCCCCTCCTTTGCCCCATTTTTTTAAAAATATCTTCCGCCAACATTGACACCACCAGGAAGCTTGAGGGGCTGGGCAGGCCGGGCAGCTGGTGAGCAGAAGCTTGTGGGGCTGGGTGGGCGGGTGAGGGGGCGGGACAGCACAAGCAGCACCGCCAGGAAGCTTGTGGGGCTGGGCGGGCTGGGCGGCCGGCCAGCCATCGCACGGGCTGCTCCCATTGGCACCGCCAGCAACCATGTGAGGCTGGGCACGTGCGCGGGGGTGGCCGCCACCAACGGCATCTCTGGGAAACTTGTGAAGCTAGGCATGCACGCAGAGCGGTGTGCACGTGGGCCACTGCCACCGGCACCGCTAGGAACCTTGTGAAGCTGGGCATGCCTAGTTTAGGGTTTTGAAGATTCTCTTAAGTCATGGATGCCCAACCCATTTAAGAAAATATGTTGGATTTTAGTCTGCACAAATTGTAGCATTTTGTTGTTGGTATAATGGTTTGTGTTGTCTGTTATAGGAAGAGAATTATTTTGTGAAATGTTGTTGCAAGATGAATCAATTGTAAGCAAATAGCCCCACAGAACCTAAAAGTGTCACACACAGACAACCAGGAATATGTAACATGTATGCCTTTCCTACTTCTGAATGTATTGATAGAATTTATGTGTTGCATGTCAGGTGACCATGGCAGACATAGATGCAACAAACTGCGAATGTGTTACAAAGTTTGTGTGCCCCAGTATGAATATTACTGTTGTACACACAGTAAAAAAGCTACCTAAAACCCTGTAATATTGTTCTCTGCGCAACCAAATATATTTATAATGTTTATAATATATTTATTTATTTATAGTATTCAAAGATAGTGCTATTCTTTCTCATTTTTGAACTGAACTGTAACAGTACTGAATCTAAAACACTGAAAGAGGTGGAAATAAGGGCAAGAAGCAGGGAGAGAACTTGAATTGTTGGGTTGTACCAAGTATCAATGTGATTTGTTGGATAATATTCATTTTTCTCAAGAAAACAAAACATACATTTTTGGCTTTAGAAACCAGTTTATTTAATAGGCTAGCAAATGCTTCCTCTTTACATTTTATTATTCATTTTATGAATTAGCCCTAGTTTACTAGTTTTTAATGATGTCAACATATTTTTGAATACTATTAGCATAGCAATCAGGCCTGTTCTCAAATTATTGAATGGTGTCTTAACTCCCAAAATAAATAGACATGTAGTGGGGAAGACGAGCTGTCACTTTGGGAAAGGTTTAGTGATCTAAATTAAAAGGCACTTCTAATTGAAAAGTATAATAGTGGCAGGATGCAAAGAAATTAAAATCACTTTGAATGAGTTCATGCTGATTTTCAAGAAATGTTTATAGAACTAATACAATTTAACAATGAGCTTGTATCGCTGGGGGAAAATGCACAATCAAATGCAGTTGTGAAGTGTTTAAAATGACACATTGCTTTGCTATGTAAAGCATACTTCGTGGGTCTATGTTTCTGTGCAAACAGAACTAATTTGATCTTTCTAGATTAATGTGTGAGTGATTATTCTTTGGATTTCATACTTTTCTGAGTTATGTAATTCAATTCTCATCTTAAAAGCTGCATGCAAAAATATGTGCACCAGATACAACTGTATATAAAACTGTCTGTATTAGGGAAAGACATATTGGGGAAAAAGTACATATATTAGGGACAGAGACATACAAAAGGCATTAGTTAACCATACTGACTACACGAATTTAAAAATTCACAAATTTTTACTGCTGGACGATGTGGAAATTTTACAGAATAGACTTTGGACTGAAAAACTGCTAGAGAATATATTGGCTGTAAGACGATGAGAGAAATGGGGCTATGTTGACTTTTGCAACGCAGTGCAGCCCCAGCAGAGCTCCAGCTAAGAAGAAAAGTTGGATAAAGAGACCTCCCTTCAATCTCCCCATCCTTTATCCCAATTTTTCCCCTCACACCAGTACCACAGCTGCACATTTGCCCCGCTGTCATTGTCCTCTGCTGCTGCCCCCTTCCTCAAAAGTAAACTGGGTAAACCTAGACATGAGTAAACCACATAAACTTACACAGGAATCTATGAATGACCCAAAGACTTGTGTGGACCCTTCTCAGGGGAGAACAAACATTTACAGCGTGAAGGGAAGGATTGCTCAGGTGAGAGATAAAACAGATCTCGGTGAAGAGAATAACCTTTTAAGTGCAAACCAAACATCTCCAAATTCCCCTTTCTGGACAGGTCCTTAAATATGTGGTTTCATTTCTTTAAAGAGATGCAAGTTTATGTACGAGGCAGCATTTTAATCTGTTGGATGCAAATATAAATATATACATCTTTAGAATTTTTGCTATTTAAGGGTTAAACATCGAGGCCTGTCTATAGCTCATTTCTATAGTAACCACAAGATGGAGACTTTTTTTAATGGGCACCTAATAATTAGAAAGTGCTAGAAGGTATAACAATATAATGAATCAAAACTGATAGACTTGTGGGTTTCCATAGAAACATGTATAATTATGATAATCGGTCCCTGGCGAACCCTCAACATCATATACATTCAGTTAAATGCAATAAACATTAGGCACTATTTAGTGAGCTGTGATGCAAATTAACAGTGTGAGATACAGGGAAGCAATGAATAAAATTGCTGTACAGTTTATCTCAAACTAATTTCCCAGATTGGTTTAATACGTACGTTATGTGTAGATGGGAAGCACAAAAAACTGTATTTTGTTAGTGGCGGTACTAACAATAATAATATGCCAAAAAGTGGGCTGAATTATTTTTAATTTCAATGCTGATCAAGAATTTATGGCAGCACATTATTACATGTGGAATCAGAGCACCAATAGAGAAAAGGATGCAGTGGGACTTTCTTTCTTTCTTTCTTTCTTTCTTTCTTTCTTTCTTTCTTTCTTTCTCTTTCTTTCTTTCTTTCTTTCTTTCTTTCTTTCTTTCTTTCTTTCTTTCTTTCTTTCTTTCTTTCTTTCTTTCTTTCTAACTAACTAACTAACTAACTAACTAACTAACTAACTAACTAGTTGTTGTTGTGAGGTTTTCAGGCTGTTTGGCCATGTTCTGGAAGTTTTCTTCCTGATGTTTCGCCAGACTCTGTGGCTAGCATCTTCAGAGGGCAAGGAGCTCAGGGCCCTCTGAAGATGCCAGCCACAGAGTCTGGTGAAACGTCAGGAAGAAAAACTTCCAGAACACAGCCAAGCAGCCCGAAAAACTCACAACAACTATCAGATCCCGGCCGTGAAAGCCTTCGGGAATACATCAAAATAAATAAATATTCGTATTTTCACTTTTGACCATACTGATGAGATTTCTTCCATTGCATAACAAATGAGTGGCTTAGTTTATAGCTACAAAGCATGTGATTAAGATTTGAGTCTAATCATGGAAAATAATGGAGGTCTTAAAACTAATCCGAGGCTCAGATGATGAATGTGGTAGCAACCTGCATGTACAGGGATGTGTGGTGACACCTGTTTTTACCACTGAAATGTGTTAAGTTCTTAGCTATACAGAGAGTTCAGCAAAGAGAAGAGGGCTGAAGAGCAGTCTCTGGAATACCCGGTCTCTACATTGGCTACATCAAATTTTGACAGACAACTGGAAAAATGCAGCAATTCTATTGGCTAAATGCCATCAGTTAAAACTAACACTTTCAGGGGATAGCTATGCATGATTTCAGTTGGTCAATATACTAGAGAAAGAATATCTATGAAAATATGCTTCAGATAAGCCCTTACACAGATTGCCTAGCTTTCATCAATTGTCTTGGCCAGACAAGTCATTTCAATTTTTATTGAAACTTGATACACAGTCAAACCTTCGTTCCATGTAGATCTCCAGGGCGCTGATCTTCCTGCACATCCTTCTGTAGAAAATGAAGTACGCCCATTGAAGGCCATCACTCCTCTCTACATAGCAACAGTTTTCTGTGTGTGCTTTGTGTGGGTAAAGGGCTCCAATGTTATTTGGAAGTGGGCTTTCCCTCTCTGCTTGCATAAGAGATAATGGATGCTTCAAAGCATAAGGCTTGCTTCTTCATACAAGTACTTACTGAAACTCTTAACTCAGGGGTGCCCAAACTTTTTGTAAGGAGGGCCAGATTTGGTGGCTGAGAATGTGTCAGGGGCCGGTTGCTCCCCGACCCTGCCACCCCACTGCAAGCCCCACCCACTGACCCATAAACCCCACCCACTGACCCACAAGCCCCACCCACTGACCCCTTGCAACCCCACCTGCAGGAAAGAAGACGGGGACCAAGGGAAGGAGCGAGGAAGGTGGAAACCAAGAGAGGAAGGAAGGAAGATGGGGAACAAGGAAGGGAGGGAGGGAGGGAGGTGGGGACCAAGGGAGGGAGGAAAGAAGGAAGGTGGGGACCAAAGGAAGTACAGGGAGCCATGGCCACCGCAGGGAAATGTGTGGGTGAAGGAGGGGGAGGGGGGGCAGGCCAGCCACCCGCGGGCAACTCAGAATGGCCTGAAGGGCCGGATTTGGCCCCAGGCAAGACTCTGGGCAGACCTGTATTAACTGATCTTTTAAATACAATAGCAGGTGATGGAGGGAAGTGTAGAGGACAGTTTCCTGTTCTAAAGCTGCACTTGCCTTGAAAATAGAGAAACCATTATGGAGGGGGGGAATCAAAAATGAACTTTGTTGGAAGATCATTTCATGTTCCATTTTGGGGTGGGTAGGGTGGCTTTTTTGGTGAGATTGGGGGGCTGACCAGGGTGGGGGGGAGAGAACAGGCTGCAATGAAAACAGCCTTGGAGGGCACAAGCTTTCCCTCATGAGGTGGCATGTCGAAGCAGGGCCTTCTCGGGGGTTGCACCCCAACTCTGGAATGCCCTCCCTACCGAGATCCGCCTGGCGCCAACACTTTTGGCTTTTCGGCGCCAGGCAAAGACTTTCCTATTTGGCTAGCATTTTAATTAGATTATTTGGTTGGACACATGAGCAGCAGGGTTTTATAATTAATAATCTGTACTGTAAGTTGTTTTAACTGTATTTTATTTTATAGTTTTTAATAATTTTATTGTTTTATAGTTTTTAATACTTGTATGCTGCCCATCTCTTGGTAGTGGGGCGGCTAAAAAAAAAATCTTGTAAATAAATAAATAAATAAATTTTGCCCATCTCTCCTGTAATCAGTGCGACAGAGTAAAATTAAGTGTAAATTCTCAGCACTAGATATGAGAATTTCTAAGGGATGAGGGTGACCGTCAGAAGAGAAGGCCTTTATAGGTTTGACTGACGGCAGTGTACATGGCGTAATATGATACTAATGATCTGTAGAGAATGTAGTAGAAGATGTGAGACATAAGACAGGCAGTGGGTTATTGTTTTTTAAACGGCTAACAGGAAATGTAGAATTTCAACCTCTTCCTTAATCAACCTTTAAAATGAATTATTTGGACATACATAGAAACAGACAAAAGTCATATATTTCCAAGTAATATTACAGATGCAAGTTTTTAGTTCTGAGATGGTTCTACCCAATTTTCATATCTGATGGCAATTTTTAACTTTCGTATGCATTTTTCTAGAAATTTTTCTTGTATATTTGTATCTCCTTAGCTATCTTTTTGTGTGCAGCATTTCCTAATACAGACATTTTTCTACCAACTCTTTGAACAAAGAATGCATTATCACATTTAGAGATGAGCACAGAATTATCCCACTCTGATAATTGTGCTGAGATAAGCAGGGATGGGAAGTACTGTATATACTCGAGTATAAGCCTGGTTTTTCAGCCCTAATTTTGGGCTGAAAAAAGGGGTC
The DNA here is from genome assembly GCA_029282475.1 of Phrynocephalus forsythii. NCBI lineage: Eukaryota > Metazoa > Chordata > Lepidosauria > Squamata > Agamidae > Phrynocephalus > Phrynocephalus forsythii. The sequence goes on from JAPFRF010000003.1 coordinate 78,901,051, forward strand.
CTCGGTTTATATGCGGGTCAATACTTTTAGCCACTGAGGCAAGTTTGGGTCAGTGGCTAAAAGTCATTTTAAACATTGTGCACCACTTCTCCTGACCTCCCCCATGTTTAAAATGACTTTTTAAAAGGTCATTTTAAAACAATGTTTAAAATGACTTTTAGCCACCAACTCAAGCACTTGCCTCGGTGGCTAAAAGTCATTTTAAACATCACACACACACCCAGCTCACAAAGGAGGAGTTACCAGGCCCTGCTGCATTTCCCACCCTAGGCTTATACTTGAGTCAATAAATTTTCCCAGTTTTGGGGGTTTAAATTAGGGGTCCCAGCTTATACTCGGGTCGACTTATACTCGAGTATATACGGTACTTTCTTTGTGGACTACAACTCCAGAATCCCAAAGCCAGCATGGCTTACAAATGCCTGCAGATAAGTGACATAACTTTCTTCCTTTCTCCAGGAAGTGTGATCTATTTCACCTGCATTTAAAATGTGGACTGTCTCAGATTTTCAAGATGTGACATATTCAAAAATGGTTTCCCATTGTACTAACAAAATGTAGCTTGTGCTTTACCATTGCTTACTGTGAAAGTTCCTGTACCAGTGTTACCTTCCACTTCTGCTGCTGCCCAATAGAAGTGCTCTAGGAATTTCAATGTCCTCATTTATTTATTTATTTATTTATTTATTTATTTATTTATTTATTTATTAGATTTATTAGATTTGTATGCCACCCATCTGGCAAAATAAAAATAGCACAACATAGTCCAACAAACTTAAATCAATAGGTGCTTTTGATGGGAACATTAATTCTGACCTCTAAAATCTGCTGGCAACTTAAATTCGGACCACAGATCGTGGGGGTTTGTTCTGCTTTCTGCAGTCCCACCCTTCCACACTCCATTGCTCCTGTCTGTGGTGAGGGGAGGGAGAAAAAAAGGGAGAAAAGAATGCATGCCCACCTCTGCTCACCTCCATCTGCCAGAGCAGCCCCGTAGGGATTCCAGGCTGTTAAAGTGGCGGCGGGGACAAAAAAGCAAACAGAAGGCGAGGAGAGCCCATCATCCACAGCTTTATAATCCGCATCAGAATTTATTTTACCTCCAGAGACCAGGTCTTGTAAAATGCGCTGGGGCGCGCTTAGGTGGGCGTGGTCGTACTTAATTGTTTTTAAAGTCTGCAGCTGGTGGGAAAACAATTTTAAGCTATGCATCTGGGAGCCCTTTGCCTCAGATTTTAGGGGTCATGTAAAAACATCCTCAGTCTTCCACCCTGAGTGTCTCTGCTAGGAGTGCAGACCTATACTGGAGTCCAGCCTCATGATGAAATTACTTTTGGATTCCCCAAGTCTCAATTAAAGTGCTCATTTAAGACAGAAATATTTTGTGGACCCAATGAAATTCCATCTCTATGTGGATATTCTTCAGATTCTAATAGAATTGCATCTTTTCTTAAACTGAGTTTTTTTTTAGCTGAGGCATTCTTAAACTGAGGTACCACTGTACAAATCTTTTTGCATTGCCTTTCCTTTACCCTTTCTCTGACACCAATTAATTTGTTATGACTTATAATGAAATATTTTGTGTATCACAACAAAAGCCTCCAATTTAAATTTAAAAAGGGGCTAGATTTATTCATTACATGGCTCTAAATTTATTTCTTACAAAACAAAAATAAATAACACTACGGTGTATCTAATGGCAGATCATAATACTGGGTTTATTCTTTAAAAAAGAATCAAAGCTCACACATCAAAACTCAAAATTATTAGCGACTTGAAATTATGCCAAAAAAGAAGAAAAAGCTGAGGAATATAATTGCCATTGTAAATGGAGGTGTCATATTAAAAAGAAAGAAAGAAAGAAATGTGAACAGTAATTATTCTAATAGGGTGGTAAATATACAGATAAACTTTCAACCATTATTCAGTGTGATTACTATGTTCTTACTATTATTAGAACAAATTTATTGCAATTTTAATAAACTGCAGATTCATGACTACAGCTTTTACTTCATTGGTACTGAGGTTTTGCTGTAACTTTATGAGATAGTTTTATTATGGTGTAGTATATTTTTTGCAGTGAAGGGATCCTGGACCATACTAGCAAAAAAAAAAATAAAAAAATAAAAGTAAAATTAGAAAAGTAGTATAAAAGAGAGAATGTGTAGACTTTATGTGACTTCATCCATGCTAAGCCATCAAGATAAATGTTGGTCTCAAACCCCAGAAAGCTACTGCCATTCACTGTGCACCAGTTTCCCTCAACATGGGCCCTATTCAGCCATCAAGAGACCATGTAGAGTCCATTGACACTGCAGACAGCATACTGGAACCTTTCCACATTGTTGCCTTGAACAAAGAAACTATTTTTTGAATAGAAGGAGACTGTTGTATGCTGAAATGGGAATTCTGGCTCGTCTGAAGAAGCTACCAGTGTACAGTAGCTCCTCCTCAGATAGTTGCATTTCTGTGTTCAGTGCAAGAACAGAAGTGGTGGGCTTAGTGTGTTTCCCTTAATGTGTGTGGGCTCTACATGCTTCCTTAGCAGGCAGATATAGCCACAATGTCCATCAAGTACTGATAGTTGGAGTGCAGTTCTCATCAGCATAGACACTGGTGAAGGATGATGGGTGTTGTAGTGCAAAAACATCTGGAGGTTGGGGAAGGTTGATATTGTAAGCTACAGAGGGACCAGTGTCCTGATGGGTACATATCATTGGTAGAGATGGGCACGAAACACCAAAATGGCGTCCGTTTTTGTTATTTGGGCCCCTGGGGCCTGCTTCGGATCTTTACCATTATTCAGGCCCCTGGGGCCCAATTCGTTGTTGTTGTTTTTATTTTCGGACCCGGCGGCATGCGGGCAGGGAGAGCGTTCCCACGGCGCAGGGAGCCCTCCCAGGGCTGGGTGCTGCCGGAGCCGGCTGCAAGCCTCCTGGGAGAGACATCCCAGGGCCAGGCCAGGCGCCATCTCTTTGACACCACCTTTGCCCCTCTGAGTGCAGATGGGCGAAGGGGGGACTCGGCTTCCCCGCGCAGGTCATGATGAATGAGAAAGAATGTCCTAGCATGGTGCTGCTGGCCTTCCTGGTCCAGGCTTCCGGCTTCCTAGTCCAGTTGAGGGGGGGGTCGAGAAGGGGCTGCGATCCGGTCTCCGTGCACGGATGCCAGATTGGAGCCCCGTCTCGCAGCCCTCCACCCCACAGCCTGACAGCCCAGTGGGCTGCAGGCTCTGGGGTGGAGCCGGGAAGGAAGGGGCTGGAATCCAGTCCAGATCAGAGCTCCTTCCTTCCCGACTCCACCCCAGAGCCTGCAGCCCATCGGGCTGTCAGGCTGTGGGGTGGAGGGAGGCGAGAGGGGGCTCAGATCTGGCCTCTGCACATGGAGACCGGATCACAGCCCCTTCTCGACTCCACCCCAGACTGGACCAGGAAACCAGAAGCTGGAAGACTGGACCAGGAAGGCCAGCAGCACCATGGTAGGACATTATTTCTCATTCATCGCACGGCCATTAACGAAAATGAACAGAACTGAAGAAAATTTTCTTGGTTCTGTTCGGTTCAAGCCTAGCCCGTCCAAATGGTCATTATTCATACCGTTACATAATGGTACAAATAACGGATAACGGTAACAAAAAAGGTCATTTAATGCCCATCTCTAATCGCTGGTATACATTTTAAAATTCACTTTTACCACATCTACTGAAGTTGTTCTTCTGAGCAATACTTCCTGATGAGAGACCTAAATGAAGACCACTCATTTGTTATCTTGCTGAATTAAGATTTGAGCACAGACAGAATCTGACTTTTATGCAAGTGACGAACCTTTGGACCTTCAGATCTCATAATCCTTATCACTCTCCATGCTGGACATGGCTGAGGGAAGCTGAAGTCCAAAATACCTGAAGGACCAAAGCTTTCCCACCCTCCCCTACCAAGCCATTATGCAGCTTTGAGAAACAAGTTTTAATTCATATTAAAGAAGTGCTCTGGCTGTGTGTGTGTGTGTGTGTGTGTGTGTGTGTGTGTGTGTGTGTGTGTGTGTGTGTGTGTGTGTGTGTGTGTGTGTGTGTGTGTGTGTGTGTGTGTGTGTGTGTGTGTGTGTGTGTGTGTGTGTGTGTGTGTGTAAGATTCAAAATGAGCCAAAGCAGGGATCTTTGTACATTACTGGATTAAATACTGAGGGGTTCAAGAAGACCTACTCAGATTAGTTAGGTGCCCCTACAAATAAATGAAGTTCACTTCTATATGTTTAGGGCTAGTTAAAATGCAGACATTTGAAGACATATACTTGCTGATGGTGACAGATGCTGTAACAGTGCTATATTTTCCTGTAACTGGGAGTTGAGTCATGGCTACTGGATTTCTTTTTTGAGAGATAGAAACGTTTCGCTGTTCATCCAAACAGCTTCATCGGTCTGAATACAGCTAGTGCAAGATACCTTCTTATAGTCAGCTTGACCTCTTGTCCCCTGGTCTGATTGGCTCATAAGATGAACAAAGCCTGAATAGGCTTGTTAGGGAGACATTAGTGTCCATGGCCTTAAGGTAAACAATGGCCTAAGGTGCTGAAACCCATCAAGAATGGGTCGTTAGCTGTGACCTGGTGGTGAAGGCTCCATGATTTGCCTGGGTACTTTGGAAAGTACAGCCTGATAAGTAGCAGATAGACTATGCCGGAGCCCACCACCTCTGTTGAGGGAGGGATTTTCAATGCTAACATGAATGGCTTCCCTTACTCCTCTCTCAAACCACCTCTTTTCTTTGTCTAATATGTGTACATCCTCATCTTTGAAAGAGTGGCCTTTTTCCTTCAAATGGAGGTGTACTGCTGATTCTGGTCCTGAGCTGTTACCTCTCCTACGTTGGGCCATTCTTCTGTTTAATGGCTGTTTAGTTTCTCCAATGTAGAGGTCTGAACACTCTTCACTGCATTGGACTGCATATACTATATTGCTCCTTTTATGGTTTGGTATCGGATCCTTTGGGTGGACAAGTCTCTGCCTTAGTGTGTTCATGGGTTTGAAATAAACAGGGATGTGGTGTTTGCCAAAAATCCTTTTAAGCTTCTCCGACACTCCCACCATGTAGGGAATGACCAGCTTCTTCCGTCGGGTCTGGGTCTCAGACTGATCCCTTGTTCTTCTGGGATGGCCCACTGCTTTGTTGAAGGCCCACCTTGGATATCCACAGGCCTTAAGTGCTGTCTTCAGGTGCCTGTCTTCCTTCTTCTTGGCTTCTGAGGAGGTGGGGATGCTCTCTGCTCTGTGGCTTAGGGTCCTGATGACTCCTAGTTTGTGTTGTAATGGATGGTGGGAGTCAAACAGTAAGTATTGATCTGTGTGGGTGGGTTTCCTGTAAACTTCTACTCCTAGGCCATGGTCAGGTCTGATGATGACTGCACAATCCAGGAAAGCCAGCCTGTTGTCTTGGGTGTCTTCCCTAGTGAACCTAATATTAGGGTCCACTGCATTGATGTGGTCTGTAAAGGCCAGTACTTCCTGCGTCTTTATTTTAACCCAGGTATCATCTACATACCTGAACCAGTGGGATGGTGTTGTCCCTGGGAAGGTGTTGAGTGCCTTCTTCTCCACTTCTTCCATGTATAGGTTTGCTACAATTGGTGACACTGGGGAACCCATGGCACAGCCATGCTTTTGTCTGTAGAAGTCCCCTCTGTACATGAAATATGTGGTGTTCAGACACAGGTCCAGGAGCAGGCCTATCTGGTCTGGGTTGAGGCGGCTTCTGGAGGTGAGGGTGCTGTCTTCTCTTAATCTTCTCTTTACCATTATTAGCGCATCAGTGGTGGGTATGCTGGTAAAGAGTGATGTAACATCAAAGGATACCATGGTTTCTTCTGTATCCAGTTTGAGCTCCCTGATTTTAGAAACAAACTCTTCTGAGTTGTGTACGTGGTGGTCCGTGTGTCCAACCAGTGGGGCTAGGATAGTTGCCAGGTATTTTGCGATGTTGTAAATCACTGAATTTATACTGCTGACAATAGGTCTGAGGGGGATTCCTTGCTTGTGGATCTTGGGAAGTCCATAAAAGCAGGGGACTGTCTCTCCGGGATATAACTGGTGGTAGGTCACCCTGTCAATTGCGTTTTCCTGCTCCAAGAGTTTTAAGCATTCTATTACTTTCTTCCTGTAATTGCTGGTGGGGTCTCTTCTTAGTTTTTCATATGTGTTTTGATCATCTAAAAGTGTGATAACCTTCTCATGGTAGTCCACAGTATTGAGGACGACAGTGCACCTTCCTTTGTCCGCAGGCAGAATTGTGATGCTCTCATCCCTGCTGAGGGATGTCACAGCATTTCTCTCTTGGCTGGTGAGGTTGGATGGTGGTGGTTGAGCACTGGACAGTGCAGCAGAGACTTTTATCCTGAGTAGTTCTGCTTCTGCTGCTGGCAGATTGTTGCTGTGAATGGCTGATTCTGTCGCTGTGATGAAATCCACAACAGGAACCTGTTTGGGTGTGATGGCAAAATTTAGGCCTTTGGATAGGACCTCTCTCTCTGTCTGGGTGAGTTCCCTGGACATGGACAGTAATGTCTCCCTAACGAGCCTATTCAGGCTTTGTTCATCTTATGAGCCAATCAGACCAGGGGACAAGAGGTCAAGCTGACTATAAGAAGGTATCTTGCACTAACTGTATTCAGACCGATGAAGCTGTTTGGATGAACAGTGAAATGTTTCTATCTCTCAAAAAAGAAGTCCAGTAGCCATGACTCAACTCCCAGTTAAACGAACCTGGATGACTGAGAATCTTCACAGACATATTTTCCTGTACTTCTTCCAAATCTGTACCATATTCTTAAGGAAAGGGATTTCTATCTTTTTATAGTACTCTTATCTTGTTGAATGAAATATTGAACACCTAGTTAATTATACATATCTGCATATGCTGAGCATTTTAAAAACAAAACTGCCATTTTGGGGGTAAATTTACTTTTCTTCCGATTTTTCTAACTCCATGTCCTCCTTTTTGGGGGCAGTGGAAACAGCCAACCCACCCACATCCCAAACACATGTTTTACGTGAGCAGAGCTACTGGTGTTAGGAGAGGGTTGAACAAAGAAGCCCAAAGAAATTTTTTCATTGGGCTAGAGGTCCACTACAGTTTAAAAGTCAATAGTGTTGTGTGCACCGTCCATCTCAGGTCAAAGCTTTTCCACATTTCAGTTCTTTTTTAAGGGTTTTAAATGACTTACCCAGCTCCATGTTCTCACAATGCTTCCAGTAATGCCATAAATGTAATACATTTGTTACATTTGTTTTAATTCTTCCACATTTGTGAGAGGCAAAAAAGTCAACTGTTCTTCCCTAGTATTAAATAGCTTTTGCAGAATTAATCCACACCAGCCATTTTTAAAACACGCTTCCCAAGAATATCTTCCACTAATGGGAGTCTGATAAAATAAAACTTTCATGTAATTCCTGCGGTTTTATAATAGACAGTTATAGGGAACCTTTTCTTTTCATTAAAAGAAAGAGAGCTGAATCTTGAATGGGAACATTTAGACATCTCATATTTTAAAATACCATTCTGATTTGGTAAAGCCTTTGTTATGAATCAGTTATTTTTCACTGAGAAGACTTAAAGCCCCAAAGTTAACATATTGGATTAAAATCATTTACCATGCAAATGTTCCTGCCTGGCCTGCTGCATCTTTTTCAAGACTGGTATTACAAATTGCTTGAATCATTGCTGGACCATTCTTTCATTGGTCATTTTTGAAATATATTTTTGTTCCTCTGCAGAGAACAACAACATGGAAGATCTTTAAGGCCTAATAATCCCTTGACATGGTCCCTCTGATATATCTGATAAAATGGACCTTAATCCACACAATTGGTTACACTATATGGTGCCACAAGATTTTTCTATGTTTTTGCTATAAAAGATTCATAGGTCTTTCCCATTGAAGGTTGAATAGCTAGATGGATGTGGCTAAATGTGTGTGGTGGTGAAGTTTGCCTCTTCTTTCAGAACCCTCCAATGTTTAATGCCCAGAACAGATACAAATTCCCTTACCCTAAATTAATCTGCATGTTGAAGGAATAGTGCTGAGTAGAACCTTACAATAATGCTGAAGTCAGGCTCCTCAGACTCAAGTGGGATACTGCATTCATTGTACATTTTTAAAAGTGTGCTTAATACTTACTACTCCTTTTTCTTGTGGAGGAAGGGAAGCTATATCATAAGGATTCAGATCTATATAAGGATAAGTGCAGGGAGACGACACACTACCCCTTCTTCCTTATATTTTACAGGGTCTGTAATGTTACATTTTAAGTGAAACTCATTCCATTTCTCATTATTTCTCAAGAGCCTCGTGGTTGTTATCCTCACTGTTGTTCCCAAGGCACAAGTAATTTGTTATGTTGCATGTTGTTAACACTTTGTGTTCTTGTCACAAAAAGGTTAGGAAAATACAGGGAAATACTCTCTGGTTCTCTCTAGTGGCCAGTATTGGACCTTGGAAATATTAATTAAAAGCTAAATGCCAAATCAAAGAATACATTCCTTGCCATTTAGGATTGATAAACAAATAGCATAAAATCTGAAAAAAATGCTTTCAAACTGCTTCTAAAATGTCTTAAAACAGGAAACTCAGAGCCATTACTGAGATTCATCTTGAGTGAAGTGACTTAAGAGTTGGGAAAAGAAGCCAAAGGACCACCAAATATACCATCAAAAGATTCCAAGTGGAGCTGAATAGTCTTTTAAGGAAATTAGAGATGGGCACGACCAGGAAAAATGAAGTTTTGAGTTGTCATGTGTCGGAGCCGGCCCGTTTCGGCCCGTTTCCGTTTGTCGCGAAATTTTTCAAAAATTTGTCATTTCGTTTGTCGTCTGTCATTAGTACTGGTTTAGGGGGGTAGGGTAGCAGGCTACTGGAGGCACCTCTCTGGGGTGGGTGCCTCCTCTGGCCTGCTACGAAGGGAAGGCATTTAGCAGGCTCCTGAAGGCACCTCTCTGGGGTGAATGCCTCCTCTGGCCCGCTACAAAGGGAAAAGGAAGGGTACATGACCGTGTAGCCATTGCGTACCAAGTGGCACTGGCAGAGGCACCTCTCTTTTGGGTGCCTCTAGCTTACTAAGAAGGACAGCATACTGGCGTACAGAGTTTTTTGGAACTTTGGACTGGTGAGCGAGGTGAGAGAAGAATGCCTCTGCTGGGCGCCCTCTGGCTCACTAAGAAGGGAAATGTACTTGCATGTAGTGCAATGCGAGTACAGATCTGGCTTAGGGTTGGGGTTAGGGCAAAGGCTAGGCTTAGGGTTATTACGGGTAAGGTTAGGGTGAGTTAGTGGGCTGCACCTCTGGGTGCCTCTGACCCACTAAGAAGGAAAGTGTACGGGTTAGGGTTAGGGTTAGGGTTAGGGCTAGGGTTATAGTGGGCTTTTTATGCCCGACTGGCACATCCCAGAAGTCTCAGTCAAAACCTGGCCAAGTGGCCATGCGATTGGTGGAATGGCTCCAAAAATTTGCATGGTCCCATCCCATGGCCAGCCCATCATTGCGCAGGTGTAAAAAAATAAAATAAAAATAAAATAAAATAAAATCAATGGGATTGGAGACAGACGTTTATTGCAAGAAAAACCCACTGCTGCTACTGTAAAAATTCAGGCAGTTAAAATACCTAATTTTCGCATGTTTCTGTGTGGTGCTTTGGTGGGTTTTTGGACCACGATTTCAAAAAAAATATTGCGGTCTCCATTTTGGATCCCCGTGCACCGCATGGCATGGCAAGACAAGGATGCCCCCCACCAGAGCAGACCAGGACAGGAGAGGGGGGGAGGCCGGGGACCCCCCCCCAGAAACCACCCCTCTGGTAGGTGCCCTCACTCAGGCAGGCATATTTTCGCCTGCTTTTTTGGCCGGGAATTGGGTTTTTTTAAAACTTTTTCTGTGCCGCTTGGCATCGCGCGATCGCCGCGATGCCATGAACGACAACGACAAATCAGACCCAATTTTTCTTTTATTGGTTCGAGTTCGGGTTCTGACGGCTTAATTGTCATTACCATTTCCGTTGCGTAACGGAAACGAGGAACGGAAATAGAAATGAGAATTTTGTCAATTCGTGCCCATGTCTAAAGGAAATTGATTATTACCCCCCATGTCACCCTGTTTGCACCTGTTTCACACAAAAAACACTATGGGATGGATTGAATCCATTGTGTGCCTCAAATTCAGGAAATCTGTTTTTTTTTTTAATTTACTTTGAAACTGCTATGTTAAAATGGTTACCCCTTGAATGAATTCACATAGGGCTAAATCCTAAATTAGCCTTACCAAGAGCAGAGCCTTTGGTAACAAATTAATTGGTCTTGAGTTACTTGTGACTAATGATTCTCACTCATATCAACCCATTCTATTTAAGAGCAGCATTGCATGTAGTCCAAAGCATTTTGGGGTTTTCTTGCATTAAGGTTTGGGAGGGCAGTAGAGAGGTCACCAATGCAGGATGGGCAATCTGATATAGAAGCACTTGGACCTTGATCAAGAGTTCATTCTCTTGCACTACTCAGTTTCCCAAGGTTTTGTTCAATACCCTATACATCTTTAAAAAATTAAGCGGCTGGTTGATCAGAATTCTACAGAGCAATCTCACTTTTAAGAAACTATGAGAACAGATTTTGCTTTGGAGGGAAAAGAATGAAAGTTGTACTGTGTTGTTCTTGCGTTTTTGTTATATTTTCTGCCTGTTGTTAATTTAGGCAAAGCAGAACTGAAAAGTCCTATTGACAAAATCTATTTATTGCAACTGTGTGTGCAAGGCTCTTCCTTCCTCTTTTAATTTGCTGAATTCAAATGTTACATTGCTTTTATTATGTCATAAAGATGGAGTTTTAGATAATTCAGATAATGAATCAAATACTAAAAGATGATGAATCAAAATGTCTATGTACATTAGTAGGTTCTGATGTCCCTCTGATGAAGGGAGGATGGAATTGTATACATTGTATAAAGGGTGGAATTGTATAAATAACTTTAAAAGTCTGTCTTGAGCCATCATCAACAATTGTGGGATGCTGCAGTGCAAAAATGCTGCGGAGTTAAGAAGCAGGAACAGAGGAGACTGGAGAGCAGATGGAGGTCAAACCGGATGGCATTTAATGAGACTGCAGTTGTCATCCAGACTAGGCGCTATTCTCAGGCGATCAGGGAGGCTAAAACATCTCATTACTCCCTGAGAATTGGTGAGGCCTCGAACTGCCAGGCAGAACTCTTCAGGGTGGTTCAGGACCTCACCAATCCTAGTCTGACTCGGCCTCCTCCTACTGAGTTCAGTAGTGACCACTTCGCAGTCTTTTTTAGATCGAATATAGAGGCCATCCGGACTGGTTTTGACTCCGGTTGCACTAGTCCTCCCTCGCCATCTCCAGTTGCGGCACCCCCTCGCTCTCCTCGATTGGTTGAGTTTGGGCCTGTCTCCATTTCGGAGGCCTCCAGGGCAATTGCCCATTGCCGGCCCGCGTCCACCCCCTTCGATCCCTGCCCAGCTTGGCTCATAAAAGCGGCCAGGGGGACCATGCCTGAATGGGCTGCCATCATCGCCACCACGTCCTTCAGCGAGGGTTTTTTCCCTCCCGTCTGAAGGAGACAGTAATTAAGCCCATCCTTAAAAAACCAGGCTTGGCGACGGACCAATTGGTGAGCTACTGTCCGATCGCCAATGTCCCCTTTCTGGGCAAGGTTATCGAGAGGGTGGCCGCGATCCGGATACAATCCCATCTGGAGGAACAACATTGCCTTGACCCATGCCAGTCTGGCTTCAGGCCCGGCCGGGGGACCGAGACAGCTTTGGTCACGCTGCAAAATGACCTAATCCGGGTGGCTGACAGGGGTAGCTCTACCCTGTTGGTTCTCCTGGATCTTTCAGCGGCCTTTGATACCATCGACCACGGTATCCTACTGGACCAGCTCTCTCAGGTGGGAATCAGAGGCACTGTTCGCATTTGGCTCCGGTCCTTCCTTGAGGGTCGGCCCCAGTATGTGCAGCATGGTGAAGAGTTGTCAGCCCTGTGGACACTCCCTTGTGGTGTGCTGCAGGGCTCGTCTCCCCCCCATGCTGTTTAACATCTATGTAAGACCGCTGGCGGGGGTCATCCGGAGTTTTGGAGTCTGCTGTCATCAGTACGTTGATGACACGCAGCTCTATCTCTCCTTTTCCACCTCTGCAGTGGAAGCTGTCACGACCCTTGACCGGTGTCTGGGGGCGGTCATGGCATGGACCAGGGCAAACAGGCTTAAGCTCAACCCCGAGAAGACTGAGGTTATGTTCTTCGGGAGTTCCCTGTCCAGTTATGGAGGCCCTCTCCCCTGCTTGGAGGGTGTTTCCCTCCAGCTGGAGGAGAGGGTTAGGAACCTGGGCGTGGTCCTGGATCCAGTGCTATCCTTGGATGCCCAGGTGGCTACCGTGACCAGGTCCGCTTTCTTCCACCTGCGTCAAATAGCCCAGATCCGCCCCTATCTGGAAGGGGACTCCCTGAGAACAGTAGTACAGGCACTGGTGATCTCGAGGCTGGACTACTGTAACGCTCTTTACATGGGGTTGCCCTTGACCCTCCTCCGGCATTTGCAGCGGGTACAAAATGCAGCAGCCAGGCTGGTGGCTGGAGTGCGTTGCTATGACCACATCACCCCAGTCCTGGCTCGCTTGCATTGGTTGCCCGTTGCGCACCGGATCAGGTTCAAGGTGCTGGTTTTAGTTTATAAAACCCTCCATGGCTTGGGCCCGGACTACCTAGCAGAGTGGATCGCCCAGCGATCAATCTCGGCTCGACCGGTCCGGAAGTCGCGAGCGCACTCGCTCCGGGTCGCCACCCCAAGAGAGGCCCGGAAAACCACCACTCGTAATCGGGCCTTCTCGGTGGCAGCCCCTTCGTTGTGGAATGCTCTTCCGAGTGATGTGCGCTCTGCAGAGTCCCTGCTGGCCTTTCGAAGAGCTCTTAAAACCTTGCTCTTTCGAGAGGCCTTTGGCGACCATGTTTAATTTATGCAGTTGCTTTTATTTATTTTTTTTATTTTATTTTATTTTTCTCTCCCCCCTCCCCATCATTTGCCACCTTTGTCTATTCTGGAAAGCTGGTTGTGCAGCTATTGAGCCTTTTCGCTAGCATGGTTAGGGCGCTAGAAGTGGTTTTAATTTGTCTTTTTCATTATTGTATTTACAGTCTATTGAATTTGTCTTTGTATGTTGTACTGACGACCATTGTTCGGTTGTCTATTGGAAGCCACCCAGAGTTCCTCCGGGAAGATGGGCGGGATATAAGTGCAATAAATAAATAAATAAATAAATAAATAAATAAATAAATAAATAAATAAATAAATAAATAAAGCAGACTGAGTATGGATTGCGGCCATAGTGGGGAACTTGGTAACTTTTCTATATCCCAGACTAGAAGGTAGGGTATGTGTGTGTTAGCTTTGGCTTGCTCATGTCATTCATTTCATTTATTATAGTTATGTGCATTAATAAAAAAATTAAATTTACCTTAACATAACACATAATAAATTACAAAAATTCATTCATTGCATTGATTTTGTTGCAGGCTCATAAAATCAATGGTGTTTCATTATCCAATTGTTTCTATCATTTGCATGTGCATTTTGCTCCTATTTCATTTATTTTGCCATTGTCTGCTTCTTCTGAAACAAACATCAGATAAATGTTACATCCAGTCTTGTGGATTCTTATGTTCTAACCATTGTCTCTTGCACATTTTGGTTCTCCCTGTTGTAAATTATGATATTTTTCATGACTCAGATTTTGTTCTCCAATTAATTACTTTTTATAGTCTGTCTGTCTTTTAGCCTATAACAAGATGCATTAATTTCATACACAGTACATTACTTTCTTTTCTAAAGCAGTGTGGCTAGCAAGACTGTAAGTCCTCAGACAATATAAGTGTGCTTAATAATTTAGAGTCTTTCTCTCATCATACAATTCAATATCTTGCTTGAGTTTAATCACTGTAGCTGTATATTGAGTTTGGGGATGAAGGGACATTATTTGGCAATGATTCTCAAATCTCTTTTCTGATCCATATGCTATAACACCTTTTGATTAAATAGGCATTTGTACTTTATTATTATTTTTTTTAAAAAAACCCTTCACGGGTTATGCTACCATGTTTATCACCAATGAGCAGTATTTGGGTCCTTTTAGCTATAGCCCTTAAATCTTACTCATTTTCTTGCTTCAGTCAGCAGCCTCTGTCCCTCCACCTCTCTTTTGTGTTTGTTTGTGCTATGATCTTTTGTAGAGATGGGCACGAATAAAAAAATGGTGTTTTGGTTTTTCATTTGTCATTGAGAGGTCTGTTTCGGTTCGTTTCCGTTTGTCGTGAATTTTTGGAAAAATTTCGTTACCGTTTTTAGTTTTTTCGTTTGTCGTTTCTACCTGCTTTTTGTGCGATTTTTAAAGCATTTCCGTGCGCAGGCATCCCCCAATGGCCCAGACCAGAGGGAAAACACTAAAAAAAATGGATGCTGGCAGAGACACAGTATAGACTAGGTAGGCAGGGAGGCTGCAAAGGCAGCGGCGGGCGTTGCCCAGGGTGCAAGGCAGCCGCAGAGTGACTGCACTGCGGGGCAAGGGAGGGTACTCACCGAGAGATACGCAGCACGCACGCACACAGAGAGGCTGCAGGACTGAAGCTAGAGTCGCAGAGACAGCAATCCCACCCTAACTCCCACCAGAGACTGCAAGGAGGACAGGGGCTGCCAGAGCTTTTTATGCCCTCTGTGGCTGCCAGACCTGCCCAGTCTGCAACCTGGGCATGCTATTGGTTGAACATGATCCCATCATATGGCTTGCCTCCATTTTGTGGCTAGTGGCGACATCCATTTTAAAGAGAAAAGAAAAATACATCGCAATGGGAGAAGATGAAAACAAACGTTTTAAGGACCCCAACCCCCCTGGTAGGTATTATCAGACAATATAAATAATTATCGCTGTGTTTTTACGGATGTCCAGGGCATTTTTTAACATTTAAAACAGCTCATTTCATTGCACGCTGCCATTAACGGAAACGAAACTAACGACCACAATTTTCACGGTTCTGTTCATTTCGTTTCATTTTCATCACAATTTTCGTTTGTCATTTCATTACGTAATGGAAATGACAAACGGTAACAGAAACAAAAAAATGTTCGTTCCGTGCCCATCTCTAATCTTTTGAGCCATTTTTTTAAAAAAATTATAGTAATCTAGCATATTAGGGTATGGCTATAACACAATGTACAGTAGGACCCCGGTATCTGCTGAGGATTGGTTCCAGGCCTTCCCATGGATAACGAAAACTTTGGATAAGAGAGAATGCCAACCTTGCAAAAAACTGCTGTTTTGTGACACTAGCTTGCTTTATGGCTGCTGTTTTGCGACAGTAGCTTGTTTTAGGGCTGCTGTTTGTGATGGTAGCTTGCTTTGTGGTTGCTGAATAGAGATGGGCACGACTTAGCGGTATTCCCATTCCCATTTCCGTTACTCGTATCCGTTACTCTACGGAAACGGTAACGGGAATTACTCCGCCAGACTTCGAGCTCGAACCGACAAACGAACAATTTGGTCTGATTTGTCGTGCTCGTTACTTGCATCACGGCGATCGCGTAATGCCAAGCGGCACAGAAAAAAAGTTTTTAAAAGTTAAAAAAAAAACCGATTCCCGGCCCTAAAAGTAGGCGAAAACTGTCTAAGGGCACCTACCAGGCCAGAAGGGTGTTTTATTTGGGGGGGGTTTCCCTGCCCCCCTCTCCTTGGCTATTGCTACTGCTGCGCTGCTGGTACCAGGCTGGGAGGGCGCATCCATTTGCCA
Source organism: Phrynocephalus forsythii (assembly GCA_029282475.1). Taxonomy (NCBI): domain Eukaryota; kingdom Metazoa; phylum Chordata; class Lepidosauria; order Squamata; family Agamidae; genus Phrynocephalus; species Phrynocephalus forsythii. Next base: position 78,916,882 of record JAPFRF010000003.1, read on the forward strand.
TGCAGTGCGGGAGATCCAAAATGGCGACCGCAATATTTATTTTGAAATCGTTGCCCAAAACCCCACCAAAGCACCACAGAAACATGCGAAAATTAGCTATTTTAAATGCTTGAATTTTTACAGTAGCAGCAGTGGGTTTTTCTTGCAAAAAAAAAAAAGTCTCCGTTGATTTTATTTTATTTTATTTTATTTTATTTTATTTTATTTTTTTACACCTGCACATTTGCAATGATGGGCTCGCCCATGGGAGTGGACCATGCAAATTTTCCACCAATCGCATGGCCACTTGGCCAGGTTGACCACAGAGACTTCTGGGATGTGCCAATCGGGCATAAACAGCCCACTAATCGTAGCCCAAACCCGAACCCTAAGCCTAAGCCTAACCCATACGCCAGTACACTGTCCTTCTAAGTGGGTCAGAGAGGCACCCAGAGGTGCACCCTAACCCTAACCCTAACCTCACCCGTAACTAGCCTAACCCTAGCCCTTGCGCTAACCCGTCTTAACCCTAAGCCAGATCTACTTGCATTGCACTACATGCAAGTACGTGAGACACAGCGGGTGCAAAGAGTCTGCCAGTCCGTCACTTGTGGCTCTGACTGACTCCTGCAGCTCCCTCCAGGAGCCCGCTACCCCCAAACCAGTACTAACGACAACAAAAAAACAAAAAAACGAACCGACTAATTTTTGCGAAATTTCGCGAAAAACAGAAACAAGCTGAAACGGACTGCCTCCGACACACGACAACTCGAAAACGTCATTTTCCCTAGTCGTACCCATCTCTATTGCTGAATTATTTATTTAATTCCCCCCTGCCAACCATAGATAACTGAATCCGTAGTTAATGAACTATTGCAGGGGTGCCCAAACTTTTTGTAAGGAGGGCCAGATTTGGTGGCTGAGAATGTGTCAGGGGCCGGTTGCTCCCCAACCCTGCCACCCCACTGCAAGCCCCACCCACTTTCTTTAAAAAAACATGGGGGGAAGGAGGGGGAGGGAGGGGCAGGCCAGCCAGCCGTGGGCCACTCAGAATGGCCTGACGGGCCGGATTTGGCCCCCGGGCCGGACTTTGGGCAGGCCTGAACTAGTGGATACAGGGGTCCTATTGTAATGCTAATGGTGTCCCTGTACAGGGCGCTCAATAAGTGACCGTTTGATAGGGTGGTGATCTATATAGTATGATACTAGAATTCTTTCACCATGACCCTCTTGTCTTCTCCAAAGGCCACAACACAAGCAGGGATTTCTGGAAGCTGTATAGTGAATGGAGGTTGTACATAGATGGCATCTGTTATGTACCACATTGAGCAACGGTGGGCCTGGAAGCTCATCCTATTCCTTGTATTTATGGATGGCTTTTCTTCACATCCCTTGGTCATCTGTAATCCAATTGGATTTGTGTACATGGTTTTGGAATGTTTTGTCACAACTTTATTTTTAACAAGCGTCTGGCAATGTTAGTCATCATATCTTCCATTCATTCCTTTGTTAATCCATGGCTATTTGCAGCTAACCTACACGTAGCACAAGAAAGATAAGCATGAGAAAGGAATATCTGAACCAGCTCACTGGTCCAGAAAGAAAGCAAGTACAGTAGGAATGATAAACAAGAAATGGAGAAGGCCTTTCTCATCCTCATCCTCCTTTGCTGGGTGTGGTGAGGAGAGGAGGTGGCCTGGGTCCTCCACCTATCCACCCAGTGGCTCCTTCCTGGGTAGGACAGCTATGCGGCGCGACCACTTTCACTCCTGCCACCCCACCCCCACTATTCCTATTGCCACCCTGTTAACTTTGGATAAAAGCGTTTGTACTTATATGTGGATTTCCATATCTGTGGGGCAGTCCAGAACCAATCCCCCATGGATACAGGGGTCCTAATATATATTTATATTTAAATTATCAATATTATTTCTGGTTTTACACATTGAATAGAAAGTGATAAGCATAATGTTATGCAAATTATTACTTTCTATTTTTTTTTCCTTTGGTGATATAAAATCATAGAATCAAATAATCATGCAGTGGGAAGGTACCTACAGGGCCATCAGGTCCACCCCCCCTGATCCAGGATAATTGGTGGTTGTCTAAATTTATCTTAAATGCCTCCAGTGTTGGAGCACTCACCACCTCTTGTGGTAATCGGTTCCATTGTCATATTGCTCTAACTGGAAGTGTTTCCTGATATTCAACCAAAATCTGGCTTCCTGTAACTTGAATCCATTGAGGTGTGTCCTGCTTTCCTGCCTCTTTATGAGAGCCTTTCAAGAATTAGAACTGTACTATCATATTTTTCCTCACTCACCTTTTCTCTAGGCTCAGCATGCCCAGTTCTTTCGGTCTTTCCTCATCAGAGTACGAGGACACTCACGTTGTGCAAGTGGAACCGAAGGACACAATGCACTACAGACTGGTTGCTGGAGATTTTGGTTCAAGACACATATGTGGTAGAAAAACTCACCACTTTGGATCCTACCTATAATTTTTATTTTTAGGAAACTGTGCATAAAGAATGTTTAAAATCATAACTCCAATATTGAAAAATATGAACTATTTTAAGATTTGCAAATCATTTAAGTGGGGAATATTATTGTATTGTATTCTATGTTTGTAAGATGGAAGAATTGTATCTCCTCCTTATTTTCAGTTGCCGAGCCGTAAGGGGAAATGTTTATCTAGAAACCTTAAAAAGTCTTTGATTAATAACAATGGGAATTGCAGGTATTTAAATCATTCCCCTGTGTCCCCTATATTGTTCAATGAATCCATTATAAACTTATTCTGATGTACAAAGGGAAAAATAATTAAAAAGTATAAGGACTACTGAGCTGAAATTTAGCTCCCCTGAGCTCAAACTAAGATGCCTGCAGTATAATTCACAGTATAATATTCATCTCCACTAACAAGAGGAATGCACAGAATAATGATTTTTATTTGTTGTTATTCCATGCCATCAATTATAATTCATACTGCTTCGAGGTTTACATTAGAGGATGTGTAACTGTATGGAAGCACAAAACAGTAAGAAGCTGATAGAATAATAATGCCTACCTTGGAAATATACTTTCACAGCAAGCATACTCTGTAACAGTAACAACCTGAGCCACAGAATATAGAAGGGCCTTTGTGGGATTTAATGCTTATAATTGCCACATGGTTTTGCTGGGCACAGCACAGGTTTGCATCATAGGCCCTGTGCTGCCTGAAACACATCTCTGGGTCATGTGGTGGGCACACTGTGGGCTTCTGGGCCTTGGCGGAGACTGGCTTCTGGAGGACCAGGAGTGGCCTCTGGAGATGGCTCCAGTCCTGGCGCTGCCTATCTATGGCTTCTGCAGCACACAGTGGGCTTGCACCAGACCTCCTAGGCTTTGGCATGGACCGGACGTGACTTCTGTCAGTCCAGAATTGGCCCCCAGGGCTCTCTGCGGGCCTGGCAATGCCCAGAATGGGCCTCCAGGGCATCCAGTGGGCCCGTTCTAGGCCTGGCACTGACTGGAAGTGACTTCTGGATCACGTAGTGAACCTGCACTGGGCCTCTGGAGCTTGCCCCAGGCCTAGCGCTGCCCATCCATGGCCTCCACAGCACACTCTGGGCAGCGCTGGGCCCATGGTGAGCTCTGGAGGCTCCTGTGGCTCCTGGCCAAAGCAAATTTCCCCAAAGGAAATAATGGAAACTGGGACTCTAGAATGGATCAGGTAAGTTTCCATTATTTCCTATGGGGAAATTTGCTTTGATATACAAGTATTTTGGTTTGCATGCATGCTTCCAGAACAGTTTATGCTCGTAAACCAAGGTACCACCATATGACACTTGGCCTCCAACCGCAATGTAACTACAAAGCATAAAAAGTTGATTTATGCAACAATGCATCACACATATAGACACACACATATAAAGAACATATAGGTTAACTCTACAACCTCCTTTTAACTATATCAGCTTCTTGGCTGCTATGTGAAGCTGCCAGGGGCTGTCACACTCCCAAACATTATACAAAGGCTGTCTCCTTTAGCTCCTATTCCTGACTCCAGCCAATTATTATATTGCTGCCATTTTACTGTTAAGAAAATCTGTTATGTACACACCTTTCAAAGATGCTTTCTCAAGTTATTCTGGACCATAGTAATTTACCACACTTGTCTTGGCAGCTTCCCAAAAAATCACCACAATGTAATAGCCGCTTACTCTCTTTTCTCTATGTAGATAACTTCAGATTATTATATATTCATACACCCTATAATAATTTTCTAACTTACTTTCACTTTGGGATCAAGGCATCTGTAATATTCTGAATGCGTTGGGAACATTCCCATTCACAAATACCATATGCTTTTACTTTAAGAGAAGCTGACTGGATAGTTAAATATCTACTTGTGGTGTCAGAAGTTGGGAATTCAGTCCTAGGAGAATGAGCCTGTATGGGTACCGTCAGAAGAAGTGAGCTGTAAACTATTTTTCGGTATCTACCTAGAAAACTCTAGAATGGGGATCTGTAGGTCAGAATTGACTTGAAGGAACCCAAATATTATTTACATTAAGAAGTCTTACCTCTCCCCCATAATGGGTTGTTAAGCCATATTCAACTTATGGCACCCCTAAGAAAATCTATAAGGTATATGTATTTATTTAAGGAATGTTCCCATCCCTTGTTAAGTTCCCATGGCTGAGCAGGAATTTGCACCCAGATTTCTTGAGTCCTAGTTCATCACTCTGTTTACCAAACCATACAAACTGCATTGGTAAAAACAATGACATAGCAATGCTCTCAGGAAGAAAAGAGATGAGGGAGCCAGCTAAACCTCCTGTAAAAAGGAGTTCTATAACCTGGAAGCAGCCACAGAGAAAGCTGTCTCATGAGTCCTCATACTGTATTTGTCAAAGTGTCTGAGAGAACCTGCTCCCCTGCTGATGTTAATGTTCATAAGGGTTTGTATGAAGAGATAAATCTTTCAAGTACCTGGACCTGAGCCATGGTGGGGTTTAACCGCCATGGCCACTGCTACCCATGGTTCCTGGAAAATACTACTGGCTCTTGATTTACTTAGTTCTGAGTAAATATGTATAATAGAATCTGAGGTCTGAGTTCAGTATCAGAGACATTCATGTAGGCTACAGCCAAAGGATGGGGCCAAAGGAAAAAAGTGTGGGGTAAGAACTGTGAAACTGTCAGTAACAAGGAAAGGCAGTGTTTTAGAATGAGAGAAAGCTAGTGCAGGGAAACTGCCAAGTAATAGGGTTGCTGGGATCTGGGAGGCCTTAAAGAGCTAGATTTAACCCCCCCCACCACGGGATCAGAGAGTCCTCAGTATTGATGGATATGATCAAACTACAGTCCAGAAAATTACTATTTAGGTCTCTATCTTTCAGAATCCTGGAGCTAAAATAACCAGTAGATGTTCCACATGAAGGGATTTTGGACATCTTTTTTTTTTAAATTAATCACAGTAAGAATATAAGAACATCCTTGCTGGAACAGGCCACAGCCCATCCACTCCAGCATTCTTTCTCACACAGTGGCTCACCATTTGCTTCAGGGTATTACCAAGCAGATGTCTTCACCTGCTTATGAATCCTTGCAAATGGCATTGAGAGATATCCTGCCTATCTCTCCAACCCAGAGATTGTCCTTAGTCATCCACTGATACCCTTGTTCTCCATTGATACTCTTGTTCTCCATGAACTTGTCTCAACTTTAATTGTATTTAGCCACCGGTCATCCCCCAAAAATGCAACTAAGATGTAAACAAAAAAGTGATAATGACAAGTATAATTCTAAACAAATGTCTAAAATCATCCTGGTAGGTTTAATTTTAAAAAGTTGAATTAAAACTGAGGAACAAGCTGAAAGAGTTAATATTTAAAATGAGATAAAAATAAACAGGACTCCTGAATTACACTGGAGATTTCACTTTCACAAAAAAGTATAGTAACTTTTAGCTGCCACAGCAAACAATCTGGCCATTATTCAGAAGTTCTACTATTATATCCTGGGGTGATTTATTAGCATATTGGCCAACAACGTAAGAGAAGAATTTGTCCTCTGTTCCTTATATAAGCTGCAGTTCATCATGCAATGTATGATGTCTTCAGACTGACTTTCACCAATAAACATAAATTCATAGTGATAGGGGAGCATTTAATATATCCCTTCTAGATAAACAGATGGTATAACCTGATACCTTAATTCAGCAAAAGCCCTCCAAATCTGGGTGTGTGTTAATATTTGGAGATAGTTTGCCATAAAATGGTTTATTTTAATCTTTCCAGGAGACCAGGAGAGTCCTAAATACCCCACTCTCTGTATATTTGCTAGCGCTCTGATCAAAACTTAAGTTTTTGTTTTGTTTTGTTTTTGGAATATGCTATCAAATCCCCCATCAAGAAACAGAAATTTCTTATGTGATTTTGGTGCCACTGTGCCCAAACAATGGTTGCTGGAGCTACCATTGTTTGACTTTACCATATCACACAAATCTGAAAAAACAACAACACAACAACAACTTCAATTAATCTGAATGAAGTTAAGTTGGGGTTGTTTTCCATGAATCATAATTAAGGTTAACTGCAGATTAGAGTTTGCATGATATGCTAAACTGCAGTTCTTCTAAAAGCTATAATGTACTTACAGGGAAGGAGGAAAAGGCTGCATGATCCCACTAAGAGACTTGCCTCATTTTTGTTATTTTAAATCATGGCTTGTTGTTATGTCCAAATACAGCCACCATAAACAGGGGTTCTTTCAAGCCCTTCTGCCCCCTTTCAACAAATGATATGTATCTTTCTCTAGCCATTGTCTGACCTTACAGTACAAGAGGAAATTTGTACTCTTAGTCCAGGGGTCCTCAAAGTTTTCAAACAGCGGGCCGGTTCACCACGCCCCAGACACCACTGGGGGCCGGACCACAAGCAGATGGGCAGGGTGCAGGAGGAGCAGTGGTGGGGCCTCAGGGCCATGGAGGGAGTAGGAGATCTTGCCGCAGCCTTCCTGTTTTAAATTGCCCCACTCGGCTGCACCCGGCGCCCTGACCATCTGGGCGGTGGGTGGGAGATGTGGGGGGGGGGGACCTTGCCGTAGCCCTCCCACTCTGAATGCCCCACTAGCCAGCATGCTGATCATCTGGGTGATAGTTGGGGGGAGTGGAAGAAGCGACATAACCCACTGCTTTGAACTGCCTCAGCAATAGAAGCAGCTGTGGAGGCTGGCTTGCTCGCAAAGCAGGGGGTAGGTGTGTGTGGGGGGTTGCAATTGGTCCTGGGGGCCACATTTAGGACCTTGAGGGGCCGCATCCGGCCCCGGGGCCTTAGGTTGAGGACCCCTGCCTTAGTCGTTTTCTGCTATCTGCTAAACTAGACTGCTTAAGTTTCCAAGAGCCTGGCAAAGTTACATTTTTGACAACAAGTCCCGGGAATCCTCCAGCCAGCATGGTCAATGGTACATTACCTTTTATCCCTTTATAAAGTTAGAAGCCATAGAACGATTGGGATACAATGGTGGCTGAGATGTTTGCTTTTCATCTCATGTAGTTTGTGACTAAGGTTTTGTTCCGAACGTCTTTAGAAATGCTTCCATAATCTGTTTATAAATCCATTTTAGCTGCCTTAGCATAAACAGAAAGTGGATGTCCTTGCAGCTGCTGCAGGATCCTGGGGGGACCGTGCGGTTGAGTTTGGATACAAATTTCAAATCCATGTATTTGGAAGCTGCTCATTTCTGATAATAGCTTGGCTGCAACATTTTTCTCAGCATGAGCTACCTCAGGATCCAGTCCTACAGAAGAACTGTAGTTAATTTCAATAAAGGTAGCAAACACATAGGAAGAGTAATAGAAGGAATAGTGTCCTGGTATCCTTTACGTGTCTTTTGACTGAGGATGATCTTAAAAATCTACTCATATGGCAACAACACTTGTATCAAGTCCAGTTGTGTGAACAGATACAGTGATCGGAAAAACATGTTATCACGTCTGTAATCATATCATTGCTTGAATTTTAATGAAGGTGAACTTCTGTTCATTAGGTTTTGATCATGTTTTGAAGATGTTGTACAGCAGTGTAAGCCCCTTGCTGGCGATAGCAGGGCTTTATAAATAAGTTATTAATTATTATTTATTTAGATTCTGGAAGGGAGCCACTTCAGAGGCAGAAATAATCTTCACTCTCAGAACTGCTTTCATGGAAAAGTCATTTTAGTGGAGTATTTAATGTATTTTTTAGCTGTTTTTAATGAGACTTAGCAGCTGGAAGCAAGAAGCAGTACTAGAAACACATGACCCACCAGTTCCCAACAAGCTTTAAAGAAGTCTCAGGTTGGTGGTTTGTGGGTTGCTGAGTGAGTGACAACTTTAGGACTACTGTTCAGACTATGAACTACATATTATTTAAAGTCAGACTGCTTTCATTCTATTTTCAAGGTAAATTACCTTAACCAAATGACCAAATGAATCAGTGTCCATAACCAAACATTGGCCTTATTCTCTCAGCAGCATCTCTTTATTGTCACTGGTGAAGCAGTTACCTAAGATCTCCATGTAGAAACAGATATCAGTCTTGTCCAAGGGTGAACAATTGCAGCCCATTAGGTATTTTCAGATTGCAGCTCCCGTATTTCCTTACAACTGGCTGTGCTAAAGGGAATTGTGGTCCTGAAAAAGCTGGAGCAACACATTTGCAGAATGTATAGCCTGGCTCAAGAGGTAATGGGAACCCACCATGTGAACATGCCTGGATGAGCCTCATGGTGACAGATACGTACAACTTAGATGACCCTCTTCAAGGTTTTTCTAGAAGCTGTACATGTGGATTTGTTAAGACTAATAACAGGATGCTTCCCACCTTCTCCCATACTTTGAAAATGTGCATTGCAGAGGAGAGTTGATGGTGAGACCCTTGATCTTAGGCATATTTTCAGTTTTGACACGGCCTGGGATCAATTGCTAATAGTACCTTGCTGAAAGGATGGAAAATTATTGGCCACAAGATGAAGAGCAGATCTCAGTGGTAAAGAAAATGATATTTTTATCTTCATGTCTCCCCATGAGTGAAAAGAGAAGATGTTAAACTCGCCAATTGGATACCAGTGTCAAATGACACAACTTGAAAAAACAACTCTTTTGAATGACAACTTCCCAAAACTTGTTGATTCACCAAACATCTACTGATTCAATGGGTCTAGTTGTAGCTTACTATTGGATTTCAGCCAATGAGTGCTGTGCGTGTGAAAAGATTTTTTTCTGTCTGAAAAAAAATTTCTGAATAAAGTTAGAGAACATTGCTTTTGGTACAACCAAGGCAAAATGTATGAGCTTATATAACAGCCTCTTAAAAGGTCCACAACTCTTGAAAATCTTAGTTACAATCAAGAGAAGTCTCAGAGCATTATTCGACCCAATGGACCCTGCCAATGTCCCTGCCCGCCCTTTGAACAGGAGGCATCACATACCTTATACAGTTCTATGTGAAGTATGTGATGTGCCATGACATTCCACATGGTGTTTCTATTTCTTTGCTTTGAGATGGTCCCATAAGATGGGGAATACAATTTATAGTAGTAAGGTTATCTGCTATGACTTCAAATTATCTTTAATCTTCTAAGCTGGATCTAGGCAAGTTGCGTAGGAAGAAATGGGGAACTGATTAATGGTATGTTAACTTTGATGAATTGGTGGAAGGCAAATCTGTGACTTCAGAAAATGAACAGTAGAAGGAGGAAAGAGATCTCTGGCCAAAATTCAGAAAACAACACATCTTATTCTATCAGACTTCATACTCGAATACTTCGATCCTATGTATTCAACAGACTTCTCTATGGTGTTGAAACTTGGACCCTTATAGACACATTATACAGGAAGCTGGAAGCATTCAACATGTGGACATACAGACAAATTCTGAAGATATCTTGGACAACCAGAGTCACTAATGTGGCTGTATTACATGAATAAAAAGTTAGAAATCCTCAATACTATGTAAAGTGAAGAAAACTGCAGTATTTCAGACACATAATGTGCAATAAGAAATACTATCTTCTGCAAGTTGTCCTTCAAGGAAAAATAGATGGGAAGCATGGCCCCAGGCATACAAGAACATTCTGGCTTAAGAACTTAAGCCAATGGTCTGCAGTGAGCACAACTGCTTTGTTTAGAATAGCCTTAGATAGAAACCAGTTCAGACTACTGATCGCCAACGTTCTATGAGGACATGGCACATGAAGAAGACGAACACAATTTATTCTGCATACCCAGCAAGACTCCCAACCCCAACTACAAAACAGCAGATCATCAGCATCCTAAGGGAGCCCTTCAGATGTTTGGGAGTACCACTATTATCCACTACACCTAACTTGGTCATGGTTAATCAGAGTAATATTACCCTCTGGGTGGTTTGGCCTACAATATCTATTGCTGTTTTATCTGAAGTCATGTCAGAACCAACTTCATACTCGAAGTTTGTGAGATATATAAGTACTGTTTCACCAGTTCCATATTCCCAGTGAGCTTCCATAACTAAGTGGGAATTTGAAACCAGGCCTTCTGAGTCTTACTCCATAAATTTACCCACTACACCACACAGGGTACCCACAACATCAATTACCCTTCCCTGTACACCTAGCTGATGACAGTGGTACTGAAAAACATCTAAAGAGCAATGGATTTCTCACCCTTGGTATACCAGCAAACCTACCAAGTTTTCAAATAAGATTTTTTTCCAATCCCTCTCTGGAGATCTCATGAACTGAACTTGAGATCTTTTGCATGGAAAAACATATACTGTTCCATTCAGATGTAAACTAATACTGTAGTTAATACTGGTAGTGTAGGAATTTTTGTTTTTTAATGGAAAATGGATTTTTAAAAACAACAAAATGGGTTTTATTTGACCCGTACCTTTTAAAAGATAAGGCAAGTGTCAGAGCTTTGTTTTCTAAAAAAGTCTAAATTTTGATTTTTAAATCTGTTGCTTTCTACCTGTCATTTTTAAAAATATGAAATTTCCTCATAAAAATATAAAAATAAAATATACATTTCATTCATATTCAACTTTCTTTTAGAAACAGAGACACACTCAGAGAGAAATTTTATCATGTGTAGGCCAGACGTTCACCAGGAATGAATCTCATATCAATGCACAGTGAGGGTCACAGTGATATTTCCAGTGTCTCATGTAATTGCCATAAGACAAGAAAATGTTAACAGTTCACGTTGGTTCAACAGCTTTTGGAAGGTAATTATGTATGGCAATAATCTATATGTTTAGTAATAGAAGGGAGAGGCCTCTGAGTACAGCAGTAGATAGGCAACCTTTTCTGTGCAAAACCACATCTGAGTAGGACTTGGAGTCTTTCACTCTGGGTCAGCTATACAAGTAGTCAGACAAACCAGGTCTTTTCTATTTTTCAGGCCTTTCCAATGGCTCAAATGCAGAGACTCTGACTGGGCAAATAGGATAAATAGGGTTAAAAATGTTAAATAATGCAGAAGCAAATAATTTACCTCAGCATGACCAGTACTAGTGTAGTCAATGGTGTAACTAAGGAGGGACAGAAGAGTGTATTTGCCCCAGGGTGTGCAGCAATCTGGGGGCACCTGGAGGGAGAGCAGGAGGAGGAAGCCATGTGTCATCCCGCCAGCAGTCCTCCTCTCGTCCCGCTAAGGCTTGGTGATCCTTTGTTGGGGGAAAGGAGGAGAGGAAAGCAGGTAATGTTTTTTTCCAAGCAACAACTCTGTCAATTGCTCCCCTCCTCCTTTCCTAAGGCATTTTTTAGCCCGGAGAAAGGAGGAGAGGGAAGCATGCGACTGAGGTGCTGCTTGTAAAAAAATCCAATCACCTGCTTCCCTCTCCTCCTTTCCCCAGACTAACAATTGCCAAGCCTTAGCCGGGGATATGAAAAGGGGGAAGCATGCTACGGAGGTGATGCTTGGAGAGAGACAAAAATGTCTGTTTGGCGCTATCTGCACGCTGTGTGGTTCGCACAGGAGAGCCTTAACTGGAAACAGACCCACAAAGAGGGCATGAGAAGGAGAGATCCTTCCTCCCCTCTCCCACTGTTTCCCCAGGATCTGCCCCCCCACTGGGTGGGTGATACATGGTTGGGGTCAGTTTCTAACTATGCTTCTGAGTGTAGTGCTAGGAAAACTGCAGATAAGAATAGAAATGTTCCTCCCCCCATCAATTTCATCATGAGTATATTTTGAGTAATAGAAGATACAGCACATTCTCATGTTAAGACTAGTGACTAATCTTAATATCTGATTATCTCTTTTGAACTCAGCCTTATACATTTTGATCTGGCAGATCTATGCATAACAATGAAAAAAAGGCATTTTCTTTGTACCTGCCTGAAAATGTTGACCTCCTTGTAGAGATGGGCACAAATTGGAAAACTGGGGATTCATTTTCATTCGTGATTTGTCAACGTTAGCAAATCAGAAATAATTAATTTACAATTTGTTCTTGGTTTAGTGATTCATTTTTACCTTTAAAACCATGTAAAACACCCCACAGGCGTATCCACAGAAGCTTCACCTGATTCACCTCTACAATCCCTCCAAGTTTGGTGAAGATTGAATGTGGGACATAAGATGGTATGTAACTCGGCTTGGGGAAAACCCAGTTGGGGCATTGATTCAGATGAATATAATGTAAATATAATTTATATAATTATTATAATTTATAATCTAAATAGATTAATTAGTGTTTTTGACATATTTTGACATAATTAGCGATTTGCTTTTAATTTGCTTTGTCCCCATCTCTACCTGCTAGAGATAGATTTTACTCAGAGTTTATCATTTGACCCACCAGTCTCAGTGCCCCATTCTTTCTGAGAAAGTTTCATAAACCAGACACAGAGCTAATGACCACTGTAACTCAACAGATTCCTCATGATGACTGGAGTGGGACAGTAGCCTATAAAAGTATATTTTCCAAAATTTGTAATATATTGAACAGAAATATCGGGTTAAGAACATTTAAATATTGTTTGCATAAAAGTGGCTACACTAATTTACTTATACATAGGGACATTTTAATTGTTTTTACTGGCAGTTCTTTGTTGGGAGAGCTGTTTTCTTGATTCTGAGCATACTAATTTCCTTGTGGGAATCAGATTATCACCAGAAGCTTAAACCTAAATTCCTTCGTGTTTGGTCCAAATTTTGAGGTGCACTTAAAGAGATAAGATGACAGAAAAGGGCGGTGAGTTCCCTGGAGCAGTTTTGTTTTCACATCCTTCAGACATTTTAACTGGTACACAGCAGGAGGTGAAAGCAGTCAGCAAATGTGGGTTTCCATTTTGTGTGGTGGTAAGAAATGCAAGAAGCAAGTATTGTTATACATCTGGGCATGACTTCCTTTGCAAAGGTTTCAGATTCACAGAAGTAAATTGCAGTACACTGGTTATTAACTGAAATCAGATAAACCCACCCCAAGACCAATGTCATTTTAAGGAGAAAAATTGCTCAGATGGACTGACTGGAAGAACTCTTGTTACAAGATAACCTTGCTTCTCAGCTCAGTTACACAAATCCCAAATTTGTTTCAAAACTGAAAGCATTTACATGTCTATCTTGATATGCAAACGGCAGCATTTTTCAAAAATGGAAACATTTAAAATGGAGAAAAATGGATGACAGATCATAGAGCTGGGAATAACAATACCACTGAAACTGAGTTAGTTAGTTATCTTTATTTACGGTCAAAGACCAAACTAAAATAAATACAAGTAGCAAATATACATAATTATCAAATATCCATTTCATAATAATGTTGAAATTTATCCATAAAATTGATAGATCAAAGCTACAGATTAAAATTAGATCTGGTTCACAGTAAAGCAGTTATAGAGATGTCCCCTTGGGGCAGAGAAAAGTACCCCAGCTGGCTGCATGGGTAAGGCATTTGGGAATCACTAAGCCTCTCTATCGGAGTGGGGAGGCCCTGGATGGAAGGAAATGAATTCCATAGCCCATATACTCAGGAAGCCAGCTTGGTCTATATCTCTCCCCCAGATCAGCCAGGAAGCCTGTGAGAGGGGGTTGCAGGACACAGCTGCCTGTGATAAGGCTTTTATACCCCAGCTACATGACCAGCCCAAGACCCTGCCACTCTAGATGAGGCTTCCAAGGAATTCACCCATGGCACATAGGCCCCGTCTCCACCCCTTGTGATGCTTGGTTATTGCAACTAATAAAAAGCCTTGTGCCCAGGCTAGCAGTCAGGAGCTGCTGCACAATGTGTCCATGTGTGGTCAATCCTACACATGGCGCCCAAGCAGGGACTTCCTAAAGCCAGGCTGACATATGGGAAACCCTGAGACTGACTGAGATGCGAAGACCCTCCCAAGCAAGGAACCAGCACTACCCTCATCTAACCTCACCCAACAAGAGGCCGCACGGTGCACCTACTCATCTTTGGATCCCTATAGGAAAGATGGGAGCTATTTTTTCTGAGGTGGAAAGCAGAATTGACACTGGGCTTGAGATTTTAGTAGAAAAAAACAGGGCTTTGCCAGACATGGGGAACCATAGGAAAGCATCTTCAGGCAGAAGCTTTCACTCAGACCTAGGACACGGCTTGGGGATGCATGCCAGGAGGAGAAATTGCTCCCCTTTGAAAATCACTGAGGCCACTCCAATTGTTGTACAGTGTTTGCCCACCACCCAGAAGGTGGGATCATGGCGGCAAGGCAGAGAAGAAACCCAGAAAACAGTTTCAGGCAGAGACCTTTCCCAGGAACAGAAGGAGAATAATGGCATGTCAGGAAAAATGCCCGAAAGGCAGAAAAAGCCAGTAACAGAATCCCCAGGGAAATGGATGAAATCGGATTTCCCAGGTTTTTCCAGGCAAAGAGCTAAATGAGGCTCTGCTCCAGAGAGCAGTCTCAAGCAGAAACCTCCCCCAGGAAGGGATTGAAACAAGAAACCATGCCCTGCCAGTAACTTTGCTTCCAAGAAGCCAGGAAATGCAGAGAGGCCACACCTTGGGCCAGGTATCAGGGACACAGGCTCTGGAATCCATTCAGCTAGGAGATTTTCCTGCTCTGAAACTTTACAGCAAGTTTCCTCAACTGTGCTTCAACATTCTATTCACTACCCCACACCAGCCCTCACAGCTAAGCACATGAAATAATCCTTGCTGGATCAGGGATCTACCCTAGGTTAAACTAAATGGCCCACAAGTAATCCATGAAGGCAAACAACAGCTGGAGGTATACTAACTTTCAGGTACAGAGGAGTCAGTAAGACCAACAGGCAATTATACAACTAGTGCTGTTCATTCAAGTTAAATGTTCTCCACAGGAGAGAGCTAAAATGAGAATATCAAGGATTAAAAGAGAAGCAAAGTGTTTTGCTTATATACCACCCCATACCACTTCAAATAGTGTCTGGGTGGTTTTAATTACAGTATACAGGCTACACATTGCCCCCGCCCAGCAACCTGGGTGCTCATTTTACCGACCTCAGAAGGATGGGAGGCTGAGTCAGCCATGAGCCAGCTACCTGGGATTGTACGCCAGGTCGTGAGCATGGTTTTAGCTGCAGTACAAGCATTTAACCACTGCGCCACGAGGCTCTACTTTTATAAAATATTTAGTATACTGTACATGAAATGATAACTATAGTCCAGAGAAAGAACTCTTCTACTCTGCATGTAACCCACAACCATATGATTCAAAATACAATATGTGGAGGTCTTCAAACATTTTAAACTACTGTTTTCTAAACAGAATTAAATGAAATATTGATATATCACCTCAACTCTAAAAATCTGCTTTCTCAAAGATAGATTAAAGCTAAATATGTAGTAAACCTAAAGAAGGTCCACATGACTTTCCTTTGAAGTATTAATGTTCCTATTTTCTAAGCAGACTTCTAGAATAGTTAGATAGGTTTACTCAAATAAATGTAATCCAAATGATTTTTATTCATAAGCAGCTCCATCATTAGCAGTGAAGACAGGAAGAGGGGTCAAAAGAATATTTTCTTAATGAGAATTTGAAATGATCCACTGCTTTGGGCAATGGGGGAGGCTGAGAAGAAATATGCAGTAATCTACACAGCACTAAACCACAGGGGTCAGACTCTTGGATACTAATTCAAAAATTAAATGGAAAAATCTCATCTTGTTCTGAAAGCCTTTGTCAGACTGGCATAGGACCTTGCATTTCCTATCTGAAAGCTGTGGGTCTCTACTCAGTGGAGCATGTGGGTTATATTTCAAAATTCTGGTCTTAATCTAAGCATTGAGAGAATCAGGGGAGGCCTTTCTCTGATCCCCACCACCCTCACAGATGTGTTTGATGGGTACTCCGGAAAGGGCCTTCCCCGTTATTGCTCCCTGACTCTGGAATTCCTTTCCTCAGGAAGATATGCTGGCCCCACATCTGCTGTCCTTCTGAAGGCAGCCAAAGACCTTTCTCTTCAGGCAGGCTTTTCCTTAATGACTGGTGGTTTGAGAGGGGTTTTAAATGAACCATCATGCTCTGTTTTAAGTTTGTTTTAATACTGATATTATTATTTTAATATAATGCTTTTTTAGTTTTTTATTTTATGATAACGAGAATGTTTGTTTTAATACTGATATTATTATTTTAATATAATGCTTGTTTAGTTTTTTTATTTTATGATAACGAGAATGTTTTAAATTATATTTTGATGTAGTTGTTTTATGCTACTGTTTTGTTTTGTTTTACTTTTATTATTGTTTGTTGTAAAATGTGTGGTGTTAACAACTCAGAGTGGCCCTGTTGTCAGATGGGCATTATATGAATGAATGAATGAATATTTATATATTTCTTGTTTTTAGCTTTTAGATAATGTTTTATGATGTAAGCTCCCTTGGGTCCTTATGAGAAGAAGGGTGGGATAGCAATATTTGAAATCAGTAAATAATAAATATTGTTGTGTGGGATCAGTTACAGGATTAAAGACTCTTTCTGAGCACATGGCTGGTGGCTTACAGATATTGTTTATTTATTTATTTATTTATTTATTTATTTATTTATTTATTTATTAGACTTATATACCACACCATCTAGCAATGAGGCCACTCTGGGCAGTTTCCTGCATATCTCCATGAGAGTCCAAAAAGTAATTTTTCAAAGCTCCAGAAGTGAGTTCAGCCATTCTCCCCATGTGATATCAGAAGAACTGGACCAGACACATGGCAGGGGCCATTAGAAGACAGACTGTCTGATGCTCGCTGAGGAATCCACCATTGTTGGATCATACGTGTGGTCATTCAAGTTGCCAGGGATTAGAAAACATACCCCAGGATACAAGTGTGGACTGCACAGTCCCTGGGACCCTCAGCACACCAACATCTCCCAATTGTGTTTTTTAATCAACCACTTGGTGCAAGGGCCTTTAAAAATACATATTTTAGGAGTATGTGGGTCACAAGAGTGAGTTTAACCTTAGATTTTTAGTGACTGTGTGTGAAGTCCTTAAACATCTAGATGTTGCCTACTTGTTTATTGTACAAACAGTGGGTAGTTTTGATGGTTGTAGGGACATTCCCCTCAACCTGGATCTACTATAAGCCACACCATGCAGTGTTGCTGGAATCTGGTACTGTATCACTGTGTAGGCATTCAAGTGGCAAATCTGGGAAATACCTTTGAAACAAGCTGATTGATTTAAAGGACTTGAGGGGACTTTTTTGTAGTTTGCCATCCAAACTCAGCAGTACAGTTTGATGTTGGACATCAGTGGCACGGTAACAATACTATGCAGAAGCAGTTTCAGCTTCCTTTCACACTTGGCTCTGTTGGCTACGGTTGATAGGGCCATTGTCCAGTCAAGAGATTTGCAGGGCCAATGACCACAACAACACTTACAGAGAGGACAAGGACTCTTTACCTCAACTTAGTGTATTTTCTGCCAGCATTGCCCACCCCTGCCTTTGGGAGCTGTTTGGATTGTGACTCCTAATGCAAGAAAGAGGTTGCCTTATATTGAGCTAAACCATTGAGCCACTGGATTCAACCTTCCTCCTTAAAACAAATTCTGAGCATCCCCGAAGGGCATTCAAACATTTTCTGTTTGATAAGTCTTCTACACTGTAATTCACAAAGATTCTGTTGATCGTTGTAATATTAAATGTTCCAGTATATTACATTTTTCAGTAATAAAACTTTTCTTCATGGAGATTCTTATCCAGCATGAAACATTGCTTATAAAAATAACAAAATAAATGTTATTCCAACTGAAGAGCACATGAGAAGTCGGAGATGGTGCTTATCAGCTTAAACTGTTTAAAATTTTCAGTTAGACAATTTACCTTTCACTTAAACTCAGATGCCGGCAGTGTAAAAAGCTACCACTGTAAAATGCTCCAGCTGACAATTGCAAAATAAGTAATGGAGAAGAAGAGTACTGCTTAAATGTCCCCCAGTTTGTCAAGATTAAAACAAAAAGATGGCTCCATAAAACTGAATGAAGGAGAAAAACAAAAGAAATGTGTCAAAACAATACAACTTGAATAAATCCTTTTCTCAAAGGTATAAAGTGCTGATCTTGACATAGCTGCCTCTCTGAGGTGCTTTGTGTAACAATGAGGTTTTAGCCTAAGAATAGATCCCTGAAGACAGAAGACAGATGTGCTCCTAATTCCTAGACCAGAGAGAATTTTCACCCATTATGAACTTCAAACAGTGTCAATGATGTACCTTTTGTTTTCTGGGGTGGGGTGGGGTGGGGGAAGAAACTGCCATCATATGTAGTTTCATTGCCATCATATTCATATTTCAAAGGGTGCCTAAAAAGTCCTATAGTAAAAGGAGGTTGAGTCATGGCAACTGGACTTCTTTTCTTGACAGATTGAAAAGTTTTGCTGCTCACCCATCAGTCTGAGGAAAGCTAGTTGTGAGTCCTCCTTTTTATAGTTTATTTTGACGTCATGTCACCCTGGTCTGAAATAGGCTAATAAGATGAACAATGGCCTGAATAGGCTTGTTAGGTAGACAATTGTCTCAATAGGCCTTTAGGTGAATAATGGGGCGGAAACCCATAAAGCTATGGCCTTGGTGGTGGAGGCATGAAGTAAAGTCATACCTTGGATAACAAATGCCTTGGATAACAAATGTTTCAGATAACAAATGGAAATTTCCAGGTATAGGTTTGCCTTGGATAACAAATGTTCCCTATGGGCTGCCTCGGATCACAAATGTTTAAAAATGCCTTGCAAAAAAGTGTAAACAGGATGCCTTGCACCCCCATAGTTTGTGGAGGGGTGGGAGGAATTAGAGCATTATTCCACGGTGTTTTGGAGCCATTCTGGATATTTTTTGCTGATGAATTTGGACCTTTCAAACTTGGAAAGGTAGGGAGCTAGCTTTTATTAATCTCTCCACTGCTTTTCTTTGCATTTTTGGTGGGAACAGGCTGGAGTAGTCTTGCTGCTTGTGTTTTTGTCTGTTTGCATTTTTAACCCCATTGCATTTTTGGTGGCAACAGGCTGGAGTAGTGTTGCTGCTTTCTTTCATCCATGTTTGCATTGCACTGCAGGTGTGTGTGTATTCTGGGTGTGTGTGTTCCAGCACTGCATGACTTTAAAGTGTAATTTATAAAGAGGTCTGGAAAAAAACCCAGCCTTTTTGCCTTTTTTTCGGACCTCTGGAACAGATTAACTGGTTTCCCATTCATTTCAATGGGAAACCACGTTTCGGATAACAAATTTTTCGGATAACAAATTGCCTCTGGGAATGAATTAAATTCGTTATCAGAGGTACCACTTTTTATCTGAGTAATTTGGTAAGTCTCAAACCTCCCCCATCTTCTCTGTCTTTTCAATATGTCTTCCCTGACATCATCTATCTTCTCTGTCTATATGTGTACATGCCAATTTTTGTCGTTTAAGTGGAGATGTTTCTGGTCCTGAGCTGTTACCCCTCCTATGTTGAGCCATCCTCCTGTTCAATGGCTGTTTAGTTTCTCCATTGTAGAGGTCTGCACACTCCTCACTGCATTGGACTGCATATACTATATTGCTCCTTTTGTGTTTTGATGTCAGGTCCTTTGGGTGGACGGGTCTCTGCCTTAGTGTGTTTTTGGGTTTGAAATAAATAGGGATGTGGTGCCAAAATTCCTTTTACATTTTTCAGACACTCCAGCCATGTAGGGAATGACCAGATTCTTCCGTTGTCTCTGGGTCAAGCTAGCCATGCTAACCAAAATAGCTAAATTCTGTGCTGCTGCTATTAAAAGACTAGACCTGGCCCGACCCACCCGATCCTCTTTGGCCTACTCGCTCCGTGTCGCCACTCCGAAGGAGGCCCGTAAGGCGTCTACTCGTAAGCGGGCCTTCTCGGTGGCCGGCCCTGCAGTTTGGAACTCTCTGCCCAGCGAGTTACGGCAGGCAATGTCGTTGGCGTCCTTTAGGAAAGAGCTGAAGACTTGGTTTTTCAAGGACGCCTTCGATAACTGCTAGGGGAGTACCTTCCCCCCTTTCCCCGCCTCTTTGCCAATACTGTTTTTATTGATATATTGTTATTGTTTTAAAGTGTGTAAACCGCCCTGAGTTCCCTTAGGGCAGTGCTCCCCAACCTTTTTGTCCCCGCGGACCGGGAAATTTTTGATAATTTTTCTGTGGCCCGAAGCGGGGGGTGGGGGTGGGGAGGGGGAGAATGCGAAAGGGGGTCTGGCGGGAGAAGAAAGGGGGTCTGGCGGGGAGGGGGTGAAAACAAAGGATGGGAAGGAGGAGGGGGAGGCACGAGAGCGGGCGGCGGCGGCGGCACTCACCGGCTTGGGGCGTCGGGGGTGCCACTCCCCCCCACACACGGGTGGGGTGGGGGGGAACCCGGGGCTCCTGGGCAAGCGGGGCCCCGCCTCCTCCTCCAGCGCTGGGAGCCGAGCTGCTGCTGGCGCCCCGCTTGGCTGCCGCCCCGCCGCCGTGGGCCTCCTCCTCTGCTGGGGAAAGCGAGCGGGCGCCAGCAGCGCTTTCCCTGGCAGAGGATGAGGCCCACGGCAGCGGCGGCAGCAGGAGCAGGAGCAAGCGCGGCGCCAGCAGCGAGACCAGCGCGGCTCCGGCCCAGGCGCCCCGCGCGCGCACCCCCGTGCCAGGAAGCGCCCTCACGGCACCCTCCTGCTCCGGTTCCTCCTCCTCCTCCTCCTCCTCCCGCCGCCGCCGCCGCAGCAGCAGCAGCAGCGAGGGCAATACTGTGTTTTTATTGATATATTGTTATTGTTTTAAGCGGCGGGAGGAGTGCTGGTGGTGGTGGTGGAGGAGGCAGGAGGAGGAGGGCAGAGGAGGAGGGAGAAGGATGCGCCGCCGCCGCCGGTGGGCGGAGTTCCCTTCCAGGCCTTCCTCCTCCACCCGAAATAGGATGAGGGGAGGAGGGCGGCAGAGGAAAAGGGAGGAGCCTCCCTGGCGTCCCCAGGCGGCCCGGTGCCGACCGGGTCCACAACCGGTCCGCCTGAAAATAAATAAATAAATAAATAAATAAATAAATAAATAAATAAATAAATAAATAAATAAATAAATAAATAAATAAAATTCATGAAGGGAAATTCATCCAAAGTTCAGTTACAACAATAGCCTTAAGTTGCTTTATATGCAGGAGCTCCAGGGACTGATAGTTTTAATAGGATTTTAAGTAAATACAGTGCCTATTGCATGTTTATACTTGAGCTAGATATTGTATCCTACAGCAGTTCATAGACAAGATTCATAGACAAGGTACAGAGGCAGAGGATTTATAAGATGGCTTACAAATTGTTGCATATATGCTGTGGTATTTTGTTGGTCAATGACTGTAATAACAATTTTATTATTATTATTACTGATGAAGTGGAATATAACCCACCAGCATTCATGCCATAAGGCTATTCTTTGTTTTTGCCCCAACCTAATAACATGGCTGGCACTCTGAAAAATGTATAGTGACCTGGATCATCGGTATCAAGACATTCTTTAGTGTGACAAGTTTTATTAATTTTTGGTTAGCTGATTGGAACTTTCTGTATCGCAGGACTGCAGTATATGAAAAAAGGCCCCCTGGGGTAAGAGGCAAAGGCCTGTTTCAGTCCTCCCTTACTTACCCCAGGACTGGCACTGCCCCAAACAGGCCTGCAAGGGCCTTCCTGGGCCTTCTGCAGGCCCCAAAAAGGCTACCCTGCAAACTGGAAGTGACTTCCAATAAACCAGAAGTGAATTTTTGGTTGCTAAAAATCATTTCTGAGGCCTCCAAGGACCTTTCTAGGCCTGATGGAGACTTCTAAAATTATTTTTGGCAACCCGGTTTGCAGGGAGGCCCTTCTGGGACCTCCAGAAAGCCTTGGAAGGCCCTCACAGGGCCGTTCAGGGCAGCACCAGGCTGGGGGTAAGTACAAGAGCCCCCAGATAGGCTCCCCAGGCCCGGCCCGACCTGCATCTACATATTGCGGATTTGCAATTATCACAGGTTGGGTCGGGTTTGGGGGTCACTGTAGTATCTAGTGTCACTTAGGGATGTCTTGTAGGCAATATTAGACTAGAAGTAGGCAGACATGACTAGCAGAATAATGGAGTTGGAAGGTGTGTAGAAGGTCACCAAGTCCAAGCTCCGGTCAAGGGAGAAATACAAATCAAAGTATATCTGACTGATGGTTGTGTAATTTTCTCTTGAATGTAGCATTGGAGCTCTCATCACATCCATTCCCAACGTAACCGATTCCATTGCCTTACTATTCTAATAGTCATGAAGTTTTTTGTTTGAAGTAAAGGATAATCTTCCAATATTGTCAGGTGAGAATGAATGGCCCTATAAGAAGTGAGGACACAAAATGGAGGCAAATTGGTTCAAATCAATTTTGTATCAAAGGACATTTATATGAGTCTGGAGAAGATAAGAAGAAGTTGGTCTTGTTTGTGCAGAAATAAAAGGGAAGTGTCTGGTATAAGAATGAGATAGCAGGGCTAACAGATTGTTTCAGAGGAAACAGCCACATGGGTGTGGGAATTCAGCCTCAGAACCAACATGGGTTCAGGAGTCTGCCCCAGTACTGCCCTAGCATCAGGATTTACTATGAGAAGAAGATGAACATGGACGTAGGGTGTGCCTGGATCCTGTCAGCTGCTATGACCAGACATCTACCCCTTTGGCAAAGGACTGGTTATCCTTTGATCAAAGTGTTCCCTGGCAAGTATGTATGTCTTGAGTTAATGGTGGAGTGAAATAATCCCTTTCTTTGATTCGTTAAGACTGTATTCAATAGACAATAAAAATGAAATCTTACCCCAGTACTGATCTCTTTGGCTTTCTTGCATGCATAATGGCTTATCACTCTTTGGTATCCAAAGTGCCCCCTTTCCGGGTCACAATATGTGATAAATAATATAATGGAAGCCATTTTTTTTTAAACAGCAAAAAAGTCTGCTGTTTAAATTCAGCGCTATAGCACTTAAAGCCTTCTTGGGGCAGTTTACAATTTAATTATGCAGGCTACACATTGCCCTCCCACCACCACTCCCACCAGTTCAGTCTCCAGTTTACTGTTCTTTGGAGAATGGTAGGCTAGATGAACATTCAGACAGCTACCCAGGCTTGAACCCTAATTAGGAGCTGAGCTTTGGCTGCAGTACAGCAGTTTAACCACTATGCCACAAGGCTCCTGAATTACTAAGGAACTGATTGTAATTTTTCAATCACCTGAAACAAAATGATGAAATCTTCTTTTGATGCAGTTTAAGATCAGTTCAATCCACCCTTTAAAGGGTGTGTCTCGATTTCTCATGAACATTTTAAAAGCTGATGTTTTATTTTCTCTTTTCACATGAAATGATTTCTAGAAATGACAGCATCAACCTTTTTTTAAACATGCCTTTTCCTTGATGTGCAGCATTACGTCCCCCCATAAAAGGTAAATAAAAACAAGGTTTATCCTGACAATCTGTAATTATTTTAATTACAGGATAATTATATAAGTAAAGCATTTGACTACAGTCTTCACTTTCTTTGGTTTCTAAATATTATTATCTTTCAGCGTTTTCAGATATATAAACAAAAACCATTTAAGTTTAGTGGAAGAGCAAGTGAACTGGTTGTCACATAAGAGGAGACAACTTAGAGATTATGTGGTTGTAAATTGTCTAACTTGATCATTTTTAACAAGCAGGTGTGCAGTGTATGCACAGTTTTAAAATAAACTAAGCTATAAGAAATCCCACTTTTAAGAGTTTGGAAGCAGTGAGAGTGGATTTCTTGTATTAGACAGGTATTGGCTTTTGAGATTCTTTCCAGCTCTGAAATTCTGTTATAGAGCGGGCAGATAAAATTTATTGTTCCTTTCTTCTGGTTGTATTCTGGGCCTCGCACAAGTTATACAGTCCCAAATGAGCTGCACAACAAGCCAATGGTAAACCACTTCTGAATACTCCACACTTAGAAAACCTCTGATAGAGTTATCATAAATTGGAATCTTCATCTTCATAACATTTAATTACTTATTTTAATAATAAAACTTGGGCATATTCACTTTTAAGTTTTAATATAAAAATGAAAATCCACAGAATTTAACCACAGATTTGCACAATACAAAAATGGGTATCACAAAATACACAATAAAAACAAGCTATCAAAATACATTTGGGGCTGGATATTTTTTCATATTTTCTGTGGTTGTTTTGCAGTTTTGGGCTTGATACCCCAGCCTATATTTTATCCCCAAGTCTCAGATTGTAAGTTGAAATCAAGTAACTATTTCTGGGGAAACAATATACTAAGCAGCTATAAGGATAAAGTAAAAATAATAAATAGGTACCAAGTCACTTTCTAGGTGCATGAGAAACATCTTCTAGTTGGTTTTAAACTTTGTTCTTAAAAGCATTGCAATAAATATTTGGAGATTTTTGTCTATTGTGCCAAAGAAACCTTTCAATTTATATGTCACTCCTTTACCAATGCTAAATCTTATATATAAAAAAAGTAAATATTTGCCCGGTGCAGTATCAGAATTGGCCACTAGAGAGAACCAGATAACATCCTGCCATTCAGGCTGGCAGGCAGTGACAACACAACAGGTTAATAATGTGCAATGTAATACATTGCTTCCTCAGTCAAGGGATCAATAACGATAATGGCAAAATGGTAGCTGACCAGTAATAGCAGCACCCACTCTGACTCAACTGTGGTGT
This sequence comes from Phrynocephalus forsythii, assembly GCA_029282475.1. Classification (NCBI taxonomy): domain Eukaryota; kingdom Metazoa; phylum Chordata; class Lepidosauria; order Squamata; family Agamidae; genus Phrynocephalus; species Phrynocephalus forsythii. Next base: position 78,941,990 of record JAPFRF010000003.1, read on the forward strand.
TAGTGCCAAACGTGCCAGCACGAGAGGCAAAGGAGGTTCAATGAAGAGAAAATAAGTGGACCCCAACACCCCTCATCCAGTTCTACTGGCTGTCATTGAAAAGACTTCGGCTAGGACTGTTAAATGGAAGTTCTCTCTAGTGGTCAATTCTGATATTGCATCATGGAAATATTTTCAAAAATACAAAGAAAATTTTAAAAAAAATTCCCTTGCCCCTAGAAATTAAGAAGAGGACTGTGTAAACCACAAAATATTCTACCAAAAATTCCACTTACAAATGTCTACATACATACATACATAAATACATACATACATACATACATACATACATACATACATACATACATACATGATCATCATTGGCATCCATCAGTCTCGATGCCTGGAGTAGAGATCCTAAAAAACAACACTTGTGTGACTAAATAGACCAATTCGGGAATGGCAGTCTCTACCACACTGGGGGCAGATGTATTCTGTTTCTTGCCCGGTCCTCGAGTTTCGTTCTTTCCATGCCTGCCTTTTTTCCTCTGCCTGTTGGACAAATGCCTCTTCAAATTTATGTAGACCATGCTGTATCTCTTGCCTCCAGACAGTAGGATCGGAGGTCAGGGTTTCCCAACTGTTGAGGTCCATTCCCAAGGCCTTCAGGTCCCTCTTACAGATATCCTTATACCGCAGTTGTGGTCTCCCTCTGGGGCACTTTCCCTGCCTTAGTTCTCCATATAGAAGATCTTTTGGGATCCGGCCATCACCCATTCTCACAACATGTCCAAGCCAGTATAGGCGTTGCTGTTTCAATAAAGTGTACATGCTAGGGATTCCAGCTCGACTCAGGACTATGCTATTTGGAACTTTGTCATGCCAGGTAATGTTGAATATTCGCCAAAGACAGCGCATATGGAAGGTATTAAGCTTTCTTTTCTGTCGGGCATGGATGGTCTAAGACTTGCTGCAATACAAAAGTGTGCTCAGTACGCAAGCTTTATAGACCTGTATCTTTGTATGTTCTGTCAGCTTCTTATTGAGCCATACTCTCTTTGTTAGTCTGGAAAACACAGTTGCTGCTTTACCTATACATTTATTCAGCTCAGACTCTAGTGAGAGTGTATCTGAGATAGTTGAGCCAAGATACACAAAGTCATGGACAACTTCCAGTTCTTTTTCAGAAATTGTAATGTGAGGAGGAGAGTCCACATTCTGGCCCATTATTTGTGTGTTTTTCAGGCTGATTTCTAGCCCAAAATCTTTGCAAGCTTTACTAAAATGGTCCATGAGTTGTTGGAGATCTTTGGCAGAGTGAGCTGTAATGGTGGCATCATCAGCGAAGAGGAGATCCCGCAAACACTTCACCTGTACCTTAGACTTTGCTCTCAATCTAGAGAGGTTGAAGAGTTTTCCATCTGATCTGGTCCGGAGATAGATACCCTCTGTTGAAGTTCCAAAAGCATACTTCAGCATGGTAGCAAAGAAGATCCCAAACAAGATTGGTGCAAGGACACAGCCCTGCTTCACTCCACTTTGGATGTTGAAGGGATCTGACACCAGGCCATCAAAAACTACATTGCCCTTCATATCTTCATGAAAAGACCTAATGATGTTAAGGAGCTTGGGTGGGCATCCAACCCGGAGGAGTATTTTAAAGAGTCCGTCCCTACTAACCATATCAAATGCCTTTGTAAGACCTATGAAGGCTACAAAGTGGCTGTCCTTGTTCCCTGCATTTCTCCTGCAACAGCCTGAGGGAAAATACCATATCAGTAGTGGACCTGTTGGTTCGAAAGCCACACTGTGATTCTGGGTAGACTCTCTCTGCAAGTATCTGGAGCCTCTTCAGTATAACACGTGCAAACAACTTCCCAACAACACTAAGAAGAGAGATACCACAATAGTTGTTACACTCGCTCTTGTCACCTTTGTTCTTATAAAGCGTAACAATATTAGCGTCCTTCATATCCTGTGGTACTTCCCCTTCCCTCCAGCAAAGGCAGAGGATTTCGTACAGTTCAGTGGCAATGATCTCTTTGCAGCACTTCAGAACTTCAGCAGGGATGTTATCTTTTCCAGGTGCCTTGCCAGAGGCAAGTGAATCCAGAGCTACATTTAGTTCTTTTAGTGTTGGTTCATTGTCAAGCTCCTCCAAGACAGACAAGCACTCAATATTATTTAAGACTTCTTCGGTTATTGTGTTTTCTCTGGAATATAGTTCAGAGTAGTGCTGCACCCAGTGTGCCATCTGCTGCTCACGATCCTGGATGATCTCACCTGAAACAGTCTTTAAGGGTGCAGTTTTATTATGTATTGGCCCTAAGGCCTGTTTAATTCCATCATACATCCCCTTGATGTTACCTGTATCAGCTGCCATCTGTATCCGAGAACACAGTTGCAGCCAGTAATTGTTAGCACATTTCCTGGCAGGAAATTGTTAGCACATTTCCTATGTAGGAAATTGTTAGCACATTTCCTACATACATACATTCATATGTATGGAAATTGTTAGCACATTTCCTACATACGTACATACATACATATTAGAGATAGGCACAAAATGAAAAATGAATTGCTGTTTCGTCATTTTGTTATGTAAAAATTACTTACAGGAAAGAGTCCAAAGAAGGGCTTACAAGAAAGAGTCCAAAGAAGCTATGCTGTGATTTCCATGCCAATACATGGCTGTGAACTCTATTTCCAAGTACATATTTTTAATGCACACGAAAATAGGGTTTGCAGCCATTTATCAGCACCAAAATAGCAGGGGAGCTTCTTGGACTCCTCCCTGTAAGCCCCCCAAAACTGGTGAGATTTGATGTTCAGGGGGCTAATCACTTGCATGTGTGGGGGGCTATTGTGGTTTCCTGATTCAATTAGAATGATTCCTTTTCTAGGGGAACCCACTTTGGAGTTTAATAACTCAGCCCTCTGACCCCCAAACCTCTCCAAATTTTGGAGGCTTACAGAGAAGTGTCCAAGGAAGTGCCATTGACATTTTGGTGCTTCTAGGATTCAGCGGAGCATAGAGTTTCATTTCATTTCATTTCATTTTGTTTTGTTACAAAACTACTTAAAATTGTTATTAATGAAATGAAAAGAAACTATTAAAGAAACCAAACAAAATGAAATGGAATGCTATATTTTTGTTTTGTGCCCATCTCTAATACATACAGCTGCCTAAATGCCCTAAGCACATCTGATCTCACCTGATTTCGGAAGCTAAGCAGGGTCAGCCCTGGTTAGTACTTGGATGGGAGACCACCAGGGAATACCAGGTGCTGTAGGCGCCTGGAGTAGAAACTGGCAAACCACTCCAGGATTCCTGGCAAGAAAACTCCATGGACCTGGGGTCACAAAGGGTCAGTCATGACTGTAATGACACAACACACACAACACTATTACATACATACATACATACATACATACATACATACATACATACATACATACATACATACATACATACATACATACATACATACATACATACACATACATAATGGTATCATGGTATCTCAAACAGCATTTGTGAGGTGAGACACTTGCTCTAAGTTGTTCTGCTTGCACAACATAATGTGAACCAGGCATCTACAGCTAAAGTATGACACAAATAGAGATAGTTGGAGGATGAAAAACAAGAAAATCCAAACACTCTCTTAATTGTCTGCTCTTGATGTTCCTACTGTGTCCTGTCTGAGCTGGCAACTTGAGAGCAATTCAGGTACCATTACTAGAGAGGAGTAATTTCATAATGAGAGAATTAGAGGCAAGAGGGGACTTTTTATTTGTTAATAAGACTCCACTGGCTTGACTCAGAGCCCAGCTGCACAATGCTCATTTGCATAATCTTGATAAGATCCAAGGAAGATGCTCCTGTTTTACACAATATAATGAAGAATATGCTGTAGCTCTACACTATGAATTTTTTTAAAAAAACTGGATTTTGGCAAATGCAGCTGTATGATATTGCAAACTGATTTTCACCATGCATTTCACAGTAACATAGCAATCTGCTGTGTAAAAACTGCTTTAAAGACTAAATCTTCTTAACATGGAACCACTGAATGCTCATACTCAATTCATTTTAGAATAATCATTCCATCAAATAGCTGAACTGGATTAAATTAGTTTGCAGAGGTGGCAGGGGATAGCAACAGAAAGTTTGTTTTACTGGATTCCACTTTTTGTATTGAAGGTCAGGAACCAATGGTGCATCTCTTTCATTCTCATTGCTTCGTTTTACCTTTGGTAATCCCTTCTACACCTAAGGTGTCCAATGGGGTATACTGGATAGAGCAATAGACTTGATCTCTGGAGAACAGGGGTGGTGTCCCCACTCAATCATGGAAATCCACTGGGGTGTGTGGCTTTGTGAAAGCCATTCCTTAACTATCTCACTTACTTTGCAATCACTATTAGGATGACTGTAGGTTGGTTCCAAATTGAACATGGAACAGCCCATGCACTGTAAACACTAGACATGCTTTGTTACACTTCATCCCAACATCCTCCTTAACCAGTAGCTGCCCACTCCAGGTAGAAGCTCAGGTTTCCCTTCTCCACCTCCTCTGGCAGAAAATCACCCAGTGGCTACACAGTCATAATCTTGTCCTGTCTCCTTGTCTGAGAGATCAGCTGCGGCAGGAGGTGGGAAAGGGAAACCTAAGTTCCTGCTCATCATGGTTGCAAGCCATGATGGAAATGTGTCATCTCCAGGCTTGGAACTGGGGTACTTCAGGTGCCAGATGCAGGGGAGTGATGTCGGGAGATAGAGGTCTAGTCTCATGCACTCCCAGAGGCATTTGGTGGGGCCACTGTGAGATGCAGGAGGCTGGACTGGATGAGCCTTTGGCCTGATCCAACACAGCTCTTCTTATGTTCTTATTTTCTTATGATAAGTCACCAAAAGCATGGACCAACTAGTTGGGTGTTGAGGGAAGCACTTTGTGCCTGTGTCTACTCAAAACTTACTCAAGAACGCAAGGTGCCTTTGGAATATTTGGTCTCATGAAAAGATGCTGGCGGAGAGAAAGGGTAGGATTGTCTCAGTTCTGTTGGTACTGGATATCAGAATCCATCAACAGATCTTGGTCACTATGTTGAGTGCTGTGGTTAGTAGAAATCTCTGCTTTGGAAATTGGATTTCGATGCCATGGTACAGAAAGCATCATGAACAGCATGATGAGAACAAGCGGCAAATACAGGCTTGATCTCATGGGCTCTCCCTTTTTTGAACATAGCTGCAAGAAAGTAAGAGTTTTCATTTTAAATTAATTGGGTTCTGTTTCATCCTCAGTTAATCGTTGTGGTAGTTTGTTGAAATTCATGCTGGCCCAGAACATTCTCCCAAGAAAATCTTGACCATTCTTATATGACCGACAAGAAATGTCCTTTGATGAGGATATCAAAGGAGGAGAAATTTCAAATTAATGTTCATGGCGAGGTTCAGGACACATTTGTGCTGCAAGCATTTTTTTGTGGCAACCTTCCAGCTTCCAATCCAATTTGAGGTCAGTGGAAATGGTGTAAGGTAACCTTTTCCACGGTCTCTTACGAGAAACAAATATTTTAGACAGCTGGAGCACAAACCATGGACGAGTGTTAGCTTTAGCTTTTTCTTGGAACTGGACACAGTACTGCCCCCTTCCTGGCCTCAAGGGTTGTAGCGAAGGAGCTGTGATTAGATTAATTACATGAAACACCAAATGTATCTATGGTGACTAAAAGGCACGTGGCACATGGATGCCTGGCAAAAGTGCTGGACTCGGAAGATGACTAATGCTTTTTTAAAATACTATCTATCTATCTATCTATATCTATCTATCTATCTATCTACACACACACACACACACACACACACACACACACACACACACACACACACACACACACACACACACACACACACACACACACACACACATGGGATTCCCTACAGGGGATGGGTAGGGTGGGAATTTTAAGGATATAAATAGGAAAGCTCAAGTTGTATGCTTAAAATATTTTTCTTATATTAGTATTAATAGCTATATAATACATAATACTATTGGAGTTATTTAGCTATACATTTCTCTTTCATAAAAATTGTAGAGTGGTTTCCAGCTGTCTCTTGCCTCCTGTAGCTCTGTCAAATGCTCAGTCAAAATTTCTCAAAAGACTCTTCTCCTGCCCTCCTCCCTATAACATCATGTGTGTTTTCTTTTTCATACTGTTTTCATACTGTTCTAAATAGTCTGTTTTGTAAAATTATTTCAAATTTTTTCTGTCATTATTTGTGTGGCCATCTCCCCATTGCCATGACCAGTCCTACAATGAAACCCAGTTGAGGGAAATGTGGAGAAAGCAGGACAAAACAGAGGGTGTGAGTGCATTGCAATTCATTCCCCCATTTTCACGTGCTGTTGGCATGGTGAAGGAAGGTTCTGTTGACTACATGGCACTGCTAATCAAGAACAAGTCCAGCATTTTTAATGGTCATTTAACCCTTTGAGGTCCACTGGTACAGGGGCTACTGGTTTGGGGGAATGATCGGGACAGTATCATTTTATTTCAGTTATCGGCGTGAGTTATCAACTGTATCTTTCCAAACCAGCAGTTGTGATGGTGTCCTCTGGTGACAGTGACATATGCAACAATAGACAGTCTTCTTTTCTGATATGATAGCCAGGAAGAGCAAGGGAGACTTCTCAAGTTCTTAAGTCATTAGTTCTACTGCAAGCCCAGATCAGTCCAAATTGTTTCTCATTTCTTTTTTTCCCAGTCTGAAAAGATTGATTGATTGATCGCATCGTATTGTATTTCATTTGTATAAATGCATAAGCAAAGTGTACTGCTTGTACCACTTTGTCATCTCTGGGTAGTTTACAGTTTTAATTACAGTAATGCAGGCTACACTTTGCCCCCAGCAAGCTGGGTACTCATTTTACCAACCTCAGAAGGATGGAAGGCTGAGTCAACCATGAGCCTGCTACCTGGGATTGAACTCCAGGTTGTGAGTACAGTTTTACCTGCAGTACAGGCATTTAACCACTATGCCACGGGGCTCATCTGGCTATGAAAGCCACTCTGGGAGGTTCATAATAGAAACCAGGACCATAATCAACATCAACACCCCAGTGCCCAACCATTTGGCCCTTCCCTTGCCCCTCCCCTTCTTGTCCCATCCAAGGGAGTGGCGGAGTTGCCTGAAATACATGCTTCTCTATGTGGGTAGAAACATGTGTGCAGGTCTTTGCACATTTGTGGCTGGCCCTGAACTCCCTCTTTTGCGAGACAGACAAGAGCAAGGAAGGGAAACAATGGACCATGACACAGGCTTGTCAAGCATTTTCGAGCAAAGTTTCTAAATCCAGCCCCTGGCGGTGGTTTACAAAACTTTGCTGAAACTGCTGTTCGAGGGGCGTGGTCGGTCGGGAGCAAAATTTGCTTCTCTTTGGGGTTAGCACATGATCTTTCACTGTGTAGTTCGCCGACGGGAAACTACACAGGAAACACAGGTCTGACCGTGGTCTTAGAACCACAAAATAAAGGACATTCAGAAGAAGGGAGAAACCTATAAAGAACTCTAAGGGTGCTCTAAGGAAGTTTCTCTGGGTCACACTGGATTTAGTTCTTTGAAATTAATAACTGATTTGAGCAGTTTTCTTTTTCTTTTTCTAGATGTCACTAATTTTACCGGATTCTTAAAGAGGAGTTCATCCCCAATTCATTTGTAATGGTACAAATTTCCAAAAAGATTAATTGCCTTCATTAATACTGGGACAAAATCTGGGCCCAAGCAGGGGAAGCTGTTATGCAACAGCTTAAAATTGTGTGTGTATGTGTGAGTAGGTGGGTGATATTCATATTTTCTTAAATGTATTTGCTTTTTAAAATAAAAAGTGGATTACTGGTACAGGAAAAAACAAACCAAAATGTTTGTCATGTCCTCCAGCAGTAAAACCAGAAACCCGGCATGCCAGTAATCAAAGCATATATATGAAGAGAGCATCAAAAATGCTACCGTGAGGATGGAAAGTGTGCATCAAATGTCATGTAACCAGTCTGGAAGAAAGTACACATCAAATCAACATGCACATTTAGTGTTCGTGTGATAGAAGCCTATGAAGCCTGGCACTTGTCTCCCAGTCTAAAGAACCAGGGAAGCAGCGGAACTGCCTGGAATTTCAGTTGGTGCCCTATGCAATTCCAACAGCAACATAACTCTTTGTTTCCTTATGAGCCTCCATGACATTTAGGGCCAATTCACACTCAGATCCAGAGAATAAAATTGTTTCCCCACCAGCAGCGGACTTTTAAAAAAATAAAGTATGATCATGCCCACTTAAGCTAAAGTGCGCCCCAGCAGACTTTAGAAGTACCTGGTCTCCGGAGGTAAAAAAAAATTCTGATGCGGTTTGTAAAGCTGTGAATGCCTGGCTCTCCTCTGCCATCTGTTTGTTTTTGTTGTTCTCCGCCCCTTTAACAGACTGGAATCCTTAACGTGGCTGCTGCGACAGCAGGCGGAGGTGAGCCTGCATCCCCCCCTCTTTTTTTCTCCCTCCCCTCACCACAGACAGAAGCAATGGAATCAGAGTGAGGAAAGCTGAGAACACAGGAAGCAGAACAAAACCTACATCATCTCTGGCTGGGGGAATCTGAATTTAAGTTGCCAGTGGATTTTAGGGGTCGTGTGAAAGGAGCCTTAGAAGCCTCCACTGAGTGGGAGAACGTTCCTAGGACGGGGTTTTGAGCAGACTATTCTGGAACCTAGACCTTTGCAGGTTACTTTTTTAAAACAGTAATTTGTTCCTGTTCTTTATTGCAGCATTTGAAAGTAATGTGCTGTTGTTACTTGTCAAATTACTGAAAAAGTAAATTAGATTACTTTTAATGCTGCTGATAACATCTCTGTTACTTTAAAAAAACGGACTTGGTAGGGGAATGCTATAAAAGGTGAAAAATTCTTGTCCAGATGTTCTAAAAAGGTCTTAGTGTGTCATTCAAAAGCGATGTTTGACAGTAAACATTACTTGTTACACTGGTAAGTTGTCTTTTTTCCTACTGGTTACAGTACATTTCTTCTGTACCAAAAAAATCTCAAATGAAATTTCAACCCCTCATCCAATTTAATAGGAAAGAAAACCCTTGAAAGTAATTTTTCAGGAGGCGACATTTCAGAGACATTCTCATAGACCAGCTTCTTGTGCTCACCTTCCTTAGGAGATGTCTGAAGAGTTTGTCTGCTTGTCTCCTGTCGTTCGTTGTATCATCAACTCTGTGGCAGCTGGCAGGCCCTCTGGCTTTCCCCCACTTCAGTCAAAGCTCTAGGGAAGATGTCACAAGATAGCTCCTTCAGCAGGTCTTTCTTCAGATCAGGAATGTGAGCAGCTGGAGAAACTGCAGAATGATAAACAGATAGATAAGAGCAATAAAATAAACTAAAAAGTGAGGCAGCCCAAATGCCATTTTCTTGGGGGGTGGGTGGGAGGTGTATTTACTCTCAGTGAAATGCTGTCCACCAAATCTTATGCCTACAAATAGGGTGGGTCATTTCAAAAGCTACAGTACTTTGAAAATGTAGTTCTGTTGCATGCTCTATTCCCAAATCTAACTAGTCACAGGTAGAGATGGGCATGAAATGAAGTTTTGGTTTGTTTTGTTATTCGTTATTTGTTTCATTACCTAACGAAATGAATAATGAACGGAACCCTCTAAGAAAAATGTAACGAAATGAAACAAATTTCCGTTTCATTTTGGTTCATTTTTCGTACTGCCAGTGTCTCCTATCTGGTGGTGGAGTCAGTGGTCCCTCCGGTCCTCCTCGATGGGCTCCAGAAAAAAAGAAAAGCTGACCGGCCCGCACTACAGCTGTAGTGCGGCCCACATGGTTGGCAGTACAAATAAAAATAAAATAAAATAATATATATAAAAAGGAGTGCTGACCCAGCTCCAGGAGTGGTAAATAAAAAAATAAAAAAATGAATGAATGAATGAATGAATAAGTAAATAAAACCAGCTCACATGAATGGCTTCCCTTACTCCTCTCACAAACCACCTATCTTCTTTGTCTAATATGTGTACATCCTCATCTTTGAACGAGTGCCCTTTGTCCTTCTGCTATTTCTGGTGTACTGGTGTACTGCTGACTCTGGTCCTGAGCTGTTACCCCTCCTATGTTGGGCCATCCTTCTGTTTAATGGCTGTTTAGTTTCTCCAATGTAGAGGTCTGCACACTCCTCACTGCATTGGACTGCATAATATTGCTCCTTTTTTGTCCTTTTTTTTTGAAGGACAAAGGGCACTCTTTCAAAGATTAGGATGTACACATATTAGACAGAGAAGATAGGTGGTTTGAGAGAGGAGTCAGGGAAGCCATTCTTGTGAGCATTGAAACCCCCTCACTCAACAGAGGTGGGGGCCTCAGGCACAGTCTATCTGCTACTTATCAGGGTGTGCTTTAAACAGTACCCAGACAAATCAAAAAGCCTTCACCACCAAGCCCATAGCTAACGACCCATTCTTTATAGGTTTCAGCACCTTAGGCCATTGTTCACCTTAAGGCTATGGATAATATTGTCTACCTAACGAGCCTATTCAGGCCATTGTTCATCTTATGAGTCTATTTCAGACCAGTGTGACAAGAGGTCAAAGCTGCCTATAAGATGAAGGACTTGCACTAACTCTATTCAGACTGATGAAGCTGTTTGGATGAGCAGTGAAACGTTTCTATCTCTCAAGAAAAAGAAGTCCAGTAGTTATGACTCACCTTCCAGAATTATACACGGTAGTAAAAATTGAGATAGATTGTAAGGAGCTCCAGAGGGATCTCTTGACACTGGGGGAGTGGGCAAACCAGTGGCAAATGAGCTTCAACATTAGCAAGTGCAGAGTGAGGCATGTTGGGGCAAACAACAACAACAACAACAACAACAACAACAACAACAACAACAACAATTACATTTATAAACTGATGGGGTCTGAAATCTCTGCAACAAACAAGGAAAGGGACCTTGTGTCCTGGTGGACAGCTCAATGGAAGGTGTCAACCCAGTGTGCCACAGCAGTGAAAAAAGCAAACTGAATGCTAGGGTAGAGATAATTAGGAAGGATATAGAATATAAGTCAGCAAGTGTCATTTTGCCTCTTTATAAATCTATGGTGAGGCCCCATCTGGAGTGTTGTGTACAGTTCTGGTCACCATACCTCCAGAAGGATATTATGGAAATAGAAAAGTACAGAGGAGGGCAACAGCTCTTCACTCTTGAATGACGGCGCCTAAGAGGTGACCTGATTGACGTTTATAGAATCATACACGGTGTGGACAAAGTAGATAAGGAAAAACTGTTTTCCCTATCACCTAGGAGGCATTCCATGAAACTTTTGGGTGCTAGATCCCGCCCAAAAAATAAATAAGAGAAAGTACTTTTTCATCCAGAGGATCAGTGGTCTGTGGAACTCCCTGCCAGAAGAAGCGGTGGCAGCTGGCAGCTGGACAACTTTAAGAAAGGATTGGACAAGTTCATGGAGAACAAGGGTATCAATGGCTATCATTATGGATGCCTAAGGACAACCTCCGGGTTGGAGAGATAGGCAGGATATCTCTCAATTCCATTTGCAGGGAATCATAAGCAGGTGAAGACATCTGCTTGGGAATACCCTGAAGCAAAATGTGAGCCACTGTGTGAGACAGAATGCTGGACTGGATGGGCTGTGGTCTGTTCCAGCAAGGCTGTTCTTATGTTATGTTCTAATAAGTAGGTGATGCTGAACAGTTGTAAAAGAATGTTATATTATAAACTACTGTCTTCATAGGTTTGATCACAATTTCTTGTATGTGCTGTTGCCTCTTTTTTTGAGAGGTTACCTTGTATCTGCTTTTTCAGAGTAACTTCTAAATGTTCTTTAGAAGAAGACAGAGAAGATAGGTGGTTTGAGAGATAGGTCAGGGAAGCCATTCATGTGAGCATTAAAAACCCCTCTCTAACAGAGGTGGGCGCTCAGGCACAGTCTATCTGACACTTATCAGGCTGTGATTTCAACAATATCCAGACAAATCAAAAATACCTCATGCCTTCACCACCAAGGCCATAGCCAGTGACCCATATTTTATGGGTTTCAGAACGTTAGGCCATTGTTCACTTTAAGGCTATTGTGACTGTTGTCTACCCAAGGAGCCTATTCAGGCCATTGTTCATCTTATGAGCCTATTTCAGACCAGGGTGACAAGAGGTCAGAGTGAGCTATAAAATGGAGGACTCACCACTAGCTTTCTTCAGATTGATGAAGCTGTTTGGATGAGCTGTGAAACATTTCAATCTCTCAAGAAAAAGAAGTCCAGTTGCCATGCCTCAAATTCCAGATAAAGTCACCTGGATGACCAAGAATATTCACAGATGTATGGATTGTAACTTCTGGCTTAGATGGATGGTTTAATCAGAAAAGGGTGGAGCAGGCTAAATAAGGTACCGTAGTTTAGATGTCTACTATGCCATTTGGTATGATCCTTACAGCCACATAACATACAAACCTATCTGACTCATCTGCTTTAAGAAAAGAAACAAAACTGAACAAAACAAAAATCCTCCTCCTTGCCCCCTCCAATCTCCTCCTTCTGGGAGGAAGCTTTCAATTATTTTATTTCATTCTGTTAAAAAAACCCTCTCCCCTGTGATTTTCTGTGAAGGAGTACAGGGAGGAAGCAAAGGAGACACCCAAATCCTTCCCCATACAACCTATGCAGTAGCCAATAACAACACATCCTCCCACTACTGTAAAAGAGGGAGGGATGGAAAAGAAGAAATGAGATGGGTGCTGGTGAGCAGCAGATTGGAAGGGCACCATTGCACCTGCTAGCTTTTAAGCTCTGTGGGAGACCAGAATGAAAATCCTCTTTTTCTAGTTCTCTATCTGGTTCCTATCCTCCACAAGTCAATACCAGACCAGCAAGGGAAACCCATTCCCCAATGGCCAATCACGGCCAGCTGGGGAGCCTCTGGTAACCCCCATTCTTTGTTCTACTCCTCCAGAGAAATTGGCCAGGTGCTGTTCCAGCACCTTGAAACCAGCTTCTTGCCAGAAACTGAGGTGCCCAGGTAAGTCTCGGCTCCCATTTTGTAGTACTGCCAGATGGAGCTCTGCAGGATGCTTCATGGATGTCAGGGCCACTTACCCAGCATTGTAGTGATCCAGTGGATTGGCATCCAACAGTTGTTCTCAACCTTGGGTCCCCAGATGTTCTTGGACTGCAACTCCTAGAAGCCTTCACCATGAGGTGTCCTGTCTGGAGACCTAAGAGAACCTCTGAAATGGTCCATAACCTTTTAAGATTATAGATTCCAGAAAATGTGCATAAACACATGGACACAACATTTTGCATAAGAATTTCAAAGCAACAGGAAGAAAGTTGAAGGGAAAATAATCATTTCTATTCCAGGTGATGAACCCTTAATTCAGAGGATGAACATTTCCTAAACTGGGAGGATAGGGGGAAATGCTTAGTAGCTGATTTCTCCAAATTAAGGAGTGCAGTGGCAGAAAAGAGCCCCACAGCATTAGTCTTTGATTTTCCTTCTTGTTTCTTTCTATACTGACAGGATTAGAAGCATAACTGCATCAATGAATGATTGTGCAGAACTGCTTTCCAATCACTAACTGTTGCAATGTAGTTTAGAACTTAATGAGGTTTGTTGCTTATTTTTTCCAAGACTCATGCAAGCCATGAACTCAAGGAAATGCTTTTTGTTGTTGTTGTTGTTGTTGTTCAGTCGTTCAGTCGTTCAGTCGTGTCCGACTCTTCGTGACCCCATGGACCAGAGCGCGCCAGGCCTTCCTATCTTCCACTGCCTCCCGGAGTTTTGTCAAATCCATATTGGTTGCATCAATGACACTGTCCAACCATCTCATTCTCTGCCGTCCTCTTTTCCTTTTGCCTTCAATCTTTCCCAACATCAGGGATTTTTCCAAGGACTCCTCTCTCCTCATGAGGTGGCCAAAGTACTGGAGCCTCAGCTTCAAAATCTGTCCTTCCAGTGAACATTCGGGGTTGATTTCTTTCAGGATGGATAGGTTTGATCTCCTTGCAGTCCCTAGCACATTTCATATAACAGTGGAGTTCTCACATTTGCTGGATGTGCTTTCTCTGCAGTTTATTGTTTTCATTGTACATACACTTCTAAACTGACAGCTGAATGTGTGAATTTACCATAACGAATATTCTGCAGTTTACATAATATCAGATGAAAAACGTAAAATTCAAATTCTTGTGGTAATCTAATGACTGTGAGATATTACTCAAAAGGTGGCCATTACTAAGATATGAGCACCTGTATATCAACAAGCCCAAATATAAAATAATCTGAGCACTTTGGCACAGAGAAATGAGAATCACTCCTCGCTACCTCTTCTTCCAAGCAAACACAACCAAAAATATTTTCTTTGCCTTCATGTTACTCAGTGATCTCAGAAACAATTGTACTTCCAGCTACTTCCCCAGCATTTCTACTAGCTACAAATATACAGGTAGATTATCAACTTGTGTATTCCTTGCCTTCACCAAGGTCCCTTAGATAAAGATCAAATGGCAATCACAACTGTCCTTTATTGACAAGCAGTCTGGCCTCTTGTGACTTCCTGAGGCATTCATAATGTGGAGTGTCAAGATGGAACTTTGAGCTCATGTCTTTTGAAACCATGTTTTGGTTTATGATTTTTTACTTAAAACAAGGTCCCACTGCATATACAAAAATATACACCAAAGTATACCATTTCTTCCTCAAAATATGGGAGATATGGAGACACGTTTTATAGGACAGAGTATCACAGTGTTAAAATGTATGGTGAAAACCTTTGGAAAGTTTAGAGATGTTGAAAAGCTCAGAAAAGAGCATTTATTATTCCTCTGTTTGTATGGATGACCAGGATTTGGAACCAATTGGCCTGAGGTGGGAACATTTAGCCTGGAAATAGCAAAAGATGTACAGGACCACATACTTTCAGCAAAACGTTGGGACCAGCTCCCTTACATACAGTCATGGGTGAACGTTTTATTTATATGAATGTCCCAAATGGTTTGTGTTTGCAGCTGAAGACTTTTGCAAGGTTTCAGTGGCACAATCTGAGAAGGGAGGTGACAGCCCCCCCCAAAAAAATGTTTATCACCAGCACAAGCCTAGAGTACTGGAATCTGGTGAGAATGATTTTGATCTCATGTAAACAAGTGGAAGCAGAGAGATATTTAGGCTACAGCCAGCACCTCCTTTGCTGCCCCCGCAGCCACATCCACCATCCTTTGAGTGGCCAGCTGCTGGTGGGGGGAACAGAAAACTGGAGGAATGTGTGACAAGGAGGGATGGAGCAGCATGCACCAATTTGTGAGTGGGAGAGCTGGCTGTGGGGGTGGGGGAAGAGAATGCGTGGCACCCTGAGGTGCTATGCTGCCGATTGAGGATAACCTGACATGAAACAATTCATGCCCATTTCTAATTTGGGCCATCCTATTTTCTGGCTAAGTCATCTATTGGAAGAAATGAAGCCATTGAAAAAGACTGTGGACTTGTTGCTGCTGCCGCTGTTTCCTTCCTTAATTATTTGGAAGAAAGGAATTGTTGATCCATTGATAGAAGGATAGATTATTCATGTTGTATTCAATGCCACCTCTGCTTAGGTATCTTTCCATTCCTTTGAAATTACTGATTAAAGAAAGAAGATAGTTTCTCCATGTAGGTAAAATGTACCACTTTAGATAATATCATAAGGGACTATTCTCCATGCATAGTATTCAAGATAAGCAGTTCTCCTTGCACAAAGGACACAGAAACACTTTTCACATTGCCTGAATCTTGCAAACACTTCTGTGTGCTGAAAGGTACATAATTATTCATTCAAAACTAAGAGGGGTTTTTAAAATATTGTTCAAATTCAGAGTCATGTCCTACTGAGCTTCATGGCACAGTAGTTAAACTGCTGTACTACAGCCAAAACTGTGCTCATGACCTGGAGGTTCAGCCCCAGGTAGCCGGCTCAAGGTTCACTCAGCCTTCCATCCTTCCAAGGTCAGTAAAATGAGTACCCAGGTTGCTTGCTGGGGCTGGAGAAGGGCCAATGTGTAGCCTGCTTAATTACTTGTCAACCACCTAGTGAGTGCTAAGTTAAGCACTATGGGGCAGTATATGAGCAGCACACTTGGCATTTTGCTTTCACTTAACAAAGATGCTTCCCAAATTTCTATAATGTAATCACACCCAGCATGAGCAGTGCACTAAGACTTGAGAGTCCAGGGTTTGATTTCCTGCTCAGCCATGGAAACTCACTGGGGAACTGATAAAACCTCTCCTTAAACATTGCACCTTGAAAGCCCTGTTAGGTCACTTTAAACAAGTTACAATTTGACAGCACATAACAACATTCATCACAACCTTTGAAAGGAAGGCATAGAGTGTTTCTGAACTACAGAATTACAATATGACACCCCCAACCCCAATCCAAAGATCTTTATCAGCTGATTCACTTTCTCTTTCCTGCAAATATTAAACAAAACAAAACAAAACAAGAAATATATATTTATATATTTTTCTGGTGTATATTTAACAGAACTGGCTACTACAGAGATCCAGAGACCATGCAATGTATAGCATGCATTAACTCTGGGTTTTTTTTTCCAGCATCTGCGGGATGGGGGAGGAAACTTGGATGCAATCCCCCATGGATACTACTGCAGTCCTCTGTACAGAGCATGATACAACTTGAACAACCTACACAAGGCCAGTCTAGGGAATTGCGAGATTTGTATTTTAGAGAAGTATTTGGAATTTTGTACTGGAAACCTCTAGTGTATGCCTCCCCTGAACCAAAGAACAGAACACTAAGGGCCTCAACAAACTACCAATCTCAGGATTCCATACGAGTCATGGCAATTAAATTGCTATTGAACTTTTGTAATACCTCAGATAATGAATGTCCCTGATAATGAATTTTTCGGATAACAAATTGCAATTTCCAGGTATAGCCCTGCCTCGGATAATGAATTGTCTCTATGGGCTGCCTCAGATAACAAATTTTCCTATGGGCTGCCTCGGATAATGAATTTTTCCTATGGACTGCCTCGGATAATGAATTTCCAGCATGAATCAGTAAAAAAGAGTTATCCCAGGTGGCTTTATAAAGAGTTTTCAGCAAAAAAACAGATGTCTATGTCATTTTCCTAGGCTCTGGAATGGATTAATTGGTTTCCCATTCATTCCTATGGGAAAACGTATTTCAGATAACAATTTTTTTCGGATAACGAATTGCCTCAGAGAATGAATTAAATTCGTTATCCGAGATACTACTGTATTATGATATATGCTATGGGGCATGTGACCTTGAGCAATTTTGTACACAGGCACTATGGCAACATCAATTATCTATCTGGAAATTTCCCCCAGAACTCCTATGTGATGAAAGCTATTTTTTCTTTATTATGAGATTATTATTTTAACTAGTAAAATAGGAAACCTAAAAAGTCTCCGTTCTTGTGGCTGGAGAAGGGGATGAGGTTGAGGTGCAGTCTTCCTGGCTGGTGACCTGGTTCTACCATAGAAGGAACTATGGCCTGAAACAGGGCATTTCTGAAGGGGAAAGCATGGCATACAGTCCCACTTGCTTTTCTCGACAGCTACTTAAGGTGTGGCCCCTCAGCCAAGATAAGGCCCCTAGTGATTGAATAAATAAAAGCAAGCTAATAAATAAACAATAATGCCTGCCTTATTGTTTTCATTGGGGGTTGGGTTAAAAAACCAACAAAAATCCTTCCACCTCTTGCTCTGGGCTATATTAGACAGAAGTGCCCTGGAATAGCAAAGGTTCCACCTGGGAAGGGGGCTTGCCCTGAGGGGGCGGCTGGTGTGATGGTGGGTAGATGGACCCAACCCACCCACCCACCCGATTGTGGCGGTGGAGGTGCAGCAGCATAAGTCACCTGGGCCAGGGCCAGGCTGGCCTCCGAGGGGAGACTTATTCCAGCTGTTCCGTTCTTTCCTTGGCCATGATCGCCGGACCAGGAGGAGCCGGGGCGGCGGCGGCACAGGAGGTGGCGGCGTCAAGGCCTGGCCTGGGGAGGCGGGCTGGCTGGCTGGCTGGCTGGCTAGTTGCCGGCTTGGTCCTCACCCACTCAGCTCGACATCTCCGACACAAAGGCGGATCTGCCAAGGAGGAGGAGGAGGAGGGAGGAGGAGGAGGAGGAGGAGGAGGAGGAGGAAGGTTTAAGGGCTCGCTGGGCTCGCTTCCTCAGGTACACATGTCCAGACGGGCTCCCCCTGGAATAATCCGCCGGGCCAGCGCCGCCGCCCTGCCGCCACAGCCCTGCATGCTCCTCCGCCCCCGCCACCCACTGCGGAGCACCTGCAGGCAGGCAGGCGGGGGTGAGCAGATCACTCTTATCAGACCTCCCAGTCCCCCCACTTCCAAATTCAGTCCCCTCGCTATAGCTGTAATGCAGGGCTTTGTGGTTTTTTTGGTCCCCCCCCCTTTCAGCACCGACCGCGCAGCCCCTGGGGCCCAGTCGGCACTGTTTTTTTATTTTTATTTTTATTTTAGGGTGTCAACCAGGCCACCCATGGGGGGCTGGTCGGCGCTCCCCTTTTTAAAAATGTTTAGCCCCCCCACACTTTGTTTGTTTGTTTTCCTTTCAGCGCCGACCGTGTGGCCCCTGGGGCCTGGTCGGCACTGATTTTTTAATTATTATTATTTATTTTAGGGTGCCGACCAAGCCACCCTTGGGGCCTGGTCAGCGCTCCTTTTTTTTTTTTTTACTGTACCAACCACATGGCCACGCTACAGCTGTAGCACGACCATCAGCTCCCCCCCCCGGTCTTTTCCTGGTCGCCATCCCATAAGCCAGGAAGACTGGACCTCCAGACCAGCACCAGGTAGTAGACATCTCCGCCCCCCCATTAACGAAATGAAGCTAACCGAACCAGTTTTTCTCGGTTCGGTTCGGTTCGGTTCGTGTTAAATTTGCCCCTAGGGTTGTTATTCGTTTCATTAAGTAACAAAACAAATAACGAACAATGAAATGAAAAAAAAATTCATTTTGTGCTCATCCCTAGCAGTAAGATGTCCCTCAATTCCTTGTTCTCAATACTTGAACTTTTCTTAATTGTACAGGACTGTATATTGTTCCTCATTACTGTAAGTTGCCTTGGGTCCTTTTCCAAGGAGAAAAGTGGCGTAAAAATACTCCAAAATAAATAAATAAATAAATTAGATATAACTTAGTCAAATATAAATTAACATCTCATAATGAAAGGGGAAGCCATAGCTGAGGGACTCTGTTCCTGTATCAGCTTTGTCCAGGTATTATGGACATTTTCTCCCTTATTATTTTTGCTATCTTCAAACAGGAGTAGCCTGCAAGGAGAACTGCACTTAAAAAACTCTTAAATATTTAAATAACCTCTTGCCATCTGGGTAAGACAAAGTCCTTTCATCAGACTGGTCAGTTTGTAGCTTGGTTCCTCATCAATCATCCCAAAGAGGGGAAATGCTGGAAGAAACCAAGAAGAGACTAGAGTCATTGCTTCTACTACTGGTCCCAGTCCAACCCTTGCACACTTGCATCTAGATTATTTTCCTTTGCGCTCTTCCCATTTTCCCTAACCCTCCTCGCAATTCTTGTCCTAACTTCAGTTCTACCATTTTGCTTCCTCTTTTGTTTCTGTCTCCCCCCCCATCCCCAATAATCATGTCCATACCTCCCCAAATCAGGCTTCATTCCTCCAAGATATGGCTTCCACTAGAAGGAATCTCCAAATGACAGGCTATGCATACATCTTACATTAGCTCCAGATGCCCTCAATGTCTTCTGCTTTCAAGGAACTGCCAAAACAATGAAGGAAAGGAAAGGAAAGGGGGAAAACAGTTCTATCATTTAGCTGGAGCTCTTGTAAGAGTCTCAGCAAAAAGAAAATCACTTGAAGAGAACCAGCCTTTTTTTTTTACAGAGGCAGAAATCACACCAGAATTAAGAAAGCATATTTACTGTTTACAAGATTCAGTTCAGCCACCCTTTAAAAACAATGAAAGGAGAAGCTGTCTTAATGATATATCTTTGTCAACCAGATTGCACTTAGGTCTAGCTTTCTACCTGCATAAAACTCTTCATGTAATTCAAAAACATCATATTTTCTAGAGGTGGTACTTAGAGATGAGCTTGAATTGAAAAACTATGATTTGTCATAATCTGTAATTCCTCAGTGTTGATCAGCCATGAATCATAAATGTATTATATTTTTGTATTGTCCCTTGATGAGTTTAATGGCCAACTGCGGACTTGAACTAGATCTCTCAAGCCCTAGCTGAACACTCATGATCTCGATCCACTCCCCCACTCTTGCAGTTTCCCCAGAGTAAGGAGCATATAGCAAATAATAGTTATGGGCCATCAAGTGGATACTGACTTATGACAACTCTCCTAGAGATTTATAGACATAAAATAAGAGGTAGCTAGAAGTCTTTCCTTCTGGTGGTGGTCTGGGACTATGTAGTTTGCCCAAGACTTTATAGGTGGCAGAGCACATAACCCCATTATTTACCCATGCCAGATGATCTTGTATGGAAGGAAGCTGAAGATATGAACTCTCAGCCCCTGACTACACACCCAGGGGCACAACCCACTGAGATATACCACCTTTTTATAAAGCATAGAGTGAATGCTATCTGATTCACCACCAGAAGAGGCAGATATAAAGCCCTGGTGGCCACACTTCACCCAGTCAGGTCCTCTTCAGTGGATCTCAAGGGGAAAGGATCTGTTTCAGACAGATGAAGTCAGAAACAGGGGCGTATTTAGGGAGGGCAGAAGGGTACATCTGCCTCGGGCACAAAATTCTGGGGAAGCCTGGAGGGGGAGCAGGAGGAGGAAGCTGTGCACCCTCCCACCACCTAGCAGTCCTCCTTTCCCCTAAGGCTTAGTGACGGCACCCTCTCCACCCCCTCCACTGCTGTGTGCCAGGCGAGCGGCAAAGCAGGCAGGCAGGCAGGAACACAGTGGCTGTGGTGCCCTCCTCCTCCTCCTCTACCTTGCCTTGTTGGGAGATGTGTAACATGTGCGTGCACGAGTGCACACACATACACATGCATGCACACACCGCACGCTGCAGGGTTCACACACACGCCCATTGCTGGGTGGGTGAGATGTGGGGGGGGGGTGGCAGGAAGGGTCCAAAAATGAACTTTGTCCCCAGGCACTCCAAATCCTGGCTATGCCTCTGGCCAGGATACAACAGAGATGTGAAGTCCAAATGGCAGCACCCTCTCTGAAGCTCAGAACAGGAGGACAGAATCCAGGGAAGATAAACAGACTTTAGTAAATGGCTATTTCGCCAAAAGAATGATGCCCACCAAGGTTTTTCAACAGAAATAGAAATAACACTTTCAAACTCAAACATCCACTAGGTAATTAATTTGGAACAGCTGGATTCTGGGAAAGGGCCCCCAAGAACTATAAATTCAGCTGTATTACCTCCAGTGTTGACAACAATGTTGTTGTTGTTCAGTCATTCAGTCGTGTCCGACTCTTCGTGAGCCCATGGACCAGAGCTCACCAGGCCTTCCTATCTTCCACTGCCTCCCGGAGTTTTGTCAAATCCATATTGGTTGCATTGATGACACCTTCCAACCATCTCATTCTCTGCCATCCTCTTTTCCTTTTGCCTTCAATCTTTCCCAACATCAGGGTCTTTTCCAAGGGGTCCTCTCTCCTCATGAGGTGGCCAAAGTACTGGAGCCTCAGCTTCAAAATCTGTCCTTCCAGTGAACAACAATAGTTGTCTCCATATCTGTCTCTGCTTCTATTTGCCTAGATTCCTTCCAATGTCCTGCAACATCAGTTTGACTTATGGCCATGCTTCAGCCTGCCTTACATTTGACTGGTGGATATTTATTAGACTGAACACTTGGCTTAAGCTTTGTATTGCTGCTTGGCACCCCAAGACTTGGGACTGGATTGGTCTTAACTTACACAGTCTCCCACAGTTACTGTGTGCCAACTTTGCAGCACTCAAGCCCGCTTATCAAGTTGGGTTGCCATATTTCAAGCTGAGGGTTCAAAGAAAAGACTGGAGAATCAGGGCCTCACTACATTTTACACTAAGAAATTTCTAATTGTTTTCTCAACTTTAAAAACATATTTAAAAACAAATCAGAACCCCACTAAGCCATTTCTCCTCCTTGAATGTGTAGCCTGCATACTGTAATGTAGTCCACTCCTAGCTTTGTACTAAAAAAAAGCTGCAAGTTCCCTACTCGAATATCAAAAACCCTCCACACAGAAAAAGTCAGCTTTTTCAACAGATTTTCCTTCTTGACCAGGCTCTGAGTGGTTAGACATGATATATGTCTTTCTTTCTTTCGTGTCTTAAAACAAGCAACTATTTATTTCAGTCTTCACCTATATCCCTGTCTTCATAACAGACCTGTTATATACCCTAAGCAATACTAAGCAAGGTCATGACATTTCTTCCAAACACTGCGGTATTGATCTTTGGCTTAATTTTATTTTGAAACTGTAGTAGCACACAACTCATTAAATATCAATAGAATGAAAAGTGGGAAAGGCAAGCAAAAGCTTTTTACAACTTCAGTACTGCTCAAATATTAACTAAAGGTATGGTGGTGTCAGTTGGTGTCCAATAAATTGTTGTGGATGGTGGATCATTTTTTTTCATGTCCATTGCAAGACTTGAAGCCATCAGCCAAGCATCAACTGACTGATGAAGACAGTTGATGAGCAATTCCTTCAAAGTGCTGGACTTTTTCCAGACTGAAGTATTTGCAGTCATCACATACAAATGTAAGTGTACACATTCTGGCATTGTCCAATGTGTGATTACTGGAAAAGAAATTGAGCTTCTGATTGAGATGTGTTTTTTAAAAAAACGAATATAAAGCCAGGGATTCATATTTTTGGGAGATCTTATAGCTTAGTGGTATAGTATGTGTTTGGTATCTAGAAGATCCCATGTTCCGTTCAACATATCTCTAGTAGAGAAGACCATATGAGGGGTAAGATTCCTTCGCACGCCTTTGGAAAGTGTCTCAAGGTGGCAGTACTGGACAGAATGAGCTGTTATTAAGCTAGTCTTGTTCCTCTGTGGTGTAGAGCAGAATAATCGCAAAAGCAAAAGGCAAAGTGTTCTGCTTATATACTGCCCCATACCACTTCAAGTAGTCTCTGGGCTGTTTACAGTTTTTTAATTACAGAGTGCAGGCTACACATTGCCTGCCCCAGCAAGCTGGGTACTCATTTTACCAACCTCGGAAGGATGGAAGGCTGAGTCAACCATGAGCCGGCTACCAGGGATTGAACCCCAGCGCGTGAGCACAGTTTTAGCTGCAGTACAAGCATTCAACCACTGTGCCACAAGGCTGAAACCTGAGTAACATTCATAAGAACAGAGCTAAACACTGCAAAACACCCAGATTACTGCCAAATATGCCTTCATATTTTATTATATTTTGTTTTCAGTGAAGAGGAATATTTTGGGTAAGGATTTTGCTTTTGTCCTACAAAGTACGTGAGAAGGTAAAGGTAAGTTTAGATGACAACTAGCAATTTCCAGGAACAAAGAAGACAAAGGAAGTAAAATCAAGATTATAAGGGAGGATGTTAAAAATACTGGAAATTTCAAGACGCTGTGGCCCTTTGATATTTCCCCTGGGCAGAAATTAAAGTGTTGATTCTAACCTATAAACCTTCTAACCTTAACAGCTTGAGCCAAAGTTGTCTCAATGACCATATCTCCATTTATGAACCTGCCCGATCATCAGGAGAGGCCTTTTCCCCAGTCCTACTACCTTCACCAACAGATGGAGAAGTGAGTACATGGGAGAGGGCATTTTCTACTGCTACTCTCAGACTCTGGAACTTCCTTCCACAGGAGGCCAAGCTGCTCTTATCTTTACTATTCTTCTGCAAACAAGGAGGACCTTTCATCTCAGGCTAGCTTTCCCTGAGTAAATTGCTGACTGAATGGGTTTTTAAATGGATTGTTGTACCCTACTGCTTTAAATGTGTTTCAGTGTTGCTTTTGTTTATTATAATTATTACAGCATTTGTTTAATCTCTTGTGGTATTTTGTATACTCACTGTTGTTAGCTTTAAATCCTGTCTTTTTAAGGAGAAAGGTAAGGTTAAAATATTTTAAATAAATAGATATCAAAGACAGTTATCTAAATAATTGCTTTGACAAGAAAGGTTGAGGATTTATAATACAAAATATCTCAACAGATATATTTGTAGCCAACTGTACTAATAAATACTCCACAGCAAGACTTTGGGGAGTAAAAGGGGCACTTGCGTGAAAAATATTATGATCTAAATGGATTTATGTTAATTTGCTTATGGATTTATGTTAATTAGTAATGCAGTTTTTCTTTATATAAACTTTATTATATTCTTTGTTGCCATTATTGTAATATTTAATATAAAAAAGTGAAATTCACTGGCTTTCAGATTGTAAGAACTAAATTAGCATCTATTGGTATTATTTTTTTTTTTAAAAAATGGTAATATAGATTTTGGAATGATTCCTGTTGCTGAAATTAGTATGTGAGGGGAAGACTGACCTGCTCTTGTTTCCATCTTGTTTTTAACTTCATGCATTAATATTTGATACTTCATGATTTTTTCATACTTTACATACTTTTGATTGGATTGCTTACTGAAGGAACTCACTTTTAAGAAACAGTCCTGGTATAGACAATGCTATGACTTTTAAAACATTCATATATGCACCATCCACAATGCAGAGACTTTTAAGGGTGAAGGGTAGTATTTATACATCTGTTTTTGTATGTGACTTTTGAAAGTATTCTAATTTAAGATATCGCCTATCCTTGACTTTGGATCATGTGTGGAGTGCACCACTTTTTCCTCCCTGGACTATGAGGGACACCTGGAATAGACACCTACAGCACAATCTACAAGAAAGCATGAACACTTATGTGACACTTCCCTTTTAAATGTGTGATTGTGACGAAAATGTAAAGTGTAGGGAACCAACTTATTAATCTTCACAGGATCCACTTGGTAATGCTGCCACCTTTTAAATCGGTGCCTTATGAACTGAGACAGACTCAGATGTATAATATAAAAAAATGAAGTTTATTAAATAAATAAATACATAAATACAATAATGTCTGAAGTTGGTATGCATTGCCTTAAACATAAAATAGATTAAATCAACTCTTCCAGCCTTCCTGTCTTTAATAACCAGTAAACAGTAAAGCCCTCACACATAACCTGCCTGACTGAACTCTAACAGAGCTGTGCTCTCTCCCAGCACTCACTCTTAACAACCCTTAACTCTCAACAACTGCCACTTTACAGACCATACAATCCCCCGCCCTCCTGCTGGGATTGGCTGATGATTTACATATGTATTTCTCCTGCTTCCAGGGTGTTGTCACAACTTAACATTGACTAATCATGACAGCCTACTGAACATTCTCAGTTCAGTCACTTTATTGTACTACTGGCTAAAAACCGTCACAATCAGTAAGTTACAAATGTAATCAGATAAAAATAAATAGAATCACAATCACAAAATGAGGGGCCTATCCACAAGGAGGTCCAGTGTATGGGCACCTTTTCAGAAAGAGATGGGAAGGAGGGAAAATGGACAAAGGTACCTCTTCATATCAAGGGGTCCCCCACACAGTTAACCGCAATGGCTCTCAGGAAATTAGAGCAGATGTTTCTGGTGGCTTTAGCAAACATTGTGAGTCACAGTCTGAGAGTACCCTGCCCACCTTTGCCTGAGTGCTTTCCACCTATAGGGTAGTCAAGATATTTTCCAGGATCCCCCCCCCCCCGGAAAACATCTTGGAGTAAATAGTGAACAACACCCTCTCTCTTACCTGCTCTGCAAATGCTAAGTCTTAGATGCCTAGGAACATTCATAAGAGAGCAGTTGACATGGTATGGAAAGGGAGTTCTGTGAATGCACTTCTTAGGGGGGCAAAGGTAAGTATATTTAAGTATTGCACTCTTGAATTATTGAGTTTCAACATGTGATACCAATGAGAGTAGTTTGAGTTTATTAAGGTTAAATACTGATTATTAACCAGTTTGTAAATCCAGTCCCTCAGCATACTTCTAACTCCAGTGAAAACAAAAATATCTGTTGAGAGGGATTTGAATTTTAGTAAGGTTTGTACTGATTTGGCCCAGCCACCACTCTTCCACTGATCCACTAAGCACCATTTAGGAAGACATGTCCATCGGGCTTGTCCAACACCTTAGAATAGGAGACTATAGCTAGGGCTGCCTTAGCTTTTATAGACACTGTGCCTGTTTCCATTCAAAGGAAGGTTGCTGGAGTCCCTTTAGGGAACTGCAAGAAAGTGCTTCAGGAACTTGTTCTGTCCTACTTCAAGATGGTGCAAATTATTTGGGACTGTATCAAAGATCTCAATTCCATATTGCATTTATGAGATCATGCACCCTGAGAAGACTTTTAGAGCTGTGGTTACCAGATCTTCCAAGCACTAGATAATACTGTTAATTTCCTTACAATTTGATAGTGGTAAATAGAGATGGGCACGGAATGAACATTTTTCGTTTCCGTTACCGTTTGTCATTTCCGTTACATAACGAAACGACAAACGAAAATTGTGATGAAAATTTAACGAAATGAACAGAACCACAAAAATTGTGGTCGTTGCATTTCATTTCCGTTAATGGTGAAGCACAATGAAATGAGCTGTTTTAAATGTTAAAAAACGCCCTGGACATCCATAAAAATGCAGCGATAATTATTTATATTGTCTGATAATACCTACCAGGGGGGTTGGGGTTCTTAAAATGTTTGTTTTTGTCTTCTCCCATTGTGATGTATTTTTCTTTCCCCTTTAAAATGGATGTCGCACCAGCCACAAAATGGAGGCAAGCCGTGTGATGGGATCATGTTCAACCAATAGCATGCCCAGGTTGCAAACTGGGCGGGCAGGTCTGGCAGCCACAGAGGGCATAAAAAGGTCTGGCAGCCCCCATCCTCCTTGCAGTCTCTGGTGGGAGTTAGGGTGGGATTGCTGTCTCTGCAACTCTAGCTTCAGTCCTGCAGCCTCCCTGTGTGCGTGTGTGCTGCGTACCTCTCGGTGAGTACCCTCCCTTGCCCCACAGTGCAGTCACTCTGTGGCTGCCTTGCACCCTGGGCAACACCCGCCGCTGCCTTTGCAGCCTCCCTGCATACCTAGTCTATACTGTGTCTCTGCCAGCATCCATTTTTTTAGTGTTTTCCCTCTGGTCTGGGCCGTTGGGGGATGCCTGCGCACGGAAATGCTTTAAAAATTGCGCAAAAAGCAGGTAGAAACGACAAATGAAAAAAACAAAAAACGGTAACGAAAATTTTCCAAATATTCACGACAAACGGAAACGAACCGAAACAGACCTCTCAATGACAAACGAAAAACCGAAACACCATTTTTTTGTTTCGTGCCCATCTCTAGTAGTAAACTCAACCCACAACCAAGAAAGAACCTTGACTTTCACAATAAGGCATGGCGGGGGGTGGGGTGGGGGACTGATGAACATCTGGAAGCCCTTTGTTTGGTGAGCTGGAACAAACAATCTAATCAATGCCCACTAGAATGGAATTTGAAATCTGCCCTTCTCAGTGGTGTTTGCAGCCTGAATTTTTGAACTCTTTTTAAAGAAACAGAGCTGGCACAGGCATCTACCATGAGTTTTGGAACACCTCTTTTGCATCATCAACAAAACAGTAGTGCTCAGCTTAATGAGGACTTGTATGGGTCAAAATCTAAATTGGTGTGTGTGTGTGTGTGTGTGTGTGTGTGTGCGCGTGTGTGCGCACGCGTGAGAGAGAGAGAGAGAGAGAGAGAGAGAGAGAGAGAGAGAGAGAGAGAGAGAGATGGGTATCTTTATTATTATGCAGCCATATCACCATGGTAGCCAGCTGCTTCATCTTTACATCCGGCCTCACCTTTCCATGTTTCACTTAAAAATCAGGGAAGATGTCATAACTCCTTTTACAGAGCTGTTTCAGTTCAGGAATAGGTAGGCCAGGGATAATGAGATGAGGAAAAGGAGGAAAGGAGGCAGGGTTGCAGAAACTAGCAATTTTACTGTAAGCTCAGAAAGCAAGCCAAAATATTTATAGGGCCCTCGGAATGAGCTAGAAAATAAAACTGTGTGGAAACAGAGCTGCAGACATTCAGTTCATTCTCTAGAGTGCCTCTTAAGAGAAGTGTCAGCCTGTATAACCTCAGGAAGGGTGTGCAATTCCAGAGGACTACCAAAGGAAGAGTCTGGTAAACCACTTCAGAGTACTCTGTACCTAGAAAACTCTGAAAGGGGTCATCATAAAGTGGAATTGACTTGACAGCACATAATTATATTCACAATTAAACCCAATGGCTGCATTACTGCTTAACATTCAGCCATTCCTTTGAACAAAGCTTTTTAAAAAATCACACATAAGGCAGCAAGGATTTAATTTTTAGATATTTGCTGAGCATAATATATTTTGTGAATTGCCAGAAAGGGATGTCCTACTTCAGTACTGGGTTTTACAGAAATAATGTAGGAAAGTAATTAAAAATATGTGTACCAAATTGTTCCCTTATGAAGAACAACTCATAGCAAAAGATAAATCAAGGGGAACCATTGCTCTGTTAAGAAGTTTTTTTAAAGCTATCCTGCAATTGGACATCTTGGGGCTGCAGCTAACCCGAAAGCCTGTTCATCATAAGCATACATACATTTTGCTTCACTGTATGGTGCTTGCAAATTCCAAGGTTAATTTGTGGGATTATTGTAATATTCATCAAAGACTTGTGGACATCCCGGGTCTTCACAGTTTAATGTGTTCCTTTATAGAGAACAGGTGGGAGACATGAAAACTAATTAAATGATTTATTAAAAGCATTTAATTTTTTTTTTTAAAAAATAATATTTTCTTCCTAGTTTAACTCATTGGGTAAGTTCAACAACACTGGAGGATAGAGATGGGCACAAAATGAAAAACAACATGCTGTTTTGTCATTTTGTAACATTATGAAATGATTCGTAATCTTACAACATGGCAGACCGTGTGTCGTTAAAAAACAAAACGAACTACTTTTTTTTGGTTCAGAAACTGAAATGAGGAGCCACAGGATCTGGATTCAGGCAAGGAGCTGCAGCCAGACCACAGCCATCTCCAACCCTTCTTCGTCCAGGTTTCCAGATCGAGCTAGGCCAGGGAGGGGCCCTGTTAGCCCTCCAACCATCCACTCTCCCATTGCAGCCACTGGCACCAGCACCAAGCTGCTTTTTTTTTTTTTTTTTTTTTGATAAAAAAACAATCTGACCTGTCAAAAAAAAATCCCCAGCTGGGTGCCGGTGGTAACAACAGGAGAGCCGAGCAGGGGGCACCAAATTTAAAACCCTGCTCTGCTGTCCCATTCTCACCACCACCACACAGATGGTTTAGACAGTCTGAGCTGTCAGAACCAGCTGGGTGGTGGCAACTTCCATTTCCTTGCTCATTTTGTTTCATTGCAATTTCAATACAATTTTTAAAAAATGAAATGAAACAAAACAAAACACTATTTTTCCATTTCATGCCCATCTCTACTGGAACACAATCTACATATATATTCTCAGAAGTGAGTCCCATTGGATCCAATGCCATTTAATGTCAGGCATGTTTATACACTGTGTAGTATGTTGGATAGACTAGGGATAGGAACAGATGGGCATTCGTCTTGCTGTTTCCTCCAGTGCGGGATGGTCTGGTTCATGCCTTTTGCCAGCAATCAGATGACAAAATTGCCAGGGTGAACCAGCCCCTCCTCAGCGTGTTCAGAGTGTTCCTAACTACACTTCTCTCTCTAGTAAGTAAACTCTCTACTCTAGTAAAAAGAGTAGAGTAGAGCTTGTCAATTTCCCTTCCACTTGCAGTTTCCACTGCAAGTGAAGCTTATTCACTTCACAGTATTGGGATATTAAACACTTCCTCTGCTCTCCCCTGGAAAGATAAGAGGAAGAAAGCATTTTTTAAAAAAAAAAACTACTATGATGGCACTGTTGTCATCATAAGTTGCTTCCAGTTTGATAGCACACTGTAGATACAAGTGTGTGTAGTATTGCCATATACATATAGCTGGCTCAGTAAATACATCTGGCAGGGGGCCCAGAGAATGAGAATTCAGTTTCTGTGCCCTTCAGAAAAACCAAGCTGCACATTCCCAGGATGCCCCCAGCATACGTCGGAATTTACTCAACAGCACACAATTACTCTATTATAATTAGAGATGGGCAAGACTAGGGAAAATGACGTTTTCGAGTTGTCGTGTGTCGGAGGCAGTCCGTTTCGGCTCGTTTCCGTTTTTCGTGAAATTTCGCAAAAATTAGTCGGTTCGGTTTTTTTGTTTTCGTTAGTACTGGTTTGGGGGGGGTAGCGGGCTCCTGGAGGGAGCTGCAGGAGTCAGCCAGAGCCACAAGTGATGGACTGGCAGACTCTTTGCACCAGCTGTGTCTCACGTACCTGCATGTAGTGCAATGCAAGTAGATCTGGCTTAGGGTTAAGACGGGTTAGCGCAAGGGCTAGGGTTAGGCTAGTTACGGGTGAGGTTAGGGTGAGTTTTGGGGTGCACCTCTGGGTGCCTCTCTGACCCACTTAGAAGGACAGTGTACTGGCGTATGGGTTAGGCTTAGGCTTAGGGTTCGGGTTTGGGCTATGATTAGTGGGCTGTTTATGCCCGATTGGCACATCCCAGAAGTCTCTGTGGTCAACCTGGCCAAGTGGCCATGCGATTGATGGAAAATTTGCATGGTCCACTCCCATGGGCGAGCCCATCATTGCAAATGTGCAGGTGTAAAAAAATAAAATAATAAAATAAAATAAAATAAAATCAACGGAGACTTTTTGTTTGCAAGAAAAACCCACTGCTGCTACTGTAAAAATTCAAGCATTTAAAATAGCTAATTTTCGCATGTTTCTGTGGGGTTTTGGGCAACGATTTCAAAACAAATATTGCGGTTGCCATTTTGGATCCCCCGCACTGCATGGCAAATGGATGCGCCCTCCCAGCCTGGTACAGTCAGCAAAACCTGGCCATGCGATTGGTGGAATGGCTCCAAAACTTTGCATGGTCCACTCCCATGGGCGAGCCCATCATTGCGAATGCGCAGGTGTAAAAAAATAAAATAAAATAAAATCAACGGAGACTTTTTTTTGCAAGAAAAACCCACTGCTGCTACTGTAAAAATTTAAGCATTTAAAATAGCTAATTTTTGCATGTTTCTGTAGTGCTTTGGTGGGGTTTTGGGCAACAATTTCAAAAAAAATATTGCGGTCGCCATTTTGGATCCCCCGCACTGCATGGCAAATGGATGCGCCCTCCCAGCCTGGTACCAGCAGCGCAGCAGTAGCAATAGCCAAGGAGAGGGGGGCGGGGAAACCCCCCCCAAATAAAACACCCTTCTGGCCTGGTAGGTGCCCTCAGACAGTTTTTGCCTACTTTTAGGGCCAGGAATCGGGTTTTTTTTAACTTTTAAAAACTTTTTTCTCTGCCGCTTGGCATTGCTCAAAGTAACGACAGACAAATCAGACCAAATTGTTCGCTCGTCGGTTCGAGCTTTACCATTTCCGTATTATGGGAATACCGCTAAGTCATGCCCATCTCTAATTATAATATTTGCCGCTTTCATGTTTGTCCCTAATGTTTATGATTGCAGTATCATACCTGGCTCTTAAATTGGACAGCAGTTCATCAAATCTTCCTCACTTCCTCTTCTAATTGTCTTTTGTTGCCTGAGGAGACAGAGATACCTTCTCAATAGCAGAATTTTAGAAGAGACAAACTAAATTTGGCATCAGTAGCAGCTTTTTAAACTTACATTTGCTAATCAATATCCCTTTCCTCTTTCTAACATTTCAGGAAACAGGCCCTCCCTGTAGACTAGAGGTCACAACTGAATGTGAGCAAAGAAATTAAATACTCTTATAAGCCTTAGGTAAAGATGACATGATGAGTTTGTTTATTTATTTATTTAACAGAAAAATATAATCAATTAACCATATTTTTGATTTTGTTTTCAATCTGATTAAATGCTGTTCCATAATACAATAAGTATGACTTTTGCACAATGATAGCATATAGAATATATTGCCAACATATTTTATCTTCCTGTTAACCATGTTACAAAAATGTTTTTTAAAGAAAACTATCCCAGTATTATTTGTTTTATGTTATTTGATTTTTCCCATCATTTGGGGGGGGGCACCCAGCAGTTTGTCTCAGACAAAAAGTTCGTTCTATTCCTGTTCCATTAGAAAAATTCATGATAATTATTCTTCTCTACCTGCCTAATGGGGCTGAAGTAATTCAATTGTCATATTGGTGTAGATTGTTGCTTTGTGTAATGTATCACCCCTGCTGTTTCTCTTCTTAAAAACATTCTATACTTTTCCATTATTCAGCAAGGCCTAATGATTACTCCTGCTTTTCCACTTGCTGCACCATTTTGATTTTAATTGACTTCACTCTTTTAATTAAATAAGTTTGGTTTTTAATGCTGTTGCTGACATGCTTGGCTTTGTTTTTACCAGTAGTTTTTATTTGGTTTTTACAATCTATCAAATTTTGTTTAGGTTCATTTTAAAGAAGGAAAAAAGCAAGAAATTTTCTCTCTCCTCCTCCTCCTCCTCCTCCTCCTCCTCCTCCTCCTCCTCTTCCCTCCATCTCTTTCACACACATGCACAATGTGAGCCTTTGCAGTACTCATAAGCTTCAAGTGATTTAGAGCTTGAATTGAAGAGACTAGTGGGAGAACTTGGTTTGTGGGAGAATTTGGTTTCCATATATCCCCAGTCAAATTTGTGGCATGGATATTTGCTGTAATCCTGTTGCTTAGTATGAGAAGATACTTTCAGTGTGTGTGCGTTCCTAGTACATATATGAAGAGTCCCCACCACAATACAAGGAGTTGTGCAAACACATGGGCTTGATGCATGCATGTATTGATCCTCTGGAATTTCAGCAGGGGCTATTGGAACATATTGGAAGTTATTAATTTTCATTATGTTAAGCAACAGGATTTCAGGAATTTATACCCAGTATAGTTTCAAGTTACTATTTCTGATAAACTGTATGATACATAGGCTATAAACCACACAATGTAGATTCTTGGGATGATATTATTAAAAGGCTATATTTGAGATCACCACTCATTTATTTTATAACAATTTATGAAATCAGTACAAAGATATCCATACCATTGTTTTTGTACAATGAGGTATTATGTAATTATGAAAAGAGTATTCCCTAAATAATGAATAATTCTTTAAGTATAGCCAGTTGTAGCCACTGAAAAGATCCTTACCATACAAGTAAATCAATTCAAGCTGTCTTTTAAGAATGTGCCATCTAATTAATATATCAAAGGTATTACGCCCTCTTAGAATAATTGGTTGCACTTCCTCTTTTCCTTCTCAAGTTCCACTTACAGAACTCATGTGAATATCCTCTTTTCTAAACAATCATTATGCAATAATGGATGGGGAGGCTCCTTCCATGTGTATATTGGGGTGTCTGCAAGGGCAGGGGGTGGCCCCTCCAGTATTCAAGTGGTGGTAGTTATATTTTATTTATTTAGAGTATGTTTACCCCACCTTTCTCCTTGGAAAAGGACCCAAAGCAGCTTATAGTAGTGAGGGACACTATACAGTCCAGTACAATTAAGACATATTCAAGTATTGAGAACAGGGAATTGAGGGACATTTTACAGCATTAAAAAGCATAAATCTTTGAGGTAGCTAGGACCCAGTCATACAGTGCTTTGTAGGTTAAAACCAGCACTTTGAATTGTGCCCAATAGCTGATTGGAAGCCAGTGGAGCTGCTTTAATGGGGGTGTAATGTGATTTTGGCTGCTGCATTTTGGACCCATTGAAGTTTCCTGAGACTTTTCATTGGTAATCCCAAATAGAGCGCATTACAGTAGTCCAGCCGGGTCGTCACTAGGGCATGTATCACCATGACCAGAGCTGGTTTCTCAAGAAATGGGTGTAACATGTGTACTAGCCTTAATTGAACAAATACGCTCCTGGCCACAACCGTGATCTGGGCATCCAAGCTCAAGGATAAGTCCAAGAGCCCCCCCCCCAAGCTGTGTACCTCTTTTTTCAATCGGAGGGTGACCCCATCAAGTACAGGTTGCATCCCTATCCCTTGTTCTCCTTTTTGACTGACCAGAAGCACCTCTGTCTTGTCTGGGTTTAGTTTCAGTTTGTTCATCCTCATCCAGTTCATTACTGCAGCAAACACTCATGTAAAGTTGAGATAGTAGTTCCCTTTGAATTCAGAGGTGATGAGAGGTAGAGCTGGGTATCATCGGCATACTGGTGGCACCTAACCCCCAAAGACCTGATAATCTCCCCCAGTGGTTTCATATAGATGTAAAATAACATAGGAGACAGAACAGAACTCTGCGGGACTCCACAGGTCAGCGGCCATGGTGTCGAACATGAATCACCTAACACCACTTTCTGTGTTCTTTCCTGCAGAAAGGACCAGAACCACTTTAATGCAGTACCTCCAATTTCCATTTCAGAGAGACAAGTCAGGAGGATGCCATGGTCTATAGTGTCAAAAGCAATTGAGAGGTTTAGTAAAACAAAAAAACAAAAAAACAACCCCCCCCCCAAGAGATCCTCTATCCATTTCCTTGCATAAGTCATCTACCAATGCAACCAGTGCCCTCTTAGTCCCATAGCCAGGCCTGAACCTCTTGAGCTGTGAGGCCACAACCCACTCTAGAACTTTCACTACAAATGGGATGTTCAATACTGGTCAGTAATTCTTCAGTATCATTGGGTCTAAGGAGGGCCTTTTATAACAGTGGTTTTACTATTGCCTCTTTTAAGCATGCTGGAATCCTGCCCTGTTGTAAGGAGGTGTTCACTACTCTTCCTAACCAGCCTTCTCTGGCAGCTTTTATAATCCATGAGGGGCAAGGATCCAGCAGACATGTGGTGGCCCTCATCTCCCCAAGAGTCCTGACCACATCATCTGGCTGTAGGAGCTGAAAGTCATCCATTAATATAGGACAAGTGGCATTTTATTTACAGGCTCTGGATCAATAGCATCTTCCAAGGTAGTCCAGATCTGTTCAATTATGCCTGCAAAGTGTTCTGCAAATTCTTCACAGCGAGATACAGAGTGGTCCGTGTTATCCACCCATGGGTCAGCATGTAGTAGATTTTGACTGCAGTGGAACCCCAATTTACAAAATTAATCTGTTCTGAGTGCATGCTCGCAAGTCAGTTAGCTTGGAAGTCAGGGGACTGTTTCGCATAAAAGGTCTTTAGCCACCGGTGGGGGGAGGAAGCGGCGGGTGGTTTAAATTGCTAAATACATTTTAAACCACCCGCCGCTTCCCCCTAATGCACCTGATGCTGTGCCAGATGTGCTTTGAAGACAAACTCTAGGATTGTTTCCAGTGTTGGTTTGAATAGAGTGGAAAGTAGTTCCTTTGTGATTCAAGAAGTGTATGGAAAAGTGCACCTGTCTGAGCCTTTCACTAACCAGTGGTTTTTGTTTTTTCCTGAAGGATCTTTTTTGCCCTGTACACACATCTAATCAAAGGCAGTGTTATAACTTTGATAAAGCCTAACACATTTTAGCACATGTCAAAGCAGAGCTAGACGACTGAAATTTTCATTTTCCCCCCAAGAATTGATCAGGATATATAAATTTGATAGTACTTAGGAACAAATTGACATGCAAAAATACTTCAAAGGAATCAGGGGTTGGGATGGACAGGGAGAGATGCTAAGACTGACTGATTCATCCATCCACATTTTGAGTTTTTAATTCTGAAAAGTCTGCATGTAGTTCTTTGTCTGTTTATCAATAATAAAACAGCTTCAGTGGCTATTATTTTATTTCTGGGAACCTAGAATAACCAGAAAACTAGTTTAAACTAGTTTTTTAACAGCAAGTTTTAGAATTAGAGTTTTGAAAAATTTCATTGATTTTTATAGGGAAATGATTCGTTTCTGATTGTTGTGTT
Organism: Phrynocephalus forsythii; assembly: GCA_029282475.1. Classification (NCBI taxonomy): domain Eukaryota; kingdom Metazoa; phylum Chordata; class Lepidosauria; order Squamata; family Agamidae; genus Phrynocephalus; species Phrynocephalus forsythii. Next base: position 78,978,014 of record JAPFRF010000003.1, read on the forward strand.
TAACTTCTGTTTTGGATTATTTTGGGTTTCATTCTGTTTTAAAAGTTGCCATCTCTTTTCAAATATCACAGTTGGAAATACTGTATTGTTTCATAGCCAAACAGGCCAATCAAATACATTTCTTATCTATAAGAGCTGCAAAACATGTAAAAACAATGTGGGGTCATTCCATGTCAAATCAAGCAATGCATGGAACCTTGATGTTATGGATTTGGTTCATTTTTGGTACATTTGTACCTTACCATGGGATATTTATTTTTTTCATATTTTTGGTCCACCCATTTCTGAGATATTGTATTTTCAAAATTGCAAAAAAATTTTTCCAAAATTCACTTGACACCATAAATTCAAATGTCATTTAATAGATATATGTGATAGCTACAGACTAGAGATGGGCACAAATCGAAAAAATGACATTTTGGTTTTTGGTTTTTTGTTGCAGGTCCGTTTCGGTTCATTTTAATTTTTCATGATTTTTTTTTAAAAAAATTCATTTCATTTTTTCATTTTTCGTTTTTCATTTTTACCCACTTTTTGCGTGACAAAGTGCTTCCGCGCACGGACTTCCCCCAACGCCCCAGACCAGAGGGAAAACACTAAAAAAATGATGCTGGCAGAGACACAGTAATATAGACTAGGTACGCAGGAAGGCTGCAAAGCCAGTGGTGGGCGTTGCCCAGGGCGTAAGGCAGCTGCAGAGTGACTGCACTGCAGGGCAGGGAAGGGTACTCACTGAGAGGTATGCATGCACACAGGGAGGCTGCAAGAGAAATCTCTTCTTTCTCTCCCCTAAGAGCCAGGCTGCAGCCAGCAGGAACACAGAGACACACACCTGCCTGCCTGGCCTAAAGTAATGAGTCCCAGAGACAGCAATCCCACCCTAACTCCCACTGCAGACTGCAAGGAGGACGGGGGCTGCCAAAGCTTTTTATGCCCTCTGTGGCTGCCACAGCTACCCAGTCTGCAACCTGGGCATGCTATTGGTTGAAATTGTCCTAGAATTTACATGATCCCATCACATGGCTTGCATCCATCTTGTGGCTGAAATCCATTTTGTGTCATCCTTAAAGAGAAAAGAAAAAATACATTGTGATGGGAGAAAGACAAAAACAAACGTTTTAAGGACCGCACCCCCCTGGTAGGTAATAATTTCAAATAATTATCACTGCATTTTTATGGGTGTCCAGGGCATTTTAATACACAAGAAATCAATATTAGGCATCTGGGAGCCATTTTGGGTCGATGTCCCCTAACCCCCCTTAAAGGAAAAAAAATACAGCGATCTGAGAAAAGACATAAATGCACGTTTTAAGGACCCCAACCCCCCAGGCAGAATAAATAATTATCACTGGGTTTTTACAGATATTCAGGATGTTTTTTAACATTTAAAAACAGCTCATTTCATTGCGTTTCACCATTAACGAAAACGAAACGTAATGAACCTAATTTTTGTGGTTCTGTTCGGTTCGTTCCAATTTCATCACAATTTTTGTTATTCGTTTCATTATGTAATGAAACGAATAACGAATAATGCAACAAATTTTTTTCGTTTCGTGCCCATCTCTACAACAGACCTGGGACATGTGTCATTTTAAAGCTTATGAAGAGGGCTTTCATTTGATATACACTATGATGTAATTGTACTTTTTTAAAAAAATAAACATTTTAAAAAATATAAGATTTGAATTTTTGGAAAAACTATTTTTTTTTAATTTTCAAAATATTCACACTGAAAGATACTTATATTGTAGCCATTCACTCCAAATTTCAGAATGGTATCTCAATGGTCTCACATAAAGCTTAAATTTTCTTATTGGCAGTGACAAGAAATTGAATTGATTTAGCTCCCAAAAATATCAAAATTGTGTGAGTTTTGGCATTTTGCGTGTATAGTATGTAGTCTATGGGAATTCAGAACAAATCATCTGAGTTTCCATTATTTCTTATGGGGAAATTTGCTTTGATATAAGACTGTTTTGTTTTACAAGCATGTTTCTGGAAAGGATTATGCTTATAACCAAGGTATTACTGTATCAGATGTTTTGGACTTGAATTTGACAACCATCTTTGTCTTTGATTGAAATATAATCTTTCAGGAGTTTGAGTATTTCGACCCTGATGCATCTTTTAGCCACTTAAAGGCCTCTTTGACCTTCACTGGTGAGTCTCCGGTGTGTAAGAAGAAAGTATTAAAATGGTCTAAGAAGTACTGCAAAGAAAAGATGGAGAAGATTAACCTACAAGGAGTTATGTTGAACTGCTAAATATGATATAAATGAGGAAGAAAGTAACTGTTCTGATTCAGAAATTATTCGGTGACTAAAGGAAAATTTTAACATTGCAAACAGAAGTAAAAAGCTCATGATTTTGACAGTTTTACCAGAAAGCTGGTCATGTAAAAGCAGAAAAAGTGAACTTGGAACAAGTAACTACATTGTAAGGAAGGGAAAGAAACTTATGGAGAGAGGAAAAGGATTTTTTTCCTCACCTATTTATTTTATTTATTTATTTTATTTATTTATTTTATTGTTAGATTTGTACCCTGCACATCTTCCCGGGGGAACTCTGGGCGGGTTCCAGCAGACAGACCGAATAGTGGTCATCATTACAAAATACAATAAGTATTGGTCATCATTACAAAATACAGTAAACAAATTCAATCAGTAATAAGTACAGTATATAACAAACAACAAGTTAAAAGACACTGCTAGCACCCTTAGCATACAAGTGGAGAAGGCTCAATAACCCAATAACTTACTAATCAAAATAAGCGGTGATGGACCTAATCCTAAACCTGGAAAATTTTTACCTGAAGATACAGCCAATTTAGTAAAGGAATTTTATTGCAATGAAGAAGTCAGAAGGCAAATGCCTGGCAAGAAAGATTATGTTTCAATCAAAGATAATGACAGTTGTTGGACTTATATTCAAAAGCATCTGATACTTGGTAATCTACAGTACTTGGTAATCTTAGAGAAATTTATCAATTGTTTAAATTTTAATTCTGAAAAGTCTGCATGTAGTTCACTGTGTGCTTATCAATCCTAAAACAATTGAAATGTAACATGTTTAAAGTCAAAGAGAAATAAAGTAATAATAATGCTAGACATAATGCTACAAGGAAATAAAAGCCTCAAGTGCAGTGTATGCTTTGATGACCCTTTATATTGTAGTTTAGATAAACTAAAGTGTTATTCTGAAACATTATAGCAGGTGTCAGTCTCTATTTATTTGCTTTGAAAAGGGTGGCAGCAGAAAAGGAACCAGGTCACGTCACATTTATAATGGGTGGCAGAGGTTTCTAAAATCCAGGTTTGCTACAGGCATTAAAAGTTGTCTCTCGGGACAGACAAGAAACTGGAGAGTTCATGCAGTCTGGTGAAGCAATACCACTACTAGAATGAACTATGTGCATTTACAAAGCTGAAATCCTGTTGCTTAGCATAGTAAATTGCAGCTAGAGTACACCCATTGAACTACTGGAATTCATGGAGTAGTTGACTCATTAAATCCCTACTAATCCAATGACTCTCCTCCAGTTATGACTTACTATTGCTAACCAATAGGATTTTGCCCTTTTGCTGTTAAGATAAAATGTTAAGATCCAATGGTTAAAATCCTTTTTATATGCCAGTTAAACTAAGACTCAAAGATGTCAGTTTTTGCTCTTGATTGGGATGGAACGAAATTGTCTGAAATGAATACTTGAGCTGAGTCGGGCTGTTAACCGGACTGTTCCCTGCAAGGGACTAGACTGGCTTTCCTCTCCAATCTTCGCTCAGGGAGCAAACTACAAGACACTTAACAGGCTTTTGCTAGACGTGTAGCTCCAATGCCTAGGAGATTCCGGAGTTTCGGGGAAAGAATGTGTATGGCACATGGCCAGTGTGTTCAATAACTGTGAACAATCAAACTAATTTCATCTGCACAAAGGGAATGAATCCATAACAAGAACGCCTGGGCAGGCACTGGCAGCTAGCCAGCAAAACATAGAATCAAGATGAATCTTTGGGGGCTGCAGGAGCTGGGAGGGAAAGTGACAGAAGAAGCGGCGGGGTGGTAATGGTGATGATGTAATAAATGTTTAAGCACTGTGGAAAAAAAAGACATGGAGCTGAAGTTCAACCATCTAGCGATCAAACCAAGTAAAGCTGAACATTATTTTGAGAAGCATGCTGTAAATCATCTTATTCCTATATGGGGAATAAGGGAGGAGTTTGCCAAGATGACTCTCTCTCTGTGTGTCTCTCTTCACATCTCTCTCCTTCTCTTCCCATCTATTTAACTTTAGCATCTCAGAAGTTAGAAAAGTTAGAAAAGTTTTTCTTTCCCAAAAATGGATTTGCTTGTTAGGATTCTGGGAGCTGTGTGGAAAAACAAATAAATTTTGTGTGTGTGTGTGTGTGTGTGTGTGTGTGTGTGTGTGTGTGTGTGTGTGTGTGTGTGTGTGTGTGTGTAAAATAAACAGGAAGCAATTGAAGGACAGAGCTGCACATGGCTTGTGGTAAGTCCTGTGCCCCCCAAACTAGCCCATTGCTGGAAGACAGTATGTGGAGGTGTAGTGTCTTACTACTAGCATTCAAGTAAGATTCAGTAGCCAATTTGGTCACTATTGTACACAAAGGAAGATGAGATGCAAACTCCTTCATCCTAGGCAGCAATCCAGGCAACTTAATCCAAAGTACAGTTGGTGAGTCCAGATTTTTTACCAGAAGGAGAACAGAAAAAATAGAATAGAATAGAATAGAATAGAATAGAATAGAATAGAATAGAATAGAATAGAATAAGATATTTTATTTCACTATTTCTGAATTTTCAACAGCTTGGAACCAGAGTTTGTAGGATTTTCTACCCGAGACACCAAAATTACTTGACTGATGGTCAAACTGGTCAATGTACATAGCACATAATTAGAAGAAATAATTATCTCATGGTACAAATCAGCTGTTTTTGTCATAGCTGGTACTTTCCCTCACATTGCATTCCAATATGCTTAGGTTTTTTTATTGGTCATTGGAAGATAAGGTCAAGCTTCCCTTGCAAATCTCATTGGTGAGGTACCTATCTATGAGGAAACCATGGGAGGGAATATATATTTTTACCTTCCAGCTTGACCCTCAGTTTGGGCACTGTTTATCTTGACTTGACAGTATATTTCAAGCAACAACGTGTTTTGGGTTGGCCAAAAAAGATTATGGAATAGCGCTTCATATGAGTTCCCTTCTCTCCCCATTAAAAAAGAAAGAAGCCAAGTATTAGCTCCCATTTACCCAGTCTCAAATGGATGCTTAATAAGTATGAAGCCCTTGACTGTTCCCCCCTCCCTCTTCTCAATCTGTATAAACATAAGATAAAAGATATCCTTGCAACTGGTGAAAAAGAGATGTCAAATCTCATCTCCATGTCATAAGACAAAAAGTACTGTGAAAGCCACTCCTACACACTTCATATGTTTTCTCTTCCTTTTAGCACCTTTGTTTATCTAGCAGCCATTCTTAACAGGGTTTTTTGCCACAACTATACAGACAATATCAAAGAAATATAGGCTGAATCAGGATTCTATAAGTTACATAATGAACATTATAAGGTGGCATGTGAAGAACGCCTTTCAAATGTGCCCAGTCCCCACCACTCCGAGAACCATATTGCCCTGGGTTGGCCAAGAATGGATGGTCTAGAGCAGTGGTTCTCAAACTTGGGATTCCCAGATGTTCATGGGCTGCAACTCCCAGAAGCCCTTGCCTTCACATTGAAGGCTTCTGGGAGTTGCAGTCAAGGGCATCTGGGAGTTGCAGTCCAAGAACAACTGGGGACCTGAAGTTTGAAAACAAAGGTTGTACAGCAATGGTTCTCAACTTTTGGTGCCCCAGATATTATCAGACTGCAATGCCCAGAAAACCTGGAAGCCAGGTAGCGTTCTGAGAATTTTAGTCCAAAGATGTATGGAAACCAGTGATCTAGAAGGAAACATGCTAAGAGTTGAAGAGAGGTTGGCAATGTTGTCATCATTGGCATCATCATCATCCTTGTCCAGGAGGAGTCCAGAATAACCAAAAGTCCATTGATATGCACCCTTTGAGCCATTTCCCACCTCTGCTGTAATGTTCTCCCAAAGCTTTATATGACTATAATAAGTTTAATCATACACCAATATTTAATGAGTTTATCCATTAAGAATGTATCAGGATTTTTAAAATATCTGTTCCTGAGTGAAAAAATATATATAGTGCCTATTCTTAACTTTCTGGAATGATTCCACTTGATCCTTGCTGAAAGAGTGTTGCCTCATTGTTTTCCTCACGTCACCTATTTTATTCCCCCTTTTTTTTCACGTACTGAGTAATTTGAATTTTAACCACACTTCTCACCCCAGCAACAGAGTGCATACTGTAGTAGGAAAGGTGGCTCTGCTAGTAAGTAATTAAGTAATGAAGTAATTAAGTCTGTAGAAGAAGCCCTGCTTATTTTTCTTTGTTGCAGAGAATCAGAATGCTGTTGGTTCATGTGTAAAATGCAGAAATAAGTGATCCTATATAAAACACTTTAGAGTTTTTCTATTGAAGATTAAAAGCAGAAACCCCAGCATCACTGAAGTGCTCCTATAGTAATCTTGGACGCATATGCATTTGCTATGGGGATGACACAGTCATCAATGGCAAGTTGTTACTGTTGATTCAGATCTTCTTTGTGTGATTTCAGGATGTACACAACTACATCACCTCATGTGCATACCATGTGCGCCCCAAAATAAATAAACAAACAAAAAGAAACCTTTAATCAATGGCAATCTGCCACTGCTGGCAACATCATGTCACTGAAATTGCCCACTACAATTTCAGCCAAAATGTGAAAATTTGCAATTTGGCTAAATAATGAAACTGTACATGAAAGAAAGATAGACTTGAATAAAATTCCAGGATTTTTTTTCACACCTCCCTATGTAAACGAGACATGATTTAGAGGTTGAGTATTCTTTCTTTTAGATGTGCAATCAATACTTACTTTTAGTTTTTATGAGTTCAAAATGCTTCACCTGTGTTTTCATACTTACTACAGATGAGTATTCTAGTCAGCAAGATTGAGTTGAGTATTTATTTTTAATAAAAGCAATAGACCTTTAAACCAGCTTACCTTAAATTTTGTCATGACCAATGCACAGATTTTATTGTAAGGAGTAGTTGAACAATGTAATATATTCTCTTGCATTTTAACTTAGGGAAAAAAATATTGTTCCCAATACCACGACAACCTGAAAATCCCTAGTTACAAGCTCTGTTTTTCTTAGCTCCACTATGGGCTTGACCTAACCCCAGTGACATTACAGTTGGAAGAGGGTGACATCTTCCTGCCGGCCAATAAATTCCATTTATGAGGCTGCCCACTGAACAGTAAAGAGACTTCCCTTGAAGCAAGAAAAGGAGGAATTATCCAGCTTAACAAATAAAATAAGAACATTTTAAAAACTCTTTTTTTAAAAAAGCCTTGCATTTTGCACAATGATTTTGGTCTGTTTTGATGGTGCATGTTCAAAATGTTTGCATTGTTATTGTCTCTGACATCTCCTGTGTACATTTTCTTATGCATAGAAAAAATCTTTTCTTCTTCTTCTTCGCTTTTTGAGTAGTTGAAGAAATCTCTGATGTAAAGTGCCACCTCCCCCACAAAGAGATCAGTGACTGCTAATGAATGCCTTTAAGACTGCTTCTTGTAGTCATGTTTCCAGAAGATCTTTTAATCTGAAGAGACACATTTCCAGGGACTGCTGCTTCAATATGGAAAGGGCTGTTTCTTGCATTATATTCCACATTAGCCATCTTTACAAGATTTCTTTTAAAATTCTTACAGATAATAGCCTTTTGTGACTAGACCTAGGAACATTATTTGTGGCTTACCCTAGAACAGCAGACTCTTGCATAAATGTACTGAATCTTCCAAATATCTTGGTGGTACACACATGGTGTACATGCAGTGCTATCTACTGGTGAGGTTGCTTCTACTCCTTATGCTAACAGTGAGGCAAATACCCAGAAGATTTATTCAAAACATTGACCAACTCATTATCTTGAAAGTGTTCTTTTCTTTTTAGCAGTTACCTTATACATGTGTATTCAGAAGCAAGTCCCATAGTAGTCATCAGCACTTATGCTCCAGCAAAATGTTCCCAGAATCACAGCTTAATGGTGCTTAAAAACATACACATATGAGCAACCTTGGGCCAGGGCTCGTTGTGGTTGAAGACTCAATCCTTTTGCCAGTTTTGAAAAAAGTTTCAACTGCCAGTCCATTTGCCTCCCACAAAAAGGAGGGGTGCCATCCTGATTTTTGCTTCAGGCGGCAAAATATCTTGGCCTACCCCTGGGGAAAATCTCCCTAGTTAGGAACAATAATCCATTCAAACTTTTCTCCACAACAGGCAAAGTGATCTCCCTTGCTAAATTTATTTTATTTATTTTATTTTATTTATTTATATAGCTTGTATGCCGCCCACTACCCAAAGGTCTCTGTGTGGCTCACAATCAAAATAAACAATTCAGACAATTAAAACATCAAATTCCAATAAAATTAAAACAATAGAACAGTTAAATACAATAAATACAATATATTAAAATACTACACTAAAATCGCCATCAGGACCCACAATAACCAGTTTAAAAACTTCTGGAACAGGAATGTTTTTACCTGGCACTGAAATGTTATCAACGTCAGCGCAAGGCGGGTCTCACTTGGGAGGGCATTCCATAATCTGGGAGCAGCTGCCGAAAAGGCCCTGTTCCTACAAGCCATCCCTTTCACCTCCTTGAGGGATGGCTTTTTCAGGAGGGTCCTCTGGCTAGATCTTAGTTCATATAAATGCTTCATATCTAGTTTTAGAGGGGGAGGGGAGGGGAGGGAGGAAGAGAACATAAGCTCATGCTTACAGAATAATTCTTGATTGGTAGACCAAAAAAGTAATTTTTTTCCAAGCTCATTTCACATATGCTTCTTGTACACATCCTGCACAGAATCTATCTTGTGACACTCTCTTGGTAATTCATTAAGGATATTCTATTACAAAGGTGCATGTGCTATATAAAATGAACCATGTTTAAGTCTTAGCCAGTAACCCACACAATCGGCAGATTGTGGTTTCACATACTTTGCATGCAGGTGTACTTACAACTGAATTCTTTTAACTGGAATTAGATAGTACATGAAAGATATGTGGGAAATTGTGGAACAAGTATATGCCATCAACAGGCTATGCAGACAGTATACATACAGAAGTTATGTAGGATAATAAGAATAACAACATCCTTGGTTCTCTCCAGTAGATGTAAAAGTGCCTCAGTAAGCTAGATAAGGATCCAGTGCTAATTTATAATAACCCTGAGAGTGTCACTGTAATTTAAGGTGGCAATACAGGCTACCAGGCCTTCTGTCCATTTCTTCCTCACACATAATTTACAGTTGCTTTTCTGGATCTATTTATTTTTGGTTTGTTCCACTTCTCTTTCATTTGGTTCAGGCATTGCTTTTCTATGAATCTGTCACTTGCTTCTTTTCCAATCTATAGTACATGAGTATACTTGCAACAAGATTAATTTATCTGTTCCTTTGGATGGAAGCCACGATGTAACAGCCAATAACTCAGTGGGCAAGATCCTACAATAAATTGCATCATGTTAGCAAGAGCCATCCACAAAAACCCACTTTACGTTCAGGGACAATGATAGGAACATCCATTTAATTCTGAAAACAGTGTGTGTAGTGGGGGGAGGACTGCACCATCCCTTTTTTTCTGGGTAGAAAATCCACCAACCTTTAAGAGCATAAATGGTCTGTATAGGTGAAATGGTCACTCTAGACGATTAATAAAATGGTGGACAATGCACAATAAAGTGCATAATTGGGAAGTATGCTGTTTAGTCCAGTACATATTCTTGTCTCCTGTTTCTCCTGTTAATACATAAAATTTTAAAAATGTGGATATGGAAGAAAGGGGGAAATTCTTTAAGGTTATAATGAAAACGATTGAGGTGCAAGAGCTAGTGCAAGCCCAATAACGATGGTGTTATCAGCAACAACAACAAGGATCAGGAAACATTTATATTATATTATATTATATTATATTATATTATATTATATTATATTATATTATATTATATTATGCTGCACTGTACTGTATCTTCATTTATCTCTTTAATCTTCTGAATCACACTGCAGAGGTAATGTCCCGAAGGCTGGTACAAGAAAGAAAGAAAGAAAGAAAGAAAGAAAGAAAGAAAGAAAGAAAGAAAGAAAGAAAGAAAGAAAGAAAGTTGGATAGAAGAGAAATAAGATAAAGTAGGCTATAACTCAGTTAAAGGAAATTTGATCAAATGTGATAAGACTGTGAGGTAGTGCTGCTGGTGGAAACAATCCAAAGAAACACACTCTCACACAAACACATTGGGGTTAATCCTGAGGTGGGCAAAGAAGTTGCCACTGAGATTGAAAGAACTATCTTTAAATACGTTATGCTTTTTGAAAAGACTTTTGAGGTGTTCTGTTAAAGAGCTTCTTCTGAGGTTGCTGTCAGTCAGACTAATTGTGGGTGGTGTACCATTAGGGAGAATGACATAATTCTGTCTCTGGAGACAGATGAAGAGGAATGCAGAGTAGTGACAAGGTGTCTGGCAAAGCTGAATATATAACTGTGCCTAGTTGCCTACTGTATACGCTTCTAAAGATAACCTGTTACCTTAAGGTATTCTGGTGGTCCTCTCTAGTAAAGGAAGCAATGCTGAAGTAATATCTCCTTGCTGTTCTAGTTGGTTTCTCCATTTGGAATGCTCTCGGTGCAGGGCACCATCTTGTTGAACAGATAAAGCAGCAAGATGTTCCTCATGTGGATCTGGTTATTCCTAACACTGTCTTCTCATTGCTCTCAGTGTAAGGAAAATGCTTGTTTTTTTAAAGCAGTACTGAATTTATCCTGTCACTAACTGTATGCTGTAAAAGTTTTCAGTTGACTGAGAAGTACTATCTCTCAAAAGAAATTCAAACTCGCATGCAAATTCCCACCAAAATGCTTCCTTACTTTAACAGGCAATATAAAATAACATGTAAAATATGATCAAAACAAGGACGGTAGTTTTGGACTGGATTGTTAGTTAAACTTGCCAAAAGCATACATGAATAATTCATAGTGAGACAGAGTGACACAAATATTGAAACTTCACCTTTTGTTTTACTCACATGCTGACATACCCATCCTAAATTGGAGAAGATTTTAAGCTTCTTTTCTGTAATGCTAAAACTGGCAAAAGGTGATTTAAGACATCCAATTCACCTCACACAGTGATGTGTTGACAGTGGAATAAAGACCTTAATCTGTTATTTTTATTTCAGGCTGTTGCTGCTGTGTCATTTTGGCTTATTTCTACACGTGACTTGGAAGCGTTCTGGTTCTTGGGAAGAACGCAAAGCATTGTTTCTCTTGGGAAAGAAATGCTGTATTGTTACTTGTTTTTTTCTGTAAATATAAACATCTCAAGCTGTCAGTTATGTGTCTCTGTGTGTCTGTGTTATCTTCCTATTTATGCATTTATGTATCTAAACACACATAATGGATGCCCATGTCTGTGAAGATTCTCAGTCATTCAGGTGAGTTTATCTGGAAGTTGAGTCATGGCTACTGGACTTCTTTTTTTGAGAGATAGAAACGTTTCACTGTTCATCCAAACAGCTTCATTGGTCTGAATACAGCTAGTGCAAACCCTCCATCTTATAGGCAGCTTTGACCTCTTGTCACCCTGGCCTGAATTAGGCTCATAAGATGAACACTGGCCTAAATAGGCTCGTTAGGGAGACAATAGTATCCTTAGCCTTAAGGTGAACAATGGCCTAAGGTGCTGAAACCTATCAAGAATGGGTCCTTAGCTATGGCCTTGGTGGTGAAGGCTTTTTTAGTTGTCTGGGTACTTTGGAAAGCACAGCCTGGTAAGTAGCAGATAGACTATGCCGGAGCCCACCACCTCTGTTGAGGGAGTTTTCAATGCTCACATGAATGGCCTCCCTTACTCCTCTTTCAAACCACCTCTCTTCTTTGTCTAATATGTGTACATCCTCATCTTTGAAAGAGTGCCCTTTGTCCTTCAAATGGAGGTGTACTTCTGATTCTGGTCCTGACCTGTTGCCCCTCCTATGTTGGGCCATCCTTCTGTTTAATGGCTGTTTATTTTCTCCAATGTAGAGGTCTGAACACTCCTCACTGCATTGGACCGCATATACTATATTGCTCCTTTTATGGTTTGGTATCGGATCCTTTGGGTGGACAAGTCTCTGTCTTAGTGTGTTTGCGGGTTTGAAATAAACAGGGATGTGGTGTTTGCCAAAAATCCTTTTAAACTTCTCCAACACTCCAAACATGTAAGGAAAGACCAGGTTATTCCATCGGGTCTGGGTCTCAGACTGATCCCTTGTTCTTCTGGGATGGCCCACTGCTTTGTTGAAGGCCCACTTTGGATATCCACAGGCCTTAAGTGCTGTCTTCAGGTGCCTGTCTTGCTTCTTCTTGGCTTCTGTGGAGGTGGGGATGCTCTCTGCTCTGTGGCTTAGGGTCCTGATGACTCCTAGTTTGTGCTGTAGTGGATGGTGGGAGTCAAACAGTAAGTATTTATCTGTGTGGGTGGGTTTCCTGTAAACTTCCACTCCCAGGCCATGGTCAGGTCTGATGATGACTGCACAATCCAGGAAAGCCAGCCTGTTGTCTTGGGTGTCTTCCCCTAGTGAACCTAATATTAGGGTCCACTGCATTGATGTGGTCTGTAAAGGCCTGTACTTCCGGAGTCTTGATTTTCACCCAGGTATCATCTACAAGTACCCAGACAACTAAAAAAGCCTTCACCACCAAGGCCATAGCTAAGGACCCATTCTTGATAGGTTTCAGCACCTTAGGCCATTGTTCACCTTAAGGCTAAGGATACTATTGTCTCCCTAACGAGCCTATTTAGGCCAGTGTTCATCTTATGAGCCTAATTCAGGCCAGGGTGACAAGAGGTCAAAGCTGCCTATAAGATGGAGGATTTGCACTAGCTGTATTCAGACCGATGAAGCTGTTTGGATGAACAGCGAAACGCTTCTATCTCTCAAAAAAAGAAGTGCAGTAGCCATGACTCAACTTCCAGATAATGGATGCCCGCACACAAACATACAAATACAGTTCATTTAAAAAAAAACTTTCAGAAACAGCTATGCAAATTTCTTACAAAAGAAACTGTACTTATTCTATTCTGTAGAATCACCTCTGGAGCTGTGCTGCTGTATCTCCTGCCTTGGCTGGCTGGGCCACTAACCAGATTTTATGCTGTAAGAGCCCTTGTACCTCGGGCAGCACTCTTCTCCCTGCAGGAGACTGGTCAGTCTGCTTGCCCCCCATCCTCAGGCAGCTGACCTGCAAGGGGAGACTCCACATCCCCCCCCCAATTGCAGTGGTTTCTGCCTGAGGAGATAGGGCCCTGTCATCTGGGCTCCTCTCTGGAGCGGAATGCTGCCAGAGATGAAGGACCTTGGCAGCATGTGGGATCAGGCGAGTGGCCCTGTCATCCGGGGGTGGGGGATGCAGCATGTGAAACTTTTAGAAGCATGACGCACCCATCTCTAATTAGCAGCCATCATTGTAGATAACAGAGAAACATTTTATTAGAAGCTGATAGTGATTCTACAAAGACCTTGTTGCCCAATGACTAATCACAAAACAGAGCAAGTGAACTTGCAGGAAAACCAGAGGTTAGGCAGACAATCAGAATCCTTTGAGCCCCTACGCAATCCCAAAGTGCTAACTGAGCTACAGTTCCATACAGAATTATGCACATAGAGCTGCTTTCTCCATGAAGCGCATGAAGCGTCAATGAGATATAGGCACACCGGTGTGTGGAGAGGGGAGTTGTCTAGGGTATGCCTATTTTACTGATCTATACACATTGGGGAAAAGAAATAGAAGAAAATTATTAGGCAAATTTCATGGAAAACAAAGAAGCACATGATTATAAAATTACTGTGTCCTTTCTAAAGAAAAAGGTTGGACACAGTGGTTTTATTTATTTTTATTTATTTATTTATTTATTTATTTATTTATTTATTTATTTAAAGGTATTTTTACCCTACCTTTCTCCTTGGAAAAGGACCCAAGGCAGCTTACACTACTGAGAGCCAATATACAGTCCAGTACAATTAATACATATTCAAGTATTGAGAACAGGGAATTGAGGGACATCTAACAGCATTACAAGATAACATTACATTAAAGCTATAAGAGAATGCGAGCAGTTAAAGAGAGAGTAAAAATTCCATGTAAAATTTATGATTGAAGAAAACTAACATTGAAAACATAGTGTCAATGCAATCACAAGATTATAAGTGGTTATAAACACAAAGTCTCTGTGATCATGTATGGGTAGATTCATATAAAAGACACATAATAGGTAGTCCATCATTCAGGGAAAGCATATATACATATTTTTACATATTTATATATTTGTGATTTTTCTTCATTTTGTAAGATGCAAATAGACAGACAGAAGGCAGTGAACACAACTTTTTAAAAAATAAAGCCCAGGTTGTTCCTTCTGGTTTGTCTGAAAATATTTTCCAAATTGGATTGTTTCTAATTACATGCCAGATATTATGCTTCTCAGTTATAGGCAGACATGGAAAGCAAAAGCTTAAAAGACAGAATCAGTCTCTTTTCTTATCTTTTAAATGTTTCTTATCTATAAAAGATTAGGATCAATGTTAAAATTGCTGAAATGATTCAATGTGCCACCAATATGAGTAAAATGTTCATCTCACACCCTATTCACAGACCGGTAATTTAAAGGTGAAGTAAAGGAGAATAAAGAGCATTTTTGCATCTTTTAGTCAGCCAGTAAAAACAATAGATTTATCAACTGCCAGGAAGATGCGGTATGTGCCTCTGTGTCCACGCGTGTGTGCATGGGTGTGTGTTTATAGGATTTGTCTATAATTAGGGCCAAACAATTGCCCACATAATAATCTTTACAGGCTCGTAAAACCATGGCACCACCCAAGATGTTAACAAGCTGGCATGGTTTGAGCATCAAAGGCAGAGAGGAAACCACACTTTCATGTTTGGCACACAAACTAATGAGGAAAGTCAATTGGCCCTTTGTCTTGAGGGTCTGAAGAACTGCACTCTACTGTTTGGTTTCTGGGTTGGCACTTGTTCAAGTAATCCCTCATGGTCTGACAAAGCAGCACTTGTGTTTTATTAGTGGCCATGCTGAACTCTCCTGCCAGGGCTGTGTTGTCTCTCAATAGAAAGCTGCACTGAGGGGCACCCGTATTTGAAAACATTAAATCAGAGCATGATGATCTTTGCCCAGCAAATGTAACTAAGACAACAGCAAAAGAGTTTAGGACAGTTCTTCTTTTGTTGGGTGAAGAGATAAGAAAGCTTCTGCTTAGAGGATGCAGGAATGAATATTTACAATGCTGTGAAGGAAGCATTAGCAAAACTATGGGGATATACATTGAGCAATACCATTAAAGCCAGTCACTGCAGGCAAAAAAACCCCATACATGTTGGACACTTACACATCACCAAAAAGAAGGACAAAAGAGGACACTGATTTGGATAGAAGTGCATATTCCAGTCTATATTGTACCAACACAAAATTAGATGTGATATTTTTACTGCATAATGTCATCAGAATTGCAATGCATATGACTTGAGTGTGGCAGACTCAACCTCTGGTGACCTGTCTCTCTTCTGAGTTTGCTGTTCTTTCTATAGCATCAGCATCCATCCACTGTTTGTCCTCTCTCCTTACTTAAATTAGACATGAACTAAATAGTCCTCCAGGTTGATGATGTCTTCAACAGAAGCACTATTCTCTTGCAGCCTTTCAAACGGAAGTCTAGCCATCCTAAAAGAAGATATGTGGAATACCATACATGCATATATGGAATGAGTGCTGTTCAATTTATTGAAATCGCTCATGGATGACTGATACAATGCTCTTTCTTTTCACTGCAAGTTACGCAAGCAACCTGTGGTCTCCTGTCTAGGCATTGCTAAGATCTATGCCTTTATAGTTTATTTTAAAGAATGCTATAGTTTCTGTTGCTCCATGAAATGGTAGTACATATAGAACTTAAACTCAAGCCGTATCTTGCATGGGAGTGACTCCAAAGGGTTGAGCCACCCACTGAGAAAGTCCCACTCCGAGTGAAGGTTTTTTGGGCCTCCCTCAGAGTGGTGACCCAAAGCAAGAGGGCCTGCGATGCTGTGGTGGGCCAGGCCGAAGCTGATCTTTGAGAGATACACTTGTCCCAAGCCATGGAGGTATGTCTGTGAAGATTCTCAGTCATCCAGGTGAATTTATCTGGAAGTGGAGTCATGGCAACTCAACTTCTTTTTCTTGAGAGATTGAAACATTTCTCTGCTCATCCAAACAGCTTTGTCAGTCTGAAGAAAGCTAGTTGCGAGTCCTCCATTTTATAGTTCACAAGCCATGGAGGGTTTTGTAAATCACAACCAGTACCTTGAACCTTATCTGAGGGGCAACGGGTAGCCAATGCAGGTGAGCCAGAATTGGGGAGATGCGGTCATACCTGCTCACACAAACAACCAATATGGCTGCCACATTCTGCACCTGCTGCAACTGCTGAACAAGGGTCAAGAGAAGCCCCATGTAGAGAGCATTACAGTAGTCTATCCTCAAGATAACCAGCACTTGCACAGCCTTCCTCAGAGAGTCACTGTCAAGCAAATTTGGGTGATAAGCCTGAGTTGATAAAAGGCCACCCTGGAAACAGCTGTCACCTGGGACAAATTCTTGTTACAAAAGCACTAAAAGGCACTGGTGGTATAGATGCAAGCCAAATGGATTCACTTGACCAAAAAGCTGCCACATTAAAAAAACCAAACCAATAGCATTACCCTGCTTCATGGGTGGAAACCTTGCAAATCCCACATGTACTAGGAAATGTTGGCAATGTCTTAATACCACTTGGCACAAATTCAGCCTCTATTTTCACATTGATGCAACATATTTTTAAAAAATCCAAAGGAAACAGATGCCATTACAATTATTTTTCCTGTGATTTTGTTGTATGTATGTATGTATGTATGTATGTATGTATGTATGTATGTATGTATGTATGTATGTATGTATGTATGTATGTATGTATGTATTGGCTGCCTTTCTCCCAATAAGGGGAATCCAGGCAAGCTCAGAGCATTAAAAAGAATAGAATTAAGAGCATAATAAGTTGTAAATTGAAAAAAACTGATTTAAAATCAGGGACTCGGCCATGATTATACAGACACGATAGAATTTAAATTATACAAGATCCAACTCAAAATAAAATAAAGAATAGCTTTAATGCTTTTTGCAATGAAAACCATGCTGAGACTTAAAATTAGGAGTGAGATCTCAGCCAAAATCATACCCAGCTTCCATGTGCTGCATCCCATCAGGAAGTATGGCTGCTGCTGCCACTCCAGCATCATTAAGGGCCTTTTCACACGACCCCTAAGATCCGCTGGCCACATAAATTCAGACCAGAGATCATAGGGGTTTGTCGCTGTTCCTGTGTTCCCACCCCCTCCACACCCCTGGCTGCTGGCTGCGTGAGGGGAGGGAGAAAAAAAGGAAGAAAAGAATGCCGGCTTACCTCCGTTCTGCCATCCCCGCACTGCATTCAGATCTCTTAAAGGGGCGGGGGGCAACAAAAGAACAATCAGAAGCAAGGAGAGCCCGGCAGTCACTACTGTTATATCCGCATCAGGAATTTTCACTTCCAGAGAGCAGGTACCTGAAAAGTGTGCTAGGACGCGCTTACGTGGGCGTGGTCACACTTAATTATCTGTAAACTCCGGAGCTGGTGGGGAAACAATTTTAAGCTCCGGAGCTGGGAGCCATTTGCGGCGGAGTTTAGGGGTCGTGTACAAAGGGCCTAAGTCTCAGCTGGCTCCCTTCTTGCACTGACTGCACTTCTGTTTTCCCTGATTGGGGTAGGCACGACCTGGACAAAGTCCTGACTAAGCTACGCAGCTTGAGGAGCTTTCCTTGACTTGTTCAATGCAGTTGGCAGCCAGTTTCACTTCCCCAACTTTCTAAATCAAAAAAAGACAAGGAGAGAAGCAAAGCAAGCTAGCAATGATGCCTGTGGTTTCCAATCAGTGGGAAGAGAAAACAGCATCTTTTCCCCTTGCCCCAGAATCTTGTCATGCTGGTTAGGAATGGAAGTATCATTACGTAAATCAGAGGAGTGTTGGCAAACTTTCTGAAGACTGGATGAGGGAACTTCCAGGATCCAAATTCATCCCCTCCACCTATTCTAGAAAAATGCATTTAAATTTACAAATTAAGGTAGTGGAATTTAAGATGTTAGCTTAAATAAACTCACAGAGGAAAAGTCCCTCACATCTTCTCATCCCTAAAGAAGTCTGATTGATTTGAAGAAATTATTTTTCGGGAGCTCCCCATGGTCAACCTCACATTTTCTCACATAGCATCTCATTTCTGGAATATTCCAAGGATGCTGGTGGCTGCAATGGGGATGAGGGAGCTTTTCTTTCCATGCACTGTCTTGACTATAGTTCTCTTAAGACCCAAACATAAGGGCAGAAACAGATAAGATGGCAATTTATGCAACCAGAAAGCAATACAAGATTATTGCTTGAGAGATACATTCTACAAAATTATTGTGTTTGCACAATCAATATGAAAAAAAGAGCCCAAAGCTTACCTCCCACTGATCAATCACTAATGAAAAGCTAAATTATTTTCATCTTCTGCACCTGGAGGATAATAAAATGGTGTTTACATCTTAGGCAACTCTGTTTCCAACTGTAAAGCTGTTGCCTTGCTTGTTTGTCTTCTTATTCTATAAGACAAATTTCCTACATTTAACAATGATTTAAACATATTGTAACACAGAAGCTACTACAATACTGTACTCTACTACTCATTAAACAAGCTCCACAAGTTTTGGTCAGAAGATCAGAATTTCAGTATCTTCCCCCAAAATGTTTTTTTAAAAATCAACCAACAGACGGAATAAGTTTCAAGTGTATTTTTACTCAAAAAAAGTAAGTCAAAATATGCCCTGAGCCATATGGCAGGTTATTTTTTTTTTTATCAGCCATATGGCCTTCCCTCTTTTTAACAGCACAGACACTATCCTGTTTAGTTTATTTTCCAATGTACTCTAATTACATTTTAGTATGCTGGAGAAATAGTTTAACATTTAGAATGTGTTCATAGAATAGGGAATATAATACATATATTAATACTATATAGAAGGTAAGTATAGACTAAATCAGTAGAAATTGGCGATTCACTTTAAAACATCTTCCTTGCTCTGCATTGCATCAAGATTTGAATTGACCAATAGGAGGAAATAAGGACTTCATCATTTCATAGAAATAAAAATGCAATATAACCAGAATGCTTAAGAAGGCATTTGGGTTGGTAATCGGATCCCAATCTGTAAACTTGATTAATACTGAAATATTGAAATGCATTCATCTTGCACTTTCTAGCAGCAGATTTCACTTTCCTCACTGCATGAGCATGGGAAGAAACTGACATTTTATTTATTATTATTTATTTATTTACGGCCAATGGCCAAACTGGACAAAATACATAGCATCAATGTGTATTCCATGATAGTATTTCAATGAGTACATAAAATTGGTACATAAAATTGGTAGATAAAATTGGTAGATAAAAAGTACAGGTTAAAATTTTAATTAATGCATAAAATTGTTAGATAAAATTGTTAGATAAAATTGGTAGATAAAAAGTACCAGTTAAAATTTAGCAACCATTAAGACAAGAGTATTAATATTCTCTGAGTCAGGGAGAGGCAGCTGACTCTCTGAGTCAGGGAGAGGCAGCTGTCCCATATTGCCTTCAGACCCATTTTATGCCACAGCGGGATCACTAATCCCAAATTGTTTCTTGGCTTCATAGGAATTCATTGTTAGAGGTCACATTTATTTGGTAGCATATAGCAAAGACTTTGATCCTATCACATAAGTATATCAAGGTACTTTTAAAGACTACAGGGCATGCCACTGGAGCCTAGAGATCTGTGTCAGATATTAGACAAATCTATGGCAGATTCTTGTCCCACCTTTGCTAGAGTACAAAGGAAAATAAAAAGGGGGTCATTAACATAGCAATAATAGTAAGTGTTGGAAAGAATTTTCATTTAATCATTCTTTATTTTCAATACGGCAAATGTGTCCATTTTGTGTATGTTGTGTATGACACAAGTAATGAAGAATCATAGAACCATGTAGTTGGAAGAGACCTCGAGGGCCAACTAATCCAACCCCCTGCCATGCAGGAATCCCCATCATAGTATTCCCAACAGATGGCCACCCAGCCTCTGCTTAAAAATCCACCACCCTCCATGGCAGCAGATTCTATTGCTGGACAGCTTTAACCATCAAGAAGTTCTTCCTAATGTTCAAATTGAATCTCCTTTCCTATAGTTTGAAACCATTGCCCCAAGTCCTACTCTCTGAAGCCATGGAAAACAAACTTGTCCCCTCTTCAATATGAGAAGATGAACTTTTTTTTGCTTTCATGTCACCAAGACCAAATAACATGCAGAGCTTCCCTATTCCTCCTCCCCCTTTTGAAATCATATGGTAGTAAATATACGCAAGCCATTTCTCAAATATCTTTTTAAAATCAGCCCAAGCACACTTTGGGCAATGGGGAAACACATGCAAAGAGAACAGTGTGTTTACAATCCTGTACACGAGGGGAAATGTGCAGCAAAATATATACAAATGTCCATGTGGGGACCCCTTCCTCCACAAACAAACTTTTGCAACCCATTATGAAACAAGGAAGCTGCACAGATGCCTTTGGAACTAAGCGGGGTCAGCCCTGATTAGTATTTGGAAGGGAGACCACCAGGGAATATTAGGTGCTGTAGGCGCCTGGAGTAGGAACTGGCAAACCACTCCAGTATTCCTGCCAAGAAAACTCCATGGACATGGAGTCACGAAGAGTCAGTCACGACTGTAATGACACAACAACACACATGAAACAAGGAGGGGGAGATAATGCTGGTACAATGCAGGGAAGCACAACAATGCAAAGAAACACAACAAAGCAAAGACTGAACGAACTGTCTACCTTTCCTTTTCTCCTGTTTGACAATGTCAGCAAACCTGTGCATTTTCCTTACCTATGGGGATTGTTCTGAATAACAATAGCATTTTACAGCATTTTTTGTTTGTGTGTGTGTTTTACTTTTTGGGAGCCTCTCAGTCAGGATGGATCAGAACTCCCCACCCCCACCAAAGAAATATTATAATCTTTATTTTTAATTAAATCTCTTAGCTACAAAAATACTACTAATAGTACCACATTTAAGAATGTAGCAAATGCAGTATGGATATTACACTACTCATCCTAGTCATATAAACATCCCAAATGAATGCATAATAGCCATTACATGGGAACTTATCTCTTAAATAAAATGAATGGATCAATATAACTATATGCGCACAAAATTTTAAAGGTAGCAGTTTCATTTATATATATATATATAATTGTTCTTGATTGTTAATTGCCCGGAGTTCCTTTTGGAAGACGGGCGGTATATAAATAAATGAATAAATGAATGAATGAATAAATAAATAAATAAATAAGTTGTGTCCCTGAAAGTGAATTCCCATGTTAAGTGTGGCCCACTTGTATTGTTGTATTTATAACAATACAAATTATCCACATTTTGTATCAGTAAAAAGAAACAGGTTGCCTAAACAAGACTCTGAGTTGCACCCAATGTGTGGCTTTGTGCTGCTAGAAACATCCCTCTTGCATAAAATTTCTTGAGCTTCTTGTGAAGTGTTCAATACCAAATGTGGATCACAGTCCCACAGACCATTCTGCAAGCCCTTCCACAAGTAGTTGTACCAGTTGTTGCCCAAGATTTGCTGTTTCAGAAGCTAAAATAGTATTTGTTTCATAACCCTGCTTCACTAGTCGTTCCACAATCCCTTTCACAGACCATTCCAGGAGTTGTTCAACATTTGGTTCCACAACTCATTGTGACTTCTTCATGCAAGGTGCCATTTGCACTTAATTTCCCTACTACTGTAATATCAGAGACAAATTAGTGCGGAATAAGTTCGCCAAGGAACTGAAGCGGGAAGGAGAGACTGATTCTTCTTTGATGCTGATGCACAAAGGGCTGTGTTTCCAGCCTAGCTGTGCAATGGCCATTTCCCCAAACACCTGCCTTACCTGTGTAATCATAAACCCCTCTGTCTCCATCAAAAAGACACACAAAACCAAGAAAGGCCCAAAGAACATCCTGTGCAGTGAAGCAAATGTTCGGGAAGCCAGACCCCATTTTTGCCCGATGGCAAAAGAATGTGTATATTTTAAATGACCTTGGGCAGGGAGAGAGAGAGATGAAGGCAACTTTAAATGGCAAGTGATTGTTGTTGGGGCTTTGCATGGGTACCCTAATTTAGTTTGGGTCTGACAAAAGTATCCTATTCTATTCAATTTTTGCTGTCAGCACCAAATGATTTCTAAGACTCCCATTGACTTGCACTAGAAAGCCAAAATAGCTCTAACTATTTTGCATGGATGAACATGAAATGTCCAAATATGATAGACCATAAAGTGAGGATAAACCTGCCCAATTGTAGGCAACTTACATACAAGGCACCTTGAAATTTTGTGGGTTTTTTTTTAAGAGGAAAGGTTGGAACAATTGATGGCCAATGCAATTCAATTTGCACTCCAGAAGCTGAGCTGTCTCTAAAATCACTCCATTCTACTCTGGAACTGAATCTGTCCGTCTTGCTTCTATCTGGACCAAATACAAATCATGCTGAATCAAGCTGATCAGGGAGCAACTTGTAATTTATCTGAATCTAACATGGGGCCTATTCTTAACAACTGACAATTGCATACGCACAATGATATCATTGGGTTTGCCAACATTTGAACTGATGATATGGATATTATATATTGTTTGGCTACTTCATTTATGCTTGGATTTGAGGAGAATTTCATTCATTAGTGCCCACTGCAGGAGATGTCTTTTAAAATAATTAGGCATAAGGATGATAGATGAGATATTACTTCTCCTGTTAATTCATAATGCTTTTCTGTGCCCCACTGAGATGTAAGATAATGCAAATGGACTGAAGCACCAAACCAAAATTCAGAAAAGAAAAGCAAATGTCCTGTAAGTTCAAATAAGCTGACTAATTTTCAGTCAAACAAGATAATTTCCAGCTATATCCTTCTGATGTTTTTCTCTGTTTGTAATTGGCATAATTAAATAGCTTGGTGTTTCAAAGCAGCCATAGTACTAAGGTCAAAGGGTTATATGTTAAATAGCCACAACCTAGGCTTTAAATAAAGTAAAGAAGTAGAGAACAGCTGATCTCCTGTCATATAATTTTCTCCTTCCCTCCTCCCTTTCCTGCCCCACCCCCTTTGGGCTGAGGGAATCACAGACATTTTACTTTGGGAGGGGAACCGTGGGCCTTTGTCCCTTTGCAGGCAATCCACGATCACAGATGTCCAGGATTACTGAAACATCTCTTTTCATGATTTCTTCTCTCCAACCTCCCTAAACAGCAGGCCATCGTTTTTGACATGAACGTCTCTTTTTAAGAGGTACAACATTGTGTCTTGAAAGAACGCAAAAGCACAGAGGAAAATAAGACTAAAACAGGTCACCCACTGAATTTTTAAGGCTAAAATTAAAAATTAAGGACAGTGCTCTTAAAGGCAGTTTGGAAACTGGTGGAGTCGTACAGATTTCAGATGCTGTTTTTCCTCTTATGAAGATTAACTGTAACAGATGACATAAAGGGCACTGCAGGGTTGCTGGGTTATTTTCTAGATTTTTGGCTTCACAAATTAAAGACACATCCTTCCACAGAAGGAGAATTGGATTTACAGAAGGGGTCCTTTCTATGAGTAGAAAGGAGCCGTCTGTTCCATTTTCCAGCTCTTCTTCTGCTCATTTGTTTTGTTTTTGTTCCATTTACTTAAAGCAACAATGGGGAACCAGCAGATCCTGCATAGTAAGATTTTTTTTTTTTTTAGAATTACATCTGCCCACTAAGGTCAAACACTCTGTTCAAGTAAAGTAATGGACTGTAGTCTATAAGAGCCTATGCCAAATAAGCCATGTTAATCTGAGCTGGCAGTGGCAGCTCTGCACTGGTTGCTGATACACTACTGCATCGACTTCAAGGTTTTGATGTTAACATACAAGGCCCTAAATGGTTTGGGACCTCAGTATCTGACAGAATGGCTCCTCCCAGGAAGAACTGCCCAGATCACCTACTGTATGCTAGCCAGGCAGGACATTTGGGAGTTCTGGAAAGTTGTAACAAGGAGTAGGGCCTTCTTGGTGGTTGCTCCCCAGTTATGGAATCATCTATCTCCAGAAATTCATCTGGCACCCTTGCTTCAAATCTTTTAAAACTACTGACAACTTGGTTTTATAGAATGGCCTTTCCTGAGTTCTCAAACATCTAGCAAGACACTATTCTTCTTTTTACCGCTCATCTTTCTTTTTTATTATTTCTTATTTGATTAATCACCTGGTTATTTTTACTTTACTTTTACTTTTATTTTAGTTTATTGTTGTTGATTTATGTAGTTATATTTTGTTTATATTAAATGTGTTATTATTGCTATATTGTGATTGTATGTTGTCAACTGCCCAGAGTTGCCCTAGGGCTAGATGGGTGTTCTATAAGTTGAATAAATAAATAACTAAATAAAGCAGGGTGCCTCAACATTCTTTATTGTTTTTGATCCCAGAATTCATTGGTCATGAACACTAGCCATGCTAGTAGGGAATTCTGGGAGTTGTAAACCAAAAACTAGTTTTTCCATGCTTTTTTCACATGTGGCCCTTAACTTTAAACAGACTTTTAAGTTCAATAGCCTTCTGTGAGTGATCAATTCAGGATCCTGCAAGAATAATCTTATGTCTTCTAAGCCATCTGCTAAGAGAAACAGAAAGAAGGCAATAGAAGGCCAGGCAGAATGATATAAAGGGGACAGGCAGGAAAGGGGGGAGGGGGGGAGAAGGCTTTGCCTTTGAACTCTGTCCTCCTCATTGGTTGGCCTGAGCTCTTCTCACCTCTGGGCTATAGCAAGCCCTGGCATATTATGTCCAGGGTCATATGCCTAGCCTCAGCTATTGAAAGACAGCTTAACAAAGTGTTGGACAGCACTCCTTAACCCAAGCTTATTCTTAGAGTAGACCCACAGAAGTTAACAGGGCCTGTGTTAGATATGAATGTCTAATATGTTGATTTCAAAACATTGACATCAATATGTTGATTTCATCTGGTTTAAGGAAGCCTAGGTTTGAATCCAACCACAAATTCATCTAGACTCCATTAGGAAAATGCCATCATCAGTGTATTTGGCCTGTGTTGGTCAGCCAATAGAATCTGGGTGGATACTGAAGCCTGTGGTTTTTCAAATCAAATTGACAGTCAAAGTACCAGCTAAAAACCAAGCAGAAGACAAGTCCAAATGAAGAACTGCATGCTATGGGCACCCTTTGAGGAAATGTTAGGTAGCTGAAACAGGCAAATCAACGGTACAATAACAGGTTACAAATAAAAAGAGCAGCATTATATGCAGTACTTAGTGCACCCAACTCATTTTCACACTAAATGGGCAGATTGCTTTCTTGGGTAATTAAAGAAATTTGGGCGATGAGCCTCGTGGCGCAGTGGTTAAATGCCTGTGCTGCAGGTAAAACTGTGCTCACGGCCTGGGGTTCAATCCCAAGTAGCAGGTTCATGGTTGACTCAGCCTTCCATACTTCTGAGGTTGGTAAAATGAACCCATAAGTTTCTATGTCTTGGCTTCCTCTTGCTAAGGCTACTTCCCTTACCTTTCACAACGTGAAGTGCTTCATTTATGCCAAGTCTACAACATCAGAGTCTGGAAAATTATATTTAAAATTATGATTAAGACTGTATTTAATAACGATCACAATTGAAGAGTAATCTAGAAGAGCTGGAAGGGACCCCTTGGGTGATCAAGACCAGCAGCTGTCAAGGAGAATCAAACTGGCTCTGAAGCCAGATACATAAACTGTGAGGTATCCAACAGATCGATACAGCAGTTCAGTTTTGCCCTTTGCCATATAAATACAACTTTGAATTGCTTACTACACTTAGGAGATGCCACTGAAAGCATGACAGGAATTTGGGCCAAACTTCATATTGCTTGTGAATCAATGACCATCAGTTGGGCTTTTGCATAGTGCTGATCCCACCAGCATTGCTTTAGAGTCTCCAGTAGTATAGCAGCCAATATCCATATGTGGCATGATATTTCTAAGCATTGCATTACGTTTACTGCTGGAAAGATGTTGATGCTGAACTGAGGATGTTGCTTTTTAAGGTTGGCAGACTGAATGGCAACAGAAATATATAACTATAACCAAATCTCTTATAAAACCAGAACCACTGCAATTATGATTTCTTTGTGGTACAAAAAGAACATAAGAAGAGTAAGAACTAGATAGGCTTGTCTTGCCGAACCTTCTGTTTCCCAGTCAGAGGCTCCTGAGAAACCCAACAATCATTCTTTAGTAGCTAGCATTCAAAGGCATGCTATTTCTATTGCTAGAGAAAGCATATACATGCCACTGTTATCTTTTACTATTGCAATTTTTTTATTAATGACTTGGACAAGGGGGCACAGGGGATGCTTGTAAAATTTACAGATGAGACAAAATTAGGTTGGAATAGCTAAAGAAAGGGAAAAAATCAAAATTCAGCACTGGGCTGAAACCAACAGAATGAAATTTAACAGGAATAAAAGCAAAAGCAAAGTGTTCTGTTTATGTACCACCCCATACCACTTCAAGTAGTCTCTGGATGGTTTACAGTTTTTAAAATTACAGTATGCAGGCTACACATTGACACACACCCCCAGCAAGCTGGATACTCATATTACCGACCCCGGAAGGATGGAAGCCGGCTACCGGGGATTGAAACCCAGGTCGTGAGCGCAGTACTGCACCCAGGAAAAAGAAACCAAATGAACAGTTAAAAACACCTGGCTCAGAAATATTACAAGCAAGAAGTATCTTGGAATTACTGTATCATAGATCATAAGCTAAATATGACTGTAATGTGTGCCACAAAAAAGACACATGCTATTTTAGGCTGCATTAACCGCATTATAATTTCCAAATGACATGAGGTACGTGTCCCTATCTCTCCAGCACTAATTAGGCCTCACCTTGAGTATTTTGTCCAGGTCTGGACACCACACTTCAAGAAAGTTGCTGACAAGTTGGAACAAAATGTACACCACCAAGCCCTGTGAGGAAAGGCTGAAAGAACTGGGCATGTTTAGCCTAGAGAAAATAAGTCTGAGGGGTGATATGATTGCACATTTCTAATAACTGAAAGGGTATCATACATAGGAGCTGCAGGGTTTATTCTTGGTCACTCCTGCATGCAGGGCATGCAACAATGGACCCAAGTTACAGAAAACCAGCTTTCAGCTAAATATAAGGAAAAAACCTCCTAACTGCTACAGCAGAACAACAATGGGAATGAATTACCTCAAGAGGTGGCAATTGCTCCAACACTGGCAGCATCCAAGAGAAATTTGGACAGCTTCCCAGCAGATGTCCTTTGATTTGTGTTCCTGGATGGAGCTAGGGGTTGGACTTAATGGCCTTATACGTCCCTTCCAACTTCACTAGTCTATTCAATGATCTTATGATCTTATAAAGCTTAATTTATGTATTAAAATATTTGTGAGCCTGTGTACACATATCAAGGGGGGGGCAAGTCCTGATTGCCTGAACCCTCCAACTCTGTGGGCCAGGAGAGCAAGTCATCCTCATCCTTGTTCTAACAGTATCACCTCCCAATTTGTCTGCCTTCTGCCATGGTTCCTTCCTTTAGAGATACCCTTCCTCATTTCCCATATACTCTTCCAGCATGCCTGTGTGTGTTCTGTGCTTTCATCAGAACTGATTTATGGTGATCCCAGTAGGGCTTTCAAGGTAAGTGAGATATTTAAGGAGTGGTTCTAACAGTTCCATGCCCCCAGTCAGTTTCTATGGCCATGCGAGGATTCAGACCCTGTTCTCCCGAGTCCTAATGCATCACTCTATCCACTACACCATACTGGGTGTCCATCCAGCATGCTTTTATGCAAATAAAACAAGTTATGCAAAATGATGATGGCTGCTGCTTTGCTGCCTAGTCTTCTAAGGATGAGAATCATCAGAGGGAGTATCTGCATCCTTTTAACAATCAGTGAGTTGTTCTGTGGTTGATACACGTGTGTGCTTTGCGTTAGAGAGGGAAAATACACTAATTTTGTACAGAGGCAATTTGGGCCAAGGGTTAAAAAAATCAACAATCCTTCTCTTCCTCTGTCCCCCAACTCTCAATCATATATCTCCCCAAAGTATGAAATTTCATATTCCTATTGTTCCACAGCTATCTCATCTTCTTTTAATGTTTTATTGTCTTTACTTAGCAGGGCCGATCCAATATATTTGAAGACTGAGACAAAGCCGCGGATGGCATGTACTATATATAAATGGTTATCTAAAGCCAGTCAAGTTATTTTGGGACACAAGGAAATAAGTGGGGCACAAAATCATTCTTCTGTTTCTCACACAACCTAACAATTGTGTTCAGAAACTCAGCCTGATTTTCACATCCATTTATTTAAATATCTTTTGTACCCCATCTTTCTCTAAATAGGATCCAAAGTGGCTTTCCAGCAAATTACAGAACTACGCTCTTTAGCCAAATTCTGAATTTCCAAATCAACATTCATCCAGCCATTCACTCACACATTTTTGAAATTATTTCGACCATGTATTTTTTTCCAAATGGACTCAAGGTGGTGTACAATATTAAAGCAGACAAAAATATCACAAATGCAATAAAAATAATATTTTAAAAATTAAATCGGCACCCTGCTTGAGTGAAATATAAACCAACATTTTGATCTATAATCTTAGAATATTGTTGAGCTTGATTTAGTGAAGGCTGCTGAGAATATAAGAGAGAGGTGCAGGGGAGGGGGGAGGGGAAAGAGTCCTGCAACAAGGAAAGGAAGCAAAGATGATTCGATCAGAGGAATGTCACTTTGGAAAGGTTGCCATAGTATTCCTGGAAAGCACAAAGATGCATGTATCTACATGAGCTAAAAGGACTTAATGCAAAGAATATTATGACCTGTATCCATGAATAAAAGATAAATACTGAATTTGGGGTGCAATTCTGCACACTAGTGTTTATTTGGAGAAAATTACAGTTTGGGCTGCCCTGCAATTTTCCTTAATCTGCTATATTATTTACAGCTCTTAAGAAAAGAGACTCAAAAAGCATGACACCATTTAATTCTTTGTACATTCATACATTTGCTTTGTCGTGAATTGTCTGAGGCAATGAAGAGGTGAAGATTCTGCGCCCTTCCCTACCATCTTGGAGAGTAGATAAGGTAGCTGTTTTATAGACAACAAATGACATATTTTTCTTCTTGCCGTAAACAGGCCTAGCACAACTGAGAGACACTGTTCCAAATGAACAAGGAAACATGGAAGCAGATTATGTGTTACAGACACATTTTGATGTAATGGCCCCTTCCTCCCGGTACTATTAGAGGAGATCAAGGTGAACTGTCATGCTAAGAATGCAGGAATGTTCAAGAAAGAAGAAAGATTCCCTTTTGTTGTTTACACGTAGCAGAAGAAGAATACAGTTCAAAAGTCGGAAATTTAAAAAGTATATTTTAAAAAAAAGCAATCCAATGATGGTACATTATGGTGTGAGCAAACATGACACATTTAATTAATACTGTACTCTCATTTTATAAGTCATCCAAGATTTGAGACTGGGTAATTATCATTGAACAATGTACTGCTGCTAAATTTCTGAGGTAAATGGTACTTGGTGCGTCTCACAAACAATTTTGTGTATAGTAAAAACATTTGTAATTGTCAGGCCACAGAAGATGAAAAAATATTGTGCCTGTGCATGTTTTGCTTTTCATGTATGTGTCTCTCTCTGTGTGGTTTTTATTTAAAGGACAAGTTTTGAATTCTTGCAGATATAGACAAGGCCTCAGATCCTCACACCTATGTTACAATTAATCAAACATGATTAAAGGCAGAACCAACAAGCGAACCCAGCATTACATAGATCACGGATCGCTTGTGGGTCTGTAACAGATGCTTTGTTTATCCCGTTGCAAGTCTGTCAAAAACAGTCATTCCTGTGATACTGCTTATCGCACTTTTAATTCTGCTCAGGCAGGACTGTTTGCCTTGAAAAAGTGATATATTTTTTGGCCCCATTCTATCTGGTTGCCCAGAATTTTCAAAGCAGCAGAATGTTGTTGTGTTGTTGTTTAAAGAAAGCCCTTTTAATCAGATTATCCTTGGCAAATGTCCCAAACTCAGTCTGAAGTGCAGTGCTTGTGGTTTCTCAGCGGCTTACACTAAGCCAGCATCATGGAAATAATCTACTTTTAAAACCGAGGAAAAAATTAACTGCACTAAGGACATAAGTCACTGTCATTAAGGAATGATTAGGCTAAACATTTTTATACACTGTGTAGCCCAGTTCCATGTTGTGCATGATTCTTGTGCAGGTGGGTGAGGGGTATAACAGAGTCAATGCTTTTTGTCTGTTGGACTCCATGACACCAAATAATATTGACCTTTACACAAATCCATTTCAATTTCTTTTTGCACTTGTGAGGAAACTCAATATACATCTGCATACTTAACTCCACCTTCATACATTTAAAAGAAAGAAATAAAAAGTGTGAAGTACATATTTTTGTGGGGGAGCATAACATTTTGTAAAATATGTAACATATTTTAAGTACTATATATTAATAACATTAATAATTCTTGCCCTTGTTCTCCTGATCCTCCACATTGCCATCCATTTCTAATAATTTTTGGCTAAGCATAAACCTACTCTATATACCTAGTCAACTGATTGACTGATTTAGAGCCAGTGACCCATCCCAGTTTTTGTGATGTCATGTCGTCTCCACCATGATCACAGTGATGAAAACATTTCCATAGAAATTCTTTACCTCCCCAGTGGTGTTCACTTAGAATTTGTGAAAATGGAAAAGCAAAAGAAATGTCCCTATGACTGTAATCTAAACATATGATATTTGAGGCAGCCTTGTTAGTTTTGTCCATACATATCACAAGAAGATATCTTCTTAATGGCATCCAGGAATGAATGATGGAAAGCCATATTGTCATCCTCAAAACTAATTTAAAAATAATCATAGGAAAGGTACTATGCAGCTTGTTCAAGAAAGAGGCCTCTTCCACGATGGAGGTTGAGTTTGGACATTCGGCAGAAAGGAGCATTCCTAATTCATGAAACAGGCCATTAATCCTTTGTTTGTCAGAACTCTGTTGACAGTAATGCATCCTGACACTAGAAGGCATATTCATTAAATGTCCTGCTCCTTGGCTATTACAGAAGCATCCCACACCAATGGCAAATGTCTTCTAAATCACCATTCAGGCTTTAGCACAAGGAAGAGAAAATGGGAGAAAGGCAGGAAGGTAGGAAGGGAGAAATCACCAGCGTTGTTCGCTCCGTGAAAAGGTTCAAGAGAGAGGCAGCCATGCAATTTTAGGGGGCAATCCTTGCAAAAGACATGGTGCTACTGTATAAAATATATAAATAGTCTTCTTTCCAGGCATGGGCCTTTCACCCCTTCACTCTCTTTATCCTCCCCCTCCCCCTCCTGAACTCATAAATAATTCATTGGCTGATAAATATGCAATTTCAAAAAGTGCAGACACTGCAGCACGTTCCCATCCACCCCCACCCCACCCTCTTCCAGGTTTACGCTTTTCACATAGAAGGCCTGAACTGCACTTAACAGAGGACATATTTTCCAGAATTCACAAAGCTTTACTATCTGTCGATAGATCTACATACACATGCATACACATGTGCATCCATGCTGCAACCTTTTGAATGGACAAGAGTAATTCAGGCTTAATTCATGTTGTGAATGTAAATGCCACCCACTTTTAAAAGGAATGGTCAAATGGCAGCTTAATGTACATTTTCCATTTATTCAATATACGTACATATGCACATACATTTGACTATACATATTCTATGTCCTGTAAGTCACTCAATAGACAAAATGCTAGAGAAATCTTTTTTTTTAACTAATAGCCATTAATTTAATCTCCCTTGGAACTTACTTCAGAGGCTGCTTTAAGATGAAATACAGAGCATGTGTTTTCTTGCTGTTCACGGACATGTAAAAGCTACTTAAATAATTCCATAATAAAAAAAAAAGAAATAAAGGGGGAGCAGAGTTTCCATTTTGTAGACTAATTACTTGATTACATGGGCTGAAACAAAATGGTGGACCACTTTTTCTATCCTAGATTAGCTTTGTGCTGACATGACATAGAAAAAATAATGTTTAGAAAGGAATTGCCATAAATAAAAGACATATAATGTATATGCATATATATAAAACACTTGTGTCCATGTGAGCATGTGAATATGTGTATGTGTATGGACACATAAAGAACAGGCACAGATGCACACACACATAATAAATATAATATAATATAATATAATATAATATATATAATAATATAATATAATATTGTGCATAAAACACAAGCCCACTGTACAGTAAATATATATACCACAAGCTGCAGTGTTGATTTTGCTATTTTATTTTTGTAACCGTTAAATTTTTTTTTAAAGGTTTCATTCTGTGTGGGTAACCTTTTGAATGAATACTTAAATTGGAACACCATGGGTAAGAAACAGACCACAGCATTAAATTTGGACCAGCTAGTTGGGTGCCTATGTACACTGTACAATAATTTCAAATTTAATTAAATCACACTGCTGATGCCAGTCATCCCAACACTGTAAAGATGATTAATTGCATACTTAAATGAAATGTAAAAGCTGCCTTTAAAAAAAACTAACATCAGAGCAATACCCTGAGAAAGGCTGCCTTGTGAGAGATTTACGAAGA
Source organism: Phrynocephalus forsythii (assembly GCA_029282475.1). Taxonomy (NCBI): domain Eukaryota; kingdom Metazoa; phylum Chordata; class Lepidosauria; order Squamata; family Agamidae; genus Phrynocephalus; species Phrynocephalus forsythii. The sequence goes on from JAPFRF010000003.1 coordinate 79,011,079, forward strand.
AGCGCCTACCTGGATATCATGTCACTGTCAGAAAAGGGGCCCTGCCTAGAAATATAAGCACTGCACCAAAAATAAAATACATTTTAAAAAAGTTTTTATATATATATTGAATGCTTATGGCAAAGCAATTCTGAGCCGTCTTCACACTTCTGAGCCTGCATCTCCTGATTTGACGTCCGATCTTGCAGAAGAAGCTTTCCCAGTTTGCATTGTCATCGCACAGAATGGCCTGTGTTCCGTACACAAACAAGATCTGACGCAGTCTAATGTGGGGACTCTCTTGTCACAGCAAAGCGACTGACCTGTTATATATACCACTTTTCTTCCATTGTATTTCATTCAGAGCAGCAGCAGGACAATGGGCCTGACAGGCCTAACCATGGATTGTCACCTTGATTTGTCCAGTCAAGCAGACAGGCAGGACTGAATTATATTCTGCCACTTTTGAGCACTGCATGGAAGCAAAACATACTCGCAGACATTATGTCCTTTGAGAAACCTCAGATCTTATAGTTGCTGTAGGCAGAAGGACTCTGAGCAGAATTTATGAAGAGACACCACTATAGTGATCTACGTATATTGCAGAGGCCCTGTGCTACTTATTACAATGACATTAACAAAGAAAGTCCAGTGGGAGACCCATACCATCATCAGTTAACATTATGATGCATGCAACGGCAGCTTTCTACCTGGATTTAAACTATTTGGGACAGTCTGCTTATAAGCCAAACAACTATAGGAGTACAGTAGCAGGCACATGGTATTAAATGTGCTCTCCTAATCTATGCATAGCTGTCCTATTTCTCAGTGATGCTCCCCCCCCCACACACACACATGATAAATTCATGCATGATTTTCCATGTCCAGATCCACTGATATACATTGTAAGTGATTCATTCTTCCCACACTGGGATGATACTTTTGTGGCTGCTTATGCAAATCTCTTATGCAAATAAAAGCTTGTGCATACGAGTGGGCTGCCTGTATGTTGAGGTGTTAAATGCAGAGTTAGTATTGCTACCCTTGACAGAAGGGATCCTTTTCCAGAAGTCAGTACAAAAAGGATGCCTAGAATTAGTTGCTTTCAATAGCTGTTTCGTGATTCATGTGCAGTGCTGAAGGACTGTTTCTGCAATTCTCAAGAGTGGTCAACGCATGGATTGTTGTTGTAGACAGCTCCTTTGGATCAGCTTAAGCGGTGCATTCTCATCTGCTTAAGCCGATTCAAAGGAACTATCTAAGTAGAGAATCATATTTTTACTCTCCAACCTCTGGAGGTAAGCTAGAGCAGAAATTTACCTGGTAAACCCACATGCATTATGCTAAGCATTTTCATAAATGGAGTAGTAAGCGATACCTATGTAAATACGTGTATGTATGTACGTACATATATCTTAAACCCTGGTGTGTGTGTGTATATATATATTCCTTATAGATGTTTTCCTATATATATATATATGGATAACGTGTCTAAAAATAAATTACAAATAAAATAAAAATTAATTTTTATTCTATCCATTTATCCCCCATACACACAAACACAAATACACGCACACACACACATGCAGAGGCATAAAGAGGTTTTTTAAAATAAAATAAAAGAAATAAGACACAGATTTTTATAGGAGCAGGATCCCACAGTTCCAGTTTTGTGAAAATGCTTGTTTTCAAAGAATATTACAAAATGTACAAGATTTTTAAATCTCAATTTGCATAGATTGCATCTGCTCCTCTAATAATAGCATGTGATTTCTTTTAGGAATAATGTTCTTTCATGCAGTTTTGCAAGATCTGAGGGAAGCTTTTAAGTATCACACCATAACCATTCAGTCTACTCAGGGCCAGTGGAAAAAACGGATTACATCAGAGGAGGCAATTACTGAATTGCCAGCTTGAATGTATGAAATCTGACTTCCACTGCTTATCAATGCTAGATTAATAGGTGTTACAGTATATGAAAACACAATAAATAGGAGCTATATATATGAAAATGCTTCATGAAGTGTGTGTGTGTGTGTGTGTGTGTGTGTGAGAGAGAGAGAGAGAGAGAGAGAGAGAGAGAGAGAGAATGAGTGTGACACATTTTTTCAAAACAGAGATTTTAAATAAATAAATAAATAAATAAATAAATAAATAAATAAATAAATAAATAAATAAATAAATAAAGTGTTTCTTCCAATCCAGTGCTTGTTAATTGTTTCAAATATATAGTGAAAATCCACATTTAATATACAGCTTTTCAACAGAAAATGCAGCACATTTGTTTCTAAAGAAAAATATTTCCAGGGGAAAAAATCATATTTATACATCTCTGTTTTTAGGTAAGCCTTATACAGTATACTCTTTCATATTTCAACAATGTATTTGTTTCCAAGCATGCAGCATTTTCAACAGGCATGGAAGGCTAAGCATATGTAACAATTGTTGAGTTTCCACACTGAATTGTAAATGGAGTGATCTTGCCGATGTATACATATATCCAGTCCCTCCCTTCCATGTACGTATACCTTGTTCCATTAATAGCAGTAAACCATATACCAAAAAATCTTTCATGCTGCCCTAACATTTTCTAAGCCATTCAAAATGAGTTATAGCATGACAAATAAAAATAAAAGCTTACCCAGATATGGTAATGCTAACGTGTATATCCATCAAAGAGCTATATATTCATGGGAAAGATTTCAGCCCAAACAAAAGCCCTCTGCTACTGTACCTTTGTTGGCAAGCGTGCTAAAAAGTAAACGGCAATAAACACCTTTATTATTTTTAGAGCAGGCATGTTTAGGGAAACCTAAAAGCGCCCAAAGAACCATTTATTGTCCAAAGAGAAAATGGTACAAATTTGTCTTTCCTCAGAATTCTAGGCAGCCAACCATAACAGCTCTTTGACAGTTCACCTGACTGCAGCAGAAATGAGGTGTGTGATGGTGATGGTAGATGACAGAAAGGGGCCATTTGAGTACTGTTATGCCGTTTACATAAGATGATTTCAGCAGACTCCAGCCTTATCTAGTTATACTATCTACATTTGGGAGGACTTATCTAATTGTGCGTGGCTCACAAGAAGAAAGAGAGGGAAAAAGGAAAAGTTGCATTCTTTCCTTCAATTGTAACATTTTCTGTTGAATGAAAGGATTTTCTAATTGACTTTGGCAGCCTGCTCCTAATAAGAGCCAAACAGTCAAGGTCGCCCAGAGTCCCTATTAGAAAAGGATGGGATGTTTGTTTTGTTCCGTCTGGCTAATGGTGCGATTTCCCCCAGATTTCACTGCAAATGAACTCCGTTTGATGCTTAATTCCACACACTACCTGAGCAATGTGCACATTTTAGATTGCCGTGAAGCACAGGACAAACCACTCAAATCCAAGCATAGGGCAACGAGGTTAGTTAAATTGCACAACAGAGAGTCTTGATTCTGAGTAGTCTTATTTATCTAACTGGTTTGGCTGAAGTTTGTGGGATTTTGTATAAAAATAAGAAATTTTCAGATAATGGAGCATTTGGAAGGCTAGATGACAATTACTTTCAGACCAATTCCAGCAGAATTTGGGGGACACTTATCCCTTGCAGCATTGCTACAGTAGATATATACAGTGGACTCTCATATAACAAATGGTTTGTATAACATAAAATATGTACAACATAAAAATTCCGGAGATAGGGGAAATTTGCTTAACAGAATCATCTATGGGGCAGATCCGTACAACATAATTGGGATTACTCTGTTTTCAATGCATTCCTATGGGAACTTTGTATAAAGGAAATTTTGCTTAACATAATTTCATTTGGAACAAAGTAATTCCTTTATACAAGGTACCACTGTATATACAGTAAGTTAGAAAAAGAGGTAATAGTAGTGTAGGTTGTTTTTCGAAGACATTTAGAAAAAACAATACAACATGAGTGACTGATTCTGGTAGGAAAGAAGAGGAAAGGTTTTACCCAAATATTCTGGGAAGTGGAATAGTGCAATAGTGATAAATCCTATTCTGTAGCTCTAGATACCGCTTTTATTTTGTTTATAGTACATTTTTATCTATTCCAATCTCTACTCTTCACCAGTTTATGAACCAGGAAAGAGAAATGCTACTGTAAGTACAAGGTGCATAAAGATGAACAGAAATCATTTCCCATAAGAGATTAGGAGGGCAAGCTCATTCTTTTAAAACACCAGAATACAGTCTCATTTTCTTAAAAAAGGCAAGATATCCAATGACCACGTGGAAATGAACGTGCATTAATCCTGTGTGTCGAAAGTAGCTCTTCAATAGCGTTGTGAAAGCTATCAAATAAATCTCAGACAGTATGGTGTGGTGTTTTTTTTTTTTTTTTTTTTTTTGGCCACTGAGCGTATTTCTATTTGAAAGACAGTTTCCCTGTGAGGTGGTGTGACTTTAGGTGGACCAAGAATTCAAATGCAGAGGAAACACATGGTACGGAAGGAGCTGATATGAATATGATGTCACTCTGCAAGCTGTAAAAGATGTTCTGTAGTCCTTCCAAAACAGCATTTTTACTGAACTCCATGGATAGCACTTTAGAGTAGCCTGATTCTCATCATAGTCATTATCAATATTGAAATTTTAAAAAATGCTACTTTAAGCAAATCTTGCATTATTTGTCCTCAAATTATTCACCTGTTAGTTATTTTGGAATTCACAGAATAAAATGATCCATGTTTTAGACTCTGCAAGCACATCCATTACATGACTGAAGAAAAAGTCTTTTTAAATATTTGCTGCACCAAGAACACAAATTGATTCAACCTCCTTGCTTTTCTTTAAGTTGCTTTCCTCAATGTTCTTTCTAAACACACCTTTAAAAACCCAAATTATTAAAACTTTGAATATGTTCAGACAGATTTTATCCATGCTGACTCTAGACTTGGAGAAATAAAATGATACAGAAATGCATTTATAAGAAAATGTGGATGTATAAATACATGCGTCTATAATATATGTATGGAATTCAATGGATGAGATGAGAGCTGGGCTACTTCTTTGGAGGACTAACCTCAGCCCAGAAATTTCTGAAATTAATTTTTAGCAGACTGCATGGCAGTATAGGAAGTTATTTGCTGTTCAATTCTCTGTCAGTTATTTTTTTAAAAATGAAATATAAAATAAATGGCTAAAAGCATGCTCAGTGTTTTCAGTATGACAATAATGCTCTTATATTTACTGCAGTCTTGACATCTTTCTTTGCAATTGAAACGTATCGAACATGTTCAGTCAGTGGGCTCGTACTTGTTTTTAATTTTAATGCCTCATTTTTGATAGAATATTGATAAACTTGGTCTCTGAAGCTTGGAAAATATTTATTGGCATACCATCTCTACCCCTAGTGATTTATTTCTTCAAAATGCTCTGAAATGGGTTTCATTTTTCTTTCTAAAATATCAGGATTCTTTTTGAACTTGCATCTTTTCTGTAACAATATATTGTTACATTTTAACTTAATTTTGTTTTGATAATTTGTGTTCAGATAATATTGGCTTAAATTTTCTTCTGATTTCTAGTAACTAATGGAAGAGTTCTCTCATTTTTACCTTTTTAGATTCTCTTTTTTTTTTTGCAAAGATTGTTATAATACTTCTCCTTGTCCCTGTGTGCAAGCCACTAAAAATTTACCTTTAGAATTCCAATCCTTGTTTCTTTCACATTTTACTTTTGTTTCTCATGCAATGGTAAGAATTTTAAGCGCTTCATCAGCCATCAATCAAGGTTTTTCTTTGCTTTTTATTGAAGAAATATTCTTTTTTGCATTTTCCTGTAATAATATACCTGTTCACCTGTTTCATGGCCAACTGAGTTTAGCAACACAAACCTCTTTTTCACATAGTCGTTGCATTTTTCAGGAATGTTGTTTAAATTATATGTTGGTAACTGATGTGCTTCAGTGGAAATGGGAGTTTTTGAAAGCCAAAAAATTAATCTCTTGGGTTGAAACTGAGTTGGAACTGTGAGCCAGTGGAGACAATGACTGGGATAAAGAGGAAGAAAGGGTTTTTTTAAAAAATATATTATGAATCCTCCCTATAGTAATCCATCCACGGTACCTCCCACATTGTTCTAAACATCTTCTAACCTTCTGAATCAATTTTTCAGTCTTATAAATATCTATAGCAAGAGCTCAGCTAATCAGCAGAGAGGACTTCCTCCTTGCCTCCCTTCCTTCCAAAGGAGTGTCCTGTTCCATTTACAGGATCCCAGGATCATATACATCATTGAAAAGAAATACTTAATTCAAGGACCTTGAGTTAAGGTATAGATGTTTTGAATGAAAATAGCTATAACAGACCTTAACATGATTTTACATTCAAATTACTACTGCTGCCAACTGTAGGGTAGCAGGGATATCCACAGGGACAGATTTCTGTATGTTCCATATCCTCCAAGGGATGATTATGTGGTGGTGGTGGTGGTGGTGAATAGTTTACGGCTCATATCTGAAGTCAGCATCACTAGGTGTCTAATGTGGTCCCCCCTGCATCAATCTCAGCCTTGCTGTTGCTTCTTTTTGCTTTGAATGCCCTCTTCAACTGAACAAGGAGATGACAGCAGTGTTGAAACACAAACAAATGCTTTGTCCCTCTTTCTGAGATAAGTCAGCTAGTTTGGGCCAAGAGGGAGAAGCAAATGAGCAACCTTGATACAGAAGTGGAGAGGAGAGTTGCACCCTGAGATGGGAGATATCAATAACATCTTGTCCTGATGTCCATCAAAGTTTATAAGCTCTTGAACAAATCTTCTACTTGAACAGATTATTAAGCAGACAGTCTGTAATTATTTGACTAGCAATGCTGTCTTTACAAAGAGTCTTCTTTGCAGGTTTTTAAGCAGAGGCTGGATGGGCATATGTTGGAAATATTGTGATGGGGGTTCCTGCATGACAGGGGCTTGGACTGGGTGGCCCTTGAGGTCTCTTCCAACTCTATCATTCTATGCTTCTAATGCCAAATCCTTGTAAAATGGAACATCCAGTATAGTTGACTGATAAGATTCCCTGGGATTGTGGGGCCCAAACCTGAAACTGGAGTAGGCCCTTGTGATGTCACATGGACAGGAAATGTCACAGAGATTGGGCGGACAAGGGTTTAGAAGAGGGACAGAAGTGCTTCTGAAATTGGAATTGCTGATTATAAAGCATGAGAGGAATCCAGGAAAATGGGCCCAGAGTGGAACTCAACTTATCAAGTAACACAAGAATCCAAAACTAGGGAGGAGGATATTATATCCCATCTATTCCCACATGATGCTTTGGACACAACACTAGATTGGTGAATTTATGGCCCTCTAGACATTGTTCACTCACAGTTCCCACAATTTCAATTGGTGAAGATACATATTTCATGTAATATATGTTGTATATCAAGGATGAGCAGAAGACATAGTGGAACATGGGCTGCTGTCCACAAAGCTTAGGCCCACTCAACCTCATCAGTTTTTTAGATGCCAAGAAAGAATTTTGTTTCTTGGACTCTTTAGATTTCATGCAGTGCACTATTACTATTACTATGGGTAATGTATCAGAAAGATTTATTTCTCACTCTGCACACCTCTATTTGTGCACTGAATTGATACAATACTGAAGTAACCATGAGTAGGCCTCTGAACTGAAAGACTTGGAATTCAATTTGTAATTAATACTGATTCCTTGGGATCAGGGTTTTTCAGTTATAAGTGTGTTTGGTTCCACTTGTTGGGTTTTAGGGTTCTATTAAAGGGAAGAGGGATAAGAAAACCAAGCTACACAGAATCCTACTCTCTAGATATTTGTTGATTTGTTTTTTATTTTAAATCTGTATAAAATGCCCAGAGACACCAAAACTCCAGAAAATCTTCTCCCAAAGCTTCCACAAGCCTACCCAGTTAAGATCAGGTTTCAAATATCTGAGCTAAATACCCACGAAATGCCCCCCTCAGGAAAATGCCCTTTAACACGTGGCTACTAGTCATCAGACTTGGATGGATTGTAGAGGAGAACCAGGTAAAATTTCCCTGTAAGTTTAGTGTCTCTAGGTGGCTTGGGGGCTATTTTATAGACCAGGCCTGTCCAACAGGTAGACTGCAAGCTACTGGTAGCCCGCGAAGGGTTCAAAAGTAGCCCGCCGGCCATCAATAAAAGAAGTGAGGGGATATGTTCTCCACCCCTCCCTGTCTCAGCCACGAGGGGCAGCTGAAGGGCCATGGCGCATTAAAATCTGTTCCCTCCAGAACAGATTAATTGGTTTTCAATGCATTCCTATGGCAAACTGCTGCTCTACTCACAAAGATTTTTATTTATGAGCATGTGCTCAGAACGGATAAAATTCGTAAGTAGAGGTTTTAGTGTAGTAGCCCTCAGGTACTTTGGGCCGGAAAAGTAGACCTTGGCCTGTTCAAAGTTGAACAGCCCTGTTATAAACCAACAAATAGACAAATCAAAAATTGCCAAAAATCTGTCAATTCATATTTGTTGGAGTTACTTTACTACTATTAATATTCTATTATATTAATATTTTATTCCTTCACTATTTTTGAATGAATCTTGCAATTCATTTTTAAGTTTGTGCCCATCTGTACTACCCACCATGCTGCAGATTAGAAATGAGCAAACGTTCAGCCTTTCAGATATGTTGCAATGCAACCTCTATGCAGCAGCATTCTTATTATTTGTTATTTATTAGACTTATATCCCACCCTTCTGGCCATCTCAAATTGTGAGCGAAACTTGGAGTTGTAGTTAAACACCCTCCAGAAGGCCGTACTTTGCCCTTCTCTCTCTTGTATTGCATGTAGCACAGCTCCTTGACTACATAGGTATGCTCCCTTAGCTCATTTTGGGTTCCTAGCTGAGGCAGGTAGTCAGATGGTAGCACCCCATCTCCTGTGTTCTTGGGGGATACTGGTTCCTTAGATCCATTCCAGCCTGAATTCAAGTGCCAGCTTGGCACAAAGATGGCACTGGTTGTGCAGCAAGATGACTTCTGGGGAGGCTGATGGGTGTAATCTGACCCTGCTGATCTCTCAGTATTGACCATGGTGTCTTCCTGAATAGACTTTTGGGCTAGAGATTGTTTGCTTTGTGCTAAGCTGGCTCCAGTTCTTCCTCAATGCCCAACTCCAAAGAGTACAGCTGGGAGATACTGTTTAAACCCCATGGGCCCTCAACAGTGTGGTCCTGCAGGGGTCAGTCATCTCCCCAATGCTGATTAACATCTCTATAAAGCAGCTGGGAGATGTCATCAGGAGATCTGGAGCTTTGTTTAATCAGTATGTGGATGAAATGCAAAACTATTTCTTCATTAAATCATCTGCAGTGTATTCTGTCCATCACCTAGACTCTAGGTCCTAGAGGGGTGTCTGGAAGCAGCACTGGACTGGACTAAGAGGAACTGGTCAAAGCTGAACCCAAACAAGATGATGATGGCGGCGGTGGTGGTGGTTTTATTGGATTTCTATACTATGCCATCTAACAACAAGGCCACTCTGAAAGGTTGGATGGAGATCATGTTGTTGGAGATCCATCTCCTTGTTGATGGATTTTTCCTCCCATTCAAGCATTAGCTGCACAGTCTGGGAGTGATTTTAATATTTGCCTATGGGGAAAATGTTCTCCACATTTTTCCAACTATGACATATCAACCAGCTTCACCTTTATCTGGAAAGTAGGTTCCTCACAACATTGGTGCAATGCATGCCCTGGTAGTCTCAAAAATTGACTACTGTGATGCATTCTTTGTGTTGCATCCCTTAAGACTGACCTGGAAGTTTCAAGGGATCCAAAATGCAGCAACCAAATTGATTGCTTGGGTGAAGAAATATGTCTGCATTACTCCTATACTGGCTAGCCTGACTTGGTTACCAGACCACTTCTGTGCACAGTTTAAGGTGCTGGTTCTAACATATAAAGTTTGGGACCTTGTTACCTGTTCAAACATCTCCTACCAGGTTTGACTACCCATCTGACCATTCCCCCCCAAAACCATATGCCTATTAACATCTTGAGAGGCCCAGAAGACAACATCCAGAAACAGGACCTTCTCTGCTATGACACCTTCCTTGTGGAAAGTGCTGCCACAGGAATTATGCCAGTTGCCCTCCCTGCCTGTCTTTAAAAACAACTAAAAGTAGAGATTTTCAAAAGAAGTCATTTAGGAGGTGGAATATTTTTAAAAGCCTCTAGCCCATAATCCCTGCTCCTTTCTTCCATGCTACTCCCTACTCCCAGGGGGGTGTTTTGAACAGGGAGTGTGTGGGCAGTGGGGGCTTGAGCTGTCAAAACCAGCTGGGAGGTGGCAGTGGGCAAAACCTAGCAGGAAAACAGCTGCGGATCTCGCTGCTGAAGCAAGATCTGACAGCGGCTCCCTGGTTCAGTTCCTCCTGAACCAAAAATATCATTTCATTTCATTTCAGGATGACACACTGTCTGCCATTTTGTTTTGTTTTGAAATGGTTCAACATGTTACAAAATGACAAAATGTGTGTTGTTTTTCATAAGCTTCCCATCCCTACATGCCAATCCTGATGAACATATGATTATGTGCATTTATCACTGGTGTGCTTCTTTTTATTGTGCACATTTTCATTTATACATTGTGTGAAAACACCACAAATACTACAAAGGCGCAGACTGTGAGGCAAGATGTGATCCATTTCCATTGGACAGTCTCAGGATGCATGAAATGGAGATCCCATTGTCTATATTAAGATGCAAATCCACTGAATTCTTGCTTCATCCCTACCTCTTCTAGCAATTTTATCCTCTGTGAGCCTGTCTGCACTTTAAGGTCATCTGGGGAGGCTTTTTTCTCAGCCCCAGCACCCTCACTATTGGTGGGGCAATAGGCAAGGGCCTTCTCTATTATTCTTTCCCATGGGAGGTCTGGCTGGCCCCTTCTTTGTTGTCCTGCCAGCAGACATGCTTTCTCCTAGTAAGTGGCTAAGAAGTTTTCCCCCTTTGAAATGGGAATATTATGTTTCTGTTTTTATCTTTTAATATTTTTACCACTGCTTTATCAACTAGTTTTTTATATATTTGTTTAACTCTTTTAAAAATATATTGTAATGACTTATTTTCCTTAGCTTTTGATACTGACCATTTTTAATACTGTAGCTGGTTTGTGTTTTTAGGAGAAAAGTGGACTATAACTAGTTGAAATAAATTAACATTTAATTAATAAATTCTAGCTAATTTTTACCAAAGTCTTCAGTATGAATGAATAAAGCATGGCCCTTGTTTTATTGTTTTATTGTTGCTGCATTTTGGATCCTTTGAAACTTCTAGGTCAGTCTTAAGGGATGCACCACAAAGAGTGCATCACAGTAGTCAATTTTTGAGACTACCAGGGCATGCATTGCACCAATGTTGTGAGGAACCTACTTTCCAGATAGATCTTGTTTTACTACAAACCCTAGCATTCCTTAAAACTAGCTGTGCTGGACAGGAACAGACTGGCGTGTAGTCCAACATCATATGGTTTTGCTCCATTAACCACCACACTCCATATCTTAACACATAGTCTTTAGTTATCAAAATAATATTTTATATTGAGATATCAAAAAAACCTATACCGAGCAGCACTATTATACTGGAAACTAAACTGCTCCAGTTTAAAAATATGTCTGCTTCTTTTAAAATTTGAATTCATATAATAAGGCTTAGTGGTTTCAATATATCCCAAAATATACAGACTATATAAAGTCTTCTGAACTTGAAAAATAAGAATGTTGCAAGAATGCTACCTATTTTGCCAAAATGAATATACTATATCTTAAAGCATGCCCTTTCACTTGTCTTGGTGAGCTATTATTTTTATTATTTTTATTATTTTTTTAGAGTATGACAAGCTGGGTGGCATTTTTTTAAAGTCCCATGAGCCAGCTGATCAGCAGTAAAAAAAGTGCTGACTATCAGAGCCCCATGGACCAGCTGGTTGGCAGTAAAAAAAAAAAAAGTACCAACCCACTGACAGGGCCTCAAAACAGTAGTAAAAAAAAGGGAAAAATGAAAAATGAAACAAAACAAAAAATGAAACCAAAGTTTTAAACAAATTCATTTCAAACGAAACAAAACAAAACAAAATGACCCCAAAAAATCAAACGATACATCATTTTGGCATTTCGTGCCCATCTCTAATTATGATAAAGAAAAAAAAGTCTAACCTTCACTTATAAAACAGATTATGAATGTACTATGTTCTTTAAAATCAAAATATATTTATTGCATATTTTTCCAAGATACGCAAAAAGAATATTTAACAAAAGGGAAGATTTTACTCCTGGGATTCTGTGTCGACTCACAATTGTAAATTGGAAAAATAAGAGAATAATTGAACATTTAATGAAAAGCTAGAAAGATTTTCATTTCGAGTGTAAACCGCCAAACTAGGGAATTAAAAGAGCTAATTTTAATCACTTGAAAAAAGCAGTGTATTGTTCTCTGTATATCATGCACATTCATTCTGATTTTCAGAAATTTTTGAGAAATGCTTTTAAACATTTAATATCTTTGTACAGAAACATTCCAACCCAAAATTTAGTTAATGAGTGGATTTGCTAATCCAAACATCTTACACTAATCATAACAAGATAAACTGCAATCAATCATTGCTTCTTACTGCCTTCCAAACTGCCAAACCCTCATAAGATGCAAATATTAAAAGGGTGTGCTTCATGGAACATAGAAGTGAAGCATAAAAGTTCATGAAAAATACTTGATACCAATTCAAACTATAGGTGTATCTAGTTCATTATTCCCTGCTGAGTTTTACATAAAGATGGCTAAATTGTAAGCAATGGTGCTCACATTCGAACCATGTCCCTATCTTTATACATTAGGGCTCAAGATATTGAATGACATCCAGAAGTCCTTCCCTGCTATTTGCTTACACACCAACCATTCATTTGAGAGGAGAAAAGTAGAGGAGAGGAGAAAAGTAGAGATTTATTAAGTCAATAGGACTGTGTCCACATATGGGAGGATTAAGCCATATTTTCATAACCACCATAGATATTGGTGGTATTTGCTGGGGAATCTAGCATATATAGTTCCAAACAAAGTAACTTTTCCAAGAGTAGATTATTCTATGCGAATATTATATCAGCCTTTGTCATAAAAAAACCCATTATGAGATCTTGACAGCAGTGTCAGTATCAGTAATGTAAAGAAGTGAGCAAGAGCAATGTTAAATAAGACCTATTTAACATTGATCATTTTAGAAGGCATTTTTAATTAACTGCCATTAGACTAGTTTAAAGTCTTAAGAAGAAAGATGCTCTCTACCTGTTCCAGGGAATTAATGCACAAGGTGTAGAGCAAATATAATTCCTGTCGGAGTTGACTAAAGAAAAGAATGACACATTCTTTAATCGAGTCACTAACTAAATCTATACATTCAGCAAACACAATCTTAATAGTAGGATAAAAAAAATCCCTAGCAAGCTCATCACACAGAAAGTCAGTATATTCCTTCCACGGACCTGACACTTGGAACTCATATATCACTTTGCAAACTTTAAGTCAAGATCCAGTTGGTTGGCTATAAAACACAGGATGAATGTCCCACTTTGCTCTCTCAGTGGTCCCATATTGGTTCTTACAGTTTACAGCTGTGCCAGTAAGGCTACTGTTAGCTTATAGACTCATATCTTATTTTAGTATCTTATTTACGCCTCGATAGTCCTGTTCCTGTTCTAATAAATATTGTCCATGATCTGTAATCCTAACCAGAGCATGGGGCTAGCTATAAACATACCAGCAATATAGTATTACTCTAATGTTTGAGGAGGTGAACTTAGTCCATGAAAACTCATTCCTAAAGAGCTACAATGTTTTTTCTATGATGAAGATGATGATTCAGAAAATGTTATCAGGCATAGTCATTCAAAATTATACAATCAGCTCTGATGGTGTGTTTTTCTGAGATCTCCAACTGCTTATAATACTGTGAGAATTTTTTTGATAATGTTCCCAAAGCTCCAATGAGTATGAGGATCACTGAAGGGTGTTTCATGCACAAGTGAGATGTTTTGATTAGAGATGGGCACAAAACAGAAAAATAGTGTTTCATTTTGTTTCATTTCCTGGTTCATTGCAGTTCATTCTATAATTAATGGATTTTAATTTTAATAGAATTTTCATAAGGAAACAAAATGAAATGGAATGCCACCCAGCTGATTTTGACAGCCAGAGCTGTCAAAACCAGCTGGGAGGCTGTGGCCAGAATGGAAGAGCAGAGTAGGGTTTTGAATTTGGCACTGCCTGCTCTGTTCTCCTATTGTCGCCACTGCCACCCAGCTGGGTGGGGTTTTTTTTGACACCTTGGGCTATGGGGAGGGGGGCAAGGTTGAATGCACCCCCTCAGCTTAGTTGAGAAGGAGACAGTGGAGAAGGGGTTTTGAATTCCAAACCCAGCATCAAGGGTGCTGCTGTGGTGCAAAATTCAAAACCCTGCTCCACTCTCTGGTTCTTGCCACTGCCACTCAGCTGGTTTTGACAGCTTGAGCTATCAAAACCATCTGGGTGGTGGTGGCAAGAACTGGAGAACAGAGCAGTAGCTGCTGCATCTCACTGCAGCCCTTTGCCTGAAGCAAGATCTGGCAGCTTCCTGGTTCGGATTCTGAACCAGGGGAAAAAAACCCACAGTTTGGTTCATTTTGGGCTGACATGGTTTCTTTTGTTTTGTTTCATAATGAAACAATTCAATGCCTTACAAAATTATGAAACAGTGTGCTGTTTTTCATTTTGTGCCCATCTCTCGTTTTAATTGCTAGATCTCTGTATTTTGTTAGTTTTACCAATTCTTCTTGTTGTTATTATTTTCAACTCTGGCATCACCTGGAATTGTAATGTCAATTATTCCAGCTTTTCTTTGATCTCTACACCTGATTAAACTGGTGCAGGATAGTGTTATTAAGCTTTACATGTGTTGTTGATGGTCTGGGGATAATCTTCTGCTGCCTCTTAATTAATTTATAAAGCAGTTTCTCAACATATATTTCTAATATTCTGTCTACTAGATACTTCTGTAGAGCAAGCTGTACTGTCTATTTTTATTGTCTGAAGTTGAAATAACAATGGAACTAAATTGGAAGACATAAGAAGGTGGGGGAAAGGAGACATAAGAAGGTGGGGAAAGGAGCAATACTGGATCAGATCTCAGAGATGACCAACTTTTGGCATTCCAGCTGTTACATGACAATATCTGGTTTTCCTCATTATTTGCTAAGCTGAATATGACTTGCTAAAATGTACTGTCTGTAAACTTACAGAGGACCATAAGTTGTCTACAATTGCTCTATCTAGACCAGCATTCTCTTCCCACATAGCCAAGCTGTTGCCTATTTGAAGTCAACAGGCATGGGAATAAATGCAACTGCACCCTTTCTCAATTGCTCATGTACCGGGGCATAATGCTTCTGACTCAGGAGGTTGTATTTAGCCATCCTGATTAGGAGCCATTACACTAATTCTATCCACACATTCACATGATTCCATGGAGGAGAGCAAAGTAAGCACCCTAGGATCTGGTTGGAATTCTTGGCATACAATTAATTGTACATGACGTATATAAGGAAGACCAACAAAGAAGTTATGATCCATTTTTATTAAAGAAAACATTTTAATTATAAAATTGGCAGTATGGTTTAACATACTGCTGATAGATTCATAGTTGATCTAATTACTACAATGTATAATTTTATGATTTCATCTTTGCATAATTGACTTATAAAACTTTATTATAGAATCTTATTCCATTGTCATAGCCTTTCCTTATAAGCAAGGAATACGGAACAAACACATCCTAGACATCTTCCTGAACAGCTGCTACTTCTGGTCTATGGGTCTTGGTTTCTGAACACTAGAAAAAATGTGTCTCTTCCTGTTTGTGCCATAATTGAGATAATTAGCTCCACTGCTTTTGCCACTAGTTCTCAGAAGTAAATGTGTATTGACTGGAGTGCGGAGTGTACTTGATTGTTGATTTAGCTCCATTAGTTCATCTATTATGGCTCAAGCTGTTAGTCTTCAGAGCTCAGGATTATAGTTGTACTCCACCTTCCCCCTAAATAAGAAGATGCTTTAAAGAAGGAAGCCAGCTTCTCAGTGGGCTCGGGTCCATTTGGACAGCTGTGCAAGGCAAGTAATTCATTAGCTTAAAGCTGCACATGCAGCCACTTGTCAGCTGCATACCAGTCAAAAAGTTCCTTCTTAGAAATTTTTCCCAGGTGTAATTCAAATGGCTCATGTACACTGCAACATATTATCGTTCTGAATTACAAAGACAGCAGCCACTAATTTTTAAAATGCCACACAAAAACAAAAATAAAAAGGTTATTCCTAAGAACTATATAATATGAAAACTCAGTGATCTACTAAATAATATGGAACTGTGGATTTTAACAGGAGAAACTATAGTAGAAGGCAGAAGTATCCAAAATGTGGATTTCTAGCTGGGTGCTAAGAATCATTTGAATTGAAAGCCATGCCACAAAGAAGTATTAAGGGAAGTAAATAAGAGCTGTAAATATATTTATAATTTATGCCTATCAATCAGTACAATCAATTTGCCTCTCATATTTTGTGGTCCTTTCTGCTCTTCATGCCTCATTAATCACATTAGCATGTTTGTTTTCTAATTCACTCATCTAGACTAGACACTCGTGCAAATGAACTGCATGAACTGAAAGATTGTGGATGTATCTCAAGCAATTTTGTCAACATCTGACAGTCATCACACAAGTATTTTAGACTGTTAATCTCACCCTAGTCTTGTGGTGACATGAGAGGTGAGGGACAGGTCCAGTTCTACCATTATTCAAAATTAGAGATGGGCACGAAACGAACATTTTTTTGTTTCCGTTATTCGTTATTCGTTTTGTTATGTAACAAAATGACAAATGAAAATTGTGATGAAAATGGAATGAAACGAACAGAACCATGAAAATTGTGTTCGTTGCATTTCGTTTTTGTTAATGGCGACACGCAATAAAATGAGCTGTTTTAAATGTTAAAAAACGCCTGGACATCCATAAAAATGCAGCAATAATGCGATAAATTATTTGAAATTATTGCCTACCAGGGGGTTGGGGTCCTTAAAACGTTTGTTTTTGTCTTCTCCCATCACGATGTATTTTTCTTTTCCCTTTAAGGATGACAAAATGGATGTCGCCACTCCAGCCACAACATGGAGGCAAGCCATGTGATGGGATCATGTAAATTCTTGGACAGCTTCAACCAATAGCATACCCAGGTTGCAGACTGGGCAGGTCTGGCAGCCACAGAGGGCATAAAAAGCTCTGGCAGCCCCCGTCCTCCTTGCAGTCCCCGGTGGGAGTTAGGGTGGGATTGCTGTCTCTGCGACTCTAGCTTCAGTCCTGCAGCCTCCCTGTGTGTGTGTGTGTGTGTGTGTACCTCTCGGTGAGTACCTTCCCCTGCCCCGCAGTGCAGTCACTCTGCGGCTGCCTTGCACCCTGGGCAACGCCCACTGCTGCCTTTGCAGCCTCCCTGCGTACCTAGTCTATACTGTGTCTCTGCCAGCATCAATTTTTTTTAGTGTTTTCCCTCTGGTCTGGGGTGTTGGGGGACGCCCCTGCACGGAAATGCTTTAAAAATTGCACAAAAAGTGGGTAGAAACGAAAAATGAAAAAATGAAAAATGAAAATGAAATTTTTCCAAAAATTCACAAAAAACGGAAACGAAATGAAACAGACCTCTCAATGACAAACGAAAAACCGAAACACCATTTTTTTGATTCGTGCCTATCTCTATTCAAAATGGTAGGGTTCAAAATTGTTTCAAGTGGCAAACACCACTGTCTCAAGTTTCATATTGACAAAACTTAACTTGATGAACTTCTTGTTTGTTCTAGGGATGGGCTGTTCGGTTTGGAAGCCAATCCCTTACCTTGTTCTGCACCCACATGGGGCTGGGCTCCAATGAGGAAGAAGCCTCTGATGACATCGTTCCTTCTCCCTGGCACTGGCCAATCAGACAGGGAGCTCCTGATTGGCCAGTGCCAGGGAGAAGGAACGATGATGTTTCCTTGTTGGAGCTCAGTCCTACGTGGGCGCAGAGCAAGGTAAAGGATTGGCTGATTGTGTTTCGGAGGCTTCCAAACACCAGCTGGGCTTCCACATGTCATTTCAGAACCACTAGCTTCCAAAACAAATAGCCCATCCCTAGTTTGTTCCCTTCTCTTGGAGAGCAGAACTGTGTGTGCTACAAAGCCTGCCCTTAAAATAGGCTGCAGCACATAGCGGCGGAGTAGGATGCTATCTGAGTTATAAGCATTTGAATATGGAATAGGAGAGTGATGACTGAGACAGTGAAATACACTTGGGTTGTATCTTACCATACTTGGAGAAACTGCAGATAGAAACAACAAAGATGCCATCTTTGCAATTAGAAGTAGATCTCCCATAACAGTTAAAGGACACTTGTTTTTCCTGCAAAGAGGTCTTGTGGCTCACAAGCTGTAGTAGTGTGCTTTTTAAAAATTTGATTCATTCACTGGGAGGTAAACCTGGGATCCATTTGTCAGTTGATTGTGTGGACACCCAATTTTTTTGGGGTGGGGGGGGGGGGGTGGGGGGAGCATCTCCAGAGGGACACCCAACTGAATTCACTGAATAATAACCAGAGCTCTGGCATTTGGTTTTCAAAAATAAGTGATATAAAGAGAAGAAGTGTTGTATTTTGGTAGAACACCATTGAGGTGATAAACTGTATTTCCTAATCCACATCCATATTTTTGGGTTTATTAAATTGTGGTGGTGTGTGTGTTTACCATTGTGCTTTTGGTTTATATTGTTTTGTAAGAATGAGCATAAAGCACTGTGTGCCTCGGTGTAGTGCTCACAGAAAAAAAAAATCATTTGCATCTTAAAAACAACTTCTCCAAGCTGTTATGGAAATCATGTGGCTCATTCATTCAGAAAGTAATTTTATATCTTCACAAGCTTAATGTCTCCCTAATCTTGAATGATAGACCTAAACAAACTTCTTGTTGTCTTCTTTCCATCTGGTATTTGAAAGAAGTCTCAAAGTAAACAGACAAAAAAGGGAGAAGGGAATCCCTATTGCAGAAATTAAGAAGTGAAATGCAAGGATTAACCTCTAGTCTTATATGCCTTTATCTCTAGGCTGCCTCCCAACCGAAGGGAGGCAGTTTAACCATTAAAAAAGATTAAAGGTATTAATTAGACTATGAGATAGAAACCTATCACCCCATTGTCAGATCAGACCAGAAATAAATCTTCCACCAGATTAAAAAAAAAGTATACATTTTTAGAGATTGGTCTAAACAAAAGTCTCATGGATCCGCCTTTCATATTCTTATTGCTGGCTGAGAGATTAAATGAAAATTGAATAAACATTGTGATGCATTTGTGTACAAGAAGCAAAACGAGCTCCTCTCCCTTCATATCAAAGCACTTTATAGCACTTCAACCAATAAATATAATCATGTTGGGATTTCATAAGAGGGTGTAAACAAAACAAAGGCAGAAGATTAACAGAATGCTGTAGCTGTAGCTCTAGAATCTTGGATTACTTCCTTCCTGAAAACAGCTCTCATAAACTGCACTTTAATTTTACAGAATCTCTTTAAAATGTAATTTTAAGAAGTAACAGATCCTACACTCACTGAAGCTGTAGACTAGCACATCAGGATGGATTAGATGTCTTTTACAGAAAATCAGTAATGGAAACAACAAAATATTATTTGGAGCAAAAGACAGTTTGAAGAGGGGGTGCTGTTTGGCAAATTTAACAGCAAACTAATTTTATGTTTTTAATGCCACAGAAGATTTTGAAAAGGTATTTCTTAAGGATTATAAAGGCCACCTAAATTTGTCTACTCCCTGCCTGAAATTAGACAAGCTCATAAAAAGGATGGATTGTTAATAAAATACATTAATCTCATCCTATACTAAAGGTGACCTCCTTAGAAAAATAGATTATAATGAAGCAGTAGACTTACAATAGACTAGATTAAATTGTTCTGTCTGAAATATGTTCTAGGTTGCTTCTAAACAACAAAATGAGGAAAAGAAAGGTAGTAAAGGTTACAGTAAAATAAATACTTGGGAATCAAATGAAGAACTCAGCCAGGTCAAGTGATAATTTTTGCTTAAAGAAGAGAGACCAATTCTGATCCTTACTCAGATGTATTTAGGGCAAATGCCAGACATATTCCCATGTTCAGTGATGTCTGAACTTTCATTTAATATCTGATGACAGTGAAATTATAAGAACAGTCAATAAGACTAAGTGAAGGTACATTGCCATCATCCTATCCCATTTCCAGCTCTAATCACAAGCTATCTATGCAGGCAGTGCTTTCAGTACATTTTCAAGTATTTACAGAATTTGGCAAATTCCCTTTTTTGGTACTGTAGATGCCACAGTTAAGAAGGCAAATGCCAGATACACTCTTCTACATTTAGACATGGTGCTCCTTAAAGTGATAAAAGTTGTCTGATTCTCCACGCTCATAGCTACATTTGTAGTCTAGTTTTTGTTTTGTGACTGGTCATTTGGAGGTAAACACAGACTGCCTTCACAAATATGATTGCTCATGAATGAAGCTCAAAACAAACTGCATTGTAGGAGTGAATATGTGCTGCTGCTGCTGCTAATTCCTGGATATTCGCAAGGTTAACATGCTACCACCTTCTAATTATAAGCTCTGCACCATGTGTAGCTTGACTCGTGCATTCATGATATGTGCATGTATGAATCATTCCCTTACTATGTATATCTCAGCCAATATCCAAAGTAAAAAGAACCTCCAAACTCTGACCATAATCCTGTGGAAGGGGGACAGGCTGTGATGAGCAAGACAAAGCTCATGATCCCAATGAAAGTAGTGTTGGGTAAGCCAGGTGCTATAAGGTCCAGCATGCTGGATTGGGGGGTGAGTTATAGAAGATGGCAATTTGCCATCTTTTTTAAATGTTAAAAAATGTCCTGAATATCCATAAAAACCCAGCAATAATTTGGGTAATTGTGGGAGAATTTGGGTAATTGTGGGAGAACGATCTCATTAAAAAGCAAGATCTGGCAATGAATTGCCATCTTTTTGATGATGATGAGAACCAAATGGTAAGTACTGACTTTCTGGGGTTTTTAAGTGGTTTACCATTCCATTTTTATGGAGGCATCTTGGGACAGTGTAGCTTGCCCAAAGTCACTTGCAAGAGGCACAATAGGGAACTCAACTCCCAACCCTTTCCTCTGCAGCCAGATCACAAAACTACTGAACCACCCTATCAATGATATCATCTGTGTTGTAAGTGCAAGCAACATGGGCACACATAGAGGCATCGTAGAAAGTGCTGGCCCATTAGAAAATGGCTATTAGTTCACCAATGCCTAAATTAAACTGGCTTCTCAAACCGCTATAGAAGTTTGAAAATAATGGTATGGTTGCTCTAGGTGACCTTCAGTAGGAATTTGCATCAGTAGCAAGTTGACATGTATCAGAAATGAAATAGGGAAAGTTTTGAAAGCTGTAATCATGTTAATCTGAGGAAGAATATCAACAAGAAATATAGAACAAAAGAAAAGCATGTGGGGAGCATAGTAGCACCTTAAAAACTATAGTTTAATATAGATTTTTTTTGGAACATGTCCACTTCATCAGACATAATAGTGAGAATAGAGAGACTGTGTGGTAAAACCTTAACGCAAGGCTCTAAGAAGGGGAGACAGTGGTGTTTGGTTGCTTTTTACACCTTGTCATGATTTAAGACTGCAGTGTGGCATTCAGTTCTTTTGAAGCTTGGTTCAGTAAACAGCAACAGTGAAACAACAGCAAAAGCAGCACATGGTAATATGTAGAGAATGACAGTTTACCTCTGAGTCTACTTTTGAAGAGTTGGTCTGTTTGGGAAAGAAAATAAGAGTACATAAAAATATAAGACCTTGTACTGCAATTGCTTAAGACACCTCAGCTAGTATTCAGTTTAAATAGGGAGAGTGCCTCTACTGGATTCTCAATTGATAACATTACCATTGACCATGACATATCTGGACTACCTGTTGAATCTCAGGGTCATTGCCTGGAAAGCAATCTCAGCTGGAAAGCAACTAGCAGCTGGTCAATTGGTAAACCTTGTCTTGACCATTAGAGTGTGGAATTCTGCAGGGTTCCATCTTTTTCTTGGGCTGTTTAACTGCAGTCTAAAACTGCTGGGAGAGTAGAAGATGGAATACAGTGTGAGCAAAATATAAAGGGCATCTGGAATCCATGGGATTCCAGGGAGGCAGTGAAAGTCTAGAACTGGTGTCTTGGGTTATAATTGCCACCAATCCGAAGATATTGGCTTATTTTAATGCAAATACCATAGCAGTGTCTCTGAGGAACATAGTGTCCAGTGGCTTCAGATCTAAGTTTGTGAACCAACAGGGATGTTTTAATTTTTGTTTTCTAATATAAACATTTATTTGGTTGTGAGCTGTGTTGAGCCTAGCTTAGCATGGAAAAACAGCCTACAAATCAACTGGTGATGAAGAAGAGCATATGGACATGGCTCTGGCTAACACTCCAGCTTTGACTTTTTCCAACATCTCTAGACTAATCTGGAAGTTGAGGCATGGCAACTGGACTTCTTTTCCTTGAGAGATAGAAACATTTTGCTGCTCATCCAAACAGCTTGATCAGTCTGAATACAGCTAGTATACAGCTAGTGCGAGTCCTCCGTCTTATAGTCAGTTTTGACCTTTTGTCACCCTGGTCTGAAATAGGCTCATAAGATGAACAATGGCCTGAATATGCTTGTTAGGTAGACAATGGCATCCATAGCCTTAAGGTAAACAATGGCCTAAGGTGCTGAAACCCATAAAGTATGGGTTGTTAGATATGGCCTTGATGGTGAAGGCTTTTTAATTTGCCTGGGTATTGTTGAAAGCACACCCTGATAAGTAGCAGGCCTGAGGCCCCCACCCCACCTCTAGACTAATCTTCAGTATAGTACAATCTGAACTAGAGATGAGCATGAAACGAAAAAAATATTCATTCCGTTATTCGTTATTCATTTCATTACGTAACAAAACGAATAACAAAAATTGTGATGAAATTGGAACGAACCAAACAGAACCACGAAAATTAGGTTCGTTACATTTTGTTTTCATTAATGGCGACGCACAATGAAATGAACTTTTTTAAAATGTTTAAAAAACGCCCTGAATATCCACAAAAACCCAGCGATAATTATTTATTCTGCGTGATAATAACTACCACGGGGTTGGGGTCCTTAAAACATGCATTTATGTCTTTTGTCAGATCGCTGTATTTTTTTCCTTTAAGGGGGGTTAGAGGGCATCGACCCAAAATGGCTCCTAGGTGCCTAATATTGATTTCTTGGGTATTAAAATGCCCTGGACATCTGTAAAAATGCAGCAATAATAATTTGAAATTATTACCTACCGGGGGTTGCGGTCCTTAAAACGTTTGTTTTTGTCTTTCTCCCATCGCAATGTATTTTTTCTTTTCCCTCTAAGGATGATAAAAAAAGGATTCCAGCCACAAAATTGATGCAAACCATGTGATGGAACCATGTAAATTCTTGGACAATTTCAACCAATAGCATGCCCAGGTTGCAGACTGGGTAGGTGTGGCAGCCACAGAGAGCATAAAAAGCTCTGGCAGCCCCCGTCCTCCTTGCAGTCTGTAGTGGGAGTTAGGGTGGGATTGCTGTCTCTGCGACTCATTACTTTAGGCTAGCCAGGCAGGTGTGTGTCTCTGTGTTCCTGCTGGCTGCAGCCTGACTCTTGGAGGAGAGAAAGAAGATATTTCTCTTGCAGCCTCCCTGTGTGCATGCGTACCTCTCAGTGAGTACCCTCCCCTGCCTCGCAGTGCTGTCACTCTGCGGCTGCCTTACGCCCTGGGCAATGCCCACCGCCTTTGCAGCCTCCCTGTGTACCTAGTCTATACTGTGTCTCTGCCAGCATCATTTTTTTAGTGTTTTCCCTCTGGTCTGGGGCGTTGGGGGACGCCCATGTGCAGAAATGCTTTAAATCGTGCAAAGAGCGGGTAAAAACAAAAAACAAAAAAGGAAAAAACAAAATGATTTTTTTTCAAAAAATTCACAAAAAATGAAAATGAACTGAAACGGGACCCACAACAAAAAACAAAAAACCAAAACATCATTTTTTTTTATTTGTGCCCATCTCTAGTCTGTACTGATCTACATGGGACTGCTTTAGAATAGTGGTTCTTAAACTGCAACTCCCAGAAGTTTTCATCACTAGCTGTGCTGGCCAGGGTTTCTGGGGGTTGCAGTCCAAAAATACCTGTATTATCCATGAAAGGGAACCACTGGATTATATTATTATAGTTTGTGTGTTTCTCTATGTAACTGTGATCAGATGGATTGGGTTTTAGTAACTACAGTGGGTGGGACATGCTATGAACATTATGTTTTTTTAACCATCACTTTGCTAACAAAAGATTTTTCTTATTGTACAATGGGCCAACAAGCTGGCGTCTGGAATGCAGTCCAACCCTCCAAAAGCAAAGCAAAACAAAGTGTTCTGCTTATATACCTCCCCATACTACTACAAGTAGTCTCTGGGCGGTTTACAATTTTAATTACAGAGTGCAGGCTACACATTGCCCCCCCCCAGCAAGCTGGGTACTCATTTTACCAACCTCGGAAGGATGGAAGGCTGAGTGAACCTTGAGCCTGCTACCGGGGATTGAACCCAGGTCATGAGCACAGTTTTACTTGCAGTACAGGCATTTAACCACTGCGCCATGAGGCTCCAGAACAAAATCAACCAGTGCCTTATCTTGCATTACCTCGCATGGGGCAAAACTCCAACCAGGAAGTAGCCTCCAATGCATCATCATTCCCTCTCCCTGGTGCTGGCCAATCAGGAGCTATGCAAGGTCATGCATCACCCCACCTCCCTGTCTGATTGGCCAAGGCCAGGGAGAGGGAGCAATGATGCATCAGAGGATGCTTCCTGGTCGGAGTTTAGCCCTGTGTAATGTAAAGCAAGGTAAGACAGTGGTCGATTTTGCTCTGGAGGGTGGGACTGCATTCCAAAATAGTTTTTAGTATGCCGATAATGAAAGCTGATAATTCTTCAACTCTCATAAGATGCAAAGCAACAAAGGCATAAATTTAGACTATAAAATGCTACTTGGGGTTTCCTCTTCAAGACTTATTTTTATTGGCATTTCATATATGTCAAGGAATGTATGAGGAGGAGCTAACCTCAGTTAGCAGCGTTGCAGCAATGTCAAGGATTAGAGGCAAAAATATGACAGACTCCGTTGCTGGTTTTCTATTGCAGTCTATTTACAAAATATATACAGGTTCCATTTGGTTTCCAGACTTACATCCAGTAGCATAAACAATCCTGCTACTCTTCCTTATCACAGCAAACACATCAGGCTCACTGGCTAAACAGCCCTGGCTAAACAGCAAGAACATATTGCAATACATAAGGTATATATAGCATCTCCTTCCAATCACATATTTACTTTTACATCACATGTCATAATGCTTCTTTCATCCACGCTTCTGAGCTATGCTCCACTGTCCTTGGACACTTGCCTTCCTGTCAAGGCCACTTTACCGAGCTTGCTTCAGTCCATAGCTGGATTCTATATCTCTAATTGCAAGTTGAAAAACTCACTCACAAGAATATTCTTGACAATATAAACCAAGTGCCCATCCCAGGCCAATTCAACACATTGTTCCCAATCATGAAGAAGCCAGAACAAGTAGCCTGACTGCCGTATGGGGGTAGCAACTCTCCCCAAAACCACCTCTTATCAAGATAAATGGGTATGGTTGCCACCTTGAGAATGACTAGTCCTATTACCTAGTCTTAATCTTAACCTTGAAATCACTTTGGTAAGAAGTAAGAACATGTACAGTACATGCATTTATCTGCCTGTGCATCCTTGATGCAAATCTACTTTTAAAATACATATACTATGAACATATTTTTAAACTCCAATTGCTAGTTTCAACTTGAGTTGACCCAATAATCAACCAGTCTTTGGTAAATCTACATTAATACAAATCCCTATGATTCAAAGTTTGCTTTTAGAGATGGGCACGACTCAAAAAAATGGTGTTTCATTTGTCGTTTGTCGTTTAGGGGGTCCATTTTGGTTCGTTTTTGTTTTTTGTGAATTTTGTGCAAAAAAATCGTTTTTGTTTCATTATGTAATGAAACGAAAAAACAAAAACAAAAACAAAAAATTGATGTTTTGTTAGCATTCATTACAGTTCAATATATTTGCTGCAACGAAAACAAAACGCACGACAAAATTTCTGTTGTTTCAGTTCATTTCGTTTCATTTTGGAGACAAAATTCATTTTTCATTTCGTTACGTAACAAAATGAAAAAACGAAAATGAAAACGAAAAATTGCTCGTTTCGTGCCCATCTCTATTTGCTTTTCTTGGCAACTAACTTTGGAATTAGCTTTTATATCTTAGTGCATATAATTTTGTAGCATGACCCTATTTCTTAAGCTTTTGGCAGGTAACAAGAATATCTACCAATACCTAAAACCAAACTAAACAAAGAATGAAGGCTTGGGCCAAACCATATATGCCACTGGGTACACATCTTGAAAGTACTGTGTTCAAGCTGCAATCAGGGCCGGCACATCCATTAAGGCAAACTAGGCAGTTGCCTAGGGTGCCAAAATGGACAGGGGGTGCCAAAATGGAGAGGGGGTGCCACCCCCCACCGCCACCACTGGCTAGCCTGCTGCCGCCACCCTGCCCCCGCCTGCCCGCCCACCTGCCCAGCCTCCCCCTGCCACCCCCACCGCCACCCGCCCATGCCTCCCCCCTGCCACCACCGCCGCCCCTGCCGCCTGTGGCCACCCCCCCCG
Organism: Phrynocephalus forsythii; assembly: GCA_029282475.1. Classification (NCBI taxonomy): domain Eukaryota; kingdom Metazoa; phylum Chordata; class Lepidosauria; order Squamata; family Agamidae; genus Phrynocephalus; species Phrynocephalus forsythii. The sequence continues at coordinate 79,037,933 of JAPFRF010000003.1, forward strand.
CCCACACACACACACTGCCGCCCCCACTGCCCCACCACCACCCTGCCCCACGCCACCCCACCTGCCGCCTAGGGCGCAAAAAGACCTAGCACCGGCCCTGCCTAAAATTCATTATTTCTAGAAGTTTCAGGTTACATTGTTTCATCTTGCCATTTACCATAATCTGGTGAGCCAATTGGTTACTTATTCCAGCAAGTGAAATGGAGTAAATTGCAAGTTGCAAAAGTCAATTGCTACTAGTTACCAAGTCACCATTTGTACTCCTTACCACACACCAGCCGCATGAGATGTGTGTGAAAAACAATACAATTAGCATTTGGTTAACTAGCAGCAATTCACAGTTGCAGTTTATGCCATTGCATGTAAACAAACATAACCAACTGGTACTGTTATGATCACTGACCTCTTCCTCCCCCTTTTTCATATAATGATAAATGGTTTATGCACTACATTCCTTCTGGCATGGGGGTGCAGCTTCTGACCTAAAAATATTCAAGATAGAGACGTATACTCTAACGTCTACTTGAAGATCACCATCCTATGCTACTCACAGTAGTGCAAGACTCTTATCTGCTCATCAATGCAATGCAGAACTTGCATTCCAACCACTTCAAGTACTATTGGTTGCAGCCAGATCCTTCTGACTACCTTGCATTATTAAAAGAAACAGCCACACTTTCTCTCCCCCCAAATGAAGACCTTACAAAAGAGAGTCCTGAGAACTGGAGGCATGGGATATTATTATTTCCTCCTTGTTTACTTAAAATGCTAATTTAGGGGCATTGCAATTTCGGGATCCCTAATGAATAACACAATTAATTACTTTTAAAAAATAATGTTCCAAACTCAGAGGGGTCCTCTATTATATCTCTTTTGCTTTGTAAAAATGGTAAATGCTGCCACACTGATTTGCATAAGGGTCATGGTGCAGGGAGTGGTGGGTTTTTTTTAATCCTTTGCCTATACTATTTTCCTGAACTTAATGCACCCCCTACTGATACTAACCCCATGGAGAGGAAGATTTCAAAGCATTATATGGATAGTTGTAAACATCCCCCCTGCAGGGCAAACAGTGGCTCAGATTAAGGCATAATTTAGATATGCAAAATGGCACAGGGAAAGGGTTCAAAACCTTTCTCCACCACCACACTAGCCCCAGCCTGAATCTCTCCAGCTGCATTTGCTCTACCGAAATTCTGTCATATCTTATCTAGGTTACTTCTTGCTTTATTCCACAAAATGCACGCTGCGAAGCTACAATGGGAAGAAGAGGTTTCAGGCCTAGAGTTTGTCCATGAAAAATATTGTTATGCAGGGGGTGGGGGTGGCATTTTTAAGTTTTAACTTGTACCACCCAGAGTAATGCTTGCTGCCTTTTTATTCTGCTCTAGCATTTCTTGGTTGATTGCTGTGTCAGTTGCAGGCATTCCTATCATCCTGCAATGCATTCAGTTTTCAAAGTCTTTTGTCCTTAGCCTCGCTAACTTCCGTGAATCCATCTTCAACAGTAGAGTTAGTGAGACTGAAGTCAAGAATCACCTTTTCCATCACTATCTCTTGGACAAATTCAATTAACAGAGCTCTCAATCCAGACCATACTTCTCTCTTTAAAAAAAAAAGACAATCATTTTTTCTTTTTTTCCTTGCTGTTTTGACTTATATATCATCAAATAATTTTAAAGCACTCTCTAGGTGGTTTACGACACAATTAAGCAAACAACATTTTGCCACCCAGCCAGCTGGGTATTTGTTTTACCAACCTCATAAGGATAGCAAGCGGTGTCAGCTTTACGCTGGCTACCTGAATCCATCAGAACCAAACCCAGGTCATGAACAGAGGCTTGACTGTAGCATTGCACTACGGGGCTCTTCTCTAAGGCATGTTCACTTATTGGGTAATAATAGATGGTCACTCACGTTGTAGCTTATCTTTTTCCATTGGTGTTTTTCAGATGTAAATATAGTGGCTTAAAGATCTCTGACCTCATTCAGAAAATGGCCAAGACAGATTAATATAAAAATGACAGAATGGGCACAACTCTATATTTACAAAGAATTACATTTATGTGTTCTGTTTTTTTTTTTTTTTAGTGTTTGGCTCTTTACTTACTAGAACACTAACAAAGGACTTCAATTTTTATCCATTAAGAATTAGACTGCTCTTTATGCAGTTCACAACACCAGATAGAAGTCCACGCCATTCTTGCTGCCCTTTATCCATTATTGTCAGGATTATGCAAATTGATCCCAAAAGCTTGGTAGCATTTTTAATTTAATATGCACTCTTTAGCCTGTGATCAATTATCATTTGCAAACAGAAAAGAAATGCAATTTTTAATTTGCAAGGATCAAGAAATAAATGCACAATAATTAGATATGATTATTTCACGTTCTCTTTCAACACAACACATTGTTCATCTATTTTTTGCCTTTGGATATTGACATGTTTCTTTTTTACTTGTTTCTTTTTATCATTATTTATACTTATATAATGTATCAGCAATAAGTGCCAATATTATCACTGTTGCAATATATTTACCCAACGGGGGGAAAAAGGCCCTCCATCTAAAGCAAAACATTGTGATTAGATATGGGCACGACCAGAAAAAATGACGTTTCAAGTTTTCGCTTGTTGGAACAGGTCCGTTTTGGGTCATTTCCGTTTGTCGCGAAATTTTTCAAAAAATGGTCGTTTCTGTTTGTCGTTTGTCGTTTCCACCGCTATTTAGCACAATTTGACATCCCAGAGCATAGGGGCGTCCCACAATCAGGGCCAGCGCTAGGTGTTTTTGCACCCTAGGTGGCGGGCGGGGCAGGGGGCGGGCGAGCGGGCAGGCGGTGGCGTGGGAGGACGGGCGAGTGGGCAGTTAGGATATCACTTAGGATAGAGGTTCTGTTCTTGGCTTGCACCCCAAATGTGTGTGTGTGCAAGCAAATTGAAGTTGGGAAAAGAGAAAATAAATGGTAGTATGTAATATATTTTAAAATAAATCCACACCTCCCACTCCCAGTCGAACCTCCCCCTTTATCCAATATCAGAAAAAAAAATCCTCACAAACTGCCAGAGAAGAAATAAAGAATAAACTGCTATTCCCTTCAGCAGACAAAGCTGCAGGGAATCAAAGAAATTATTTTCTAAATTCATTTCCCTCCCTGCCTGCCTAACTTAAATCCTAAAGACTCTAGCCTCCCTCCTCAATCTCGATCGGATCACACCAGCACCAACAGCCAGCCCTTCTCCCTCAACCACATCCATACACCCGACTGCGATTTCTGGAAGGTGCCTCGGCTTTTTATGCCCTCCGAGACATCCAGAAATGTCAGTCAAAAACCTGGCTATGCCATTGGTGGAATGGTTCAAACAATTTGCATGGTCCCATCCCATGCCCAGCCCAAATGGGCAGTTCTAAAAAAATAAAAAAATAAAATAAAATAAAATAAAATAAATACAACATTTTATTGCTATAAAAAACCCATTGCTGCTACTATTAAAATTCAGGCATTTAAAAGAAATAAATTCCACATGTTTCTGTGGTGATTTGGTGTGTTTTTTGACCACGATTTCAAAAGAAAAATTGCGATTGCCATTTTGGATCCCCCCCACCGCATGGCATGGCGAGACGATGAGGATGCCCCCCCCAGCCTGGTGCAAGCAGCCCAGGACAGGAGAAGAGGGGGGAAAGGCCGGGGACCCCCCCAGAAACCACCCCTCTGGTAGGTGGCAAATCCTGCTTTTTTGGCTGGGAGTCGGGGTTTTTAAAAAAATGTTTAAAACCTTTTTCTGTGCTTCTCATTGCGTGATCACCGTGATGCCACAAACGGAAACGAAAAACCTGACCAAATTTTTCTTTTTTCAGTTTGAGTTCGAGTTCTGATGGCTTAATTATCGTTACTGTTTCCATTACATAACGGAAACGATAACCGAAAACGGAAACGACAATTTCGCCGAGTCATGCCCATGTCTAGTTTTGATTGAAATGATACTTCCCATAACAAGCACAGTCAGACTGGACTCACCTTACCTTGAATATATGGATACCTTGATGCACAGTTTATATTTCCAATCCATCTTTAAGCCCCATCAAGTTTATTCCCATTTATGGTGGTCCCTTTCAGAGTATTTTAGATGTGAACTCTCAGAAATGATTTACCATTCCCTTCTTGTGGGAATGCTCTGAGACTGCCCAAGGTTGAGCACCAGGGAGAAATCCCAACCTCTAGCTCTGCGGCCTGGTATCCAACTCTCTGTACTATCCAGGCAGCTTTTGCTATGTAAACTCATATCTCAAAAAGTCATGTGCTACATCGTAAAAGGTGATATTCACAAATCTGATCTCCATAGGGTGTTGATGTCCTCTTTAGAGTTCTCCCATAGGATATGGTTTCCAGAATCAGATAATGACATTCTGACTTTGATTCTATTGTTTCATTGATTGTAGGTTCTCTCTCTCTGTGTGTTGTGTCATTACAGTCATGACTGACTCTTCGTGACTCCATGTCCATGGAGTTTTCTAGGCAGGAGTACTGGAGTGGCTTGCCAGTTCCTACTCCAGGTGCCTACAGTGCCTGGTATTCCCTGGTGGTCTCCCATCCAAGTACTAACCAGGGCCGACCCTGCTTCGCTTCTGAAATCAGACAAGATCAGATGTGTCTATTATGGAGTTAAAATATTTTATAATTGTAAATCCCAAGAGATCACTGTTTGTTTGGCAGCATGCAAGTATAGTAAATAAATAAACAGTATTAATTTTGAAAAACATAACAAATTTATACCAGCAGGTTGTAACACGAGTAGAATAATGGATTGCAAAGGGCAGGCAGGTTGAAAGAATTAAGGAGCAGCCCAGGAATCTAAGATCCATGCCTGAGGTAAGTACACAATTCCTTTTGCATGCAATTCCTTTCCCCAACCTCTGTTATTACTCAGAAGTAGAGATGGGATTTTCATTTTGGAAGTGGTGAGCTTCCGAAATGATGTGTGGGAGCCCAGCTGGCATTTGGAACTGGAGGAATGCAGTCAACCAATCCCTTACCTTGCGCTTGGCTCACGCAGGACTAAACTCCAATGAGGAAGAAGCCTCCGACATCATCTTTCCTTCTCCCTGGTGCTGGCCAATCAGACAGGGAGGCAGGATGATGCATTTCCCTGCAGAGCCCCTGATTGGCCAGTGCCAGGGAGAAGGAAAGATGATGTCAGAGGCTTCTTCCTCATTGGAGTTTAGTCCTGTGCGAGCCCAACCCAAGGTAAGGGATTGGTTGATTGTGTTCCTCCAGTTCCAAACACCAGCTGGGCTCCTACATATCAGAAACTGACCACTTCTGAAATAAAAAGCCCATCTCTACTCAGATGTTTATGGTGCTGGACAACTGGGAGTCTGAAATTCTTGCTCGTTTATCAAAGAATCCAGAGAACCCAAACTGCTTTCTCTGGTACTTAATACAAGTCACAGGTTGTGTACTTACTGCCATCACTAGAGATGGGCACTAAAATAATAAAATAAATAAATAAATAAATAATAGCCAGTTCATTTCTTAGTCAAACAGGTGTTTTATACATCCTAGCCCTCAGGGCCACATCTACGGTTGTTGTCACCTCTCCTAGTTGTGGCCCTGCCAGCCCTGCCCTCTTCAGCAGGTATCCACTCAGACCTAGTGTCTGGGTTCCCTGCCCTGCCCTCTTTGAGTGGGCTCCCAATAGAGGACACAAAGCTGGGAACCACTGGACACAGAGAAGCTAACCAGCATGATTATGCAGCTTTTACAACAGCCCTCCCACTCCCTGACTCATCTATGAAGACTGCTTGCCTGGCAAACATTATCTTGCCAACAATTTTAAGAAAGACCTCCTGGAAAAGCCCATCTTTTGCCATGTTTGGACTTTTGGTACATGATTTGAAAAAGAGTGTATTGCACTTGAAAGCTTGCAATGACTTTTTTTTAAATTAGTGGCCTATAAAGGTATTATAGTCTAGTTTTGCATTTGTATTTTGTGATGGCCAAGCAGCAAACCCCACTTTTTTAACCAGTATGAACCGCTGAAGCTGAAGTTCATGCTCATCTCTACCCACCACTCATGCTATTTCTTTCCTGGTAGAGATGGTTTGTGACTAAGAATGGCCACCCACCATATAGTTATGGGGATGAGGTGAGGGAATGCAGAGGTGATTGTTGCATAGCTTCTGAATAAGGTCACTAGTAGAGATGGAAACAAAATGGAAAAATAGTGTTTTGTTTTGTTTCATTTTGTTTCTGTAGTTGTTTTGTTTTGTTTGATACAAATTTGTAAAGTAGTTTCATTATGAAATGAAACAAAATGAAATGAAATGAAATGCTCCCCTGGGTCCTAAAGGACCAAAATGGCAGGGGAGCTTCCCCAAGCGATTCTAGGTACCCCCCTACATTTGGAAAGGTTTAGAGTTCAGGTGTGTGTGCGGGGATGAGTTATGAAGCTCCAAAGGGGTTGCCCCTAAGGAAAAAAAATCTATTAGAATCGGAAGCCAAGCCACACAGCTTGCCCACAAGTTGGCTTCCAAAGTTCCAATTCCAATTAGAAGGAAGGTTACCCCCTTTGGAGCTTCATAACGCAGCTCCCTGACACCAAAACCTTTCCACGTTTCATTGGCTTTCAGGGAAAAGCTTGAGCTCCCCTGCCATTGATTCTTCTATGATGAATTGTTTCATTCTATCTAGAGGAAAGAAATGGTGTTTCGTGACAAAATGAAATGAAACACGTCCTACCATTTCATTAGGTAATGAAACATTTTGTTACCTAATGAAACAATGAAACAGCATTTCATTTTTCGTTTCATGCCCATCTCGAGTAACTAGGTCAACATCATCTTGTTTTCTTCAGGGCCAAATTCAGAAATCTAGGGGTGGGATATTGTAATGCCATTGGAATATTTTTATGATATAACAGGGATAGATTGTCATCTAAAATGTGCTACTTCTCTTTTCTGTGGCAGTTTAAATTTACAGTCTACGTTTACAGAAAAACAGTCACTGCAAAATGATATGGATGTGACAACATGGGGAAATGTGCATATTTGTCTTCTATAGACTTAGGCTGAGGGAGAAGTAGCACATGGAAAGGGTACCGTTTTGGACAATAGTGATGAGAATGGTACAGATACCAACTATGCCAGGTAGTGATTCTGGAAAAATCATGGTTTTAAATGAAGGCTGAAAAGGAGTGGCATTTCACCCCCACTTTCCCTTTTGTGAAGGAAGGGTACTCTGCAATCATTCATCAGAGAAAACAAATTATTCAGATTGTGGATGTGCAACTCTGGAGCATGAAGCTTAATAAAAGAAGCAAGAGTCACTTCTTACCATGTCTAAATGGCATGGCTTTGAGATCATGAGAGTGAATCCCAAAAACCTAGGGCAACAATATTAGTAGTATCCCATTCTCAGAGTTTTGAGAGCCAAAACCTTCTTAGACAACAGGCTCAAAACCTGTATCTTGGTACTAAAGTCTCAGACCGGGCAACCCTACATAGCTGTATAACATCTGGCTTCTAAACAGACCTGCGATTTGCTAGAATTTGACATAATCTTCCCTCTTGCAAGGCCAGATATGTTCATTTTGGTGGTTTTTCCAGCAATGGTACTAAGAACCTGTTTACATTCCCATTTATCAAATCCCCTTCCAGTAGATAATTCTTAACAGAAATAATTGCCTGATTAACACAACAATAAAAATATATACAAGGATCACACAAGTAATGTGCTTGCCATTAATATACCGTCTGCATGGTAGTTATTGCTTAAGCAAAAGCTCCAGGTAGAATACATATCGCTATTGTGGTATCTTTAATAGTACAGAATCAAACAGGGCAGGATTAAACATTATGCTAAGCATCAGCTGAATGCAGGACTCCTAATACAGCCTAATTATTTGAAAGCATTCACTAATTTTATATTAGTAGTGCTGCAATCATGTTTCCAGCAGTAGTGAATTTTTAAACATCAATAGTCTGTTTATGCACGAACAGGTAAGTGGCCGTGCTCATTATTGCACCCCAGTGTTGGATTAGCAGGACAAAGAAAAGGTAGCAACTAGGTATATCTGTATGACCGAATACAGAAAACAACATTAGTTTTGGGGGATTAAAAGAAAGCTAATAAGTAGGTCGCAGGCTGGATTACTACATTTGCTTTACATGGGATAAAAGCGGCATGGAGCAATGTTTATCTAGTCAGTGGCAAAAATTGATTATGGGACTGCTCCCATTGTGATGCATGTCATGTCAGAAGCTTCCTTATACTCTCTTTGATGGATTGCCCATCTCATTTGATGTTGTCTGTGTTAAGACTGAGGAACATGGGAACCTCCCAGTGTCATTAGATTGTGACTCCCAGAATCCCTCACTGTTGGCTCAGCTGGTGAGGGCTGATGGAACTTGTAGTCTAACAACATCTAGATGGCACATGTCCCTCACTACAGTTTTGCAACGACTGGCAGCAGCTCTTCATGATTTCAGAGGTGGGTGCTTCCTTCACCTACCTGGACAAGCTACTAGGGGATAGATCTGTTACCTTATGCATATAAAACATGTCTCTTCAATGACAGATCTTCTCAAAGGAGAAAAAGAATAAATAGTGAAAGGAAAGCATGACATTTCTCCAGCATACACTCATGAGGTGAATCTTTGTTTCTAGGCTTGCTCTAGATTCTATTTCCAATGCTTATTAATGCTATTCTCTTTCCTACTGTTAATATTCAGACATTTTGCATGTGGGCTTTATTTTATCTCTCTATTTTGACTTTCCTGGTTCAGCAAACATTGGGCTGCAATTGTCAGATTTGCACAACATCTCAGCTACATGTCTATTGTGAGGAGCACCAGGCCCCTCCCATGACTTGTCCATTTCATTAGTCTTTTTCAAACAGCTCCTTGGTGTGTTTTTTTAGCTCTCCAACTGTAACCTGTATATTATTCACTTATTTCACTGCTGCTTCTCAATCTACTGCTCATATCTAGAGATGGGCACGACTTGAAAAAAAAAATTTGAGCTGTCGTTAGTCGGGCCGGTTCCGTTTCGGCTCGTTTCCATTTTTCGTGAAAATTCGCAAAAATTAGTCGGTTCGTTTTTTCGTTTTTTTTTGTTGTCGTTAGTACTGGTTTTTTTTTGGGGAGCTGTGGAGGCACCTCTGTGGTGGGTGCCTCCTCTGGCCCGCTATAAAGGGAAAGTGGGCTCCTGGAGGCACCCGTGGGTGCCTCCTATCCTCCCACTAGGAACGGGAAGCAGGCTCCAAGAGACCCCTCTACATGGGGGTCTCCCCTCTTCACCTGCTGCTGCTGCAAAATGGTATGCAATAGCCATATGGATATTGCATACCAGTTGTGCAGACAGTGAGACCAGTGAGAGTGATAGTGTCATGCCTTCCCTGCACAAGGCTCTCGCACCACCATGTCTCACACAGAAGGGAATTGTACTTGCTGCATGTAGTGCAATGCAAGCAAGTAGATCTGGCTTAGGGTTAAGGTGGGTTAGTGCAAGGGCTAGGGTTAGGCTAGTGACGGGTAAGGTTACGGTGGGCTAGTGGGTTGCACCTCTGGGTGCCTCTCTGACCCACTAAGAAGACAGTCTGTGACGTATGGGTAAGGAAGGAGTCAAGGGTTAGGGTTAGGGTTCGGGGGCTAGGGCAGGTTTTAGGGGGCTTTTTGGCACATCCCAGAAGTCTCTGTGGCCAAGTGGCCATGCGATTGGTGGGATGGCTCCAAAAATTTGCATGGTCGTCCACTCCCACATGGCTGGCCACTCGGCCAGCCCATCATTGCACAGGTGTAAAAAAATAAAATAAAAAATAAAATCAATGGAGGACAGAGGAGGAGAGGAGAGACATTTTGTTGCAAGAAAAAACCCACCGCTACTGTGAAAAATCTGGCAGTTTATAAATGTTCGCGTGTTTCATTCTGTTGTGATTGTGTGTTTTTGGACCACGATTTCAAAAACAATATTGCGTTCGCCGCCCCATTTTGGATCCCCCGCCCGCAACGCATGGCATGACGACTCGAGTCTGGCTGCCCAGGACGGGGGGGAGGTGGGACCCCCCCTCCAGAAACCACCCCTCCGGTAGGTGCCCTGCGCCCTTAGTCAAGCAGGCATTTTTCTGCCTGCTTTTTTGGCCCGGGAATGGGTGGGGGGAGAGTTTAAAAGTTTTTTCCTGTGCCGTCTGTGCCGCTTGCTTGCGCTTTAATTGCGGTGGCCGGTGGCGAGACTGGGCTTTTTGCTGGCTGCGAGCCTGCGGCGAGTCCCACCAGAGCAGCCCAGGACGGGGGATGGGGGGGAGGCCGGGGACCTCCAGAAACAACCCCTCTGGTAGGCATTTTTCCGCCTGCTTTTTGGCCGGGAACCGGGTTTTTTTAACTTTTAAAAACCTTTTTTCTGTGCCGCGTGGCATCGCGCGATCACACAATGCAAGGAACGAGCACGACAAATCAGACCAAAATTGTTCGTTCGTCAATTCAAGCTCGAAGTCTGGCGGAGTAATTCCCATTACCGTTTCCGTAGAGTAACGGAACCGAGTAACGGAAACAGAAACGGGAATACCGCTAAGTCGTGCCCATCTCTACTCATATCTTACACTAACATAATGAACCTTTAAGAGAAAGAATCTTTGCATAGTAAGAGTGTGCAAATCCCATTACTTTGATTTTGTCCAAATGATCTATCTTACAAATAGTTCTCTTCCTTCCTTCTTTCTACCTCGTGCTCTGCCACCTGGAACCATGCCAGAAAGACAAGTTTTGTTGAAGGGGGAAGGAAAACCCCTAGTAGCTTCACTGTTCCACGAGGTAAAGTACCTCATTGCTGCTTTTCTTGTCATGGTTTCAGCACCAGCAAGGTGAGGGGTGGGGGGAGAGAGAAATTGCAGGAAAAATGAAAGGCAGAAGCAGAAATAAAGTTCAAAATGGGGTTCAGGTGGGGAGATAATTAAGTTTCTATTTCTAATAATAAAGACATGGAATAATGGAACTGTAAGGAGCCAAAAAAGGTCCTGCTCAAGGCAGGAACTGAAATCAAAGGATATCTGCCTCCTGGTTTTCCAATTTTCCCCCAATGCCTATAGTGATGGAACACAAATTTGCCCTACTTGTATGGTTACACAAATAGGTGCAAAATAAGATATGCAGCTGCCTAAAACAACAAGAAAAAATTATCTGATAAACAACCACCCTACTGAAAATAAAAGCAATGTAAAATAAAATAAAATAAAATAAAATAAAAGCAATGTAAATAGCATACTGTTGTATACTTAATAACTTTCTCTCAAACTGACATTATACTAAATGGCCATGAATCATGGCACAAGGCTTAATCTGAGCCCTCTCCAAGTCTCTGTCACTGGGGTTTCCAAGCGTGCTTTGGCTTCTCATGGCCGCTTGAAGTGTTGATGTGCTTCTGCTTTGGGCTCCCTGTCTCTCGTCATGTATTCCTTTCATCACCCAAGTGAGTCTTACTGTGTCCAAGTGTTTGTTTGTTTGTTTTTAATAAAAACAAAGGCTTTTAAAACCAGAACACAGGAGCAATGTTCAGCACTCCAAAGAGCTCTCATTTGATGTTGTGTGCCATCTTGGGCTTCCTCGCTTCATTTCTTTGGAATCTGACAAACAATATTCAGTCTGCTTTGGATTCCAAATATGTTCTGAACCCAAAGCGCTAATGAACAATGTGGAATGATAAGACCATAAAATATTATATTATAATCCTTGAAATCACTAGAGGTAATGGAGGAAAAACCCTGCACATCTTTTTTTTAAAAAATAGTTATTTGAATGGTGTAAAAATATAGAACGAGAGTGACCTACTTGCCAGATTTTAGAATTGTTCCCAAGGCAGTACTGAATATTTTGGCATTAAATTAGGATGGGGCAGGGAAGGGTAGGGTCAGGAAGAAGAAAAGAGACATTGCTCTTCAATCCATTGTCCCCAGATGACCTGGCAGATTTTCACATAGAAATCTGTTCAGCGGTTAATACAGCTTGAAACAGCTTTAGCTTCTGCTGGCTGATCCCTGCTGCTAACACTGCTCAATAGCAGGGGGCTCAGTCAATGACAGCATGTTTCCCAAGGGACAATCTGGAGTGCCAGTAGCTATAGAGGAACAATAAGCAGTGGAGAAGACCAGTTTTTTAAGAGCTAGAAGAGGCCAGGGGAAGGATCACCACAACATGCCAGATTGCTCTTTATTGTGTTCTGTCTCTCTGAGGATCTTCCATTTGCAAAGCTTTCACTCAATCAGACAAATAGAAGGCCTTCCGAGAAGGCACCAGATCTATTCCCTGGCTGAGAGAGACTACTGAGATAAATATGCATACACATTTTAAAAACCCATCTCAATGGACTCAATATAAGCCATGGTTTCTTGAGTCATTATAAAAAGTAAAATATCATCTTGTGTTTTCTGAAATTCCCTGCTATCTTTCCTTACTATCTATCATTGCCACCTCACAAGACCAGACAGAGTGGATGATTTGAGATACTTATTACCATAGTGTTCTTGTTCCTTATCTATAGCCTGGGATTAATTTAGCCACCAATCATTGTCATTGTTTAGAGAACAATGCTTCCTGGGAAAAGAACTGAATATCCAGGGGCTTTAAAGGTCATAGTCCTATCAAAAACTTGTAAACAAATGCAGTCTCTAATTTGGGGCCATGTATAAAGGCATCAACATTTGTCATGTAGGCTCACTCTTATATCTGAGGAGGTGGACATGTCCAGAAATGTTTGCAATAAAATATAGTGGTGAGTCTTTAAGGTGCCACACTTTTCCCATCTTCTTTATTATTTTTTTCTATTCTTTTTGCTTCATTGGAAACAATCTGTAAAGCATCCCTCAATCCCTATCCCTGGCAGATAGATCCCAATCCCTATCCCTGGCAGATAGATAGATAGATAGATAGATAGATAGATAGATAGATAGATAGATAGATAGATAGATAGATAGATAGATAGATAGATAGATAGATAGATAGATAGATAGATAGATAGATAGATAGATAGATGATAGTGTGCTATCTTTCATTACACCAGCAGTCAGTTTGGAAACAAGTTCTACTTTTTGACTGCAAGATCCCTCAAGCAATTGTTGCCATTGACTCTGTTACCATCATTGGTTGCAAGACAATGTCAAATATTATAAACAATTTTGACTCTGCACTGGATCCTTGTATTGCCTGTGTTCTGGTAATCATAGTTCAAAAAAGGGCCTTTTCCCAAGCAATCTACTCAATTTGCTGCCTAGTATGTCTTTCTCACTTCTACTAATAATAGGGTCAACCCTGCTTCTAATACAAGAGCAGAATGCTGGACTAGATAGAGATTTGACTGGATTCAACAAATCTTTCTGAATGTTCTTCTGAAGAACCAAAAGCAGCATATTATCATTGCCCTGGTGGTGATGTTTATAATAGCTAATTATTATTATTAACTGCAGTATATCTATGTAAACAGTACTTTTCTCCAGGCACAATCACTCATATTAATTTTATTATACTCTGCTAGCTAGCGATGTTTTGAGGTACAGATAAAACAAGATAGCTCCACATTTCCAAATATGTTGTCAAAATGTAAAGGATACAAGAACAGTCAGTTGATCTAAATGCATGCAGAGTTAAAGCTGCAAAATAAATTCAGAAAACAAAAGAAAGCCATGGAGTCCTTGTAAAACAAAAATGCAAACAAATAATGGGTTGGTATTAACTTTACTAGATGAGTACAAAACTGGTTATAGTCCTTCAAGACTCTTCTTCCTGCTGCTGATACATTATCAGTTCACTACAATCTCAAAAAAGGGACAAAGTTTAACATCACAGAGACGGTCTTCTTCAGCCGGTATCTCCTAATCACAAATATTCCAATTCCCCAGCCTGAAGATGAGTTCATTATGTGAAATGTTGTCCCTTTTTGAGATTGTCAATGGCTGAAAAAGTATTAGGAACCCTTGTGTTTGGAAAACAACTCCAGCAGTCATGAATTTGTCTGCGGGTAAAGGCTGAATGACATCTTGAAATCTGATATTCTCTTTGCAATTAAGAGTGCATGAAACAGAGACAATATGGAGTCTTCTAAGCATTTAGCAAGTGTAAGTATGTACAGACACATCCACACACTCCTTTTGGTCTACCAAGCCCTGACAGTCTCTTTAATTAGTTCCTAATAATAAACTTTCCTCTGTCAAACACTTTCTGGTATCTTTCTTCGTGGAATTGTTGTCACTCAGGTCTGACGTACTTAACACAGTTGGCAGGGCAATGAGAGTGACCTCAAAGCCTGACACAAATCATTACTGCCGGCACATTTGTTACACATATTTGTAATTGCTCCAAATACTTTATCTGGGAACACTAATCATAAGTGCATGAAACATCATCTTCTCTTGTAATGGTAGTGTACTTGAGGAAATTAAACATTTTAAGTGCAGAAGCTTGAAGGCGTTACATAATTGAAGGTTTGAAATGGGAGTTGTGCAGTTGCGCCTGATTGAACAAAAAACATCAGCACCTTTTTACTTGCAATGAAAGTGGCATGCAGAGATCCTCAGAACAACAACCAGAAAAATAGCTGATAAGACAAGGACAGGCTGAAGAAAGAAAAGAATGTATCCTGTCAAAGCAAGGGTGGGTCATCTCCAAAAGCCCAGGGACCAGGCATTTCCATATCTGGGTCTTGAAGAGATACATCTGCTCACAGAACCTCACCCCATTCTCCTTCCCCTTAAAGAAAAAAAAACATGACCTTTTTTACCCTAAACAGCCCCTTTGTGCCCTTAGGTGGCCTAACCAGATTTTTTTAAAATCAACATGGATGAGGAATATATCAAGCTGAGACGCCCCAAAATATGGGGGAAACACCTCCTAAAAGATACAATATAGTTCCTAGATAGCATGGGGGACTCTGTGAAGGTCCATATGCTGGGGTTCATAGGTAATCCAACCACAGTGTTCTAGTCTAATCTTAGGGCTTCCAACATTAATACTATTAATACTATTTAATTGCATAGTATTTAATACTATTAAGGATTACTACACAAGCCACTCATTTGTCAAAGATCATAATAGAGAAAGGAAGATTGGCCTAAGATGTCTTGCTGCCTGGGGCAAATAATGTAACAGTGTCATACATTTCAAAAGTCAAGGTGTATAATTTGCTACAACACACACTATTTTGAAAGCTACGGCAAAACAGAACAAAACAAAACAAGTCTCTAAACTCCTTTCCAACTTCCTGATAATAAAAATATTGTAAAAGTAAATCAATAAACAAAGTATTTGCTGTGGTTTCATGACAGCCCCCAGCTACTGCCTGATATCTTCCAAACGATAGAGCTAGCACTAATATGCAGTGCGGAGAAGATAAAATGGTTTTGCAAAAAACCATGGAATTAGAGCAAGATACAATGTACAGTAAACCCCCACCCATCACAGGGGTCAGGGACCCAACCCGACCCGCAGTAATTGAAAATCTGCAATATGTGAATGCTGGGTCAGGTCCGGACTGGGTGAGCTCTCTGGGGGCTCTTGTACTTACTCCAGGCCTGGCACTGCCCCAAATGGGCATGCAAGGGGCTTTCCAGTCCCCTCAGAGGCCCCAAAAGTGCTTTTTAGTTATCTGGAGGTCACTTCTGGTTTACCGGAAGTCACTTTCGGTTTGCAGGGAAGCACTGGGAAGGCCTTTCCTCCTTACCCCAGGGGGGCTGTTTTTCATATACTGCAGACCAGCGATACACCAGGCCTACAGTATATGAACCGCGAAAGGGCGGGGACAACTGTACCGTACATATTCAGTTACAAGCATGCATGCGTTCAACCAGCCAATTGTTGAGAGATCGTGCGCACTTTTACATGCTACTCTGTAAACTATGTAGGGGAATGTCACTATGTGTCAGGACCCTCACAGTCACTTTAAGTTGTTGTTGTTGTTGTTGTTGTTGTTGTTGTTGATTTAGTATTTAGCTAGTGTTTCAGACAAAGACTGAAATGCTGGAATTAGGTCTCACTACAGATTTTTAATCTCATGAGAGACAATGAAGTCTGCTGTTTTTAAAATCAACCATGAGGTAAAAATATATTATTTTCAAAGAAAAAATGTGGAACTCAGTATAAAGTGACCCCAAACTAAAATCTGACAACCATATGTTGGATGGGCCATGTAGGTAGTTCATTGGAAATGCATTTTATTGATGCTTCTTTCTCTTTTGCTCTTTTCAGTGACACATCAAAGCTTCTGCATGCTTGGGAAAATGATGTTTTGAAATACCTATAGCAATTGCTATACTCATTATACCTATCTACCATTGCTTGTATGTGCATCTACCATACTTTCCCATACCCAGCGGACAGATTTCATGAATAGTTTTACAGACATTTGCCCTAATCTATTACAAGCAGTGTAACAATCTAGTGATATTTTCATTGTAGGTCATAAGAAGAGCCATGCTGGATCAGGCCAAAGGCCCATCTAGGTCTTAGAATGTTGTGTTGTGACAAGACACTTTGTGCTGTATAGTTAGAAAAATATAGAATACTCCTTGCAGCAGCTGATAAAGAACAGGAAAAGGAATGTTGACCTCTTGATTTAGAAGTGAGTTTTTTCAAATAATAAAGCACAAAAAGTCAAAGAGTCCTTGATTTTAAAAAAAAAAGTTTATGGCTAAACTAATAGCATAATGCACTGCTTCTTTTCTTGTATGACATTGAGTTACAATGGAAGAGAATCCAGAATTAGTAACAGGGTAAAAGGAATGGTTCAATCTAGGTAAACATTTGCTTTCCAGAAGCCACAGGCACAGCCTTGATAATAACTGCATGGGACACCATTCTATTTATTAATGTCTGCAATCAAATTATAAAACACAAACAATACATTTCCATCCCATAAGAGCTGAGTGAAAAGTAAGCTTATGAATCAGAAAGCTCATCTAAAGTGCCTCTGCCATTCTGGCTCGCGTTTTCTTTCCTGAAAGTCCTGCAGGCTGTCATATTGATATTAAAGTGCTCTTAGAAATAAATAAATAAATAAATAAATAAATAAATAAATAAATAAATAAATAAATAAATAAATGGTTGGGTGGATAGGGGAGGCTGCGCTAAAGAAGCTCATCCAATCCTACAAGGAAATGTCTTATGAGGAACGGCTTAGGGAACTGGGAATGTTTTGCCTCTCTAAAAGAAGGCTAAGGGGGATATGATAGCTATGTTTAAATATTTGAAAGGATGTCATATTGAAGAGGGAACTGGTTTGTTTTCCATGGCTTCAGAGACTAGGACTCGGGGCAATGGTTTCAAACAACAGGAAAAGAGATTCCATTTGAACATTGGGAAGACCTTCATGACAGTTAGAGCTGTTTGGCAGTGGAATATGCTGCCACAAAGGGTGGTGGAGTCTCCTTCTTTGGAGGTTTTTAAGCAGAGGCTTTCGTGCAAAGATGCATATGATAAAGGACAAAAATGGTAGGGACCTAACTGAAGCAGAAGAGATCAAGAAGAGATGGCAAGAATATACAGAAGAATTATATCAGAAAGATCTGGATGTCCCTGATAACCAAGATAGCGTAATTGCTGACCTGGAGCCAGACATCCTGGAAAGTGAAGTCAAGTGGGCCTTAGAAAGCATTGCAAACAACAAGGCCAGTGGAGGTGACGGCATTCCAATTGAACTCTTTAAAATCTTAAAAGAGGATGCTGTAAAGGTGCTGCATAAGATATGCCAGCAAATTTGGAAAACCCAGCAGTGGCCAGAGGACTGGAAAAGATTGGTCTACATCCCAATCCCAAAGAAAGGAAACGCCAAAGAATGCTCCAACTATCGCACAATTGCACTCATTTCACATGCTAGCAAGGTTATGCTCAAAATTCTACAAGGCAGGCTTTAGCAGTATGTGGAAAGAGAACTTCCAGAACTACAAGCTGGATTTCGAAGGGGCAGAGGAACTAGAGATCAAATCGCCAACATGCGCTGGATTATGGAGAAAGCCAGAGAGTTCCAGAAAAACATCTACTTCTGCTTCATTGACTATGCCAAAGCCTTCGACTGTGTAGACCACAACAAACTATGGCAAGTCCTTAAAGGAATGGGAGTGCCTGACCACCTTATCTTCCTCCTAAGAAATCTATATGTGGGACAAGCAGCAACCGTCAGAACTGGATATGGAACAACTGACTGGTTTAGAATTGGGAAAGGAGTACGACAAGGCTGTATACTGTCACCTTGCCTATTTAACTTATATGCAGAGTACATCATGAGAAAGGCCGGTCTGGATGAATCACAAGCCGGAATTAAGATTGCCGGAAGAAATATCAACAACCTCAGATACGCATATGATACTACTCTAATAGCAGAGAGTGAGGAAGAATTAAAGAACCTCTTAATGAGGGTGAAAGAGGAGAGTGAAAAAATGGGCTGAAGCTCAACATCAAAAAAACTAAGATCATGGCCACTGGTCCCATCACCTCCTGGCAAATAGAAGGGGAAGAAATGGAGGCAATGACAGAGTTTATTTTCTTGGGCTCCTTGATCACTGCAGATGGCGACTGCAGCAACGAAATAAAAAGATGCCTGCTTCTTGGGAGGAAAGCAATGGCAAACCTAGATAGCATCCTAAAGAGCAGAGACATCACTTTGCCAACTAAGGTCAGGATGGTTAAAGCTATGGTTTTTCCAGTAGTGATGTATGCAAGTGAGAGCTGGACTATAAAGAAGGCTGATCGCCGCAGAATTGATGCTTTTGAGCTGTGGTGCTGGAGGAGAGTCTTGAGAGTCCCCTGGACTGCAAGGAGATCAAACCTATCCATTCTGAAAGAAATCAACCCCGAATGTTCACTGGAAGGACAGATTTTGAAGCTGAGGCTCCAGTACTTTGGCCACCTCATGAGAAGAGAGGACTCCCTGGAAAAGTCCCTGATGCTGGGAAAAATCGAAGGCAAAAGGAAAAGAGGACGACAGAGAATGAGATGGTTGGACGGTGTCATCGATGCAACCAAAATGAATTTGACAAAACTCCGGGAGGCAGTGGAGGATAGGAAGGCCTGGCGAGCTCTGGTCCATGAGGTCACGAAGAGTCGGACACGACTGAACGACTGAACAACAACAACAAGCAGAGGCTGGATGGCCATCTGTCAGAAATATTGTAATGGGGTTCCTGCATGGCAGAGTGTTGGACTAGATGGTCCTTGAGGTCTCTTCCAACTCTATAATTCTATGATTCTATGATTCGATGATTCTATGCCAAAGAGAAACAGTGGCAGCCCCACTGCTATTTCCTCAGCATACTGTGCCCATTACCCTCTGCTGTTTACCCCATGGGGTGCCCTGCATCCCCTAAACTTTGTTGACCTCTGGCTGGTGGAGGATACAGTCTTCTTGCCAGTATAGATGACAGCCCAGATCACTTCATCACATAGGGGATAGTTCCCTTTCCTTTTTATAATATACTTGCTGGCATGATGACCCCATATGCAAATTGGTACCCACTGGCTCTCTTCCTGATCCCTCCTCCCTTCTCAAGTTTCCTGTGCATTGATATTGGTCCTGTTGTATTATAGGGGAAAAGGCAGGGAGTGAAACACCAGTAGACCTTGAAGTCAGGTGAGGCAGCCTGAACATTGCCCCAGGCACCATATTTAAAAATATCCTTTTGCTCAAACTTCCAGGATTGGCTTGGTGGTCTAATCTAGTGCCATAGAACAAGGTCATGGCAGGGCAAGCCAATGGGCAGATTTCCAGCAGACCACGTGGCCAGTTGTCTAGATCTCTTGGGGAGAGCAAAGGAAAGATGGTTGGCACAACTGGTTCTGCTGAGACAGCAGAGTGTAGGTCTAGCCAGAGCTCAGGTAAACCAGACAGAAGCAACATATATATTTTATACAGTGGTACCTCTACTTAAGAACAGCTCGACTGAAGAGCAATTCAACTTAAGAGCAGAAAACAGTTGCCATTTTAACTGCTGCCTTACAAATTTTAGATGTGGTCTGCTCTACTTACAAATGGTTTTATTTATTTATTTATTTATTTATTTATTTATTTATTTATTTATTTATTTATTTATTTATTTAGGGCTCCTCCAGTAAAGAGTTGTTTGACTTAAGAGTGGATTAAATTTGTAAGTAGAGGTAAAAATGTGTGTATATTATATTATATTAATTATATTATATTATATTATATTATATTATATTATATTTTGGAATCTGTATGTTGTATTTCCTCAAAGCTTTATAATAAAAATAGAGCTCTGAGGAAATTCAACATACAGATTCTGAAATACTTTTTTTATATACCAGTGAAAGTGATCATGAAAAATAGACCTGGGATTCCTGAGGGGAGGACTGAAAGGCTTAACTGCACTTCTTTCTCTGTCATTGCAAAAGATCTGACACAAAACTCACTTCCTCTTTTTTGAATCCTAGAAAAAGAAATCAGTGATGTGATCATAAAGACTGACCTTATTATGTAAGCAAGTCATAGACGAGATGCACTCAATGTATGAATACATGCCCAGAGGACAAAGACAGAAAGGGCACGCTTATGCTGACAACGCTGAGGCTTTGCACTTGCATATGTTTGTGCATGTGTTATCTTCCTGAGCTATAAAATATAGAAGTGCTCATATTTCAACAGAGAAAGTCATAGTGGTGATGTATAATACTCAGAATCCATTTTTCCACCTTGAATATTTCATTCCCTTTGAAATGTGGCTATGTGAGAACACCACAGTCTCATCATCTTGTACAGGTGATCTCAAATTGACTGGCTTTATCCAGCAAGGAGGAAGAAGCTTACTTATATGCAAGGGGAAATGACTCCAGAACAACAGCCTTGTAAGTCTCTGACTTAGTATGTTTGTGGGTTTGAAATAAACAGGGATGTCATGTTTGCCAAAAATCCTTTTAAGCCTCTCAGACACTCCAGCCATGTAGGGAATGAACAGGTTCTTTCGTCGGGCGTAAGTTCCCCAAATTCATTGCTCTCCCCCCTCCCATGCCCACAGCTACTGGATATGTTGGCTAAGGGATTCTGGGAGATGCAGACTAAAAATTAGCTTTGTCTTAAGTTCTGGCCCTACTGCAGTTCATTCTTACATGGCATATGTTCTTCTCAGTGGCTGTCAGGGAAAGAAGCTAATAAGAAGGAGATGAATATTACAGTGAAGCTCTAAAAAAACCCAACAACAACCCAACAGCTGAAAACAATCACTGCTATTGCACACTTAACATACTGCATCATTACATCCCATAATTTTGCTTCTCTCCTGTGCTTAAAATATGGTTCCTTGTTCCTAGCCAGTTTATTCTCCTAACCAGTTTGTCTTTCTATATTCAAACATGAAGAGAATGAGGTATGAAGAGAAGTGGAAATCTGAGTTATGCAGCACAGGTATGTGAGTGCATGGGGTGAGAAGAGGGACGATTCTGCATCTACAGCCTTTAATTTCTCTCCATTGAGTAATGTTTAAAAGTAAAGCATGCATTAATGGTTCAGGGAAAAATATTGCCCTGTCATCAGCATGACAACTTTAGCTGGTCTTACAGAGTATTGTGGAACTGGAGACAATATCTCCTAGCCCACTTGTAAATGAATGTTGTACACTACAACCAGGGCCGGCGCTTCCATTAAGGCGAACTAGGCAGTTGCTTAGGATGCCAAAATGGAGAGAGGGTGCTGGCCAGCCTGCTGCCCTCCTGCTGCCCCCCACCGCCACTGGCCACTGCCATCTGTCCCCCCACCACCCACCACCCGCCCGTTGCCGTCCACCCATTGCTGCCTGTCACTGTCCACCCCCCGCCCCCCGCGCCCATCGCCATCCCCATCATCCGCCACCCACCGCCCCTGCCCCCCCAGAACTGGCACTGGTTAGCAGGGCCACAAATAGGGCAAATATGAGAGACACCCAGCAGAAACTGCCACAGGGAGAGGATGGCTCGATGATGAAGGGTGTTACATGTGGCTAGGTTCACCTCAAACCCTCTTCCCTTTCCCTTATTTGCCTAAAAAGTATTGATGCTGCATTTCACTCTTGCATACTCTTAGAGACCTCATGCAAAACAAGCAAGAGAAAGCAGAAAGCATACTGAAGGCTGTAGTATCCTTTTGCTTAGATATTTCCAACATGAACAAAGGCAACCTGAGCAAGGTTATTTACATCCCTAGAGACTAGACTTAGAAACAGGATGCCAACCGTTATAGAAGGCAGCCTTCTATCTGAAGGGTTATTGAGACTTTTCTAGTTGCCCACCAACATTCTACACCTAATCATGGCTCTCCCTGTTATGGTGAAATATAATTCTGTTTAAAACTGTTAAGTGTATTTATTAGCTTGTTTTGCTTATATCTTGACTTTCCTTTAAAAATTGTCCCCCCCTTTCTCCTCCGAACTTTCTCCTTAACCCTGTGAGGTAGATCAGGAGGAGAAAGTGTGACTGACCAAGAGTGAACTTCATGAGAAAATGGTGGATGAGTTCAAGAGTGGATGAGTTCTAATATATCATTATGACCAATACACTACACCAACTCTCCATTATCATAATCATTGGCAGCACCACAACTACCACTTTCAAATTTATATTTGAAACATGCATACAAATGAACATAGGAGGTCTTGAGTTGTCTTTGGGGTTATGTAAGTAACTTGTCCCTTGAATTGAACAGGTCTGAGCAGCACGGTTTTGGCTATGCATGGACTTTCTCCACAAAAAATAAACAAGCAGGCATATATTTGATATATACAGTACTGTGCTCCTGGTAACCCAGAACCCAATGAATTTAACACTAAAGGTATTAAAGAAGCCTACTTGCCCCCAATACATCATCTGTAATCCAGGTTCTAAATCAGGAAGCTGCATGGATCTTTAGGGATAATTACAACAGAACTGTATGGAAAGGATTATCAACACTATAGAACAGAACTCTAAAAGAGAAATTCAGTTTTTATGTTTATGTGTGTGGATCAACTATTTATTAGAGATGGGCATGAAACGAACAATTTTTCATTTCCGTTATTCGTTTGTCGTTCTGTTACGTAATGAAACGACAAATGAAAATTGTGATGAAGATGAAACAAAACGAACAGAACCACGAAAATTGTGTTCGTTACGTTTTGTTTTAGTTACTGGCGGCGTGCAATGAAATGAGCTGTTTTAAATGTTAAAAAACGTCCTGGACATCCATAAAAACGCAGCCATAATTATTTATACTGTCTGATAATACCTACCGGGGGGTCCTTAAAACATGCATTTATGTCTTTTCTCAGATTGCTGTATTTGTTTCCTTTAAGGGGAGTTAGGGGGACATCGACCCAAAATGGCTCCCAGATGCCTAATATTGATTTCTTGGGTATTAAAACACCCTGGACATCCATATAAATGCAGCGATAATGCAATAATTATTTGAAATTATTACCTACCAGGGGGTTGGGGTCCTTTAAACGTTTGTTTCTATCTTCTCCCATCGCGATGTATTTTTCTTTTCCCTTTAAGGATGACAAAATGGATGTCGCCACTCCAGCCACAACATGGAGGCAAGCCATGTGATGGGATCATGTAAATTCTTGGACAACTTCAACCAATAGCATGCCCAGGTGGCAGACTGGGCAGGTCTGGCAGCCACAGAGGGCATAAAAAGCTCTGGCAGCCCCCGTCCTCCTTGCAGTCTCCGGTGGGAGTTAGGGTGGGATTGCTGTCTCTGTGACTCTAGCTTCAGTCCTGCAGCCTCCCTGTGTGTGTGCGTGCGTACCTCTCGTTGAGTACCCTCCCCGTCCCGCAGTGCAGTCACTCTGCGGCTGCCTTGCACCCTGGGCAATGCCCGCCGCTGCCTTTGCAGCCTCCCTGCGAACCTAGTCTATACTGTGTCTCTGCCAGCATCATTTTTTTAGTGTTTTCCCTCTGGTCTGGGGTGTTGGGGGATGCCCACGCACGGAAATGCTTTAAAAATCGTGCAAAAAGCGGGTAGAAACGAAAAACAAAAAACAAAAAATGAAAATGAATTTTTTCCAAAAATTCACGAAAAATGGAAATGAAACGAAATGGACCTCTGAACGACAAACGACAAATGAAATGCCATTTTTTAAATTCGTGCCCATCTCTACTATTTATGTAAGCACATTAGATCTTGCCCGATTTCGGAAGCTAAGCAGGGTCAGCCCTGGTTAGTACTTGGATGGGAGACCACCAGGTAATACCAAGTGCTGTAGGCGCCTGGAGTAGGAACTGGCAAACCACTCCAGTATTCCTGCCAAGGAAACTCCATGGATATGGAATCATGAAGAGTCGGTAATGACTGTAATGACACAACACACACACAGGAATCATAAATGGATTTTGGACTACTTGGGACTCTGGCACCCCTGACCCGTGTGGTATTTAAGGGAGAAATGTACTCTACTTTCAACACATGAAATAGTACTAGAGAAAGCAATACCTTAGAAATCATGCATAGTATTAATGCTGTTGAGTAGTCCTACAGGTTGTTGTTATATATCTGACAAAGGGAGGCTCCGATCCCTGGCTCATCTGGGGGTGGGGCGCATGTGCCCACC
Organism: Phrynocephalus forsythii; assembly: GCA_029282475.1. Lineage (NCBI taxonomy): Eukaryota > Metazoa > Chordata > Lepidosauria > Squamata > Agamidae > Phrynocephalus > Phrynocephalus forsythii. The sequence continues at coordinate 79,062,474 of JAPFRF010000003.1, forward strand.
AATCCCGGACTTTTGGCGCCAAATCAGGTGCCCATCTGGGTGCTTTTGCCCGGGAATGGGAGCCTTCAAAAGACAGCTCCCGCCCCACCCCTGCCTCTTTGGACATCGTGTTGGCCCCGCCCACCCACCCTGAGAGAGGAGAATGAGTTTCACTGGTCGCTATGGGGCCAGATGGGAATTTTTGGTGGTTACTTGATTGGCCAGTAGTAGCCATGTGTTTTCGCCCATCCCATTCTCTTTTTGCGTGGGACTGGGCGTTAATTTCCCTTCCATTGGTCACAATAACATCAGTCGGGTTGTGCAAGAGTAAAGGATATTCAGGTAGGCCCAAGTAAGTCACCCTTAAGGTGCCAGGCAGCTCTCGTATAAAGTTAAACATCACCCCTAAATTGAGGATTTAAACAAAGCTAGAATCTTAATATCAGGCCATCACAAGGGCTGTGAGGGGCTAGCAGATTCACCTACCTGACAAAATGCTGAACAGATGGGCAGCATCTGGCCAGGGGTGAAACTCCCTGAATACTAATTCCTTGGTATGGGATAGTCCCCGGTCATTACCTGCTTGCACTACATAACAGACCCCCCCTTTTACAGGTGATAGCTGTGTTAGTTGAATTAAGTTGAATTGTTAATAAATTGTGGCCCAATTAATCCATAACAATTTGTCTCGTGTATTATTGAGGGGCAAAGAGCATAGGAATTCTCAAAAACAGTATGGTTGCCAGGAATTCATTTCTATAGGTGCAAATATTTCAAGTCTGAAAGCCAACAAGGATTAAGCTACGTTTTTATCTGCATCAGATTTAATAGTCATTGAAAGATTTTCTCCCAAGAAGCTTGAAAGGCATATTAAATCATCTCTATCTCTGGGTAAATTAAGATCTTCCATTTGCAGAAAAGCTTCGATGAGGAAAACATTGTGTGTTTTTGTTTGTATGTTTCTTGGATTTCCCTTAATATTATAGACATTTTTTGTTGTGAGTACATTAAGTATGCAGCCAAAACAGCACCTCTCATGTACAAGATAGCTGAATCCTAAACTGTACCCAGTTTTTCAGAAAAATGTTAAGTTACAGAAAAGCATGGAGGAGGAGGAGGAGGAGGAGGAGGAGGAGGAGGAGGAGGAGGAGGAGGAGGAGGAGGAAGAAGAAGAAGAAGAAGAAGAAGAAGAAGAAGAAGAAGAAGAAGAAGAAGAAGAAGAAGAAGAAGAAGAAGAAGAAGAAGACAATAGTTTATTGGGGCAAAACTGGCTATGGACATGAATCAGAAAAAAAAACGCGATTCATTGTGTTTCATAATACACGACCCCGCCCACTTTAGCACGTCCCAGCGCAGCTTTCAGGTACCTGCTTTTTGGATGTGAAAAATATTTGATCCGGTGTATGGATAGTGAGTGCGGGGCTCTCCTGGCTTCTGTTTGTTGTTTTTCTGCCCCCCGCCCCTTTAAGAGATCTGAATGCTGCAGGGAACAGAACAGAGGTAAGCCGGCATTCTTTTCTTTCTTTTTTCTCCCTCCCTCACACAGCCAGCAACCAGGAAGTGCAGAGGGGGTGGTGACAGAGAAGAGCGAAACCACTAAGATCTCTGGTCCGACACAGATCTTAGAAAAAGGCCCTTTGTTGACACAGATGAATCACAAATCATTTACCTTCCCCCTGTCCCCACAAACCAATGAATCAATTTGTTTGGTCATCTTTTTAAAAACCCATAACCCCCACCACCACCACCAGAACCTAGAGACATGAAAATCACACCGAAGCTTGTCCTGACTCTCCTCTACAATCTTTGCAAGTGCTGTGAAATCTGGGCTCTGGATGTCCAAGTTATGCATCCCTAAAGAAGGCCTTCCAGGAAAGTGACAGATGATAAAGGGGAACAAAAAGGAACAAAAAAGTGCTGAAGAGTTGACAAAAATTTGATGAAAATTCATTAATTTGTATTTCTTCGGTTATTAAACTGAATGAACATAAAGCAGCAAATTTTTAACAAATTGGCAATTTCTGAATAATGTCATGATTCATTTTTTTTACTTTTATTCATGCCCATCTCTAATTGACTGTAAACAACAGCCATGGATGCTAGCTGACTGTTGTAAAGATGGAAAATGGATGGTTGTAAAATTAAACATTCAGAAATCTAGAATCAACATCCTTCTGCACTGCAGAATTTTCTTCTATGTCTCATTTATTGTTAACCTCTTTTTGATATCTTTCAGATGGCTGTTTTATACTTTACTGATTTATTACAGTTGAATGCCAGTGTATTTTTGATATTTTAATTTTTCTACTTGTGTTTTGATTTCTGTTACTGTAAGTTATCATGGACATCTATTGATAAGTGGGAAGGAAGCATATAAATATTTTAAATAAACAACAACACCACTGTGACATGCTGATGGAAACAAATAATTCATGATACTTATTCATTTATAACCCTAACACATTTGTGACATATATTAGAGGAAAACATACTAAAAACAAACTATTCACAAGACAGCAATACCAGCTGTGTTCTTTTTTGAACCAGGCAAACCTTCTACTTCACACACACACTATTCCTTTTACATGGAACTTAAAACAAAAGTCCATTTTAAGAAGATTAACCAATGATTTAACAGATAGCACCAGAGATTGTGTTAATTTGCAAATAACCTCCTAAATGTAATGAAATATCTAAAGCAACATGCACACTTTTCTGGGTCCACAAATAATGAGCTATTGATTCTTTTGTTATGAAATCATTCTGCTGGATGGCAAAATACCTTTAGGCCACAGTGTATTACATGAGCAAATTATAGTACCTGATGCTGACAGTGAAGAAATGACAGCAAAGTTTTTCTCATTAAAATCCATGCTTGGGGGAGAGACTATGAACTAAACTCACAGATGACTTTTCCTGCCTCACTCAACCCATCTTTGTGTATATATCATATATCAAAACATTTTATTGGCATCAGACAGACAAACATTAATATAAATAAATAGTTGATACATATAATTAAAAGATGTGTATGTGCTCAGTTAGATTATGCAAAGGTAAAAACTGTAGAATGAAAGGTGATATAGCAAATCACAAAATGGCAAAATAAGATGCCTTGCATAGTATTGTGTATATATAAACTAAAAGTCTGGGAAGATCTGAACCGAAGCTGTTGTTTTAGAAAACTGTTTAATCCTTATCTATGTGCAAGACTGCTAGAAAATACTGCCAACATGCAAAAAGTGTTTAAGCTTGAGTCTCAAGGCTCTGATTCAATTAAAAGTTATGCTTAAATTACACTGAAATCAATGGAGTGAGTTAATTATGACCCACGGATAATGTCCCACCTAATATGTACATCACTGGTGCTTTGAATATGCATAACCTATTAATTAGGGCCTAAATATGATGATTTAAAGTGGACTAGGATAATAGTGCTACTCTGAGAGGTCAGAATGGCAAATATCAAAGACATATGTGAAATTCCTCTTCATTTAATATAAGAATGAGCAACATGTGACCCTCTAAATGTTGCTCAACCTCAGGAACTTTGAGCAGCAACCAGTTTAGTCAATGGTAAAGTGTGCTGAGTAGATCAGCATCTGGAGGGCTATAAGTTCTCTGGCAGCATCTGGAGGGCTATAAGTTCTTTCGAAGGCAGTGGTTCCCTAATTTCAGATGCCTTTTAGAATACCCAAGCAATCTGTGACACCCCACCACCACCACCACCATGGTAGCATAAAAAAGCATTTTTCATGAAGTAAAGCTAAGCTTTCTCAGAAAATAGAAGCTCCTTTCTTCTGGAAAGGGCTTGTTTCTGTCTCATACACATAATACATGCACACTAACTTTAATAGCCTGCTTTGAAAGGTCAAGGAAGAAACTAACCAGGGCTGTAACAGAAAGAAGGCAAGCAGTGACCCCTCCCTGAAAACATTTAGTGACCTACTTGGGGGTCCCGACCCCAAGCTTAAGAAAGATTGTTCTAAAGAAAATAAAAATAAACAAACCTATAACAACAGTCCAACCGGCCTGAAAAAATGTTTGGATGAGTGAAGATAATTTGTGTGAACTGATTCGTCAAATATGGATTTGCTGCGTTCTAGCTGCACGGAGTCCCCCTTCACACATGTAGCCTGTAGAATGGGCCCATAGTATTTATTACCACGTTGCAAGGCAGAACTCCGGACTGGTGTGACCAGATGGGTGGAAACTGGAAAGAACTACTTTTCTACCTAGCAGGCATCTTCCATTCAGACATAGAACACCCTTCCTTCATTCACAGATCACCAATCCAAGCATCTGAAAATTAACTTCATTAAACGTGCAGGAAGGAAAAAGGAAATAGCTCCCCATGCACCATGCCCTTTCCCCATGCACATAGGAGAGCTTCTTGCATCCATGAGAGATTATTTTCCCAATCTGGAACCCCTATAATAGAAAGGTTTCAAAACCCGTGGACCTCCTCCACGGAAAGCAGAACCTACTTGGAAAGCTACTTTCCATACACAGAAGAAACGATTGTGGAAGAGAATGGAGAGACCAACTCTAATCTCTTTATTCATATATTTAATGAACATAGCTTTTGAAAGCCTGGTGAGGGTTCCTGTAATGAGATTATAGTAATGACAGCTAGGAGGCGGGCCCTGCTGCTTAGCATTGTGAGATTCTGTTGGGGAGAAGAAGATTTTACTGGGTTAGCTTTATGTGTGAAAGTGGGCTCAGAAGGACACAAGTCGTATATGGGGGAACAACTATCCATTAAAGACGTATAAGGGAGTTGGATCAGTTTCTTCAAACATTGTTTTGAAGTCTGTGTGATGTCCTCTTTAGTGACTCATGGCATTACTGCATTCTCATGTAACTCTGACAATAAAGCAGTCCCTCATAATTACAGTCCTATGGGAATACAAAGGAAAGCATACTGCAAAGATGGTTTACCTTTGGTTTGGCTACTTGACTGGGTCCAAGGACCAATTTTCTTCGAGATCACATGGACTATCAAAAATGTTTGGGAGAAAAAGAAAGGAAATTGCCATAAATCCTCTTCTATTTTTTAAAATAGGCACTGTTGATGTTAACAACAGTGGAAAAAAGGTGCCTGAGGGGGGAGATGATTGAGACGTACAAAATAATGCAGGGCATGAGTCAAGTGGATGGAGGGAAGCTCTTCTCCCTCTCACAAAATACCAAAACCAGGGGACATCCACTCAAACTGTGGGTTTGGAGAGTGAGAACAGACAAAAGAAAATATTTTTTCACCCAGCACGTTGTTAGTTTGTGGAACTCCCTGCCACAGGATGTGGTGATGGCATCTGTCCTGGATGCCTTCAAAAGGGGATTGGACAGATGCCTGGAGGAAAAGTCCATCACAGGTTACAAACCATGATGGAAATGTGTAATCTCCAGGCTTAAAACCGGGGTACTTTAAGGACCAGATGCAGGGGAGTGGTTGCAGGAGACAGATAGAGATTTTTTTTTGAGTTGTCGTTAGTCGGGCCGGTTCCGTTTCGGGTCGTTTCCAGTTTTCACGAAAATTCGCAAAAATTAGTCGGTTCATTTTTTCATTTTTTCATTTTCGTTAGTACTGGTTTTTTTGGGGGGGAGCGGGCTCCTGGAGGCACCTCTGTGGGGTGGGTGCCTCCTCTGGCCCACTATAAAGGGAAAGCGGGCTCCTGGAGGCACCCGTGGGTGCCTCCTATCCTCACCCACTAGGAAAGGGAAGCAGGCTCCAAGAGACCCCTCTACATGGGGGTCTCCCCTCCTCACCTGCTGCTGCTGCAAAATGGTATGCAATAGCCATATGGATATGCATACCAGTTGCAGACAGTGAGACTAGTGATGGCAGTGAACCCAGAGCCATAGGTTGATGCCTAAGGCTCTCGCACCACCATGTCTCACAAAGAAGGGAATCGTACTTGCGTGTAGTGCAATGCAAGTAGATCTGTCTTAGGGTTAAGGTGGGTTAGTGCAAGGGCTAGGGTTAGGCTAGTGACGGGTAAGGTTACGGTGGGCTAGTGGGTTGCACCTCTGGGTGCCTCTCTGACCCACTAAGAAGATAGTCTGTGACGTATGGGTAAGGACTGGAGTCAAGGATTAAAGTTAGGGTTAGGGGGCTAGGGCAGGTTTTATGGGGCTTTTTGGCACATCCCAGAAGTCTCCATGGCCAAGTGGCCATGCGATTGGTGGGATGGCTCCAAAAATTTGCATGGTCGTCCATTCCCACATGGCTGGCCACTCGGCCAGCCCATCATTGCACAGGTGTAAATAAAATAAAATTAAAATAAAATCAATGGAGGACAGAGGAGGAGAGGAGAGACATTTTGTTGCAAGAAAAAACCCACTGCTACTGTGAAAAATCTGGCAGTTTATAAATTTTCGTGGGTTCCTGTTGTGCTTGTGTGTTTTTGGACCACGATTTCAAAAACAATATTGCGTTCGCCACCCCATTTTGGATCCCCTGCCCGCACCACATGGCATGGCGAGTCCGGCTGCCCAGGATGGGGGGGAGGCGGGACCCCCCCTCCAGAAACCACCCCTCCGGTAGGTGCCCTGCGCCCTTAGTCAAGCAGGCATTTTTCCGCCTGCTTTTTTGGCCCGGGAATGGGTGGGGGGAGAGTTTAAAAGTTTTTTCCTGTGCTGTCCGTGCCGCTTGCTTGCGCTTTAATTGCGGCGGCCGGCGGCGAGACTGGGCTTTTTGCTGGCTGCAAGCCTGTGGCGAGTCCCACCAGAGCAGCCCAGGACGGGGGATGGGGGGGGAGGCCGGGGACCTCCAGAAACAACCCCTCTGGTAGGTGCCCTGAGGCACGGCAGGCATTTTTCCGCCTGCTTTTCGGCCGGGAACCAGGTTTTTTTTAACTTTTAAAAACTTTTTTTCTGTGCCGCGTGGCATCGCGCAATCGCGCGATGCAAGGAACGAGCACGACAAATCAGACCAAAATTGTTCGTTCGTCGGTTCGAGCTCGAAGTCTGGCGGAGTAATTCCCGTTACCGTTTCCGTAGAGTAACGGAACCGAGTAACGGAAACGGAAACGGGAATACCGCTAAGTCGTGCCCATCTCTAGAGACAGATATCTAGTTTTGTGCACTCCCATAGGCATTTGGTGGGGCCACTGTGAGATACAGGAAGCTGGACTAGATGGGCCTTTGGCCTGATCCAGCATGGCTCTTCTTCTTCTTCTTATGTTCTTATGTTCTCATCTAAACTCTGTGAACTACCCTCCAACATACTAAAAAGGAAAACTGCTGCTCCTGGAGGCTGTTTGTGAGGGGATGCTTTTTTTAGCAAGAGGCAAGGCAGTTTTATGGAGAACTCCAGCCACAGAGAGCCACAGAGAGCCATGTGCATTCCAATGACTGCACTCCCCCCTCCCTTGTTTTACATGCTGGAGATTATCTTGCTATGAATGGTTATCATAAACCTGGGGATCATGGAACATGGGGGGATTCTGGGAAATAGAAAAACAAATGGAACATTTTCAGACTCTGGAATGGATAATAAGACAGTACACCATGGTTTCAGCTTCTGACCATCAGATTTTCACTCAAACTTCATAATACTTCATAATACTGGAACACACGGGCATTCCATGGTGTAAATGTAGCCATAGCCACCAATGGAGTGGCATTAAAAAGAGATTAAATAAATTGACTAAATAAATTCATATACAGTATGTTTAGGCTATCAATGGCTACTGGGTGTGATGTTTATTTATTATGTCCAGGATCAGAGGCCTCTAAATACAGGCTAAATGCAGGATGCAGCTATGGTACTTTTATCCTGGCTATGGGATTCCCATGAGGATCTGGCTGACCTTCTATGGGAACAAAATGCCAGAATAGGTAGGCCTTTGGTCTGCTTCAGCTTGCTCATCAGGGCCAGACCAAGGCATTTTGCTGCCTGTGACAAAATATAGTTTGCTGCCTGACACTCCCTCCCCATTTTGCGCACAGAAGCTCACTGGACTGTAACTTGAGCATTCTTTCACAACCAGAAATGGGATAAGATTGTCTGTCACATATATAAGAGCAGGCTAGATGGGGGGAGGGAGGTTATATGAGGAATAAACAATATTATCCTCTAACAAGAGAACAGTCCAGGCATTTAGAGGGGACAGCCAGGAGGTGGGCCCTGCTGCTTTCCAGACCATATGCCCGAGCCAACTCTGACTAATGGTAGGGCCAGCTCTGATGGCAGCTCCTAAAGACATATGTCTTCATCCCTTACTTCTCTGGAAGAAAAGGGATTAAATGGTACTTTCTTTTCCTGGGCCCAAAAGAGGGAATTAGAAAGGAGTTGCTAGGTCTACATGCTTCAGTTCTGCACAGCTGCTATTCTGTAGTGTTTCCTCCAAGAAACAGAGTGTATCCCTGTCATCAATTAAAACAAAAATGCCATATGGTTGTTCATGGCTTATACTCCATTTTAGATCTTGTTTTTCATTCTTAATTCTAGAATAAATTATCTCTGGTATTTTGAGTCTAACTCATAATGAAAAACAGCAAGTCGTTTTGTAAAGTACTGTGTCACAAAGAGCCCCAGTTCACAAGCCATGTACAATACAATAACAATTTTAATCCCCTCAAAGATTTTAAGGATATCTTACTCACTTATTTGAGATATAAAGAAAGTGTGCATATTCTAGAAACTTGATATTCTAGAACTTCCACTTTAAATTCTTACCTTTGCTGTAAAGATATATGCCCCGAATTACAAAGTTAATCCCTCCCTCGTGATGCTTCGTATCTTGAAATTTTCACAATACAAAATTGAATGGGGCATAATGCACCCTGGTAATGGAAGCCTTCAGCAAATTTTCATATCACAAGGCATCCCATAGGAATTTTTTCATATCTCGAGGTTTCATGGAACACTTCAGTTCCCAAGGTGCATTGTGCTGCAGACAGATTTCCCTTCATATTTTGAATTTTTCAGAACTAGGGGCACTCATAATTTGAGGCACCATTGTACAGTATGTCATTCCTAATGTCTTGATCCTAAAACACATCTAATACGACATAGTGACATATAGTGCTCTCCTCTGCTTGCTGTGCTGAAATTTACTAGGTCATCTCCCTCCCTCCCTCCCTCCCTCCCCGTGTGTGTGTGTGTGTGTGTGTGTGTGTGTATTTCATCTGTATCTTTACGATTTCTATAATATATGTAATGAGAAATAAATGACTAATCTTCAGGCTGGACTCAAAGAAAGGAGAGTCATTATACAAATATATGTTATTTCTACAGCATACCCAAAAAATTATTTAAAAGAAACACCTGTACTTCACAGATCACAGCAAAGCATGGGCATACCTCAACCTTTGATTCTCCTCATCATTATCAATACTAAACAAGAAGCTACTTATTTTTCATGTCTGGATATGTAGACAAAGGTGCATATTACCTACCTATCTAATTAATCTATACACAATTGTAATAGATCATAATGAAGGAGGAGTGTAAAATGGTAGGGAAAATATCAGTAATCGAAAATATACAGATTGCAACTTATTATGGCGGAAAAATAGCAATGACTTGAAATGGGTGAAAGAGAAAGAATAAAAGCAGAATCCCACTTGAAGAGTAAGAAGACAAAAACAATGTCTATAAATAAATGTGTAACTCTAATGTTTACAATGAAGATGTTAAAATAATTAAATATTTTGTATAGCTGGAGACTGCAACCAAGAAATCAGAAGATGACTGAGACTTTGAAGGTGACTACACGTGCAAGGATGTGCAACAGGTGACTAAGGTGAAACTTCACCTACACTATGGTATTCATTATTGCTATATATGGATGTGAAATCTGGATATCAAAGAAATCTGATAGGAAAAAACCTGATTCATTTGAAATGTGGTATTGGATGAGAGCTTGGTGAATACCATTTATTACTAGATAGTAAACTAGATTTCATTGTATTTTTTGTTATTGTAAGCCACCTACAGTGGCCTTGGATGGATGGATGGATGGATGCATGCATGCATGCATGAATGTGAATAAAGTTTAAATTTAGTTTTCAGTTGCTGATTAGTAGAGTTGTAAGTAGCTGGCTGCATAACCCAGTGGTTTAGGTATCTGGTTGAGAGTTCAGTTCCACACTGTGACTTCTTGGCTGGACCCAATGAACCATCCGGATGTGCTCTTCTAAGAGTATGTATGCATGTATGCATGTATGCATGTATGCATGTATGCATAAATAAATAAATAAATAAATAAATAAATAAATAAATAAATAAATAAATAAATGTATTGCCAACAAGACAAATACTTGGGTCAAAATCAAGCCAAATTCCTCCCTAGAAGCAAAATGACTAAACTGAGGTTATGATACTTTGGGCATACCATCACAAGACAAGACGTGCTAGAAAAGACAACAGTGTTTGAGAAAGTTGCTGTCAACAGGGAAAGTGGAAGAAATGGATTGGCTTTGTAAAGAAAGCAACAGGCTTGAGTGTACAAGAGCTAAGCAGAGCTGTCGACAGTAGACATTACGGAGGTCACTATTTCAGAAGGTCACCATAACTCAGAAGCAATCTAATCATCTGTTCTGTTTTTCAAACAGCAAAGCTTGCTAAACAGCTTCTCCAAGTCTGCTTTACTGCTTCAGCAGTCCATCTGGTGTATTTGCCAGCTTCCCAAGCATGGTCATATGTATAGAATGGTCTGGCGTAATCAAAATCCTTCTGATCAAAATTGCCTTTGGTTTTAAAGGAGATGGATGTCACCATCACAATAGTAATGCACCATATCCTATTATTCATTTCCACCTTGGCTCTCACTCAATCCCACTTATTAGTTAATGACACTACCATGGTCTGCAGATAGCAATATTTTATGGGGGGGGGGAATTAAATCTATTTAATGCTATTTTACCTGTAAATGAACTTTTCAGCTAGCGTGGGGACCTGCCTTATTATATGAGAGCTAAATACAGTGGTACCTTGTATAAAGGAATTAATTCGTTCCAAATGAAATTATGTTAAGCAAATTTTCCTTTATCCAAATTTCCCATAGGAATGCATTGAAAATGGAGTCATCCAATTTTTATGTTGTACAGATTTGCTCCATAGGTGATTCTGTTAAGCAAATTTCCCCTATCTCTGGAATTTTTTATGTTGTACAGATTTTATTTTATACAAACCCTTTGTTATACAAGCGTCCACTGTACCCTAAATGCCATTTGCCTTAAGAAAGATATGTGGTCATATGTCTTAGCACTGAATTCACTAAATGTAGCCCAGTAAAGACAGCCTCACGGTATAAACATATTATACCTGCTGTTTTATTCCTCTCTCTACATGGTGCTGAAAAGAGTCACTGCATTACTACATGTTACCACAGCAGCATGTTTCCACACACCGTCCAAAGCAAAAAAGTAGCTCACACAGAGAGGTGCCCAAATTCAGAGCACATTTGTTCATTTATTTATGCAGACTGTTTTCTTCAAGAAAATAAATGTAAAATAAGAGTTTACTTTTTTTTAAACAACCAACACAGGGGCTTTACTTGAATCAGATAATATAAACGGTATCATCTGAAGTACATTAAGGTTATTTTCTATTTGCCTTTTCTGGACTTTAAAAGGGTTTTTAAGAGAGGACTGGTGAAAATATCCCATTCTGTCTCCCTACATTTATTGCTATTTTATTTTTTTAACTTAAGTTTGATTCCTTGTGAACTTTAAGAATATTCTTCTTAAACTGGCTTCATCCTGAACTTTAAGAATTATTTTAAATGGATATGTATGCATATTTTATGTGCATTTCTCCTATTTTTTGCCATGTGGAGTAATTAGATAAAGATGCAAACTTAGGAGAATTAGTACATAGAAATACAAATTTCCATGCAAATGTTTTTAGAATTTTCTTTTAACATTCAGCATGTCTAGGAGTATAATCATAGCAATTGGGCTTTTTTTCCTGTGGGATCAAAACATTTCACTACTCATCCAAGTACGTTCCTTAGTCTGAGAAAAGTTAGTGGGAGGCTTCAATTTATAGTTCACCTTGGTTTCACCCCACCTTGGTCTGAATAGTTTCTTTACGTGGACAATGGCCTGAATAAGCTCATTGCAGGTACAATAGCCTGGGGTGTATGAAAATCCTGTTGCCATGACACAACTCCCAGACAACCTCACTTGGATGAGTGTGAATCTCCACAGACAAACATTCAGCATGAAAATTATTTTCACAAACTTTTGCATTTTTGTATGCAATTTTAATCAGAGAGCATCATTTGGAAAAGAGCAGATGTCACTGGACAACTGAGTTTCAATTAATGCATTGTATGGACGTTTAAAATTACATAAGCTTGTTTTAAAATGAGAACTGAAGTCATGTTTTTCCTAATACTGCTTTAAGAGTAAACAACAGTTCTTTCTTCTGTATGGCATACACTGAGAAACACATCTTACAGCTTCTGCAAATATAAATAAATCACAAGAATCATAAAGAAATTGCCAAACTCTTTTTAAATATAATAATAATAATAATAATAATAATAATAATAATAATAATAATAATAATAATAATAATAATAATAATAATAATAATAATAATAATAATAAATGTTATCATTTTGATACAGCATGAAGAGACATTTGGAGTGTCCCCAATGATTTTAGGGTATTTCCATAGAGTTTGACATCTTAAGGTGAAAAATTTGCAAGGACAGGCTCACCATCTGTCATCAGCTGACATTGAGGCTGCTCTGAAATGGTCACTGGACCTCATGCATAACAAGCACCATCCATTTCAGCATTGTTCATATTTTGACATGGCTGATGGTCCTTTAAAAATGCTAAAAGGAAAAAGGACTAAAAGTACACATGTAGCAAAGCAAATATTGAGTACTGTCTCTGCTGCATATTGTCAAACAAAACAAGAAATGAGTTTTGTGACCAGAAATACATCTACCAGAAACCAAAATAAAATATGGTTGATCATTATACTTTCATAAAGTTAAGTAGAAGTCAAGTCTAATGTTACAGAATTTTGGCATCTGTACAAGTAATTGTATTTAAATCCAAATGGTGCCACTAACCTCAGTAGGACTGCAAAATGGCCCAATAAGGCTGTAATATTAAAGACATCTGCATATGAGTAAGCCTTATTAAACTCAGTGGTGTTCTTTAATATACATGTCTATGGTAGTGCTGCAAATCTAGCAACAAGGAAAAATAAGCTAAATGCACGTAATCATGAAAATCCTTCCATAAAAGCATTTGAACACTTAAGAACATAAGAACATAAGAACAGCCTTGCTGGAACAGGTCACAGCCCATCCAGCTGAGCATTCTGTCTCACACAGTGGCTCACCATTTGCTTCAGGGTATTCCCAAGCAGATGTCTTCACTTGCTTAAGATTCCCTGCAAATTGTATTGAAAGATACCCAGCCTCTCTCTCCAACCCAGAGGTTGTCCTTAGGCATCCATAATGATAACCATTGATACCCTTGTTCAATCCTTTCTGAAAGCTGTCAAGGCTACCAGCTGTTACCACTTCTTCTGGCAGGGAGTTCCACAGACCAGTGATCCTCTGGGTGAAAAAGTACTTTCTCTTATTTGTTTGAGATCTAGCACCCAAACGTTTCATGGAATGCTCCCTAGTTTTAGTGTTGTGCAATAGCGAAAACAGCTTTTTTCTTATCTACTTTGTCCATACCGTGTATGATTTTATAAACTTCAATCAGGTCACCTCTTGGGCGCCATCATTCAAGAGTGAAGAGGCCCAGCTGTTGCAGTCCTCAGATGGTAAGAAAGGTGTTCCAGGCCCCTAATCATTCTGGTTGTCCCCCTCTGCACTTTTCCCATTTCCATAATATCCTTCAGGAGGTATGGTGACCAGAACTTTACACAGTACTCCAGATGGGGCCTCACCACAGATTTGAAAGATGGAAGAAATGTTTGCTATTAAAATTGTAAAGATAAATACTTCTGTTGATTCATCAAAAGAGCTAGGCTGTTTGATTTCATTCATTCATTCATTTGTATACTACCAACTTAGTGACATGCACTATTCTGGGTGTGTAGCGTTATTAATTATGCATACACAGAGTTTTGGGGTCCAATCATCTCCTTGTCCCAGGCTGCGTCTCTCTGTATGTGGGTGTCTGTGGGTGTGCGTGTGTGAGAGAGTGAGTGTGTAGGAGTGTCTCTGAGCTGCACCTGGGATCTAAGGCTCTTTATTGGTAACAGTAAACAAGTACATGAGGGGTGGAGAGAAGCACTGACAATAGGACAGAGGAAGAGACAGAGGAATGATGGTATTTGGTCACGTATGCATTGCATTGGTGGGGGGGAGTATGCACTCTTATCTAGAAGGAAATGCTGGCTAGTGAGGACTCATTGATAAGGGAGAGAGGAAGGAGCTTGGGCTGGTCACAGACCAGATGTGCCTGATATCCTGATATCTAGCTTGCCATCTATTTCCCCTGGCCTCCTGACTTATGCCAGCTCCAGGTCACCTTAACCACACACTGGGTTTCCTGCTTGCTCTCTGGACATGTTTGTCCAGGGCCTAAGGCTACCTCAGTGCTGCCAGGTTATCTGGGGGTTCAGAGCCTATTGGGGTATGGAATCCCCACATGGGTGGTTGAAAAAAAAATACTCAAATAACAAATAAACAATCAAACTAAAAATCTAAATACTGAAAAAAATCTTATAAATAAATACCACAAAACACTACCAATGGTAGTAAGTGCAGAGTAAAACCAAGTCCTGTTATAACCACAGGGAAGGATGTATCTGAATGCTTCATCATGAAATAGCCTTTTCTTACAATAAGGATGACAAGAAAATATACACCTGTGATTTGGGGACTGCAGATTTTAAAAAAAAACAGTGAGTGCATCCTTTTTTCTCAAGCAGAAAAGAATGTAGAGTTTAGATTGATGTAGTCATACAGTAGTTGTGCTAAGATTTGTGAGTTTTTCCCCCCATGCCAAGTTTAAGACTACATTGGTGTTTTAATCACTGCAGCACAGCAGGTAAGGTCAAATTGTCAGAAAACTAAACTATGTTGTTTTAAAAATCAGATGCTCTTAAAAGACAGCATAGACATCAGGGAGAAGTCACACAAGAATAGATAATATGCACCTAAGACAGACATACAAACTTATTTGAATACTGTACTTGGAAATGGACATGCTAAGAAAATGGAAAGTGGCACAATGTTAAAAATGAACCAAATGCTTGTAAACATTGCTTTCTACAGCAGCTGAAAAGTCTTTGGTTTCATCATGCCAATGAACAACTGTGCTTTGTTGACCAACAAAAGATGGATTCTTTTGTCAAAGCACCCCAATAATGGTGTCATGTATACCTTCAAAGGTAACTTGCTCTTCTCATAATGTCAAAAACTGCTGTTCAAGATTTGCCAATAGGATAGCATGATCATTCCTATGTTATTTGTTGATTAAGAAGGATTGTCTTCAAAGTTAATTCAGTGCTTACAGAAGAAAGCAGAAAGAGGGTGAAAACAAGTCAAAGAACTGGCGGGGAGGAGTCTGCTGTTTGCAGTTTGGGAAATGAAGAACTAATAAAACACATGTGCCTGTTTCTAAACACTCCATTATTAGCAGATGGCCAGTCATTGTCAAAAACTCATTCATATATATGATTTTTTAAAACCCTAATCCATCATTTTTCCTGCTAATAAACAAAGGTTTGCAATGACCTGGGGGTCAATTCTTTCTTCAGTTCATACAAATAGGCTTGATGAGAAGGGGAATTACACATATAAGAAGAGTGAATAAATCCCTTAGGATCTTGCTCTGCTTTCAGCTGTGCACCTCATCTCAAGTCAATCACCTACAAGGCTCTTTCTGGCTTCTCTTCTCATATGTTTAATTCTACCAAGATATTTGGCTCAGAGGAAATCCCAGGCTTTGCAGCTCATTGATTTCTATATTCAACTTCCATCTCTCTGGGTCTCATGTCTACATGTGAGAATATGCCATATTCTCATACATGCATTTGGGGAGAACATTTTAAAACACAAAACAATCTGGATCTATTCATTTTCCTCAAACAGAAACTGAATGTGAAAACATGCAAGACACATATTCACCACCAGCATAGCCTACTAATGTTGTATACCGCCCAGTGGCCCCGCTGCCAGATGGGCAGTACATACATACATACATACATACATACATACATACATACATACATACATACATACATACATACATACATACATACATACAACCATTCCATTCCTAATTTGAGCAGAGTAGGACACCACATTACTCTTCCACATTAAGTTACATGGCAGAATAAGGGTTCATGAGACTTGATGAAAAGCATTTAGTGGGTCCCATCTTGTTATATGTTATATAACCCTGCTGTGTCTGATAAGTCTCTAAAAGTGGCCTACCAAACTTGACAGGTCAGAGACATTGGAAAGAACCTTTATGAAGAACTCAAAGGCAAAGTGAGCACAGTTAGAGTGGCTCCAGAAGGAAATCTCCTACCTGGAGCTTTAAAAATATATGTTTTTGACCTACGATGACTAGAACACATTTAAGTCTAGCTTCAGGCTTGGATATTCCTCAGCCAGCTTTGATCTACTTGTTGTGTGATTAGGGTGACCAAGCTGGGGGTGGAGGGGAGGAAGTACAAGGCTCCTGAACCTTTAATAGGTGCTGTGGGAGGAGGAATTTCCACAGCAGTAGCTTTCATTGAAACCTGTACTTGCTAAAATTTTCTTTTCTAAATAACTACTAAAAGTACAAGAAGCCTGACCTCTTTTTCATCTGTTCCTCCAAGAGATGAATATGGAGGATTGGGTGTTAAATAATTTGCCTGGTACTGGATACTATACACCCAGGGCCGGTGCGTCCATTAAGGCCAACTAGGCGTGCCAAAATGGAGAGAGGGCGCTGGCCAGCCTGCTGCCCCCTGCCGCTGCCCCCGCCACTGGCCACCACCATCCGTCCCCCCGCCGCCCGTCGCTGTCCGCCCACCACCCCCATGCCCATCGTCACCCCCATGCCCGTCGCCGTCCACCAGCTGCCCCACCCGGCACCACTGGCCACCGCCGTCCATCCCCCCACCGCCTGTCACCATCTGCTCCCTGCCCCCACCCCCGCACCTCACCTAGGGCGCAAAAAACCTAGCGCTGGCCCTGTATATACCTTGACTTAGAGAAGGGTTAGTCTTTGGCTGTTCTGCCTCAGGTGGCAAAATGTCTTGGGCCAATCCGGCAGCCTAAGCTTTGTTCAGAGCATCATAGCCAACGCCTCACAGAGCCAGAGGTATACCATGCACTTTTCAAATACTGTACTTGAAAGGTAGCCATACAGAGGAGGGGCATCATCCCAGTCATCTCCCCCTCCCCCATCATCCCAGCGCACAGGATACATAACAATGTGCTCCAAATGCACAAAGCCAGATTTAAGTTGAATATCACCAAAAACCTCCTGACCATTACAGCAGTATAACTATGAAACCAATTTCCTCTGGAGGAGGTGAGTGTTCCAATGCTGGAAGCATTCAAGATAAAATTGGACAACCCTCTGTCAGGTCTGATTTCATTTGGGTTCCTGTACTGAGCAGGAGGTTAGACTCAAAGACCATATAGGCCCCTACCAACTCCATTATTCTATGATTCAATGACCCATCCCTCTTTCCAAAGGGAAGTGGCAGCAAGCTGTATCAAGCAGAGACAAAGAAAATCAAGTGGCAGGTTACCTAGATGAAAATATGCTTTTGCAGACGGTTTGTACAAGGCAAACCTTTTCCATGGTATATGTCAACAATGAAGTTAAAAGACTTTCAACAGCTTTAACTAAAGTTAAGGTTACAGATAAAGTATGTAATCCATAAACAAAATGTTAGTACTTTTGCCTAAAGAAATTGTAGCCGAAGGGACCTAATGAAGCTATTAGACAATGATGCAGATAACCGGGTGGGGTGGGGTGGGATAACAAACATTATAAAATGCAACAGACTACATGCTCTTTGCAAATTTGAAGTGCCTGCGTCAAATGGTATATCTTAACTCCAAAGGCTATCAGACCCTGAAAATTAACCCTGCCATTACATTTTTCTGTGTCTGAAGAAGTGCATACTATCAGGTACATTTGGTATGGATGAAGCCTGGTTTCAAGTGAGAATATCTATGTGAGACAATCACATTACTTCCGTAAAAGTGTGTGGTGTGGGGGAGTCCATCTTATGATGCACTGTTTTGCAATCTGCACTTTGAGTCTCAACATGTAGAAAAACATAGTGTTCAGTGTTCTCTACTAGAAACAGATTTTTTTCTGATTAGTATTGGCAATCTAAATTTAATACTGTATTGTTTTTAGACTCTTCCTAGCTCCTATATTTCATTTGAAAAGCTCAGTCTGTTTGTTTAAAAATATATCTCCAGAACATTAAAGGCAAAATGATCTCAGGAAACTTTTAAGTATTTTCAGATAAGCAATATTTCAACATTTTTTAACAAGGGAGATGAACAATTTATGCAAAGCACATAAATCACATGTGCTTGTCATATGATAATAACTACATGTATCCATACATGCAGATACATTTACTTTCCTAGATATGCTTGATTTGCTCCCTGGGTTTGATTGTTTTCAATGGGTTATTTCTTGCTTCCAGTTCTGCTGTCAGAAAGCTCTCATTAATATTCGTTATGCTAACATTCAGGGGGAAAACTTCAGACAAAATGCTGCTCCTTATAAGAAATAAGTGATTAGGATGACAATTCCAGCAGATCACAGAGCACTGTTGGCGTGTGCAAATCCTGCTAAATTATAGTTTTCACAGATTTTTCTTGTTTGTAGCTGTGACCTAGGGAGGGAGGCTGTACACTCATCCTTTGAAAATAAGTGACCAATGTTCAGAACATAACAAGCCTTCTCGCTGAAAGTAGGTTAATTTTTTTATCATTCCATGTTATTGCTATCTGCCTTTGAAGAACAGAAATGGGCTCCCTGCAAGCTTCTTCCATACAGTTTATGATTATATGACCCTTATTGGAAACATTATTATCTGAATTACGCTCAGGTTTCTTCCATACAACAAACAATAGTGCCTGCGTGTCCTCATCCATTACTGATACATGCCCAGTAGGACAGCATGGCAGTGTACATCTTTGTCTCTCTATTTCTCACATTCAATGGATTTCTGAAGAATGAGTGTACTCAGTTCCTAGACCAAGGTTTTGAAAGTTACTTTCAAGAAGAATGAATGATAATGACTTGCTGGAGACATCCGTAACTGGGAATTATTAGGGTGAAAATCAGGGTCTCAGACCACCATCCTTACACTTCTTGGTTATGGAGAACTTTAACGTGTTATCCTATTTATTCATTTTAAAAGTAACTTTCTGAATTCTGGATTAGAGAGTTGGACTGGGATTTTGGGAATCCAAGTTCTACTTGCTACTGAGCCATGCAGCTCAGGGGATACCTTCCCCTCACCTGCCTCATAGGGTTAAAATGGAGCGCTTGAAAGCTATCCAGGCCACCATGACTCATTTAGAGAAGAAAGTGAAAGTATCTTCTTATGCTACTTTGAGATCATTGACAATGGCATGTTATATATAGAATAAAGGAGCACAGCTACTGTATGTCTGCACTTCCAACAATAGCTGTAGAGACAAGAAAACTTTGTTTTACTTTTTTGGACTGCAACTTTTGGATTGTAACTTCTCCGTGCTCTGCAAGAAAAACTATGCAAGAACACCAGCCAGTGCTTCCCATAAAGATATAAGGATTGTGTCCACATTCATTTTCCTAAGGAAGGGATCATCAAATGCTGCTGATACCACCAGGACACCCAGATTCCCAAGTCAAGAGCCACTCGACATAATGACAAGCCTCAACGCCTTTTGTTGAAACAAGCTACATAGCCTCCCCTCTTCAAAAACCTCTATGTCATATATCAATTAAACATACTTGACAACACACCAGTGGAATTACAAGAAAGGTTGGCAGCATTTTGCATATGTAACTGCTATGGATAAAGAAAGACCAATGGAGTGAGCTAATGATTGTGTGATCCTTAATGGGAACACAATGATCTGAAATACACTGATGTTTCCTGTTACTGCCTTTCCCCTTCTCAGGCATGTGTAATTGCCTGATCTGAAACAAATGGGCAGTCCACGGAGTGTCAGTGGACATGCTAGTACAGTATATCAGTTCCTTTTCAACTGAGTGACTTCTGATTTCCCCTGTCCAGATAATTTTTCTTTTTTCAAAAAAGTAATGCTTGTCAGGAAAGGAACTATCAAATAAGAGCTATTTCACTTCAGAAAAATAAAACATTAAAAAGTTCAAGAATGGAAAAGGTGGGCCAAGGTGAAATTTGTAAAATAGTGTATAGACTTGGTTTGACCTCCATAAAAGAGATTTTAGCAAATATGGCTCTTTTCACACCTTTCTGGTCCCCTGTGGACTTCTACTAGCCCATTGCTCAACTGCTAATAGCATTAGTTTGGCCCTGAGATAAGACATTTACAAGATCCTTAAAAGACATGCAGCTTGCATTGACTTTGTTTTATGGGAAAAGAAAGTCTTCTTGGCTCTTAGTAGTGTATATGTGCTTGTGCAAATTGCCTCTCTTCCATGTCCATTCTTGTGTGGCTCAAGTACCCAACTTGTGCTTTGTTTCCTTCAGCCTGGCAAGAAGTGAAGAAAGGCTATGAGGAGCAAGGTGCAACTGAGAAGATATAAGGAGGTCAGGTGGAAAGGTCTGGCTTCTATAAACAAACTCAGATCTCCCAAACCATTCCAACTGTATCCAAAAGGTCTGGAAGGAGAGTGTAGAGTTAATACTACAGACATGAACTGCAATTTTTCAAAAATCAGGTGAGGGCCCTAGAAAATAGAGGTAGAAAAATGTCCCCATCTTTAAAAACGGGAGAAAAGATTACTTGGCAATTATTGGCCAGTTCCATGTCAATAGCTTATTGGCAATTTTGGCCATCTTACATCTCTGATACCTCATATGATATTTTTTTTTGTTCCTTGTTTTATTCTTTGGTCTATTTGTCATTTGTATTACTTGGATTCACTTTGTTTGTTTGTTTTGCTGTAAAGTGCCCAGAGTTCCTCACAGAAAATCGGGTGGTCTATGAATGAATGAATGAATGAATGAATGAATGAATGAATGAATGAATGAATATCAGAAGAGGCTTGAGAATAAAAAAAATAGCCATTTTGGTATGTGGAAAAGAAAGTGGTGATAACGGGAAGTATGGACTTCTCTAAAGCAAGCTATCTCCCCTCCCCTTGCTACTGATGTTCTGTATCTTGATTTCCACTAAGGTTTTGAAATGTCTTCTGTGAGATTTTCACAGAAAAGAATGTAAATACAGGCTAGACAGTGCTGCTGTTGGGTGGATTTGTAGCTGGTCAATAGACTATAGCCAAAAAGTGCTCACCTGCAGAAAAATCACAAGGGACACGCTCCTAGGTTCTAGCCTGGGATCAGAGTTGTTCACCATATTGGATGAAGGAGTAGAAGGCTTGTCCCTGCAGATAACACTGAACAGTGAAGCACAGCTAATGTCTCAAGGGGGAAAACCAGAAATGTGTCAGGATTCAAGAGAATCTAATATGAGCCTTAACAAAGAGCAGAAACACCAACAAGGATAAATGCAGAGTGTTAATTTAAAGTGTGTATGTGTGTGTGTGGGGGAATCAGCTCCTATGCATATAGGATGGGTGGCACTTGGTCTGAGGAAAATGAGCATGAAAAGGATTTAGAGGTTACCCAGAACATTGTATTTTTGGCACCATGACCCCAGAATGGTATTGACAAGCTGGAACATATCCAGAGAGCAATCCTATCCCTGCCCAGGAGATGTAACTCAGAGAGAAGGTTGTCCTGTAACAGATATTTTAGGAAGAAGAGATACAGGATAGAAACTCTTGGGATAAATGGGAAGTTTAGGTCTCATGAATCTAGGATTTTCACTTGAAATCATTTTCAATGTGGAATGGCAAAGTCTTGGTATGTTACTATGCTGTAAAGATAAATCTCTTCAAGGTCATACCTGCAAACTGACAAAACCAGCAGGATGTTAATATAAATCCAGGCATTTGTGTCTAGTAAAGTTACATATAAATCTTCCTGGATAAGCACAAACATTATCAGTTCTGCAGGGTGCTTGCCAAACATTCTTGCCCAAACATATAAAAGGTTGTTTCTCTGTCCTGAAAGTAGCAATCTATGAAACCCTGCACTGTTTTGATAATGAATTGAGATTTCCTTCTCTCTTTGGGACACAGAAGTAGTGTGTCTGAAATAATCTATTGCAGACTGACTACTACCACATGGCCAGAAAAAGATAATTTTGGAATGCCAAAAAAGAGGAAATACTTCCATGGAATGCAGTCATGGCTACAGAATTTTCAAATGCTAATTTCTTGCATATTGAGGGTAATTCTGAAATAATATAGGGAAGTGTTCTGCTTATATACCCCCTGTACCACTTCAACTACTCTCTGGGCAGTTTACAGTTTAATTATGCAGGGTACACATTGCCCCTGCCCCCAGCAAGCTGGGTACTCATTTTACTGACCTCAGAGGCATGGAAGGCTGAGTCAACCATGACCCTGCTACCTGGGACTGAACCTCAGGTCGCAGGCACAGTTTTAGGTGCAGTAAAGGCATTTACCCACTGCACCACAAGACTCCATCCTCAATAATCAAAATTTAAATACAAATATAATACTTTTTCTTGTGATTGGTCACCTGTTACTTCTGCTCAGTCTGCTGTTCAGATGCTAGCTTTTGGTTGCTCATTTCACATATACTACACTCACTCACTCACTCACTCAGTCACTCACTCACTCACTCACTCACATCTCTCTCTCTCTCTCTCTCTCTCTCTCTCTCTCTCTCACACACACACACACACACACACACACACACACACACACACACACACACACACACACACACACACACACACACACACACACACACACACTGTTCCTTTGTTTGTACCACCACCCCTACAAAACTTGCTGTTGTAATATTGACTGAGTTGTAAGTAGCCATCCAGAATGGTAGGTTGGCCAGATGGTCGGTGTAAGACAACAAAAACAGTTTAGGCCCTGGTTACCTGAAGAACTGCCTCCTTCCTTATGAACCTACCCAGCAGTTAAGATCTAGCCAGGCAGCTCTCCTGAAAGGAGCCATCCTTCAAGGAGGTGAGAGGGATGGCTTGTAGACAAAGGGCCTTCCCGGCAGCTGTCCCCAAACTATGGGACCCCCTCCCAAGTGATATCCACCTGGCACCAACACTGATAACTTGTTGGCGCCAGGTAAAAACCTTCCTGTTCCAGAAGTTCTTTAACTGATACAACATAGAGTGTAGGTCCTGGTGGCAATTTCAGTGTATTGTATTTTAATGTGTCTCAATTTTATTGTATTGTATTTTAGTGTTTTAATTGCTTTTTATTGTTCATTTTAATTTTGAATTGTAAGCCACCCAGAGACCTGCAGGTAGTGGGTAGCATATAAGTTGTATAAACAAACAAACAACAACAATGTACTTAAGATCAAAGGGCACAGGGAACACATGCCTTGTTTCAAGAAGACACGCTCTCTTAGAAGTGTTGCCACCATTTATTATTCTTAAATAGAAGTGTGGCTTCTCCAGCGACTATTCGCACAGCAGCAACTGAATGTTTTTGAAGTAATTTTTTCTCCCCTGTTCCTCACATATCACTGAAATTGGCAGCAGGAGAGTAACACTGTCAGTGGCATACAGGAGCCCTGGGTAGCCTCGAACTACCCAGGTAATCACCACCATCTTGGTTGCTTATATATTAAGGCTATGTGGTTAGGAGCAAAATACTATTTGGCCACGCTTCTGGGATTTTGTTCTGAGAAAAAATGCATCAGATTGACTGAGACAAAACCCTCTTGAGGGGCATATTGAATGGGTTAGAAGGCATGTGCCAAGAGGGCCAAGATGCTGGCCCCACCTCCTTTATCATTGCTGTCCATGACAGAAAGAGAGTCTGAATATGATGGCAACATGGCATCATTTGCACATGCAACCTCTCCACTCAACTGGGTGGAGACTTGTTTTCAAAGCTCCATCTCTTGTGGAGAACTGTCTTGCATTGTGGTGACCTAGGTGAAGGTCTTCAGAGTGGAGAGAGATGAGGCATGGATAGTACACTTCACTCTCTGTGTCTCAGTTTTAACGCTCCAGCAGATGCCTCAGGAGGGAGCTCTGCACAGGTGATTCCTTTTCTCTGGAGGAGAAAAAAATGGCTGCCCTTCTTCTAGACCAGAATTGTAATTCCTGTTCCTATTTCAGCACAGTTAGTGAATTGAGGACACCTGCTTGGGTGCTTTGGTAGCTGTGATTCTATCTCTGAAACAGTTTTGCAGGCATGTGAGCTGCCTGCCAATGAGGTGCAGCCATTTCCCCATCTTCTTTCTGTCCTCGGTTACATTTGAAAGCCTTATTTGATGCAGCAGCAAGCTGGCCCATATCATTTGCAGAGTGAGGCCGCTGGCTGCCTCAAGGAGCAGATTTAGGGGTAGCATGAAAGGGAAACACACTGCTAGTTATTTAATTCATTGAAATGGGCTGAAATCTTATTGTGCAGCTAGACAAATGCCGTAACGTCTAGATGTGAATTGCTGTAATTTCGGTTATTTTAGTAGGCATTATCTGACACATGTCAAGTCACACAACTCAGTACATACTAGGCAGTTTTATGGAAATTTCTTAAGTTATGACAATTTGTTTCCAAAAAAATCACACCATTTCCATAGCTGCACAACAGGAATCCAGCATTGTATTCCGAGGGAATAGGTACTTACGGGATTTTTTGTTTCAGCTGCCAAAATAACTTATATTTTGTTGGGTTCTAGAACTGTACACCTTGCCTTTGAATATGGGGTGTGATTTTCTTTTCTATCTTATAGAGAGAGGTCCTGGTAGCCACAGAAGCACATCACTGTTATATCTGCCTCAGAAAGAAAGCAGCAGAAGCCAG
Source organism: Phrynocephalus forsythii (assembly GCA_029282475.1). NCBI lineage: Eukaryota > Metazoa > Chordata > Lepidosauria > Squamata > Agamidae > Phrynocephalus > Phrynocephalus forsythii. The sequence continues at coordinate 79,087,443 of JAPFRF010000003.1, forward strand.
AAACCAGAGCTTAGGAAATGTAGTGTGTGCTTTTATTCTCTCTCTCTCTCTCTCTCTCTCTCTCTCTCTCTCTCTCTCTCTCTCTCTCTCTCTCTCTCTCTCTCTCTCTCTCTCTCTCCCTCCCTCCCCCTCCCTCCCTCCCTGCATGTTTTAGGATTTTAACTCAGAATTCTATGCCAGCACAACCCTGGGAATTATGGGAGCTATAGTCCAAAATAGTAACTTTTCCAGGCTCTGGCATGGACACAATTACACCTGATCTCCTTGGGATCATGCCCAGAATTACTCTGAGAAGGAAACAAGAAAGCAAGACAAGAAGAGCATCTGTAGACAGTAGAGGTGGGTACTCCATATGTGTATGAAGTGCATCCATGGGACCACAGGTGCTGTGGAGACCCATTGTTCCAACCCCTGGCTTGAGTCATCTTACCAGGCTCTGCACAGTGCCAGGGTCTTTCTTTCGGGCCAACACTCCAATCCTGGCAGTCATCCCTTCCCTACTTTTCCCTGTGTAGCTGTCAATCACCAGCTGCAAGGGGAGACTCCCCACCCCACCTCCTTACCAAAGTGTCTGAGGAGGCTGTCTGAGGAGGATGAGAAGAGTTGACTGGGCCCCTGCTGGGGCTGGAATGCTGGCCCTGAATAGGATTTTGGCACTGCACAGAGACTGTTAAGAGGACCAGCTGGGCTCAGTGGTGTGTAGTGGTATGGGATTGGTCTCTGTGGTGATGTGTTTTGTATGAATATGTACTAAACACAAAGTACCCATCTCTAGTAGACAGAAATTTGCTTTTGCTGCCTCTCCATCAAAGAACTAAATAGTAATAGAGATGGGCACGACTTAGCGGTGTTCCCGTTTCCGTTCCCGTTACTCGTATCCGTTACTCTACGGAAACGGTAATGGGAATTACTCCGCCAGACTTCGAGCTCGAACCGATGAACGAACAATTTTGGTCTGATTTGTCGTGCTCGTTACTTGCATCGTGGCGATCGCGCAATGCCAAGCGGCACAGAAAAAAAGTTTTTAAAAGTAAAAAAAAAAACCGATTCCCAGCCCTAAAAGTAGGCGAAAACTGTCTTGAGGGCACCTACCAGGCCAGAAGGTTGTTTTATTTGGGGGGGGGTTCCCCGCCCCCCTCTCCTTGGCTATTGCTACTGCTGCGCTGCTGGTACCAGGCTGGGAGGTCGCATCCATTTGCCATGCAGTGCGGGGGATCCAAAATGGTGACTGCAATATTTTTTTTGAAATCGTTGCCCAAAACCCCACCAAAGCACCACAGAAACATGCGAAAATTAGCTATTTTAAATGCTTGAATTTTTACAGTAGCAGCAGTGGGTTTTTCTTGCAAAAAAAAGTCTCCGTTGATTTTATTTTATTTTATTTTATTATTTTATTTTATTTTATTTTTTTACACCTGCGCATTCGCAATGATGGGCTCGCCCATGGGAATGGACCATGCAAAGTTTTGGAGCCATTCCACCAATCGCATGGCCAGGTTTTGCTGACTGTACCAGGCTGGGAGGGCACATCCATTTGCCATGCAGTGCGGGGGATCCAAAATGGCGACCACAATATTTTTTTTTAAATCGTTGCCCAAAACCCCACCAAAGCACCACAGAAATATGTGAAAATTATCTATTTTAAATGCTTGAATTTTTACAGTAGCAGCAGTGGGTTTTTCTTGCAAAAAAAGAGTCTCCGTTGATTTTATTTTATTTTATTTTATTTTATTTTATTTTTTTACACCTGCACATTTGCAATGATGGGCTCGCCCATGGGAGTGGGCCATGCAAATTTTCCACCAATCGCATGGCCACTTGGCCAGGTTGACCACAGAGACTTCTGGGATGTGCCAATTGGGCATAAACAGCCCACTAATCGTAGCCCAAACCCGAACCCTAAGCCTAAGCCTAACCCATACGCCAGTACACTGTCCTTCTAAGTGGGTCAGAGAGCCACCCAGAGGTGCACCCCAATACTCACCCTAACCTCACCCGTAACTAGCCTAACCCTAGCCCTTGCGCTAACCCGTCTTAACCCTAAGCCAGATCTACTTGCATTGCACCACATGCAAGTACGTGAGACACAGCGGGTGCAAAGAGTCTGCCAGTCCGTCACTTGTGGCTCTGGCTGACTCCTGCAGCTCCCTCCAGGAGCCCGCTACCCCCCCAACCAGTACTAATGACAACAAAAAACAAAAAAACAAACTGACTAATTTTTGTGAAATTTCGCAAAAACGGAAACGAGCCGAAACGGACTGCCTCCGACACACGACAACTCGAAAACATCATTTTCCCTAGTCGTGCCCATCTCTAAATAGTAATAATAAATATGCCATCACCTCAATTCTGAATTTTACTACCCATTTTGGGGGTTTTCCAGGTAGAGAATACTCAGAAGTGGTTTATTGTTCCCTTCTTCTGAATTCTGGGACTATGATGTTTGCCCAAGGCCACACAGGTTGGCTGTACCAGCGGAAAGGGGAATCATGTTCCCAACCTCCAAAGCCAAATATCTAGAAACCACTGAAGTATTTATTTATTTATTTATTTATTTATTTATTTATTTATTTATTTAAAATATTTTTACCCTACTTTTCTCCTTGGAAAATGACCCAAAGTGGCTTACAATAATGAGGGACAATATACAGCCCAGAACATTCAAAACATATTCAAGTTAAGAATCGGGAATTAGAAGAGGCATCTTAGAGCATTAAAAGGTAACATTAGAGCACACCAGAAGAAAAGAAAAATCCATTATGAGGGGTCGAAAGTAACATGGAAAACCCAGGTGTTCTTATGAAACTTATGATTCAGGGAAAGCTTGCCTGAAGAGGATGATGTTTGCCTGCTTCCGGAAAGACAGCAGAGATGGGGCAATCCTGGCCTCCAGTGGGAGGGAGTTCCAAAGTCTGGGAGCAGCAACAGAGAAGGCCCTTTCATGTCTTCTCATGAAATGCACCTGTGAAGGTGGCAGGATGGTGAGAAAGGCCTCTCCTGGTGTCCTAAGCCAATGATGGTGAACCTTTTAGAGACCGAGTGCCCAAACTGCGGTTCAAAACCCACCTTTTTTTTTTCAGAGTGTGAATACAGCAATTTAACCTGTATACAGGTGGCTATGAAGGGGCGATGTCAGGTGCCCACAGAAAGGGCTCCGAGTGCCACCTTTGGCACCCATGCCATAGGTTTGCCATCACTGTCCTAAGCACTGATTCAGTTCATAATGTGAGATTCAATCTTTGAGGTAGCTTGGACCTAAGCGGTTTAGTGCTTTGTAGGTTAAGGTCAGCACCTTGAATTGTGCCAGATAGCTGTTTGGCAGCCAGTGCAGCTGCTTTAGTAGGGGTGTAATGTGATCTCTGTAACCCCCTCCTATCCAGCCAGCTATCCAGCCGACCAGAGAACTAGCAGCTTTTATGCCATAAAAAAAGGAATAGGGAAAGGGGCAGGGAAAAAGGAATAGGGAAAGGGGTAGACCCTCCCCTTTTAGAGCCAGTCTCAGAATTTTAAATTTTTACCAGACTGTGTGAACAAAACCCTTTGAAACTCATATGTAGGAAAACGTATAGAATCTATATATATCCAAGACCAGAAAGTAAATGACCCCAGACTTTCTGTGGTCAAGGAAATGGGCGGAAAAAAGCACATTGTGGAAGGCAATGCTCAGTTTTACTAATGCACTAACTCACTGCTTGCTTCCATTTCATAATCAAACTGAAGTGATACATCATCTGTCCCTTTCGCCAAGTCCCACAATCACCATCACACGATTTGATAACCACCTTCCCATAATAATTTATTAGTGTTAAATTATAGCACACAGAGATGATATTCATGTGATAAATTGCACATATAAAGATTCTTTTAATGCAACTGCATTAATCTTGCCTTTCTTGTGCTAATCTATCTCTGTCCATGGACAGTTTTCATTCAAAAGCTTTTAGAAGCCAAACCACAGCCTATTCTCGAAACCTGATTCCCGAAAATTGTAGGTGAAAAGAGATACATCCTGAAGTGTGGTGGAAGTGGTTGAAACCAAATTCTTCATGACATGACAGCCTTCTTGTTGGAAACATTCCCACCCTGCTGTCTTCACATATGGGGCAACAATGATCCATTTAGGTGGAAGACCTGGAATGAAATCTCCCATTGTTTTTGTTTTCATGGTGCCCTACATGGAGAGGTTATTCCACTCTCTCCTTCCTGCTGCATTCTCATCTAAATTGCCTCCTACCTCACTTTTCAGACTTCAGGGATTTGCATTATTTCTTCTGCAGGTCAAACAGCAGTTTCCTGGGCTGGAGTAGTTTTAGATTTTGAGAACAGAGATGGGTTACTTATCTTCTTCATTGGTTTTACTTCTTAGATGGAGATCAGGGCTGCTGGCTATGTCCTGGAAAATGCAAACAAGATATCCAGTCTAGGAGTGCAGCCTTTCAGTCCATACAAAGGTGGGCAACTTCGAACACTTTTGGTCTACTGGGATACTGGTGCGTGTGTGTGCATGGATCACAAAAGACTAAGCAACCTTTTTTTAAAACAAAGGGCAAGACAGGGAGACTACAAATAATAAGAAGTCTTATGTTTATAAAAATACTATTTGTGTGTGTGTGTGTGTATGTGTGTGTGTGTGTGTGAGAGAGAGAGAGAGAGAGAGAAGAATTACAAAATTAAGAATGACAAAAAAATAAAAAATAAAAACTGAGCTGCTGAACCACTACTCCTGAAAGATTCACTGCATGGCAGTTTTTGCTAAGAAGAACATTCTTCGGCTTGGGCGCAAGGGTTCTTGGTAGAGATGGGCACAGAACAAACATTTTTTTGTTTCCGTTATTCCTTAGTTGTTCCGTTACGTAACGAAATGACAAACGAAAATTGTGATGAAAATGCAACGAAACAAACAGAACCACAAAAATTGTGGTCATTACGTTTCATTTCCGTTAATGGCAACGCGCAATGAAATGAGCTGTTTTAAATGTTAAAAAATGCCCTGGACATCTGTAAAAATGCAGCGATAATTATTTATATTGTCTGATAATACCTACCAGGGGGGTTGGGGGTCTTAAAACGTGCATTTATGTCTTTTCTCAGATCGCTGTATTTTTTCCCTTTAAGGGGAGTTAGGGGACATTGACCCAAAATGGCTCCCAGATGCCTAATATTGATTGATTCCTTGGGTATTAAAACACGCTGGACATCTGTAAAAATGCAGCGATAATGCGATAATTATTTGAAATTATTACCTACCAGGGGGTTGGGGTCCTTAAAACGTTTGTTTTTGTCTTCTCCCATCGCGATGTATTTTTCTTTTCCCTTTAAAATGGATGTCGCCACCAGCCACAAAATGGAGGCAAGCCATGTGATGGGATCATGTTCAACCAATAGCATGCCCAGGTTGCAGACTGGGCAGGTCTGGCAGCCACAGAGGGCATAAAAAGCTCTGGCAGCCCCCATCCTCCTTGCAGTCTCTGGTGGGAGTTAGGGTGGGATTGATGTCTCTGCGACTCTAGCTTCAGTCCTGCAGCCTCCCTGTGTGCATGCGTGCTGCGTACCTGTCGGTGAGTACCCTCCCTTGCCCCGCAGTGCAGTCACTCTGCGGCTGCCTTGCACCCTGGGCAACGCCCGCCGCTGCCTTTGCAGCCTCCCTGCGTACCTAGTCTATACTGTGTCTCTGCCAGCATCCATTTTTTTGTGTTTTCCCTCTGGTCTGGGGTGTTGGGGGACGCCCGCTCAGGGAAATGCTTTAAAAATTGCGCAAAAGTGGGTAGAAATGACAAACAAAAAACGAAAAACGGAAATGAAATTTTTCCAAAACTTCGCGACAAACAGAAACAAACCAAAACAGACCTCTCAATGACAAACGAAATATGCCACAAAAATATGCCTGTGGGGAAGCAAGACGTTTCAGGGCTCACACATGCTCTTCTAGTATGCTCAGGCAGCAGAGTCCCAAGGCTGTTGTGACCAGTTTTTTCTGGTCCCTGAACCTAACCACGGAACAAATAAATCTCTAGGCTGGATGTGTAGAAAGGCTGGATGTGTAGAAGGAACCAGAACAATCACTCACTGCAATGGAGGTAGGATTTGATGCCAACCCCCAGTATCTACTGTCCCCAGATAGCCCCCATTCCAGTTTGGAGAGTGAACAGCAAATGCAGGTGATTCTGATATCCAATGAGAAATAACAGAGATTCTCCTAATGAATCATTTACCCTCCGTGGCAGTGGCTCCAAAACCTGCATTATCAGAAGTTGTCAGATTACAACACAAAGAATCCTGCATCATCAGCCATGGCATCTGGGAGCTGAGATCTAGGAAGATTTTGAAAGTGAGGTATGGGGGCAGTTTGTCTTGTTATAGAAAGGACTGTCTAGGTAGGATGTTCCTTTTCCTGATTATGCTGCATGGGTCTTTAAAGACATCAGTAACTTTCAAATTAAGCAATGGTGGATTTATTTCTACTATAATCTCCCCCACTCTTTAGTGCTTTTGAAGGGAATTTCACATGCCTAGCCACTGTATTGATGTTTTCAGCATTTAATACTCTATAACTTTGAAGCCATTTTTGAAATAATCAAACCCATTGGAGGGATCATGTGGGTTTTTTTTTTTCAGATGTACACACCATAACATGTCAAACTCTTCAGAAACACACACCTGTCAAATGCAAGCCTCATTGACAAAATGGAGGTAGAAACATCTGATAAATTACAAATTAAGACAACATAGATCATTTGCCAGTTATGACAGCTCTTTCAGGATTCAGTCTTTCAATGAACTTGGCCATTATTGGCAAGGCAGTATTGTTAACTGGGGCTGGAAAAAGGGAACATATAACTCCCTATTACATAAGCTTCCCTGGCTGCCTATCCATTTCCGGAGACAATTCAAACTACAGTGGTACCTTGTATAAAGGAATTAATTCGTTCCAAATGAAATGTTAAGCAAATTTTCCTTTATATAAATTTCCCATAGGAATGCATTGAAAACAGAGCAATCCCTAATCGTGACCATTTTTATGTTGTACGGATTCACCCCATAGATGATTCTGTTAAGCAAATTTTCCCTATCTCCGGAAATTTTTTATCTTGTACAGATTTTATGTTGTAATAGACATGGGCAGGACTTGGCAAAATTGTCATTTCCATTTTCGGTTATCGTTTCCGTTACGTAACAGAAACAGTAACGATAATTAAGCCATCAGAACTCGAACTCGAACCGAAAAAAGAAAAATTTGGTCGGGTTTTTCTTATCCGTTTGTGGCATCGCGGCGATTGCGCAATGCGAAGCACAGAAAAAGTTTTTAAAAGTTTTTTTAAAAAAACCGACTCCCGTCCAAAAAAGCAGGTGAAAATATGCCTGCCTGAGGCTTTGCCACCTACCAGAGGCGTGGTTTCTGGGGGGGTCCCCGGCCTTTCCCCCCCTCTTCCCCTGTCCTGGGCTGCTTGCACCAGGCTGGGGGGGGGGTCATCCTCATCATCTGTCTCGCTGCATGCCATGTGGTGGTGGTGGGATCCAAAATGGCGACCACATTTTTTCTTTTGAAATCGTGGTCAAAAAACACACCAAATCACCACAGAAACATGTGAAATTTATTTCTTTTAAATGCCTGAATTTTTATAGTAGCAGTAGTGGGTTTTTTATAGCAATAAAACGTATTGATTTTATTTTATTTTATTTTATTTTATTTTATTTTATTTTATTTTATTTTATTTTATTTTTTAGACCTGCCCATTTGGGCTGGGCATGGGATGGGACCATGCAATTTTTTTGAACTATTCCACCAATGGCATCGCCAGGTTTTTGACTGACACTTCTGGATGTCTTGGAGGGCATAAAAAGCCGAGGCACCTTCCAGAAATCGCAGTCGGGTGTATGGTTGTGGTTGAGGGACGAGGGCTGGCTGCTGGTGCTGGTGTGATCCGATCAATATTGAGGAGGGAGGCTGGAGACTTTAGGATTTAAGTTAGGCAGGCAGGGAGGGAATTGAATTTAGAAAATAATTTTTTTGATTCCCTGCAGCTTTGTCTGCTGAAGGGAATAGCAGTTTATTCTTTATTTCTTCTCTGGCAGTTTGAGGATTTTTTTTCTGATATTGGATAAAGGGGGAGGTTTGACTGGGAGTGGGAGGTGTGGATTTATTTTAAAAATATATTATATACTGTTGGAGTATCAGATTTGGTGCTTACAGGGTTAAAGTCAAATCTGTTGCCATGCGCAGTGAAATGTTGGAGAGGAGATAAAAACTCCAGGTTCTTTCAGTTAGTTAGAGGGAGTTTCAAAGAGAGTGATAGTTAGTGATTTCAGCTGTGCTAGCGTGTGTGTTGCAAGACGCTGAAATGCCGGCTTGTAGTCCGGGTGTAAATATATGAGTTAAGTGTAAATAAACTAGGCAGTAACTTATCTCAGACTGTCAGACTGATTTATTCTTGTACACTGGCAGAAGACCGAAGACGCTGTGCTAAATCTCCAGAAGAGAGAGCTACTCTGCTGACCCCTGTGTCTGAAGATTGTAAGATAAGCAGAGACACGCAAGGGAAGTGTGCTGGACCAGCTAAGATTCTCTCCCAGCTGTATGCTGGGGAGAATTTTTTTGCTCAACGGCCGCTCAAAGCTAACAAGGGTTATGGCCCAGAGATAAGGACAGTATAGATAATTTGCCAGTGTCAAGAAAGCAGTGCAGGAGTTATATGTGCGTGGTGAGAAGAGGGCTAAGGCAGAGAATGGAAGCCTGGAAGCCAAGTAACGCAGAAAACCTGACTGCAAGCAGTTTTTGCTGGGCTTGAGTCTCTGTCTGGAGACAAAGAAAAAGAGGTTGGGATCTCTTTGCTTCGGGGTGCAGTCGGTACCAAGGCAAATAAGAGGTCGCCTCAACTGGAAGTCTACACTTGGAGCTTCGAGGCTGTCTTGCTAGAAGGAGACGTGAGTAGCAGTCCCAGAGAACCCATTGCTGTTGGTGAATAGCAGAAGGGGGGAATTGAAGCCCAAGATGGAGGCAGGACAGAAAAGTTTTACTGTGCCATTCCAACATCTCAATTCTGAGAACTATCTGGACTGGAGTGTCCGAATTCAGGCTTGGCTGGAAGCCAGAAATTTGCTGGACTGTTTAAGTAATTTACCTACCGATCCAGCTCAGCTGCCCCAATCAGCCACAGCTGAACAAAGAGCTGAAGCACTAGCATCAGTGCGAAGGAATGCAAAAGCCAGGGCTATGTTGATTATGAGTTTAGACTCTAATCAGTTAGTTTATGTACAAAGTCTGAGAAATGCCAAAGATATATGGGACAGTCTTGAGAGAGTACATCGCAGAACGACCCCAGGTGCAAAGGTCCATTTGTACAGACAGCTATTTGGGATGAAACTAAAGCCCGGGGGAGATATCAGAGAACATATTGCTGCAATGGTGTCTATTTTCAACCAGTTACGTTCTCTGAATATGGCTTTCACAGAAGACCAACAAGTTTGTGTTCTTCTGAGCTCTTTAGACAAAAGTTATAACACGCTGTGTTTAACTATGGAGGCTTTACCTCAGGACAATTTCAATATGTCCTATGTGTCGGGACGTCTTGTCCATGAACAGCAATTGAGAGCCAATGAAGGTGGGCAAAACAAAGGGAATGCAGGCTGCTTATCCCCAAGAGAGGGGGAAGTGAGAGTCTACGCAGCTGCAAGGAAATGTTTCAGGTGTCAATCACCAAGCCATGTTTTGAAAAATTGCCCGCAGTCTCCAAACTCCAAGGTTAACTCCCATAGCAACCAGATAAGAGACAGTCCACAGCGTGGGATGCCGAGGCAAGCTGCAGCTGAGAGAGGCAAGCGAGGATATAGAAGAAGAAGAGAAAACAGCACACGTCACATGTCGGTGTCTATGGCAATGTTTAAGAAACAATCTTCAAGCAACTGTGTTTTCATTTTAGATAGTGGAGCCTCGCATCATCTAGCGCCACCTGGTGTTCAGAATGAGAACTGCAGGAAACTTTCTCAACCAAAGAACATTACAATGGCTAATGGGCAGAAAGAGTCTTTGAACACTGCTGAAACAGTGTATATTGAATGTTTGAACACTACTGTTGATGTTTTTGTTCTAAATGGCATGACACGTGGTATTTTGTCTGTATCAGCTCTAGTTAGAGATGGTTTTTCTGTATTGTTTGAAAATAACATATGTTCTGTTTCTAGGAATGGGAAGCTGCTGATACAAGTGCACTGTAAGGATGGTTTGTATGCAGTGAGTGCAAAAGCAGTTCCAGAGGGATACAGCAATGCAAATGCAGTGCAGGCGCAATGCGCTAACATTCCCAAACACAACAGCTGTGCCCATTTACTCCATCGTAGAATGTGTCATTTAAACTGGGGGTATTTAAAGAAAATGCCTGAATGTGTTGAAGGGTGCAATGTGACCATGTTCTAGATTTTTGGATTGTAGGCCATGCAAAGCTGCAAAGGTCAAGAGATGTAGTTATCCTAAGTCAACCAGGGTATCTACAGAACCTTTTCAACTTGTACATGTTGATATTTGTGGACCAATGCCAACTGTTTCTTTGGGAAATGCTAAGTTTATTCTTTCAGTAGTTGATGATTTTTCCAGAAATGGTTGGGTATTTCCTCTGAAAACCAAGGGTGAAGCAGCTCAGAAGCTGAAGGATTGGATAGTGGCAGTGGAGTGTGATTTTTCCACAAAGGTTAGACAAATTCAATCAGACAGGGGGGCTGAATTTACAAATACAACACTTCAGAATTTTCTAAGACATAAGGGCATAACTCATAGATTGACAAATCCTTATTCTCCCGAGGAGAATGGCGTTGCGGAAAGGAGAAACCGAACTCTGCAGGAAGCGGTTGACGCTATGTTGAGGGATTCGGGTTTGCCAAAAAGCTACTGGGCTGAAGCATGGCAGACTGCGTCACATGTATTTAACAGAGCTTACAATTCTGTTGTAGGTCAAGCTCCTTACACGTTGCTACATGGCAAGAAGCCAAAGATAGGATATTTCAGAGTGTTTGGTTCTGAGGCCCATGTTTTGATTCCAAAGCCACTACGTAGGAAAGGAGGGCCAAGATCCAGAAAAATGATTTTTTGTGGATATGAACCATTGACAAAAGGTTGGAGATTTGCCTATCTTGATGGATCCAAAATACTAGTTAGTAGATGTGCAGAGTTTTGTGAGCAGAAAGGATGGACTAGGGTTCATGCTAATCCTGAGGTGTTAAGTGAAAATTTTGACAATGTAGTAGGACAAGATGAAGCAGGTGCAGGTCCTGAACCAGATGCACAGGTAGATGACACTGATCAACAAGAAAGTGTATCTCCAAGAGGTGTGAAGTCTGAGCCAACATCACCACAGTCTAGTCCAGTGGGACAGAGAAGGCGTGTCAAGTCAGAAGGTTCAGGTAGTCCTAGTAGATCTGACGCTAGTGATTCCAGAATTGTGCCCATCAGTCCAACTGGGTCAGAGGGGGCGTCTGAGGTTGGTCCTAGACGTTCAGCTCGCACAACAAAAGGTAAACCGCCAGAGAGATTTTCTTCTTCAAACTACTCAGCCGTGAGTGTTTGGATAGGTTTAGCTCAGTGTGAACCAGAGAGTTATGAGGAGGTTTTGCAATTGCCTGATGAGGAAGCTAGTAAATGGCATGCAGCAATGGAGAAAGAGATGGAATCCATGAAGACTATGAAAGTATTTACACCAACAACACTGCCAGAGGGCAAACAGGCAGTGAGTTGTCGTTGGGTGTATAGAATTAAGACTACAGCAACAGGTCAGACACAGTATAAGGCAAGACTTGTCGCTAGAGGATTTACTCAGAAGAAAGGGTTGCATTACACTGAGGTTTATGCACCAACTTCTAGAAGTGAGACATTTCTATGTTGTTGACTGCAGCACAGAGAGGTTTTAGCTCATTTTGATATAAATGTTGCTTATCTAAACTCAGATCTAGAAGAAGACTTGTACATGTTACCACCACCAGGTTTTGAGGTCAAGAAACCAAATCAGGTGTGGAAATTGCACAAATCGATCTATGGACTCAGACAGTCAGCAAGAAATTGGAACAAGTGCTTAAATGATGTTTTGGAGAATATGGGTTTCCACAAGAGTCTAGCCGATAACTGCCTGTATCTGAAAGGATCAGGAGACGGCAGGAGATAGTCCTGATTTTTGTTGATGATATTTTGTTTGTTAGTAAAACACAGAATCAGGTAAAGAAGTTTGCAACAAAGCTTGGAAAGAAGTTTCAGCTTAAGAATCTAGGTGATGTGAAGATGTATCTAGGAGTTCAGATTGATAGAACTGAGGATGGAAGTTTTTTACTTTGCCAGAAAAGCAAGATTGAGCAGTTGTTACAGAAGTTCAGAATGTCTGACTGTAATGGTGCTAAAACACCAATGGAGACAAATTTTGAGAAGGATAGTCAAACTAGTAATGATGAGAAATTTGAGAGGCCAGAATTGTTTCAGTCAGCTATTGGAAGTTTATTGTATCTGTCTCAATGGAGCAGACCAGATATTGCTTTTGCTGTAAATTTGCTAAGTAGAGAGGCATCAAATCCCAGTAAAATTGCCTGGAATGGTATCAAGAGAATACTGAGATATTTGAAAGACACTAAGGATTTCTGTCTCAAGTTGTCAGCAGAAGGTGAATCGCAGTTACAATGTTGGTCAGACAGCGATTGGGCAAATGCTGAGGACAGAAAATCAGTGTCAGGAATAGTAGTGAAATTTGAAAAGTCTCTAGTTGGGTGGAAGTCCCGAAAGCAAAGTCTGGTTACACTTTCCTCTACAGAATCTGAATACAGTGCTCTGTCAGATCTCTGTAGGGAACTAGAGTACTACAGATGTTTGGTCCAAGAAATCAATGGAAACTGCTGTCTACCTATTACGGTATGGGAAGACAATCAACCGTGTTTGAAATTGGCAGAATCTGGTCAGTTTAAAACCAGAACTAAACATCTGGACATCCGTTACCACAATGTATGTCAGAGTATACAGAATGACTTGGTGAAACTGAAGTATTGTCCAAGTCAGAAGAATCTTGCTGATGGGTTCACCAAACCATTGAGCTTCCAGAAGCATGGAGAGTTCCGTGAAGGTTTGGGTATGGAATGAGTAAAAACTCAAATGTTTTTTTCCAACATTCACTGCGAGAGGGGGTGTTGGAGTATCAGATTTGGTGCTTACAGGGTTAAAGTCAAATCTGTTGCCATGCGCAGTGAAATGTTGGAGAGGAGATAAAAACTCCAGGTTCTTTCAGTTAGTTAGAGGGAGTTTCAAAGAGAGTGATAGTTAGTGATTTCAGCTGTGCTAGCGTGTGTGTTGCAAGACGCTGAAATGCCGGCTTGTAGTCCGGGTGTAAATATATGAGTTAAGTGTAAATAAACTAGGCAGTAACTTATCTCAGACTGTCAGACTGATTTATTCTTGTACACTGGCAGAAGACCGAAGACGCTGTGCTAAATCTCCAGAAGAGAGAGCTACTCTGCTGACCCCTGTGTCTGAAGATTGTAAGATAAGCAGAGACACGCAAGGGAAGTGTGCTGGACCAGCTAAGATTCTCTCCCAGCTGTATGCTGGGGAGAATTTTTTTTGCTCAACGGCCGCTCAAAGCTAACATATACTACCATTTATTTTCTCTTTTCCCAACTTCAATTTGCTTGCACACACACACACATTTGGGGTGCAAGCCAAGAACAGAACCTCTATCCTAAGTGATATCCTAACTGCCCACTCGCCCATCCGCCCCCGCCCCTGCCCCCCACCCCGCCCCCGCCCCCCTGCCCCGCTTGCCACCTAGGGCGCAAAAACACCTAGCGCCGTCCCTGATTGCGGGATGCCCCTATGCTCTGGGAAGTCAAATCATGCTAAATCGCGGTGGAAACGACAAATGACAAACAACAAACAGAAATGACAAATTTCTGAAAAATTTCGCGACAAACGGAAACGACCCAAAATGGACCCGTTCCGACAAATGAAAACTCGAAACATCATTTTTTCTGGTCATGCCCATGTCTAATACAAACTGTTTGTTATACGAAGGTCCACTGTACTGGTTCTTCTAACCTATAAAATCCTAAACAGCTTGGGTCTAAGCTATCTAAAAACATTATCTCCCATTATGTGCCTGCCTGGGTACTAAGATCATAAGTAGAGGTCTTTCTCCTGATGATGAATCTGCTGGAGACATAAGGAGTCTTCTTACAGAACCTCGAACTCTCATCTATGGGATGCCAGCCTGGTCCCATCTTTGCTCTTTTTCTGCAAACAGATGAAGACTTTTCAATTCAGGCAGGCTTTGATTGGTTAACCAAGGGGATTTAAAAATAATTATTGCATTCTGTTGTTTTACTTGTGCTCTGAATATTGCTCCTATTTATAAATTTAAATATGTTAATTATTATTTTTTAAATGTTGTAATAATTTATTATTTTAGCAATCTCTTAATACTGCAAGTAGCCTTGGACTCATTAGGAGAAAGGCAGCATACAAATATTTTAAATAAACAAGCAAGCAAGCAAAAACAAAACAAAAGATATAATCCAATGGAAGAAGGACTTGGGGTAGAATCAGGAGATGTTTCTTGGTTTCTTGCACCCCTAGAAATGATGTAACACCCAAAGCTGTACCATGTCGCAAATGATTTCAGAAGATAAGCAATGGAAGATCTATTCCCTAACTGGATAGGACACCATCAGGTTATGTACCATGCATCTCCGTGGTCAGGCTCTCAGCAATACAGCCTGAAATCATGGCAGAATACAATGCTCTTCATGCTCTTTAGCGCAAGCCACAGAACAGCAGTACCAACACTGATGTTTTTGGGGAGAATTTACATTTTATTTCCTCGGCAGAAGACGACTGATCAAAGAGGGGGAGGATTGTGATAGTTAGGACAGGTGGTGAGGCAGGGAGATGAACTCCCAAGATCACGACAGTTTCTTTCCTCGCAGTGAAAGATCACTATGAACTTGAAAAAACAACAATTGTGTGCAAAAGTCATATTGCAGAAGTTCCTCCTCTCCTTCTCAAATAAGCAGTCTTTAATAATTAAAGCACCCAGCCATAGAGATGCCTCCACCTCCCCCCACCGCTTCCCCAGCTCTTTCCTTTTCTTTTTAAAGGAACTAATCATCGAGGTTTACAAAGAGTGCTTTGGTAGCTATCAAAGGGTATAGAAGATGTTACTGCATGACAGTCTGTAAAAACATGGTTTGCACCCCACTGTTTTAATCTTAAACCTGCTTACAGCTGTGTGAGATTCTCTCGGAACAGCTGCTTATTGTGCAATATGGATAACTGACATTTGAAGATTGGTTCCAGGCAAAGAACATATTCACCGCATGCAGCTAAATTCTGCATTGTGTGCACTGCGTCTTCCACCTTACTCTTTCCTTCCTTTTGTAACCACATAAAATACCCAATGTATCAGTGGCTCAGCTGTAACCAGGCATCTTAAGTGACAGCCCAGCAGGCACAGCAGCCTTTATTTGTCAATGAAAGTTAATGGCATAAATAGAGGCTCTCCTCTCTCGCCACCTTCTTCTGTAGAAAGAACTCTAGGTCGCTACTTAATATGCAGTCCTATTAATTCTAGAGGGTCTGAGGGAGAGGGGACTGAATGGAGGGGGGGGAATTAATGACCTCCTGTCTCTGGGTTGCCCCTCACCTAAAAGGTGAACTTAAAAAGCGATACTATGAAAGGCAACCAAATTATTCAATATTTTTATAGGGATCGCATATGCATAATGGTTGTCAAGACTAACAGCTTTGATCAAATTTAATTCCCAGTCACCTCTTATTTAATTTGCCTTTAGTGCAGGCTGGCATTTGCCCAATTGTTTGTTGCATCTTTCCTTACTTTCTCGTTCTTTGATAACAAAGCAGGGGAGAAAAGAAGGGAGGAAAAATCCTGGGGGGTTACACAAAGCCAACAGTTTCTTTTAAAAAGAACAGCAGGTGGGAAGGTATATAGATGCAGGCAACAGTCCGGCACTCATTTGCATGCACCCAAACAAGGATGGTTGCAATCATAGGGCAGAGAAAGCATTGCATAGGGTGAAAGCGAGGCTGACCCCAGTGACAGGGCTTACCATCAAAAAAGAGGTTTTAGAGCATAGCTGGTGACAGGAGTGTGCGTGAAGCAGAGTGTATGTAGTGTGCCAAAGTTATTTCCAGCCTAGTCTTATTAGCAGCTCCCCACAGTGAACTCACAAAGTAGTTTTAAACTCCTTTGAGTTAAAAAATAATAATTGTGAGGTTGATGCAGTCGCTAGGCGTAGGCTTTCTCTCTCTCTCTCTCTCTCTCTCTCTCTCTCTCTCTCTCTCTCTCTCCATCTCTGCTTGGTTGTTAGTGAGATTCCTGACCTGGAGTTCTCATTGCTTTAATTCAGCACAATACCTTTCCTTCTGTCTTTTCTAGCAGAAATGTTTTCATTTTAATATCCAGCTTTTTGTTTTCTATGAGCTTGGTCACAGGAGGAGACAATGAACTTGCCTGTTATTTTTCCACCCCTCGCTCTTCTTCCAGTGCTGTATTGTTAGCACACAAGGTTATTTGTCATCATTGCCGATGTCGTCATCATCATCATCGTCATCATCATCATCATCATCATCATCATCATCATCATCATCATCATCATCAAACAAACATTTTAAAGTTCATTTCTCTGTTACATTATTTATTTATTTATTTGTTTGTTTGTTTGTTTATTTATTTGTTTGTTCAATTATTCATTTATATACCACCAGTCTTCCATAGCAGAATTCCGGGCATCTGTTCAGTGTAAAAATATCTACTGCTAGCACAGATTATTTGTAGACTAGAAAATCCGTGGTCACTTTGAGGAAGTACAGCATATTTGTCCAGGTAGATTTATTTATTTATTCATTCATTCATTCATTCATTCATTTATACATCTTATATATACAGTCAATTTAATTATTGCTTTTCTTGTATTTCTTGCATTTTGCTTTATTCTTAAAACAAATATTTCCATGTTATTTTACTTAGCAGCTGTACTCAGACATAAAAGGCCATTTGATATCTGAAAACTCATACATATTTGCCTAATAATGCCTTTTAAGTAATCTGCCCCTTTGTTAATGGCTTTTAAAAAAAATCCACCATGCAATACACCAGAAATCAAAATTAGCATCTAAATGAGGATGCTTTAATACATGCCTAGGGGTTGCTGTTTTCACCTTTTTATATAGTTTGCCATGTTAAATTATGTAAAATAGGAATGGTATTTTAGTCTTTAATGAGTTAATGTAGCCCTATCAAGCCTGTTTTCCTTTTTATGTCCTTTCTTTCAGTTTTAATTTTTTAAAAGTAGAGCTGTAAACTGATTTTCAGGTACAGAAAATGATTGTGAAAATTTAATAATAATACTGAAAAACAAATGAAAGCATATTGTCCAAGAGGCAATGTAAGGTTATTAAATACTACAGAAGTATTTGGTAGAAGTTTCAGCTGAAACAAAACTTTACCTCACTCTTTATTGATTTACTTTATCATATTTTAAAGTCATCATTAATATTTAGTTTATGAAAATGAAACTTATTCTGGTTAGGGTAAACTTGCCTCTCAATTTGATTATGGAGAAATATTTAAAATACCAAAATGTGTATATTGTTGGGATATGAACAAAATCTAGAAATGGAAAGTCTAGACCAGTGATGGCGAACCTTTTAGAGACCGAGTGCCCAAACTGCAATTCAAAATCCACTGATTACAGTATTCACAAAGTGCCAAAACAGCCATTCAACCTGAATACAGGTGGCTGTGAAGGAGCGATGTCCGGTGCTCACAGAAAGGGCTCCGAGTGCCACCTTTGGCACCCGTGCCATAGGTTCACCAACACTGGTCTAGATGATGACAGTACAACGTGAATACTGATATGTAAGACAAAGGATGTTATGCAATATATACGGATGATACTCTATACCAAAGTAAATACCGTATTTTGAAACAGCATATATTAAAAGAGTGGGACTGGCATTTAACATCATTTTTAAATGGCCATGCTTAAATATGAAAGAAACAAAGCGTTTGTACTTTTTCTCCAGTGTGCATTCTTTACGTACTTGCTCCATATTCTTAAAACAAATATTTCCATGTTATTTTACTTAGCAGCTGTAAAGTGTTTAGCACTTGTTCCATATTCTTCTGAAATGCATAAGGAAGCATGCAGAATTCTGGTATTCTTTAAGAAACTCTGATATACTAAATTATTTTACTTTATAACCATGGCATATACCAAGTATACCAAGTGTTTTTATTATCACAGATGACAATAACAACTCAGGCTTTTCCTGTCCTTGTTTTAGAGAACAGAACCTGTGTCCTTGAATTGCTGTACACACTGCCAACTTTGTGGGAACTTTGTGCCAACCTCTGGGATGTGCTATGAAGAAGAGTTATTTAAACTCGAAAGCTTGTGATGGTTCTTGTTTTTTATTTTTAATATGGCCTATAAAGTTATTGCCTGTAACCTATTTTTGCAATTGAACTTTGTGGCTTAAATTCTCTTCTTACAGCTGTATCCCATAAGGATGCTGATGTTTTCAGCCACTGTGGCTTTTCTGGAAATGAAACATATCTGGTCCTGCCATAACCAACACCACTCCAACCAGGTCCTTAGGCTCCTATAGAATCCTTTTGCCATCCGGAAAGCTTTTTGGGGAACAAGAAGGAAATCTTTAATTTCCAAAAATTGCCACCACTGAGATGACTTTACACAAAGGGATGATTTTGGAAAACTAAAGGTGTTCCCCCATCTCCCAATGGCTTTCCAAGGACAATTCAATGGAAATCTCAGATCTTAAGGGGAATAGGATAAGTTTCAATAAATAATAATAATAATAATAATAATAATAATAATAATAATAATAATAATAATAATAATAATAATAATAATAATAATAAAAAATACAGTGGATTGATGTAGTCCAGGCCTGCACAACAGGTAGACCGTGGGCTACCGGTAGCCCACAAAGGGTTCAAAAGTAGCCTGCCAGCCAACAATAAAAAGTGAGATTATAAATTCCCCACCCCTCACTCCCCAATCCCAAGAATCACCACTGTCCGAGCAAAGTTCTGGATCTGCCAGCCCACTGTCTCAGCCAAGTGGGGCAGTTCAAGGGCCATGGCATGATCCCCTCCTCTCCATGCCACCCACATGCACATTCCTTTAAGTAGACCCAGGGGCCCTTGGGGAGATCAAAGTAGACCTCAGGGCCATTTGGGAGAAAAAAATAGACTGCGAGCTGCTCAAAGGTAGACAGCCCTGATGTAGTGTATATGAAAATAACTACATGAACAGGATTTCAGCAAATATATATTTCTTGTTGAGAATTACTGCAGAATTCTCCAATGTTATGTTAAACCATTATGAAAGCCATTAAGTGAAACAACAATATCTTGCCACCTTTCCTTAGACTTTATCAAAGAATAGACAACTTTCTTTAAACCACTTCAGGTAAGTTTCTCATCTAAAGAGGTTCCCAATTGTCTTTTCCTTTTTCTTCTGTCCTGTACCTCTGAAAGTGTTGGAGTTTTATTTCCAAGATGTATGCAGTTTGACAAGGGCATATCTGGGGGTTTGGAAGGGTGCATTTGCCCCAGGTGCAGCAATCTGGGGGCACCTGGAGGGGGAGCAGGAGGAGGAAGCCATGCACCCCCATGCCAGCAGCCCTCCATTTGCACAACTAAGGCTTGGCGACAGGATCCCTGCTGCCACTGCACGCCAGGCGAGCAGCGAAGCAGGCAGGCAGGCAGGCAGGCAGGCAGGGAGCACGGCTGCCACAGTACCCCCCCACCTTGCTTCGGCCACCAGAGGACTCGGGAGAGCAGGAGAGGTATAAGGCGTGCGTGTGCTACTGCACGCGTGCACGCGTGCACACACACACACACACACACACACACCACCCAGATACATGCACACATAAATGCACCACACACACAGGATTGGGTGCCAGGCAGTATGGCGGCACATCTCACTTGCTCCTTGGACATTAGCAACTGGCATGAGGGCTTGCGCTTTCATTCATTGCTCCCATTCAAGTGGCTGCTTCTCATCAACTTGCTCGGAGGGCAAGGCTGGACTTTCCTACCTAGCAGCCACAAGCTAAGAGGACCATTCTCTCTCCCCACCCCCACCCCACATCATCTCTCCCTTTCCTCCCATCAGGGTGCGATGTGGGGGGTGGCGATAGCAGGAGGGGTGCAAAAATGAAAGTTGTTTCCCAGGTGCTCCAAACCCTTGCTATGCCTCTGCAGTTTGAGAAACTGGGGAGACTTTTCTGGCTGGGATGATTGTCTATCTCTCCAGCACTAACTATGGACATTTGGTGTTTCTCCTAATTCCAAAATTCCTCTACCTACTAGTTATTTGTGTTTTTTTTTTTTCCTGATAAGGTTCTCAGTTGTACTTCTGCTCCTTCTCTCATTTGTGCTGTAAATGATACATTTACCAGAATGCCTATGAAATATGCTGCTTATTTGCTTGCTTGTTTCATGATGGGATCTGGATTCATTGAATGACATCCCATCGTTGCCTGAAGATTAATTTGGGTTTTAGGAGAGAGAGGGGAGTGTAAGGGGGTTTTTAGGAGAGAGAGAGGAGTGTAAGGTCAACACATTCATTTTCAAAGAGGAGCCAAAAATGGCCCACAACTGCACTCAGGTTAGTTTGAGAATATACAGGGCAGGGGAAACTCTTTGAGAAAATTCTGGGGAGAACCCATTTTGATTGGATAAGGGTTGCCATCTGAGGGAAAGTAGAACAGGCATTTGAATATGAATTTATTTATGGTCCAAGACCAAACAAATAGAACAATATAAAATAATAAAATAATAAACAATACAAAACTTGCAACATACATTATACCAAGTAATACCTTCCAAGGGGTATGAAATTTATGTCAGAGTTTGTATCAAAAATAACCAAGACCCCTTCTAGGGAAAAATCAAAGTAATCAAGAAGCAATGGCCGACTATGGCAAATGCACATTTGACCTAGTGACACAGGGAATGTTAAAAGAAAGTAACACAGAGATGTAAAATCCTTCTGTTCTTTTTGAAGACTAGAAAAAGAAGCTCTTTATGAAGCTCCAAGTAGAAGGAACAGTGTAAAAGAACATGTCCAATAATTTTCACATTTCTATCAAATTTGGTGCATCCACTATATAATAGGTTATGAACTCTTATAATCTGCTGGAATTGATTTCAGGTTTTAAGATAGACTGCCACTCAGAGCATGATTATTTACCCTTGTCTCTGAATATGGATCTCAGTGATCCAGAAGTGCATACAGACATGGAATCAGCTTCACTGAGTGACGTTGATATAAGAGCTGCCCCCATCATGGTCCAGCAAACTTGGTGACTCTCAGAAACAACTACTTCATTCAGAGTTTTACTTCTATCTTTGCTCTTCCACCACAACAGCAAATTCTAAGGAAACCATATTAGACTGATATCAGACAAACTCTCTGAGAAATTCTGGGGGAAACCATTTTGATTGGGTAAGGTTTATCATGTGAGGGGAAAGTAGAAAAGGCATAAAGATAGCAAGATTTCAGTTGCAGAAGAGGATTCCATACCGTGAGATTCTGCAGGTTAAATCATTGATAAGAAATAACATTTTGTGTTATCTGAGAGTCAGGTCCTCTAGTGTCTAAACACACTACTTAGGTCTTCTGTTTTCTTGCATGGTTGTTTCTTTTACTTGTTTTGTTGCCCAACATCTACTTATTTTCTATTTGGATTATATTAAATTGGCTTATTGATTTAGCAGAGTTTTTCTCCTTTTCTAATTTGACTTTCTTTTTTCCTCTTCTTAACCTGGAATTCTTCAAATGGTGCAGTTTCTATGGTGTGGATAGAGAGAAGTTTCTAAGTTCAGTGCCTAAAGAGTTTGAATTGACTGCTCAAAAACGTCAGGGCCGGTGTTGGCTTGGAAAAGGAGAGACGTGCTGGATTTGTAGTTCCCTGTTGGAGGGACTGCAGCTGTTGGCCAGCTCTTATGGTTCTGGGATGCACGTTGATGTGGATGAGTAATCAAGAGCCACTTTAGAAAGGCTGTGTGCAAGTGGTGTGTGGTTGCCTGAAGGCTTCCTGCTGACAGGCTACTGATATTATAGCATGCCCCATGAACCAATGACAGTCATACCAGAGAACCATGGAGAACTCCAAATGATGGTGGGTTAAGGTGGGATTCCCTCTCACATGGAGCTCTACATATGTAATTATATTTGAATATAGACTCGATATTATAGAGCAGGGCTGTCCAACTTTGATCAGCCTGTGGTCTAATTTTTTCTCTCAAACGGCCCTGAGGTCTACTTTGAACTCCCCAAGGGCCCCTAGGTCTACTTATAGGAGTGTGCATGTGGATGGCGTGGGGAGGAGGGGACTGCGCCATGGCCCTTGAACTGCCCCACTTGGCTGAGACAGTGGGCTGGCAGACCCAGAACTTTGCTGGGATAAGTGGTAGTTCTTGGGATGGGGGAGTGAGGGGTGGAGAACTTATCCCCTCACTTTTTTATTGGTGGCCGGTGGGCTACTTTTGAACCCTTTGTGCGCTACTGGTAGCCCACATTCTACCTATTGTGCAGGCCTGTTATAGAGCCTTTCTGAGATGCTGTAATCATAGAAACATTGGCAATGACCAGAAGGATTATTGCTGCTAGTTACATGTTCTTTTGGTGCATTGTATTGGTCTTTGGGGAAAATGAGTCAAGTTGTTCCCCTCTTCCTGATTCGAAAAATTCTACCAGCTCAGTCTTAGCTTGCAGGTATTAGGTTGGGTCTGAAGGTTCTGTTCCTGTGTTGGAATAAGGCTTCCCCTGGTAGAAGGACTCCAATGAAATTCTCATTCCTCCCCAGAAGAGAAGATGGAGCTTCAGATTCCAAGCCACTGAACAGATATTATGGGCAGACAGAGCATAGGCTTGATCATATACATGTGAGGTCTCCTGAAGGCAGTCAGATGGGGCCATGGGAAGTGGGCATCATCCTAGAATTCTGTACTGTAAAAACCATGTTATGCAAACAGACTGTTATTATCTCCAAATCAACCTTGTTCAGATTCCCAGTTTGGCATGAGATGCCTCTGTACCATCTCATATATTTCATTCTTTCCATCACCACTGACAGTCCTGAGTGGCAATTATATCTGGTGACTCAGTAGCCTTACAGGCTCTTGCAACTAAGTTATTCTGTGATTCTATGATTCTAACAGCACAGCTCCTGGAGGAGGTCTGTTTCTCTCCCCTCCCTTCAGAAACTCAGGAAGAGCAACAGCATAGCAGCAACAGTGACAGCTCAGTTGCTAGAGGTGCTGTATCATCCCCTTCCCCACCATCTTTCTCAGTGTTACACCACTGTAGTTTGTACTGAATAGTATAATCCAGTACAAGTTTCCATATGATATAAGCTGCCTTAGACACTGGAGATCTATGAGGAAGAAAGGTATAAATATAAATACAATGGTGCCTCGAGTTATGATGTTTATCCATCCCTCCTTATTCAGTAGGGCTTACCTGAAGATGCAGCATGACTATATAATTAGCAAAAAATAGTTACTGATTGCACAGCAGTATATGCATGATGCAAACTATGATAGAGGGAGGAGGAAGTGAATTATAATCACATGTGTATTTTCCAGATAAATGTCCTCTGTAATAATTCAACATTAGGAAATACAAACTCTTTGCTAGTGTTTCTCAAGAGAACCTAATTGTGTATTCTGAGGATCATTTGTTTCCAGACGGTATTTTCCTTTGTAAATTTAGTTTTTGAACAAGAAAAACAATTTTGATTTTGATTACAGTTACAACTGTGTTTCAAAGACCTCAGTTTGATGAATACATTATTTAGAGATTCTAAAAGTTTTTCATGGATTTTTCATTGAATTGGCAGAAAGTCTTATTTTAATTGGTCTGTTTACAAATTGTGGCCACCCTTTTCAAGAAGCCTTCTGTTGGTTCCTTTAGGCAGCTATCTCTACGGTGAACAATCACAGACAGCTTCTTAGAACTCAAGGGCTGGAAGCTGCCCTATGGATCATTGAGTCCAGTCCTTGTCAAACAGGCACAGTGGGGAATCAAACTCCCAACTTCTGGCTCTGCAGCCAGAGACTTGGACCACTGAGCTATTCAGCTGTTCTATGCCATCTTAGAACTGCAGAGCTGGAAGGAAGAGATAAAGAGCACTCTTGCGCTTAAGAGAGCCTTTCTGAGCCAGGTGTCCTCCAGGCATGTTGCCCTACAACTCATTAATCACAGCCAGCATGGGGAACGATCACGCTGGTGGGGGATAACTGTACTTTTAGTCCAGCATTTTGGGTACCAGTTTGAACAAGTACGTCTTAATATAATCTGAATCAGGACGATTTTAATTCACAGTACCTGTATAAGCGGGCCTGAAGAATTCGGCCATGAATGATGTAACTTGATGGAACAATCCTTAATATCTGCTGAACATTGGGAATATGTCTCTTTCTATTCAGTTCTCTACAAGATGGGCTTACCTGAAGATGGGTCTTGCATGACTCATCATCCACAACTGAATGAATGCTTTCTTGTTTTAACCCTTAGGTTTTTCTAAATTGGTGCAAAACATATAAAATCTATGCTTCCCCCCCAATTGTAAACAAACCACACAGACAGACAGACAGACAGACAGACAGACAGACAGACAGACAGACAGACATTTTCCAGATAAATGTCCTCTGTAATAATTCAACATTAGGAAATACAAACTCTTTGCTTCTATGTCAAAATGGTCTGTGCAGCAAGGCATACTAGATTTGCCAATCCACTTGTGTCATAATGTGTGCAAAAATGGTCATTGCAAATAGGAGTGCTCTCATCAAGAGCAACAGAATGTATTTTCTCACATCTCAGGTGAGGGGGGGGGTATCCTGGGCTTCCTTATTCTGTGCTACTGGGAGAGAAGCAAAGATTTCCATCTCTACTCAGAAATATACCCAATTGTGTTTTAGGGGGCTTACCTCAACGGAAACAGGTACAACATTAATTGCTTAAGCCTCTGATACAGTGAAATAGTACTCTGTTGACTGCTTGGAAAGGGTGCCTCTCACCATGTATAAGGTGTTCTGACTTTTTAGTTACAGTAGAGTATTCCTAGACAACCATGGCAAAATGTCTCATCTTCTAATTAGGAGTCCATGTTCTGCACAGGCCTAAGACAAAACAGGTCTCATTTTCCAGATTATCTTATGTATAAATGTTGGACTAACATGCAAGGTTAATGTGAGTTAATAAAACCGTACTTAAATTCCTTCCCTAACATGACCTGATTAAAAAAATGTGTTGACTGCATTACTATCAATATAAAGGGGAACAGACATATGTGTGTGTTTGTGGATTTATTGATACATTTTCGGATGGCAGAAGAAAATGCCTGAGCAGCTTGCACCCACTTCCCTGTCCCCCCACCCCGCCCCGTAAGTGGCTCCTCCAGTAAGTTCCTCCTTGAAATGGCTTTGATCTGCATAAAAATAAGCACACATTGAAATGCTTTCCTTACTAAATAGAACCTCCTATCAGTGAAGGGTTCCAACCTTGTGTGATTTTGGCAGTCAGCCAAAATAATCTTAAAAGAAGGCATTGCAGTCCCCTTGCCCAGTATAGAATTCCCTGCTATTGCCAAGCCATACTTCTGAGCGACAAACACGCTTTCGAACTAACCATTGGAGCCGAAGCATACAGTGCCACTGGAAGAGTCACTTTCTGTAATCAGGACAAAGGAATTGACAGATTGACATAAAATAAACTTATGGTGATTTATACCTTGAGCAAAATAGTAAAAATGTAAGGAGAAACGTCACCCTTTGTACTACAGTGGAAAGGATGGTAGTCAAGAGAGACGTGTTTCTCTCCTCTGCCATCGGTCCAGTTGCTAACTGTCATTGACTATCTTTTTGAAAACCTGACTTGAACTGACCAGCCCTTCCAAAAATGAATAATAATAATAATAATAATAATAATAATAATAATAATAATAATAATAATAATAATAATAATAATAATAATAATAATAATAATAATTTCCATCAGATTTCTGCCTTCTGACAGCCCTTCCAACAGAGGAATGGCTACTACGAACCAAGGCATGTGGCTGCCCTTCTCTGTTGCTGCCTGGCAGACAGGGAGAAAATGTCTGTCAGAGGGCACTAAGGTATTACTGTCCCATTGTCCAGTGCTTTGATTTATTTAGTTCTATGTCATTCGTCAACTGGCATTGGTTAATAAATTAACTGGCAAATAGATATAGCTTAATTCTTTCTGTGGTACCAAAATGTT
Organism: Phrynocephalus forsythii; assembly: GCA_029282475.1. Lineage (NCBI taxonomy): Eukaryota > Metazoa > Chordata > Lepidosauria > Squamata > Agamidae > Phrynocephalus > Phrynocephalus forsythii. Next base: position 79,113,765 of record JAPFRF010000003.1, read on the forward strand.
ACTGATAGTAATGATTCCTTACAATATTTTTGCTTCACCTTGCCTAACCAGTGCAATATTATGAAGCACAATGTTGCATATGTGAGTTAGGAAGGGGGGAAGGCTTAGCATTTGATCCTTAACAGTGCTTGCTTAATGGACTGTAGCACTAAATTATGTGTGATGTGATGATGAATGCTATTTGTAAATACATTTGATTGGTATTAATCTGAATAATACATCCTAGTCTTGGATGGATTGGGGCAATATCCCCCAGTTAGGAAAATAAGAGCTACCAAAGATGAACCTCTAAAATGTTAAGAAAGTGGCAGATAGTTCCTCAAGAGCTTTCCAATTGATCCCAGCCATTTGGGGGGTCACAGCGAAATGGATCTTCTTAAGGCCTTCTACTCAGAGAAAGGCTTTGAAATCTTATCAGGAGGCCAAGGAGGTGGCTCCAGGAATGAGAATCTGAGATAGGAAACTGGTTTGTTTGTTTTTTTGCACTTTTGAGCATCTGAATCCCACAACTAGCATGGGATTGGTCTTTTTGCAAGACAGAATTTGCTTTGACACACACACCCATTCACAGCATGCCATGTTTTAATGTTAGAACCACAAAGATGGAAGAGACCTGTGGATCATCAGGGAGGCACAGGGGGGAATTGAACTCCCAGCTCCAGAGACCTAAACCACCAAGCTAGACATTTGTTGGACCAGAACTTGGAAAAGTTGCTCCTTCTGACTTCAACTAGTAGAGCAACTGTCCTTGCGGGTGAGGGTGGAGTAGACCAGGTACTCTTTTTCATCAAAGTAATGTAACTTTTACAAGCTGTTATAGGAAAAATGAAGTCTAAAACATCTATGCCAAGATAAACGTTTGCCTGCAAGGTTCTGCACTCTTCTTTCCTCCAAGAATCTTAAAACAGTTTTATCGAATGTTCATTGAAAATCTGAATCCATCAAGCAAGCATCTCATTCATTTTACCAACAGACAGGAAAATGAAGCAAATACAGTACAGTGGTACCTTGTATAAAGGAATTAATTTGTTCCAAATGAAATTATATTAAGCAATTTTTCCTTTATACAAATTTCCCATAGGAATGCATTGAAAACAGAGTAATCCCTAATTGCAATTATTTTTATGTCATATGGATTCGCCCCATAGTCAATTCTGTTAAGCAAATGTCCCCTATCTCCAGAATTTTTATGTTGTACAGATTTTATGTTATACAAACCATTTGTTATACGAGGGTCCACTGTATAAAGCTATAATGGTTGTACCATAGCCTATCAACAGAATTTCAGTAACACAGCCCATTTATTCTATTGGAGCTAAATACCTGATCCTGGCTTGGCTCACTGGAGTCCTTTCATCCTCTGTAATTGTAAAGACAAATAGAAAGCTGTAAATACACAGAGTGATTATATGGTTAAGACAAGTGGCGTGAACAATAGTTTGCACTCCAGGAAGATCACCAGAGGGTCTCAATCAGTCCTCCGTTCACCTAATGATGTAAGTCACTGCACTGCAGTCAGGCTGATTAACAGTTAGGTGATATGCAGCTCAAGGTGTGTGTGTGCCTAGGGCCATTGCTCGTTAGGGAAAGGAAGGGAAGTCAGCTAATGACAGTCTCAACAGGACAGAACCTCAGGAAAGAGACTACGCTTTGAACTGCATAGCCTTGTCGGCAATTCTAAGTCCCCCTTCCTGCAAATTTCATTAAGTTCTCATAGGTTCTTGTTTCAGAAAGTAACTTGGCCAAATTTATATTTCCCACTACATTTTTAAAGCATTTAATATGTGGTTTTGCAGACTTCTGAGGGTGTCTCCTGTCAGTGCTGTGCATATGCATGCAAAAATTAGCATAAAAATTAACATAACCTGAGGGAAAGTGTATACTGCCCCCAACTGGCATCCCGTACAAGAAAGATGCAGAAATGGGAACTTTTGGGCATTGGGGGACGAAAACTATAATTTCCAGAATATTCCAAATTGAGGGATGTAGTCAACTCAAAAAACTTAAATTTTGCCATCTATGAGGATACACTGACAGTGTTCTTGAGCATTTGAAATGTGTGTGAAGTTTATAAATACAAATACAATCATGGTAAACAAACATGGTGGCAGGCTAGTATAGGACGCTAGGTGTCCTAACAAAACCTTGTCTCCCCAGCTATTATTGGATTAAATAGAGGTTCATGGGATAGTTGTTAAATTGTAGTAATGCAGCCAAAACTCTGCCCACAGCTCAGGTTTAGTCCTAGGTAGCCAGCTTGAGGTTGACTCAGCCTCCCATTTGTTCGAGGTCGGTAAATTGAATGGGGGGGGGGAGACACAATGTGTAGCCTGCATAATTTAATTAACTGTCCAGCAAGTGCTTTAAATGCTATGGGGCAGTATGTTAGCAGCACAATTTGCTTTACTTTGCTTTAAATATCACAGAAGCCTTCACCACTAGTTGTGCCAGGATTTCAGGGAGTTGTTATCCAACAACACCTGCGGACCCAAGGTTAGGAATGGCTGCCTTAATGGAAAGAACATGGTGGTGCCCACACCCAATCTATGTACAAACACAGACTGTACTGACAACTGAATTTTTCTTTCCTTCTGGCCACTAGAATTGGGGGTCTCTATTCCCCGTTCCTGTGTAGCCAAACTCTCTGAAAGGTGCATGCACTAAGATGCTGCTCATGCTTGATCAACCAAGATAAAAAGGCACACCAGGGATCTGCTGACAGAGTAAAATGCTTCTGGGGTGTCCCTGTTTAATATTGGATATTTTGGGGGAAGTGTGTTTAGATGTGTGTGACCCAATTGTACGGGAATATATATGATGTTGGTGATGCCACCTTTGCTCCCCAGTGCTACTGCTTATGCCACAAACCTTTATTTACTTATATTCATTTATTATTATTATTATTATTATTATTATTATTATTATTATTATTATTATTATTATTATTATTATTATTATTATTTGCCACTGAGTCAACTCATCTTTGCATCACATTGATGCATTTTCACATAATTCCTGGGTACGCTGCTCAACTAAATGTGTGAACTCTTGACATGGGATATCAATCACATGGGATGGGATCTCACAACAGACCATGACAGGACAAGTTTGAATTAAAAGAAAGCCATTTTGCCTGTGTGAACACAACCTAGGTTTTGATCATATCCACACACAACCTATCTGTGGATAATTTCTGAGCTACTGGAGAGCTGTAGGTATAAGGAAAGCAATGTGAAAGAAGATTTTTCATTTTTTGAATTATTGTGATCATATTTGAAAGAACCTCCGAAATCAGAATAATTTGATTAGACAAATAAGAGGAACGTGGAAATTTGTTTGTTTGTTTGTTTATATTTGCATTTCTAGAGCACTCCGATTTCCCCCAAGGGACTCTGGTTGGTTTACAACAAAAGCCAAATAATAGTCAATAATTAAAATAGTCAATAATTAAAATCACAACAAACCAAAGAAGGGCAAATAAACCAAGAAGATCAAACAAACAGATCTCTCCATATACAGGACAAACAATCACACAAAATAGCGGCAAGAGGCAAAAAGCTAATGGTGGCAGAAAAATAGAACAAACAATACATTACAGATTACAGATCGCTGCAAGCTTCCTTAAAAAGCTTTTAAATTCCAAATTTGATTGCAATTTTCTTGTTCAGATTATTTTCCTTTAGCCCATGTATGTAAAATTGCTTCACTCATTTCTGTGGCCAACCCATATCTTATTTTACACCCCAAAGGCTAGTTGTGTGGCCCGCAAAGGCCTTGTTGGTAGTGTGAGTGGCACCAGGTACATTCAGCAGTCTGCGATGACCACTGATGATGGTTTTGGTGGTGGCGGCGGTGGGGGTGGGGGTGAATATAAAACAGTGCTATCCTACATAGGACAGATGATGACGATTTTTCATCTGTTGTGTTTCCTGCTGACTAATTAAAGGGGGGGAGGATGTTGGTATGATGACAAATGTGAACTTTAAAGTACTGTTAGTGCTTTCATATGTTTGATTATGGTTGACTTGGTGCCTGCTTCTGGACTTGATGGTTGTTGGTTGTCTTGTCCCTTTCTCTCTCTCTCTCTTTCTCTTTCTTTTTTGTAGAATAGTTTTGAGGGTTCTATAAGGCTTCATTGCATCTGGCAACAGAAACACAAATGAAAGGAAAGTACCCAAAGAACATTGTTTGTTTGTTTGTTTGTTAGTTTTTGCATTTTAACTTAGGAAAAAAGAAAAGAAGGGAGGCATAATAATGCTGTCCAGCCTATTCATTCTCCTTAGATGGCTGTTGATCCTGAAAGAGGCCTGGAAACAGAAGACTAGGATCCAGGTCTTCTGGGACATCACCTCTCATTGTTGGAATGGCCTCTTGCCCGTGATTGGTCTGGCCCCTTCACTGGAAATCTTCAAACAATTGCCAAAGACCTGGCTTTTTGTAGACAGGCTTTTCCAGCACTAACATCTTGACAGGGCAGTGGCAGTTTTAGCATTTAGTTTTATCAAGGCATCCTGCCTTCTAAACTGATGTGTTCATATTGTTGCTGTTAAGAGATGGCTATATTTTGTATTTTGAATACTATTCATCTTCTTTTGATTAGTAGGTTGTAAACTGGATTTTATTTTATTTTGCTTAAATTAATTGTTTGTCCTTGTTATACTTGTTTGTTGTTTATTGTCTGTTGTTGTAAACCACCCATAGTGGCCTTGTAGCCAGATGGGTGGTAAATAAATGAATAAATAATTTTTTTCTGGTGTGTGTGTGTGTGTGTGTGTGTGTGTGTGTGTGTGTGTGTGTTACTCTGTATGAAGTGGTTTAGAATACCATCACTAGATACTTCCAATTCTTGTTTTAGAGACCCTTTCCTTACATACAGTATAGCTCTTTGTTAGTAGTTGTCCAGTTGGCTCATCTTTCTATACATCAGATACCATTATTTTACAACTTATCACAGTTTAGCCATTCTTACTTTCACTTATTGGTTTCTCCAGCAAGATCTGGACTTGTAGTCCATGCGCTAGAACACTGTGGCTGATTTAGCACCTAAGTGTTGAGTACTGGTGCCTTGAAAATCTCCCAGTGATTTCCTTACCTTTGACTCAAGGCCTAGAATGTAGCTTGCCTCCTAACCTGCCTCTCTTGGACTTTGATTGATCTAAAATGCATCTTGCTGTTTCTGACCTTTTTGTTGATTATGCAACTCTACTAATCCCCACTAGACCTCAAATAGTGATTTTGTCCCCCCGCATTAGTAAATTAGCATTCACTAAAGTTTCTAGGGACTCTTGAGGCACCTAATCTTGATCATATATCCAAGATTGCCTCATTTAAAGATTATGGTATTTAGTGGTAAACCATCATTTCCCTTATCACTGTGTTACACCTTTATTTATCTCAAAACCACCTTATTATTCATGCCGGATTTTAAAACCCATTGTGCTGATATAACAACAGTCGATCAGTAATTAAAAAGGGCAAAACGGCCTGATCTCTTAGTCATGCTGAGTCTATAATTCAGCAAAACATTTTGTTGGTGAGCCAAACAATGCATGCTTATAGCGCAGACGGGCAACCTTCAGCCTTCCAGCTACTAATGAACTACTGCTTCCATTCCTACCACACCATTGGCCAGGAAGGAAGAGCATGATGGGAAATGGATGCACTGCCATCCAGGGAGTTGTACAGCTTCGCAAGCCTAGTTTATAGACAAATAAAGTGCAGCACAGTGATAGAGTTAGGTTGTTCTAGATGTTGCTCTTCATGGTAAGAACACTAGGGGTTTTCAAGAAGTAGCTCTGGGCTATGTATATCTCAGCAGGGAGGATTGCAGGTGCCCCCACCCCCAGCATCACTGTCCCTCCAACCCAACACCCAGCATCCAAATGTTTTAACTTGGAAAGGGGGGCATGTTAACAAAATTATCTTATGCCCCAGATGTCATAAGGGCACCTTTCCCATGTTTTGACAATCCAGTTGGTGGGGCCATCTCCTCCCCCATATATTGTTTTCCTTTTTATTTTATTTATACACGTATCTATTTTTCAAAAATAGACATGATTTTTTTCTGCTAAAAAGCAAACAAACCATCTTTTTCATGGGCTGGGGGCAGGGGGTCAGAGCCCAAGAATATGTTTACTATCACAGGAGCAAGAGGAGTCTCTTAATCTCAAAAACAGCCGCTGTGTGCCAGTATTACCCATCCTGAGGGGTTACAAAGTGTCTTCTGGAAGGGGGAATCACAGGTCACCTTATATTTATTGTAGCCCTTGTGAAATAATTTCTTCCTTGACCTTCCAGAGTGGGTTTTAAAGTCAGTGTGTGTCTATGTATGAGAAACAGGCCCGTAAGGGGCAGAAAGGAGACTCTTACATTTTGAAAAGGGATGACTTTACCTCATTTAAAAAAATGCCTTTTTATGAAAATATGGCAGGAGGGTGGGATCATAGAATTTAAACATAAAGCATGCTAGTTAGTTAGTTATCTTTATTTATTGTCAAAGACCAAACTATAAAGCATGCAAAAAAGCATGCATTTTTGTTTACACTGACTGCTTTTTCTTCTAATATACAAATGTTTGCCTGTAACTAAAACTAATATAAGCAATGTATCCTCTAAGCTGTGCATGTGTGCACATGTGTCTCTAGCTCTACTGGGGTATGCGCTGGCAGCCCACAGCTCGTTTGTTTATTTGTTTGGATGAACCCGCCTCCCCGAGGGATCAAAAATTAGACCGAACACTGCATATACACAACCTACTAAGGAAGGAATCCATCATGCCAACCCAGACTGCTGGCCTCTCTAACCCAGTACTGCCTGTGCTGGATGTCATCCTTTCAGAGAGGGCCTGTGTGTGGAGATTCTCATTCATCCAGGTGAGATTATCTGGGAGCTGAGTCATGGCAATTGGACTTCTTTTTTGTGGGATCAAAATGTTTCCCTTCTCACCCAAGAAGCTAATCGTATGGGTAGCAAAACATTTTGATCCCACAAGAGATGTCCAGTTGCCATGACATGCTCCAGAACGAGTTGTCAAGACATGAATGCCAGTTACTGAGGAAATAAGTATTCTAAGGAAGTTGAAGCTATGCTCTATATCCCTCATTCCTGCTGCGCAGCTAAAGGAATGTAACCAGAATTTCAAAACTCTGCAACAGTAGACCCCTCATCCACAAAGCATTTTCTTTTGTAGTGCTTATGATATTGCATGCTTCACACACAGACACAGAGACACACACGGGGGTGGGGGTGGGGAGGGAGATATCAGAGAATACATTTGCAAATTTAATAGTTAGTGCCACTCTTTTGTAATTAAATTTTAAGCGTTCCCAGTGAAGAAACCCTTCCCCTTTCAGTAATATATTTTAAAATATATTTGAGAAAAAAACATCCCAATGTCAAGTCTCTCTGTGTGTGCTTATGCACACCCAGTGGATTCATACAGAAGATCCTGGGAGTCAAAGAAGGAGGACGGGATTAAATTCACAATGTTAAAGCAAGATCCAATTCCAACAGATTCTAATTATGACCAGGATGCTGATTTGCAGCTCTGATTTCATTTCAACAAGCAATTAGTTCTGCAAAGAGAGTAAGGGACACAGTGTCAATCCCCAGGGCAGACAGAGGTCATACTGGCGAGATACCAAATATTAAGTAACTTGGCAGAAATGCCCATGTCTCTCTACAGAGAACATCCCAACTTTACACCTTGAAATCAGGATGAGCTAAGCAGTTTTTGAGTTACGCTTCACACTTCCTGATCCCCCTCACCCACCCCACCACCTTAAACTGAGATACTCAGAAATGCACAGCAGATTCAGCTGGTTTAACAAAATTTGCCAACAAGTGTGGAGCTGAGCAGTCCCCTAAAGGGAAAACAGGTCCATCAGCTTCTCCCTGAGTTACTGCTGTGACTATCTACAGGAAATCTGTTTGCTCGTTAATTTGTCAGCATTGTTCTCGGACAAAAAAGCATCTTTTTATTGGCAGGTGCGGACAATGCTTGCAAAAGCTAGAAAACGCGCACAAAAAGACTCCATAAAAAAGAAAGATTGTCTTGCTGAGATGGCTGTTCTCTGTGATTTTCTGTAATAGACTTCAGTTTGCCATGAAATTAAATTTATAGTATACCTGCTAGACATGAAGGGCCTGATTTATCCTCTGTATAATTCCATTGAACTCACTGGACTTACACCAGAATTTGGAAAAGAGACTCCAGCTAAGCTTTACTACTCTGTGATTTGAGATTAAAACCAGCATTTTCATGGGTGGTTATTACAAGGCACAGAAACCAGTGTGGGCGTGCATGAGTGATGAGTGTGCATGAGTGATGGGGTACCTTTCATAAAAGTAGACAGAATGCTTATATGGCCCAGCTGAGGTAAACATTTTTGGGGGGGCACCAAACAATTATTTCTCCTTGCTTCAGCAGCATGCAGTATCAGACCCATTACCTCTGAGGCTGCTTTTACAGGACCGCTGGCAACTTAAATGCAGATTCACACCCAGTGTGGTTTTGGTTCTGCTTCCTGTGTTCCCACTTCCTGCACTCTATTGCTTCTGTCTGTGGTGAGGGGAGAGAGAAAAAAAATGCAGGTTCACCTCCGCCTGCCATTGGCAGTAGCTAATTGTTCCAGCCCGTTAGGATTCCTATCTGTTAAAAGGGGGGGAACCCAACAAAAACAAACGAAAAGTGGAGGAGGGCCAGGCATGCAATGTTTAAAACAGCAACAAAGAACAGCAACAAGAATTTTACCTCCTCCAGACCAAGTACTTGTAAAATGTGCTGGGGCACACTTAAGTGGGCATGGTTGTACTTTATTTTTTAAGGTCCACTGCTGGTGGGAAAACAATCTTATGCTCCACATCTGCGAGCATTTTTCAGTGGATTTTAGGGGTCATGTGAAAGCAGCCTCTGTCTACTTCTGTGTGCCACATGTTTTGTAGTCCTGAATGCAGCTTGATTATTTTTAAAGGTATGTTTCAGAAGAAAGTGGGGCATTTCATTTTAATAACTATTCATAAGCACATGAACAAAAATGCTAGCAACCCTGGAATGTAGTGCAAGCAGGCACTGTGCTCCATTGTATCATTCTCTTCTTTGAAATGGGTTCGGGGAGATTCCCTTCTAGGGAGGATGCTGCCCACCTATTCAGCATCTTCCCCATGTCGAATCTACTAGGCCAGGACAGCCTACCATTGTCCTCTTAGCTTTGTTAAATCCTAATACCTTACTGATGGCATTTAATTCATCTGAGGGCTGTCAAGTGCCTTAAGGGCAGCTTTCTTAGGGCACACCTCAATCCCCATACCTCTTGCACTACCCACCAGCATTGTGACCAGTGATGTAACTAAACACACTGCTCCACACTGAAGGGAGAATGGGATGGGTGAAAACTCACCGCCACTCCATGCCAATTTGAGTGACGACCAAAAATTCCTATCCGGCCCCAAAGTGACCAGATAATCTCATTCTCTCTTTAGAGAGCTGAGCTCACAATCAAGAAGAAAGAAGAACAATGGGGGACCTGGGCTAAAATAGTCTCCCAGCTCCTCCCTCCAGATCATGTTTTTGGCCTGAACTCTATGGTGCCAAGGATCCACCTGACTGGGTAAAGAGGCCCTGCCCACGAACCTTGTCTGAGTTGGGGCAGCCATTTCTGAAAAATGCTGAACACTGCCTTTCTGTGAAGGATCTGTAAGTTCCTTGCAATGCAACATGTTAAGCAGCTAATTTGTCATATGCTAGGTAGATACACCTGTTATGCATTTGTGGTACAGATATACACATCAAGTCCACAACTTGCTTTATCTTCCAATCACCCCATGTGGAGAAAAAAAAAAAAGCATCATACATCACTTATATTTCACTCCTGAGTTCACCTCCAGTTGAGCTCTTCTGCATTCTGAACCTACTGGCTTACTAGTGTTTTGTTCTCTTTGGGACTGCATGTGCGGGAATGTGTACCAATCCTCAACCATAGATTTCTCGTATCATGTCATATCGAAACCTTTTATTGGCATTAGACAAACAAACATTAATATAAATAAACAGTCAATACATATGATTAAAAGATATATATGTGCCCAATTAAATTAAAGCTAAAACTGCAGGTGGTATAATAAGAGGTGATATTACAAATCACAAAATGGCAAAACAAGCAGCTTTACGTGGTATTTGATCATTCTCCATAGAGTCTAACCACCTAAGGGTAAATACCCTCTTCCTTAGGGTGCACAACAAAGAACCAAGTTGGTAACTGTGACCTGTGCCTCTGTATCAATAAATTAATGTATACAGCAATTTGTCTGGTATAAACTTTGTTCTTGCCTAGAAATAAGTAATGCAAGGTCACCTCTTCTGATCGGTCTGAGAATCTTACATGTAATGGCTCCAAATGAGAGACACGGCAAACCCTGTAGAGAGTACAGTGGAGCAACATATGTGACAAGGATTCTAAGACCCCAGAATTACAAGGACAGACCTGTGCTTCTGATGGTTGGAAGCTATATCTGCCATACAGAATGTTCGATGGGAGTACGTTACATCTTGCTAAGGTAAAAGCACGCCGTTCTTGGGGATTTTCTAGAAAATGCAGGAAGATGGCTGACTTAGTGTACAACAGAAATTGTAAATTCAGAGGTGAGCAACCTTTGCGGGCTGCTGCTAAAAGATATTGCAAGATCAAGTAATTGGCGTTTTAACAGGTTATATGCCTGTTTATGTGGTAGGGCCCCCCAGGTGATCGGGTGAAATACCCATAGTTTGGATCTTTTGAAGGAACAATTTTAGGCCAGGAGAAAGAAAGGAGTCAGAGGGGATACCGTAGATTTCTCCTGAAATGTAGGCATTATAATGCATGCTTAGTGTCTTAGCCTGTGAACACCCAGGGGAATAGGCCACAATCAGGATCACTTGTGGAGCTGTCTGGTGAGATCTTTTCTGACAATGCATGGTGAATGGTGCTCTAGTCTGGCCCCAGTCCATCCCCAAGCTGGATCTTTTTGGTCCAGCAGTAGGACTTCTGCATTTGTGGAACGAGCTGAAGCAATTTCTCAGAAAATGGTAGGGTCACTTTAAGGGACATTGTTCCCATTAAAGCAGTTCTTTGTGGTGCTTCCCATGTGTGCCTTTGTGGCCATCTATCATACCCTTACCCGTCTTTTAAAAGGTGGTATATGGGATAAATATTACAAATATACCATCCGGTGTTATACTTTATCAATGAAAAATTCCAATTTGTCCTACTCAGTAGTAACCACGATTACCACACAACATTACCAAGCAGAATGATTTTCTGGGTTAGTCAAGTTGCCAGCATGGCATCATCTCATTCTCCTTGGTCTCATGGCCAAAGCCTGAGAGCTTGAGAATAGACTCCAAAATCTGAATCTAAGGGCCAGCCCTTGAGACCTAGAAACCCTCAAATCAGGTCTTGAACATTCATTTCATAAGTTAGAGTTGCTAGATCAACAGCATCCACTTTTCTGAGATTTTCAGAGGCAAAGTCTGAGACAGAGATACAGAGGTAGAGCAGGCAAGGGTTAGAACTTAGAAGCAAAAAGGTTTGGGTTTTTTTCCTGAGCATAGAATGGCTTCTCCAAGGATTTGTGTAACTAGAAGGCACATGGATTCCAATGATGTTCCCCACCCTCTGTCTACCTCAAAAGGTCCAATGTGCACAACAGCACCCCAAGGAATGAAGTGAAATGACTAGGGAGAGATCTAGTGAGTGACTCTACTTAGGATCATTGTGACATTTGGAGCAGTACATCCATTCACACACATACATCTTTGCATTGATCCAGGGAGCAACACTTCAGTTCATACATCAAATCCAGACTGTTTTTCCTATGCTCTTCCAGTTTGGGAAACAAATCTCAAAGCAAGCAACACTGCAGCTTTACTTTTAAGTGTACTATGATTCTGTCTTCTCCAATTGCAGCTGGCATCAGAGTTTTTGTGTGTGTTACGTTCATGAAACCTATGCCCAAGAAAAAGCCAGGACTGAACAAAGCTGAGAGGTGTTTTGGAAAGGCAGAGGACAGAAGGAAAGGGGGAACAGTGGTGTGTGTGTGTGTGTGTGTGTGTGTGTGTGTGTGTGTGTGTGTGTGTGTGTGTGTGTGTGTGTGTGTGTGTGTGTGTGTGTGTGTGTGTGTGTGTGTGTGGAGGAGAACCCAAACTGATAGAAAAGAGCTCCTGAAAAGGAAGCGAAACAGCAAGGTCAGTTTGGATTCTCTTCCACCCCACCCCTCAGGAAAGACTTACTTCTGTGTAAATGACTGCCCCGCTTAATTTTTAGTATCATGATTGGGGGGCGGGGGTGATAGCATTGTATACATGGAAAAATAAAATAATTCCTGGGAGGTCTGCACCCAAGGCATGTTCTGTTCATAAGCTGTAGTACTGGTGCTCCACAACATCCCTTGTTCAAAACAGTATGATGAACCCAAGAAAAATAATTATAAGGAAACAGCATTTATGGAACAAATATGACACATAGCAAGTATTAACACTGGCAGAATAGCGGAATGTGACAGTTCGTCTACTGAAAATAAAAGCTGTGGGGGGAGAAGAACAAGGCAGCAGCTGTTGCGGGACCCACTGTACAAGTGCTTCTACGCCAATGCTCGAAGCCTCCGAGCAAAGATGGGAGAACTTGAACATCTGGCAGCTAGGGATAACATTGATATAATAGCCATAACAGAAACCTGGTGGAATGTGGAGAACCAGTGGGACACAGCAATCCCAGGCTATAAACTCTATAGAAGGGATAGAGAGGGGCGGGTTGGAGGAGGAGTGGCCATCTATGTCAAAGAAGGCATAAAATCCAGCAGAATGGAGATTGACAGAGGGTCTGACTCCGCCATAGAATCACTGTGGGTTAAACTACCAGGTCCAAAGAGTGATGTGATAGTTGGAGTATTCTATCGTCCACCAGATCAAAAACTTGAGGGGGACCTTGAAATGAGGAGAGAAATCATGGAGGTGGCTAAGAGGGATAGGATAGTAATCATGGGGGACTTTAATTATCCCCACATTGACTGGGCCAATGCGAGCTCCGGGCAAGAAAGAGAAACTGGGTTTCTCGACTTGCTGAATGACTGTGCCTTAGAGCAACTTGTCATGGAGCCCACCCGAGAACAGGCAACTCTAGATCTAATATTGTGTGATACTCAGGACCTCGTCAGGGGATGTGAATGTCACTGAGCCTCTGGGGAACAGTGACCATGCTGCAATTACCTTTGCCATGCATGTCGGAGGAAGAGTGTCAACCAAATCAGACATAAAAACCCTTGATTTTCGAAGGGCAAACTTCCCTCAGATGAGGAAACTAGTTAGAGAGAAACTGAAGGGGAGGGTTAGAAGAATCCAATCTCTTCAGAGTGCATGGAGCCTGTTTAAAACAACAATAATAGAGGCCCAGCACAAGTGCATACCACAAAGAAAGAAGAGCTCATTTAAGTCCAAGAGGACACCGGCATGGTTAACGAGTGGAGTTAGAGAGGCTCTAAAGCACAAGGAGAGGTCCTTCTGTAAATGGAAATCCTCCCAAATGAGGAAAATAAAAAGGAACACAAACTCTGGCAAAAGAAATGTAAAAAGATGATAAGGGAGGCAAAGAAAGACTTTGAGGAACACATGGCTAGCAATATAAAGGGTAATAATAAAAGCTTCTTTAAATATGTTAGAAGTAGAAAACCTGCCAGAGAACCAATTGGGCCTCTGGATGGTGAGAGAGGAAAAGGGGAGGTTAAGGAGGACTTGGACATTGCAGAGAAATTGAACGAGTTCTTTGCGTCTGTCTTCACGACAGAGGACCTTGAGCGGATTCCGCTGCCTGAGTCGCCCCTCTTGACTAAAGAATTAAATCAAATACAGGTTAAAAGAGAGGAGGTTTTAGGACTAATTGATAAATTGAGGATTAACAAGTCACCGGGCCCAGATGGCATCCACCCAAGGGTTATTAGGGAACTGAGAAATGAAATTGCAGATCTCTTAACGGTTATATGCAACTTGTCTCTTAAAACGGCCACAGTGCCGGAGGACTGGAGGATAGCGGATGTCACACCAATTTTTAAAAAGGAAGGAGGGGGACCCAGGAAACTACAGGCCGGTTAGCCTTACATCTGTCCCAGGGAAGATGGTGGAAGGCCTCATCCAAGAGAAAATCTTAAAACACATAAAAGAACAAACCTTGCTGAGAGAAAATCAGCATGGCTTCTGTAAGGGTAAATCTTGTCTTACAAACCTTTTAGAATTTTTTGAAAAGGTCAACAGGCACGTGGATTTGGGTGAACCGGTGGATATAGTCTATCTGGATTTTCAAAAGGCTTTTGACACAGTCCCTCACCAAAGGCTGCTGAGAAAATTGCATAGTCAGGGGAGAAGAGGGCAGGTCCTCTTATGGATTGAGAACTGGTTGAGATCCCGAAACAAAGAGTAGGTGTCAATGGGAAATTTTCACAATGGAGAGAAGTGAAAAGCGGTGTGCCCCAGGGCTCGGTCCTGGGACCGGTGCTTTTCAATCTGTTCATAAATGACCTGGAGACAGGGATAAACAGTGTGGTGGCCAAGTTTGCAGATGACACAAAACTTTTCCATGTGGTAAAAACCAGAGAAGATTGTGAAGAGCTCCAGAAGGATCTCTCCAAACTGGGGGAGTGGGCTGAGAAATGGCAAATGCGTTTTAATGTAACCAAATGTAAAGTAATGCATATTGGGGCAAAAAATCCAAACTTCATCTATCAACTCATGGGCTCTGAGTTATCCGTGACGGATCAGGAAAGAGATCTTGGTGTGTTGGTGGACAGCTCCATGAAGGTGTCTCCCCAGTGTGTGGCAGCAGTGAAGAAGGCCAATTCCATGCTAGGGATTATCAAAAAGGGGATGGAAAATAAAACAGCCAACATTATAATGCCGTTATACAAAACAATAGTAAGGCCCCACCTGGAGTATTGTGTACAATTCTGGTCACCGCATCTCAAGAAAGACATAGTGGAACTGGAAAAGGTGCAGAAGAGAGCGACTAAAATGATTACTGGGCTGGGGCACCTCCCTTATGAAGAAAGGCTAAAACAATTGGGCCTCTTCAGTCTGGAAAAAGGCGCTTGAGGGGGATATGATTGAGACATACAAAATAATCCAGGGTATGAGTAAAGTGGATAGAGGGAAGCTCTTCTCCCTCTCTCAAAATACCAGAACTAGGGGACATACACTCAAATTGAGTGCTGGGAGAGTAAGAACTGACAAAAGAAAATATTTTTTCACCCAGCGCGTTGTAAGTCTATGGAACTCCCTGCCACAGGATGTGGTGATGGCATCTGGCCTGGATGCCTTCAAAAGGGGATTGGACAGATTCCTAGAGGAAAAGTCCATCACGGGTTACAAACCATGATGGAGATGTGTAATCTCTAGGCTTTAAACCAGGGTAGTTCAAGGGCCAGATGCAGGGGAGTGGTATCAGGAGACAGATATCTAGTCTCATGCGCTCCCAAACGCATCTGGTGGGGCCGCTGTGAGATACAGGAAGCTGGACTAGATGGGCCTTTGGCCTGATCCAGCATGGCTCTTCTTATGTTCTTATGTTCTTATGACACAATTTTTAAAAGGAATACAATCTCACCGTGTATAAATGAACGTGTGGTGTCACATGTTTGAAAAAGTGTGAGCAAAGAAGGTGTTGAGATGCATAAAAATATAAGATGCTTAAAAACAATAAACCTATAATTGGCTTTCAGTGAGGTAAGCAAGTAATATATATAGTACAATAAAATTTTCTTACAAAGGAAAACAGTACAAATGCATAAGCAATAGCCTACATATATGAAATAATTTAAATGGTCTGCATAGAATAAGAGTAGTCATAGCCCAAAATATATATGATCAAAGTAGTTGATGCCTGCATTATTAGTTAGCATGCCAGAATCTTATTTGCTACCACAATTAGAGATAGGTCTTTAATTGTGTAAATTCAAAAGGAAAAATCTGGAATAGTCCATTTTTTAGATATTCTGTTCTTTGGTCACTTTGCAAGAGAGAGAGAGAGAGAGAGAGAGAGAGAATAATTTAATTTGTTTAAACAAAAGAGGAGTAGATCAATTTTTGTGTTCCTTTCTTCGTAACCTTTCTTTCACTCCTTGTCTGTCAAACACCTGGATGTTTTTCATACTGCAAGGGCTTGCAAGGGCTATTGCAATGTCCAGGAACAGATAAATGCAATTTTTTCAACCCCACAATGGGCCTGGATTGATTGAACCAATGAAGGAAGTACCTGGCTTCAGGTGCCCTCCATCTTGTACTTTGTTGCTGTTCCTACCTGGCTGCTGGCTAACTGAACTCGGAAGCAATAACATCAAGTAATAGGGGCAGAAGTCTTGTCATATTCTCATAGTTTGATCGAGAGGAGGGCTTTATTTCCTTGCTTACTTCTCCTGACTTTTTATAGACTGCTGCTCCCCATGGGCACATGTGGGGAGTTTTCCTATTACATTGATATAAAAATATTATTTGGCTAAGTTACTGTGCATTTGCTTTGTTATTTTTTTTTTAAAAAATGGGGGCTTGTTAAAATCATTTTCTTTCTCATGTATTGTTTCTTTTGTTTCTTGCTTCTGTGGGATACACTAATTCTCTGTACCATTCCTTGTCTCTGCTTTTTTGGAGTAGTTTCTAAGCATTCCTTAAGGCATTTGGACTATCGGTGTCATTCAATATGAACAATAAAACCCAAATAAAATGTCCCAAAAGAGGCTCTTCATTTTGTGTTAAGCAAAAATGGGAGGGGGAGACACCCTGGGAAGAACCCGAAATGAAACAAAGATGAAACTTTCCATTGCAAGCAGTTATATATGTTTTACCATTTAAGTATCTATTGTTTCATTTAACATTTTGTTTGGGCAACTGTATTTTTCCATATGTGCTAAAGCATATTCATTATATTCATTTCTGTGTCTTTGTGACACAAATTCATTCTCAGCCATGTTTGTTTCATATCACAGTGTCTGTTTCTGAGCAATTTGTCTTATTTGTGCTTTTATGGCGGACACATTGTCTGTCCACCCACATCCTTCCACATGTGTGTGTGTGTGTGTGTGTGTGTGTGTGTGTGTGTGTGTGTGTGTGTGTGAGAGAGAGAGAGAGAGAGAGAGAGAGAGAGAGATGACACTGCAGAAGCACAACGCACATGCAAAAACTTCCCTGTAGAACCAATGGAGATGTATGCCCAGAAATGTGTCTCCCCTTGTGGAGCTGCATAGAAGCATAGCTGTCTCCTTGGGTTCTCAGCTAGGTAGTGACCAAAGGCCTGCTTATACCACCTGTTTGCCAGCCTTCCATAGTTCCCAGAAGCAGTGGAGAGCCTGGCAAAACCTCCCACGTGTTATGTGGGTTTTGGGAAGCTGACCTAAGATGTGAGCCCAAGAATAATGATGCCAACTGCTTGCAGAGAGGTGCCTTTTGCTTCCACACAAGTCATAGAATATGTTTCTTTCTTCCTGGTTCTGTGTTGCCTCTCCATAGTATCTGGTGATTCAGGTTTTACCCAGATTCTGGGTTCATGTACCCAGATTCCCTTTGTGTTCCTTTTAGCTGGCCCAGAAATTACACCATCTCCCTCCTCGCACTGATTCAGTTATTGTGACATCACTAGAGCCTACAGCATCAGAAGGGTTTAACCTTGAAATGGAGTGCTGGCCACCTGACAGATCTATATCCTATATCTTTTTGACCCTGAGAAGTCAGAATTGACTTGATGGCACACATTTATTATTATACTATTTAACTCTAGTCAGATTGTTACAAAGTATTTGATATATACTGCTAGTGTAACTTGGATGCATTCCATTTATGGGGATAGACATTGGAACGGAAAGCAACTCAGTCCAGTGAATTACTGTGCAGTAGAGATGGGCACGACCAGGAAAAATTACGTTTCGAGTTGTTGTGTGTCGGAGCCGGCCCGTTTCGGCTCGTTTCCGTTTTTCATGAAATTTTCCAAAAATTTGTCATTTCGTTTGTCGGTTTTTTGTCTGTCGTTAGTACTGGTTTGGGGGGCTCCTGGAGGCACCTCTCTGGGGTGGGTGCCTCCTCTGGCCCGCCATGAAGGGAAAGCGGGCTCCTGGAGGCACCTCTCTGGGGTGGGTGCCTCCTCTGGCCCGCCATGAAGGGAAAGCGGGCTCCTGGAGGCACCTCTCTGGGGTGGATGCCTCCTCTGGCCCACTACAAAATGGCATGCATAGCCAATTGGATATGCATACCATTAAGTTGCAGTTGCAGTAGCAGGCAGAGGCACCTCTCTTTCGGGTGCCTCTGTGACTCACTGCCTGCGGTGCACTTGGGCTGGGGAACAAAGTGAGACAGGACCCCTATGGGCGCCCTGTGACTCACCAAGAAGGGAAGTGTACTTGCTGTAGTGCAATGCGAGTACACATCTGGCTTACTGGTTAGGGGTTAGCGCAAGGGCTAGGCTTAGGGTTACGGGTAAGGTTAGGGTGAGTTACTGGGATGCACCTCTGGGTGCCTCTCTGACCCACTAAGAAGGACAGTGTACTGGCATATGGGTTAGGGTTAGGGTTAGGGTTCGGGTTCGGGCTAGGGTTAGTGGCTTTTTATGCCCGACTGGCACATCCCAGAAGTCTCGGTCAAAACCTGGCCAAGTGGCCTTGCAATTGGTGGAATGGCTCAAAAAAATTGCATGGTCCACTCCCATGGCCAGCCCATCATTGCACAGGTGTAAAAAATAAAAATAAAAATAAAATAAAATAAAATAAAATCAATTGGAGACGTTTTGTTGCAAGAAATACCCACTGCTGCTACTGAAAAAATTCAGGCGGTTTTAAAATAGCTATTTTCGCATGCTTCTGTGGTGCTTTGTTGTGTTTTTGGACCACGCGATTTCAAAATAAATATTGCGGTCGCCCCATTTTGGATCCCCCGCCTGCACTGCATGGCATGGCGAGTTGGCAAGACGACGAGGATGCACAGCCCAGGAGAGGAGGGGGGAGGCCAGGGACACCCCCCCCAGAAACCACCCTTCTGGTAGGTGCCCTCACTCAGGCAGGCATATTTTCGCCTGCTTTTTTGGCCGGGAATCGGGTTTTATTAAAAAACTTTTTTTCTGTGCCGCGCCGCTTGGCGAATTGGCGACTCGACGAGGATGCGCACTTTGCGCAGCCCAGGAGAGGAGGGGGAGGCCGGGGACCCCCCCCCCAGAAACCACCCCTCTTAGGTGCCCTCACTCAGGCAGGCATATTTTCGCCTGCTTTTTTGGCCGGGAATCGTTTTTTTTTTTTTTAATTTTTAAAACTTTTTTTTCTGTGCCATGCCGCTTGGCGAGTTGGCGTGGCGACTCGACGAGGATGCGCACTTTGCGCAGCCCAGGAGAGGAGGGGGGAGGTCGGGGACACCCCCCCCGAAACCACCCCTCTGGGTCAGGCAGGCATATTTTCGCCTGCTTTTTTGGCTGGGAATCAGGGTTTTTTATTTTTAAAACTTTTTTCCTGTGCCGCTTGGCATCGCGTGATCGCTGCGATGCCAGGAACGACCACGACAAATCAGACCCAATTTTTTTTTAGTCGGTTTGAGTTCGAGTTCTGGCAGAGTAATTGTCGTTCTTCGTTCTGTTACGTAACGGAAACAAGAAACGGAAACGGAAACGAGAATTTTGCCAAGTCGTGCCCATGTCTACTGTGCAGTGCAGTGGGAACAGATTGCACTGACAAAATGAGGATATGCATTCTGGTGAATATTTGGGTGCACCCCAGATTATGCCTATGGTTCTGACTTATCAGGTATTCCTGTTTCCTAAGAAGAATAAGCAGTTTCATCAACATCTGACAGAGATAAACACAGCATTTTAACTGTCACCAAATCAGTTCTATAAAACTATAAAGAAACTCTTATGATAAAAAGGATGGGGAAATGTTTTCTTAAATAGAAAGCAACCAGTTCTTCATAGATTTCTTTCTTGTGGTAGATAATAGGCTATGTGTGATCCAATTCAGAAAATAATGTGTGTGTGTGTGTGTGTGTGTGTGTGTGTGTGTGTGTGTGTGTGTGTGTGTGTGTGTGTGTGTGTGTGAGAGAGAGAGAGAGAGAGAGAGAGAGAGAGAGAGAGACATGCATGCATGTGTATCTGCTCACACACACAAATATACATGCATATACAATCTTGCTACCTATAACAGATTTCTCCCCCCATCACACCCCACCCCTGCTGCCCGCCTTGTGCTCTGTTCTCTATGTGAATAGCAAGAATGGCAGCCATTTTCTCCCAGCTCAACATCAAACCCCCTTTCATCTGCTGTCTAAATGCAAACAAAGCAAACCTTCCACCAGGCCTTTCTTTCCAGATAAATTAAAACTCTCATGTCCTGGGGCCTAAATCAAGCCTACAGGCCTTCCCTAGATAAATCCTTTCTCAACCTGAAATCTTCCTGCTACACGTGCTCCTTGTAAGATAATTTCACAGGAGCTAATCAATAATGCAACAGTAAATTGCATTTAAATAAACATTAGCAGTCCTCTTAATGAATAAAATCTCATCTGCAATTTGTCAAAGTCAGAAGTGCCGGACTCTTTTGATATTCATTAGAGTATTGAAAATTAGAGCTTTGACAGGCGTTATGCACATTGCAGCTATGTTCTTTTCCCTCCCCCAAGAAACATGGCTGTGCTTTATTTTCTCAAGAAATACTGACTATAAACAGTGTAATACATTCAAAGAGTTTCTGTCATATTCTTTATACCAGCAGCTTTGTTTTAAAGTTATAGTCACACAATAGGCCTGTTTATAAGCCCCTTAGATATTCCTGAATTTTCAGCTATTGTGAGTAACATTTTGAGAAATTTCCTTTGACACATGGATGCATTTAATTGATTTGTTATGGGTTTTGAAATAAGACTAACCCCTGTTTCAAAAATCTTCCCTTGATCAACGTGGAATTGCATTAATCTTTTTTCCCCTTAAACAATGTAAAATATATATTGCTTTAGGTCCAGAGTTAGTAAATTCCTTTTTAAAAAGCTGAACATTAGAGATGGGCATGAATCAAAAAAATGACATTTCATTTGTCGTTTGTTGTTTGGGGGGGTCCGTTTCGGTTCATTTCCGTTTTTCATAAATTTTTGCAAAAAAATTGTTTTCGTTTTCGTTCATTTCGTTACTGTTTCGTTACCATTAATTTCAATTTTTGTGATTTTTTTAGCATTTAAAGCAGTTCACTGTATTGCAGTAACGGAAATGAAACGCACGACAAAATTTCCGGTGTTTCTGTTCGTTTTGTTTCATTTTGGAGACAAAATTCGTTTGTCGTTTCAATGCATAATGAAATGAAAAAACGAAAACAGAAATGAAAAATTGTTCGTTTCGTGCTCATCTCTACTGAACATATTTGAGGGATTCATTTTTCAAAAGTAATTCCAGATAGACCATGTAAATACATTGCAATCTGCAGGGAATGCTGTGAATTTGGATGTGAAATGGGTGCTAAGAGCCATTAAACTGTGACACAATCTCAAGGAAAGAGGTAGAAACCTCTTCTTGAAGCAAAATGGGGTAAAGGCCCAATGGCCTAACAGAGGAACCGCAACAGCACTGAAATTGATACAACCAAAAAGAAGAGGAGGAGGAGGGACTAACAAGAAATGTTCACCACCAGCTTTTAATTATGTGACACAAGCTACACAATACTCATTGCGCAAAACTACTGTCTGGAATCCTGTTGTGCAACTCCATGTATGCAGTGGTGGGATGTTTGCAGCAGCAGCAAACATCGGATAATGAAAGGCTTCCTTGGGGGATTTTGGGTCGCATGGGACTTTGTCGCATGTTGCAGATGTTGTGTGCATCTTGAAATCACTTTTAATCAATTTGGCTTTAATGTTTGGTGATGGGCACTGCTGCTGATGGTATCTGTTACGCATGCACAGCTGCACAGCAGGATTTCAGCAAATATTTTATAAGGACAACTTCCTTTGAGTGGGCCTTTGAGAAGAATAGCTCAGACTCATATTTCTCTTGTGCCGACCATGGTAAATCAAGTTATATAATTTCATCCCATGTCAGATGACTGGTAGACAAAAAGGAATACAAGCCTTGACTTCTCAACTAGAGACAATTGCAGCATACATACAGGAAATATTAGGGTTCTCCTGGTCAATATCATATATATTACTTTGGCTAGATCCAGCCAACCACAAAAAATAAAGTGGTGGAGTTAGCACTCATGATTCAGAATTAGAAATGGTATGTTTAGCACATAGTTGTAACCTCCCAGGATCAGACCTGTCAAGTGTCACGTTTTTGGCGGGACATTCACAGCTCAATCACTCTTTCCCACCGTCTTCCCAAAAAATTATTTTCCCTGAAATGTCCTGAATTTCTGGCTGTGGGCGGTTAAGCGCTGGCTGCTGCTGGGTGGCTGGCTGCTAGGTGACCCGCCAGAGAGCATTCTCCCTGCGCAACCCCAACCCACACACCACCAGCTGTCTGGATTGGTATATATATCCCCTAGAAAGCTGAAACACCTAGGTCACAGAGAGCATTTTGAAAGCCAACACCAGGGATTCTGGGAACCCTGTCATGAAATGAGGCTCCACCCCATAGCGGAAGGGCCCAGCTGCTAGCGCCCTGCCTCTCTGGAGCTCCCAGTCCCGGGCAGCTGTGAGGAACACTTGACAGCTATGCCCAGCATGGCAGATGCTAAACAACCAAATTTCACAATGATTGCTTCTCTGGAGCTCTAAATGCTATTTAAAACCAAGTGAGGTATGTAAAATTATACATAATGACAAATAGTGTCACATTATTTCTTGTGCTTATTCTTCACATAAATTTTGGCTATTAAGATACTTAAACACAGGCAACTTAAAAATGGGACCTGCCTTCTTCCCTACCTCCCTATACACATACACAGAGAGAAATTATGAAAACATTGTTGAGATATAATCCGAACAACAGGGAGCAGAACTTGACTAGAAAGGTGAAGAGTGGTGTACACTGCTTTAATGTGGCTTGTCTTTGAATCCCCAGGTTTCTTGGCCTTTGCTCAACCTTTGCACTAACATCATCAAGGCTTGAACCTCCAGCATAGGACATTCATGAGTAGAGTGTGTGGGATGTGGTTCCCCACCACTTAGACTAGGAGCAGTTGTGTGCCTGAAACCAGTGACTCTACAATGAGCCTTAAATCACTGAGTCCTGGAAAAAGTTTACTAACAAGAGAACACGTATTTGGGGTATCAAATCCACGTTCAGTTCAGTTCACTTCCAGTTAAGCCTGGGGAAACTGACACTCTGAAACCACAGATTGTTTCTCTTGTCAGTGAGTAATAGGTAAAGTAAAAGGTAAAAGTTCCCCCTGCACATGAGTGCTAGTCATGTCCGACTCTAGGGGTAGTGCTCATGTTTGTATTCAAGCCGAAGAGCCAGAGTTGTGCAAGTCCGTGGCCATGTGGCCGGCTTGGTTGCCAGGAAACACTGTTTTATCTTCCCGCCTTTTAAGGCGGCACCTATTTATTTATTTTATTTATATTTGTACTTATTAACTGCCTGACTTTTCCTCAGGAACTCTGGGTGGTGTACAACAAATTGTGAAGAAAAAACAACTTGCCCACCTATTTATCTACTTGCATTTACATGCTTTCGAACTGCAAGGTTGGCAGGAGCTGGGGCTATCAGCAGGAGCTTGCTCCACTGCATGGCACCCAGGATTCGAACTACTGAGCTGCCGACTTTGTAGCCGACAGCTAGAGATAGTATTGAGCTAAATAAACCAACAGATGGCATATTGTGTTTTATGGCCAAATGAAGAATGGCAAGGAACAAGTCTCACACAAGCCTTCAGACACCAAAAAGGTAGAGTGGACCAGGTAATATCTGGTCATCCCTTCAAAAAACTTCCAGGTCATAGTTGTTTGTTGGGATGAACAACAAAGAGGCCTTCTGGCTTCTACTGGCTCCTACACAATTCTTCTTAAGTGGCTCAGAGAATCTATTTTCTCACATAGTAAATGGCTGATGGGGCCAACTGCTAGCCCTTTGCATCTCACAAGAAAAAAGACAAGCTTCTGTGAGATACCATACAGAGGATTAGTAGAATTAGTTTGTTGCTGCTGAAATAACAAAATCACAAAATGACAAAAGGCAGCTTAACCATTAACATGTGTATCATACCATATGTTTCCATTGACTATAATAAGACCTGAATCGAGAAGAGTCCTGAATAGAGTTGACCTACTGAATCAGTAAAAGGCACATAAATGTTAAATTAATTCAGTGCCATAAAACTGTTGGTCACTTTAACTAAGCTGTCCCAAACATATTCTCATTGTACCAGTTTTGTTGCGGATCTAGAAAAGAAACACTACATTTTTTCTCTGTACCCTGCCCATATATACTGCAACCTTTAATCAGAAGGAATGGAGAAGTTGGCAAATACATTATGGAGTTATCTGTTCAGTTACATAGAATACAGCTGGTCACAATGAGTCAGACGGTAGGAATTCTATTGTCATAATATTTTCTCTGAGATACTTTTTCAGAGTGAAATGCTTGAAGAGAAGTAATATTTACCTGTGTACAGTCAGACATTGAAAAATGGTAATTAAAAGCCTTCCAAAGGAAAAATTTAAAGATATGTCACAGAAGCAGAACTTAACAGGCAACCTTTACATGGGTTCAGTCATAGCTCTGCACACTCAGTCATACTGTAGGTGCTCTTATCATTGACAGAAGGAATTCAGATCATATCATGGTCCTACTTTCTCTGTGCTTGCAACTTCCATGCATTTGCAGTTGTGTCTGCTCCTGCCCTCATTCCTGGATCCCCATCCTTGTTGACTACACCCCCACACACACACTATTCTTGTGTATGCATGCACAGTGACTCTTACATATCATGCTTCAGTTTTTACTGAAGAAAGTCCACATAGTAGTCGTGTATCTTCTCATTGCTTCTCATTGCCTCTTTGAACATTCAGACCAAAATTTTTGCCTTAAGCATTTTTTAGTGAGAAACATTATTTTCTGCTGAAGAAATGAACGCCCTTTTGCCTGTGAGGGATGCATGTCATAATGTGGCTCAGCAAGCTGTTGATAGTATCAGAGGCCTCTGCTTCCTCTATCTCAACAGCCATTGCCCACCCAGCCCGGAAATAAAGAGGCAGGACGTGTTTGTGGGCTTAAAATTGGGCCACAATTTATTGATATGAAATTCACTCTATTCAACTGTTAAACATCCCTTAAACTAGGGGGGCTGGATGCAGTGTAAGCCTATCAGTTAATGATTCCTAATATTATTAGAAAAGCGCTGCCCACCTGTTCAGCACCCTCCCAACCCCCGCAGTCTGGGCAGCTCTTATTCCTAATCTTTGAACATAATTATACCTAACACCTAATGTTCCTAATGTTCCTAATCCATTTCTTAATTCACATTGAGGGCTACTGGCTCACTAGGTCATATTATTCAAACATTTTCCCATGTCTAAAATTTACTGTTTGTACTACCCGCCAATTGTGACCGGCCTTAAAGCTCACTGCCACTCCGGTCCAATCTGAGTGGCAACCAAAAATTCCCATCTGGCCCTTACGCCACCAGCTGATCTCATTCTCTTATTTGGGAGGGGGTGGGAAGACAGCTGGATCCAGAAAGAGGCCTCTTGCCACATGGCAAGGCCTTATAAAACTTACACCCCTGCAAGCAGTCCATAGGCTGCCATGAACACACGTTGTGCCATCCGGGCACACAGGCAAAAGAGCCCCGCCCTGCACTACAGCAGTCCAGAGCTGCCCAAACACTAAGAAAAATCTCTTCAACATGAAAGAACCCTCATCATGGCCACCTTATCACTGGATAGGGAAGACATTCTTCTTCTGCAGAAAACTTTCCTTCTCAATCTAGTTTTATAGGAGCAACCAACACAGGAAGAAACATTGCACGACTATTCTTGAAAGAGAAACCAATGAACGCAGTTGCTTGGAGTAGCAAAATATCCTCTATGGTTTCCCTTTCAGGAATGTTATTCTTGATTGAGAAACCACAGATTGATGGGCTAGAGTGGCCAAAAAGTCTCTTTTAATATCCAAAGGGGAAATGTGAGGTTGAACTGGAGACTGGGAGATGGGAAGAGGCAAAAGAACAAGGGCATCCAATAGCATCACTCTAGAGAGGGCCTACATGTGCTTTAGAGAATGATATGAGCCCTAGCTAATGCTTAGGGTTACCTTCAAACATACATAAGGAAAGGTAAAGTGTTTTACTGAAATGGTAGAAGTCCTTCAAAAAGTCCAGAGTACCATGGGATTTCCCCCCACTTTTCATAATGAAAAGTACAAATTCAAAATTGCCACAGGCAAGCAATGCCTTCAAAGTATATTCTCAGCAGTTATGTCAGGTTGTGAATTTGCATCACAATTTTTTAGGTCGTAATCTTTGCCCTTTTGTTAAGATATTATTTTAAATAGAATAGTTGAGGAGGGAAGATGTCACTCCATTATTTAATGGAAAGGGCTGTTTCATGGTAGCAGAAAGGTATGGAGATTGCTTACTTGCCCCTTTAAGTGTGATAATGTTTCTCTAGAGCACAGATTTTATGCCTCATTGTATCCTGGCCTCATTAAAATTGGTTATTAATAGTGTGAGGCCACCTTGAATAGGACTGTTTCATGTTCTGCTTCCCTCTTTCTAAGGCTTCTGTCTTATAATACTTGTCTGGAAATAACTCCTAGTGAGATGGACTGTAGAGATGGGCATGAAATGCTAAAATGGAGTTTTGTTTTGTTTTTCATTTTGTTTGTCCTCATTTTGTTTATAACAATTTTTTTTAAAAAAAATTCATTTTTCATTTGTATTTGTTAATTGTTTTCGGTGTCTGTGAGCCACCAAAGCAATCAGCGGCTGTGGCCATTGCTGCTTGCTTTGGTGGCTCAAAGACCGTTTAAAAACCCATGCTCCCCCCCCCAATCGGGCACATTGGGGAAATGAAAAACGAAACAAAATCAAAATGAAAATTTCCAGTTCATTTCATTTTGTTTTTCTTTAAAAATCAGTTCATTTTTCATTTCATTCTGAAATGAAATGAAAAATGAAAAATGAAACAAAAAATTGTTTCATGCCCATCTCTAATGAACAGAATTAACTTTGCAGGACTTGCCTGCATATAGAAATAGGGTCAGGACCACTTTTAAATTGTGCCCTAGATTTGTCAACTTTGGCAACTCCTCCTAGTGGTCAGCTTTGTAGTCCCACTCAAAGAATTTATGTAGACTGAGGCTGGTGTTACTTTTTGGGAGGGCTGCTGTTGTCTCTTACATAGGCCTATGCACGTGTGTGTAAAGTAGTGTTCGCCTCATTTTTACTTAGCACAATCAAGTTGAAAAATAAATATAACTGTAATAAATTGTTGTTAGTTGGGGAGGGAGACAATAGCTGGTCCCATTGTGAGGAGAGGTCAATGAGAAAAGCAGGAAGTGGTGGAGGCAAGACAGATGGGGAAGCCCAGTAGCTGTTGGCTGGGATTTACTCTGTTTCCTCCTGGACATTTCAGAGTGACAGCATGGATGGCTTGGGTGGTGAGGGCAACTGGAAGCCGGCACACACCTCTCATGCCCATCAGGTGCTCCCATGGCTAGGCAGGGCCAGCCAGCCAGCTAGCAGTAGAGCAGCCATGCTTCCCACCAGGCACAGGTGCACCACCTCAAGCACCACCACCACCACCACCACCACCACCACCACCACCATCTGTGGCAGCTCCTGCCTTCCTCCCTTCTTTCCCCGCTAGGGCTCCATTTTCTGTCCTCAGCAACTGATGCAGAGGTGGAATCCATGTTTGACCTGAATGACACAGACCCTAGTTGTGGGCTTGGTGACCTAACAGCATATAACATCAACAAAGCTGTTAATCAGGTAATATGGAAACCAAATGGTGAAAGGAAATATTTTTGCATGGTTGGCAGGTGGCTAACTGTACCGAGGAAATGCAGCAACTGCTGCTAATCCTTGTGCAGTTCACATCCTGCAAAACATATCAAAATTAAACCTTCTCTTATTGCATTGGTGTTTGCCATGAGATTTCTTTTGTCCCCACCTGGAGATCTAGAAAAAATAGCAATTTCACCATGTACCCTAAGACCTAGCAACCCTGTCAGTTCCAAAGCAGGACTAAGTTTAGCCAACAGGTTTAGAAAACAATGGCAAGAATTATGCATGAGCTTTCACTATCATATTTCCAACCTCAGTCATAATTAAGGTTTGTGAGCAAGTGCTTGGTAAATGTTTCACACAGTACGAAGCACTTCAGCCCTCTGTCTCATGTAACTTTTAAGAAACATTTAATTTCATTCAGACATGGCTAAATATGGAATTTCATGTTAAAACAATGGAAAATGTCACCTGGAAGGAAAATCTTTTTATTTCTATTTCTGAAAGAAGAAAACAGCTGCTAATGAAACCATTTATTAATCTTAACTAGAGAGGTACATGCAATCAAAGGCCACTGATTAAAAAGTGGTATTTCCTGGAAAAAGGACACCATACTCAAGTAATGCATATGGACAGATCAATCAATACCACTAATGCATTCTAAAGGTTGCTGCTTTTCCTGCAGTCATTGCGGGAGAATTAATGGACTACAATGGAGATTTCTGTTGCTGCCAACACAACAGTGATAGATTGGACAGTCTATTTTATGTTAAACATGATTTAGATACAGAATTGTATCCAATAAGAAAATTAGTAATACAGCTTCCTAAAACCTCCATGAGTACTCTACCTTGCTACCATTTACAAACTTGTAGCCTTCTTCATTGGATGAATACATCTATTCATACTGGGCTGGATGGATAGCTCAGGTACTTAGGTGCTGCTCGAACCAAAGGTTGGGAGTTTGATTCCTCACTGTGCCCATTGGACAAAGACTGGGCTTAAAGATCCATGGGGCCCCTTTGAGCTCTGCAATTCTTATTCTAACAATATTATCATCAGCAGAGAACATAATATATTGGTTTACATTGCCTCTTGCCACCCATTCATTTGTAGCTCCTGCCTCTCCTTCCTCTCTGTTATCAATGTTACTGATTAACCAGGTTTTAAGCTTCTTAGGGCAAGGGCCTGCAATTCTAAAAATTGACAGGGCACCCTTGTACCTTGTCACCTTACAATCACACCAATAGAATTCTTTCCAGTATTTTAACTACTCTTGAAAATTGGGAAGTAAAGACTCCTTTAAAAAAAAAAAAAAAAACACCAAACCATAACTATTTGTATAGAAGAAATGAACTGCTTTGGGGGCCCTGGAACTACAAGGGTTACTGATTGCTGTTTACAAGTAACTTTTCCAGTGGATCCACTCAAGTCTTCTCAGCTCAGATTTGAAACTGCTGATCTATTGACAGGGATGTGTTATTGGATGCTAATATTGGCTTCCCTGAAGACTGGAATTTGTTCAATGTTAACATATGTTTTTAAAGGGGGTTCTCAGAAGGGGATGCATTTAATTGCAAGTGGATTAAATTGACAGAAAGTTGTATTAAAGAAAGATTGAAAACTATATCATATAAAAGGACATGTTTCAACATAGGACTGACATTTTTCTGCAAACATGATTCCTGATGATTTTTTGATTTTTGTTTTGCAATAACTAGAACAATTCCTATTTTCTTTTATTCTGAGGACACAGAAAATATGGGTTTAGTCGCCATTCCATGCCAACACTCTGGCCTCGATCCCCTACTAGAGCATTTTGCAAAGGTATTTTGCTGCTAGAGGTGATTAAGGAGTTGGCATCCCTCATTTTTTTTCGCATAGGAAAGGTATCTGCTCTGGCAGTTGAATCCTGCTTCAGCACAAGCAATGGGATAGTGTCTCCTGAGACACCTGATGGTAGTACATTGACAGCATGGCACACAACACTAAGTTCTCCAATGCCTTGCCACTCTACCCTACCTACTAAAGGCAGCTGCCACACTCTTGCCAATGACAGAGCCTGGCTTGTCTTCTAAAATGAAGAGTGGCATAATGTTCCGCTTGTCTGCATTATCCTTATCCTGTTTTAAAGCACCACACTAACTCCTCTGTCATCCAATGCTCTGATTGCTTTCCTAGCTGATTTCTGCCAATGGAAGTGCTTGCCAATATTGGATCAGTGACATCCATTTCAGTGGTACTCAATGGCAGGCAGATGTGCAGTGTCACCAGCAAATTTATTGTGCTTCACTGAAGTGTATTCTCACAAAAATGATACACAGGGGTTTTAGCTTTGGGATCACTGTTGATCTGAAACTATTTGATTCTACACTCTGTGCATAAGAAAATTTCATGAAGTGCTCTATTCATCATTCTGGGTAGTACATTACTTATTTACCATGGAGAAGAGAAGGATTTTGATTTGTCTATATTGCATTTTTGTTCGTACTGCCTATCTTTAAAAATGCATGACATTGTAATACTGGTATATGTGCAACAGAGTGAAGAGCCATTGTCTGGAGATACTGGCAGAGTTTGAAGTAGGAGCGTGCAGTAAAGAAGTAAATATTCTAGATTCAGGAGGATTCATTAATTATATTGTCACTGATGTTCCTTGCAGAGTGTGCAGTGCACTTTATCCAGAAAGTCTTCTGCTGAGTTCAGAAAACGGGTGCATCTTCATATGTCGCTTAGCTGCAAATCTCTATAGCATTGCTAGACATTGCTAGGCATTGCTAGACATTTTAATCAAAGACCTTTGACTGAATGTGTGTGTTGTGTGCTGCCAAGTCCCATATGGTAGCAATCCTAATCAGGTTTTTAGGATAAATGAGATATTTAAGGATTTTATGAGTGCCACACACATTGCCCAATGAGTTTTCATGGTTGAGCAGAAATGTTAACCTAGGTGTCCTGAATCCTAGTCCATCACACTGTTCACTACATCACACTGGATTCTTCACCTGACTGTTTTGCTAGTAAATGCTAGCAAGCACAAAAAAGACTGAATGATTTGTATGCACAGAAATATTTACTGTCACTTCACTCTGGATCAAAATTTTTGTTTGAAACTTTTCATATCAAAACAAACAGAAACCGAGTCCCCAGTTATATCCGCAGCAGGGGGTGGAGCGACAGGGGGCAGCGGATGACGGGGGATGGCAATGGGCATGGGGGTGGATGGTGACGG
Source organism: Phrynocephalus forsythii (assembly GCA_029282475.1). Taxonomy (NCBI): domain Eukaryota; kingdom Metazoa; phylum Chordata; class Lepidosauria; order Squamata; family Agamidae; genus Phrynocephalus; species Phrynocephalus forsythii. Next base: position 79,144,915 of record JAPFRF010000003.1, read on the forward strand.
GCACGGGGTGGGCAGTGATGGGCGCGGGGGGCAGTGGGTGGATGGTGACAGGTGGCGGGGGATGGATGGCGGTGGCTAGCGGTGGGGGGGCAGGGGGCAGCAGGCTGGCCAGCGCCCCCTCTCCATTTGGGCACCCTAGGCAACTGCCTACTTCGCCTTAATGGACACACCGGCCCTGCCAGGACAGGATGAAGACATTTTACTTCCTGACAGGAAGGGCAAGATGGCCCTGCACACATTCCACCAATAGACATTGATCAGACTGGCAGTAGAGCCCAGTCCTCCAATAACCAAAAGACTGCCCTCCCATTCCCCTTCTATACAGTAGGCAATGGCATGTGGTACCTGAGAAGATTGTCTCCCTCTACCTGAACCCAGCCCTAAGCATTAGATACACACACAGTCATACCATAATGCACATAACTGGACACTCTATTGTAAGCTTTATAGATGCTTTTAGATAAACCCAAACCAGCAAGATTTTTACCAGCGAGGAGGTCTCATGCAAAGTGTTCTACATACAAGCTAGTTGTTGTTCCAAGGCAGGGGATTGATCTCCAGTAGTGATGAACTGAAGCAAAAATCAGCAGGAATTCCCAAAGTGAAATGCCTCCTTTGTGGCAGTGAAGGTGTCACAGCAATATTACAACATACATGTTGTTTAGATACATGTTGACTGGGAACACAGAAGCTACTTTCTTACAGGAGTTAGTGTTCTTCCCTCAAGTTTAGGCCTAGGTCCAATTGCTAGTTTCACCTCAAATCAACAAAATTATTATTTTGAGAAAAAGAGAGGGCTTGGACCAAACACAGTATATCTATACTACACAGTTAATAGCAGTTTGATCCCACTTTAACTCTCCAGACTCAATCTTACAGAGTCATCCTCTAGCATTCTTGGTTTTGTATTTTAGAGAGGCTCTTGGAATCCTGTCCTAGAGAGCTCCTATAAATTTCCCTAAACTACAGCAGAGAATCCGGAGCACTTCATCAAACTACAGATGCCAGGATTCTTTAGGATGGAGCTATGGCAGTTAACATAAGATGAAGCTGTTGCCACTGATTAATGCAGATGTATTCTCCATATCACCTGCTTTGACTGACAGTAGACCCACAACCCACAGGATTTCAAGCAAAATTCCCCATCACCTGCTCATTTTAAAACTAGAAAGATATGGGGAAATGAAATGTTGGGCTTTGTACACATACAAGCAATGTATAGTACATTATAATATCTTATAGAATACCCTGCTGCAAACTTGCACTAAAGTTGCTCACATTATTGCATAGGATGTTGTTATCCTATTCCAACAACTAAACGATATGAATGAAGCACAAATTTTGCTGAGGTAACAACAGGAAAGTGTGTGTGTGTGTGTGTGTGTGTGTGTGTGTGTGTGTGTGTGTGTGTGTGTGTGTGTGTGTGTGTGTGTGTGTGTGTGTGTGTGTGCCTACACAAACTGTGATGTATCACTACCTACCTGAGGAATTTTTGACCAAGATTTTAACCACAGATATGCTGCACTTTCTCCAATAAATGCAAGAAGACTTTCAGAGTAATATGAATATGAAAAAAAAATCTGGTGTGGAATTTGCTTTCCACTCTCCCTCTACCAAATTTGTGATCTTTGCAAAAGTTGTTTGGAGAATTGGCACGAAATAATGCCAGCATAATAGGAAATTGCCAAATTCAAAATTGGAATTTAAATATATTAAATAATTATGCACCTTGTCTCAACCAACATGCTGACAGCTATATACAGTATTGTGTGTTCCGCTTGTGGGCAGCAATCAGCTTCTGCTGTCTTTGCATTTGAATAATCATTGAATTTTACAGCTTTCAGTCTCAACTTTACATTTCATGTGTCAGTCTGTACATTTTAAATGATGATTTGGATGTAGCCATGCTGGTTATTTTATTTCTTTTTTAATGATAGCTAGATAATCCTTTGCTATACAAGGCCAGCTTCAAATAATGAGTCACCAAGAGTGAAAAGTGCAGGCTATAACAGCTCCCCATAATAAGAGAACCTGTGGAAATGGGTTTTTAGCAGTTGACCTTTGACTGCAGAATCAACTTGGCTGAAATTGAGACCATTTCTCATGCAGTCTCCGTCCAGACCTTATTTTGTGGGAGGACAGGATGAAGAAGAAGTGATTTTGGCTTCCTATTAATTTTGTGAAGACTGAGAAAGTTGGATCTCTCATCAAATGGCCACCCCCTAGGCCATTCAACCACAAATACTCAATCTGTTGGGCTGTACACATTAGATGCAGTGTTGATCATCTCACTCTCTTCCTACTTCCAGATCCTGGCACCAAAAGTTCAACTTAGAACTAAGATTATTCCTTCCATCTTTCCTTCATTTCCTATCACACTTCTCTGCAGTTCTGTGACTGAAATTCCTTACAACAGAGATGATTAAAACACAGCAAATCATAGAATTGAAATTGAATAGAGATCATTCCAGATTCCATAGATCCCCTTGGAAGAACAAGAAGAACAAGCCACAAAAGAAAGGCTTAGAATGCCTTATTCATCATTGTCATCAAATGGAAGGACCAAAACGGGCTCGCTTTCTACCATCCTTTCCTGAATTGGTTGTCTTGCTCCCTTACTTTATCTCCAGTGGCATGCTTCTGTTTGGCATTCATGTCAAACTCTCTTCTTTTTCTGAAGAATATTACAGAAACTAATATTCTTAAGAGAAAGAATACAGGACTTATTTGTGGCATTCAGTCAAGTGTGTTACTAGCCATCAGAAGTGGACGGGTGCTTCCCCCTCCCACCCTGTAAGGGTGCATGCAAGATGTGTATGAGGGCCAAAAGGATGGGAGAACAGAAAATAAGTGTAGGTGGTAGGGCTTGGGTTAATAGTGTTTTCACTTTTATTATATGTGGTGTTTGTTTGAATAATTGCACAGTGGGACCGTGCCAGATTGACAATAGAATGAAAATATGGGTAAATTTTTAAAATTAGCCACACTGAATGCAAGGGGTCTAGGTTCTGTCTTGAAGAGAAAGAGAATAGAGTCATTAATCAAGAAGAATAAACCGGACATCGTCTTCCTTCAAGAAACACACCAAATGAAAGAAGGACTAAACGAACTGAAATTACCCAATATCAACACATATGAGAAAAGTTTTGGCTCATCTAAAGCAAGGGGAGGTGGCTATCTTAATCTCAAAGCATTGTGATTGTATTGTTGAAAAAACTGTGAAAGATTCGGAAGGTAGATATATCATTCTTCAGGGCACAATTGGTACAGAAAAATATACATTGATAAATGTTTATGCACCAAATGCTAATTAAAACTTGTTCTACAAAGAGGTATGGGAGCAGATAGAAAAGGTACAGAAGGAACATGTAATTATGGCGGGAGACTTTAATATGGTCATCGATAAAATCAAAGATAAAACAATTAATAAGAATGTGGACTGGAGGCTCAGACACACAACTCTAATAAAATTCATCGCAAACACGGGTTTAAAGGACTTTTGGAGAGAATTGAAGGGAGATGAAAAAAATACACATTCTATTCCCCAGTCCACAAAGCATACTCTAGAATAGATTTTATATTTGTCTCACAAAGCTTATTATCTAAAATTGTAAACACAAATATAGAACTGATAAAAATTTCTGACCACGCTTTAATGTCTGTTGAAATAGAAAATAAAAAGAATTATAGAGAAGCTAGAAGGTGGAGAACAAATTCTAGAATATTCCAATTCCCGGACACAGTACAAAGAATACAAAAAGAATGGTTAGAAACTTGGAATATTAATGAAGAAGGTGGTGAACAAATAGGAGTTATCTGGGACACTTTGAAAGCTGTGGCCAGAGGCTACATAACAAAAGAAAATGCTTTAATAAAAAATCAAGAGCAACTAAACAAAAAAAATTAGAAGTTATAATAGCAGACTTTGAATCACAATTTTTTTTAAGTAAAGACAAAAAAATCTTAATTCAGATTGAGGCTAGGAAAAGGGAACTAGAAGATATAGATTTACAACAAACTCAAAGAAATTTACTATATTTGAAAAGAAACTTTTTTGAATATAGTAACAAAAACTCGAAGATGCTAGCCAGGTTAGCACAGAAAAGAAAAGAAAAAAGTATGATAGGAAAGATAAAAGATTTAAGAGGTAATAACTGCACACAAATGAAAGAAAAATTAAAAGCTATCCAAGAATTTTACCAAAATTTATATACAGCCAAGAGCAATAGGAAGGAAGTTATGGAACAATACATTGATAAAAACCTAAAATTAAGGCTAGCAGAGGAAGACAGGCTTGAAATGGAGAAATCTATTAAAGAGGAGGAGATAGAAGATGTGATAAACAAATTAAAGAATGCTAAAACTCCAGGAGCTGATGGATTGGGACCAGAATTTTATAAGATATTCAAATCAATGTTAATACCTAAGCTAAAGAAGCTTTATAATGAGATAATGGAAGGAGAGCAAGCTCCTATCTCCTGGAAAAACTCGCTAACTATTTTAATTCCCAAGCCTAAAAAGGATCCAACAGATGTTGGATCCTATAGACCAATATCACTTATAAATCCAGATGCAAAGATTTTTACAGCAATTCTAGCCAAAAGAATGTATACAATTATTTATAAATATATTAAAGAAGATCAAACTGGATTCATTAAGGGTAGACAAATGTCAAACACTATAAGAAGAACTTTGAATGTTCTTCATGAGATGGGAAGAGCACAAGATAAAGCATGCATTTTGTCCTTAGACCTATTTAAAGCTTTTGACTGTGTTCAATGGTCTGTGTTAAAACTTCTATTAGAGAAATGGGGATTTGGAGAAAAAAATTTAAGTGTAATAAATCAACTCTATTCACATAGTACCTCGTCAATTATAGTTAATGATGGGATGACAGAACAGATCATTTTAGGCCGAGGAAGGAGACAGGGATGTCCTTTATCACCAGTTCTATTTTGCATAGTTATAGAGCTACTTGCTAATGCAATAAGGGATGATCAACTAATCAAAGGTATGGGCAAGGAGGCGAAGATTAAAATTAGTTTATTTGTGGATGATGCCTTGTTAACAATAAAAAATCCGCTAGAAAATATACCAAGAATAAAATCACATTTAAAGGAATTTGCCGAAACAACCGGATTATGTGTAAACTGGCAAAAATCAGAAATTATGCTCTTCAACCATGATAATCGAGATACGGAGGAGATCTCTAACTATGGATTGAAAGTTTGCAAATATATTAAATATTTAGGGATACTTCTAGACAAAGACATGCGTAAAACCAAAGAACGGAATTTCATCAAAATAAAGGAAGATATTAGAAATAAATTACAAAATTATTCTAAACTAAATTTATCTTGGTTTGGTAGAATAGCAATGGTAAAATGAAAATACTTCCTAAAATTAACTTCCTTTTTAGAATGCTACCCATTCAGTACACGGAAGCTGAAATTAAAGCTTATCAAGATCTTATAAACAGATACTGTAATGGTGGTAAAAAAGCAAGAATAAGTAAAAGCTTTTGGTATAGATCTCAAAAGGATGGAGGTATAGGCATACCTAATTTTAGAATCTATTATACAGCTAACCATCTTAGTTGTGTGGGGGAAGTATTATTTAATCCTGAAAAATTAATATGGTGGGAACTTGAATCAGATGAGTTAAGTGGAGATATAAACAAATATCTGCTTACCCTCCCCCAAAAAAGATATTCAATTAAAAATCCACTCCTGAGTTCCCTATTACTTACTTGGAAAAAATACGGAAGGAAACTGGTACCGGAAGGTTCCCCTCTTGGATTGGTGATAGATCAGATAAATTTCCCCACAAATATGAAGAAATATGGAGAATTATTTAAAACAATAAAAGTGGCAAGATTAAAAGACTGGATTAAAAAGATGAGAACAAAGCAGGAAATTAAACGCATACTGCAAGCTAAGGATTTATCTTGGTTGAATTATACTCAATTAGAAAGTTGGATGAAAGAATGGACAAGGAGAAATATACAACTTAGAAAATACACAAAGTTTGAGCAATTCCTGTTAACATATGAATCAGAGAAAGGAAATACACAGAAAGGAAGCAGTAGGTAAAATATACAAAATAATTCAGGATTCACCTGAGAATGCAGAGCTGGGTACAATAAGAGAGGTCTGGAAACAAGACTTAGACAAAGAAATAAATAATGATGAATGGAAAAGAATTTGGAATTTCAGGATTTTACGATCATTATCAGTTAGAATAAAAGAAAACTATTTTAAACTAGTTTTAAGATGGTATATGACACCAGTCAGACTGAACAGAATGAATCCAAGATATTCCAAGTTCTGCTGGAAATGTGAAAAAAAGACAGGTACCTATATTCATCAGTGGTGGGAATGTGAAATAGTTCAAAAGTTTTGGCAACAGATTTTCGGTGAGATAAGAGAAATACTACAAACTAATATTAAATGTGAACCGGAAACTGCATTGTTATCATTACCACCTATTAATGAATATGATATGAAAACAAAAGAATTAATTGCAAATCTTATGACAGCAGCAAGATTGATTATAGCTAGAAATTGGAAATTGAAATTAGATCTTAAAATTGCTGACTGGTATAGGAAGGCCTGGCGAGCTCTGGTCCATGGGGTCACAAAGAGTCGGACACGACTGAACGACTGAACAACAACATAAGGAAGTGTGGGATATAACTTTAAATGATAAACTATCTTGTAATATAAAAGTATTAAAAAAATTCAAGAATACTGGATGGTCCCGGGGGGTGGGGGGCACTTTGTAGTGTTTGATGATTTTATTGTCCATTATTGTTTATTATTGTTTATTGTATGTTTGTATGTCTGTAAAATAAAAAGGTGACTGCAAAAAAATTTGTTTTGGATGGGGGTCATTCCATAAACAAAAGATATTGGTGTTGAGCAGAGACTTCCTATGTGGGGAAGAAGGCGGACAAGTGTTGTTTCCCATTTCGACTGCATTTCTGTGCCTCTTCAATGCTGCTCCCATGGTCTCCTCCCCAAAGTAACTTTTCAAGAGGAACATGAGGTGAAGGACCTTGGCGAGAATGAAGAATCTTGAGGTTTACTCCATTAAGCTCAGACATGAGAAAAGTATTCCTCATACAACTACCCAATGGCCCTACCATTGTCCAATGACAACAGTGGGGCACTACACTAACTAATGTCTATCCATTTCAGTGGTTTAAATGTAAGGTTGTTGTGCAAACCTTTTAAAATCATCCTCCTGCTGAGAAGACATTCATGTCAGTACAACGTTTTTGCAGGCAATACTGTGATACTAAACAATGGAGCTTTATTTTGAGACCAGATTATTTTGCACCATGTAATTTACCTTTTTTTTTCTTATGAGAGAACTCATTCATTAGATAAATAATGTAGTGGAATAATATACCACAGTCACAGGGTTCAAAAGCAATGTAATGAAAGCAGAGACTTCTGTCAAAAATAAGCAAGGGACATTGTTGTTTCCAAGGTATCTAACCAGGGATACTACTCATGTATGTCCTCTGCCTCACTGTACATATTGTTTTGGATTTGGCTGACTATTGTGAAACATAAACACATTAGAAATCATAGAAACTGAAGAAAATGAATTTTGTCTGAGCTTCCCACTGACATGGCATCATATTTCATTTCAGAGCAGGCCTTGTATTGGAGCCATTGCTTTAAAATGCCAGCAAGCATGTCTAGAGCACAGCTAGTTCAATGAACTTTCAAAATGGTTTGAAGACCACAGCACCTTTACTATTATTTAATGGTGAAAACATTAAAAGCAAACAACCTGGTTAGCAAAAAAATGCCACCAGTTATGTCTACATTCCTGTGGCAATATATTTCTTCCAAATAGCCTAAAGCTTGAGTTTTATTCTCCATGCTTAGTCAACTGCTTCTTTATACACTTGTGTAGCAGAACACACACATATTGAAAACACATGTATTAGTAAAGTTAATTTACTGTATTTTTGTTTGTGAGACAGAAATATCTGTTTTGGATCAAATCTTGGATAAGATTTGATCCAAGCTGTTGAGCACACAACTACAAAAATTATTGCAAATTTGCACTTAAATTTTATATTTTCATTAGTTTGGGTCACCTCATGACTAAAAGTTCTTATTGCTGAAACATTAACCATGAGGAAGCACTGTTTGATGCAATATTTTGGGTTAACTCTCTCTATTGGGAGGCTGTGCAATTTGATTGACAGTTAAAAAAAGCAAGTCATGCAATGTAAAAGAAGAACATTAAGTGTAAGACTACCTTCTTCTTGATTATTATTGTTATTCCATATCTAGACAAGCCTATGGGGGGAAAGGGGAAAAGGGTCCTAACCCTCACGTTCTGATGGGTGATCATTTGGTCATAAGAACATAAGAAGAGCCATGCTGGATCAGGCCAAAGTCCCATCTAGTCCAGCTTCCTGCATCTCACAGTAGCCTCACCAAATGTGTCTGGGAGCACACAAGACTAGATATCTGTCTCCTGCTACCACTCCCCTGCATCTGGCCCTTGAAGTACCCTGGTTTATAAGACTGGAGATTACATATCTCCATCATGGTTTGTAACTATACATAGAAAGAAATATACCTTTTGTTTTGTTACTATTCCACTTTTTCCTTTATACAATTCAGTTAAGCTCATGTATGCAATGCTTGCCCACACTCAGGCCAGTATTGCTCCAAAAGTGTGATTAGCAGCCACACTTGAGTTTTTGCTTTTTTGTTTTCTCAGTACCAGATTGGGCATGGTGGAACACCAGAGCACATGAGAAAGAGGGCCTTTAGGCTTTAGGCCTGCATGTGGCTGGTAGTCCCAAGGAGAGAAGAACCAAGCAGACTTAAGAATTATCCAGCAAATATTTCAATAACACTACTCTATTTGGGATGGTCCATTGGATTTGGATCTATTCTTAGCCTTTCCATCCCTAGCTATAGTCCCAGGGAAAATCTGATTTTTAAAAGTCCAGTTTTCATCCTTCAAGCATAGAGGTAGGTGACAATAAAGAGGGAACATGCTTTGAGAAGCTCCATGGTTTTCTGCTTTGCATAAAAGTTTCATACTTGGTATCTCCAGTTTTTAAAAGGATTGAGTTGTGGATGATGGGAAAGGCCTCTAACGCTTGTGCAAAGCAGCTGCTGGCTAGAGAAGAGCTTAGAAGCATTATTTTGGGGGGACTACAAAATATCCCAGAATTCTTCAACCAGCATGGCAGTTGGGAAATTCTGGAAGTTGTAGCCCCCAAAAGTAACATCCCCGGGGCTTGGGCTCTAGTAGTCACTACTGGATAAAAGAGACAAACATTCAAATCAAGGTGTTTTTCTACTTTGGCTCTTTTTAATATTCCCTGCCCTTTCTACCATTGGAACCAACAAAATATATTTCATTATATTCAACCGATGATTGAGTCCTTGGATAAAAAGCTATAGTCCAGAGATTCACTACTTGTGGATGCTCCTTTTCCTTCAAAAAAGAATACCTTTCTTTGCATGCACACTATTTTCCTGGATTGAACAGAACTGGGATACAAATACAACTGCCCTGTATTTGTATTCCAACACAAACAAAGATTTGAATTGGGTTACATTTATATTACAGAGAATTGTCCTCATTGCATGTGTGCACATGCACCTAAATACATTCTTTGCTCCAGACAGCAAAAGAGGCAATGTCGTTTGCATTAATTTGACCTTTGGACATAATTTAATAAGTCAAATTCTTTGGCTGCCTTGATCTACTGAAGTCAATAGAATTGCACCCACAATAAAGGTTTTAAATTGTTAAAGTAAGTGGATATTTGTTTCAATTTTCCTTGTTGGTTATCAGATCAACAGACTAATATCTTTCAAATGGAGATATAACAGGCACTTGTTCTGGAAGCACAGTTCTCTAACAGTTTCCTGAGGGCAAGGCACTCTGTACACTGAAAGATACAGGGAAATCTTGTTATGTAGCTGTACCAAAGACTGCTTACTACATCAGTACAAAACTACTATGTATAAACTAAAGTAAACAATATATGGAATCAATACGCCACTACAATTCTTTGAATAGACACATAGATACAGATATTGACATATAATTCTATGTCTATTCTGGAAGGGCTTCTTTTTATACTCCATTGTATCAACTGCATGAAGTTGCATCTTTTCCCCCAGGGTCCTTAGCAGCTATATTCCCCTCCCTCAACCACACACATAAATCCTTCCTAGATAGCAGGTACCCCCACCAAGAAGAGTTCTAAAATGTCTTTATTATTTATGGCACCTTCCATTTTAACCATGGCAAAAACTGCCTTCAAAACGTTGAATCCTGTTATGGAGACGCATGGGATATACACAATAAAAAATGAAAAAAAAGTGTTACCTCGTTTGATAATGGGGGACGTCTACGTTTCATATTCACTCTGTTTTTCTCAACTATAATTAGGTCCGAATGTCTCATAAGAGTAGCATGCTATCTCACCGTAGTAATGGGGTAATAGTATTAGGAGCCAGTAATGTGGTACTCCATGTGTATATATATATATACAAAAGCTTGGGAAAGTTACATATATATATATAATGGCTGGGAAAATCCTATATAGTTGGATATATATTAATATTAATATGTGTATGTATATATGTGTGTGTTTTCACGTGTGTGTGTGTGTTAGTGTGTGTGTGTTCTGTTTAATATATATTAATATTTATATATATATATAAACTTTCCCAAGCTTTTGTTCAGACCCTTTGAAACCTACCACCAGCCAGCAGAAGGAGGGACAGGAGGCTCTACCTCTTTGGAGGAATTCTGAGTTAAAATGCCTGACTCCTACCAACTACTGTTAGTTCTAGTCATTTAGTGAAATTAATACGTGTCAAGTTGAAATGGACATACTGACTCTAACAGGGCTTTCAAGGCAAGTGAGATATATTAGGAGTAAATTTGCCAGTTCCACCCACACCCACCCCAATAAGTTTTCATGGCCAAGTGGGGATTGGAACCCTAGTCTTCAGGGTCCTAGTCCATCACGCTGTCTGCTATACCACATGGAGTACCACACTACTATATAGCAACTCCAACTCACAGGATTTTCCCAGCCATTATGACCCCAAACTTGATGATTGGGGGATTCTGGCAGCTGTAATCAAGAGCGACGGATGGGGTAAGTTTCCAAGTGGTGGCCTGAATGGATAAAGAAGAAATGTCATTAAATGAGAGGAGATATATGGAGGAGGACACTGTTACTTCACTGGCTGTAAAGATGAAAGAGATGTGTGACTTGCCAAATATTCTCCAGTGGCCAGGGACCAACACATTCCATCCCACACTCAGTACTGCAATGAGTATTCTGGGGAAAGTGTGCCTCCCCCCCCCCCCCCCTGCCACCACTGCCAACCTTGCTCCCGGTGACAGAAGACAGCAGCTTCAGTGCTGGAAATATGCAGCTTTCCCTGCAACAAATATAATCCGTGTGGGGGGGATACCTGCAGAACAACTGCAGATTCCTTGTACATGGAAGCTATCATCCAGAAAGGCCCTAATCCTTCAGGGGAAAGAGATTTTAGTTGAACAATCAGGAAACTGGCTAGCTTTTGTGGTGTTTACACTGCTGCTTGCTAATGGATCGCCATAAAGGAAGCAAAAGGGCTCTTACACAATTGAGTATGCTATCATGGGAGTCTTCTGAGTGTGCCTTTTTTATTTGCTGCAGTCAGGTTAATGAGCTCACCAGCCCACTTGATGTTGAGGACTTGGTAACAAAGCAATCTCTCATTAAATGCTGCTTGGCACCACTCTCTTGAAGCAAAGGGACATTCGGATTATTGAATGCCTTTGTATTCCTCCTTCCTACCAGACTACGGAGTCCAGCAGTGGCATCAGGCCCACACACTTCCTGGCAGGCATCCAGTCCTCCGCCTTCAAGCTGCATGGGCATTTGCCAATCTAAGCGGCACTGGTAGGCAAACAAACATGGCACACGACAGCTTTGGCTGAGCGCCAAGGGTGGGTGGTGGAACAATTGCTCTGGTTCCTACTGTACAGGGAGACACACTCCCTGCCTATTCTCCCCTATTCAGCTGATTTACATGTCAAAGTTTTGTTATGTTACAAAGGAATGTGCACATTTATCTACATTTTCTTTCACTTTTTACACCTTTATTAGTCTCAGCAGCACAGGTCATGAATTCATCAGTGGCTTTATGCAAGTATCTACTGCCTGACAGATTCTTCAATGAAATGACCCGAGAGTGTTATCAGTTAGCTAGCAGGTGGGTCTGCTTATTCAGAATCTCACTGACAACAGCACACCATGGGTGATGAGCAATCTATGCATGATCCAGCTCTCCCTGACATTACTCATGAGATTTCCAGTGGCTCGCAGCAAAGGCAGAACTTGCCAACATCATATTCGATCATCATACTCTGTGCTGCTTTGGCCACACATACACATAAAATCACAGTCACACAGGTATAAGTACTATCAAATTTAATTCACTAGAAAGGGGCTTCCTTGAGTTTTAGAAAAGTGATCTGCTATCATCTTCAGACTGCAGAAAAATACTTTAAAATAAAAGATAAAGTATGTACATCCCAAATTTACAGCTAATACTGCATATGTGTGCCCACCACGATGCACAATAAATGTTTTACCAATAATACAATGAAATACATCTGAAACAGAAATCTCTTCTTTATTGATCAACTAGCTGTCCACTTCAGGTGTTGTAAAAATATTGCTTTGTGTGACCTGGATTTTCTCCTAAATTTTATCCTTTCAGGCACCGTCACACTTCTGTCACTGCTGTCAGAGTTTTTTTATCTTCTGAAAACCAGTGGAATGTAGTGAATAAACTAAATGGAGGGCTGGGTCAAAATATCCTCTTGTCCATGAAACTCTGAGTGATCTTTGACCTGTTAGAGCAGGCCTGCCCAAAGTCCGTCCCGGGGGGGGGCAAATCCGGCCCGTCAGGCCATTCTGAGTGGCCCGTGGCTGGCTGGCCTGCCCCTCCCTCCCCTCCTTCACCCCATGTTTTTCTAAAGAAAGTGGGTGGGGCTTGCAGTGGGGTGGCAGGGTTGGGGAGCAACACATTCTCAGCCACCAAATCTTGCCCTCCTTACAAAAAGTTTGGGCACCCCTGTGTTAGAGTTCCTCAGCCTGGCCTACCTCACAAACCTGTTGTGAGAGTAAAGAGGGGAGTCTGGAGGCCCGAAGGGGACCAGAACAAGATATAAATGTAATTGATAGATGCATGGATGCTGTTCTCAAAGAACGTGGAGAGAAAGGCATATCTCATTGGCAGAGCATGTGCTTTGAAGATGTCCCATCATACTTTCAGTCTACCGTGATTTGCCTTGAGAGGCTGTTGCGTAATAGTCATGAAGGGAAGCCAGAAGCAATCTTGTATAGCTGACTTCAGTTCAATGAATTTCCCTCAGGAAAATGAGAACCGTGAGGTTGGTTTTGGACACCCCCACCAATTGTTCTGGGACCCTATGGTTATTTAAAGAACTTTTATGATGTTGAGCTTCTTAAATCCTTGTGGTATGTTCAAAGAAATGAAGGAACATCCTTTCCCATCATGACTCTGTTGGGAGAATATGATACTTCGAGCACATAGGATATTTTCTTCTTCGTTCATTTGAAATTTTAGCTGGTTCCAGTATTAGACTGTATGGATACAAAAGTGGTAACATTCCACCAGTACACCCTATTTATTATCCTATTGTTACATGCTTGCATCTTATCTTGCTATAAACCTCTCAGAATAGTGTGTTGCACTAATGGGGTGGTATATAAACAACCAAGCAAGCAATCTAGGTAGAACAAAACAGCTAGGCAGAAATCCTGTCCATTTTTATCACATGCAACAATCCATTGTGCACACTCTTATTTTCCCCTCAGCATTTGCAAGAGGAAATATTCACCAGATATTTCAAGGAACAGTTATGTCAGCAGGTATTAAATTCTGTAGTTTGTCCCTAAACAAGAAACATTATTCTTCTTCCATTGTATTTATTTCTCCCCCCAGTGGGAAGGAGCATGCTGTTCTAAAGGGACACTTGAATATGTAAGGATTCTTTTTTATATATTTTTACAAACACACTCACTAAGAATACTGTAGTCACTTAAGTGAAACCAGACAACAATTCTAAAAGATGCTCATGTTTCATCTTTGTAAAATCTTAGTGGAAAGGGAACTCCATAATCTCATGAGCATTCAAATGTAAGAGAGAGAAGAAGCAGTCTTTCTTGATAGGTTTGATTCAAATCAGCCGTCTTCAGCCTGGAGATCTCCAGATGTTGGATGTGCTGCCAGGGGATTGCAGCAATTGTGATCCAGACAGAGAAAGTTGGTCTAAGCAATGGAGAAGTAATAACACAACAGAAATCAGCATAGGTGCCACAGCATGATTTTTACTTACCTGAAAATGGGAACGTGTATTAAGAGTATATATCAGGTATTATATATACTGGAGTGTCCTAGCTTGGGTTTTTGGAACTATTCATAAACTATTCTCCAAAGCTCTCCATTGGTGTACACATGAGCCAGTTGTATGGGAGCTGATGCTGTAACACTTTCAATGATAGTTTCAGCAAATGACCATTCATAATTGTGGTCAAGGAGACTACATCTTTGCATATGCCATAAAATTATTTTCTACACTAGTATCTGATTGCTAACCCCAAAGAAAGTAGACCTGTAGACTCAGGGGGATTTTGATACATATTGATTTACCATTAAAGAATTGATTTAAAGAGTCTACTCTCTCTAGTTCAAAAACTAGTCATAGAATACTAGTTTGTATTCTATGTCATGACATGTCTTAATTATGGTTATCATCAAGTCAAAGAAATTACTTCACTTACAGTGATATATGCAATAAAGTCCATTCCAAGACGGTTCTTATTTAGAAGAAACATACCTCCATGATAGTGTTTTTTATAATTTTTTGAAAATACTGTCCCTTACATCCATTCAGAAGGAAGCCTTAGGTAACTGTGTAAAAGAATGTACCCTTAGAGTGAATAGAATACTAAGATGAGCACCACATCCAAAACAAGCTGAACAATAAAGTTGCAATAAAGTAGTTTGAAGCTCAAGGTGCACTCAGGCACCATTTAGCTCACTGTTTAGTTTGCTGCATTCTATTTTGCAGCTATCCTATAATATGATTGCTGGAGTGAACCAGCCTGTTTCCAGAGCATATTTACCCCCGCCTTTCTGGGACTCTATTAGGGGCTTCTACATCTTTGGCATGGGTATGATACTATGGTAGTTTTGGCAATGAGCAAGTTCTTGATGGGACCTTTGAAACAAGGGGGGGAATGCCTTTCATTGCCCCTCCTGTCTCCTGCTTTTGGAAGCAAGTTTCCTTTAAAAAATATTGTAATAGAAGTAGTAGCAGCATCAGCAGCATTAGAACTGCAGAGCTGGAAGGGATCATTAGGTAAGTCCAGCCTTTGTCAAGGAGCAGATTCCCCATTCCACACAATGGGGAATCAAACCCTCAGCTTCTGGCTTTGCAGCCAGAGACCTAAACCCACTGAGCTATCCAGTAGTTCATATAATCTAAGAAAAGCAGAGTTGGAAAGGACCTTATGGATCATCAAATGCAGCTCCTGTCAAGGAGGAAATCAAGCCCCCAACCTCTGGCTCTGCAGCCACCACAATATACAAGTCCCCAAGTTCTATATATCCTTATGCCATTCAAATCTGAATTGTGCTGGTCTTTAAAAAGACGGCCAACATCTTGTCATTCATCTATGGTATTCTCTTTTTTTGACTTTATATATGTATCTTGATCCTGTTTTTAAAGGTCTTTAATAGAAACAATTAGAATGGAAACTAATGCCTTTTGAATGATGACCCAAAGAAATCTCAAATCACAGTGTTGTGCACAAAGAAAGAAAGCCACTAAGATAGCTGGCATCTCCCATCTATCACATCTTTCTCTCAGCTGCCTTCTCTATGCATCCTGAGATTAGTAAGAACGTCAGTATATTTGTCACAACAATCACTTGCACACAGCAGTATGTGTTTTCAACATATTATATAAACTCTGCATTTCTACCACTTTGGTTTTGAATTTAGGGTTTTTTTACTCACTTCGTATAAATATCTATCTTCTATATCACAGTAGCTAATTATGTGAAATGCATTATTTAAACAGCCCACAGTATTCTTCCAAAAAAAAAAAAGGAAGGGGAAAACAACAACACCCAAACCCTCCAACAACTACTACAGTTCGCAACCTTTACAGGCAAATATAACAACCTTCATTCTCAGAAACAAGTACCCAGCAGCCTATAGTCCAATAGAATACATTTTTTGCAGTGTGTTTCTCTGATGTCATTCGGCTGTCACGAAAGGCAGTGTGTATAAGTATGGGAAAACAACATTCTGTTTGTTCAGTTTTACACAAAAATTCAGCATTGTTTGCTCATGTAAATGGTCCATAAAGAGCATTCATCCTAAAATGGTGAACTTTAAAGATTTTAAAAGCCTCTGAAAATTACAGCAATATTACTCCTATTCTTATTAGGCTTTCAGCCATCCATCCAACCAGTTAGAGCAAGGGCTACTCTTTTTATGGTTCCTTTTGCCATTCACCTCTTAATGTATTTTCCATTTTGCACAGAGAGCATGTGAAGAGGTGCTAATGTAACTCCACATTACATTATTTTCTATACACCCACACTGCATAGATTTTCAGCACTATGTTAGTGGAGTTAGCACACATACACAACCACCCCCCCACCCCCACACACATACACACACCATCTCTCACACACACACATAATCTCAGTCTGTCTTGGCTGCCTGTGATTGGAAGATAGATTTTTATAGGGCTATTTATAGAAAATGGCAAAAACAGCTGAGCTGACTGAAGGCATGTCACATTGCTGATGAAACGGCAGGCATACTCCAAGACTGCAGTGCTAGTCTGCGAGTCAGTTAAAGCCATCGCTCGGAATGCTGCCTTGCACAATGAGAAGGTGTAAGCATGAACATTTTTCAGCCGCACTAATCAATATTGCATTGATGACTCTCACACGACCTTTCACCCAACAGGAATACCAATGGTGCACCACTACATCGAGCAACTGGCAAGTGTAAGCTGCAAATTTTATAATCGATCAGAAGTCATCCTTGTGAATAAAGCTCGAGATCTCAAGAAAGAGGAGGCAATTTTGGAAAGGTCAGGAGTGGGGTGTTATTTGTTTGACCTCCACTTTCAAACTGGTACCATGGTTCTTGATAACCATTAAAAATAGCAAGAAATTTTTAAAGAGTCCCTCCCCCGCCGCCAAAAAAAACCATATTTTTAGTAAGCCTTTGGGCATTTTCACTGCCCCTAAAAGAATATGGTTGCATGGCAACCTCTATGGTTGCTATGGAGACTCCATGTGTAAGCAGCTGCTGCAATCAGAATTAACTCCAGGCTTGCAGGTTTGTCATTCCAATACATAGGAAGGGGGAGACAAATAGGGCAGTGCTCTGCCGTAAAGGGGAACTCACCTAGATAATGTCACTCACAAACATATGTTCAACAATTATTCTTTCTACTGTTTTATTGCAGCAATTAGAGCTAAACTAAGATTACAAAATCATATGGTTTAATTTGCTTCTATTGACTATGTTTCACTTCCATTTAGATGACAGCAAGCTCCATTTTGGAATGAAAGGATGATGTTTGTTTGTTTGTTTTGCAAACCAAAGGGTATCCACTTGCACCCTACACAGAGTGAAAATAATGAGGTTAGCAGAAAACTTTATGTAGCAGAAAGCTGTGAACAAAATCACCTGCTGAGCAATGCGACCTCCCAAATTTCAGCTTCACCTCTTTCTATTTTATGCAGGACTGCATTTCATGACAATATCTCCTAATGATGGCTAGGGCCCTGATAGAGCAAAACACCTCTGCCCAAATGTGTTGAAATGTCATCTTTCACTCCCCCCACCCACCCATCATGTGTGAGAATAAAGAACACACTGTGGTATCTCATACAATTGCTGAATATTCACAAATGCCTGGAATAAACTATCAGAACCAGAAGTGCTTTCAAAATTAGAGAACAGCATTGCCTAGATCCCAAATTCCCCTGTATGTAGAATTTTGAGTCACACCTTTTACAGTTGTTGTGATACATTAACAAATACTAGGCTACTTGTTCTACACCATGGGAGTTTCATCACAAGCCAAAGAACTATAAACTAATTTGCATTTCATACCTGTATATTATTAGCATAATTTACATATTGTTTTCCTAAAGAGCTGGTAGTTATGTTGCATTTTTTTCTGTAGCATTTTTGTGATTTTTATTAAGGATCCATTGCTTTGATATGTAAAAATGTATTTATTGTCTTCAAATACTGTTGATGGATTAAAATAATATATTTGAAAGCAAGATATTTAAACTTCCTTCCTTCCTTCCTTCCTTCCTTCCTTCCTTCCTTCCTACCACATCAGTTTCATAATATCCAAAATGTGAATCTTGACACTTTCAGTAATATGAAAGGAACATGTAGGCCATATAAAAACAGGCATAAGCATCCATTCCATGTATAAAATCTTGTTAGATTTGTAGTTGTTCAACATTTATTGAAATTTCCTGCTTCCATGCCACATTTGAGACAATATTTCATAGACTGAGATAAAGCTGATTTTTTAAAAAATCCAACATAGAGCCATCCTCATGCACAATGGATTGAGAGAGCCATTCTGATTCAATAACCAGAGTCCTAGATTTTCTATTAGGATCAAGCCCTTCCTCTATTTTAATCCCACTGTATGGCATCACACAAGGCACTGTTTCTAAGTCTTTGAGTATTTGTAGCATGTCTGCAACATGCCAGTACCAATATCTTATTTCTTAGGATTGTTTGAGACCATCTAAACAGATGGGGGAGGGGGGAGCAAATTAGGGGCTCTGACCTAAGTATGGGTAGCAGGACAATGAACAATCCAATGCATTACCCACATGTAATCTTCGCTGTGTTCTAAAGGGCTTACTCCTGGGAATAACAGTAGTTACAGTCCTGAACACACTTGCTAGAGTATATGCCCCACTGAACACAATTGGTCATATTTCTGAGTAAATGCACTACACTTCTAATTCATTTCAGAGAAACTTTACACATGCATGACTCTGTGGAAGAAGTGTTATTTATGCTGCATTTAAAATAGTAAACCATAGATCATAGTTGTTGGGGCAGTTGATTCAGTATTCTGGAAAGCAAAAGGAGAGAAAAGAAAACAAGAAAAAAAACAAGAACAGATTGAGTAAACATAAATTCATTTGGTTGTTCTGATACTTGCCTGTGACCATATTTACATACCTTATAAAACAGTCCATTATTTTTAAATATACAGGGCTCGCTGACTCTCATACACAGAGATTACTGACTCTTATCAGCTTCTAATATAAAGGCAGCGTATTTATGTTCTTATGTATAATTAGAATGTGCACACACAAAAACCAGTTTTCATAAATTCTATCTATCCAGGTTCATATTAAAATTTACATTAAAAATTAGCCTGTTTAGATGTCTTTTTAATTAAAAGATACATGAACAGCATAATGGTCTTTAACACAATGAAAACTTTATTATCGATATACAAATATAGCTGGAAATTGTGTTGACATCCTTCCTGCCTTGTCAAAATGAATGAGATTCTTGCTGATGGATTGTGGGGAATAAATGGGCCTCTTTGGAGAGAGAGAAAGAGGAAAAAAATTACTCTGTGCCACCATCTCAGGAAGATCTTATTTCTGGGGACACATTGCAGTCTATAAACCTCCACAGAATGGGGTTAATAATGAGAGCACAGATAGACCTTTTACCTATAGTAAAGCTGGCAGGTGCTGCTCTGATAAACAAATTCACACAGCATACCGTGACCTATTTTCTAACCAGGCCAAAGAAAATGACATGAAAGAATGAAATTCTTCACCCGCCCTCCTCCTGTTAGCATCGTCTTGCCATACAATCTCCAAATCAGCAAAGTTGAACACAGAAAAGCAAACGTGGCATGTTTCTCTCCTTGGAAAACAAGCAGTGTAACTGTTCCTTCAGTCCCAGTTTGCCACATTAAACATGAGTACAGTGGCACCTTGTATAAAGGGTTTAATTCATTCCAAATGAAATTATGTTAAGCCAATTTTCCTTTATACAAATTTCCCATAGGAATGCATAGAAACCAGAGTCATCCCTAATTGCGACTATTTTTATGTTGTATGGATTCGCCCTGTAGACGATTCTGTTATGCAAATTTCCCCTATCTCTGGGATTTTTATGTTGTACAGATTTTATGTTATACAAACCGTTTGTTATATGAGGGTCCACTGTATTGTTTTCTGCTTTACAAAAATAATTAGCAATGGAACTTCCCAAAAAGAAAACATGAAACCTTTCAGAGGACCTTGTGAAGCTGTAATGCAAAGCACATTTCTGTTTAAAACAGAACCCGTGGCTTGGTTTCCTGTGCTCATTTTGTTGACCTAGTGTCTGCCTTTCTTGTTGTCACCTCCATGCTGTCCTGATATTCCCTGCACCAAGAAAACAAGCTGCCAAAGGTTATTGCCTGATAAAAGAAGTTTGCCCACAGATTCCCTTTCTTCTTGGCAATAATTAAAATCTTAAGGTGATCTAGCATGTCCTTGATTTTTTTCCCCTTTAAGCAATTATTTTCTTGTTGAACTTTTGAACAAGGCTTACTAGGGAAATCTGACTTATCTTGATGTGATTTAACTATTCACGCCTACAAAAACTCTGAAGGAACAGGTATTTCTATGTTTCGTAAAAGAACCAGATACCCCAACCTGACTTAGTCAATGTTCTAAGATGCTTTTAAAGCAAATGTTGTGTTATTTGGTCAGTCAAGGGCTATGTGAATGCCTATCCTAAACCAGCCTTACTAGGCTAAATACTCTGTAGTATAAATTATTGAAAAGCAGCTCTGTTTAGTGGGATATATGCAGATCCTTTCAGTTTAAGCCAAAATGGATAGATGCAGAGAAAGTCAGACAGATCTAGTGAAACCAAGGCTCTTCTCTACCCATACCGCTAAATGTTAATATTTGATAAAATGAATCTCACTTTGGATCTGTGGAGAAAAGGCAAAGCGGTCTCTCTTTTTAGCTTATTTTGTTTTCCCTAAGAAAAATAATGGAATAAAATCAAAAATTAAAAAATTATATTGGATTTCTGTATAGCTCTTATGCCCCAAATTTATAATTTACCAATGTGAGTCCTATACTGGGGGGGGGGACCCACAGTGCATTTCTGGGGATTTTAAAGAAGAAAAAATGTTGGAAAATGTAAAGCAAATTGTTATAGGTTTTTTTGAAATTATGACATTGCAAAAATGCATATTGGAATCTTCAGTTTATTTTATTAATGGACCTTTATGACATATTAAAAGTACACTTTAAAAATAAAATTAAAGAGTAATTGTTCATATATATTTGAAAAACAACAGCAGGTTATGTGTTTTTCAGTTGATTACACATATTTTATACAGGTATAAATTCCTGAAGCTTTATAAATAATATTTTAAAGCAGCTATTCAATAATGTATGAGGTAGCAAAAAGAGAACAAATTCTATCAATTGCTTTGCAACAATAATAAAATAATACATTAATTTTTATCTGCTCATATTCTGTTAAGATTTTTGAACATCTTATTTTCCTTGCTGTTCTCGTGATATCTGTGAAGATGAGGCAATTCCTTTCTTTGCACTTTGAATACATTGTACTGCTTCCTAAAGATCATATTCCTTCACTATCTTTTAAAAAAACAAATGTACACTTTGTATAAAATAAGGGATAAAAGGAGGTAGCATGCTCTGAGGAAAGAGCTCCTGTCCAGCTAAATCAATAGTATTCCCAGATTCTTACTCCAGAAAACTAACATCCCAGCTCCTCAAAATAATAATGGGCTCCCCCCCCAATCTACGTATTAATGCTCTAACAAAAGAAAAAGGTATGCAGAACACTTGGTGTTACTACATACAGCTTGCAAAATGTTGTCAAAGGTAGAAATGGGAATGGAAACTTATTCTCTAGTGCTGAATTCACCGTTTTACAGTTCTTATCAGCTTAAGTCGCAGCTCCCAGGAAAAGCCATGCAGCACAGGTTTTGCAGATGTGCACGCCAGGAAATTCACCCTCTTGGTGTATCACCCTCAGATACACACTTAAACAGATAGCACGCCCTTATGAACCTATTGGCAAACAAAAAAAAATCCCCTAGATTTCCAGTGCAATGCAGCCGGGTGTTCTTTGCAGCTACAGTGATGGAATTTTTAGCTTCTTCATTTTCCACAAACACAAAAGAGCACGCCCAGAAAGAAAAGGAGGGAGGAACCCACCCAGGCTCCCTTGGATAGAAAGCAGCAATACAAAGTATGGATCCAATAAATCACTTTGTCAATCTGCCGTATGCAGTCAGCAGAAGAGATCACACTCCCCACCCCCACCCCCACCCGCACACCTTCTCCAACCTCATTGTGATATAATTTAGGTTAACCGCTTGGCCGAGGTTACTAAGGTAGCTAATGGATGCTGCCTATGTAGGTTAATATGTTCTCCAATTGGTTCAGAGGAAATTTGATCATATTTACCATAGTTATCTAGCCAGCAAAGCATAGAGGTGGTAATGCAGGATTCTATATCCCATACAGGTATGTGCACACATCTAGGGACAGAAGCTTTAGATAATCCAGGAGAAACAAACTGGTTTCAAATTTTCAAAGCATTATTTTAAATTGGCATGTTAATGTTTAATTCACTATCATTTAATATAATGAATAGTCCAATCTATTCTCTAATTGATATCCAAAACATAAGCTTTGTCAGAAAATCTCTGCAATGCAATACTCCATTTTAAATGAGAAAAAAAATTGATGAGCAGAAATATGACTGAAAGTCGCCTGAGTTCAAAGGACTAGAAACAATAAATTATGTTCTAATATGCCCATCTGATTGATCAGTCAGGCATTCAGACAATTGCTTTTCTCAGTTGCTGGCATTTTGCATGAAAACAGCAATATTTGGGCAGAAGAAGCTACTGAGTTATTTTACTGAAACAGAAAAATGAACCGCGGACATCTGAAGGGAGCGGTGATACTAAAAGAAAGCTTGATGAACATGTAAATCCTCCTTTTGTTTTGTTTTTGTTTTTCTCTTTTCTAAAACTAGCTTGATCCTAATCATAGTTACACAGAATGGTTTCACTGAGTGTCATGTGGATTTTGTCCAACAATGAAATTCCTCTAAAATTAGAGCTTTGAACACACATGCATGAGCACGCACACACACACGCGCGCGCGCACACACACACACACACACACACACACACACAGAGAGAGAGAGAGAGAGAGAGAGAGAGAGAGAGAGAAGGTTTTAAGTGTGAACCCTTGTGTAGAATAGACATCAAGTCATAGGGAAGAAAAATAATGCTGATTTAGTAAACAACCAGCCACTACCAAAGGATAGTATACCTACATCTAAACATGCAAGACAGAAATAAATAAAGGAAATACAGAAAGAAAATCAGATGGTCTTGTTCAATATCAACCCCAACCATATTTAATTGAGGGTTGTCTTCAGAATCAATGTACAGACTACACTGGAGGTAGCCTTCTGAAGACATGAATGTGCTCCAGAAGCCTTGTTTGTGATCTGACTCTTTATATGTAAAGAAGATTATTTTTCCAAATAATCTCCCCTTGAAGAAAGGTACAGCCAATTATTCAGATGCTCAGTTTTATGTACAAAATAGTTGTATTGCAGTAAAGAGGGGCAGACGAATCACTGTTAAATTGATAATGAACAGCTTTACTGATATAACATTTGCCGCTTCGCAAACATGATCCTTCCTTTCATTTGGAGTTTTAGAGATGGAACACAAAACATCTTTTAAAGGAAATCCAAGATATAGAACATCTGGATTTTGCTGTCAAGTAGCCACAAACTGCAGAGATATTGATATTGAACAATGTAATGTGGTCCCCTATTTTTAATACAAAAAACAGGTTTGTTGCTTTAAAGGAATTTTTAAAGCATTTTTTCTGGTCTAGGGTAGGCACAAACACACATTTCCCACCACCTCCAGTTATAACTTTAAGAATATCATTATGGATGTAGTTATTTTATATAGAAGGAAGAAAAATGCTTTTTCTTGACACCAATATTAATATTCTTTTTGAATAACATGTAAAGTGATTTCAAAATGGAAAAAAACCATGGCAACACAAAAATATACAAATCAGGTACAACAACTAAACAAATTATGTTTAATACAATTTCTAGTGGATAGATGTCCTTTAATATTAGAATGAATATTTCAGCACTAGAAAAGGATTAGAAGAATTAATCATTTGCTTTTATCAACTAATGCAGAAGAATATGTAATGCCTGTTTCTCCAAATATGCACACTATTTCGTTGGGGAGATTTCAGCTAGCTTTACAATCATTATTTTAATACATTAAAAATGTTCCTTTGAAAGGAATGAAAAATCAGGATATGTGAGCATTTCAAACCTCCCTGCCTCTTATCTAATGTGCTTTCTTGACAAATCTGTATAAGTCTGTTTATAAAGAGGGCTGCTTCTTTTTTTCTGCTTCATTCCCCCCCCCCTGCAGTGTATGTGTATGCACTTCCAGCTATGTATATATATAAAAAGAGTTTCAACATGTGTTGCCCTTTGTATACATGCAAGGATTCCTGCACAGGCATATGCACAGAACTCCTCTCTCCTCTTTAGGGAAGAGGGAATTGTTTGATGATAAAGCATATGCTTTCCATGCCAAAGGTCCCAGGTACAGCTCCCAGCCCCACTAAACGGGGCTGGTGCCAGCTCCCTGCATAGCCACCAGACAGCACTTGCCCAGGTAACCCAACCTCCCATAACCTGGTGCCTTCCAGGTGTCTTGAACATTGATTCCCATAATCTCTAGCCACAGAATAACTCATAGCCAGGAATTCTAGAGCAGACATTTCTGTGCTAGGTGGGCCCAATGCTGTCTGAAGTGTCTGACTGAATTTTAGAGACGCGCACAACAGAAAAATCCATTTTCTTTTCCATTAGGTCTGTTTGAGATGGCACCTCTTGTTTCTCCGGCTCTTCTGTGCTCTGCTCCTTTTTATTGCCATGAAAGGGGGGTATCAGTGTGGTTTTCTTCATTTGGAGGGGCGGGCTGGGCAAGGACACACACATGTGGTAGCAGGAAGGTGGGGAAGCTATTTCTGAAATAGGAAGCAAGGGGTACCACAGATGGTAGGAGGGGGAAAGAAGGTAATGGAGTGACTGAGCAAGGAAGAGAGGCCCACAACAGTGGCAATGGTTAGGCAAGGAGAGAGGGGGGGGAAGGAGGGTGGACATGCTCGTGAGGTACTTCTGTGCACATGAAGTGAATTAAGGCAACAATTGATGGAGAGATGGATGGCGACGGACGATCCATGTCCCTCACCTTTGTCAAAATGGATCAGTCCTGAGGCTCTCTTCTAGAAAGTGATGGGAGGTGATGAAAACAAATGTGATGTGCTATATACGCATCTGAAAACCATAGCCTAGAAGCAACAGCAGCTGTAAGCGGACACATTTGTGACATTGCTTGCTTCTCTTCTCCTTTCTCAAATCATGTCTTTGGGTTTTTTTCAAATTAAGATAATGTGACACCAAACAATACTGAGAAAGTTGAAAGTTAGCTGTTCAGGGATCTGTTTAAAAACAATGAGCATCCGAGTACTTTCTCCGATATTTCCTGGACTATTTCAGATGCCATTGACCTGTAAAATTAAAAATACCCAAATACAGAACAAATGAAAGTCAAGATCACAGGAGTCAGAAAAGACAGCATTGTGCACGTACAAGGAATGGCTGGAAGTAGGTCTAGACCAAGACCATCTTGCTGCCTGAGACAAAGGAGAAGATGCAGTCCCACCTCCCAGCATCCATGCATGGAAGCAACCTGGACTATGATTTTGCTCTCACATCAGCACTGGCAAAGGAGCCATCTTTTGTATCTTTTCTGTCATTTCAAGACCAGTATGCTAGTTTTCAACATGTAGAGCAGGTTCTGTGACTGTGACAGACCCAGGGTTGTTTTCTACAGAAGTAATGGCTAGGAAATTCAAGAGAAAGATTTGAAGATATCTTGCCGCTATAACTATTAAGAGTTTTTAGACTGTGCCTACACTCTGCATCCACACATGTTCATGTTCATAGCAACTGACTAGAAGTGAACATCCTGTTTTCACAAGTAGTGTAATGCTGAACAGCAGCTACTGGGACCTATACTATTGCCTGAATGGAGGCATCCAACAGACATCCAGTTGGACAATGTTGAAAATAATGTCCTGCACTAGGTGTATCTTTAGTCTACCCAGTAGGCTTTTTCTTCAGTATTTATGTT
Organism: Phrynocephalus forsythii; assembly: GCA_029282475.1. NCBI lineage: Eukaryota > Metazoa > Chordata > Lepidosauria > Squamata > Agamidae > Phrynocephalus > Phrynocephalus forsythii. The sequence goes on from JAPFRF010000003.1 coordinate 79,171,345, forward strand.
CCAAAGGTAGTTTGGCTGTCAAAGCTAGCTGTTCTAGAGAAGCAATATTATTTTTTGGATCAATGCACAAAATGAGCAAGCTTCAAAGTTCTCCAGAACTATTTGTGAGCAGCAGATACCTTTGAGTGTATAGAGAGGAATTGCTTCTCCATATTGCTTTTTCCTCAATGAGCTTTGCAAGAAATCATAATCTACCACTCTGTGACCTTTGAGTCTCTATTTTAGACCAAATTTAAACACAAATCTCCATGGTTTAAAACACCAAGCCAAACTGCATATTATTTTTAACTTCCATGCCCCTGCACACGCACAACACCCGCAGGCACACACTCAACACTTTTTTAAAAAAGAAATAATTTACACTGAGTTCTGGAGAACTTGACAGCTTACATATGTTGTGATTGTATACTTGACTCTTTTTAAAAGGCATTAGCCAATTGTAATTTTTTAAATTTTATTTTATTTCTGTGGAACAACACAGCAACTTCCTGGGGTTTCTTGGTAATTATTTTTAAAAAATTAGGCACTCAAAATGGGTTCTCTTTTATTTTATCAAAAAATGACAGATGCTTTTGTTCTTTCTACTTTCAAGCAATGCATTTATTTACGGCTTCATTGTATTTCCATTCTCAATTAGAATTGAGCCCTATCTTCAGATAAATACCATATGTAAAAACAAGCTATGTCAGGATATCCAAGGGCAGTCAAGAGCCAAGAAGCATGTACATGATGAAGCAGCATAAACACAGATCTCCTGTATTAAATGTAGCATTCACATCTCACCATTAAAAGTGGGGGAAATGAAATAAAATCTTAATAATACCATGGGTGAGTGACAAAGGAGGAGCAGAGCTCAATCTTTGTCTTAGACATGAACCTTCCCAGATTTTCCCACTCAAAAGTCATTAATTAATTCATCAGAGTCTATAACGTTCCTGCAGCACGACTAATTTCAGATCTGCAAAGAGGAGAAGGGGAGAAAGAGAAAGAACAGCAAATGTAGAGAAATACAGAATTCCTGCATTGACTTTTTTGAGGAAACCATGAAGAGTGTACCCAGTACTGATGTGAAATCTAAAATTCAGTCCCTTCCTGCTAGCTGCCTTAGGAAGCTGATGGGGCCTTGCTCTTGGTGGCTGGCGGGGGGGGGGGAGGGTGGTAGGATAAATAAGAACAACCCACTCTACAGGGTGCTCCTATTCAGCCTGAAGCCCTTCTCGCCTTCCTGTACCATCCAGTTCATGACCTGGTCTTGCCCTTTGCATTTCCCCATTAACATGAACGGGATGTTCTCTTAGAGCCGAAAATGTCCCAGTACTGAGATGGATCCAAAGGACAACTGGATTGGAGTGTTTCTAAAAGCGCAAGGTGACTCAGGCCTTGATCTAGGAGCCTTTATTCAAGCACAGAGCTGGGGGTCAATAAAGGAGAAAAAGCCACACCACGCTGCTTTTAAAGCACTCCCTAGGCAGTTTACAATTAAATTCTGCAGGCCAAATATTGCCACCCCCAAGCTAGCTACTCGGTTTACCAACCTCAGAGGTATGGAACATAGAGAGAACCTTGAGTCTGCTTCCTGGAATTGTACCCCAGGCAGTGAGCACAGATTTGGCTGCAGTACAGCAGTTTAACCACCGTGCCACAAGGCTCTGCAAGAAAAAGTCCCTTTGGCAGCTTACAATAAAAACTATTGGGAATTCTTAGTTCTTTTTCCACTGATTTATTCATTTGAAATCTTTTTTATCCATCCTTTGCCGAGCCAGGTTGAAAGAAAGAGGCGACACACATTCCGCTTACAGTAACTTTTAAATTACTTATCAATTCAATAACTTTAGGAGGGCCTGAGCCGTTCATCAAATGGTAACAACCAATTGATTAGGTCCCTTCTCCACAATTTCCTGTTTGCCGCAAGGATGCCAATGAGATCCTTTGGCATCAGCGCTTGAAAAGGTTGGCAGCCCTCCTAGGGTTTGGGGTTATTATTATTATTTGCTCCCTAACTAATTCCTATTGGGTTATTAGTGGAAATAAGATGTAATTAGAAAAATGGTCTTTTATGCGCTATCAGTCGTGAATGGGGTTATTACCTACAACACCCAATGTGAATGGTGGGATGGGCGAAAAAACACCACCGCTCAAGGCCAATCAGAGAGATGGTCAAAAATTCCCATCCGGCCCCGGCGACCAGCAAAGCATCACCAGCACATCATAGACAGTGGCGGGAGGGTGGGGAAACCGGCAATTATGGAGGCAGGCTGAGGGGCGCGCCAGGGACTTATAAAGGGCGCGCTCCCTAACGTAGGCTACGCTAATAGCGGAGCCAATAGCCGCCTCCTCAACCCCCCTTGCTCGGCAAGGCCGGGCGGAGCAGCCATTCTCTTTAAAAAGGATCTAAGGCAGTTTCATCAGAAGACAATGTTTAAAAGTAGAAAGCAGTAAGCATACAAATATTTTAAAAGAGTCAATCAAATGCCACACTAAAATGGTAACCATGCTCAACACCAAAACACATACAAAGCAACAAGGCAGAACAGACGATTTAAAAACCCCTCCTAGACAGCCAGGAACTAAAACAAAACAAAGCAAAAGCAAAGTGTTCTGCTTATATACCTCCCCACAGCACTTAAAGCATTCTGTAGGCGGTTTACATTGTATTTATGCAGGCTACACATTGCTGCCACCACCCCAGCGAGCTGGGTACTCATTTTACTGACCTCAGAAGGATAGAAGGCTGAGTTAACCATGAGACAGCTACCTGGAATTGAATCCCAGGTCGTGAGCACAGTTACAGCAGCAATACATCAGTTTAACCACTGTCAGGAGGCTCTGTAAAGCTTCTCTGAAGAGTAAGGTCTTTGTCTGCAATGATAGAGAAGGCCGTCTCCCATGTCCTCATTAAACATACTTGTTATATCATCATCATCATCATCATCATCATCATCATCATCATCATCATCATCATCATCATCATCATGCTCCTGCAGAACTGGTCCATAGGGATCCTATGTATTGTTGAGTCCAGCCCCTATTGAGGAGGCACAGTGAGGAATCAAACTCCCAACGTGGTTTGCTGACAGATGCCTAAACCACCTGGCTATCTAGCATTTGTGGAACAGCCAGTGGTAAATCAGTAACAGATCCATAATTCGTTATAGATGTCTGTTGGTGGATCTAGGAAACCAAGTTTAAATTATTTCTTTTCCATTGACTCATTGGCTGAAATCTTATTCCACCGTTGTATATGTATGATGTCATAATTTATGGCAAATGGGACAAAGAGGTATGTACCCAGAAATCAACAAAGATAATGATTACATGTCATCAAGTCAATTTCAATTTAGGGTAGCCCTTTCCAGAGCTTTCTACTAGAGATGGGCACAAACCAAAAAAATGGCAATTCGTTTTGGTTCGGTTCATTTTAAGGTTCAGTTCATTTCATTTCATTTTAAATTATTTTTTGAAATATTTGTTTCATTGTTTTGTTTTGATTTGTTATTCATTTTCTTCTTCTCAGGCATCAACCATGCAGCCCCTGGGGCCCGATTGGTGCTTTATTATTATTATTATTATTATTATTATTATTATTATTATTATTATTATTATTATTATTATTATTATTATTATTATTATTATTAATAATAATAATAATAATAATAATAATAACAGCTATCTATAATAATAATAATAATAATAATAATAATGGTATGCTGGATTTTGTATTACCAATCACTAGTCAAACACTTCCCAAGCGTTTAGGACTATGTGATGTATTGGCGAATTATGCGAGCAGATCCCAGTAAGATGGTGACTTTGTCAACTCCAATTTCTTCTAAATACTTGCTTAGCTCTTTAGGCACCAAACCCAGTGTGCCGATTACTACTGGGACCACCTGTACCGGTTTATGCCAGAGTCTCTGAAGTTCAATTTTCAGATCCTGATATCCGGTAATTTTTTCAAATTGTTTCTCAGTGACTCTACCATCACCTGGTATAGCAACATCAATGAGCCACACTTTTTTCTTCTCCACAATCACAATATCCGGGGTATTATGCTCCAAAACCCTGTCTGTCTGTATTTGGAAGTCCCAAAGTAATTTTGCATGCTCATTTTCAGTCACTTTTTCAGACTTATGATCCCACCAGTTCTTTACTACAGGTAGATGATAGTTCTGACACAAATTCCAATGGACCATTTGAGCCTCTACATTATGACGCTGTTTGTAATCAGTCTGAGCAATTTTCTTGCAACAACTCAATATATGGTTGATAGTTTCATCTGACTCTTTGCAGAGTCTACATGGGGGGGGGACTCAGCTGATTTTTCTATTCTAGCCTTAACTGCATTTGTTCTGATAGCTTGTTCTTGAGCTGCAATAATCAGGGCTTCTGTCTCTTTTTTCAGTGTTCCATTGGTGAGCCATAACCAGGTCTTTTCCTCATCTATTGTTCCTTTGACTTTTTCGAGGAACTGCCCATGCAGTGCTTTATTATGCCAGCTATCAGCTCGTATTTGCATTTTTGTTTTCCTATATTGATCCTTTGTTTGCTTTACTTTAAACACCTCCCTGTTCTTAACCTCCAATAATGCTGGCTCTGTACTATTTTTTTTACATAATCTGCCAACGCATGCTTCTCTTCTTCAACTGTCTGCTTCACTTGCAGAAGACCTCTACCACCTAATTTTCTAGGTAAATACAGCCTGTCAACATCACTGCGTGGATGTAATGCACAGTGAATAGTCATAAGTTTTCTTGTTTTCCTATCTAGACTATCTAGCTCCATCTGAGGCCAGTTTATAATGCCAGCGGTATACCTGATGACCGGTAGGGCCCAGCTATTAATGACCTTGATGGTGTTATCACCATTCAGCTTACTTTTTAATACTTTTCTGACCCTTTGAATATGTTCTTTACTGACCACATTTTTCACTTTTATTATTATTATTATTATTATTATTATTATTATTATTATTATTATTATTATTATTATTATTATTATTATTATTATTAGTATTAGTATTAGTAGTAGTAGTAGTAGTAGTAGTAGTAGTAGTAGTAGTAGTAGTAGTAGTAGTAGTTTAAAAGTCCCAAGTGGGGGCTTTTTGAGGCGCTGGCCCCAAGCTTTTTTGTTTTTATTTTTTTAAGCACCGACCGCATGGCCCTTGGGGCTGGGTAAGCGCTGGTTTTATTTTATAATTTATTTTATTTTTTCATTTTAGAGGGCCACCCCAGCCACCCCTGGAGCCGGGTTGGTACTCCTTTTATTTATTTATTTATTTATTTATTTATTTACTGCCGACCTTGTGGCCTGCACTACAGCTGTAGCACAGGCTGGTTGGCTTTTTGTTTTGTTTTTTCCCGTTTGCCGGTGTCTCCTACCAAAAGTTCATTTTGTGTCCATCTCTACTTTCTTCATATAGATAATCTAGACATAGTTTATCCTTCCCTACTTTTGGGAGTAGTCTGGGATTGTGCTGCTTGATCAATGCTACAAGGACTGGCTGTTCTTCTTGGGACTCACAGTGGAGAATAAAAATCCCAGCTAACTAACTCACTGAGTTCTCCAGACAGTCTTTAATTAATTAGTGATTTGCCACTGCAAAACAGTATTTCAACCACTGTGTAACTTTGACTCAAGTCCAAGAGACCCTGCATACAACTAAAAGAATCGAGAAGTTAAGCTTTTCCTCAAATGCATCACTTCCCTACAGATGCTTGAATGTTCTCAACTATTAATATAATCTCTGGACATAGCATGTGAATATGCCAGGGAGAGGTATTCTCCTTAAGCCTTCTCCTACCATGTACAAAGAAGGAATGTTTAAGGGGAGAGCAGACAAAATTGCTGTAAGTTGAACAATAATTGCACCACATCAGCAGATTGTATTATTGCATCATAAGAACATAAGAACATAAGAAGAGCCATACTGGATCAGGCCAAAGTCCCACCTAGTCCAGTTTCCCATATCTCACAGTGACCCCACCAAATGCATCTGGGAGTGCACGAGACTAGATGTCTGTCTCCTGACACCACTCCCCTGCATCTGGCCCTTGAAGTACCCTGGTTTTAAGCCTGGAGATTACACATCTCCATCATGGTTTGCAACCTGTGATGGACTTTTGCTCCAGAAATCTGTCCAATCCCCTTTTGAAGGCATCCAGGCCAGATGCCATCACCTCATCCTGTGGCAGGGAGTTTCACAGAATAACACTCTGTTTTTCCTGTAAAACAGGTAGTATGCTGAATTATTTCCTGGAAATCCTGTAAGTGCAATGCACAGTCAAGGTGAAACACTGCACATTTTAAAGACCAAATATTCCAGAATTGCTTATCTGCAGTAATAGCTGGAAGTGGAGGGGAGTGCTATCTGAGAATACACTTCTAAGACCAAACTCTGTAACTCAGTGCCTGCAGTCTTCAAGAACAGGGGTCAGTTCTTCAAAACCAGTGAAAGATACAAGTGGGGAAAAGCTAGAACCAAAGGATGTCTTCCTAGGGTTCATATTGCCCTAGCACCATTTCTTCCTCATTCTCACACAAAGCTTTGAGCCCAGCATCTAACTAGATATTAATTAATATCTGGATCATTTGACCATACACAATGCAGTTTCCTCTGAGAAAAGTATTCCAGCAATCAGGCAGGAAAGTAGATAATCTTTCCAGATGTACAACCTTCAGCTTGTGCCAGATGTTCAAGGTGGTGGTGGGAGCACTCCCTAGTACTGACGTCTGGAGCATTCTATGGGTTTTCCATCTATAGGGACTCATTCCTGACCTTTCTCCCTTCTGTGTTTCTTGGGAAAGGGGAGGGGGTATTACAGCCCCCACATCTGCATGTAACAGACTCACTTTGCTAATACAAATGAAAAATATGATTAAGCCAAGTAAATGGAGTCATGTTAACTGCACAGTCATCAGGCATCGCTACTTCTTGAAAGGCTTGGCAACCCAAGCCAGCAAAATGCTTAGTGGGTACTTCATTAGACAGCAGTCAATGGAAGGAGCAGGCACCTCGCTGTAACCAATTACAAAGCTAAATATATGCCAACCTCTCTGTGGCGCTTTTGAGTAAAACTGTTTCACATTCATGTCATTATTGCCTTTCCAAATTGCACAAATGAAATCTTTTGCAGCCTTAATGACCACAATGCTTGCTGGCTTATTCATGTAAATGTCCCTTATTCTAAAGTCTAGTCAAATTATGTCAGTTGGAAAGGCATTGGTGGGACACTGACCCAAGCCCATCAAAATGCCTACAAACAGAAGCGTTCTGATTCCCTTAGATTTTGTCAGAACAGGCATTTATAAATCAACCTTCTGCAACCAGTAAAAGAATAGTAATATTTGCACAGCAAACTACAGCAAGAATGAGACAAATTAAATAAAAAGGTCCACCTTTCACAAGGTGAAAATGCTACCTGCAGAATCAAATCAGATGGCACTTCTTTTTCTTTCCCACTATTAAATAATCATAAAGAAAATGCAACAAATCCATTTTTCTTCTAAACACATTTTGTCTTCAAAAGACAAATATAGCAAACACAGTGCACAAATATAGTGGGGAAATCTCACTCAAGCCAAAAACGTAACTTATATTGCAAGCTGGAATTAAACATAGACATTAAAGTATCTAAATGCTTTCCTATCAATACTATGGGGAAATTGCTGATGGATGAGCTTAGCCCATGTCATGTGTTGCTCAATGAAAAATGATCTTTTAGCCTATACTTCATCATGTTCCTTCAAATTACACCTCTTTCTATCCATCTGTTTCCTATTGGGTTGCAAGATTTTGCTTTTCATTCTTGCACTTTAATTTTTACACACCTTTTGCATACTATTACTAGTGTGCAAAAAGTGTGCACATTATATCTAGTACATGCATTTACTTATTCATTTACCCTAACCTCCTTGCTACTCCTTATTGACTAAAGCATATTTTGTACATTTTTCAACTGTGTACATTTTAGCCATTCTAACTTGTTCTAAAATGTATGCATGTTTTTTGAATGCACTTTATTTCTTGGAGATAATCCTTAAAAATGCATGGATTCTTGAGGCAAGGGTTGTTTCTTTGGCAGGCATGAAAATAGTACTTCTGCTAAAACAGTTGAATCCACCAGAAGGCCTTTATTCGCCAACAGTGATAACTCACCAGCTTCTAATCAAGGTACAATCAAGAAATAAATGTACACATAACTAAGGGTATGTCTTTTTCAAGGCATGGATTAAAAGAAATTTAAGGAAAAGAAATGCCAAGCTAATAGTTTAATTAAAAGGTGGAACTACTATTTTTGAGGAATACAACTCCCAGAATCCTCCATTCAGCATAGTGGAAAGTGGTGTTTCTGTGACGACCCTGGACCAAGGACACTGTTACCTTTAATTTATTATAATTAAAACCTATTTCCCAATCCAGACATCCCCAATATAACACAATTACGCTGCCACCATTTCCTTTGATCAGTAAATGCCCCCATCAAAATAAAAGTGTTGCACTATGGACTCATTATGAAGAAGGGACTTCACACAAGTACAGTATATATAGTTTGAAAATAAAACGTATAACTATCATTATTTTACAGTTGATTATTCAATATTGATGTTACAGTAGGTTAGCTGATGTAATGAAATATTGCTTGGTTAACTTGTTACTGTTACAATTAATATCTTTGTTTCATAGAACCAGACTGATTGTCAGTCCCAGACTGTCACATCTGATAACTGTCACCTCAAGCAGACCCACAATCTCTTTGCTGCCTAAACATGAATTATACAATAGAGCACTACAGAACTCTTATATCACCTAGAAGAGAACTTCACTCAATCCCTAACATACAGAAGAGAACTTAAGCTAAACCCTTACCTATCACACAGGAGAGAACTACTTCACCTCAGGTTTCTTACCCCTTTATACAGGCTAGCCACTCCCACAGCTTACTGATTGACTATGTAACATTCTATATTGCCTATTCATAGTATAATATTCATGAACACATACATGTCAATAAATACCCTCCTGTCCATCACAGTTTCCAAACTCTGGTTCCAATTGTATAGGACCACTGCAAACTCTGCCGTTTTTGTACCAGCACTTTTGAGGGTTACTCACAGTTTTCACATTAAAGAAGCAAAGTATAGCTCTGAAATAGTACTGGATGATACAGGCACAGGATCACATTGGAAGAAATGAGCTGAGCATTAAGTAGTACCTGGCACACACAAAACTTGAGAATAATCAAGTTTGGTTCATACAAGCTTTGCAATTGACTCTATTTATGCCTTTCTTTAAAAGTTGTGACAGGAAACATATCCAAGATCAGTTGCCATACCAATAGTTAGGACTTGGTTCTAATTTTTCTGCAATCCCATTCACATTCATGTGAGAGTGAGCCCTATTACATTCTATGTGATTTGTATCCATACAGCTAGATTGTAAACAAAAGAGAAATACAGATAACATTATGAACACACACAACTTAAATATTTTCTTTCAAGGAAAATGAAAATTAGTTGAAGAAATTAATTCTAAAAGACATATTATATTGCAGGGGATCATTAATTGAGTCAAGGACAGTAAGAATAGAATAGAACAGAATGGAATGAAATAGCACTTTATTGTCATTGTACATATATAACGAAATTTAAAAAGTGTCATCCAGTCTGCGCATCACTCAACCCAAATATAAAAATTCCAAGACTACCAAATTCCAAAACTACCATTTAAGAAACAAGCATCCATACACATACTCCCACATTCTCTTGACCAACATAACTTGTACCCATTACAGTGTGTCCCCCGCCCTTTTGCGGTTCATATACTGCAGTCCCACTATATTGTGGGACCACAGTATATGAAAAAAGGGCCCCTGGGGTAGGGGGGGGAAAGTCCCTCAGAGGCCTCAGAAATGGTTTTTTTTTTTTTTTTTGGTGATTTGGAAGTCACTTCCTGTTCACAGGGAGGCCCTTTTGGGGCATCCAGAAGGCCCAGGATGGCCCTCTCAGGCCCATTCGGGGCAGCACCAGACTGGGGTTATTACAAGAGCCCCCAGCTAGACCCCCCACCTGATCCGACCTGCATCTGCATATCATGGATTTTCAATTATTGTGGGTTGGCTTGGGTCCCTAACCCCAGCGATAGGTGGGGGGGTCAATGTATTTAAAAACTGATATAAAACCAAACATACACCTACAGTCCTCCACAGCTATTGCATCTAATAAGCCCTACTGACCATATTGTATCTTAGTTGTGAGGAAACACTCATGAGATTCTACAGTGACACTTCTGTAGCTGAAAGCTTGTCTTCATTTTTACATCTTGGTGCCTTATTCATATTCTCCAGATCATTTTAGAAAATCAATTGAGTGCCTAGCTGTTCTGAAATATACCAGATTATAATTATACATATTCTTTCCTCCACTCCATTTTCTTCTTCGAAAGGACCTTATCATTAGGTTGCAGTGCAATTACAGAAATCAAAAAGAAGTCCAGCTAGTAATTATAGTACTGTGTATCATTCATATATATGGTCATTTGGCCTATATATCATTGTGACAGGGTTTTAATTCCATGTTATAATTCCAGAAATCACATGGAAAACAATGTCATGGTAAGTACAGATCACCTCTGAACCCATAAAGCTCTCAAGGCAGCATATCTATGGGTGAAGTTTTCCATTCTATATATAAACATGACTTCTAGAGCATACTAGAACAAAGTTAGGTAGATTTCTCCCCTGGTGTGCCAGAAAAGCCACCCACACATTCTTCGTTGCAACTAATCTGTACACAGTGGTACCTAGTATAAAGGAATTAATTCATTCCAAATGAAATTCTGTTAAGCAAATTTTCCTTTATACAAATTTCCTTGAGGAATGCATTAAAAACAGAGTAATCCCTAATCGTGACCATTTTTATGTTGTACGGATTCACCCCATAGACGATTCTGTTAAGTAAATTTCCCCTATCTCCAGAATTCTTTATGTTATACAGATTTTATGTTATACAAACCGTTCGTTAAAAGAGGGGCCACTGTATTTGAAAAGGGGGGGCAGATGAATGAGAAAGGTCTTTATAGGATAAAAAAAGCATGGGGTGTTATTAAGGAGGACTGCAATCCCTATTCTATTCAGAGTAATTATAGGATCAGATCAGGTTAACATGAGGACCTGGGTCAATAAAATCCTATAGGTTCACTCTTTTCAATCCCTTCCAATCCCATAGTCTGGGGTTTCTGACGTTTCTGTTTAACCTACTGGTGTAGGGTATGTAGCATAAAATATGCACTTGGGATTAATAAGAAAAGATGATGTTTACAGAGATGGACCCTACATTTTTAAAGGAACTCTTCTCCACCTAAGACCAATAAAAAAATTAAAAGGCGTTCTAGATGTCCATACCAATTATGTTTTCCTGGAAGGATTTTGTGCATGTTCTTTTCCTTGGATATGTTTACTTGAAGACAGTCTTACGAAAATTAGCTAAAGCAGTTAAATGGTTGGCTCAGCAGCAATGGATACACAACCACAGTTAGAACAAAAACCAAAAATGTATTGCAGCACCTTTAAGGCTAACAAACTGTGAATGTTCATGGACTACAATCCATTTCTTCAGACCGAAATGATTGCTTTTTTGTTTTTGTTGCTGAAACAAATATAGCTCCCTCTTTGAAATATATGGCATCAGCTACTTCTTTAGATAGTTACTTAGTTGATTAAATGGACTTCTTCCAAGAAACTGACATTTCTTGAAAACCCATTCAAATTTCATTCTGATTTACATTACTATCATTATTTAGTCCTGCTGCTGTTGTTAAAATGACACATGAGTGGATCTTAAAGGTTCCAGTCCTGCAGCCATTTATCTGTGCTTAATCACATTCAAACTGGGAAGAGTTTCCATGTTTGATCTCTCGGGGGGGGGGGGTGATGTGCAAGCAGGGCCATTGCATGTTGGCTCTGACCTGGAGTACCACAGGCTTTCTGAAACATATTTTACAAGAAGCCAACAAACCTGTCTCTATGCAAAAGGATTAAATGAACTCAAATCTGATAACTGAAATGACATTCTTTTTCACAGTATCCAATGGAGGAATACTTTAGTCTTCCAGCATTCTTTCTTAGATCTCAAGGTGTCTTTCCTTGAACTTCATAACTTTCAGGACAAAGTCCAAGGCAAAACAGCTGAAGGAGAACTCATGAAGATGTTCAGCTGCATCTTGTATGGCCAGAACAGGAACAGATCATTTTTATTTCACTACATGGGTTAATCAAGTTAGCTTTATGGAGATGGCAGCATTACCATTCACTATTTGTTTGTCTAGCTCAGGCATGTCCAAACTTCGGCCCTCCTGATGTTTTGGGCCACAACTCCCAGAATTCTAAATTTAGCTTGCCAATGGCAAAGGACTGTGGGAGTTGCAGTCCAAAACATCTGGAGGGCTGAATTTTGGACATGCCTGGTCTAGCTAATTGCCGTTGTCTGCAGTTTCTCATTTATATACCTTCTGGTTGTTCAGGTGACAATCCCAGTCTCATGCAAGTTCACCTAAAATCTGAATTCTGAATTGACACTTAAACTTATCAGAAACTTTTATTACTGTACACACATGCCTATGCCTGAGTTTCCTTATCACTTCTGTTCAACAAATCCCAATTGCTAAATGTTTAATAGACACAATTGTGTGGTAAATACCTGTTGTTAGGATAATACATTTTTAAGTAATGCCTGGCTCGCTATCTTGGCTCGTTCTTCCATTATTCATTCTGCAGTATTCTTTCTGTTTCTGAAAGATCCAGGAAACCTGCCTTTCATGGGGATAATCATCCCAACAACCATAGTAGGCAATGGCTCCCAGTGCCTGTCTTCTTTTTCAGCTAGCCCTAGCTTTTCTTTACCAGCTCCTCTTTTATTCTTTCAATGGGAAATGCTAGAGACTAAACACGTAGTCATCACTAGGTAAGTTATCAGCTCTGTCATTGAGCTAATGTCTCCCCCTTGAACAATTCATGTGGTTAAAATTGGAAGACACTGATCTAGATGGAGTAGAGTCTTAGAGACTCTTCTGTCATTCCAGTCATCATCAGCCCCAGTATGTTCCCTGAAACTTTCTTCTAACAGTTAATAGATCTAGAATGGCATGTGCAAACAGAACCACCACCTTATTTGCATATGTGGGCCTTTTGTTATTTATTTAATTTTAGACTGTAAGACTCTTTGGTATGGGTACAGAAAAACAATGAGCCCACCCATCTTCCCAAGCAGCTCATGCATACAATATTTAAATCACAACTATCCTAAAAGGAACATCTTGCTACACCCAAATTTTAAAATCTTGCAGCATTTGTTTGTTTGTTTGTTTGTTTGTTTACTACCCATCTAGCTGCAGGGTCACTCTGGGCAGTTTACAACAATTCTAAGAAATACACTATACAATAAAAATATAACAAACTAGGCAACACAACATGATATGCATACTAAGGTACAGTATAAACAATCAATAACATCACTCATAAACCAATCAAGAATAAGTTAAGAACAAGTGAGGATGGATAACGTTAACAAGTATATCTGGTCAATATGAATCAGGATCATATGTGTAGGGAGGTGAGTACAACTCCTGCCTGCTGATGCTGTGTTCTCAGTGACACCTCTCCAGCAGCTATTTGCTACATAAACAAATTATGATTGCCATTGGTAGAAAGGAGAGTGGGAAAGGATTCATTCTTCCTTTGCATGTTGCTTACAGTCCTAATCCAAATTTCAGTACCTAATGATGTCAATTTAAATTAATAAATTAACAGTGGCAATTGCTAAACATAAGTCATCATACGTTTCCTTAAATATAGGTTTCCACTGTGGTGTAGTGGAGAGAGAGCTGGACTAGGGCTCTGGGGATCAAGGTTGGAATTCCCATTCAACCATGGAAATTCACTCGGAAGGTTGAACTGGTAAAACCACTCCTTAAATATTTCACTCACCTTGAAAGTAGAGATGGGCATGAATTGAAGTATGAACCAGAAAAAAAACAGGAATCAGGCTGGCCTGTGGTTCTGTTCGTGGTTTGGTTCATGCCAGCCATTTTGACAAAATGGAACCAAGTGCCAAAGGTTTTTCTTTCCACTCTGTGCTTTGTTTTACTTCAGCAGAATAGACTCACCCCTTCCCGCTGCTTTCATCACCTCCCAACCTAGACCAAATACTGCCCACTGTTCCTCCTCCTCCACCACCACCATCTTCAGAGAGCAGCAATGGCAGTTATCAGCTGATAGGCTGATGCGCAGAGACAGCAGGTGGACATCTTCTCCAGGAGCTGGAGGGGAACTGCATTCCAGTGCTGGGGCATGTGTGCAAAAACTGCCATCCTGTTTTACACAAAATCTCTTACTGGCAGCGACTAAGTCTTAAAAGAGGCATTTTATTATTTTAGAATGTGGCGGTGGAATGAGTAAAACAAAAATGGGAAAGCACAGATAATGGTGTCATGAGAAAAGATGTTTATGGCTATCTACAGTATAGAGCTCCGGAAGCCCAATGAGGAGCTGTAGAAGACCAAATTCCACCACAGGACCGAAACCCCATTTCCTCTTCCCTGTAGTATCAATAGCGTTGAAGGCTGTGGATTACAATTGGCTTCTCGTAATGAACTAAACGTCTTTCGTTGGCGAAGTGCAGATCTGTCACTTATACGTTCTCCCTCATCGTGTTTTGTTGGTTTCTTTCTTATTAAATCTCTATTATGACCCAAGGAGGGCATGGGTGGGGTGGGGAACAATTTGCTTGAAGGAAAGATTTAAGTCCTTAAGGAACAACAACAACAAAACCAGAGTGGGTGGGGAATTAGGGAGGCAGAGACCATCTTTTAGGAAGTGAAAAAGGCACCCAAATTGTTAGCATTTGAATGATGTGAACTACGGCAAATGCCAGGATGCAATATGGCAAAAATGAATCAATCAGTTCAGCTTAGTTCAGCTTGCACTACTGGCCATCTGGCACAAAAGCAACCAAATGGATCTCTGCATATTCATCTTCATTTTCACAAATACTCAGGAGAATGTCATTCTTGGACAAAATAAAATTAAATCACCATAATTCTTAAGACATCTTTTCCTTTTATTCTCTCTGGGGACATGTCTTTATGTGAAAAGTGGGCAAGAGGGAGAAGGGAAATATTTCATACAGTAAGGTTGGTGGGTTATTTTCCCTTTTTTGAAGCTGGGGTCTTCATTTCAAAACAAAGCACTGCTTTTACATATGGAAGGCTGCAACCTTTCTCTGCTCTTCCTCTCAAACTCCCTCTCCTCAGTTACATGTATTGCAGAAACTCTGTGTTCCCAGATTTTTGGACCAAGACAAAATACACTAGAGGTGATATGCTAGTGTGCCAAGTCCGACTGAAGTGGAGTGGCCCGCTTCCGTGAGCCCAAGGTCCATTGTCAGTCTTCTCTGAAACCTAGCAGCCTATTTCTTCTTCTAAAAGTCAATTCCAGATTTGTCTTGAAACAACGTATGGTGGAGAAATGGGCTTTCAGCAGCCAGATGTGTCCCTCAGAGGCTTCATTTTTACTTCTTTTTGGCCATTATTGTGCCGTATTTTCAGTGGAAAGTATCAGGGAAATTCTCTTGACCAACACTATTATTGAAAGGGATGGTGGACCGGGAAAGTTCCAAATACCAGCCACAGGTAGAAGCTTTGGTTGCTTTTGCGCATTTTCTAATTATGATGCACTACAGTTCAGCAGGAGGGGCATCACGCTGTGGAGCAAGAGGTTGGGAGGAGTTTAATTCCCTCTGGTGCCTCTTGAGAGTAGAGCCAGCTTGTATAGCCATGGCACCTTCAGAAGAGGGGAATGGTAAACCACATTTGAGTATCCTCTACTTAGAAACTCTGTGGAAATTCAGAATTTACTTGCTGCTGTGTGTGTGCATGTGTGCAGAAATGCATGTGTGCGTGTGTGTGTGTGCGTGCGCGCGCACACACACACACACATGAGAATTAGGTAACACACACACCAATATATACCCTCTGGATACATTACACTACAACTTGCAGGATCACATCTAGAATGGCTACGCTGACTGTGGGTGATGAGAACTTTAATCTAAAAGATTTGAAGGGCATCTAGTTGAGACCAGCTGTGGTACAGGAAGGGTGGTTCACAGGAAAACAGAAGAGTCAGGGAGAGCAAGGGTCAGATGGGATTATAGGTGATATTGGTATCAGTTGGGAAAGCAGTTATCAGTGGGAATAGGATGAAACATGACTGTGAGATACAGGAAGCTGGACTAGATGGGCCTTTGGCCTGATCCAGCATGGCTCTTCTTATGTTCTTATGTTCTATGTTCTTATGTATGTCAGTACAAATTAATAACAGTGCAACAAACTGATTTGTTTACATTTCATAAATGAATTAGTTTTGAAGTCATGGTAATGTTAATGTTAACCGAGCCTCATGGTGCAGTGGTTAAATGCCTGTACTGCAGGTAAAACTGTGCTCACGACCTGGGTTCAATCCCTGATAGCAGGCTCAAGGTTCACTCAGCCTTCCATCCTTCCGAGGTTGGTAAAATGAGTACCCAGCTTGCTGGGGGGCAATGTGTAGCCTGCACACTGTAATTAAAAACTGTAAACCGCCCAGAGACTACTTGAAGTGGTATGGGCCGGTATATAAGCAGAACACTTTGCTTTATGACTTTGATTGATTGGTTAGAAGACAAGGAGCCAGCACAATCCAGGCAATAGGCTGATCAAGGAGGCAAGGTTTGGGTTGAGGCACAGGATAAAAAGGAACTTGTTGTGTTATTCATTACTTATGGGAGCTAGATTGCCTTTGTGATTATCTTTCATTCATTCCTACAGGTCATGTTGTTGTTGTTCAGTCATTCAGTCGTGTCCGACTCTTCGTGACCCCATGGACCAGAGCTTGCCAGGCCTTCCTATCCTCCACTGCCTCCCGGAGTTTTGTCAAATTCATTTTGGTTACATCGATGACACCGTCCAACCATCTCATTCTCTGTCGTCCTCTTTTCCTTTTGCCTTCGATTTTTCCCAGCATCAGGGACTTTTCCAGGGAGTCCTCTCTTCTCATGAGGTGGCCAAAGTACTGGAGCCTCAGCTTCAAAATCTGTCCTTTCAGTGAACATTCGGGGTTGATTTCTTTCAGAATGGATAGGTTTGATCTCCTTGCAGTCCAGGGGACTCTCAAGACTCTGCTCCAGCACCACAGCTCAAAAGCACCAATTCTGCGGTGATCAGCCTTCTTTATAGTCCAGCTCTCACTTCCATACATCACTACTGGAAAAACCATAGCTTTAAACCATAGCTCTTTAGGATGCTATCTAGGTTTGCCATTGCTTTCCTCCCAAGAAGCAGGCATCTTTTTATTTCGTTGCTGCAGTCGCCATCTGCAGTGATCAAGGAGCCCAAGAAAATAAACTCTGTCATTGCCTCCATTTCTTCCCCTTCTATTTGCCAGGAGGTGATGGGACCAGTGGCCATGATCTTAGTTTTTTTGATGTTGAGCTTCAGCCCATTTTTTTCACTCTCCTCTTTCACCCTCATTAAGAGGTTCTTTAATTCTTCCTCACTCTCTGCTATTAGAGTAGTATCATCTGCGTATCTGAGGTTGTTGATATTACAGGTCATGTTGCTAGCAGGCTAAAAAATAATTAGGAAAATTCTTAGTATCAGTTATGATATTGCATCTTGCAAATATACAAAAATCTGTCACTAAGAATGAAATTTTTTTGCCACCTCTGAAATGCTGCCTGGCACCCTTAAAAACTAACTTAGAAAACATGACTGTTTATGCAAACAAATTAACCTTGTAACTACTTATATTGTAACATTTTAACTGCTAATTCCTTTGCTTGCTTGTTTATATGCTTGCTTGCTTGCTTGCTTGCTCCTTCTTCATTCATTCATTCATTCATTCAATATCCATCCTTGTACCACTTGAGGTAATGTTTTGGGTTTGAGTCATTTAAAAGTTTCAGTGGGATGAATACTGTTAGATGAAATCATTAGCTCAAGGGTAAAAGAGAACTTGGTGGAAAAAGAGATGCACACTTTATTTCTTAGAATTGCATGGTCAGCATGGCCACTAAGGCTTTTTTTGGAGTGGCAATCCAAATAGCATTTTTCTAAGCCCAAGCTGCAGAAGAAAGATATGAATCTAAAGTCTGTTGGAGTGCCTGGCTGTGGAACCAGGGTTGAGCTCAGATCTTTATTATGCCTCCCTCTCTTGAGGGCGTTGAGCTAGGACGACCCAGAATCTACATGGCTTATATGGTTACTCATCATCCCTTGTGTGCTACAAGTTATGTCATCCAAGAACACCACCTGAAGGGAGGACATCTAAACCACTTATAAATATTGTTATAGCTGAAAGACGCTGGGACATACTGACTGAATTTCCTGATAAGCAATCAAGTTGCTTCTCACAGCAACTCTTTCCAGGGTTTTCTAAGTGGTTCTCAACCTGTGGGTCCCCAGATGTTCATGAACTGCAACTCCCAGAAATCTTTTCCAGCACAGCGAATGGTGGAGGCTTCTGGGAGTTGTAGTCCAGGAACATTTGGGGACCCACAGGTTGAGAACCACTGGTATAGAGGATTCTGGGGTGATTTACCATTCCTCTCTTCTGGGAAATGTCCTGAGACTGTGCCACTTGCCCAGGGTTAGTCAGCCTAGCTCTTCTCCCAAGAGTGAGTTGGAATACGAGGACTGGAATATGATTCCAGAGTAATTATCAGGCCAACTAGAGACAGAAACTCTTATTTGGGGGAGGGGGGAGGCAAGGAAATGTGTCTTTCTGGTTGTGAAATACATTGTTTGGACAAGAACTTATTTCCCTATGTTAAGAGAACTTCTCCTGTGAAGTTCTGTCTTGGTCATCACAAAAATCAAATTAATGCACTCTGCATGCATGTGAAAGAAATTGAACCTAATAGTAAGCACAGCACAGCAGATAGTTGATTGAAATTAATTTTTAGAAGAGCAATTTAGGGCTACATTATCTGAGATACAGTTAATTGGCAGTTAGGTTCCCCCCTCCCAATAAATGTAACTAGGTAATAAAATGTTTATAAAACAGTAAGAAGTAGGGGGGAGTATGAAGTTGAATTGACTATGCCTCTTGTACTGAGCCAATCTCTCCTCTTCCTGACTCATGTCACTGACACTGCCTATTAAAAGCTAAAGAGAAATTTTGTTCCCATATAGCTAAATAGTGTGCATGTATATAAATATCACAAAAACTATGCTTTGTTAACACTTTGTGAACAAAGAAGAGAAGGAGATGGTAAGGAGACATTAAGAGAACCCAAAGTAAAAGGCTAGTTGTGATAAATGATTTTTTGTTTGCAAGGCAGTTTTTTGTTTGTTTGTTTGTTTGCTTTTTTGGTTTTTGTTTCACTCATCCCTCATGTAAAGTAACTTACTTGAAATGGCAAAACTTCAACATAAAAGTATAGAACCTTTTCACACGACCCCTAAGATCCGCTGGCCACTTAAATTCAGACCAGAGATCTTGGGGTTTGTTGCTGTTCCTGTGTTCCCACCCCCTCCACACTCCTGGCTGCTGTCTGCGTGAGGGGAGGGAGAAAAAAAGGAAGAAAAGAATGCCGCTCACCTCTGTTCTGCCAGTCTCGCTCTGTTCCCGGCAGCATTCCAGTCTCTTAAGTATCTCTTAAAGGGGAGGGGGCAAAAACAACAACAAACAGAAGCAAGGAGAGCCCGGCACTCACTAAGTTACATCTGCATCAGGACTTTTTCACCCTTGGAGAGCAGGTACTTGAAAGGTGCACTGGGATGAGCTTAGGTGGGCGTGGTTGCACTTAATTTTTTGTAAACTCTGGAGCTGGTGGGGAAACAATTTTCAGCTCCGGATCTGGGAGCCATTTGCCGCGGATTTTAGGGGTCGTGTGAAAAGGCCCATAGGTCTTTCTCTACATAGGTCTTTTAAGTCAGTGGTGTGGTGCTGACTTATCCTGTGTAAAAGTTCAGCACCATGGATATCTCCTTTAAAGTTCAAAAGAAAGACCAGAATGGCTTCAATGCCCTAGCGATATTGGAGCAACCAGCCTCCTTGGCTAGTGGTTAGAGCAAAAGTGGGAAACTTCCATCCTTCTGGGGTCAGTAAAATGAGTACCCAGGTTGCTGGGGGGGGGGTAACAATGTGTAGCCTGCATACTGTAATTAAACTCTAAATTCCCCAGAGTCTACTTGAAGTGGAATGGGACAGTATATAAGCAGAACAATTTGCTTTAAAGGCAAGGGCAGAATACCAAAATCCCCCCTTGAAACTTTTTTACAGGATAGGTTAGTATTCTTAGAGACCTCCTGAAAACATTAATCACTCATGAAATGACGTTTGTGCACACTGCATGCTATTGCTCCAAAGGGAAATTTGGGGCCTTGCTACTGTTACAGCCATGCCATTCAATAAAAGATATCACAGGAGCTGCTAATATAGACAGTGGGTTTCATGAGGCTACTGGGTTAGTGTGTTGTTGACCAAAGATTGCGCTGACCTCAGTTCAAATCCCCAGTTGGCTATGAAGCTCTCAAGGCTTCAGTCTTAGTGAAGTATCACATGGTAGCTTTCCATGTACTATGGGGGACTTAAAATTTTGTTGCCATTTGCTTGTCCTACTATCATGCAAAGTGATTAGAAATGGCTTCCAAGAATATGCCATTCATTTAAAAAACCCCTACAAATCTCATGATTCTTCTTTCTAGGAGTCCCACCTGACAAGATACCGATAGATGCCTAAATGTGGTTCATCTTGGGGAAATGCTTCATCTGGGAGTCTTTGTGTCCCACCAGAGATTCATGTGAGAATCGAAACCCCCTCCCTCAACAGAGGTGGTGGGCTCAGGCATAGTCTATCTGCTGCTTCTCAGGGTGTGTTTTCCAAAGTACCCAGACAAATCAAAAAGCCTTCACCACCAAGGCCATAGCTAACCACCCATTCTTGATAGGTTTCAGCACTTTAGGCCATTGTTCACCTTAAGGCTATGGATACTATTGTCTCCCTAACGAGCCTATTCAGGCCATTGTTTATCTTATGAGCCTAATTCAGACCAGGGTGACAAGAGGTCAAAGCTGACTATAAGATGGAGGACTCGCACTAGCTGTATTCAGACTGATGAAGCTGTTTGGATGAGCAGCGAAACGTTTCTATCTCTCAAAAAAGAAGTCCAGTAGCCATGACTCAACTTCCAGACACCAGAGATTTAGTTCTACTTAGCTTCCTGTTCAAAAAGGAAATTCCCCACAAGCTCCAGAGTAGCTTCTTTTTTTTGAACAGAAAACTAAGCATATATAGACCTATGCTAGGCCATGAAACTTTCCAGGCACACACACATGCACACAACAATGCATACCTAATGGGCTACATGAATGCTTTCTTCTTCTTCTGTGTTAATCCATATATGACAAGCAAGGCCAGATTCATTTCGGAGTTTGTGGCCATCACGGCATTTATATATATTGTTAAGATCTGAGAATATCAAGCGATAGGCAACTGAAATGATTCAGCAGAAGATTGATTGAGTCTCGGTGTGCTTAATGTCCAGGCCTGCCTGCCTAGCCATCACATTGACAGAATAACGTCTGCTGTTTATAATCATCCCTACGTTCTTGCCCTAGAACTGTCCCACTTCACTCGAGAAGGCATATACAGATGCCCTGTCTCATTTCAATAAACATACCAAGCAAATGTTTAGCAAGGCACATCAAAAAGATAACAAATAATGTTACATCTTCGGCAGCTACTCACCCTGTACATAGGCACATGTTTCCTTTCAAAGAATGAACTTAAAGCCGGTTAATCCACTCCCCCCTCTCTCTTAGGATTCAAAGAAGCAACCGTCATCTTACGCATGTCTCCTTCAATTTATCTACCATGTTTTCGTAACTTTAAAAAATGCCTCCTGATAAGACCTTTAAAAAGGTTCATAATTTATTAAAGTGTGATTTCAGCAATAATGCAATGCGCTTACTGTTCAGAAATAATGTTTCAAGGTTTTGCCAGGTGCCACCTCAGGTAGTTTTAAGGCATATGGTTAAATATTTAGTTTCTTATGCCTTGGTCTTGCCTGCTTCCAGGGAGCTCTCGGATCTACCTGTCAGGTAGGAGAGGTAAAGACCTATCCAACCGCTGCTTAGGAGGCATTCCACTCTCTACATGTGTAAACCTGACTTCTCTGGACCCAACTCCAAGGCAAAATTAGAGTGGGAAAAATACATGTGCAACATATATCACAAAGGCTTTGGGGACCAGTAGATGGATTATTGTCATTCGGGTAGATTTAGATTCATCCCTCTCTTTGTTCATCAAGGCCAGCTGTCACCAACATGGTTTACCCACATTTTGACTGCAGCACCAGTTGGCTCCAGCTAGCAAAGCCAGTTGTGAGGAGTAATAAAAGGTAAAAAAAGGTAAAGGTAAAGGTTCCCCCACACATGCATGCTAGTCATGTCCAACTCTAAGGGTGGTGCTCATCTCCATATTCATGCCGAAGAACCAGTATTGTGAAAGTCCATGGTCATGTGGCTGGCATGGATGCAAGGAAAGAAACACTGTTTCACCTTCCCGCTTTTTACAGTGGTACCTATTTATCTACTTGCATTTACATGCTTTCGAACTGCTAGGTGGGCAGGAGCTGGGGTTAACAGTGGGAGCTCACTCTGCTGCATGGAACCCAGGATTCAAACCACTGAGCTGCTGACTTTGCAGCTGACAATTTTCAGTACTGTAGCCTACTGAGCCACCACGCCCCATAATGAAAGAAGCCCACAATAAGTGGACAGCATCTCACTAGGGAAGACTCACTGGGATGATCATGCTGCACTCATTATCTCGCCATGCAATGGTTTTTCACTTACTGGATACAGTGGTACCTTGTATAAAGGAATTAATTCGTTCCAAAGGAAATTATGTTAAGCAAATTTTCCTTTATACAAATTTCCCATAGGAATGCATTGAAGACGGAGTAATCCCTGATTGCGACCGTTTTTATGTTGTAGAGATTCACCCCATAGGCAACTCTGTTAAGCAAATTTCCCCTATCTCTGGAATTTTTTATGTTGTACAGATTTTATGTTATACAAACCATTTGTTATAAGAGGGTCCACTGTATTTAAATTATTATTGAAAGCATTGTGTTTTAAAGCAGGACAGGCAACAAACACCTTTTACATGTGTAATTCATTGTTGCCACAGTGGTTTTCTAGTCACGGGGCTTCCTATTTGAACAGAATGTAGTGCCTGGAAAAATACAGCTTCTTGGCTTCTGTTTTATATGTACAAAGTGGAATCATATTGGCCTACCTTATGTATGGGGGGGGGGACAGCACAAAAACTGACAGGCCTTTGAATAATTGAATAATTTGGAAATAACCATATTCTAAATAACAACTTTGAAACAGTCTTAGTCCATCTAATAATAGCCATGAAGCAGTGAATCATAAGGTTGGTCCAAGATATTTCACTGCCTGCTGCAAAAACCCAAGATGAGATCTCTTATCATTCCATGTAGTTCCATGTACAAAAAAGTGACTAGATTGGCAGCCTTTATCTTTCTTCAGCACTGGCAATGGGACAGCATCCTTCAGTACACTTCAGGGCAGCTGCATAGTTTAGCAACTACAGAATAAGCCATATGATACATAGTTTTCTTGTCTAACACCTTGCTGCCATTCTCCAGCTTCTGCCACCTGCCCAGTGATGCAGGCCAATCTGGTGGACTGGTGGACTGGTGCCTAATTCATTCTTTTACACAGAGAATATTTGCCCTCTTTGAGTTTTCAAATCAGAGTTCATCAAACAGGATATTTCAAATTCCTGACATCTAGTGTAGTTAATAAACAAAAGTGTTTGACTGCTGAGCACCTGAGATTGCTTAACTAGTATTTGGGTCAATGATGGTTCCACATCGACTAAATCATTTCACTGATGGAACCCGTTCTGACCACCAAATTAAGAAAGAGCCCCCACCCACCCTTGCACTCCTAAATCTGCTGTGGAGAAGTAGTAAACACACCAGAGCAGATTTGGGGGTAATCAGATGATAAAGGGGGTAGAGAAATGAGGAAAACAGTCTTACTGTACCATTTGTCTTCTGCCAGAACTGTGCTAGATTTATTTATTTAAAATTTTCATACGACACCTTTCTCTCAAAGGAACCAAGGCTGCCTCCAGCATTTAAAGACACAAAGTTAAAAGCTAAATAATAAAGTATTATAATAAAAAGCATTGAATAACTATCATATTAAAAGCCATAATAAGCACAATGTTAAAAACACAAGGAAAACACAGAAAAGAACCCAATAGCTCGATATTCCTACTCAGTTGTGAAGCTCACTGGGAGAATTTGGGACAGCCATTGTCTCTCAGTCTTTTAACCTTCCTCATAGGGTCATTTTCAGGGTCAGGGGAGAAGGAGGCTACAAGCTCCTTGGTAGACGTTTCACATAAACATATCAAATAAATAAATATATGTCTCATAGCAATAGCTCTTTTCCCTCTGAGGTGGCATATGAATATGAGCAACCAGCAAATGTGACCAAAATGTTAGGGGTGTGTGTGTGTGTGTGTGTGTGTGTGTGTGTGTGTGTGTGTGTGTGTGTGTGTGTGTGTGTGTGTGTGTGTGTGTGTGTGTGTGTGGTATCATTACAGTCATGACCGACTCTACATGACTCCATTTCCATGGAGTTTTCTTGGCAGGAGTACTGGAGTGGCTTGCCAGTTCCTATAGAGGAGGGATAGTCAAAATGGATGAGGTTTGTGAGGATCACCTGGAGTCCAGTACTGGCAGGTAGAGATGGGCATGACCAGGAAAAATGATGTTTCGAGTTGTCGTGTGTCGGAGCCGGCCCGTTTCGGCTCGTTTCCGTTTGTCGCGAAATTTTTCAAAAATTTGTCGTTTCGTTTGTTGTCTGTCGTTAGTACTGGTTTAGGGGGGATAGGGTAGCGGGCTCCTGGAGGAACCTCTCTGGGGTGGGTGCCTCCTCTGGCCCGCTATGAAGGGAAGGCATTTAGCAGGCTCCTGGAGGCACCTCTCTGGGGTGGATGCCTCTTCTGGCCCCCTACAGAGGGAAAAGGAAGGGTACATGACCGTGTAGCCATTGCGTACCAAGTGGCACTGGCAGAGGCACCTCTCTTTTAGGTGCCTCTAGCTCACTAAGAAGGACAGCATACTGGCGTACAGAGTTTTTTGGAACTTTGGACTGGTGAGCGAGGTGAGAGAAGAATGTCTCTGCTGGGCGCCCTCTGACTCACTAAGAAGGACAGTGTACTTGCGTGTAGTGCAATGCGAGTACAGATCTGGCTTAGGGTTGGGGTTAGGGCAAGGGCTAGGCTTAGTTAGGGTTATTACGGGTAAGGTTAGGGTGAGTTAGTAGGCTGCACCTCTGGGTTCCTCTGACCCACTAAGAAGGACAGTGTACTGGCATATGGGTTAGGGTTAGGGTTAGGGTTAGGGCTAGGGTTATAGTGGGCTTTTTATGCCCGACTGGCACATCCCAGAAGTCTCAGTCAAAACCTGGCCAAGTGGCCATGCGATTGGTGGAATGGCTCCAAAAATTTGCATGGTCCCATCCCATGGCCAGCCCATCATTGCGCAGGTGTAAAAAAATAAAATAAAAATAAAATAAAATAAAATCAATGGGATTGGAGACAGACGTTTATTGGAAGAAAAACCCACTGCTGCTACTGTAAAAATTCAGGCAGTTAAAATACCTAATTTTCGCATGTTTCTGTGTGGTGCTTTGGAGGGTTTTTGGACCACGATTTCAAAAAAAAATATTGCGGTCGCCATTTTGGATCCCCCCACACCGCATGGCATGGCAAGACGACGAGGATGCCCCCCACCAGAGCAGCCCAGGACAGGAGAGGGGGGGAAGCCGGGGACCCCCCTGAAACCACCCCTCTGGTAGGTGCCCTCACTCAGGCAGGAATATTTTCGCCTGCTTTTTTGGCCGGGAATCGGGTTTTTTAAAAACCTTTTTCTGTGCTGCTTGGCATCGCGTGATCGCCGCGATGCCATCAACGACAACGACAAATCAGACCCAATTTTTCTTTTATTGGTTCGAGTTTGAGTTCTGACGGCTTAATTGTCATTACCGTTTCCGTTGCGTAACGGAAACGAGGAACGGAAACGGAAACGAGAATTTTGCCAAGTCGTGCCCATGTCTACTGGCAGGCTTCATTTCAGGCCTCTCAGATTGATAGAGCAGAAGCCTATCCACCAAGTCCAACTACTGCAGATGAAAATTGCATCTTTTCCTCTCCCTCACATGTGAATAAATGACAGGGAGATTGTTAGACAATACATTTATTATGGATGGAAACAGAAGCGGAGAGGAGGAAGAGGAGGGGGAGGGGGAGGGGAAAAGGTGTATCGGAGGGAAGGAAAGGAAGAAGAGAAAAGAAGGCAAAATATATTACTCTCAGGAAAGTCTTTTTCCAGTCCTGATGCAACATCCTGAAAGCAGTGCTTTTTGCCTTTTGTCTGCATTCGGGGACCTTTAAGGAGATATTATGTGACTTTTTTTCTATGAGGCAGAATTTAACATCGCAGTTGACTTCACACATTCCCAAACTGATGTTAAATGGGACTGGGACTAATGTTTTTCATTCTTTCCAATCCACCCTGCCTAAAATGGTAGCTGGAGGTAGGGAGAAGCAAGATTAAAGAAGTGGTGCCCTTTTCCACATCTGCCTTTTGCCAAAACTCTTTATAATTTTTGCTGTTTTTACATAAGGCCTATTGCTTCGGGCTTTCTTCCTCTGACCTTGATCTCCCACTTCTCTGCTTGGCTTTTTGTCTCAGCTGGCCCTCGGGGCCTCTCTGGAAAGCCTCAGCGGGGGGCTGTGAACTGCTTGTAGCAGCCTCTGCATTCTGAAGCGGAATGTGTGCAGAATGCACTTTGTTGATCCAAAGGTCTAATCACTCTCTGATAAATGGGAATTGGCACTGTCTGCTTTAAAACAGACTAGTTTTGCAACATCTACACAGCAGTGGGATTCCTACCTTCCTTCCTTCCTTCCTTCCTTCCTTCCTTCCTTCCTTCCTTCCTTCCTTCCTTCCTTAAGAAGCAGCCATTTACCATAGAATATCAGTTTCCTCTGCTAGCGGCAGATACCCAGGATATTTTCACGTCTTTTTCACTCTCACAACATATATAACAAATAATGCACCAGCTCAGCAGCTTTTAGATGGTGGCTGGCTTTCTACAGCTGCTGCTGCTACCATTGGGCCTGGATGCATTAGCAAATGGAGGCACCTACCCTTGCAAGGTTGGAGTTTGGAAAGTTATTTTTGTACTGCTTTTTTCAAAACTCATCAGCCAACATGGCTACTGGTCATGGTGGCTAAGAGGTCTGAAAACTACAAGTCCAAAAAGTAACCGTTTCAAGCTGTAGTCCACAGTGATCTAAGATAAAAGTAGACAGGATCTTGTTGTCCGCAGGTATGCTAATTGCCAAGAGCTGAATTGTAATCCTCCTTTTCATTCTTTTCCCTTTCAAGAAAATGTCCTGCTGCTAGCAAAGGATGGACAATTCTAAAATGTGACTACAATGAGAACTTTTAGGGTCTCAACCCGAGTCCTAGCCTACCACACACATGTTCACGTGACTGATATGCTGTCCTCCAAATGCTCATTGTGCTTCCTAAAGAATCCTTTGTCCCATCTTCTTTTTTGTCATCCCTCCATTCGATTATCATCTGATTGTCGATTATCATCTGATAAGCCACAGAGTCTAAATTGAAGGGCTGGCTGTATCGTTAAGACAGATTGAGGAGACCATATCAGGTGGCAGGCTGCACTGACATAAATCTGCTAGTTCCTTTTTTATTATTACCGTGTGAGAGAGAAAAGGAGCATAGAGGAAGCATGGGTAGGATTTTCTGCTTCATGTGGCAGAGTATAGGTGCTTTGTGCCTTGAGTGGGGTGGATAGATATATATATCACTTGTCTTGATTCATGCAAGTGAAGGGTCTTGAACCAGCTTTGCCCCTCAAGGTCATACAGTACACAGGTGCTGGGTGCCTGTATGCACTCATGTGCCCTGTGGCCACTGAATGAAGATTTCTGTATTCTTCTCAATTTTTTTGTGGTCTTAAAGTTTGTCCCCCTTGAGTTAGACATTCACTGATACTCAAGAGTACTCAATGATACTACATCCTTTTTCTATTTCACCCTCTTCAGCCCTTGTCCCTTTCAATTTCACAGTCCGTCGTTGTTGTCATCGTTGTCATCATCATCATCATCTTTGGTGCCAAAAGACTCTTGCTATTCAATAGGGAGATATTGCTGTTGGAAACTGCTTACCATAATTAACCAGTTGAGAAAAGGAGATGAAGAGCCATTGATAGTCATGATGTGCTTATACTGACATCTTTATTAATTTTATTTTATACTCTCTCCAATGAGTATACAAGGCTTTGCTGCTCTTCATTTACTCTCACAATGAGATTGTATGGTAATGTCAGGCCAAGAGACTCTGACTGTCAAAGATTGCTGTGTGAGCTACGTGTCCAAGTGGAGATTTGAAAGGAGTTCAAGTCTTACTCTTTCTTCATTTTCTTAGTGTTTGTCCCACTTGGCGGTTGGGTCAGCTAAATTCTTCACGTCTTACTCTAGTACTCAAACCACTAATTTTCAAGTTCATGCTGGGTTTCAAATGATGCTTTGTGACAGTTCTTCTTCTAGCCAGGGTTGACCCAAACTCACCTGCTCCTTGAAGTGGGGGAGGAACATTAATCTGCATTGCATCTTGGTAGCTGTCCTGACCCAAGGGACACAGTGAAGACAATAGCACTGGCACACACATCCATCCTCCAAAGAAGGTTGCTACCCCAAGAGAGGTCCACATGTCCCTCAGACATAGCACGCGCACGCACACATGAACACACACACACACACACACACACACATCTTACTGCTCTCCAAGCAGAAATGAGAGTGCTTCATGTTGGAGGCAGCTGACCTTCTCCCATACCAAGCTCTCCCAGAAGCAGATGGACATATTAACAGCATCTGAGCTAGGGAGAACCACAGAGAACAGAAGTCTCCTTTCACCAAGGAGAAGGACATGGTTGCAGAGGAAGAGGAAGAGGCACTGTTTGTGGCAGTTCTCCAAAATTGTGGGAGCTTTGCCAGGGCATGAGGGAAATGGGAAAGAGAGAGAGAGAGAGAGAGAGGTGGATTGGCCAGTCCCAGCACCCTGATGCCTGAGGCAACTACCATCCTAAAACTAAAGGAACTCTGGATAAAACAGGACAAGATACTCAGATGACCTTTGGAAATTGGTATCCATTCCAATCCCCCAAAATTAGGCCACATGACTTCCTCAAAGTTATGAACCTGTCAGCCATACTTGAAAATTTATTGTTTACCTTTCAGTGACCAGTCACAAAACAAAATCTGATGGAAAGCAAGATGGAGAATTAAGTGACAAAAAGAAAGACATATCTGACCACTTTAAAAAGCCTTTCTCCTAATGATGTACCATTCACATAGTCTATTTTGACCCTGAGAGTTACCCCACTGCAGTATAAATGATCTTATTTATCTGTTTTGCACATACACTCTTGTTCTTCCATGGCAGTCAGAGTTAGTCACCTTTGACTGTCTAATTAAGTAATTGATAGAGTGTTTGTTTCTTTTTTCAAATATTTCTTAAATATTCTTTATCAGGCCAATTTTGGTCCACATACAAAAAGTGCACATCACTATGCACAGAAATATATCAGCAGAACTCAGAAACATTTTTGAAATTTAGTCCACCAGAGCCATGCAATCAGCATAGCTGATGACCTTGAGGATTTTTTTTTAAAAAAAATAACTTTTCCAACTTCTTCATATAAATCAACATTCCTATGGGTTCTTCTGTCTAGATCAGTCCCAAACCTGCTTCACTTCAACAAGATAATCACATCAGATTTTTTTGCAAAGCCGTTCATTGGAAGAGTTTGGACTATTTTGCACAGGATGGGAAGCATCTGCTTAACTCAGTCTTCATTCCAGTGAAGCCAGTCACCATTGAGCAAAGGGCTCCTGTAGCAAAAGTGATGCTGATTGGTGCCTTCAGGGTCCAAGGGACAGGAGGTCAACACACACAAATGTCAAGCACATAGTTGCCTCCTCAACCCTGTACATTTGTCATTCCACACCAGGGGCATATCTAGGGTGAGCAGAAGGATACATCTGTCCTGGGCGCAACAATCTGGGAGCACCTGGAGGGGGAGCAGCAGAAGGAAGCTGTGCACCCTCCCGCCACCCAGCAGTCCTCCTTTCCCCTAAAACTTGGTGATGGCACCCCTTCCACTGCCTCTGCCACCACGCAGCAGACTAGTGGTGAAGCAGGCAGGGAAGCAGGAGCGTGGTGGCCATGGCGCCCTCCTCCTCCTCTTCCTCACCTTGGTGGGAGAGGTGTAAGGTGCATGTGCACACACACACACACACACACACACACACACACACACATCTGCTCATGCCCATGCCCATGCACACACACCCACCCACCCCATGCCCACAGAGTTCATTCCCCCCATTGCAGGGGGGGGCAATGTGGGGAGGGGACAGGAAGGGCACAAAAACAAACTTTGTCCCCAGGTGCTCAAAATCCTGGCTACGCCTCTGTTCCACACCCCAGTTACTGTGGGGCTAGGAATCTGGGAGAAGATGCGGATTAATTCCCACATGTAAGTGACCAGAGAGTGCACCCACTTGTGCATGGGGGGCTCATAGAGTCACCAATCTCTCCTACCTGATGTAATGATGTCTGTCAACTGAAAAGCTGCTCCTTAAATTTTGGAAATTGTCCAGAATAGCATTGGACATAGCACTGAGGCTGGCAGGACAGAAATGAATTGGGGGGGGGGTAGATCAGATATCTCTCTATTTTCCACAGTGCCAGAAAGCTGACACAGGTTGTAGCCTGCTGTTTTTACAGAACTACAGATTCATCCACTATAATTTTTACTTTTAAAAACTCGTAGACCAACAAGTTTACAATTTTGCAGCTCCCTTTTTGATGAAGTGTTTTTATTGTTTAATCCAATCAATCAGTTCAGTAGAAGTTACAACTATATTAGCCATTACCAACTAGGTTTCTCCATCAAAATGTGTGCCTTTTATTATTATTATTATTATTATTATTATTATTATTATTATTATTATTATTATTATTATTATTATTATTATTATTATTATTATTTAAATGATCTTAATGAAACAGAACCATTTCAGATAACTTGCATCTAAAGTCAATATTTTCAAGGTTCCTATCTGTGACTTTGTGCCCATCTTTATTTCAATACTTCTTGATTAATTGTATCCTCTATGAATAGGAAATTTGCAGTTTTTGGCTATAGAGAATTGTGTAATATCTGAGAAGTCATTCTCCCTTTATATTACAAGTAGTTCTATAGGTTCCTGTGAGACAGGTATAGCCATTTCGTCTAGTATCAAGAGGCTGCACTTTGAAGCTGATGGGGACACTGATAGAAAACTGTGCTTTATCACATGAGAAAAAATGTGGTCAAATCTGACCTTATAAAATAGCATATTAATACAAGTAAAGAGGAAGTAAAGAGGAATAATCTCACTAATTTAAGAGAACATATGAATGTTATTCAAATATAACACTTTG
Source organism: Phrynocephalus forsythii (assembly GCA_029282475.1). Taxonomy (NCBI): domain Eukaryota; kingdom Metazoa; phylum Chordata; class Lepidosauria; order Squamata; family Agamidae; genus Phrynocephalus; species Phrynocephalus forsythii. The sequence goes on from JAPFRF010000003.1 coordinate 79,203,014, forward strand.
CAAAACCCTAACCTTGACATTTTCCTTTCCTCTGCCTTCAACCCTGGGAAAAGTTGCCCATTATCTAAGATAATATTAGCTCTAAATTGTATGTCAGAAAGAATCTTATTCTGGTAATATGCATTACATTCACACCAGGATACAACCCCATTTAAATATATTGCAATCTGTTCTTGTACTACAACATTTGAGAATGAACTGCAGATCATGTATACCATTATAGCAGAATTTACTGAAAAGATAAGGGTACTGTATTCCTTATTTTAAAAGAAAGAAAGAAAGAAAAAGAGAAAAAGGGGGCATGAGAAAGAGAGAGGCAGAGAAAGAATATACCAGTCAAATAAACATGCATTCGGATCACTATACCAAAGCCATAAGATAGAGTAAAGTTTGACATTTATCAACATTAAATGAGAAGGTTAAATGCTGTGATTAACTGTCACAGTCATTCCGTGGTACTGTACACATGAGAAAGAAGTCAGTGGGAGATTGGGAAGACATGGGATACAGGATCAAAGTTGCCAAATACAGAAGATGCACAGTGAAAATAAGGAGATTTGCTGCATTAATGCACATGCAGTGTACCAAACCTAAACAAGGTTTTCAAAGAAAAGAGCTACAGTATTTTTAACAAGTAACTATGAAATCAACTGATCTTCTAAAAGAATAACATTACAGGTGTCACAATTCTATCTGTAATAGGTTTGGGTTGTATTTTGAATGGTCTTATTAATTCCTTTGGAGAATAACTTGTAAAAGAATTATTCATCCTCTCTATGCATAAATTCTAAAACAACTCACAGTGCATTTCAAAAAAAAATTCAAAGTGTATACAGAAAGGAAAGAATACAAAACTTTTTTCCCTAGACTGCATTTGAAAGCTTGTCAGCACTCAGAATTAAGGCCTTTAATCCCAGACTCTAAATAATTTAGATAATACTTAATTTATCCTCTGCTGAAATGTCAACTTCTGCAAATCTAAGGAACACAGTCCTGAGAGGACAAAATGAAGAGGCCCATAGCTGCAAGAATTGAGTGAACATCTTATAAATGGCGCAAGCTCTGAGTTTATGAGGTAAATTCTGGGCAGTGGCACTGAAAAACAGCCTTGTTTTCACCAACAAACTTTCAGACTGGGTTTCTACAATTCAGAAGATGGAAGTGTGCACTTTCACATCCAATAAAATCATAGAGAAACTTCCTTTCAAAGTTTATCTGTGTTTAATCTATTAAACAACAACACTCAGGTACAAAACCTTTAAAAACAAAGAACCATGTGTTATTTACCTTTTTTTTAAAAAATTAACACTCTTTCCACATTTTTGTAGACTTGAAGAAAATACTTTTAAGAAAACAATTTCACCACCAACACACACATGCACTCAGGAGATTAAATATTTACTGTCTGTTTTCACTTGCTTGTGATAAACAGGTATAAATTGTTCCTTTTGTTCAGATACATCTGTGCCTCAGTGCTTTAACAACAGTTACAGAGCTAGAGCAATTTATGACTAGCAGAGGCATGCTGTCCCTTATAAAAGAAAAGTGGGAGGTAAGGGAAAGATAATTTCAGTCAAATCCAATATGCAGTTCCATGCATTTTTGCTTAGGTGCAAGTTTGATGGGAGTTTCATGGGACTTATTCTTAAGCAAGAGTGCCTACAGGAAAGTTTCTTTGGGAGCTAAAGTTGTATTATGTAGTACTGCAAGTATAATTCATGTACATAGTTTGTGCCGTACAACACTGCATGTCTCTCTGAGTACATTAACATCATACATACATTTAGGATTTATGGGTGGGGAGACAGAAATACCCCCTTGCAAACATGGTTAGTCTCAAGTGTACCTAACATCTCAGCCATGCCAATAGCATCCAGTGTACATTTTTGTACAAGTAACCCCCTTTTTTTGTTGAATTGATCTGGTTACCTCTATAGGACATAGGACAGTAATCTTAAACTTTCCATTGAAAGCAAATGAACTGGGAATGACATTTAGAGGGGAGAACATATAGCAAAGTTTCATTCATTTAAAAAGTCTATGAGTTTCATATGGTACATGCAATCCTTGACAAGTTATTTTATCAATATATCACAGATAATACAACAAAGGATGAAAGGTCCAGGCTTTGAATTCTGGGATCATCAATAAATTGTCTACCTTGAAAGTGATCTAAAATCAAGACACCTAAGCACAGAAGCAGTTACTTATCCAGACTTGAAATGTTCCTGTTTAAAAGTTGTTGCAAGTGCCACCTGTGGCATTTTTGCCCCGCATTCGTCAAGAATGAAACTATTTGCCCTTTACTGTACAAAAATAATCCCATGGAGGAACGACCATAATAGACAAGACAGGACACAGGCAGCTGTGCAAGCAGAGCAAAGGCAGAACATCTTCTACTCCCTCTTATCCCACTCTGAAAAGTAGCAGCATCCCTTACACAACTCCAGGAATGACACCTCATCCATCAGCCATAAAAGTTCGCCAGTCACCACACAAGGGCAGCCATCGCCTCACAAGCCTCTTCCCACTTTTAGCTAGTCCACCCCACCCTCGGTAAGCCAGATGGTTCTCAGAATCCAATTTTCCCTTCCTGGCGCAACCCATCTCCAAGTCCCCAGCTAGGTCTGGGCAATTTGTTCTAAAGGCATCCTTACTTTTGCCACACAGTCTCCATCCTCTTCAGAGCCATAGGAAGAGAGGAAAAACCAGGCCAGAAGCAAAGGGAGCCAAGTCCAGCTCTCCTGTGGTTGGATTTGGGAACTTTTGTTATGATAAAGGGAAAAGGGACGGGTGGAAAAGTTTGGTCCAAAGTGCCAATGGGTGCTCTTGCTTTCAACAGAGGCTGTCCAGGGTCTCTCCCTCCCTCCTTTCCTCCCTCCCTCCCTCCCTCCCTCTCAGTCTCTGTGCTTCTCTGGTTTCCAAAGGAGGCCTCTGTCCAGTGCTTGATTAATAAGCTTTTTGTTTGTGTGTGTGTGTGTGTGTGGTGGGTGTGGTGAACTGCTGGATAATAGAAGATGGCCGGTGACCCAGCAAAGCCTTCAACCTCGTGCTACTTTATTGTGGCGAGCTGAGAAAGAGGGCTTCGGGACAGAGAGACCCCGAGCACTGACCCGCACGCATCCTGCGGATTGCCTATTCATTCCCTCAGCCTTCCAGTCACCCATTGTTTGCCAAACAACAACGGAGATTTCACACAGAATGTAAAGCCCCCTTTTCACATCCCAGTCAGAAAGGGAATGGTTTCTTTCTTTCTCTTTTTTTTCTTTCTTTCCCCTTTCCAGCAGCGGCTTGGCCTTTATGGGTTCCCCCCCCCCCATTTCCCTCCCCTCCTTGCCCTTTTCCCCTTAAGGGTTGCAAGGCCTGGATTTGGTAGGGAGAGATGCCATGAGGAAGGTTCTCCCTGCCCTTCTTTCTGCTTTGTGGTGAATTCAGCTCCAGCACATGGAGATGGCGTGCCTTCCTACCCCCCCCTCCACCCCACAAATGTGGTGTTGGTGTTGCTGCTGTTACTGCTGCCATTGCAAAAGGTCTCCCTTCTTCAACCTGGCTCTGGGAAGGAGAAGGTGAGGCCTTTGCAGGCTGCTATGCTTTTTTTTTTTTTAAAGCAGCATTGCATCCTGATTCCTGCATCCTTTGTGGAAGAGCGCTGATGGCTTGGCTGTAGTTACAAATCCTCCAGCGCAAGGGGAGGGAGATGAAGGCTCCAAGAGAAACAGACGTTGCAGCCTTGGATACGATTTCTGCTTGGAATGGAACAAAAAGGCTGAGTCTCCTCTCCTCTCCACAAACCAAAGCCAGGCAAAAAGTACAATGTGGCCTAACTCAGAAACAGAATATCCCTTCTTCCAATCTCTGTTTAGTGTTGGCTCCCTTCAAATGGGTCTGAGTCCTAGCCTGCTACCCCATGGCCAGAAAATCTGAATCAAAGTAAAATGCGGATTCCCCACCCCACCCCCCAATGGTCACGTGGCTGAAAGCGCGGTTTGTGTGTCCTCATGGGTGCAGTTTAAAGAACTGCATCTTTTGTGTCTCCATGAGCGGGAAATGCAACACAGGGCCTTTTTACACAACCCCTAAGATCCGCAGGTCCCTTAAATTCGGACCAGAGATCTTGAGGGTTCGTTGCTGTTCCTCCGTCCCCACCCGCTCCGCACTTCTTTGTTCTGTCTGCGTGAGGGGGGGGGAGGAAAAAAAAGCCTTAGGCAGAGACAAAAGAATAAAAGGCTTACCTCCGGTTGCTCCGACCTCCGTTTACTTCCTGGTTCCTCTTTAAGGGGCGGAGGCAAAAGAAAAACAACAGAAAGAAGCGAGGAGAGCTCAGGAACTCTCCGCATCAAATATTTTCACTATAAAAAAGCAGGTACAAGAAAAGTGCAGTTTGGTCGCGCTAAGAGGGCGGGGTCGCACTTAATTGTCTGCAAACTTCAGAGCTGGTGGGTAAACATTTTTATCGTCCGGAGCTTGCAGCCATTTGCGGCGGAGCTTAGGGGTCATGTATAAACGCCCACAGTGGAACAAAAAAGGTTTTGATGCAGATTTTCCGAGTCCCCAAAATTCAAGTACCAGTTAAAAATCCGCATCAGAACTGATACAAGCTTTGTACCACCTCAAGACCAGGTACTTAAACTCGCTGGGTCCTGCTTAAGCTGGCATGGTCTCATTTTGTTTTCCCTTCAAATCAGCTGGTCATGGGGACACAATTGTATTAACTGCATCATCAAGCAGTTTGAAGTGGTTTTTAGGGGTTGGGACAGCAGCCCTACATAAGCACCTGGCAGGCTGGAAACCTGGACCTGCCTTCCCTCTATTTACCTCCGGGGTTAAGATCACCTCACTTGGAAGCCAAGGTAAAACCTATCGACCTGAGGAGAAGTAGTAAGATTTGAGTAAAGGCACATAAATCGGATGGGGATGGGTTGGGGGTGGGGGTTGTGAAGATGCCCTTCTACATCCCATGAGGAGGAGAATGGACCCATGATTAGTCAGAAAACATACAGAGGAACCACTTCATTGTTTTTCCGGCGGGCTTCCTTCCTTCTTCTGAACGTGTCTGTAGTCGGCCTCTATTCCTCCTTCCTTGAAGGCTCGGGGCGGTGGCGATCTTTAAGACCTCGTCGGGCGGCTTGAACAACCTAGTGGTCTCCAATTCTTTTCGGTGGCGAGTTCTAATGGTCATCAGTCGAGAGCTACTTGGAACCTGAGGCGAGGAAAGTCGGGTACGCACAAGAAACGGATCCACCTCAGCCTAGAACCGCCTCAAAGCCTAGGCGCGCGCTTAGGTGGGAGTAAGTCCCACTGAACCTAGTGGGACTATTATTTATTTATTTATTTATTTATTTTTGAATTTGTACCCCGCCCATCTTCCCACGGGAACTCTGGCCTAATGTGCATAGGATCAAGCTGGAAGAGGAGACAAGGGGCCTGCTGGAGCGCAGACCTCGCGATTGACTTTTTGGTTGATTGTCAAAAGCGGAATTTGGGGAAAGAAAGGTCTCTGGTGGGGTCGATGCCACTTATTCAGGTGACGACTCCTTAACCGAGTCGCACCATTACCTAGTCCTGCCTCCCGTTCCGGCGTGAAACCTCGTCTCGATTGGTTCGCCTGAACGTTTGTGGCTGCAATCCGTTTCGCACGGATCTTGAACCGGGGTGGGGTCGATGGGAAGAGAGGCGACGAAGGCAGATCTGGCCTTTTAAAATGCTGAACTTTGGCCCTCCTCCACGTTGCCGAAACATTTATTACGGTAGCTGTTCTTCCCTGCAGCACGAACGGCCTTCCAAGCCGCTGAAAACAGAAGAAAGAGGCGTGGGGTGGCGTTTAGAGAAGCAGGTAGAGGAAGGGGAAGCAAACGGACTCTGTATTTTTAGAAACCACCCGCCCCAACCTGGCGCGCAAAATGCTTTATCGTCCTTACGCAGCGAGCTAGTGAGCTGGATTTAGCTACGTTCCCATTTTACAGGTGAGAATATGAGGCGTTCACGAGGCCACCGAGAGGGGAAAGGAGGTGGGCGGGGGACCCGGTTTGTGGGTGCCAACAGCTGGGTAACTCTGGCCCCTGTTTCGGGAAGGCGGCCTGTCTGTCTGCAGGACTTCCCGAGAGAGCTCCCAACGGGCTAGGGAGAAGGAAGGAAGGAAGGAAGGAAGGAAGGAAGGAAGGAAGGAAGGAAGGAAGGAAGGAAGGAAGGAAGGAAGGAAGGATGGATGGATGGATGGATGGATGGATGGATGGATGGATGGACGGACGGACGGACGGACGGATGGGCGCTTGCAGGGTGCCCGCGCACGTCCCCCCCCCCCTCGGAGGGCAGCTAGGCACCTGCAGCCTCGCCTCGCCAGTGGATTAAAGAGGATTGCTGAAGATCTACCGCAAAGCTGGTTTGGCCTCATTGAGGAGCCCTCGATCGCTGGCTATGAAAAGAAAGAGGGAGGGGGAGGAACCCCGTGTTGCTCCCCTATTGATATGCTAATGCCCCTTGTGACGACACAACAAAGGACACCTTCGGCTTCTAAGGTTATTCTCCCCCCTCCCCCTTCTCTTCTCTTTCCCTCCCTGTCATCCTCCCCTGCCCCCTCCATTTTTTAAAAAAAAATGTATCGGTAACTAATCGTCGCAGGAGGCTGGACTAGTTTTTATAAACCAGCAGCCCGGAAGGAAGTTTATAGCCAGATCAGGACATCGATTCGGAATATTTTTTTTTGCTGACCAATCAGATCGGAAAGGGAGCGAAGCCACGTTTTTTTTAACACACACACACACACCCATCTGCAAGCCGTGAGCCTATCGGAGCCGGTGGATTTGAGCGAGGAAGAGTTTTCTCAAAGCGAAGAGCAGTGGCTCAAGCCCGGTTGCTCGGCTTCCCTCGATAGCCAGCGAGGCTTGGATCTGATTCCCCACCACCACCACCACCACCCCCAAAACCACGGAAAATTGCAGATCCAGACATTAAATGGAGTTGGGAAGTTTTGCCTCTCGCGGCCACCAAAACACTCAAAGGTTTTCGCCGTTACCCACAAAGGACAATGGGTGCAGTGTGTACCTGTCCGGCTACATTACGTCATTTCTCCACCACCATCTTCCAATTGTTCTCAAACGAACTCTCGACGTCGGTACCACTCCCCTGGCTCCCACACCAAAAGTACACCATTCCATTTCTAGGGTTCTGGCTCTTGCACCGCTGGCCGGCTATTTGCTCGAGTTGGAAGAAGACATTAAAAAAATACAACAACAACAAACAAGAGCAACAGCAAACAAGAGCAACAACAAAAAGGCCCGTTTATAATTTCGTGTGAAACCTGATCTGACCCAGCATCTCATAAACTTAAGGGTCCAAACGGAATCAAAGCCAGTGTTAAGCGGCACTAGAACAGTACGTCTGAAATAGTAATGGGAAATGGCTCTCCCATCTTCTCCAGTTAGGCCGTCTTCTTAGCTACGGCTAATTCCGGAAGGAGAGGACACCTTTTCCCATCCGCTGTGCATAGGAGAAATCTTTAGGCCACTTCTGCCGGTTCTGACCTGTTCCAGCTGAGACCAAGAAGCACTTGGTGATTCCACCTCTTCAGAATCCCATAGGTAGGGCTTGGGCCCAGGTTGCTTGAAGGGCCCCATCTCCCCAGCCTAGCCTCTCTCAGTTTTAAAACCTTTTGAAGCGGCCCTTCTCTGGGTCCCGCAGCCCTCATCAGCATGTTTCGCCAAAAAGCATAAAGCATTTTTAGAGCTTTGGAACTCCCTTCCACATGAGTAGCTTGCTCCGACATCCGACGAAGACCTGTCTCTTCAGCCAAGCTTTCCGGCACTGATTGGGCTGCAGGCATAATTTTTTTTTAAAAAAGGGGGATGTTCAAGCTCTGTTTTCACTTTCAGAACTGTTTTTGATCTCTGTGTTTCTTTCTTTTTGCTGTTTTTGCTTTTAAATTGTTTGCTGTGTTTGCTGTGTTTGTCTTTTACAGAATGTTTAGTACCGTATTTTAATTTAGGTATCTGTGGCTTTACCCTCTCCCCCAATTGTTTTGTAAGCCGCCTTGAACCTCTGAAATGAAACAAACAAAAACACTCGATTAGTATTTTCCCCTGGTCTGGAAGAGTTTCCCCACCAACGTAATCGGCACCTGTAAAGTTGCGCCTAGTACCATTTGCTTTTCTTCCTAGGATTTCATCAGGCCATTGATTTTAAAAGGTCCAAAGGTAACATGAGGTCTTGGGAGAGCGAGCGGGAAGGAAATCATGACTAAAACTGGAAAATAGATGCGCTGACGAGCGAGGGGCGGGGAGGGTAGAGAGCGACGAGGGATTAGAGGCCTTCATTTCGTTGTGGTAATCCTAAATGCAGCTATCTCTGGCTCTTTAATCTCCTCTAGAGTCGGATTAGAACCCATTTGAGTTCGTGCTGTTGAAAATCGGCGAGATGGACGGGCGCGGGGGGGGGGAGAGGGTGGTCTGGGAGGATGCAAGGATCGCACAAAAGGGAACTTTATGTAACCAGGCCTTTAGAGGCACCCTGCCAAGGGGACTCCTTTCCTTCTCTCTCTCTCTCTCTCTCTTTCTCTCCCTCTCTCTCTCTCATTCTCTCCCTAGTGGCCTGCCCGCCAAAGACCCCTTAAAGAAAATACAAGCACTGCTCTTCTGAGCAAACGGTTCTCCCTCACAAACTCCTGTGGTCTTGATTGCATTTCGTAGGGTAGGTCTGGTTTGCAACTAGAGCTAGTCGCGACCCAGTGCCCCACAACTAGGGCTCCGTCGGGTCAGCCTCTCTGTTCCTTGCCGAGTGGCGGGACTCGCCCGCCCCGGAGTTCCCGGCCTCCCTGTTAGCGAGGCGGTCAGTTTGTGTTTGTGGAAAGAACCAAGAGCATCGGGGCCAACCGACCCACAGGTAGAGCCGTCCCATTGGGTAGGGCTAGAGGGGGAAGAGAACGGCCCCCAGACCTGGGTGTTCTTCCCTTGTCTCACGCGCCAGTCGCGCGCGCGGGCCGGCGCGTGTTTAAGGGTGCAACTCCTAACCAATCCGTCACTTGTACTTAGAAAAATAATACCCATATGTTTGTATTAATTGCGGTCCTCCTGCAAGTGCTTTTGATCTGTGTTAAATAGCAAGGGGGGGGACACTACAGATGTGTAGACGTGTACTTTTTCGGTTTTGATAGAAATACGCTGACTCTGGGTGTGTTTGTAAATAATAATAATAATAATAATAATAATAATAATAATAATAATAATAATAATAATAATAATAATAATAATAATAATGAGAACAAGCTTCACACTTTGATCGGAATATAACAGGAATATGTCTGTGCACGTGTGTTCCGTTCTGCCAAATACAAACCTTTTTTAATCCCTAATATTTGATTGGAGTGCAATATCTTGCATACTCGCACGCACGCAAGCGCGGCGCGCACACACACACACACCAACACCACTTCGAGATTAAACCTCGATTTTGTAAAGCTCGTAATCCTTTCGGAGGGATTGCTGGGTTTTCCGGACTTCATCGGAAAGTAATTGTGGATTGTGCGGTTGTTTGACCTCTGCGGGTTGCAATGGGGTTGTGCGGGGCGGAGCGGGGGGGGGCGGAAGAGAAAGAACCGGGGGCGAGCGAGGGAGGGAGCGAAGGCGCTGAGCCGTTGCAAACCTTGTAGGCGCGTGCATCTCTTGGGGGAGGGGGCGGGGTGAGAGGGCGCGCGCGCGGCGATTAATATTTCTGCCCCTCGAACTCGACGCGATATTTTCAAGGGGGTGACACCCACGATTTCATTATGCTAAAAAGAAGCAGCAGCAGCAAGGACAGGAAAGGGAACTTGACGAAGGGAAAGCGGCCGCCGCCGCCGCCTTGCTCCTCCTTTCCCCCGCCTGCCTTCCCTTCCCTGCAGGGCCGGCGGCGCCGGTGGCGCGCGAGCTGCTCTTTTGTGCCGGCCGCGGCGGGGCTGCTCCGGAGGTGGCGGCCGAGGGGGGGGGGAGGACTGATTTCCCTGATTAGGATGCAGGAAGCGACCTGCCCTCTGTTGGGAAAAAAGAGGAACGAGGGGACGCCGAGAGCGCGAGCGAGCGAGCGAGGGGGGGGGCGGAGGAGGAGGAGGAGGAGGAGGAGGAGGAAAGCGGCGCGGCGCGGAGAGGCGGGGGGCGGGCGGGGGGAGGGAGCCGAGCAGCTGCACCAGCCGCGGAGGCTCCCTCCATCCCTCCCTCCCTCCCTCCCTTTCCTCTCCCTGCCGCCCTCGGCCGCCTCTCCGGCTGGACGTCAAGCAGAAAAGCGCCGGGCGAAGAGGCGGCGGAGGCGCCCAGGGGCGCGTGCCTGGGCCGTGGCCGGGAACCGTCCGGCACCGAAGAGAGCGCGCTCGCTGGCTGGAGGGATGCCTGGCTGGCTGGCCGGCCGGCTGCCTCTCGCTCCGCAGCCTTGCCAGCCGCGCGGCCGAGGCTCGCCCACGCTGACCTCCGGGCGTCCTCGCGTGGACTTGGGGCGGCTCGGGAGGCGGGGAAGGAAGGAAGGAAGGAAGGAAGGAAGGAAGGAAGGAAAGAAAGAAAGAAAGAAAGAAAGAAAGAAAGAAAGAAAGAAAGAAAGAAAGAAAGAAAGAAAGAAAGCAGCCCCGGCCTCCGTTGGGCAGCAGCGGCGGCGGCCGCGAATGAGTCGAGGAGATCCTCCGCTTGGAAGCTTGGTGGCGGCAGCCGGAGCCAGCCAGGTCTGTCTGGGGAGATCGGGAAGGATGGGGCGGTGTATGTGTTGCGGCGGCGGCGGCGGCGGGGGGGTATCGGGGTGTCTGCAGCGCCGGGGCGGCGGCGTGGGGAAAAGTCCGGCAGGTAGCAAGGCGGGCCTGCGGTTGCAGAGGCATTTTGGGATACACACACACACACACACACACACACACAAAAGCCACTCGGTGGTCGGCGACATGGCTGGTGAAAAGACCCCACTTAGCTTGTGGAAGATGGAAGGTTTGGGAAGGATTGTGCTTCAAGGGTTGTGATGTTCCCCGGGTGGTCTGTGTGTGTGTGTGTGTGTGTGTGTGTGTGTGTGTGTGTGTGTGTCGATGGCCTCGTGAGACTGGCTCGTTCTTCCTTCTTTCTGCCCTCCCCCGCCCCCCCTTCATGTCTCTCTCGCTTTCTCTCGGCCGGTTTTGCCCTTGGATCCGATCCGCTGCCTGGCCGCCCCGTCCGGGCCCCTCGGCTCCTTTTGCGCCCGAAGTATTTCCCCGTCAGGACCGAGATCCACCGGCCCGGATCCGGGAGGGCTGGGCGGCCGCAAGAGGCGCCGCGGGAGCATTCCGACGGGCCTTCCTTTGTGTGGTGGTGCTGAAGCTGCGCGCGTTGCGGCCGCTTTGTGCTGGGAGAGGATGCTCGGGAAAATGGCGAGGGATCCTTGTCGGAAAGAGGCCGGGTTCTTCTGAGAGGGAAAAGGGGAAGCTGCGGGGGCTGGCTTGGAAGGGAGGGGGGGCGAGAGAAGGTGATGAAGGGTACCTCCTAACGCACGCACGCACGCACGCGCACACACACACACACACACACGAGCTTTGGAAAGGAGTCTCCCGCTGCCGATCCCTCCCTCCTCCCCCACCTTTTCTTCCCTGTCACTGTGGATGACGCCCATTCCTTGTAACTGGTGGGCTTGCGGGGCGGCCGGCAGCCCAGCTTGGCTTCCCCCAGAGGTGGATGGCGTTGATTCCCCCACCCACCCACACACACACACAGTGTTCAACTCGGCAACGTTGCCTTGGAGCAAAAAGGGCTGCAAGGAAACGATCGGCCCCGTTTACATTGCTGGCTTTCCGCTTCCTTGACGCGGGTTGGAAAGACCTCCCTGAAAACCCGCACCGCTGCCCCGCAGAACAGAAGGGAAGCGCTTCTCTCCCCCGCCTCCCCCACTCCGCAAGCAAAGCGCCCACACATTCGCTCGCACGCAATCCGAAATAACGTTCTGTAACAGAAATAGCCTTTTCTTTTCAGCCCCTCGTGGTATAGGGGTTGAACAAGGGCCCTAGTGGTGGCCGTGGGGGTGGGGTGGGGTGGGGGGTTACAGATTTACATTCTTAATCTTCAAGAAGAGACTGTGTCTTTACAGAGAGCAAAAGACAAAAGGGATTTTCTTGTTTTTCTTCTTGCTGCGGCTACTTAATTAATAGTCATGGACTCTTAAAGGTATTGCGTAATAAGAGGGCTTCAACTGTGCGGAAATAATGACCATCCTGTGATCTTCTGGATTCCTAGTTTTCAGGTCTGCGAAATCACGAGAGGATACTTTATAAATACTTTATTAATCAGTGTAAAGTGTTGCATATAACGAAATAGCAAATCCCAATTTTAAAGGCTTCAGACATAATTAAAAAAAAAAAGAAATATGGCTATTCATCTCAGCTATTTTGCTATATGTGTTTTGTTTTATATTTGCATCGAAATAATGTTCATATTAGGCATTTCGGATTTTTACAGATAAGAGGTTAGAAAGTGTTTATTCAACTATTAGTCAGTTAAATTATTTCAATGTATATTTACCTCTGTCTCTCTGTGTGTATGCATACCAAATGCGCACGCGGTTGCCTGCACAAACACACACAGATACAAAACTTGTTTCTTGTTGAAACCTTTTCTGTTATTTATGTTTATTTTCTAAAACATATCCGATATTGCTTTTCCTATCTTTTAAAAATCAGCATCTCTTTCCAGAAGAGCATTTTTTTAAAAAAAGTTTCTCTCCATTTTCACTGTTGTTTGTTTTTAAAAAGAATAATAATCCCAAGAACTCCCCAAAAGAAAAGGTAGAACTTATTGTTAAAGCAAATAATCGAAATTGTAAAATATGTTCAGGATTTAAAATGAGTCCCTTTTATGGTCCATGGTGGAGATCAAAACCATGGACAGCGAATGGATATTAAACTAGGGTTATCTCCCTAGAATAATAATATCCGTGTTCCGTCTTGGAGCCTATTATTCGGAACGGGAGGCAAATACCTTGGTAGGACTGCCTTTTGTGAACGTCTGCGGTGGGTCCTTCGCTCCTTCTGTCACAAACACTTGCATAATATGTCAAAGTAATCAAGCCCCTGCAAGAGTCGCTGTATAGAATAAGGCGGCCCATAATACATTTCTTTACCGCTTCGATCTTACACACATTTTGTCCTCTGCCAAAGGAAGTGTTTGTGTGCGCCTTCTCTCAAAGAGGCGAGGCAAAAGGCCTCCCGTTCCGTTCTCCCATTAGCGGAATGACGCCGGTATAAATTAAAGAGATGCTATCGAGGGCCCACTTCCCCAAATTAAATGCCACGCTGACAGACCAAGATAACACGGAAGTCGTCTTATGTTAATCGAGGAGGGCAGCCGAGCTCCTGTTTCTGGAATGGCCATGTCACAAGGGATGCGAAGGCTGGTATCGCCCGGTATTGTTGGAAGGGATCGGGCGACAGTTTGATTCGAAGCGATTGGAGCTGATGAGTCGCCGACTTTCGGGCAAAGCGTCGGTTCTGGCTTTGAGGCGAAGCATTGGCCTTCGGGTGTTCATGAAGGTTTGGGATTGTTGTTTTTGTTTAATGTGACCTGTTCTTTTCCGAAGACTGCGAAGCCTTCCTGGAGCCTTCCGACGACCTACACAAAGCACCGTCGCAAATCTTGAGCTTCGCGCTGGCTCCCGCGCACGCGCGCACGCAATGCTTGTCAAGGACAGTTACAAACCCAAAGGCCTTCTTCTTATGAGAGGCAGAAGCGCAAGACTGCCATTTTGAGGTCTTAGCCTTGGGCTTCTGGAGAACTCTTTGCTCGCCTGATTTAGGTCCGCCGCTGTCCGGGATGTTTGTCTTTATTCTGCTGGATTCATTGGAAACGAAAACATGGCTTCACTTGGGTTTTGATTGACAAAGGATCAGAAACCAGTTTATAGGCTTCAGGCTTCAGTTGGCTTCCTTCTGGATTTAGCGGTTGAAGGACCTTGACCGAAGACGTTTGGGGCTTACCGCGGAGTGAGTTCCCTCCCCCCCCCAACTCTACCAGGTTCTGTTCGTTTGCCCCGGCTCAATGTCAGCAGAGCCGGGTGGGTTTGGATCGCATCTCTGGATCGCTTGTCTCCATCCCATATCCCCTTCTTTGGTGGGTGAGGACAAATTGTCATATCCCAAATGGCAGATGATCAGTGCCTTCATGGCTAACACTTTGGGAAACAAAACAAATCACATCAAAACAAAATCCAGCTGCTTGGCAACCACCAAATTAATTTAGGAGGAAGGACTCCTACAGCGGGGTTAACCTCGGTCTTCTGCCAAGAGGCAGCTATGGGTAGTGGGCAGATGCATGGGGGGGGATGAGTCTTTTTCAGAGATCACTCCTGAGCTGCCTAGATCGTTCTAGCTAGCGATAAACAAACTTAGTTCACATCTGCAGCAGACGTGAGGTAAAACGCATAGCAAAACGTTCCTTGGCATATCTATTTTTTATTCATTTTATGCACAACCCCATCATCTGAAGAGTTTCTAATAATCGTTCCTCGGTACTCTGGAAAATCTACTGCAGTTGCGTTAATTCTGTACAAAACTCTCTCTCCCTCTCTCCCCTCCCTCTCTCCCCCCGCCCCCCTTCTCCTAGTTGGGATGAGGAAGGGCTCGAGATTTTATATAATGCAGGCTTAGCTGCGATCAACCTTGCCCCTCCCCCCGCCGCCTCCTCTCTTTTTACGCCTGGAGTATTTAAAGCAAATCTGTTCTCATTTCATGGGAGGGATGGGGGTAAAGACGCTGGAGCTGGAGACAGCCTTCTGTTGCTGGTAAATGAGGACACACCGGAGGCAAAGGGTGGGGGTGGGGGTGGGGAATCTTTGCCGAGATGCCTTCTCCAGGGGCCTGATGGAGGCCTCAAGGGGAGGTCCGGTCTCTCCCCACCCCACCCCACCCCCTTTTTTGGCAGGGCTTGGGCGCGGGGGGGTGCTGTCATCGTGAGAGGGGCATCAGAGTCGGATTCTTCTGGAAAGAGAACGCCAAGCGGCTTCTGCCAGTGGGGAGAGATGGCAACTGAAGTGGGGTGGGGGCTGACCCAGGCACTATCTGCCGGGTGGATTTTTCTATAGGGGGCTAAGGCTCTAGTCCTGGCGGAGGAGATCTTCCGAAGAAAGAGCCGGGCTTCTCTTTTGGCGGGGGCTTGAATTGTCTCCTGGGCTCTCTCTGGGCTGCTTTCAAGGACACGGAGAGATGATCAGGACTTTGGGAGCCAACATCTGCCTGCCTGGTGACGTCAGCAGCCCCGTGTAATCCTCTTGTACTGGAGGCAGATGCCTTATTTGTTTGGCTGGAGAGCCATTAATCCCTAATTCTGAAGCGGCGAGCAAGGGGCGCGCACAGGCAAAACCGGACCGCTCTGGAGCTTCTCTTCCCCCGAAAGGGAAAGACCGTCCGCTGCTGGCTTCGCTGACCCTCGGAGAGTTGCGGGGCTTGCTGAGAGTTTGAACGTGATCGATGGATTTTCCTAACAGCGTCCTGGGGCGGGAGAGGGAGCGGTGTGTATGTGAGAGAAACTGAGAGGGGGGTATCAGAGGGAGGGGGTGTCACCTCTACCGTGTGTGTGCGTGTACGTGTAATGTGTGCGCGCGTGCGCGCGTGCGCGTGGCCACGATTGTTTCATTGCATTGCTGGAGCCTCTCTATCTGCTTGCTGCCTCCTTGGGTTTATCCTGACTTCTTTTCGATGTCTCTCCCCCTCCCCCTCGCGGCCCCAGCTGTTTTGTTCTCCTTTTACCCGGGCGGAGGGCAAGGGCCCGAGGCAGAGCCCTCGCCACGTCAGTTGTAGCGCTCGGAAGACTTCACCCGCGGCCGCGCCGATTCCGTGGCTCTTCCGGTGTCGACACGGCTTCCCCTTGGACTGGAGACCGGTTGCAGCAGTTCCGCCTGCTTCCTTGATAGAGGGAACCTCCAGAGTCTCTTCAAACGGGGCAACCAGCAATATCAAATCCCACCCGACGACCTTTTTTCCCTTCCTACTGATTTTAATTCCCCCCCCCGCCTCCGCCCTGTTTCAGCCGCCTTTGTCGTCGGCCAGCGTTTTGCCACCGTCTTCCCGCCGGTTTCTTCCCACCTTTAACCAGATCGCTTTGCTTCTCTTTCTCAGGAGAACCGGAGTGACCGCCCCCAAGGTTTCCGGGCTGCTACTTCTCCCACCGACTTCTGCCAGCAGCCAAGGGTCGCGCGCTGTTGCCCTTCGAGACTACGAGAGCCGCATCCTTAAACCACCGGGATAGGAAGGGAGCCTCGGCGCAGTTGCCGGAGACCGCATCCAAAGGGAAACTTCGCCGCTGCCGCCGCCGCCGCCAAGGCTGAGGTCCACTTGCCCAGATTTCTTTGGCCGCTGATGACATTCCGTCCCACCCAGTAAGGCGCAGCAGTAGCCCTCCGGATTGGACGCCATTTAAATGCTTCCAAGTTAAAACCGTAGTGTTGTTTCTACCGTTTGTCGGGTTTTCTCGCTGTTCCTCCTTTTCCTCCTCCTCCTCCTCCTTTTCTTCTTCTTCTTCTTCCTTCTCGTCCTCATCTTACCGCACAGGCAATGTAGCGAACCAGATGGGCTGCCCAAACCCTCCTGGGAATGGGCAGGTGCTACTGAGTTAATATTTTCCGCTTTACAAAGCAAATTGACGCGCACCCTTCCCTATTTCATTTGTGTAGTTCACTCTACCCCCCCCAAATAGAGATAGATAGATAGATAGATAGATAGATAGATAGATAGATAGATAGATAGATAGATAGATAGATAGATAGATAATCAAACCCCTTGCTTAATCGAGAAGAGTTGCAGCTGCTTAGATGTCTCTCCCTGCTGCACAGGAATGGAAAGAAAGGCTATGACTGAGGGCGGGGGAGGTGAGAGGGGGAAGCAGACGAGGTTCGGTAGTCTTCAAGAGCAATCAGGGCAAAGCCGTGTCATTATGTGGTCTTAAGCATCCATGGGAGGGGGTGGAGAGAGAGAGAAAAGCTGGCTACATTAGAACAGCTTAAGGAGATGGCTTTAAAAGACAGATACAGTACACTTGAAACAGGAGTCCTGCCCCATGGATCTGGCAGATGGGCTAGGAAGTAGCCTTCAGTTCAAAGCCAGGCTTGAGAAGCGAGTGGACAGGAATGAGAAGACGTCGAGGAAGCGGGGGTGGCTTTCTTTTTCCCAAAAGGACGCTTGCCACCTTGCTTGTAGGAGGAGAAAGAAAGATCCGAGGCTTTGCCTCTCCGTGTTCACAGCGGACCTTGATTTAATGTCATACAATTAAGGCACGCGGTGAATGCCAAGAGCGGAGCTTGAACACGACGGCTGATTCCACACACATAAAAAGAAGGAAAAGTTTCTGAATGGAATGCGCATTTTCCTGCACCACTCTAAGGCGATGCTGATGCACTGAAAAAGCTCTACGCCCATTTGTGTCGCATTACAGGCGCTATAGCTCTTCTGAACCCCGTTGCCTTTTTCTTAAAGGCAGGGTGGGATGCATGATCTATATAACAGGTAGGTTCTGTTTTGTTTTGATATTTCCAGGGCCTCTGGTCTGAACCGTGTAAAGACGATGGAGGGGAAATAAATATGTTTGATAATACAGCGGCATCGGTATGTCTGTTGACTGTGCGTTCAACTTCGCTATTCTCCATCCAGCTGCTGGCCTGTTAAACAGAGAATGCCTAGTCTACACGAAGGTTAAGAGAACAACCTTGTAGCACTGAAACCTGGTGTAAAATATCTATCGAGCATTTTGAAACGATAGCCAGTATGGGCAGGAATGACGGCCTCTGAACATTTATTCTTATGGATGTCTTTGTTAGCCTGGGCCTAAGATTGCGGACGAACAAAGGAAGTCAAACCGTCACCGTTCACGCCTTTGGAACAGGCCAACTCGGGCGCTGTCCACGGTGCTGAAGACAATTTTCCAAATGAGACTTCCTAAAGAACATAGTTTTAGAAGAGATACTTATATCTTAAGTTAACTTATTGATCGGAGGTGGAAATAGGCTGGCTGAAAAGCATGTTACAAGCTTATATAGACCAGGTCTACCAAATATTTTCCCAATTTAGCAGTCTCTAAAGAGAAGCATACCCAACTTCATATCCTGTTGAAGCTAATGGCCAAATGGTATGTTGCCCATAGATATATAGCATATATATATATAGTGTGTTTGAACATCAAGCTTTTATAGGATCAGTATCCTGGACTTTCTCCCTTCCTCATCAATTATAAATATGGGGGAGGGGGAGTACATAATAGGTGTAGCAAATAGAAGTCCAATATAATGTGCAGATACAAATAAATTTATAACAAAATTATTTTGGTATTTATATTAAGAGAAAGTGTCCAAGACTTTTCATAAGAGGTGTGGTACCTGCAAGTTAAGTTATAAACAGAGATAATACTCAATATGATTGTTAGCTTTCAAGTGTTCCTTGAGTATGGATTAATGAATATAGATAACCACATATTTACATCTAATCACTTCATAAATGTCCTGCTAAGAGATAAGGAGAATATTGTCATCTTGGACAATTTCTGACTAGTAATGTTTTTAAACTACAACAAAGATTGTTGTTTGCCAATTGCCTATACGCATAATGGTATGACAATATTGCCATTCACTAAATGGTTTAATTTGTCCTATATTTCCCTTCTCCCAGCCATTTTTATGGCCTGGGAACGGTACTGTGCCCTTAGTTTTCTACCTATCCATGCAGTAATAGGCCTAAAAGACATAGATGGCAACACACATCCATGGCACACTTTCAGGTAATGGAAAGCCAGGTGCATCTAGGACATGGTGTTATTTAATGCGGATTAAAATGCATGGAAGCGGATTACTGCCTACCCACTTGGTATATGAACTGGAACAGTACAAATCCCAATTCTGTAAGCACAGCTGCAGGCTGCTTGGGGTAGGAAATGAGGAAAATAACACAGGAGGGGGGGGCAAGAATGAGGCCCCACTGGTGAATACAGCTGTTTGTTCAGGCATCATTTCTGCTAACACTGAAAGACTTTACTGCCAGCCCTGCCATACCCAACCAGCTAATCCTCCACAAACTTGCTTGGGAACGAGTCCAAATGAAATGAAGTGGCACTTTTGCTCTGGATGTTTACCTGTTAAAGAATTAGGATGGACTTGTACTCTGCAGTACAAAAAACATTTATCTGGGAATAAGGTTATGGATATGGGTGGGATTTAACATCTGATCAATGCTGCTTACTCTGAAGCAGTCCCATCGGTATCTCTAAAACAAGGCTGAAGAAAGAGATTGTGGATCACAGTGATAAAATATGGCATTTTATTAATGTATTAGTATCAGTATTATCCCAATTAACAACAGACTGTCAGTAGTCAACTCATTTGAGGTAAGAGGCATATCTCACTCTAATTCATGAGGGAGGGTCAGACATTTACATTGCACGCAAACAATCTGCATTATATTTTTATCACTCCGCTTCCATCCGTCCCCATTTCTTATTCAGCCATCTATCCTCATGTTATAACACAAGGCCTTCTCTGTGCATAACACTCAGCTGATTAAAAAAGCAAAGACATGTCACTTTGATTTCTGCCCACTGTTTTCTTCCAGCATTTCTTCGTATTTCAGATTGGTTGAACTACCCATTTCCATTTGGACCAATATTTTCCCCACCCTCAGCCCTACAAAGTGATTGCAGTTCTCAATGCGAAGAGAAACCAGAAGCACATCCGAGGATGGTACATTGGCCTGGTTAAAATGGCTCAAAACCCCCTGAAGAATGATAAGTGGCACAGAAGAAGGAAACTAGCCTCTGTAATACACTCTCCATGCTGCAAAGCACGGCAAAGGTTTGGACCTCCCTATAATAGTTCAGAGAGGGACAAGACTTCAGGATTTTTCAGACCTGCTGAGCTGAGAGAGCCTACAATGTGTGATGTATAAGAGAATTGAGATGCAGGACGGTTTCTGCAGTTTTTTTTTAATTGACATCATGTCAGTTGAGACCTGTCTCTTTCTAGTGGACAGTATGCCATATTGAAATCCATGTCCTCTGGCAACAACAAATGAGCCTTCAACAGTGTTACACATTAGTGCTTTCCTACTAAGGAAAAGAAGGCCCAGAATTTCCCCATCTCTTAGCTGACAAGAAATCAATTTCAACTTCATCTGAACAAGGAAGAAAAGCACCAGAAAGTGTAGAGTCAGTCTAATCTCATCCATGTCTACTCAGCAATAAGGCGCAAGGAGTTCAGTGTGGCTTCTTCTCAAGTACGTTTGTAGAAAATTGCAGTTGGAAGCTTTCAAACCCAAGGGAATTTTCCCCACCTCCAGCTATGCTCTTAAATTAGAATTGGAACATTTTCTTTCCCTTGTCCCATTCTAAATTCAGGACACTGGAGGCAAAGGCTGTTGCTCATCCTGCCCTTCCAAACTCCAGGAAGGGTGGCGGTGGCTCCCCTATGACTAGCAAGTAGGCAGCTCTGCCTTGTTTAATCAGAAGCAAAGCCTTTGGAATGGAATAGCCGGGCCCCAACACAGCTTCCCCCTTGAGATGCCCCAGCTGAAGCTCGGCCCAAGGGGAATAGGGTGAGGTGGGTCAATGGGTGGCTGGGGAGGCAGTATTTTTGGCTTTCTGCTTTGCACCGCAAGTCTGGAAAAACCAGGTCAGCCGAGCATAAATCCGTTCACTAAGCGACGGCGCACTCTGCTGCCCGGAAGGGGCAAGAACAACGCTTAATTTATTTGGCACCTGACAGCTTGGGAGAGAAGTATCCCGCCTCAAACCCATCCAAAGAAGCAGATAGGGAAAGCAAACGTTCCGCGCATCGGCTGGCCCTTCTAGTCTGCGCTGCCAACTGGGCCACCGAAGCCGCCGGCCTGTGTCCCTTCTCGCCTTGTTACCTTTGCGGCTGCAGAGCGCGATTGTGACGTCATAAATGTTAACTTATTCTAGAGCGTTGGCGCTGCAGTGTTGCCAACCTCACGGAGTGGAGGGCGTGTTCTCTATGCAGTTCACTTGGCATAACAACGTCTAAGCGGCGAGCGACCACCTGAAACGGTTGCTTATCGAGTTAGATGGAGAAAAATACTGTACTGTAGAAGGAAAGTTGTCCATTCGAGTGGAATGTTCAAGTTGTTCACGCATTTCGACGGTTAGCGTTTCATTTCTATTTGGAGTGCACGAGGAAACGGATAAGAACGAAAAATACGTTCTGGATTAGAAGGGTTTCTTCGAGGGCAGAAGTGTTTTTATATCCAAAGACAACTAGAAGAGAGAGTGTGAGAGACTCTCCTCCCCTTGCTTAAAACAGGATAAACTGTCATATTCTACATTCCAGTTTAAATCAGTTTATTTAGAGCTGACCCCAAATAAATTAGATGAAATCAAGTCAATGTAAATTATTTTCAGACAGAATGTAAGAGTATCCTGGACCAGCCTGAAGGAAAATCAGTTCCATCATTCTGTTCCCAGAGTGGCCAGTCAGTGGTCTATGGGAAGACCAGCACAATAAGGGTACAACTGCATCCTCTTATCCATCCCCACCAATGCATTATGGAGAGGCATACTGCTGCTGGTGATACGAAATATAAGATGTGTGTGTGTTGTGTCGTTACAGCCGTGACCGACTTTTCGTGACCATAATATATTGTCAAACAAATGCACCTGGGCTTTTTCCATCTCATTTTCTATCCCATGTAAAGGAAGATGTGGGTATTTCTCACAATAACAAATTCAGCACAAATCAGGACCCAGTTTGCAAGTCTTAGAAATAAATGACTGCAGTAGATTGTTTCACTGATCAACCGGTTTTGCATCCAAAAGCCACAGGGAACCCTTGAGTTCTGTTTGGTGCTTGGGGGCAGAACTGAGTAACAGCTAAGTTTTATATTAGTTTTGTAAAAAAAAAAAATAAAGGTGGGATTAACCATTATTGCTTTTTTATCTCTTGGTGCAATCTGAAATCTACTTAGCGCATAGCAGAGGGCAATCACATTTGTTCCACACTACTCTTACACTCCCTCTGAAGACACTTATGAACAGCAAACTCTGGCGTTTTAACATCATGCCATATTTGGTGCAGCTTCACTTGGAGAATTGCATTTGCATATATCCAATATAATTTTGTTTTCTTTTAGAAGAGGGCTCCCATTCCACTTTGAAGAGTCTTCTTTTTCCTCAGCGTTTGTCCCACTTTGGGGGGGGTGTTTCTGATAATTCCATGTTGAAGAGCAGAATCCTCATAATGTTTCCTCAGAAGCTTTGTCCAACACACCCTACATTTTAAATGTAGTTTGGAAAGCAGTTTAGGAAGGATGCTTTCCAGAAAAAAACAGGAATAAAAATCATTTATCCTCATAGCATTACAGGCAGTAGTGGAGCACTCCCACTGTTAAAAGGAGAAAAGTTTTCACTTTAATATTTTATTTTTCTGCAAATGGTAATATGGAACATTATCTACTGTTTTAACAGATGAGGACCAAAACTCATTTAAAATAGTGAAAACACACATTATAGATGAAAAACAGAAGGAAAGGTTTTATGGACACCATCCAGTTTTAGGCAGGGCATTGTGTTGAAAAGAGCTAGTGATTTCAGATTCAATCTCAGGTGCACTTATTTTGGAGTGAATCCTACTGAATATGAATGGATTTATTTTCAAGTAAGTAAGCAAAGAATAGCTTGCACTACCAAAGAACATTGCTATAAATGTAAACACTCAGAAGTAAGTTTATCTGAGATCATGGAGTCAGCTTTAGGGCAGGGGTGCTAGTATTTCAGCTTAGGTTATTTAAAATGCACCTTTATGCATATTAGTACAGTATAGGGCATAGTGAGTCTAGCTGAAAAGGTGAGATTTGCCATAGAGGGTTTACCTGTAAAGGCATGTCGGTCCATGCTGCATATCCGAAGAACCTCTGAGGTTCCAAATCCCTGCGTCATTGCTTGCCATCAGTCCCACCATTTCATCAGAAAGCAAGATTTAATCTGCTTTTAAAATTAAATAGAAAACATCTCTACCAAATCAAGGTCTGTGTGGTTCTTTCCTTTCTTTTCCTCCCTTAGAAGCTGGTGAAAAGAAGTAGCCTATGTTTCTGTAATCTAGCCCTAAAGATGATTAGGTGTGGATTCTTTCAGTTTCATATTTCAGCATAACAATTCCAATAAGGATATCTATGCTATTATTTTGCTGCCAAGTTAGGATATTATGGCATAAGGCAATAGGGTCAATGGTAAGAATTTATAGGAACTGTATTCCAGAACTTTTAAAGGATCAAAGATTCTCCGGTTCAGTACAAGCTATAGTTTGTGGAAATGTATGCCATGTTAAATTCTTTAAGAAATTATTCTTTTAAACATCGACCGAGTATAATGTTCTCCTGGTATAATTTTATGTAACCTTCCAGCTTGCTCTTGTTCAAGTTGAGGACAATGATCTGAATGACCAAGGCTTTGTGGAACATTTTGCATAAGTACTGAAAAACTGGAACTGCTCGCACTACACTCATTACACAAATTATTCAACGTGAACAGAATTCCAGAATTAGGCTTTAAGTTATCATGGAATTCAGTGATTTCTATACTAGAGCACATTGTAAGTAGCAATAATATGATTAAGTCCTTCCAGTACAAATATGGCTGGGATTCTTCTATTCATATTATGAAATGAAACCCTCTGCATCCGCAGGGACATAGTTCCAGATAAATATGCATATGACATTGGACTATTAAGTGTTCTAAGATTAATAGAAAATATTGCTAGGTTGTAAGAAAACAAATATACATTACGAAAAGGGAAAAAAAGAAATGTGGAAAGGAAAAGAAAGGCTTCAGAGCCAGAAAGTAGATTAATTTGCTTTACAGGCCAGGGCCACTGAGGGACTTCATTTGAGATGGGGCTGACCAGATGGCACTCCGTCCTAGTAAGGCTCCGAGACCTCATTGCCAGCAAAAGGGAACTCATATTTTCCCATGGTATTTACTCTCTGTTTCGATTTTCTTTTCCAGTCGTTGTTAGACCCTTATCATTAGCAAGTACTGTATCACAATGCTAGCCTAAATGTACCATTGCCAAAAGGAAGAGATACAGACGATCATTTTAATAGACATTAGCAAAAAGCAAACCAAGAGCACGTGTGCACAATGAATCAGTCTACACAGTTGGCAAGGCAAATCGTGATTGAGCTATTTGTACAATTGCTGCATTAACCTCCCTGATACCATGGATGAACCAGCACAGGGGGCATGCCTCACTCTTTCTTTTGGGAGGCGGCCCCGTTGCCCCAGTCACTAGGTGTCATTTCCTCATTCCTGAACCTAGTCTTCGGATTAAGAACGTCCACAGTACCAAACGGGAGAAGAACAGACTTGACTGTGTAAAAGTTGGTATATTGAAATAAAGTGCAGGACGCAATGGTCTATAACCCTTTCTGCTTTTGCAGTTTTAAGACTGTTATGTTGCCACTTGCATGTTCTTTTTAGGTCTATCCTATATAAACTGGTCTCTGCTCCTGTGAAACATTTGTGCGAGTGATCTGGGGAAGCAGAACAGATGTCATGTCAATATTCAATAAAGAAAAGAGATGGCCTTTTCCTCTCTGCTTACTGCTTTGATAGTCTCACCATAAAGCACGAAACAGTTAATACTGTGACATTACATTAATATCACCAAGGAAATGGTGTTGTAACTGCACTTCTCTGAAAGTCATTTACCATTTGGAACATATGTGGGGTGGGAAGGAGAACAGATCCTCAGAGAAGCTGGGGTGGTGTGAAGCATTTAGAATGCATCTTGCAGAGACCCAATGAAAGTTCTTCAGGAGGGAACACCACATTTCTGATGCCACAGAAGTGCAAAATTGTCTTTTATCTCCAAAGGCAAACACTCTTAAGACTTAAGGAACTCATGAGGACAAAGGTATTTGGTAACACTGCGAGGAGCTTCAAGGAACTATGAGCCTGAAATACTTTGAAGGTTAAAATAATAGCAGCCAAATAAAGAGTCACTGATATCTCAAGATTTTGTTGGGAGTGGAATACATAGCTTATTTATGCTGCCAGGAGCAGCTATACTTCTCACCTTCCACCCATGGCCATCCCTAGCAATGTTGCTGCCCAAGATGAACATCAGATGGTCACTCCTTCCATCCATATTTATGAGCCAGTTATACTGAGTGTTCCCTGTTATTCCATAAAGGGATAAAGGGAGAATTCTTAGGTATGTGGCTAATTTAAAAGGGTGAAGAACAAGTTGTGGGATGGAAGGAAACCCTGGTGGAGTTCAGGAGGAACATGAGGCAGGATGTCCCCACTGTCCCTATTAACTTGAAGATTAAGAATCACTAACCCTTCATACTGAGAGATACAGTTCTATCTGTTCATCACACCAGCCTTGTTAGGAAACACCAGCATTTGTTTTCCAATGGCAACTAGCGAGCAAAGTGGTTCTGCCAAATCTTGCCAGGTCCTGTCAACCTAGACCTATTATACCAAGATCATTCAGGGGGTGAAATGCTGTAGTTGTAGTAATACTTCCCACTGTGGTGTGGTATCATTGGCAATCACCCTATGAAGATGCTATCCCCCAACTATTAGGCACACTGTCTGACTTAGCCACATCCAAGAAGCATTTAGGAGCTGCTTATAGGAGTCTCCATAAGTTCATCCTTTCCTGCCTGTAAACCAAACTTGTGAGCCTATACAGCTACATCTGCAAACTACTAAGGATGCAGTAATGCAGAGGTGGGGGGAAATATAACCCTCCAGGATCTTTTCAAGTCAATCTTCCAGCAGCTGTATCTAGTAGGACCAATGATCTTGGGTGATAAAAGTAAGAATCTGGCAACTTCTACTAAAAACCACTCCAAGCCATTTTCCTATCTGGGGTGAAAAAAAGCCTCCTACCATTCAAGGGAAAAGAGGAATCAACTGGAAGGACAACTCCATTTTCCATGGAAGTGACAAACACTCTCCACTTCATCTGACAACTCATATCATCTGTGGCTGAGGTGGTAGCCCTGCTTTTACATCCCAAGGGTAGTTGAGTGGAGACAAGTATCTCTCATTGGCACATATGTCACTTACTTGCAGTCATAATAGTTTTATTAAGAGGATAGAATGGAACCCCAGTCAATTTCATGCAGTACTTTCTTACTGAACTGTAGACTTGTTTCTCTCCTCATTCCAGCAATAATTAATTGAACATACAGTAGGACCCCCGTATCCACTGATTCATTATCCACTGATTCAGTTATCCATGGCTGGCAGAGGAAAATATTAAATAATTCAGCAGCCACAAAGCAAGCTGTAAAGCAAACTGTTGTCACAAATAGCATCTGTAAAGCAAGCTACTGTCTCAAAACAGCAGTCATAGAGCAAGCTACTGTCAGGAAACAGCAGTTTGGGGGTGGGTGAGCAGGTGTTCTCTCTTACCCACAGTTTTCATTATCCAGGGGAAGGCCTGGAACCAATCCCCAGTGGATACTGGGGTCCTACTGTATAGCCCTTCTTTCACAATTGCAGACACATATGATCTGAGATTTAAATTCACATTAGTGTTTCCCCATGTATGTAGTCTCAGTACTAACATGTCACCTATATGCTGTCTGTCTACTACGGTAACATGAGCACTCAAATTGTGGATGAAGCAGCTATAAACAACAATGTTATATTGTCTGTGCCAATCTCCAGACTAATCCACCAGTTTCAGCTAATCCACCATTTATTGAATGAATGTTGTAAACCTGTCTCTCTTCATTTTAATCTCAATGAAAGCTGGGTCAACAGGGGCTGGATACAGATTATAGCTTTTCAGAGGCCTCATAAAATGGAGAAGCCTCCATTCTACGGATGATATTTCACCTGTTCTATGTGCTCCAGTCAAACCATAACTTCAGAACGCAGCAAAGATGATTTGATCATTGTTGGACCATCATTACGTGTGCACTACAACTTGCATGATGATTCTGTCACCCTGCCTTCAAATTGTTGAACTGAATGTACAGAGCCTTAGCTTGGAGAGAAAGCTGGGTTGCATTTTCAGCAACAAGCTCTTAAAGCAAAGAGATGTTTTTCTCTGCCTACACAGTCACCCAAGTGGGTAACTCGGTTAACTGAAAGAACACAACCTTAATGAAATTAAGGCTGCAGTCTTGTAGTTCCTTGGAGGATGTCTCAGGAGCTCTCATTTGTTGGAGAGAGCAGCCCCTTCTTGGTGATGATGACAGAGATGTCAATTTATTTATTTATTATTTTATTTATTTTCAGATTTATATACCGCTCCTACTTCCCGAGCGAGAACTCAGGGCGATTCACATAAAAATTAAAAAAGGAGACTAAAACCAGACACAATCACAGAAGCAATCCAAGCAGGCAACATATGTAGGCCGGGCCAAAAAAAAAAAAAGTAGATGTCTGCTGCAGCAGCTGCCCTGTTGTGGCTGCTCCCTCATTAATCGGAGAAAAAGGGTGACATGTTGTGTGTGTATCACAGATGCATTAGAAAGGGGTATTTTGAATATGTTGGACCCAACACCCGCTCATTCTCAACATCTCTTTAGCGCCTGTCTAGAACTCACATGGTTGGTTTTTCTACCACCGGAGGCAACAGGAATGCAAAAAATAAACAGTGGGAGGAAAGGAAGAAGAGGGGGGAAATGCAGCTTTCCTCCTTTTGGCCTGGATGGCACAGACTCAGTAGGGATCTGGATTTGGTATTTTTCTGCCAAGGTTTCTCCTTCTGCTGGTACCAAGGAAATCACTCTACTTGATTTCAAGCCCAAGTACATTCACCATGCAGGAACGGCATGGAACAAATTGATAGATAGGAACACACTTCTCCCAGGGTTCTAGCATGTTATACAAATCTTTTTTTCTTCTCTTTCCTCACACCCTCCCTCATACAAAAAGGCTGCTTTTCAAAATAAGTGTTCCACTTTACAGTATTTCTAGAAGTGTGTACATCAGGACATCAAAGGAGGGAGCCCGTGCCAAACTGTGCACATGGAATACAGGCAAAATTGGAGAGGGTCACACGTTACTTCCATGTTTCCTGGCCGTTTCCTGGCACTTGGTGCCACTTCCCTTGTGATGAGTCCCTTTGGTAGCAGCACCCACCCCACCTTCTCTGGGTGCTGCCATTGAGTGGACACACACTGGAGGTGGTCGGGCATTGAACCACAGATCAGTTAGTTGTTCAGCTGGGAAATGAACCATGCCAAAGCACTCAACTATAGCCACATCCATCACTAAAATAAGACACTGTCTTATTATTTTTCTCAGGGGCTTATTTTCAGGGGATGTCTTATTTTATTTAACAAATGCATAGAATCCATCACTGGTCTTATTATCAGGGCTTATTTTTGGGGGGCTTATTTTTGGTCTTATTTTCAGGGAAACAGAGTAGTTAGTTAGGTTAACAAGGACTTTGTATCAATTTCCTGCTGCAGCTTGTACACATATAAATTGCCATCCTGGCTAATTATTTTTTCTTGTGGAATGCTGCATTTGCCAAATCAAATTTTCTGGTTTTATTCCTTTTTTGGGAAAACAGCTCCCAGGACCCACCCACCCCTCAGTCAGCATGGTCATGAGTGGCATCTCCAAGTGCCACTTATTCAGTGTGTAGTAGTGAATTAATTAAATGTTATATTTTGTTAATCATACATTGATCTAACGCTGGAATTGGAGATTAGATGAGAAATTCAGTCCGAAAAATTAACTTCACCCTGGAAGACATAGCACCAGGAAGGTTACATGAGAGTCCAGGAAGGGGATAGAGGAGATACTCTCCCCAGGCCCAAAATGTATTATATACAGAGACAGTGTGACAGAGGGGTGTGTGCTATGTGCCTAAATTATGCTAACACACCAGTACAAGCCATTGCCACACTGCTGGAAAAAATCCTGGAAACACTGTTGGAGAATTATGAAACAGTAATATTATTTGTAAAAAAAATCCTTGAGAATATTTAAAACTTGGGGAATGTTCTAAAGTCCACATGCAATTTCATGTGATTTTAGGCACCTCAGTCCCACTCCACTAGAAATAGCATACCTGCAAGGAATAAACTACTTTTGGTGCCAGTTTTTTTTTAAAAAAAAACAATAATCAGGAATAAGTGGAACCTTCAACAAATTGTTGTGGAGTGGAATAGCTCCCATCAGCGTTTCAATCTACCAGCTCCACCTTATTTCAAAGACACCATTTCTGTTCTGAACAATTTCATTTCTTCCCCAGACTGAGGTTTCTGTCCCTCTTCTTCAAATAGATCACATTAGTGAATGCATTCCTCACTAAACTATAAAGGAGAGAAGGTCACATCCTTCACATCAATTGTTTCCCCATATATTTAGTGGGAAATCAATACTCAATACTCAACCCTGAGCCCCAGAAACAGAAAGGATACTGTTGGTGTATAGTATTAAAAGCAGCTTAATAAATGAACACATCCTTTCTGCAAATTAAGTGTGCATTTCAGATGATGTAGGTAGATCTGTAATAAGTACAAATCTCCTCGTTCAGGAACATAATTGGCATGGCGAGATGGAATGCAGCTATTTGAGATTAATTACACAAGTGTGTTAATTTAGTCAACCAACAGACACATCTGATATAAACTCAAAATTAAAGGAGGGATAGAAATAACATGGGGACTTCTGTTTTTGTTTGTTTGTTTGTTTGTTTGTTTGTTTGTTTGTGTCTTTAAAGGGCACAAATGGCAGCACATCTTAGCTAAAATTCTGTGGCTTAGTAAGTTGCATTAGAGTAGGCCCATTAAATCAGGGGGAATTTGATGAGTCAGCTCCTCTGTGAGTTGACTCAAATGGAACTTGTCCAGCTACAATGCCATATGGTGTAAATCAACACATGGCAAACCAGTGATTGTCACGTTTAATTAATCATGAAACCTCCTGCCCCCATTGAACAAATTTATTGATTTGCTG
Source organism: Phrynocephalus forsythii (assembly GCA_029282475.1). NCBI lineage: Eukaryota > Metazoa > Chordata > Lepidosauria > Squamata > Agamidae > Phrynocephalus > Phrynocephalus forsythii. The sequence continues at coordinate 79,232,893 of JAPFRF010000003.1, forward strand.
GTGTTGCCCCTCCAGAAGTATGTTGAGCGGTGCTAGCAAATAATGAACAACCTAAGGTAATATAGCACTAAACCCGTACAATTCATGGAGATGGACCCCCTAGACCAGTGGTTCCTGGTTCCCAACCTTGGGTCCCTAGATACTCCAAAAGGTTGGCAAGAACCATGGCCATAGGGCAGACATTCCCATCATGGCAATATGCCTCCCCCGAGGGACCCTGACAAATAGATCCATCTGTTTATGTTGTATCCTTTTTTCCCACAGCCCAAGGTTTCCTTGTTTGACAAGGGGGTCTGGGGTCTGAGAAGAGCCCCCAAAAAGGCAGTGAGCAAAATGCATTTGAGATTGGCTGCCCAAAAGGATGACTAACATTTATGAAAAGATTTCTGCACACAGGTTCTAAACACTGAAGCAGAAGAGGCTAGACTAAACCTATGGAGAGCAAAAACAATACACCTTGCCAAATGGATGGATGCCAAAGAATATCTCCCACCGGGACAAAACTCTAGATCAGGGGTGCCCAAACTTTTTGTAAGGAGGGCCAGATTTGGTGGCTGAGAATGTGTCAGGGGCCAGTTGTGCCCTGACCCTGCCACCCCACTGCAAGCCCCACCCACTGACCCATAGGCCCCACCCACTAACCCCTTGCAAACCCACCCACAGGAAAGAAGGCAGGCGCCAAGCTTCACAAGGTTCCCGGTGATGCCGGTGGAGACCCACTCCCGTGCGCGCACCCAGCCCCACAAGCTTCCCGGCGATGCTGGTGATGGTGGCCCACCCCCTTGCCCACCCACCCAGCCCCACAAGCTTCTGCTTACCGGCCGGCCAGCCCACCCAGTCCCTCAAGCTTCCTGGCGGTGTCAGTGTTGGCGGAATATTTTTTTAAAAAAAACATGGGACAAAAGAGGGGGAGGGAGGGGCAAGCCAGCCAGCCGCTGCCCACTCAGAATGGCCTGAAGGGCCGGATTTGGCCCCCGGGCCGGACTTTGGGCAGGCCTGCTCTAGATGGATCACCTGGAAGCCACTTAATAGTTGTTGTTGTTCAGTGGTTCAGTTGTTTCCGACTCTTCGTGACCCCATGGACCAGAGCTCGCCAGTCCTTCCTGTCTTCTACTTCCACCCGGAGTTTGGTCAAATCCACATTGGTTGCATCAATGACGCCGTCCAACCATCTCATTCTCTGTTGTCCTCTTTTCCTTTTGCCTTCAATCTTTCCCAATATCAGGGACTTTTCTAAGGACTCCTCTCTCTTCATGAGGTGGCCAAAGTATTTGAGCCTCAGCTTCAAAATCTGTCCTTCCAGTGAACATTCGGGGTTGATTTCTTTCAGGATGGATAGGTTTGATCTCCTTGCAGTCCAGAGGATTCTCAAGACTCTCCTCCAGCACCACAGCTCAAAAGCATCGATTCTGCGGCAATCAGCTTTCTTTATAGTCCAGCTCTCACTTCCATACATCACTACTGGAAATACCATAGCTTTGACTATCCTGACCTAAGTTGGCAAAGTGATGTCTCTGCTCTTTAGGATGCTACCTAGATTTGCCATTGCTTTCCTCCCAAGAAGCAGGTGTCTTTTAATTTCGTTGCTGCAGTTGCCATCTGCAGTGATCAAGGAGCCCAAGAAAATAAACTCTGTCATTGCCTCTGCCATTGCCTCTGTTAAAAGACTTCATAGTAAAGTAGGAAGATCAAAGTATAATGAAATAAAATGGAGATAATTGGATACAGGACAAATATTTTGTGACTGTGGAGAAATCCAACCAATGCAGCATTTATGTGCATGCACTTTATCCCCACCACATGTACAAAAGAAAATTCAGCAAATGGCTGAGACAGCACTATTGAAGTTGTCCACTCCTAGTAAAAACTAGTTTAATTGTTTTAAGATTTTAATTTGTTTTTAATTTTATCTACATATATTTCATGCACGTCTATAATCTTAGACTGTGCAGCACTCTCACACAAATAAACAAAGTTTAAATTTAGCAACGGGACATCAGATATAGTATTTCTTGTTTCATCATGTTCTTTATAATGATCAGATTTTTAAATCCCCTGGTATATATTGTAAAATAAGCACCCAATTACTCATCTCAGTATTCTAACAGAATTAAGCCTATGCATTGCTTTTTAAAAGGATAATTATTTTCTTATAATAATAATCATGTGCTGTTGAGTCAATTCTGACATGGCGAGCCTTTTCAGGGCTTTTCAGTTACAGAATACTTGAGAAGTGGTTTCCCTTCTTCTGCAACACCCTTGGACTGTGCAGCTGCTCAAGGCTGTACAGACTGGCTCTACTTATCACCCCAGTTCCGGCGCACCTGCATTGGTTGCCCATTGCTCTCCGGATAAGTTTCAAGGTCTTGGTTTTGGTTTTCAAAACCCTCCACGGCTTGGGACCTGAATACCTGGCAGAGTGGATCTCCCATAGATCAACTGAGGCCAGACCTACTTGATCGTCGCAGGCGCGCTCACTCAGGGTGGCCACTCCAAGAGAGGTGCGGAAATCGGTAACCTGTAGCTGCGCCTTCTCTGTTGTTGGCCCCTCTCTATGGAACCAACATCTGAGTGAGCTGCGCCTTGCAGAGTCCCTGCCCACCTTCAGAAAGGCATTAAAACTTTGCTTTTCAAGGAGGCATATGGTGACCTCATTTCTGTTTAATTTTTTTTTCTCCTTTGGTCCACCACTCTCCGCTGAGGGTTTTCCCTCTTTGCCACTTTCCTATTCTATCTTGCCTTTGTTTCCCCATTGCTTCTGTTGTTTTATCTGTGATTTTAACTGTTTTTAAATTGGAAACCACCCTGAGTTCCTTTAAGGAAAAAGGAGCAGTATAGAAATGCACCAAATGTGTGTTGTGTTACAGTCGTTACTGTAAATAAATACTTGCAGGAGGCACAGCGAGGATTCAAACTCCCAAACAACACCCAATCCACTGCCCTATGCAGTCAGCTCCCATTTCTTATAGCCCTAGCTATTCATCCTTCTCTTGCCTCCATTTCTTACCCAGAGTTTGGAAAAAGTTAGTTTTTGGACTACATCTCTCAGAAACTCCCAACCAACATGGCCCCAAATACTCTTGCTTGCTGGGGGAATCTGTCAGTTATGCTCTTAAAAGTTAAGTTTTCCAAAAACGGAGGGGGACTCTGACCCTCTCCAGTTGAAGGGCTTGAGGACAAGGGTTTATCCTTATCCTTCGCAAAGTTTCCTGCAACTTGAGAATGATATATAAATCAACGTTATTACAAAACCATTTGAAAGCATGTTGTTTAACTGACAGTTGGATTTCGATGTGAAATGATGCATAAGATGTGTTTTTTGTTTTGTTTTGTTTTTAGAAAGCCAGGAGCACTTTCGGTGCTAACCCTTTTTCCCACAAAAGAGGCTATATATGTACACTAATCTATAATCTTTTTCTGCTTGACCTATGTTGTCCCAGTTTATGGCCTGATTGATGACAGTGTTGGGTTTGATCTAAACACTTTCCAAAAGTCAGCCATTCTATCAGTGCAGGAGCAGGTCCCACAATATTATTATGCATTATAAAAAAATGTTGTTCAGTTTTTTGGGAGCCATTTTAAGGCTAAAAATGAAAATGAAGCAAGGTTGTGTGGACTCTTGCAGGTTATCTGCTGTATTCTTCTGTTCTTCCATTCCCTTTTAGGTTTTTTAAATATTTATTTGAGAGCACTTACAAATTAAAAAGTAACCAAAAAAGGCCAAATCTTTCCAAATGACTCCTGAAATGTAACAATTCAGAATTAAATATAACGTGTTCGGCTAATACTGGAATGGCTTTGTTGGTTGCTACACTCTGGACAAAGTTGGAAATATTAAACAACTTTGGATAAGCACAATGAAGCTCCACACTGGGGTACAATTTTACAGATTGCCACAGGCACATCACCCAAACAGCTCTCATGAGACTTTGCATTGTCACTTAATGTTCTGTGCCCTTGGAGGCTGTTCAGACAAGGCTTTTACCATTCAAAATCAAAGGATGTTTATTAAGCAGGCTAGATTTGGGTTTGGTAAAGTATAGCTGAATGCTGCCATCTAGTGATTCAAAGTTTCAGACTCAGGAACATAAACATGGTCAGCTTCCCCCTTGATTATTAAATCAAGGGTGTTAAAATATTGCTGTAGTTTCATAGGTAGGTATGGAAAAGGATGGACTTGAAGTCGTGATTCTGAATAAAAAATATTTATTAATTTATATACCAGCCCCATTAATGCAAAGCACTATTCTAAACCATTTACAGCATAACAATACAAAAGAAAGCCTCAAGCAAACAACAATAAAACAATAGATTAAAAGGAATTGGCAAAGCAAATTAAATCAACCTGTAAAAGTACCCATTTTACAATTCCTGAAACTCAAAGCATCCTTTAACTCAGTAGTCTGCACATTTATGAGGTTTGCGTTGCATTTCATTGTAATGAAATACTGTACACACAAACCCATCTGTACATTTGGAACATATTAATAGTTAAATGTGTACAGGATTTAAATATTTATTCATAGGAGAAATTCATATACACAGCTCCATTTTTAGATGGAAAATGCATTTTCAAATGCAAAATGTTAGTTAAGCTAGGCAGACAGACAGATGGACAAACAGCTGGATAAGGAAAGTCATACAAGCACAGACCCATAGGCATCTACAAACTTTCTTTTGAGAAGGGGGGGAGTCCATAATGTGAAATGAAATGGGATTCTTAAGATTGTAGGCAGGATTGAAGAAACACAGCAAACTGAAGATCACATTGAACTTTAAGCAAAATATTTATTCTTCCGATCCAACTATTTTCCTGCACCTAACAGGAATTTGTCATAAGCTTCAGCAATCAGCTTTGCAAATGAAGCTCCCATTTAATGTTCAAAAAAGCATGTGAAATGCAAGATGCAGACATATAGAAAGTGATATGAGACAGATAGGCATATTTTGGCCCCTGAAAAGCACTTCTTTTTTCACATAAACATAAGCAGTTTAATCTTTGCCATATATCTATCAGATTTTGTGCATTTCATATAAACTACAGCAAAAGTATGCTGCTTATGTACTGCCCCATAGTGTTGAAAGCACTCTCTGGGTACTGCCGTTTCCAAATAAACTATGCCAGTGACACATTGCTTCCCCTGCCTAAGCTGGTGCTCATTTTACAGATCTCTGAATGATGGAATCCTGAATCAGCTTTGATCCGACTACCTGGGATTGAACTCAGGTCATGAGCAGAGTCTTGGCTGCAGTGGTGCAGTTTAACCACTGTGCCATGAGATTCCACTTCTGCAGCTACAATCCCTCACCCACAAACAGGGTCGGCGCTAGGTTTTCTGCGCCCTAGGTGAGGGGTGGGGGTGGGGTGGGCAGAGGGGGTGGGACAGGGGGCAGCGGGGGCAGGGAAGGGGGCGGCAACAGGGGCAGGGGGCAGGGGGCTATGGGGGTGGGCAGTGGGCGGTGATGGGCATGGAGGGGTGGCGGGCAGCGATGGGCGGATGGCGATGGGCAGCTGGCAGGCGGTGGTTGGATGGACGGCAGTGGCCAGTGGTGGGGGGCAGCAGGCTGGCCAGCACCCTCTTTCCATTTTTGCGCTCTAGGCAACTGCCTAGTTTGCCTTAATGGACGTGCCGGCCCTGCCCACAAAAGCCTGGCCTGGAAGGGCCAGCTTCCGAGATGATGTCTGAGTCACCAGAAACCCTGCACTTTAGCCATAATCGCAGCTGTAGAAAAGGACTTCACCACCCACTATAGTGCCTCTGGGGGACAAGAAAAGCAAACATTTTGGTAGGGAATGTGGGATACAAAACCAAGAACACTTAGTCTGCTTGTGGGGCTGGAAAGCTGAGAAACCATGGACATATATATCACGTCCAAACACTAGCCTTTGCAGGTGGTAGCAAATCTAACCCGCAGAGGAGACCAGAAAGTGTAACTCCCTTCTAGCCCCACAAGGCCATCCATCTTTGAAATAGACATGGATGCACTAACTAGAGACTGAAGCAGCTTCCAGAGCTGAATCTCAATGATAGTCTAAAAAAGGGACGAGGCAGCAGGAAGAGATCAAGAAGCATTTCCTTTGCTGCCTGATATTGCTGGTGCAACATTTTTTTGTGACTAGCAGTACGGCTTGCCTTTTCAGCTGCAGCGTGACAGTTCTGTTGCGGTCTCAACAGACTATTTATTTATTTATTTATTTATTTATTTATTTATTTATTTATTTATTTATTTAGCTTGTATGCCAGCCACTACCCCAAGGACTCTGGGTGGCTCACAATAAAAATAAACAATTAAAACATCAAAATTACAATAAAAGTACAATAAAATTAAAACAATAAATACATATAAATACAATAAAAACAATACATTAAAACACAACACTAAATTTTCCATTAGGACCCACAATCATCAGTTAAAAAAACTTACCTGAGACATCTTTCTTGCCTTGCTGGGCAGCTCCTATGTCTCACTAGTTCCATGTTAGCCAGGGTAGGAAATCCACTGTGCACTCAACAATTATTGCTGCTAAATCAGAGGAGAGAGTCTTGTGCTCAGCAAGTATGGGCGTTTATACACGACCCCTAAGCTCCGCTGCAAATGGCTCCCAGCTCCGGAACTTAAAAATGTTTCCCCACCAGCTCCGGAGCTAACAGAAAATTAAGTGCGACCCCACCCACCTAAGCGCAACCCAGTGCAGCTTTCAAGTACCTGCTCTGGGAGAGTGAAAAATTTTGATGCGGAGAGTGCTGGGCTCTCCTCGCTTCTTTTTGTTGTTGTTGTTTTTTTTTTTGCCTCCTGCCCCTTTAAGAGGAACCAGGAAGTGACAGGGGGTCGGAGCAACTTCCACCGGCACTCCGGAGGTAAGAGTGCATTCTTTTCTCCCTTTTTTTCTCCCTCCCCTCACGCAGACAGAACAAGGAAGTGCGGAGGGGGTGGAAACGCAGGGAGAGCGACAAACCCTCAAGACCTCTGGTCCGAATTTAAGGGACCAGGGGATCTTAGGGGTCGTGTAAAAAGTCCTATGTCTTTCAAAGGGGGCCGGGAGGAACCGCTCATTTTATTACTACAGTGGACCCTCGTATAAGAAACGGTTTGCATAACATAAAATCTGTGCAACATAAAAAAAATCCAGAGATAGAAGAAGTGTTCTGCTTATATACCGCCCCATACCACTTCAAGTAGTGTCTGGGCAGTTTACAATTTTAATTATAGTATGCTGGCTACACATTGTTCCCCCCAGCAAGCTGGGTACTCATTTTACCAACCTCGAAAGAATGGAAGGCTGAGTCAACCTTGAGCCTGCTACCTGGGACTGAACCCCAGGTTGTGAGCACAGTTTTACCTGCAGTACAAGCATTTAACCACTGCTCCACAAGGCTCCCCAATAGGGGAAATTTGCTTAACAGAATCGCCTATCGGGCGAATCCGTACAACATAAAAATGGTTGCAATTAGGGAATACTCTGCTTTCAATGCATTCCTATGGGAAATTTGTATAAAGGAAAATTTGCTTAACAGAATTTCATTTGGAACGAATTAATTCTTTTATACAAGGTACCACTGTATTCTGTTTCTTGGAGGCTGTGTTTGCCTTGGTACAAATCAAAATGGATTATTCATTAGATGAATCAAGGGACAATATCCCTGTTTTGTGCAACCAAAAATTCTCTAACTATTGGAACTCCAGAATTATGCAGTTTGGACCCTCACAGATGCATTATGTAGGAAGCTGGAAGCATTTGACATGTGGACGTACAGATGAATTCTGAAGATACCTCAGACAGCCAAAGTCACTAATGTGGCCGTATTACAGTATATGAATAAAAAGCTTGAAAATCTCAATACCATAAAGAGAAGAATATTGCAATATTTCGGTTATATAACATGTAATAACAAATGCCATCTGCTGCAGGTTATTCTTCAAGGAAACATATAAGGGAAGCATGGCCCATAGCATAGAAGAACATTCTGGCTTAAGGATTTAAACCAATGGTTCCCAGTGGGCACAGCTTCTCTATTTAGAATAACTTTAGAATTTAAAAAAAAAAACATGCTACTGATTGCCAATGTCCTACAAGGACATGGCACTTGAAGAAGAATTATGCAGCCTCATAAACAGCTTCCTTCCTTCTTTTTGTTTCTGTCTGCCTCCTCTCTCTCTCTCTCTCTCTCTCTCTCTCTCTCTCTCTCTCTCTCTCTTTCAACTTTCTTAAATTGGTGCTAGGTTTCTCAGCAAATAATATCTTGATAATGACCCACTGTATTAATCAGACCTAAATGCTCCAGACAGCAAAAAATAAAATAAAAATAAAACAATTGAAAAATGTCAATTAAAACATGAGTAGAGTATGTATGTGTCCTATCTGTATCCTCAGAAGCAAATCTCATTGAATCCAGTGGGGATTACTATCATATAGGGTTGTGATTTAACTGAGCATAGGATTGTATTCTAAGAAATAATTTTCTCTTCAATTCAGTTTGCATGTCTTCTTACTTATTTTATTCCTTTATCTATTTCCATATTACTTTCAAGAAAATCAGCCTTAAAGCTGATACTCCAAACACCATGATTCAAACTCAAAGTGCTTTTAGAGTCCTAAAATTAGAATACTTAGGGGATTGTCTTCATAAGGCTGTTAGCTCTTAGAAATCATTTGAATTTTTTTTTGTTATGCTCATACTTGATAATGAGTTGACAACAGTGTCTTGACAAGGCAATAGTGTCTTCTCTATCACATGGAGTTCAGCATTTGTCTCCCTGTCCAGAAAAATGCCTGTCCCTGATTTGTTTGTTTTTGCATTTCAAGGCTGCTCCGATTTTCCCAAAGGAACTCTGGGGAGTTTACACACAAAAGCTAAATAAATAAAATTTAGTGACTCCATGTGTCCCCTGACTGTGGGGGCACTATCCTTAGGCTACATCTAAGTATTAGATATGATGTTGTTAACACTGGGCGACACATCATCATGGTTCATTAATTCATTGAAATGTTTGCTAGCCTGCGATTAGTTGCTATTTCAGCCCCTTGTTGAAATGAGTATTTTATACCACCCTCCATCAAGAAGGTGCACAAAATATGTAAGTCATGATGGAAGAAAGCAAGAGCAGCAGCAGCATTCAACCCCACCTCACCACTCTGGAACCTACAAAGAAATCAGCACTGAGGAACTATATACAATGTTGTAATGCCGAAGGAAATAGGATTATCTTCTTGTACCATCTAAACCCATACAAGTTAGGCACCAGGTACACCTCTTTAAGAAAGAGGTTTCAGAGCTGGGGTGCCACCATTGGGGGGGGGGAATCTTTTGTTTTACAGAATTACAGGATGGAAAACTTTTTGTTTTGTTTTGTTTTGTTTTGTTCTCAAATTGCAGTAAGAATATTAGGAAATGCAACTCTCCAACTCCCCCCTCCCTTCAGTTTGATGGGAGGTGAGACCATCTGTTTTGCTTGTCTCAATTCCTGTTTGTTTAAGATGCGGGCTGCCAGAAATGTGAAAAGACTGTGCACAATGACAAGTGATGGAGCAATTTTCGCACTGGACTTATGGGAACCATGTGCTGCCCATCTGTGGTGGTCTCATTTTATGTAAATTTAGAAAATATATTTTTGTCTCCTTGTCCTGGGGTAGTTTTGAATGTAGAGTAGCAGGTGGAAGAAGCCTTCCTACCTTGCCTTTATTAGGCCATGAGTTACTTACGACACACAGGTGTGTGTGTGTGTGGGGGAATGGTTACTAAAGCTAGACATCATCACAGACACAGAGCCTTTCAGCATCATAAACTCATGGCTTTCATTCAAGGTATCAGATATATCCTTTACCTAGTACTGACAGCTGATGACAAGATAAGGAGTCCTGTGGCGCAGTGGTTAAATGCTTGCATTGCAGGTAAAACTGTGCACAGGCGCTGGATCAGTGCCACTCTCAGGCAGTGGGAGGCGGCTAAGGCCATCGGCATGTCCCATGGCCTTTTCCTTCTGGTACTGCAAAGAGTACTGGTAGCCAGCTAAAAAGATTGACCACTGCAGGACCCTGGGGATAACATTTGCCGTGTCTGATGATCTGGTGCGAACAGACCCAATAGTGGCTTGTGGTCCGTAATGATGGTAAAGGGCCTGCCATACAAATAATCGTGGAACTTCTTAACCCCCTTTACTATAGCCAGTCCCTCCTTATCAATTTGGGTGTAGTTACTCTCCACAGACGACATGGTCTGTGAAAAGAAAGCCACCGGTACCTCGCTCCTGTCAAGGAATTGATGCCCCAGGACCACGCCAACCACATAGGGTGATGCATCACAGGCAAGAATCACTGGGAGGCTCTCGTGAAAATGTGCCAGCACTTTATTGGGTGTCAAAAGATCTTTAACTGCCTGAAAAGCTGCAGCTTGTTGAGGCCCCCAAACCCATTTGGCCTGCTTGTCTAACAATCTGTGTAGGGGTTCCGCTACAGCAGCCTTGTGCAGCAGGAAGGCATGATAAAAGTTTAAAAGCCCCCAAAAGCTTGCAATTCTCCCTTATGAGTGGGCAGCGGGGGGTTGCAGATGGCACGAACCTTTTCCTGTGTTGGGTGAATCCCGTTGGCATCTACTGTGAAGCCCAAAAAAATCTATACACGAAACCCCCAGAAGGCACTTTTCTCTTTTTACCTTAAGCCCTGCTGTCTGGAAACGTTGCAAGATGGCACACAATAGTGTGGCAAATTCAGAGGGCAAGGGGGCTGCTATCAATACATCATCAAAAAAGGGGGTTACTCCTGGGATCCCTTTAAGCAGGGAGTCCATTGAGTCCTGGAATATCCCTGGAGCCACACTGACCCCAAACTGTAGTCTCTTTACCCTGAACTCTCCCCTGTGAGTTACTATTGTTTCTGTGTCTGCCATGACGTCGTCTACTGGCAGCTGCTGGTATGCTTGGGCCGGGTCCAGCTTACCAAATACCTTGGACTCTGCCAACATAGAAAGGATGTGGCTGACCACAGGGACAGGCTAAGCATGGTCTTCTAAGGCAGTGTTTTTCTTCTAAGATGCCTTGTTCCGTGGGAAAAATGAAAAATTTTTATATATAGTCAATATAGGCAGAGTTAAATTTTTAACATTTTCTAATGGTGGTGTGCCTCGACCATGAAACAAGTGTGCCTTTGCCCAAAAAGGTTGAAAAACACTTTCTAAGGCTTGTTCAGGGTGATTTGATGGGTGTCTCCCACCCACCCCACTGGTGGATGATGGGTGTCTCCCACCAGCTCCAGCTCCAGAACCCCTTGCTCCAGGAGGCGGTCAAGTTCCTCATTGATTTTTTGCTTTAGGGCCAACGGAACCCGGCAGGCCTTCAGACAGATGGGGCGGATCGTTGGGTCCAACTGCAAGGAGACCCGGGGTCCAATATAAGCCAAGAGTCCCATCAAAAATGGCTGGAAACCCTTCACAAATCTTTTCCATGTCATTTATGGTCATTTCTAAGATCTTCTGGGGGGTTAGGGTCCTTCTCACAGTTCCACAACTTTCTCAAGATCATTGGCTTTGGAATCTCTTGACATGTCAAGTTAGATCAGTCCCTTGCCATTTTGTCCTTTTGTCCATAAAGGACTTCCTTCTCAGGCTGGCTTTTAGCAGCTCGTATGTGTCTCAGGAGTAGAGTAATATATTAAGTGAATTTAGAGATTTTTAGTAGTCTTTAAAGTGTTTCTAAATGGCTTCTAATCATAATGTTCATGTTGATAATTGTTTGATTGTTTTTAGCATAGCTTTTTACATGACATTTTAAAATCTGTAACTGTTGCATATGCATAGTTTTATTTGTTGGGAGTTGCCATGGAAGGAAATGTGGCATATTAAAAAAAATCTTTTATTTTAACATTTACCAGATTTTACATGACTGATACCTGGAGGTGTTGCTGCTATTTGTGAGCAACCCTGAGTTCTTTGCTCCACCTTGTGACATTGTGCATTTTCACCACAGAAATGCCCAAATTATCCAAATCTGGTTTGTGTTTCAGCCTTTAGCTGAATATAGTGCACAGCCCAGAGATCACCCATACCTACTGAATATAGAAACTCAACAGAACAGCCTGGAAGGGATATCAAATTTGAGTAGAACAGTTTTGTTCTAGCCTGTTGATAGAATTTAAAACATATCAGCATATGTGTTACTATTTTCATATCTATAGAACTACAGAGACAGAGACTTTTGGTGACAGGAATTATTCTGCATCAACCTTCCAACAGCCAGTGCTAGAAGGTGAGTGCTATAGACTGGTTTCTGTTGGCCTACTTTGAATACTTTGTTTTTATATTTTAAATATGATTTTTTTTACCTTATTGATTAGTGCTGCTAAATAATCCTGGAAAATTAAAGTCAATGAATGAATTACATGAAAAGGATATAACAATGAGAAGATGTCAGAGGGAGAAAATATCTGAACTTAATCATCATATCATCCATTGATGTATTCTGGAATAACCATTGATATGAAAAAGAAAAAGAAAATGTATGTATTATTGGGGGTTTTGACTAAAAAATTTAAATTAAATAGGAGTGCAGCCAAAATGAACATGCCTACAACATTTTTAGTATTAAACATATGGAATTTAATATAATGTTTTAAAACTTATCTTGATATTTGCATAGCTATGCATGTCACCTCTGAAAAAAATTCTGGGAAAGAGAAAAATTTCCAACACTTTTTGACAGGTGAAATCAGCTGCTATTATTGGCTGTAATACACTTTCCCTCCTACAGACTCCAAGGATTGGAGGTTGATTGCTTTGTTACAGTGCCATTGCAATTAGCCACCACTACAACTACACCAGTCAACTGACCACCATTTTGCTTGTGCCATAATTCCCTCTGTTAGGGCTCATTTCAAAGTACCATTTTCATCTTAGCTCTGAAGCACAGATAAGGGAGAAGAAGTTGGTGTCAGCTGGAGGAAGGGCTTTCCTTGAGAAGAGCATTGAAGTTGTTCTGGCCAAAGTTGTTTTGATTGGAGCCAGAGTATAGGAAACGTAATAGTCATTTTGCTTCAGCTACCTCCTCATGTAAGGAGCCATATAAAATGACCAGTATTCCAGAAGGTTTGGACTAATCTGTGTTTGGATGGGCTGGTGGGTGCCATCGCCATTATAACAGTTCAGTAGTCATTCTCAATCTTTGTTGGCCACAATCCTTTTAGGAGCTCTTCTTAGGTTCCAGAACCCCCTGTCAAACAAGGATGAAACACAAACTCATATCTTTGAGAAACTTCTAATGTTTTTCAATCTGCGGCCCACTGTCCAATGAGTTAGGGTCTCCCAGGGGCCATGAGGCCACCTTTGAAAATGGCTGATTTAAAGTGTATGGTGACAAAGCTAAAATGGACCTTGTGTTGTTGTCAGTCTATCCTTCTGTCAGCTAGAGCGGCACTCTGTGTAAACACAGAAGTCTATCTGTTACTCTTGTGAGGGCCCTATGTATAAGTAAAAAGAGTAGGCTAGTTGGCTTTTGTCTTTTTCCTATTGTGGCTTATTCCCCAAATGTTCTTAGTCAATTTCATAATTTGGCTTATTCATATATTTTGCAAATGTAATTTTCTTCTTAAATTTGACTTATCCCCCCTCTGCCACCCCCACAGCTTAAAAAAAAAATCTCTCTATTCAGTGTGCATATTAGGAATTGGGGTAGAGAGGCCCAGATCCCGCCTTGATTCTTTGGTCAGCTACAGAGTTGAATGATGGAGTGTTCTAACTTACAAAGCTGCTTTGGTTCTGTGCAGGATGAGTTGGGAGCGCAGGCAGCCAATTTAAGGCTTCGGAGCCCGCGCTTTCCCGATGGGGTGTGGTGCCTCTTTTTGCGCCGAAGTACGGCAGCTGGGGCGGACAAAGAAGCCCCAGTTTGGAGCTTCGCCCTCATGGAGCCACCACTTTCTGAAGCATTAAAACCCCAGAGAGATGTACAAGTGCTAGGGTGGGGCAAGGATCAGGGGGCACATGTGGGGTCCTGAGGACATCATCTGCATGCCCTCAACTGATGCCCTCTAGGTGCAAGGACTCCTATTCTCCTCTGTCATCCTGTCCTTATGAGAGTTGCCATCCACCGCACATGCAGGAAACCACACTGAGAAAGACTGTTTTGTGTTATACCATCTATACAGTACATAGATTGAAGGAAGCCATCACATCACATTATTTTGCATAAAGATAATCATGGCCACTCATTTCTACACTCCACAGTTTGCAATGTCTAATTTTACCCAGTGTGATGTAGTGACAGGAGTGATGGAGTAGGACTCAGGAGAATAGGGCTCAAATCCCTTCTCAGCCATGAAAACTCACTGGTGAGGGGGTGGGACTCATAAAACCACTTCTTAAACATCTCACTACCTTGAAAGTCCTATTAGTGTAGCTGTAAGTCAGTTCTGACTTGACAGCACATAACACACACAATTAGCAATATATGATATATGAAACTATGACATATTTTAGATTTCTTGGGTCATGGCATGCAATGATGAAGGAGAATGTGCATGAATATATTTACAACTTGTTTTTAAAATGTGTGCTTTCCAGTTGACTACAGACCTCCAAGAGCATTAGTGAAAACAGAAAGTAAACCCAAGATCCCTTTGTGAATTTATGTGGAAGATTCTTATATATATATATAATGCACCATGTTTCTAATGATAATGCACCTTTTCTACTTGAAGTGCTACTAGGTATTGCCTGGATCCCAAATGGGCTGTGACAATTCCAAAGAATCCTGTGCTAAGAAAACTTAATAGACAGAAGACTATTCAGAGCCTGACATCTCGTGGTAAAAATGGAAATTACAGTTTTCAAGCCCTATTCCTGCAAATTTCACACTTAAAAAGAAAAATATTCTCACTAGGTTGGTCATGTTGTCTGCTCCTTAAAAAGAAGAGAAAAGTCCAGTTCTCTTCTAAACATGCAACTCTTTAAGTTTCTGAAAAGATAAGAAATAACAGAGGGCTATAAATTAAAGCTCCAGATTGAATACATATTGGATTACCTAGGTGTTATATACCAGCAATTTGAAATGATCACAACTCTGAATTAATAATCTCAGGTCTGCTCAGATCTGGCAAATTCAAGTTAATTACTTCCTTTGTTGAATCAGTCTATCTCATGTTTTGTCTTCCTTTTACCTACTGCTTTTCCCTTTCCTCAACAAGCTTGGCTTTTGCAAGGAGCCTTGTCTTCTCATGGTGTGCCCAAAGTATGACAACTTCAGTTTAGCCAAGTTAGCTTCAAAAAAGAATTCAGATTTGAGATAATCAAGACTCCTCCAGTTGGCAGTCCAGCAGCACTGCTTTTTAAAATAACAAATCATTTCTCTGTCCATTTTCTTCATTGTCCAGGATGTTAGTTGTTGTTAGTTGTTGGTCTCCAGCAATCTAATCCATCTTAATTATAAACTGAGAAGATTAATGTAAATCACAGCAGGCCACAATCTAGCTTTTATAAAGTAGATGTGCATAATCAAACATGATCCTGATCAGAGATGGGCACGAATCAAAAAAATGGTGTTTCGTTTGTCGTTTGTTGTTGAGAGGTCAGTTTTGTTTTGTTTCCTTTTTTTGTGAATTTTTGGAAAAAAAATTGTTTTTGTTTTTCATTTTTCATTTCTACCCGCTTTTTGCATGATTTTTAAAAGCATTTCCGTGTGTGGGCATCCCCCAATGCCCCAGACCAGAGGGAAAACACTAAAAAAATTGATGCTGGCAGAGACACAGTATAGACTAGGTTCGCAGGGAGGCTGCAAAGGCAGTGGCGGGCATTGCCCAGGGTGCAAGGCAGCCACAGAGTGACTGCACTGCGGGGCAGGGGAGGGTACTCACCAAGAGGTATGCACACACGCAGACACGGAGGCTGCAGGACTGAAGCTAGAGTCGCAGAGACAGCAATCCAACCCTAACTCCCACCGGAGACTGCAAAGAGGACGGGGGCAGCCAGAGCTTTTTATGCAACCTGGGCATGCTATTGGTTGAAGTTGTCCAAGAATTTACATGATCCCATCACATGGCTTGCCTCCATGTTGTGGCTGGAGTGGCGACATCCATTTTGTCATCCTTAAAGGGAAAAGGAAAATACATTGCGATGGGAGAATACAAAAACACACATTTTAAGGACCCCAACCCCTTGGTAGGTAATAATTTCAAATAATTATCACACTATCGCTGCATTTTTATGGATGTCCAGGGCATTTTAATACCCAAGAAATCAATATAAGGCATCTGGGAGACATTTGGGTCGATGTCCCCTAACCCCCCT
This sequence comes from Phrynocephalus forsythii, assembly GCA_029282475.1. Taxonomy (NCBI): domain Eukaryota; kingdom Metazoa; phylum Chordata; class Lepidosauria; order Squamata; family Agamidae; genus Phrynocephalus; species Phrynocephalus forsythii. The sequence continues at coordinate 79,249,161 of JAPFRF010000003.1, forward strand.
TAAAGGAAAAAATCACAGCGATCTGAGAAAAGACATAAATGCACGTTTTAAGGACCCCAACCCCCCTGGTAGGTATTATCAGACAGTATAAATAATTATCGCTGCGTTTTTATGGATGTCCAGGGCGTTTTTTAACATTTGAAACAGCTCATTTCATTGCACGCTGCCAGTAATGAAAACGAAACGTAATGAACACAGTTTTTGTGGTTCTGTTCATTTCGTTCCATTTTCATCACAATTTTCGTTTGTCATTTCGTTGTGTAACAGAAGGAATAACGAATAACGGAAATGAAATTTTTTTCGTTTCGTGCCCATCTCTAATCCTGATTCATTTCTACTGTACACAGGGATCAGAAATGCTGACTACTTCTTTCCTTGACCAGCACTAGCATAGGACCTAGAGCACAATCCTAACCAGCCAAAATGGCTGGGGACCCATTGAGGTGCTAATGTGGCCAGCTGAAACAAAACTGAATCCAAACCTCTTGCAGCCCAGGAATGTTAGACTTGAGATCACCCTCACCTTGGTCTAACTTTGTGCTGGTGGCCAATAGCTAGCTTCATCCCTGGGCTGGAAGTGATTTGGAACTAGCAAACCTTGGCTGACTTATCTCTTGGTCTGATCTTCCCTTTCCCCATTTTTCCTCCTTCCACCAAGTCCTAGCCAGCAAAACAGCTCTGCTGACAGATCTTCCTGCTGGCAAATCTCTGCTATAAGCCAGTCGAAGGGTGATTCCAGCAACATGAGAATATTTAAGCCAGCCGAAGGAAATGTCCAACAACAGAATAGATTTCTGATTATTCTAGACTCCTACAGCTAGTTCATCTGTGGGTGAGGATTGCATTTCTAATGGCAATAAAATTCAGCCCTGCAGCCATCTCTCCAAATAATTGGATGGCATAAAATACATCAGCTGGTGTAACTGGCACAATTACCAAGCATATTCATAAAAGCAGGAAAGTGCAGAATCAGCACCATCCATCCCCTCTATAAAAGCAAACTGCAAAGGTGTCTCAGGCACTATATCATGAAACATGAAAAGTCACTTAACACAACACCAGAAAGTGAAAGCCTTCCAAGGCAGTGAAATTTCACTGTGGTGGATTTATGGAAGCACTGCTCATAGGTTTGGGGCACTGTGATTTTTTGATTATAAGATATCATCCATCCAGCTTCCCTCTTCCCTTGCCCCCTAATCTCCTACTACCTGGAAGGGATAAATTTTCCTAGCAGAAGTATATTGTTGTGAATTACCTAAGTTGAAATGCAAAATTTTGGAAGGCTGGGATGTTTTCTATTGCACTCAGAACACACTTGTTCCTGGGGGTGATGAAAACTGCTAGAACTGGTTTTATGACTTTGAAATAAAGTGTTTTCCACTGGTACTAAAAAAAGAACCTATAGGAAAATCCTGAGTTGATAGTCATAAAATCATAGAATCATCGTAGGGTTGAAAGGGATCTTGATGGTCTTCTAATCCAACCTCCTGCCCATGGCAGGAGACCTCATACTACCCCAGACAGATGGCTGTCCAATCATAGTATTATGTTGTTTAGGCACGTGCTGAGTGGGTCCCTCTCAGTCCAGTGTATTGACCACCACATTTTCCCCCAGTAGGGTGTTGTGTCAGTGTTTCTTTCTTGTTGCTCCTTGCATTATCTAATTCCATTTTACACAACTTTTATGGTTAATCTAACTCCTTTCCACATCATTTTTATGTTCTTTTTTATATAGAGTAGGAATGGGCATGAAACAAAAAACAAAATGCTGTTTCATTGATTCATTATGTAATGAAACAAAATGAAACAAAACAAAATGATGAAGCAGCATTTTGTTACAGATGAAATGAAATGGTCGTTTTATTTTTAAAATGAACCATTTTGTTCTGTCTGTAAAATGGTCACTTACCTGCAGGTGTTCCACTGCCGCCACCACCAAGACTGCCCAGCCAGGCCAGAGAGGGCAGCAGCAGAAGAGGACGAGTGGCCAGCAGGATGGCCTAGGCCCACCGCCACCGCCAGAGTTCTTGTGGCCACTGCCGGAGGGCTGCCAGCCAGCTGGGCAGGCAGGCCTAGGCCCACCACCACTGGAGTCGATGCCACACAGCTCAGCAGACTGGCCTAGGCCCACCTCTGTGGCTGCCGCCGGAGTCACTGCTGCAGCAAGAGAGGGCGAATGGCCAGCAGGCTGGTCTAGACCCGCCTCTGCCACTACTAGAGTTGCCATGGCCACTGTCAGAGCTATGCCAGCCAGTTGGGTAGGCCAGCCTAGGCCCACCACCATGGCCACCGCTGGAGCCCCACCAGCTAGAGCCCCACCAGCCAGCTGGGCAGGCCAGCCTAGGCCAGATGCTACTGCCACCACTGCCAGAGCCTTTAGAACTGCTGCTGGAGCCTTTGGTAACAAAACATAATGAAACATTTCATTTTTGTTTCATTTTGTACAAATTTTGTTGTAAAAATTCATATCAGACAAATGAAATGAAAAGCAGGGGCCAAAACAGAATGAAACAAAACACTGCTTTTCTGTTTCATGCCCATCCCTAATATAGAGTCTTTTAGTCAAGCTTATTTTTACATCTCCAGCTAGATTTTTAAGTCCATAGATTCTGAAGTTAATACCTGGGAGTTGCTATATCAATTCCTGAGACTACAGCTTTTGATCAAGAAGTATGTTTATTAACATGAAAAAATGAGATACCAGCTGAAAACCCTGCTTTGAATTGAACTGTTGACTTCTTACTTGAATCAAAAAGATTCTGAAACACAGCAAAAGGGAGCCCAACTAGGATACAACAACAAAGCTGGTGGGAAGATGAGAAGAACTAGGAAAGGGTCTCCCAAGAAGATTTCGAGACCAAAGGGAGTGTTTGGGGTGAGGGGATAGTGGAACTGCTGTGAGATATCAAGAAACATCAACGTCCATTAGCTACTTTGGGGGTTATAACTCATTCATCCCAAATCTCTTCCAGATCTGTAGCTGGTGGGGAAGAGAGTCAAGTGAAGACTTGCTATGAGTTTGGCATCTCTAACATGTGCAGGGGTCATTCTGCCACTACCAGGTCCTGAATTGCATGAACTGCAAAACAACTTATTTCATCAGCAAGTTCATGGCTCGTGAATAGCAATGAACATGAACTTTCATGGATTGCCATTTTCCTGGTTCATACTCATCTCTAATCATAAATCAGTCTGCCTCTTATCCATGCCAACCCACCCTCGCTCAGCTCCTCCGTAGGAATCTCTGCCTTCCTAATCCAGAGCACCGGTGAAGAGAGGAGCCATGGCCGGGACCAGCACCACTTCCTTGATCACGCACGTGCATCTGTAAGTAGACCATGGGGACGTTTGGCAGCTTAAAGTAGACCACAGGGATGTTTGGCAGTTTAAAGTAGACCACGGGCTGTTCGAAGTTGGACAGCCCTGAAAGCCCTGAACTAATTGAAAGTTCATAGTCACTTACATCTGCTTTCCAAACAGGTACTGCAGGAGAGCATCCAGCACCTTCTGGTCATTGTGTAACATTTACAAACATTCCTAATTTTGATGAGATCAGACTTCTCTGGGGTTAAACGCCAGATATTTTATTTGCCTCCTTAATACTCTTGTGTTGTTACTGTTTTCAAATGTAAGGATGAGAAACAGAGAATGATGCTTTCTGTGCAGCAGTAAGTGACACAGGAGGCCTAAGGTCAATCTTGCCATCTTGGAAATTGAAACATAATTACCTTTCTCCCTCTCTCCCCCATCCCACCACCCAAAAAATGTCAATTCAACATCAGCTGTGATGAGTTAAACTCAGCTGCCTCAGCACAGAATTGATACTCTTCCTGTAGTGCAGGCATGTCCACACTTTGGCCCTCCTGATGTTTTGGGCCACAGCTCCCAGAATTCCAAGCCTGTATTTTCAATGGCAAAGGATTGTGGGAGCAGTGATCTAAAACATCTGGAGGGCCAAGGTTTGGACATGCCTGCTGTAGTGCATCTCTTTGTATGGTCCTCCTTGGTTTTAAAATCTTGGTGTGTGTTTTGGGGTGGGGGTGGGGGACTTTTATTTTGGTCCCACCATCCACAGAAGCGTGCTTGGCCTTTTTTGAAGGTTGCTCCCTGACAATGGAAATCCACTCTGTAGTAGGCTATGTTGCCACCTTCCTTTTGTCTCTCTGTTGGTAGGCAAAGACCTTTATAGTCAGACAGACTTTTAGCAATGACAGGCTGCTGAGCCTTTTAATGGGGGATGGTGCATTGGCCTTTCATAATGTTTTAATTTCCTCATTATTTATAAGGTCGGTATATTTAATAGCAGCTATATATGTTCATTTTTAATCATGTTATAATAAGGTATCTTGACACCCAGTGTGGTATAGTGGACAGAACAGTGAACTGGGTCTCAGAGTCAGGAGACCTGGATTTGGTTCTCTTTCAGCCATTTATTTATTTATTTATTTGATTTGATTTATATACCACAAAAAACCATCTGGCCTGAAGGCCACTCTGGGCAGTTTGAAAAATTATAAAATACAAAACAATACAGTGCAAACAAATAAAAAACCAAAATGAAATAATAATAAATTAAATTAAATTAATATTAGCATAATAACATATAACAAATCACAATCCAAAAATTAAAATCACAATGACCACCACGTGTAGATAAAATCACAGTCTCAGAAATGCATGAATAAGCAAAAGAATATGGGAACAAAATCAAAAGGGATATAGACAAAACAATAAGGCTTCCAATAAGCCATGGAAACTTCATGGTAATCGTGCTGGGTTGAACTGGTCAAATCATTTCTTAAATTCTTCACTTACTTTGAAAACTCAATCAGGTTCACTACAGGTTGTTTGAACTTGATGTCACATAGCAGTAACAAGGTATCTTGGATCCTTGTGATGGGAGGAAGGCAAGATATAATTCAAATGAATGAATGAATGACTAAATAAATAAATAAATAAATAAATAAATAAATAAATAAATAAATAAATAAATACCCATTACCTACTAACTTTTTATTCTTGTTCTTCTTTCAACTTATATACTCCCCCATAATGTTAGAGTATTCTATGGTTTACAACATAATTAGGCAAACAACATTTTGCCATCATCATTTTACCCACCTTGGAGGGACGGAAGGCTGAAGCATCAGCCAGCCACCTGAATCCATCAAGATTGAACATGGGCCATGAGCAAAGGCTTGACTGCAATACTGCAATTTAACCACTGTACCAGGGAGGCTGGCCAGCATGTTGAAGGCCAGAAGGTAATTTTACCAAGCTCTAGATAAAGCTATAATGTATCTAGAAGATTGAGCCAATTACAAACCAGTTGCTATACCTTTTGGGGATACAGTCATGAAGGAAGCCATGTCCATACAATACCAGATACTCTTGGCAGATACCTGAAATCTCAGGTTTTATTCCATGTTGACTTTATGGCATCACAAAACCTCCTGGGGCCTGATGCTGCTACCACTCATCATCCCTACAAAGCAAAAATATTCTCTGATGCACATAGTAACACTGCTTTAGGATGCTTCCTTTTGCTTTACTTTGTCCTATTCTTCAGGTCTAGTCCACATGTTTTGCTATCAGAGATGTAGCAACAAATGTAATCTACCTAACCTATCTCAAGTTGCATACAGTACCCAAAGCTGGCTAATGAGTCAGAGGAAGATCTAGATGAAACAGCATACTCACCACCTACCAAGCAGGAAGCATCAAATCATGATAAATCAGACAATTAAGAATTGAATGCCTTTCAAAACACCCATATCTGCAGTCTCACCCTGCCGAATGTTAGGGTTATTTTAATTCAGACAATTATGTCTTTGGAAGATTTGAGTCCGTCTTCAGCATGTTGATGCTCTCGCAGAGATTCCTCCCCAAGATCATCCCACAGGAAGGACAGAGAATTGCACTGTTCCAGCACAAACATATTGTGTACAATCCAATATACTGGCCATACCATAACACAATAATGGTCCTTTGTACACGACCCCTAAACTCCGCAGCAAATGGCTGCCAGCTCCGGAGCTTACAATTGTTTCCCCACCAGCTCCGGAGTTTGCAGGAAATTAAGTGCGACCATGCCCACGTAAGCGCGTCCCAGCACACTTTTCTTGTACCTGCTCCAGGAGGGTGAAAATCCCCAGGTCCGGATTTAATCTGGTGAGTGCGGGGCTCTCCTCGCTTCTGTTTGTTTGTTTGTTTTTTGCCTCCCTCCCCTTTAAGAGAAGGGGCGGGAGGCAAAAAAAAAAACAGAACAGAAGGAATGAGGACAACGACGGGGCTCCGGGCAGCTTTGGAGGTGAGCCTGCATTTTTTCCTCTCTTTTTTCCTCCCTCCCCTCACGCAGACAGGAGCAAGGAAGTGCGGAGGGGTGGGGACGCAGAAAGAGCAACGAACCCCCAACATCCCTGGTCCGAATTTAAGTGGCCAGCAGATCTTAGGGGTCGTGTGAAAAGGCCCAATGTGAACGATGGTTAACTCTATTATTACACTAAACAAGCATAGGCTGTAACCTGTTAAAATGCATAAAGCAGTCAGACAAGGGATCCCAATGCTTCACAATGTTCCTGTAGCTGAGTTTGGTAATATTTTGGTTGTGTTGCAAATGTATATTTGAAATACATTCATGCACTTTCTCCATTTATCTGTGTTGGCACTTATGCTCCTTCCTAGTTTAAAAGAAAATTTTATCTAGCCAAGCTATACATCATTAAGCTGGGGGGGAAAGTTTGCCCATTACTGCTGTTTTAACATCTTGCCCCATCTTGTCTCATTAGCAGGAACTGATTGAGCATGAAGGTGTTCCCTGGCTGTCACTAGATAAAGTAGGTGCTCTTGGCTTTCATCTGTTCTGAGTTCTCCTTGTCTCATTATCTTTGCAAGGTCAGTTTCTTTGACACAGGGACTGCTTGCTTAGCACTCCATTCTGGTAATTACTTGCCTAGCAATCCTTATCATAAGTAGATTGCAGGTGTATCACAGAGATGAAAGTTGCTTTGCAGCTCTGTGTTACCAAATTTCCAGCAGCCTGTAAGAAATGTCAGAAATGGGGAATGATTCCAAAAGCAATCTTTAATTTCTACCATGTTCAAAAACACATACCCCTCCATACTACATATGTAGATTTCTGCTTCAGAAAATCTGAAGGACTGATACAAAGTTTTTAAAAAGTTTCTGATCCCCATCTGATAGCCATCTGATAGCCGCTTAGAGTACACAATGTAGATAAGCGGGTTATAAATGCAACAAATAAATAAATAAATAAATAAATAAATAAATAAATAAATAAATAAATAAATACTCCCTATAGTACTTGCACTTTCTAAGATTTGTTTTTTAAACAAAAATGTATTTGCTTATTTATTTAGTTGTGTGGATTTTCTAGAATATTACCTTCCTGACTAATTACAGTGTAAAACACAGTGTGTGTGTGTTGTGTCATTACAGTTGTTACCGACTCTTCGTGACTCCATATCCATGGAGTTTTCTTGGCAGGAATACTGGAGTGGTTTTGCCAGGTCCTACTCCAGGCGCCTACAGCACCTGGTATTCCTTGGAGGTTTCCCATCCAAGTACTAACCAGGGACAACCCTGCTCAGCTTTCGAAATCAGGTGAGATCAGATGTGCTTAGGGCATCTAGGCAGCTGTAAAACACAGTACTCTACCACATATATTAAAAGAAGCTGCCAGCATCCTACTGGAATTTTCTTTCTGCAGAAGTGAAAGTTGAGGTGGCAAATTGTACATAACTAACAAGCACCTGATTTCATCTTGATGGCAGGTTACAAGCCATGGTGCAGATACATGTTATCTCCAGGATTAAAGTTGTGGTACCTCAAAATACCAGATACTTGAGAGTGGCATCAGGATACAGGTATCTAGTTGTCTCATGTGATCCCAGAGGGTTTTGGTGGGGCCACTGTGAGATACAGGAAGTGGACTAGATGGGTCCTTGGCTTAATCCAGCGGGTCTCTTCTCATATTCTTATGATCATGTACCACTCATGAGACAGTTGCAATTAACTGCTACAATTTACCCAATTTCACTGAGAGACTAACCATATGGATCATTTGGATTTTTTTTTCTCTTCTTATTAATATCAATATATTTGTTATGTATAGTAACATGGTGTATATACCACTAGGCCAGATCACAAGGCTGTCAGTTAAATAGATGCATCTCTTGATTTTTTTTTCCTGGTTCTGTAGGCTATGCATGCCATCTCATATACATAAATTCATTTTCCTTCCTGTTTCTTGAATCCTGATGCCCTAATTAGTTTTTTAAAAATTAAGTACATGTTGCTAAAATGACATATATATGCTATCTTCCTGTCACTTCTAACTGTTAGTCAATGTACCACCTGGTGGGATATTTCTCTAGTAGACATGGGCACGACCAGAAAAAATAATGTTTCGAGTTTTCATTTGTCGGAAAGGGGTCCGTTTCGGGTCATTTCCGTTTGTCACGAAATTTTTCAAAAATTTGTCGTTTCTGTTTGTCGTTTCCACCGCGATTTAGCGCGATTTGACTTCCCAGAGCATAGGGGTGTCCCGCAATCAGGGCTGGCACTAGGTGTTTTTGCACCCTAGGCGGTGGGCAGGGTGGGGGGGCAGGCAAGCGGGCGGGCGGCGGCCGCAAGCGGGTGAGTGGGCGGGCAGCGGCGTGGGCCGCAGGTGGGTGGTGGCGCGGGCGGGCGGGTGAGTGGGCAGTTAGGATATCACTTAGGATAGAGGTTCTGTTCTTGGCTTGCACCCCAAATGTGTGTGTGTGCAAGCAAATTGAAGTTGGGAAAATAGAAAATAAATGGTAGTATATAATATATTTTTAAAATAAATCCACACCTCCCATTCCCAGTCGAACCTCCCCCTTTATTCAATATCAGAAAAGCATCCTCACAAACTGCCAGAGAAGAAATAAAGAATAAACTGCTATTCCCTTCAGCAGACAAAGCTGCAGGGAATCAAAGAAATTATTTTCTAAATTCAATTCCCTCCCTGCCTGCCTAACTTAAATCCTAAAGCCTCCAGCCTCCCTCCTCAATCTCGATCAGATCACACCAGCACCAGCAGCCAGCCCTCCTCCCTCAACCACATCCATTCACCCGACTGCGATTTCTGGAAGGTGCCTCGGCTTTTTATACCCTCCGAGACATCCAGAAGTGTCAGTCAAAAACCTGTCGATGCCATTGGTGGAATGGTTCAAACAATTTGCATGGTCCCATCCCATGCCCAGCCCAAATGGGCAGGTCTAAAAAAATAAAAAATAAAATAAAATAAAATCAATATGACGTTTTATTGCTATAAAAAAAACCACTGCTGCTACTATTAAAATTCAGGCATTTAAAATAAATAAATTTCACATGTTTCTGTGGTGATTTGGTGTGTTTTTTGATGACGATTTCAAAAGAAAAATTGCGGTTGCCATTTTGGATCCCCCCCACCGCATGGCATGGCGAGACAACAAGGATGACCCCCCCCCAGCCTGGTGCAAGCAGCCCAGGACAGGAGAAGAGGGGGGCAAAGGCCAGGGACCCCCCAGAAACCACCCCTCTGGTAGGTGGCAAAGCCTCAGGCAGGCATATTTTTGCCTGCTTTTTTGGCCAGGAGTTGGGTTTTTAAAAACAAACTTTAAAAAAACTTTTTCTATGCTTCGCATTGCGTGATCGCTGCGATGACACAAACGGAAACGAAAAACCTGGCCAAATTTTTCTTTTTTCAGTTCAAGTACAAGTTCTGACGGCTTAGTTATCGTTACCGTTTCCGTTACGTAACGGAAACGATAACCGAAAATGGAAATGACAATTTCGCCGAGTCGTGCCCATGTCTATTCTCTAGATAAAGCAATTTATTACTAAACTTTTAAAAAAATCAAAGGGGGGGATGAGGACAGTGGGTATGCAGTGGCCATGGCACCTTAAACCCCAGCCTGTTCACAAAGTAAGCAAATTGACAGCAATGTTCACATACAACAAAATAGTAAGGATTGATATGATAAAGGAACTGGATCATTAAAAGGCCACACTCGTGAGATTGGAGATGGGGGGGGGACACAATTCACTGGCCAAATGAATTGATGTTACCCCATGCATTATCTGAATAAAATATATAAAATAATTGAAATAATGGCAGAATAATGGCAGCATTGATTTAACTGGTGTTCTTTTGGCATGTGTGACTGCATCCTCTAAAGCAGTGATTGTCAACCTGTGGGTCCCCAGATGTTCCTGGACTGCAACTCCCAGAAGCCTCCATCACTCACTGTGCTAGAAGGGATTTCTGGGAGTTGCAGTCCAGGAACATCTGGGGACCCACAGGTTGAGAACCACTGCTCTAAAGGAAGATCTCGATGGAATTCTGATCAATGTATTGAATTCTGAGCAATACATTTTTTAAAATAACCTGAACTACTAATGAAAGGAAAGGAAAGGAGGCAACCTTGGAATCCTCAGTGCTAAATGATCGTGCACAGCAATGCAGTGATGTATAGGTTGAAATCCTGTTGCTTAGTGAAGTAAGTTACACTACAGTAGGCCCATTAATAAGTGAGCATTTGCTGAATCATCTTCTCCATAGATTCCATTGATTCAAATAGGCCTATTTTAGTAAATATATTATGCCAAGTGTTAAGAAACTGGAAAAACAAAGGAGTGGAGTTTTAGTTGTCCTTTGAAAATGCATGCCTTGTAGCTTGTGCCTGGGACAAGTTAGTCTGAGACTGGAAGAGAAAATATCCACTATAAATTGGAAGATATACTGCCTGTGCTTTATCTCTATGAAAAGGGAAATTCCATTCTCAGAACTTACTCGTTGCTAAAGAACTTAATAGTAAGAACAGCTTTAGCTGAAGTGAAAATAAAGAGAAAAACTATTGTCTCTTGGAGACGGTACAGGTCAATTCAATGACTGATTGGCAAATCTCCTTGAAGGGTCAAGAAATTGCCAACAATGGGTCAAGAAATTGACAACAATGGGAAGAAAAGTTGCTTAGTTTAGCCTAGTTATCTCTTAGGAGAATGCCATGACCATCTGCTGTCTGATTTACACTTCGCATATGCTCTGGAATTATGCTGAAGTTTGGTCAGAATGCATTAGCCCTGGATAGCTAACTTGCTTGTTCTGGAATTGTTCTTCACTCAAATATTTTTGAATGCTTATGTGCTTTTTTTTTTTTTTTTACTATTTCTTTAACTTTTGAGCATTTTTGGAAACTTCTTTTTGATTTATTTTTACCAGCTTTAATAACATAAAATTTTACAGTGCTATTTCAGAGTAAAGAGGGTTTTTGATACTTGATCATTTATTTATTTATTTATTTATTTATTTATTTATTTATTTATTTATAAAACCTATATGCCGCCCACTACCCAAAGATCTCTGACAGGGGACTGTGTATTTTTTAGTACACTGAGTACATTCTTACCTTGCAGGGTTGGCATGAAAGCTAAAATGCATAGCCTTGTGGATTTTTTGGTAACTCCTTGGAGCACTGCTGAGTCAATGTGACTTACTATGTTGGGAAGGTAACCTAGCAGGAGGGTTTTCTCCAACCATAGGCTTTGGCCTTCCTAGATCTTAATCACACCATGAAGGTCTGGGCAGTGTAGCTCAGTGGTTAGTCTGGGCCTCTCTGACATGATGCAGTCTTGACATCAAGCAACAGGATTTCAGTCACTAAGCTGTAAGAACCAATCACAGGTCTTCATTTTTTAAAAACATGCTTATTATTACTAATGCAACAGCTAGGATTCAATTCATTTCTGGAAAAAATGAGGGGGGCAATATTAGGAACAATGTTAGTCAATAAAGCAATAATATAAGTTGATTTTAAACAAAGAACAGTTCCAAGGGTGAAGGGTCCAAGGGTTCAGAAAGTTAATAAGTTCTTGTAATGTTTGTTTTCTGTTTTAGTTTGTATAATTTTGTTTTATTAATATATGTATCTGGTAGATGAGTCATGGCAACTGGACTTCTTTTCTTCTGGAATCAAAAAGGTTTGGTAATCATCCAAGTAGCTTCATCAATCTAAGGAAAGTTGGCATGATGCATCCAATTTATAGTTCACCATGGTTTCACCCCATTGGTCTGGTCTGAATAGGCTCATTAAATAGACAATGCCCTGGGGTGTGTGAAAGACACACCTATGCAACCCTTTCTAACACAATGGTGGCCGCGATCCATATACAATCACATCTGGAGGAACAGCATTGCCTTGATCCATGCCAGTCTGGCTTCAGGCCTGGCTGAGGGACTGAGACAGCTCTGGTCGCGCTGCAAGATGACCTTATCCGGGTGGCCGACAGGGGTAGCTCTACCCTGTTGGTTCTCCTGGGTCTGTCAGCGGCCTTCGATTCCGTTGACCACAGTATCCTACTGGATCGGGTTTCCAAGATGGGTATCGGAGGCACTGTTGGCAGATGGCTCCGGTCCTTCCTGGAGGCTCGACCCCAGTATGTGCAGCATGGAGGAGAGTTGTCGGCCCGTGACACTCCCATGTGGTGTGCCGCAGGGCTTATCTCTCTCTCCCCCATGCTGTTCAACATCTATGTAAGACTGCTGGCGGGGGTCATCCGGAGTTTTGGAGTCTGCTGTCATCAGTACGCTGATGACATGCAGCTCTATCTCTCCTTTTCCACCTCTGCAGTGGAAGCTGTCGCGACCCTTGACCAGTGTCTGGGGGCGGTCATGGCATGGACCAGGGCAAACAGGCTTAAACTCAACCCCGAGAAGACTGAGGTCATGTTCTTCGGGAGTTCCCCGTCTGGATATGGAGGCCCTCTCCCCTGTCTGGAGGGTGTTTCCCTCCAGCTGGTGGATAGGGTTAGGAATCTGGGCGTGGTTCTGGATCTGGCGCTATCCTTGGATGCCCAGGTGGCTGCCGTGACCAGATCCGCTTTCTTCCATCTGTGTCAAATAGCCCAGATCCGCCCATACCTGGACGGGGACTCCCTGAGAACAGTAGTGCAGGCACTGGTGACCTCGAGGTTGGACTACTGTAATGCTCTCTACATGGGGTTGCCCTTGACTCTCCTCAGGCGCTTGCAAAATGTACAAAATGCGGCAGCCAGGCTGGTGGCTGGTGTGCGTCGTTAAAATGCCATCCCCCCAGTCCTGGCTCGCTTGCATTGACTGCCTGTTGTGAACCGGATCAGATTCAAGGTGCTGGTTTTAGTTTATAAAACCCTCCATGGCTTGGGCCTGGACTACCTGGCAGGGCGGATTGCCAACGATCAACTTCGGCCCGACCAGTCCAGAAGTCGCAAGCGCACTCGCTCCAGGTCGCCACCCCTAGAGAGGCCCGGAGAACCACCACCCATAACTGGGCCTTCTCAGTGGTGGCCCCTTTGTTGTGGAACACCCTGCCGAGTGATGTGCGCTCTGCAGAGTCTCTGCTGGCCTTTCGTAGAGCTCCCAAAACCTTGCTCTTTCGAGAGGCCTTTGGTGACCAAGTTTAACCTATTCAAGTTTTTTTTTAACCCGCCATTGCCATCACCGCTTATTTTGATTAGTAAGATATTGGGCTATTGAGCCTTCTCCACTTATATGCTAAGGGTGCTAGCAGTGTCTTTTAACTTGTTTTTGTTATATACTGTACTTATTACTGATTGAATTTGTTTACTGTATTTTGTAATGATGACCAATACTTATTGTATTTTGTAATGATGACCACTATTCGGTCTGTCTGCTGGAAGCCACCCAGAGTTCCCCCGGGAAGATGGGTGGGGTATAAATCTAACAATAAATAAATAAATAAATAAACAAACATTAAGTATGGGTTGTTAGTAGTGGCCTTTCTGGTGGAGGTGTGAAGTGGTTCTGATTTCTCTGGGATCAATGAAAAGGCAGCATCATAAATGGGGGCTAGATTATGCCTAAATCCTCCATTCTGGATGAGAGAGAGATTTTCCATACACACATGAATGGCTTCCTAATTCCTCTCTTGAACCACCTGTCTTCTCTGTCAAATATGTGTACATCCTCTTTCTTGAATGAGTGTCCTTTGTCTTTCAAATGAAGGTACCCTGCTGGTTGTGGTCCACTGCTGATATATGGACCACTGCTTTGTGTGGAGACTACCAAGTACAGCTCTTGTTGTCTGTCACTTTTGTACAACAAAGGGGTTTCATTGGCTATTACTGACAAGTGTAAATTAATTTTTCCATTTTGAGAATAAAGAGAACAATCTGATCATCCACAGTTCCCCAGACTATCTTAGATCTACCAACTCATTCATGTCTGAAAAGTTCCTTCACAAAGCATCCTTTGTATAAACCAAGAGTTGATGTCCAGATGTTTCAGGAAAACAACTTTCATCATCTCTGCCTAGCATGGCCAATAGTAATGGATTGTGGGAAATGTAATTATAGAAAATACCATAATATAATCTTGAAAAGACCAACCTTATTTGATTCTGGAAGCTAAGTAGCCTTTAAATAAGGTTTGTAAGTTAGATGGGAGCCAGCTGGAGAAAATTGGAGCTCTCTGGGCAGGTCCAGCTCATGTGTGACCTCAGGCAAGTTGCAGCCCAGCAGAAATGACAATACTACACAGGGAAAAAACAATGGTGTGGCTGGGTGGCCCAAATCCTTTTACCTAGTGACACTGGCATAGCACAAATGGAGCAATGGTTTGGGGCAAATTGACGTAAATTAAGAAATTGCTATCTGCATTACCAGTTTCATGCTGAAGTTTATGATTCAGCAAGCAACTGATAATATTTGCAGTGATTTTTTAAAAACTTGGATCAATTTGAGTCCAAAAGCTGTACCACTGCCATACCTATTCCTGAGGATTCCAGGCAACATAAAATAGCTTACTGTACTCATACAATCCTGCTTTGATTGCCAAAACCTCCTCAAATCCATGTTCATAATATGCTGTCCCACTCAGCTCAGTTCCTGTAACCAAATGTCTCAAACCAGCTACTGACCCAATGTCTCTACTTTTCTATTTGGGAAACAGCCTGTCTTAGCATTTGGTGCAGTAAACAGAATGTAATCTTTAAGGTCAAACAAGTACAAAGTCTCCAGAATAAGTAATTAATAAAGATATACAAGGTGTCAGAACTTGTTCCTCAGATTAGCTAAAATACAGATAAATTGGAATCTGACAAAAACAAATTGTGCTTAATAACCCTTAAAGACGTGATCCCTGAAGCATTCCTCAGCCTTCCAGTTTCCCCTTGTCCGACTACTTTCATCTTAATTTATAGGAGACAAAGAGTAGTAAAAATAATGTTAGGACTTCAAGTAATAAGATCAGTTATAAAATCACTGCCTTTATCACATACCTAATGCATTTCCTCTCAGCCCCTCCCCCACCCACCATCACTGAAAATGTTCTGATTATATTATTCAGCAATCACAATTTATCACCAGCTTGGAAAGTAAAGTACTGAATTGGAGAGCAGTGCCAGTTCTACTTAGAGGAAAATTGCAAGGCAATCTAAAAAGATATTGGGTAGGCCTCCTGTGAAAGCACCCAGAGAATCTCAGATATAAATGATCCTTGAAGACAGGACTTGAATTACTCTGAAACTTCTAGTGTCTGTTAAGATGTGAATGGATCTAGAGACTGAAATGAAAAATCCCTTTAACATTGTGTATACTCATTGTTACTCACATAAATATTGTCCTTTAATTGTTGTAAGCCACCTTGGATCCTTTTTAAGTAGGAGAGCAAGTTAAAAATATTTGAACTAAATTTTAAAAAAATCTTGGTTGGTTAATTCAGATTCATGGTTCACCAATACGGCCATCCTGTTTAGAACAGCCAGTTCTCAGACTTTGGTCCTGAAACTGAACTTCCAGAGTTCATCCATCCTCTGACTCTCGGTATTTGACCCTAAAACTTCAGAGAATATGTTGCTGCTGATATAGTCCCTTGATCTGGTTTGTGGCCTCATCCTGACATACTGCAGATCACCCAGAGCTCAATTGTTGTTCAGTTGTTCAGTCGTGTCCCACTGTTCGTGACCCCATGGACCAGAGCTCGCTAGACCTTCCTATCTTCCACTGCCTCCTGGAGTTTTGGCAAATCCATGCTGGTTGCATCGATGACACCATCCAACCATCTCATTCTCTGCCGTCCCCTTTTCCTTTTGCCTTCAATCTTTCCCAACATCAGGGACTTTTCCAAGGACTCCTCTCTCCTCATGAGGTGGCCAAAGTACTGGAGCCTCAGCTTCAAAATCTGTCCTTCCAGTGAATATTTGGGGTTGATTTCTTTCAGGATGGATAGGTTTGATCTCCTTGCAGTCCAGGGGACTCTCAAGACTCTGCTCCAGCACCACAGCTCAAAAGCATCAATTCTGCAGTGATCAGCCTTCTTTATAGTCCAGCTCTCACTTCCATAAATCACTACTGGAAAAACCATAGCTTTGACTATCCTGACCTTAGTTGGCAAAGTGATGTCTCTGCTCTTTAGGATGCTACCTAGGTTTGCCATTGCTTTCCTCCCAAGAAGCAGGCGTCTTTTTATTTCATTGCTGCACTCACCATCTGCAGTGATCAAGGAGCCTAAGAAAATAAACTCTGTCATTGCCTCCATTTCTTCCCCTTCTATTTGCCAGGAGGTGATGGGACCGGTGGCCATGATCTTAGTGTTTTTGATGTTTAGCTTCAGACCATTTTTTTGACTCTCCTCTTTCACCCTCATTAAGAGGTTCTTTAATTCCTCCTCACTTTCTGCTATCAGAGTGGTATCATCTGCGTATCTGAGGTTGTTGATATTTCTTCCGGCAATCTTAATTCCAGCTTGTGATTCATCCAGACCTGCCTTTCACATGATGTACTCTGCATATAAGTTAAATAGGCAAGGTGACAGTATACAGACTTGTTGTACTCCTTTCCCAATTTTAAACCTGTCAGTTGTTCCATATCCAGTTCTGACGGTTGCTGCTTGTCCCACATATAGATTTCTTAGAAGAAAGATAAGGTGGTCAGGCACTCCCATTCCTTTGAGGACTTGCCATAGTTTGTTGTGGTCCACACAGTCAAAGGCTTTGGCATAATCGATGAAGCAGAAGTAGATGTTTTTCTGGAACTCTCTGGTTTTCTCCATAATCCAGCACATGTTGGCGATTTGATCTCTAGTTCCTCTGCCCCTTCGAAATCCAGCTTGTACTTCTGGAAGTTCTCTTTCCACATACTGCTGAAGCCTGCCTTGTAGAATTTTGATCATAACCTTGCTAGCATGTGAAATGAGTGCAATTGTGCGATAGTTGGAACATTCTTTGGCATTTCCTTTCTTTGGGATTGGGATGTAGACCAATCTTTTCCAGTCCTCTGGCCACTGCTGGGTTTTCCAAATTTGCTGGCATATCGTATGCAGCACCTTTACAGCATCCTCTTTTAAGATTTTAAAGAGTTCAGTTGGAATGCCGTCACCTCCACTGGCCTTGTTGTTTGCAATGCTTTGCACGAAATGCCCCTTTAATATCTCAAATTTTCTTGAATTAATCTCTGGTTTTTCCTTTTCTGTTGTTTTCTTCTATTTCTTTACACTGTTCATTCAAGAAGGCAGCCCTGTCTCTCCTTGCTATTCTTTGGAAGTCTGCATTCAATTTTCTGTATCTTTCCCTTTCTCCCTTGCATTTTGCATCCCTTCTCTCCTCTGCTATTTGTAGGGCCTCGTTGAACAACCACTTTGCTTTCTTGCATTTTCTTTTCTTTGGAATAGTTTTCATTGCAGCCTCCTGTACAATGTTACAAGCCTCCATCCATAGTTTTTCAGGCATTCTGTCCACCAAATCTAGTTCCTTAAATCTATTCTTCACTTCTACTGTGTATTCATATGGGATTTGACTTAGATTATACCTGACTGGCCCAGTGGTCTTCCCTATTTTCTTCAGTTGAATTTTGAAATAAGAAGCTGATGACTGTATAGAGCTCCTCCATCTTTGGCTGCAGAGAACATAATAAATCTGATTCCGGTATTGTCCATCTGGTCATGTGTAGAGTCACCTTTTGTGTTGTTGGAAAAGAGTGTTTGCAATGACCAGTTTGTTCTCTTGACAAAACTCAATTAGCCTTTGCCCTGCTTCATTTGGAACTCCAAGGCCAAACTTGCCAGTTATTCCTTTTACCACTTGACTCCCTACTTTAGCATTCCAATCCCCTATGATGAGAAGAACATCTTTCTTTGGTGTCAGTTCTAGAATTTGTTGTAAATCTTCATAAAATTGGTCAATCTCAGACTCTTCAGCACCGGCAGTTGGTGCATAAACGTGGATTACTGTGATGTTGAAAGGACTGCCTTGGAATCATACCGAAATCATTCTATCACTTTTTAGGTTGTATCCCAGCACTGCTTTTCTCACTCTATTGTTGACTATGAGGGCTACCCCATTTCTTCTATGGGATTCTTGCCCACAGTAGTAGATGTGATAGTCATCTGATAGTCATCTGAACTTATTAATTTATACACCCATTCCTTCCTGTCCATTTAAGTTCGCTGATGCCCAAGATGTCAATGTTTATTCTTTCCATCTCACGTTTGACCACATCCAGCTTACCCTGGTTCATAGATCTCACATTCCAGGTTCCTATGCAGTATATTTCTTTGCAGCATTGGACTTTCCTTTCTCTTCCAGGCACGTCTGCAGCTGAGTGTCCTTTCGGCTTTGGCCCAGCCACTTCATTAGCTCTGGAGCTACTTGTACTTGTCCTCCGCTCTTCCTCAGTAGCATGTTGGACGCCTGCTGACCTGAGGGGCTCATCTTCCAGCATCATATCTTTTAGCCTTTTGTCTCTGTCCATGGAATGTTCTTGGCAGGGATACTGGGGTGGCTTGCCAGTTCTTACCCGAGGAAGTCTTATTACAGGCCTCATTGTCACCATTGTAATTAGCCTTACAATGATGAAAGCACAGTTCAGCCTGTTTTATTTTGTAGTCTCACCCAAAGCTCAATAACATCATCCAAATTCTCTGATCTAACCTTTGTTTCACAAAACAATGCCCCCCTTTCTTTCACTATTTTGGTTGCATTTCACTTTGTCTTGTATCTTTCAGCCTGCAAATCTTTCAGATAGATTCTAGGAGGACAAATCTTGGTAAGCATTGCTTCATATGCCTTTCTCCAAATGGCAGTAATGCTAGCAGTAGTCAGCTTCAATGTGTGTAGCAAATATAAAATCAGAAATATTATGGCAGTTTTAAAGTGAAACAGTTAATTTCACGATGGGTTTTCATGGGTTATATTCCACTTACTTGTTGGGTTTGTGTCTGTCTGTCTGTCTGTCTGTCTGTCTGTCTGTCTGTCTGTCTGTCTGTCTCTCTCTCTCTCTCTCTCTCTCTCTCTCTCTCTCTCTCTCACACACACACACACACACACACACACACACACACACACACACACCTTTTTTCAGTTGTAACAGCAGCATCTGACCCTTCTTAACATCACAATTATTCACTCATTATAACACCTCAAGGACATGCTCCTGATCTCAGGTTTGGGTACTGGAATCTCAGAGAGCAGGCTGCCATGGTTACCAAGCCTGTACACATCTACTCAGATGTAAGACCCATTGAATTCCATTGTGCTTACCCCCTGGTAAGAGAGGGATAGAGATGTTGCTTTAAAAAATGTTAAGGTTTAGTACTAGACATGTGCACTATTTTCTGAGAAAAGTTGCAAAAACAACTAAACAGAGAGCATTTGCTGCTACATTATTTTCAGCACCATACATGTTGGCTTTTTCCTACTTTTAGATGCTTTAATCTGCTTTCAGTTTTTTACATAATTCTTTGATGATTTTGGTGTGAGGGAATGTAGAAGGACAAATTAGTCTCTCTTATGTGGGTTTTGCTTGGATGAGGCACAATATCATTAGGAACTCTAGTTGCCCTTTCCCCACATTTTCAAGTTCCCTCTCCTCCATCTTCTCTTCACTTTATTGGTACACCACAAAGCACAGCCAATGCCTACTGCTCTAGAAATCTATTGGCCAAAGTGCTGAGTGTTTCTTAGCTTAGATCAGATTTTCTGTTTGTAGTAGACCTTTGGTGCATTCTATCATTACAAACAAAATCCATTGGATGACTTTCCTGCCTACATTTCCAGAAGCTTAGTTACTGGTTGGTAGAATCACCTGCACAGCATTTCCATCTCTAGAATCTCTAGCAAATACTGATGCCACTTTTCTTGGAGTCATCGAGCAGATTATTCCTCCCCTGGTGCAAAGTACCCAACTGTCTATTTAAGGCCTACCACATTCCAAAAATTGGTGGTGGTGCATAGCTCCCCTGCCCCCGCACCGCAACACCTCACAGGTCTGTAGCTTTTTGTTTTCCCCATTCACAGGACAGTTATTTTGAGTCATTTGGAATTTTTAAATCACTGATCCAGAAAAGTACATATACTTTCCCCCCAACAAACCTAAAAAAAATGTCAGTTTAGAAAATGAGATAAAACATGTAGAACATTAGTTTGGACCATCTAGAATAGAGGTCTTCCCAAAGGCTACAGGCAGAGGTCGTTCTCTACATTGCCTTAAATGAAGGCTGGGAAACATGTAGGTTTTTCCCCCCAATGTGGCTGGACTGTTACTCCTGTTAGCTCCAGACAATATAGTGTGGATGATGGGAAAGCACTTTTCCAATTACAAATGAATTCCTGGGGGACCCACTTTGGAGTTCACTAACTTGGCCCCCTGAACCCCAAAGCTCTCTGAATCTGGGGAGCTTACAGGGAAGAGTTTGAGGAAGCTCCAGTGTAATTTCCATGCTGCCAGATGCCTAGGCTCACTATTTTCAAGTACATAACTTTCCAATTACAAAGATTTTCTCCTGAGGGACCCACTTTGGAGTTGAATGACTCAGCCCCCAGAACCCCAAAGCTCTCCAGATTTTTTAGGGCTTAAAGGGAAGAGTACAAGGAAGCTACTGACTAAATGTGGTGCCTCTAGGATGAATTTCATTTTTAGAGCAAAAAATGGTGGTTCATTTTGTCTCATCACAAAACGTGTTCTACCGTTTCATTTCATAACAAATTGATTCATTATGTAATGAAATGACAAAACAGCTTCTTCTTCTTTTTGTTTGGAGCCCATCTCTAATTAGAACTTCAGGAAGCCAATTATATGTCTATCTAATTTTCCTAACCCTTCTTTGGACTGGCTAGCCCATAATCATTATCACTGGAAATTATCATGGAAGGAATAGTTGCTATGTACTACAGCCACTCCTCACTTAATGACCTGCCTGTTTAATGACTGCTAGGCCTAACAACTGCCCTAGGGGAAAAACCCCTCCCTTTTCAGTCCACAGAGGTCCTGCCCAAAGTCTCCAGCCTGCTTCTGCTTGCCTGCAGCTACCTTGTCTGCCGCTCAGAGGGGAGGAAGCAGGGCTACTATATTTCCCCTGCCTTCCTTCTCCTCCACTGCTTCCAAGGGTGTTGCTGCAAGCATTACAATACCTCAGCCAGAGAGCAGAATGACCCTGGGTGAGTGGGACATTTCACACCTCCATCTCTATTTTTCCCTCCTTTTTGTTTTGCTTTTCCAGTGGTCTCCCAGAGAGCCTCCCAGATCTGTCCTGCCTTACAAGGAGCAGAGCCCCACCACAATCCCAAACACCCGTCTCTGAGCTCCTCACTTAACAACCAATTTGAACATAAGAACATAAGAAGAGCCATGCTGGATCAGGCCAAAGGCCCATCTAGTCCAGCTTCCTGTATCTCACAGTGGCCCCACCAGATGCGTTTGGGAGCACATGAGACTAGATATCTGTCTCCTGATACCACTCCCCTCCATCTGGCCCTTGAAGTACCCCAGTTTTAAGCCTGGTGATTGCACATCTCCATCATGGTTTGTAACCTGTGATGGACTTTTGCTTAATGACCTAGATGTATGATAGAACTCAGCTGTAAAGTGAGGTGTGCCTGTAGATATTTTGCATAATTCTATCTAAAAATAAAAAGGAGGGAATTGCTAAAGACTTCGCAAAGCCTTCTGACAGTGTTTTCAAGGCCTAGCCTCTCAGATGCTTTTCAATGCAGAATGTTGCTTGATAGCAGGAACTAGATTGCTGAACAGACCGACCTGTCCATGTCATGCATCTGTCAGCAATTAGAATTTACTTACTGTTGATTTCCTCATAAGAGGTTCCATAGGGATGGGATTATTCTCTCATATCACTTTGAGAGGGACCATATGTTTCTAAAATTATTGTGATTGCTCTAAACACACCGGTAGAGGGAGCTGATTACAGATCTTAAACCAGGTGAGATTAGTAATTCCCTTAGTCTTGGTGACAGAGTACATTTCTTTACTGTAACATTGTTGTAATTTCACTGTAACAAAGTAGTTCCAATTATCTGGGCCACAAACTACAGAGAGCTTAGGATGAGCAGAGTTGATGCCATTATTGACCACATATCTTCCCCATCAACCTCCCTTGTCCCCTGTGAGTAGACATGGGCAGGACTCGGCGAAATTGTCATTTCCGTTTTCGGTTATAATTTCCATTACGTAACGGAAACGGTAACGATAATTAAGCCGTCAGAACTCAAACTCGAACTGAAAAAAGAAAAATTTGGTTGGGTTTTTTGTTTCCGTTTGTGGCATTGCGGTGATCGCACAATGCGAAGCACAGAAAAAGTTTTTAAAAGTTTTTTTTTTAAAAAACGAGTCCCGTCCAAAAAAGCAGGCAAAAATATGCCTGCCTGAGGCTTTGCCACCTACCAGAGGGGTGGTTTCTGGGGGGTCCCTGGCCTTTCCCCCCCTCTTCTCCTGTCCTGGGCTGCTTGCACAGCAGCTCATCGTCTCACCATGCCGTGCGGTGGGGGGGGGATCCAAAATGGTGACCGCAATTTTTCTTTTGAAATCGTGGTCAAAAAACACACCAAATCACCACAGAAACATGTGAAAATTATTTATTTTAAATGCCTGAATTTTAATAGTAGCAGCAGCAATAAAACTGTATTGATTTTATTTTATTTTATTTTATTTTTTAATTTTTTTGACCTGCCCATTTGGGCTGGGCATGGGATGGAGCCATGCAAATTGTTTGAACCATTCCACCAATGGCATCGCCAGGTTTTTGACTGACACTTCTGGATGTCTCGGAGGGCATAAAAAGCCAAGGCACCTTCCAGAAATCGCAGTCGGGTGTATGGATGTGGTTGAGGGAGGAGGGCTGGCTGCTGGTGCTGGTGTGATCCGATTGAGATTGAGGAGGGAGGTTGGAGGCTTTAGGATTTAAGTTAGGCAGGCAGGGAGGGAATTGAATTTAGAAAATAATTTCTTTGATTCCCTGCAGCTTTGTCTGCTGAAGGGAATAGCAGTTTATTCTTTATTTCTTCTCTGGCAGTTTGTGAGGATTTTTTTCTGATATTGGATAAAGGGGGAGGTTTGACTGGGAGTGGGAGGTGTGGATTTACTTTAAATATATATTATATATTACCATTTATTTTCTATTTTCCCAACTTCAATTTGCTTGCACACACACACATTTGGGGTGCAAACCAAGAACAGAACCTCTATCCTAAGTGATATCCTAACTGCCCACTCACCTGTCCGCCCGCGCCGCTGCCCGCCCACTCGCCCGCCCGCGGCCGCCGCCTGCCCGCAGCCACTGCCCGCCTGCTCGCCCACCCCCCCGCCCCGCCTGCTGCCTAGGGCGCAAAAACACCTAGCGCCGGCCCTCATTGCGGGACGCCCCTATGCTCTGGGAAGTCAAATCGTGCTAAATCGTGGTGGAAATGACAAACGACAAACGGAAATGACAAATTTTTGAAAAATTTCACGACAAACGAAAACTCAAAATGTCATTTTTTCTGGTCATGCCCATGTCTACCTGTGAGTTTACTCACAATCCTTCGGCTTTGAGTAGCTGAGAGAAACAGGCAATGACAACAGGGGACCTTAAAACCATTGACCGTGAGATTGCTTCACCTTCATTGACCAGCTAAGAGCCATTGGCTAGACTTCCTTGGCTGTTTGTGTAAGGATGGCATAACATGCAGCAGCCAACTGCAGCTAGTTGCCAAAGTGCAGGGGGTGGATCTCAGCTTTGTAGTCAAGCATATGACTGAAACATGCCCAAGTCTTTGTCATTTAGCTACAATTAGCAGCTGCAAGTTGACAAGCATGCAAGAACACAAACAGGGATCTGGCCTAGTTTTATAAAGGACTTATTGTAAATGAATTGAGAACTGCAGTTTGGTTATGTGGGGTCAACAGAGCCATCTGTATTTTTGACCTTCTGTGGGGATTTGCCTCTACATGACTCACATCTAACAAGGCCTACTGATTGCACCCAATAGTTGCAAGACTAACTTTTTTCTAGGTTGCAACACAATGTTGGAAACAAGGGTCACTGTGTGGGCATTAAAAGAACTTCATTTCTCAATCAGAACCATACCCAGCCAGTTCTATATTCTTCACACTCCTAAAATGACTTTCTTTCCTTCTTATTGATAGCAATAAGGAGAACAAAGGTTCATGTGTATAAATTTCTGGATAAGTAATTCTGATTACAGCCATCATTCATGTAGTTTCAGCTGAAGATGGAGACTTCTTGTGAAGATACAGATGTAACATATCATTAGAACCTAAAAACACATCAGTATTCTGGTGATGCACTTCCTCATGATCTGTGTGCTTGAGCAATCAGACTTGCAAACAAAGTCTGTCTTTGTTTGCAAGTCAGTGGTTCCTAACCTTGTGTAACCCAGGGGTTCCTGTGCTGCAACTCCCAGAAAAATCCAGCATAGATAGTGATTAAGGCTTCTGAGAACTGCAGGCCAAGAACACCTGGTTAACTCAGGTAACTAGTCACAAAAGAAAGCCAATTTGCCAGCCATGGAGATGAGAAAAGCCTGTGCTATGACAATCAGTCATCTTTCTGAGCTTAAGGAAGCCCTGCTGTTAAGAACATTCATTCTGTATTGTCTTGTTTGACCCTTAGTGAGTAAATGTAGATGGCCACAATAAGACTTTGGTATGTGTCCTCACCTCTGAGCAGGAGAGCTCCCATTCCAACATTTCCCCCATGCAACTCATGTTCTGATCCCAAAAGGGATGGGGGTGGGGTTCAAGCATGATGTTCTATTTCCTCAATTCTGCTCTGTATTCACTCAGCTTTTTTAGAGGAGTTCAGAGTAACTTTTTTCTTTCTTCTGAATACTTCAGAGTTCCCCTGGGCATGCTGATAGCTTCCTCATATTTCACACATTTGTTCCATTTCTTTTTACACTCCAGTAATTTTGCTATTATTTGGAAAGATGCTGCTGCAGCCATCTTCTTAGAAATCACTTTATTTGTTTTATTAAAACATTTCCTTTATTTATAGAAATAAAAGAAACATGATAATAAAACAAAGTGATTTCTAAGAAGATGGCTTAGATAGATAGATATAGATAGATAGATAGATAGATAGATAGATAGATAGATAGATAGATAGATAGATAGATAGATAGATAGATTTATCCCCATATTTACTCAGGACCTATCAGTTTGGTGATAATGTCCAGTCTTGAATTGCTTTGGACTCTGCTTGATTTTGAAGACAAACAATTCTTTTCATATGATCATATCAGGGATGCCCTTAACACTGGACAGTCTGTGGCAGTCACCATAGGCTACTATGGTGATAGAGAGAACAGCAGCAGCTCCCAAAACTATTTCCCTATGTTGAAGGTCAGAGCTATGTGCTCCATACCAAGAGTCTAGAATCCATTTAAAGTTAATCTGCTGCCATCAGATGAGGTGGAAGATGCTCTTTCGTCACCATGTGCTTCAGTAGATTGAATGGCGGGGCACCATTTTCTTGTTCAGACAGTAAAATGCTGTCAACCAACCTTTGGTCATACATCTAAGGGAGATAAAGTTTTGTTGCAACCACTGCTTTCGGACTGGATCCAGTGCATTTGCATCTATGTATTCTTTGCAACATCATTATTTCATGTAGGGCCTAGAGATGGGCATGAAATGCCAAAATGGCATTTCATTCCGTTTTTCGGGCCTAGGGCACCCAGTTCAGTTCATTTAATATGAACCGATTTTTTTAAAAAAATTTCATTTTGTTTTCATTTGTTTTGGAGCTTCCCACAGCTGCGGGGAGCCCTCCCGAGGCAGGCACCGCTGCAACTGGTGGCAAGCCTGCTGGCTGGGAGGTCATTCCCACAGCCGCAGGGAGCCTGGAGATGGTGGCAAGCCTGCCAGGAGAGCCGTCCTGTGGCTGTGGGGAGCCCTCCCTGGGCCGGGCACCGCCGGAACCGGTGGCATGCTGGCCGGGAGAGCATTCCCACAGCCACGGGGATCCCTCCCGGGGCCGTGCGCTGCCGGAGCTGGAGGCAAGCCTGCCAGGAGAACGTTTCCGCAGCTGCAGGGAGCCCTCCAGGGGCCGGGCGCCACCCGGGCATGGAGGGAAGAGCGAGCTATAAACTCATTTCCAACCTCCATCTGAAGATAGCAGCAAGCAGATGCTTGCTGCTACCTTCGGGACGGAGGCTGGAAACGAGTTTTAAGACTGCACTCTCCCCACCACCACATGGGTTGGAGGGAAGAGCGAGCTTTAAACTCATTTCCAGCCTCTGTCTCGTAGCAGCAAGCAGCTGCTTGTTGCTATCTTCAGGATGGAGGCTGGAAACAAGCTTAAAGAGTGTGCTCTTCCCTCCACCACACAGGGTGGAGGGAAGAGCGAACTCTTTAAATCTCCCCCAGCCCTCCTGGGGAGAGGCTCCTTCCAGGACCCGATGCTGGTGCTGGAGCAGCATGGCCATCCCCCCTTTCCGCCTCACAGCTTCCCACCACTAGAGGACGACCACTCTCTCGCTCAGGGACCAGCACCTCTGCCATGCTTGGGCTGACTGTGGGCCAACCCTGGGAGCCGCTGCTGCCCGACAGCGCTTTGGCGATGGCCAAGCTGTGCAACAGGAAAGAGGTCGGCTCCTGAAGGCCATTTTATTTTTATATTTATTTTATATTACTTCCGGGTTCTGTGCTACAGCTGTAGTGCGGACCTTATTTTTTCTTTGTTTTTAAAGCGCCGACCACGCGGCCCCTGGGGCCCAGTTGGCGCTGGTTTTTTAATTATTATATTATTAATTTATGATTATTAATTTATGATTATTATTTTAGGGTGCCAACCTGGCCACCCTTGGGGCCTGGTCAGTGCTCCTTTTTTAAATAAACTGTGCCGAGCTGACTACACGGCTGCGCTACAGCTGTAGCGCAGCCGTTGCTGCAAATGCTAGGCCCAGGAAGACCGCCCAGACCTCGGACCAGCACCAGGTAGGAGACATCTCCTCCACCCACCATTAACGAAATGAACCTAACTGAACCGAACTGAACCTTTCTCAGTTCGTTTCATTTCATGTTAAATTTCATTATTCGAACTGAATAACGACTAACGAAATGAGAAAAAATCATTTTTTGCCCATCTCTAGTAGGAACACACAGAGCCTGTGTAATGACTCTAACTTTATTTTAACAGCCTCTTTTCTCATTTTCACTATCTGACTGTCCCTGTTTCTAAGAGGAAAGCTTCTAGAACAATGCATCTTAAAAAGGCAATTTTGAATTGAAATCAGAAGTAAGCAACCATTCACACATCAGTCATTTATATTAATTTTCATTAATGTGGATAGAATTTAGCAATTAGGAAAAAACAATACATATAAAACAATAATTCACAGCTTTAGGTCTCAACTCCAAATCAAAATAAGCACCATTTGCAGCCAGCAACATTTGCATGCCACATGTATGTATGTACAGCTGGTGCAGAATTAAATTTGAACACTATTTGCACGGTACGCATACTGCATATAAAGTAGTTTGTCAACCATTCACTTCCTAATAAGAAAAGATGAAAAGGGAACCAAAAAATACAGAAGAAGAACCAGGGAGAATAAACCTGAAAGCTTAGCAGTGTATAATGAAATGATGATGACTCAAAAACAAGGACCCAGATGTGGCTTCTCTTTACATCTGGAGTTTTGCAGATCACTTACAGTAAATTTTAAATTTATTTCATTTTTTGATTATTGAAGTACATTAACAATGTGTGATTATGACATCTAGATTTGTTTGTCTGGTGAACATTTGATTGTGGCAGAGTTGCCCACAAATTCTGTACTTGTGCTGAGATGGGCATGATAGAGGAGCAATAAGGAATGTGCATGCTCTGCTCCATGGACCTTTAGCTACATATTATAGGTTTCTTTTACTTTAGGAGTTGGGAAGTTCAATCACACATAAGCCAGGGAACAGGTCCTCTGTGTCTCAGCAACAGGCAGGGTGGACTCAATGTGTTTTGGTGGATTAGGTAAAGACAAGGTTGTACCTTCATTCCACCTTCCATCCATGCTTACCAAAATGGAGATTTTATTTCAAATTTGAAACTTATTTCAACTCTGATAATGGGACAATATCCTCCATTATATATGAGGTCAATAGGTTAGGTCAGGAAAACAGGAGGGGTGCACACAGGTCTGTCCTCCACCAGAAAGAAAGGGCTAAAGGGCTGAAAAAGAGTGCTGAAAGCCACTACTGCTCTCTCGCCTCTGCCACATGAAACATTTACATTATTCTGCCTTAAAGAAACCAGTGGGTCTTAGCTGGGCTCTGACAGATCTTCATGTAAACAATAAATCACCTTATAGAATATATGTTTTTCATCTACACAAATGCTATATATGTGGCTGCAGTTCAATGTGATCTTAACTTCTGTATTTTGCTTTTGATCTACACATAATGCCCATGCATAGGAGTGTGGGAGTTCCATTCCCCCAATAGCTCTGAACCCCAAAAAAGTGGCCAGCACACCCCAGGAAACTGAAGGCCTGAGGATGGCCTGAATTCCCAGAAATTCCCAGAGCCAAGCAGAAACCCGGTGTGCAGTTAAGCTGATCTAAGCATAGGTCAGGAGGCCAGGAAAACAGGATATCAGGACCATCAGGGCCCATCTGCTCTGTGACCCCAAGGCCCACAGCTTCCTTCCCTCAGTCCTTATCAATAGCTAGCCAAATATGTCCCTCCAGATAAAGGTGCACTTCCCTCCCACTGATGGAATGTATACTGACCGTCCTTCCTCTGTCTATTGTTCTGCTGTTATCAATAAAGAACTCTGGTCTCAGGCAGCGTACACACACACACACACACACACACACACACACACACACACACACACACACACACACACACACACACACACACAGACACACATGCCCGCAGCTGATGCAAACACAGAGAGATACAGAGAGAGACACAGCCTGAGGACCAGAGATGATTGCATCCCAAGACTCTGTGTAGCGTGATTGATCATGCTACATAGCAGTAACACATGAAGCAAATGAATTGCCATGTTTAAGGACTGAATCAAGTCAACTCTGAAAGAAGAAATGGTAGAAACAGTTCATATGTAATAGTTCTCCAAGTCTTGGGCTTTGAGGCATTTCTCAGAGAGAGAGAGAGAGAGAGAGAGAGAGAGACACAGCCTGAGGTCCAAGGTTAGATGAATTGCATCAACATTCCACTTCACTGACATTTTATTTGCAAAAACAAAACAAAAAACTTTTTTAAATCATCAAAATTTCCAAAAATAGTTCAAAGTCCTGAAGCAGCATTGATCAAGTAAGGGAAGATATTATTTTCGATGGAAGGAAGGAAGGGAGGGAGGGAGGAAAGGAGGAAAAGGAACAAGGAAAAATCTCAGATCATAACTTGATTGTTAACATAAGATCTGATCTCCAACAGCAGGAAATGGCTTAGGAGCTGCTGCTGTTCTCCTCATTATCATATTAACCAGCATCTTTTGGCTAGTATCAGCCCTTTAAAAACACAAGTATTTTTGCATGTTTTCCAGGCTCTGCCTGGCTTCTCCATTTTCCATCTGCAAGGTGAAAAAAATATGCCAGCATTTCCATTGTGACACTTCAATTTTAGGTATTATGAAACCCTGTGCATTTAATCAACTGCCCTTTCCATGTAAAGGCACCAAATGGGAGGGAGAAATCATAACAATCAGGCAGAGTAATGGTGAACACTGTAAGGAGCCACTTTCAGAATCTATTTCAGAATTGTGCCCAAGCAAGCAGAAGGACTCCCAGATGGATAAGATGACCTAAGAGGTCTTTTCTGTCTCTAATTTCTTGAGATTTGAACACATCTTATGGTCCACTGCATAAATAAGCATTAAGTATGGATTTATGAAGCACGTCCCTTCACTTCCACAGATTTATCCACTTTGCCACTCCATGCTCTTAGGCATCCATAGAATGCCTTGAGTAGCCTTGTTTTTCCAAATAACTTCTATATGTATTTTTTTTTTGGGGAGACTCTCCCCTCCCCCGCTAC
Organism: Phrynocephalus forsythii; assembly: GCA_029282475.1. NCBI lineage: Eukaryota > Metazoa > Chordata > Lepidosauria > Squamata > Agamidae > Phrynocephalus > Phrynocephalus forsythii. Next base: position 79,279,473 of record JAPFRF010000003.1, read on the forward strand.
CACCCAGAAAAGGCAGCCGTGCATTCAGATGCACTCTAAAGCTGTTGACTAGTGCTACCTGGGAGTGGGCATGCATAGTGAAATGTACATCTTCCTGAAATTATTTTAAGCCAACAAATAGTTGTGTTTGGGTGTACATTTCAGGTCTTTCAGCCTTTGCCTTTCTTTTGAAGTGTTTGCGCCAGATTTTGTTCATCTTCTCGCCAGTCATTCCCAACCCCAAAAGCAGCATAGGTCATAAGATAGATTGTCTGTGAATCTACTCAGAATTTAAGATCTTCTGCAGAGGCCGACAAATGTCCAAATCCAAATAGTCAAAGCTATGTTTTTTCCAGTAGTGATGTATGGCAGTGAGAGCTGAACTATAAAGAAAGCTGATCACTGCAGAATTGACGCTGTGGTGCTGGAGGAGAGCCTTGAGATTCCCTTGGGCTGCAAGGAGATCAAACCTATCCATCCTGAAATAAATCAACCCTGGATGTCCATTGGAAGGTCAGATTTTGAAGCTGAGGATGAGATGGTTGGATGGTGTTACCGATGCAACCAACATGGATTTGACCAAACTCCAGGAGGCAGAAGACAGAAGGGCCTGGCATGGGGTCACGAAGAGTTGGACGTGACTGAATGACTGAACAATAAAAGCAGAGGCCCTACCCTGCTCTGTGTCCCACAGCAAAAAGAGACTAGGTTGACATGAACGATTAAGACTGGGGTACCACTTTGATTGGGGAACTCTCTCCTAGAAGAAACCATGTTGCTACTATCCTTGGAGAGGTTCTGGTGGGTAGACAAAGCTATATCAGTCTGCATGGGCTTTACGTTTTTAGAAATACACATATTTTAAAAATCAGGTTTTTTTAGTGTGTTTAAAATGGGTTTAAATTGGTTTCTCTAAATTTATGGGGTATATTAATACATAGCTTATTTAGTAACAAAATAAAAATTGGTTCTCTAGGTGTCCCAATATATTTTAAATGACAATTTATTGTAAAGTTATATAGAACTGCAAAACTATAAATCATGGAAATGGACTTCCTTCCAATGCAACAGCTTCTGCATTCTTTAGAATCCTGACAATTTAATTGTACTGTATGCTCCCTCTCCTCATCAAAGAGGAAAGCAGTGTAATATTTTGGGTTTCTTTACCTTCTGAGAGACTTCATCTAGTACTAAAGAAATAGTATCTTGGTTATGTTGATCATTGAATGGCCATCCCATTTTGAAAATCCCAACTAGCCTGCTTTGCCTCTATGAGGGATCCATGGAGCTACAGCCATAGCCCTTTTTCTGGCTCATTTCCAGATATCTTTGATCTTTCAAAGGGCAATTGAGCTTGCCTGACATCAGAAGTAATAGCTTTCACACACAATATGCTTAGAGGTTACTACAGCTCCCAGAATCTCACAACCTAGAATGGCCAGACGTTGAGGAGAATGTTAGAGTTTGGGGGAGAGTGAGATTATTTTGTACAGCACTTTTACAGAATAACCACAGGAAAAAAGCACTCTGAAATGACAAGGTGATCTTTCTTTCTTTCTTTCTTTCTTTCTTTCTTTCTTTCTTTCTTTCTTTCTTTCTTTTTGGAGGGCTTTCTTTGTGTAACTTTAATGTGTATATATAGGGATTTTCTGTCCAGCACAATTCATGCAAAAAAGCTTAAGGAGACCTCTCAAATCATCTTATCCATCTGGGAGTCCTTCTGTTTCCTTGGGCTCAAATAGATTCTGAAAACTACATTACGTACAATATAATCTATGGCAACCTTAATTTATGTGAGATGTTCAGTCGGTGGTTTACCCTGATGATTCCCCAGTGACATCCCATGGACAAGCAGGGAAATGGATCCAAGTCTCTTCCATCCTACTCTAATACTATGCCCATTATCTGGCTGTGTGTGTGCCATGAAAAACCACTAATGACTGCGTGTTTTCATGGCATGCCTACAGACCTGCATAACTGAGTACGGTTACAAAATTTATTTTAAAATTAGTTTTCCCTCACAGCTACAAAGGTAAACATTTTGTTACTGGGTGTTGGGAACAAACAACCTGAAATGTCAGCATTATTCACATCTCACTCACAACTATACCTTTGTCCAGTAGCACAGTGTTCCCCAACTCCCAGTCCGCGGACCAGTGCCGGTCCGTGGATCAATCGGCACCGGGCCGCCCAAGGAACTAACCCTAAGCATAAGAACGGGAGTGGCGACCGTCCCGCTGGACTCCGGAAGGTCCTAGCGCCTGTCAATACAGGGGTGGAGTGGGGTGGGGAAAAAAAGAGGGCGGAGCGGCCATGTTCTGCTACGACTCCCTCAGCGACCTCCTTCCCCGGCGACCCCCTTCCTCCCCCATCCCTGCGCGTGCCTTACCTGCCCGTGGCCCCATTCTTCTACGCACGGCTTAAATAGGAGGGGAGCGGGCACAGCTGGGTCCAGAGCGCTTATTATTATTGTTGGGGGGGCGGGCGGGCGGCGTGGTTAGATGTTCAGGAGGTCGAGGAGGAGGAGGAGGACATCGGGGTGGAGGAGAAGTTTGGGCGACCAGCCTGGATGCCCGCCTGATTCCCCAGTGACATCTTTTTACATTTGCACCCCATGGACAAGTTCTTTTTGGGGGAATGGAAGAGCCTCCTGGCCTGTCTCTTCCATCCTTCTCCCTGCTGTGTGGGGCAGGAGGAGCCCCATACTATGCCCTGCCATTATCTGGTGGCGCAGCCTGGATTGGAAGCCGGTAGGGCTGTGCCATGAAAAACCACTAAGGGTTGACGCGTGTGCCTTTGTGTGTGTTTCATGGCATGCCTCACTGGGCTGCATAACTGATGGACGCTGTCGGTTGTTACGTTGTTGTTACAAAATTTATTTTAAAATGGCAGTCCAAGAAAATCTGGAATACCCAAGAGCAGTAGCATCTCCAAGAAACTCTAGCCAATACAGTGAAGCTTCTGGGAGCTGCAGTCCAAGAACACATGAGTTATTTTATTTTATTTTATTTTATTTAGAGTATTTTTACCCTGCATTTCTCCTTGGAAAACAGGCCCAAGGTTGGGTCATAACCACAGTCTTGCATCATAAACATATCAGTTGCTGTGTTGTAGTTTCCAATATGGGTCCTTAAAGCAGATATTGCATGTTAAGAAAATACCATCACACCAATGCTTCACAAACACTAGGGCCTCCTGGGTAAATCCTTTTTACAACCCTTATTTCTATTTGCTTTCTGACTGTGTAATCTATTGACACTTGTCTCTTGTCATGTATTAACACTGACATGTGATGGCAACATGTGACGAAAGCCTCAAAGGTGCAGTTAAGCCTTGTACATGAAAACATCCTAAACAGTTCTCTGTTTCAAGAAGTTTTAAAATGCATTCCGTATGTGCTGGTTTGGCAATCAAAGATTTAGATTGTCGTTAGGAACAGATGCTATTTGGAGAGTGTTCTAATTACCATTGTGCAATTGGCTTTTGTCAGTTCTTCATAAAAATATTATATGTTACTTTTCTTTCTGTTGTTCTGAATTTCATCATTATTGGTTGTTGTTTTTTGTGATATTTTCATTCATCTGATTTTAGATCTGGAATGGCTAAGGCAATGTAAAAAAAATGCTTTTAAATGCCACTACTTGGTCCTTGGACAAATGTGCAAAAATGGACTGAATCAGAGTTGCCTGATGTTCTGGCAACTATAGATGGAGCAACGCACCACTGCTCACCCTTGAGGTGGGTATTTCAGGACTGATGGGCATTTGCAGGGCTGAAAAGATTATCAGTGCTTTGAATACATAATAGGGGAAAATGAAGGTAATGTGGTAGACTGAGCTGCTGGCATCAAAGGAATAGATGAGATAGCTGAACTCTTCAGTAGAGTCAAAGATCTCCCTTTGAGACATTAAGGAACTGATGAAGGCTAAAAGGGAAGTCACCTCTTTGCATAGACAGCCTCTTCCAACTGCTTTGTTAGCCATTTCTATGGGCTGTAGGTTGAAGATAAAGAATTGTGTTGTTTTTGGCTATTCCCACCCTTTTGTTTTAAACAAATCGAGAATATTTTCCTTTTTCTTCATTCTCTCACTCACCTTGGTTGTCTAAATTTTACTGAAATAGCACATTGTTAGGATTGAGTATGGGTGCAGTTCTGGATGGATTACCATTATATTGCTTGAGCAAACAAATGACTCAGTTGGGGCATTAGGTCTCTTCTTCCCTCCTCTTTTGAGTTTTTCTCATTCTGTTTTGTCACTTTTTGGTGCCTCCATGTCAATACCAACTATAGTTAGACAGCTGTAAGATGTACTGGCCTTACTTTACTAGCCTCCTTAGTCTTTTGGGCTTTTGTACCCTCACATTTTCTTTAAAGATCTGCAGCATCATTGACATTGATCTTTGAGTAGCCCTCAGAGGTCACTACTCTTTCTGCTTCCCTCCTGGGATTATTAAAACAAAAACAAAAAAAGGAAGGGTAACTGCCCAACAGGTATGGTAGGCAACAATCATGCCTGAAACCATGTAGCACTGCTGCCAGTCAGAGCTGGCAAAAATGAGTGGGATGGACCAAAAGTCTCACTCAGCCAAAGACAATGTCCTATACTCTCATGTTAGACTTTTTATAAGGAGGACAACTATGTACCATGAGCTGCCAAGATGTCCTAAGCACATCGGACCTCACTTGATTTTGGAAGCTAAGCAGGGTCGGCCCTGGTTAGTACTTGGATGAGAGACCACCAGGGAATACCAGGTGCTGTAGGCGCCTGGAGTAGGAACTGGCAAACCACTCCAGTATTCCTGCCAAGAAAACTCCATGGACATGGAGTCACGAAGAGTCAGTCACGACTGTAACGACACAGCACACACTTCTGCACAGTGTCTTTGTAGAAGGCACTCTCAGTATCTTTGCTTCTGCCCAACTGCCCTCTTCTAGGCAAAATCATTTCCGTGCCCTCAACGCTTGTAAACAGCAAAAGCTAAGAAGGAAAGGAAGGCAACGTTCACCACTGCTGATTACCATACACAGAAGCACATACAGTTAAATCAAAAGTCAGCTGAGTTGGAAAAGGTTTAAGTTTTTCAATAAATTATTTTTATAATAACTATAAAAGTTATATAGGACCCACAGCCTTGCTCAAGGGAAACACTTCGCTGTGCCTGAATTGCTGGTAACACTTCTTGAAACATAAAGCTGACAATCAGGTGTCTGAAAGGCATGATGTACTAAAAGATTATAATATGTGTTTTGCAAAGTAATCAAAGGAAGTTTCCACTATTTTATTTGTTTTATTTAGCAAGACACTAAGAAGTGGTATGAGAGAGGATGCAGCCACTTGTATTTGACAAAATTATTGAGCTCAGAAAAAACAAAAGCCTCTTTCATATAAGTGACTCTCAGTTAATGATATTTCATGCATCATATTTCAAATATAATGTTTACAGTAAATAAACACATAAACTTATTTTATAGGGTTCATGAATGCATCTCCCTTGGGAGCCTAAGAATCTTGCTCTCTTGCTCATACATTTTCCAGAAGGAGGTAGGATGACAGTCTTTTGCTCTACCTCCAGAGTTCAGAGGTGAATGGCAGTTCTCTTATGCTATTGGACATGAACAACACATATGGCAGAGACTGAAGGAGTTCCAGAGTTTGCACAAAGGGAGTCAGGAGGTCAGTTCTAAAGGGGCAACTCTCTGTTGCACAGTCACTCCATCTGTCTTGGTGTTAATTCAGAAGGTTTTGCGCACAGTAGTGAATGTCCTGCCCTTGGTGAGGTAGTTGAGTGGTGAGGATAACCAACTATTAATCCTTTGTGCCCTATAGGCATGATTTTGAAGATCTTGCACTCTTCGACTCTCTGAGAGCAAATGTGGGCTAGGATTTAGGAGACCTGGTTTCAAATCTCCCATCAGCCACAAAAATCACTATTTACCTTGTCTCATACAGATGCTAGGAAGAGAGAGTGGAGAAGGGGATCATGAAGCTCATTGCAGGAAAGGTGGGGTATGAATTCAGAGGATAAGGTGGATATTAAAGCCTTCCAAACAACTCAGTGAAGACTACTTGTACCTACTGGTTATGAAATAATGACTGACTTTTGCCCCCACATCTACTCTGGCAACACAATAATGGGGCCCAACAATAGTACCAAGGGCAACTTCACTTGCTCCTCAACCAATGTGATCTATGCCATCTTTTGCCATCTGTCAAGCCCCGCACACAGAATACACAGCAAGCCAAGTTCAGTTTTTTGCCAGGAACTTTAGTTGTAATCCAGATAACGAACAAAGTACAGTCCAAATCAAAGCCAAAATACCTTACAGAGCCAAATGCCAAGTTCAAGGGTACAGAGAAACATCGTAGTCAGAAAGCCGGTCCAAGGTCAGGAAACAGAGAATGCCGTAATCAGAAAGCCAGTCCAAGGTCAGGAAACAGAGTCTGGATACACACAGGAACGTGGTGACAAGGTAAGTGACGCATTGCTCCCACAGAGGTTTCAGGGTAAACTTGCTAGCTTTATCCTAAATTTATTTATTTATTTATTATTTACACTTGTATACCGCCCCATTCCCACAAACCAGGGAACACACCCATATCTCTGGCAAGGCTCCTGCTAGAACTCAGGGCTTTCAGATCTAATTCTACGCCTATCATTAAAGATCCTTTCCCTGGCTCTCCTGTTAGTTCTTCTTTGCAGGATCCTGTTCCTAGCCCTCATAGGAGGAGGAGATGTGCCCTCAGCTGAGTTGAACTGCAAGGCTCCTCCTGCTGTTCTTCAGCATTTAACCCTTCACATTCAGGTTCTATGACAGGCAGGGTCCTGGCACCATCTATACTCTACATTGGACAAACAGGACAATCTCTAAGAAAACACATAAATGGACACAAGTTTGACATAAGGAACCGTGATACCCGTTTCAAACCATTTCAGTTAACCTGGACACTCCTTGAAGGACTTGAAGGTCACTGTTTTGCAACAGAATCATTACACATCAAGAATACAAAGAGAAACAGCTGAGACAAAAATTCATATGCATGATGTACACACACAAGAATGGTTTAAACATAAGTCGGGGTTTCTTGAGTCATTATCAAATGTAATACTACTATATTTCCACTTCAGGGAAGTTTATCTCCCACCAGGACTCTAAGGTAATATAAATTTCCCATCTTCTCCACCCCTCTCTTCCAACCCCACCCCAACCCCACTCTGATCTGAGGTCTGGTTCCCCCCTTCTTTTGAGGAATTTACCACAGAGATATAAAACACCTACCATATCAACAAACAACATGGGACCCTGGACAAATCCTCCTCCCCATCATCTTTACAACTCCCTCCTGCTCTTCCCCCTCCCCTATCCACTGTCTATAGGAACTTACAACCAGGCTGACATGCAAATACAGATACTACAGCCAATTAATATTTGGTATGATATAGGAGGTATCCCATCACATATTATATTGCACACCTCATTGAGCTGCTATATGTCTGAAGAAGTGGATGTGTAGTTCACGAAACGTTACATTAAAATATGAAAGTTAATCTTTTTTTTAAATGTTTTTTTATTAAATTTTAAACTACATACAACGACATAAAAAATGAAAGTAAAAAAAAACTACAACAAACAATATAAGTGCACCCCCATCCCACGGGGCCATCCATACATTCTTATTTGTTGCTCCATCTTCTATTCTTCTAGTAGTCTTCTTAAAGTTCTCTTCTCCAGAATTGTTGTGAGATATTCGTGGACTCTTTCCCTTTTCCTTCGACTATTACATAATCTAAAAATTTACCCCAGATATCGTAGAAAATGTCTTTTTTCATTTCTCCTCGTTTAACCTTTAAACTGCAGGACAGTTTATCGTTTATAGCTATATCCCAAAGTTCATTATACCAGTCTTCCATCTTGAATTCTAGTTTGGACTTCCAATTTTTTGCTATAATTAATCTAGCAGCTGTCATAAAATTTGCTATTAGTTCCTTTGTTATAACAACATAATCTTTACTTGTTAACAATGATAATAATGCTATCTCTGGATTACAATCTATATCCATCTTAATCATATTGCTTAGCTCTAAAAACACTTTTTTCCAGAACCTTTGGACTATTTCACATTCCCACCAAAGATGCAAGTAAGTACCAAGCTCTTTTTCACATTTCCAACATATCTTAGAGTAAGCAGGATTCATTCTATTTAGTCTTACTGGGGTTAAATACCATCTGGAAACCAATTTGAAGTAGTTTTCTTTTATCCTGACTGACAATGATCTCAAAATTCTCATATTCCAATTTTTTTTCCAGTCTTCTTTCTCTATCTGTACATTAAGGTCTTGGTTCCAAACTTCTCTCAAGGTGTTTAACTCCTTCATTTCTGATAATTCCCCTAGTATTTTATATATTTTACGTGTTATTCCTTTCTCTGAATTTTCCTGTTCAGACTCAAGCGATAGTAGGAAATGTTCAAATTTTGTGCATTCTCTGATTTGATTATTTCTCTTTCCCCAGTCCTTTATCCATTTTCCTAGTTGAATATAATTTAACCATGTTAAATCACTGGGTTGCAGAATATTTTTTATATCCTGAATTGTTTTAATCTTGAGCATCCAATCCTTTAGTCTAGCTATTTTCTTAATTTTAAATAACTCCAAATAATGCTTCAAGTTGTCTGGAAAGCTTTCCAAGTCAGTAACTAAAGCCAGTGGGGATCCCTTCGGAGACAAGATTTTCCTATATGTTCTCCATGTAGCAATTAAACTATTCAATAGGGGTTGTCAATCTTTACTTTGTTTTTAACTTCTGTGAATAAAAATGTGTTTATTTCCCCCTTTATATCCAAAGACTCTTGCTCCCACCATATTAACTTCTGTGGTTTAAAAGAATTTCCCCCAAAGAACTAAGTTGATTGGCTATATAATAATTTTTTATATTGGGTATACCTATTCCTCCTTCTTTCTGAGATCTATACCATAGACTTTTATTTATTCTTGATTTTTTCCCTGCATTACAATACCTATTTATCATGTCTTGGAGAGTTTTAATTTCCTTTTCTAAAAACTGAACCGGTAACATTTTAAAAATAAAGTTAATTTTTGGAAGTATTTTCATTTTTATCAATGCAATTCTGCCAAACCACGATAATTTTAGTTTAGAGTAGGATAATAATTTGTTTTTCATCTCCTCTTCTAATTTCGAAATATTTCTTTCTTTAGTTTTAGTAAATTCTTTATGGAGTTCTAATCCTAGATATTTAATGCTTTTTCCCGGTTTAAGTCCAGATTTTTCAATCATCTTTAAGTCATGTTTTCCATAATTGAAGAATAAACTCTCTGATTTTTGCCAGTTTACACATAATCCTGTTATTTCTCCAAATTCTTCTAAATGAGTTTTTACTCTTTGAATATTCTCTATTGGGTTTACAATAGTCAAAAGAGCATCGTCCGCGAATAAACTAATTTTAGTTGCCCCATCTTTCCCTATACCTTTAATAAATTTGTCATGAAAGTTAATCTTTAAGGTGCCACATGTTTTGTGTCTTTTGTTTTATTTTGTTTTTCTTTGATTTTGCCTGGAATTCTTGAAAAGATTAACACAGCTAGCTTCTCCAAAATTTTTGTAATGGAAGGACAGATAAAACAGAGAAAATGAGGGTGAACTGAGCATACTGCAGGGGTGAGGTTATGCTCCCAACAGTCCACATACAGTCTCCTTAGGCCATTTTTGTAGGCTATGTGGGGGGTGAATCTTGGGGGAGGGCTATTCCCTTCCACTCCATGCTCATGTTTGGAAAAGCATGCTTCGAGCACACACTCTAAAGCTAGGTCTGTCTTCCAATTATCATGCTAGTAAAGGAAGTCCTTAATTTTTAAAAAAAAGAAATATTTTTATTTATTTATATAAATATTCCTATTTTATAAAAGCAGGAAGTGATCTTTTTGTCACTTCCAGTTTCATCTGGAAGGGTTTGTGCAATCTCCAAAGGCTTGTATGACTAGAAGAACAGGTCCATTGGACTCCCAGGGTTTCTCTGCATCTAGAAGAATGTATGATTGATGGACTTGGACAATGACTCTTCTATTGTGGCCCCACTTGTGTTCTCTGCAGTTACACAGCACCCTGGAAATACAACCAAATGGACATTACACTACAAGTGTGACAGTATGTGCAAAGGTGTTTATGCTTAGTTTTTCTAGTGAGTTTTTGTTGTGGACTTTTCCCATAGACTTAAATGATCATGCTTCCAATAAAGTTCCCCAAATGGCTTGTAGACACATCTGTATGTGGACTGTGGTCCATCTTTATCCAGTGGGCATCACACATGAAGTTGTCCTCTGCCCTGATTACCAATGTCTTAGGCACAATAAGGTTGGTTAGGTGCCATTGAATTCATGGAGATTAAGCAGCCTACCTGTATGGTGAATAACAGTTGTTTATGGCCTCTGGTATAGGGTTTCCATTGTATTCTAAGGAAGATTCAGAGGAGCTTCAGGTTTCTTTTCCCAAAGGAAAATCTTTCACATTTTCTCCTGTGCTTTCTTTATTAGATGATGTGATCCAATTAACAAACTAACATTCAGAAAAGTTCCTAGTATTTTCTCCATTTCCTTGTCAAGAATGAGGAACCTAATGATGTTCACAAGCAAGAAATGGGCTAAATGTATTAATCTTCATACATTACCCAATAGGATTTCAGCATATATATTCAGACAGATTTATAGTCATTGTAAGAAGAGATTTTTGAAAAAATTGAAAATGTATATCATAGCAGAAGCTTCTCACACCTTCAATAGTCTGAAAATTTACTTGCTTTGTTTTCTAAGTAATCGTTGGAGGCAAGTGCAGGCTATGATTGCAAGCATGATTTTTCAGTCATTGATGTTTGAATCCTGCCTCTGAAATGCTAACAGATTTGCTGACATATTTTTGCTTCTAATGACTGACTATTCTGCAATGCATAGTTTCACCCAGAGTGGAGAAGACCTACAAAAATGTGGAACTGCATATTATGCTCTGTGGGCGTTTATCCTTCCTAATAATATTTAAACACATTTTCCCATGAAAATCATCATCATCATCATCATCATCATCATCATCATCATCATCATCATCATCATCATCATCATCATCATCATCATCATCATTATCAGTCATCTACAAGAGGCAGGGCCTTCTTTATGTTGGCACTGATGTTATGGAACCAGCTCCTGGAGAGTTATGCTTAATTCCCTCCCTTTTTTCATTTAGGAGGCAGTTGAAAACATTAGTTTTCAAGGAGGTCTTTCACATTGATCCCAGTTAAATGTCCTACCCCTGATCTATTATTAAGGGGGAAATTGTGTTTTGTGCCCTTTGGTTGAGTGCCATTTCTTATTTGTGTTTTAAGTTATACTCAATTGTATTTTGTATTGTTTTCCCTATTTTGGGAAAATGGAACAGGGAAAACAATTATTTTATTGTTAATATAATATAACTGTAATATAATTTATTTTATTTTATTTTATTTTATTTTATTTTATTTTTGTGTGAGAGACAGGACACCACAAGAGGATTTTGCTAACTGCTGTGGCCTGTTTCTACTCAGGTTCATTCAAAAATTCCATGGAGTGCAACAAGTCATAATATTTTGTAAGAATTTTCACTTAAAATTACAGTCTGAATGGATATAAAGCATTTCACATTTCCTAATTATGCAGCTATTAGTGTGAGAAGCATTTTAACTCTTAACCAGAAGTATGTGCTGTTGATTAATGTGTAATTTGTTGGTTGCTAAAGTGCTAAAAATTTCTCTTATCTTGTGTAATAAGAAGATTTGTCATTCTTTTCAGTAGTACTGTATTGGTATACAGTACTGAAATCTGGCATCTGGTGCATGACTGCATCAACAATAAGTTGTCAAAGTAAAAAAGTGATGAATCGTTATATTAGTACTGTAAACATCTGTTTATTAATGCAAGGATTCCTGAATTTTACATACATGCAACATTTGATACAAAATACATACATACATACATACATACATACATACATACATACATACATACATACATACATGCATGCATACATACATACATACATACATACATACATACATACATACATACATACATACTACAGAGGAGAAATCATGTGACAAAGCAAAGTATTTACATCTAGAAGAAATGAAGCTTTGTGATGCAGCCAATACATGAAGAAGTTTTGACAGCCACAGTTTGCTAGGCAGGTCTTGTGGAGTGTGAATACTGTCAGAGACAAGTAGTGATCCCAAGTCTATATGTTTTTTATGTTTCTCTGAATTGGGCTTCCCAGCCTTGGTTAACCCACATATCTTTGGACTGTAACACCCAGAAATCCTGGCACCACAACTGATGGTGAAGGCTTCTGGGAACTTCAGTGCAAGAACACCTGTTGGGAACACTGCTCTAAATGTTGGAACACAGAACAGGTAAAACACACTTTAAAATAGAGATGCTTTGTATTATACTATTTATTTATTTATTTTGAATATTTTACCCCACCCTTTTCCTTGGAAAAGGACCCAAGGTGGCTTACAATAATGAGGGACAATATACAGCCCATAATATTTAAGACATAATCAAATTACAAACAGGCAATTGGGAGAGGCATCTTAGAACATTAAAATGTAACATTAAAGCTACAAAGAGCACAGAAAATGGGGGGAAATCCATTATGAGTGGAAACTAACATGGAAATCGTTCTCATGAAATCATTCAGTGCAATCATGTATGGTAATCCATATAAAGTTACATAGTAAATAGCCCCTCATTCAGGGAAAGCTGGCCAGAAGAGGAAGGTCTTTGCAGCTGCTTTAGTAGGGGTGTAATGTGATCCCTGTAACCCGCCCTAGTCAGCAATCTGGCCACTGAGTTCTGGACCCATTGAAGTTCCTTTGGTAGCCCCACATAGAGCACATTACAATAGTCCAGCCAGGATGTCACTAGGGCATGTGTCACAATGGCCAGAGCAGGTTTATCAAGAAATGAGCATAACTGGCGTACTAGTTTTAATTGTGCAAATGCACTCCTATCCATAGCTGTGACCTGGGCAACTAGGCTCAAGGATGAGTCCAGGATCACCCATGATATTTTCATCATTGAACATAATGAGGGTTGTAAACTAGAAACATCTACTCAGCCAAAAAAAAATTAAACCCTTCCTCTCAGTGAAACTATTATGTTTTTGTTTTTGTTTTTGTTTTGCTAAAGATGGAGGTGGTAGTCAAGGAAGTGTTCCTTAGGGTACCCAATGGTCAAGGCATGGAACACTTTACCAGCACTTAAAACAAAATCCTAAGTTAACCAAAGTCAAACAAATGATATGCATTTACTTCCCCTAATCATATGAACGGTAGCTGAACTGTCATTTAAGGTGTATTAAACACGTCATATATCTTCAAAGTCTGTCCCACATAGTGTGTTTTTGCAGTATTCTCATTGTGAGATTACCAGAACATGTATGTTGAAGAAGATTAAACCTTAGCTTTGAAGAAAAGGCTGCATTTACCTCAACTTCCTAAACTAGTAAAAAAAAAAACAACCCATCCCTGTTCACTGTCACCACCAGAGATTCAGTAAGAGTTCATTCAGAAGCTGCACCCCTACAGTATGTGTGTGATGGGGAACACAGGACTGATCAGCCCTACTATTAGGCAGAGTAAGGTAGCTGCCTATGTCACAGATGGACACCAAATTACAAGTTTTTTTTAAAAAAAAAATAGTATTTCACCTCCAAAGAAAGAGGTGTGATATTAATGGGATTTTCTGTCTCTTCTGCCAAAAAAAAAAGTAATGGGAAAGATGAAATGTACTGCTCTCCTGGGGTGGTAAAATTTATTGGGGTTGATCTAGGGATATATATCTAGTTCTATCTAGAACATGAAGGGACATCACTACACTGCAGTATGTGTAGAAAAGTTTATTTTAACATTCTTGACCTCAAGATGAGAGTATTCCACTTTTAAGTGTTGATTGAACATAATGAGACTGTGCAATTCGACATTAAATAATACCATTAGTATGTCACAAAAATTACAAATAAAACGGGCACGGAGATCATAATTAGTAATGAGACTGGTTAAGCAAAGACTGGTACAGTAATGCTTCTTTTATTTCCATTTAAGTCTCATGATTGGCTTCCTTTACGTAAAGCAGTTCCCCTATTTTGCCAGGAGATGGAGCTGTCGATTTTAAATCTCCGACTGTACTGCGTAATGATGTCTCCTCTTGTTAAGTGAGAACGAAATTACCAAGGAAAAGGCGCTACTGTATTACTTTTGTGTGTGCAGAAATTTCTCAGGCTGCTAAAAATGAGACTAAGCGGAGAAAACACTCCCTTAATCACAATTACGTCTTCTGTAATTATTTTTGAAACACACAGAAAACCTTATTCTGCTACACATGAGACTACAATTCAGTTTCAGGCTGGTTTTTATACAACTGTTAACAGACAACCGAAGCCTTGTGTTACATGCGCTCTTTATAACGTGAACGTTTGTAAAAAGTAATTTCAATGGGGGGGGGAGGGAAATAAATATTCTGCTATCCCCTCCCGTTTATCCAGCCCTTGACAAAATTAATCATGGTTCTAAATTAAATGATCTCTGGAGGATATTTATGCATTTGCCTGCAGTGAATTTTTGCAAGTAAATGAATGAACCTCTGCATCAAGTCCCAAGTGTGGACTTTACGGTTTTTGGCTGGCGAGCCTAAGAAGCCTTTAAAGATGTTTCCAAAACCCAGCGATGACAGTTGAGCGTTGGGAGTAAGAGCCTCCCTTTGGCATTCTTCAGTGAATCCATCAGGTTGTGGGGGGTTTTAACTATCAAGTTGCCTTTATCTCTTTGTTCTGCTGATACTGTGAATGAGGAGGAAGAGGAGATAGAGACAACAATGGTATCCCCCAGCAGCAACTAGTTTTGCCTCAGTATTTTCTGCAAACCACAGCTGTACTGATTTTTTCTCTTTTGGTGGAAATTTAATACATAGAACCAAAGGGAAGAACTAACTTGCGTCTGACTGGTCTGCTTTGAGTACTTTCTAAACACACCCTGAATACTTTTTTTAATGTTCCCTGACTTCTAAAAGATTATGGTTCCCCCCCCCCCATTCTGAACAGGAAATCTTTGCTCTGTAGGAACTCCTTCCCCCTTCCAGAGGAAGTACTTAGGAAACTGTTAAATGTACCCCTAATAGGGTTCTTTTAATTGTGGGATCAGCTCCTGGGGTCTTGTTGATTTAACCCTGTTTGGGTAAGAGCAGATGAAAACGGAAGCTGTTCCCGTACAAAAGGCAGAGTTCTTTCTTTCTTTCTTTCTTTCTTTTCTTTCTTTCTTTCTTTCTTTCTTTCTTTCTTTCTTTCTTTCTTTCTTTCTTTCTTTCTTTCTTCTGCAACACCCCCCTCGCATTCAAAACTCACCACTGTTCTGCTTTTGAAATACTTTCCTGGGCAAAGGTCATCTTCGGATATTGGGAACAAATTATAAAACAAACTACTCCTGACTCTGCTGCTGTCTCAAAAGTTCAGAACAGTTCCTTGCGTTCAACCACAGGACTGAAAGGGGGCAAGTTGGGGAGAGCGTCCAGATACACGCGCTGCCTGTCCTCTTCTTCGCGTCTTTCCCTTCTTGTCCGTGGATTCAGTCTCTTCACCTGTGCTTGGATTTAAGGAGGAATGGTTCGCCCTCAAGCTTCTTCAGCTCGAAAGAACTCATCTCCCCAACCATCCTCCAAGGAAACACGCCTTTGGTGATTTCCAAGAGGTTCTCCGACTATTCTGCGAGCGTCTGGCCATAGACTCGCGTTTCACTGAAAGCATGGATAGTCGCGAGACGCATTTCCGCTTAAAAGAGTGCGGTACAACTCCAATAAATTAAAAGTAAAAAAACAAGTTCGGTCCCACTCTCGCCCTCAGGCTGAACAGGCAAACTGGCTAAGCGGAATTTTGGTGAGGTCCCACTGTGAGTAACGCCACAAGGGACAGGTGGGCAGGGCTGGCCCTACTGTTAGTCAGAACCAAGAGGTTACCTGGGGCAGCAAATTTGGGTGGTGGTGGTCGGAAAAGAAAATGGAGGAGTGCTGAGAGCTGCGGAATAATTGGACTGGGTTTGAGTGATGGGTCCGCTTGATTTGGGAAAGAGGAGCATCCCCCTCCGCTTCCCGGGCAGCATAACATTTTGGTGTTGCCCTGTATTTGAATGGCCTTGCGTCACAGGTGCTCCTGAGAGGTGCAGTGCGATCCTCTAGAACTTCGTTCAAGAAGGCCACCCATAAACTTTGAGGACCATTCTTCTCAAGTAAAAGAGTTCAGGCGGACTCGACCTGGGTCTTCCCGGCCTCTTTCAACAACCAGAATCTGCTGAATCTGAAATCCAACCGGTGCATCCACGCAAGGAAGAAACAAGAAACTCCGTTGGCCTCCATTCTGACGGGGAACAAACACGAATCTCCAATTCTGCATACTACTTGGAACTTATGTAGTTGCAATGCTTTTAGGCCAGGCTGCAAAGCACACCGGGTCATGGAGTCCGAATCCGAAATGTATTTATTGAGGAATCAGATGATAGAAAGTGGGGCGGTTTTTTTTCTTTCGCGTGGGTATGTTGAGGAATCAATGGCTTTTCTTCTGGATCCGTGTGATTAAATTTAGAATGTCACATTTCATTTAGGCATTTGCGAGAAAGAATCCCAGACAATCCGTCTGTAATGTCTGAATACGACGCGAGGGTGGCGAGGACAGCGGAGAACAAGAGAGAGGGCGGGGAGGAAGAGGCAAGACCTTAGTTTAAAGCCGAATGAACTCGCAACCTTTACATTTGTTCTTCGCAAGGTCTCAAGACCGCGTATCTTAGCCGGTGTGTGCAGAGCTTTAGGGATAGACGAGCTTTATTCCAGTTCTCTTTCATCTTTGTAAAATAAGCCTCGCTACCTCTAGCAAACTTCTGCTAAGGAGTACACACGTGTCAAAAGGCATCATTCAGAACTCCCTGGGAGTCCTTTGTTACTCTCAAAATCAGGCCGAATATTAGAGATAAGGGCGATTGCTTCTTGTCGCGCGCATTCGGAAATGCTATTTATTAAATATCTGACAGGGCTGCAAGGCTTAGGGGAGAAAAGGCGGAGTCTGCGGCTGCGAGTCCAACCGTAAATACCTGAAAGAGTGTAATGTCTGCAGAATATCCCGTACATCGGAATGGTACCTAGACGAGTTCCGGCGGTTTCGAAGGGAATGGACAGATTTGTTTGCCACTTAGTGCTTGACTCAGCTAACGGTTGAACCATAAACATGTTCATTTAGAAATAAGCCCCAATGGGTTTAGTGTACTTACTCCGGGTAATTTTAGCTCTAGACTCAAAGCCTTCATTAATGCATTGGTCCCATGTTATTTGTGAATTTCTTTGGGATTATTTGTGGAGGTTCACACCTGTTTGGCTCTGGGTCAGCTTCCTCCCTGTCGACTCTGAGATGAATGTCCGAACGCTCTCCCTTAAAAATTACGATATTCGAGGTGATCCGGACAGAAATTTTCCTTTTAGGCATTTAAAGGAAGCTAACTTTCCTCTTTGTCTAAGTGCAAGTCATATTGAATTCCAAGTCCTTCTACCTGTTTGTAAGCAGCCATGATCTCGTCCTTAAGTTTTCCAGCACTTACTTGGAACAGGGCGATCCCAGAAACGCCTTCTCGGATATATGTCCTAATGAGTTCAATGAAATTTAGCTCAAAGGAAATATTGCACCGTTTGTAGCTTCAAGAAGCACATTTTATGGCACGGAGAAGGACTTGCCAACTCCTGTCTTTTAGATCTTCAGTTCTCAGTTGGCTCTTGCAGTGTATGGGAAATTTTTTGCCCTTCCCCCTTTCCCACTAGTAAGATGCCTTTTTAATGATGTTCCGTCAAAGGCATTTGCTACTAAGAGGCGTCTGACAAGCTCCCCACGCTGCATTTCCAGTGCCAGGCTTAACATCAGAGCAGACTTCGGCCTGTCTCAGAGAGATACTTCGCACGCCCTAAATTGAATGCCCTGCTTTTGTGACGGGGCATAATTCTCCCAGCCCTGCCTGTTCACCGCAGTTGCAAATTGAAGCACCGCCCCGCCGTCTAGGAAAGTTCACCCGCAGTTTACGTTTCTTCGGCATAATAGGGGTGTTGCTTGATTTGTGAGCCGCTTTCCGTGCCTTCCCTTCTTCGCCCAACAGTTCCTGGCTGCTGGCGACTGCCATCATGAAGGAGTGGGAGTCCAGGTTCGTCAGTGACATAGGGCTGCGCTACAATTAAGCCAGGTAACGAGACACTGGGCAGATGTGTTTTCATTGCACTGTAAGATAAATGCAGTGTTAAATGCCTGACAACTTCCCAGAAGCAATCAGCAAAAGTTTACGAGTGCATAAACCACAAAGACTATTCCTCGGGTTCCCCGCATTTAAAGCTTCTATAAATTCTTCTGCCAGCTTCCAAACTAAAGTTAGTGGCGACTATTAAACAGATACCTTTCTCAGGGGAATTCGGGAGAACGGTATTCTGCAGAAGAGCTGAGAGATCTCGGGGGCAAAACTGATTGAGAACTATATGAGTTTCTCGAGATATATCTAGGTGGGAGGCTCCGAAAAAGCTTGAACGTTTTTTGAACCAGGGCGGGTCGTACAGTACCTGGTAAAGGGACAAGCAGTGGTTGACGTGAAGGAATCGGTAATAGATGGCGGGGGCGGGGGAGGCACACCGAGGGGAGTAACGGAAGGTAGTGATTCTCTTTATGAGGAAGGAAGGATTCGGCCCCTCAGGGACACCAGGAGACGTGGCGCCTTCTTGAAACTCCTTGTTTATGGTATGACCTTACACTTCTTCCACCTGTTCACTGCGCAGTGGCCCACCTGTCCGGCGAGTGACACGGCATCAATCACTCCGTTAACCAGCCCCTCTTTCTGCGTGCGATCACCGCTCTGCTTATGATGATGAAATGCCTTGCACGTTATACCAACATCTGAGCTACTCCATTTCTCATTTCCCGAACTGCTTACTGGACATTGGACAAGGTGAACTGCCAGCCGAAAAGCGGAGATGAGGAGGTGGAAAGGGGGGAGTGAGTTAATGAACCATGATCAAGTAGTGATGACGGAAGCCCCCCCCCTCTAAGAACTAAAGCTGTGAGGAGGTTCTCTTATCTCCATCACGTAGTAGTAGTAGTAGTAGTAGTAGTAGTAGTAGTAGTAGTAGCAGCAGCAGCAGCAGCAGCAGCAGCAGCCGCAGCAGCAGCAGCAATAAGCAATAATAATAATAATAATAATAATAATAATAATAATAATAATAATAATAATAATAATAATAATAATAATAATAATAATAATAATAATAGGATTCCTCATTTTAGACAATCACATGAGTTAGCATTAAAGGGAGGGGGAAATTATCCTGCTGATTAAAATGGCTGCCTACCCCACTCTTTTTAGCTTATGATCCCAGCCAGCCTGAAGTTGCTAAGCAGGACAGCACAACCTGTGACAGAAGTGAACAGAGCTGTCTGGGAAAGGCTGCATGCTTTGGATAGCTTGAGATTTGTGACCGATCCAGGGTCTTGAAAAGGTCCGAGACAAATGCAGCTTTAGTGGAAAGAAGATCTGTTCAATGAACTGCTGGATTCGCGTCTTCTTAACATTTACTGCAGGAGGATGATTCCATATATAATAATGGCGCCCTCGCTAGACGGAAATAGAGGGGTGGTCACGGTTGTGGCGGATGGGATGGTGAAGTGGAGGGTCCAGCTTGTCTTCTTTTCATTCTTTTCCAGGTGAAAAATTCGAGCGGAGCCTGTCATCGCCTGCGCCTTTTCTTCGCTGAAACAAGACCCCCAACTGTTCTGATACTGCCATTCAAAAACAAGGTCCTGTGGCAAACCTCATTTGTGAATCTATTACAGAGATTAATAGATTATTTCTTCTTTTTCAACTAATTCTCAGTGGGGAAATTTAACCATATGGTAAGGAGAGAATTAGAATTTCATCACATTAGAGCAAAATGTAATGAAAAGAGTCCAACACCTGGGGCCAACTGTGAAAGACACAATTAAAAGGCTTTTTAATGAAACCAGAGAACCCCCAGATTTCACAACCTTCAGCGATTCTATCACAGAAGAATGATTTAAAGGAAGTGTTTGGAAATACTATTTAGAGATGTCCTAAGAATGGAAAAATAATTTTAAGCCCATCATTCTATGCCCTGGGATTTTAGAGAACCTATAATAATAATAAAAAGAATAGCCACTTCGTTTCTTTTAGATAGGGATCAAACGTGGACAATTAAAAAAAAAAAGATTTGTGATCCCTATCCTTCATTGTTACACAGCTGGCTGCTCCAAATGTGTGGAGAGTGGCAGAAGGACTGGGGGTAACAATGGGGATCTGGGATGAGATAAACATTCATAATTGCAGATAATGTTCACGAGCTTGCAAGGTATCTCTTTTAATTTCAAGAAGGCCGCCCTTGAAAAAGGACCCCCTCAGAAGGAAACAGTGTCCAGTCAGAGATGGGCCCAGTTTTTGAAACTGAAATGGCCCCGCAGCCTTAAATTTACTTGGACCTGATTCCCCTGGAATTTGCTAGGATTCTGATCCAGGTCATGATCTTTAAGTTGAAATCAGCCAGCATACAACTCCCCCGCTCGTTAAAAAAGTGGTTTGAGCTTTGGGCTTTGAGGACATTAACTTATTGACTCCAAGAAGTGACTTGGAACCTGGCTTCGCAGGTGTCCACAAGGCGTCCAAGAGAAGCAGGACAGACATCTGAAGTGCGAGGGGTGGGCGAGAACGTTCGGGAGCAAAAAGACCTCGCTAGAGACAGAGAGGAGGAGGGAGAAGAGCGGCACGAGCGAGTGAAGTCCAAGGGGAAGTGCGATGGCCAGCCGCCCCCCACCCCCCACCCCCGACCCCTTCCCCGTCTCCGGAGTTGGTGGCAAACAAGCGCTGGTGCGGAGGGGCGCCCTCCTGGCATGATGGGCGCAAAGTTGGTCCGAATCCGTGGTCCACCCGGGGGTGGCGGGTGGGCGAAGCGTGCAGCAAACGAGCCCGCCCGCCCACCTTGCCAGCGTGCGCCGCCGCCGCCTCCCTCCCCCTCCCCCAGCTGGGCATCGTTTGCCGCTCCGTCACTTGCTGAAGGAGGCAAAGAGCCCTCTGCGACCGAAGGCGGATTCCAACCCCCGCCCCCACCCCCGCCGCCTCCGCCCGCCCCAACGTGTGCTTATTGAGGAGTGAAAGTCGCCACACATGTCAAGCTTTCGAGGCAGTTGTTGGGCTCCTAATAGGGACACCGCCGCCTTGCAAACATATGCGTTAAGCTGTGCCTACAGATGGCGGGGAGAAGAATGGAGCGGGCGCCTTTTATAAAGCGCGAGCGGCTGCCGGCCGCCTTCTCCTCCTCCAGGCCGGCGTGAAAGGGGAAAACTCTTCAGAGGCAGGGCCAAGCCTCGCGCCTGGGCTCGTTTGTGACCGTTTTAATCCTATTAATTAAAACGTTAACCTGATTGGGTAGAAAGCTGTGTCCCAACAGGCGAGGCTTCTCCATAATAACCTTCTCGGCGAGATAATGAGGTAAAAGCCTCCCCCGTCTGTGGTGGCGGCGGCGGCGGCAGCGAGGAACTGGCGGCAGCGGCAGCCGCAGAAGCGACAGCAGCAGCAGCAGAAGGAGCGAGCGGCGGCTCTGCGCGCCCTCCGTCTCTCTCTCTCTCTCTCTCTCTCTCTCTCTCTCTCTCTCTCTCTCTCTCCCTCTCTCTCCCCCCCCCCCCCTCTCCCTTGATGGGTCCCGGAAATCTCTTGAAGGTGAATCCAAGCAAGATAAACGGCGCGAGAGGCTGCCTGGCAGCTCACACAATGCCTGAGCCCTTCACAGGCTGAGCGGAGCGAGGGCGCTGCGAACGCGCGCGAGGGGAAAGAGGCGCTCGCGGAGGGGGACGCGAGAGGAAGAGCGCGCGCCAAAGAGGCCGCCCGCCCAAGCCTCGCGCCTCAGAGGGAGACGGAGAGGGACCCCGAGAGCGCCACTCCAGCGACGGGAAGACGACGACGGAGCCGGGCGAGGAGAGGCGCCTTTTGGAGAAGGAGACCACCCATAACCCCCTCAGTCCCTGTCCGAGTCAGACCCTCGTCCCGGCGCTTTGGAGGAGCCGAAGGGGGCTGTGAGGGGGAAGGAGGAGGAGGAGGAGGAGGGCGGCAGGAGGAGGAGGAGGGGAGCCCGCCGGCTGTCGGGGCCATGGAGCGGGCGCTGAGCTTGCCTTCCGACGAGGACTTGTTCCACAAGAGCTTCAGCGCCTCGGCCAAGAGGATGGAGTCGGCCTTTCGCTCGCCCCCGGGGCTCGACCTGGCCGCCCACCAGCCCCAGCCGCCCCGCGAGCCGCGCCCGGCGCCGCCGTCTCCCCTCAGCTGCTACGAGCCGGCCGACGCCGAGGTGCTGCTGAGGGAGAGCGCGGCCGGGGCGCTGGTGGCGGGAGACCCGCTGGTCGGCTCCGTGTGCGTCAAGTACGGGCAGAGCACGACCAGCCGCAGCTCGGTGGCCGAGAGCAGCGGCGGGGAGCAGAGCCCGGACGACGACAGCGACGGACGCTGCGAGCTGCTGCTGCGGGGCCCCGGCGGCGGCGGCGGCGGCGGGGGGGGTGGTGGTGGCGGCGGCGGCGGCTCCGGGCTCGGCGGCGGCGCGGGGGGCGCCCTCCTGAAGGCGCCCGAGGGCGGCGCCTGCTCCAACAGCCACCACGGGGGCGGCGGCGGCGGCGGCGGCGGCAAGAAGTCCAAGGAGCAGAAGGCGCTGCGCCTCAACATCAACGCCCGCGAGCGGCGGCGCATGCACGACCTGAACGACGCGCTGGACGAGCTGCGGGCCGTCATCCCTTACGCGCACAGCCCCTCGGTGCGGAAGCTCTCCAAGATCGCCACGCTCCTCCTGGCCAAGAACTACATCCTCATGCAGGCGCAGGCCCTCGACGAGATGCGCCGCCTCGTCGCCTATCTCAACCAGGGCCAGGCCATCTCCGCCGCCTCGCTGCCCAGCTCGGCGGCGGCCGCGGCGGCGGCGGCAGCTGCCTTGCACCCCGCGCTCGGGGCCTACGAGCAGGCGGCGGCCAGCTACCCTTTCAGCGCCGGCTTGCCTGCCGCCACCTCGTGCCCGGAGAAATGTGCCCTTTTCAACGGCGTCTCCTCCAGCCTCTGCAAACAGTGCACAGAGAAGCCTTAAAAAAATCAGAGACACGAACTTCAGCCCGGCGACCCGCCGTCGCTCCTTGTTTCCTTCCCTGGGCAGGACTTCTGCCGCAGCCGCCTTTGGAGGGAGGATGATCGTGGAGATGAAGGAGGACTTCAGCGCAACTGAGACCTCAGCGAAGTTTAAACACACACACACACACACACACACAATCGCAATTGGGGATGGGGTGTATGTTTTGGAGTGAGCGTGGACCAAAAAGACTAGCAGAGCACGAGGAAGGAAATGCTCTCTTCCCCATATGGTTTATTTAAAACTTCCAATAAGTATTGAGAACTTTTGCTATATAGACAGCCAAGGACTGGGAGGGGATGTTGGTAGGTCTTGGGTTAGAGACAGAAGTGGTGGAAGCAAGTTGGATTGTAAACTCAGACAAATCAAGAAGGGCACTTAAAAGTTTTTTTTTAAAAAATATATGTTTAATATGTTTTATTTTATTTTACTTTATTGCTTCTGAGCCAGGAAACAAGCAAACTTGAAATGTAGACTTTTTGAGGTTAGACATGTGCAAAAATGCTCTGGAAATGCATTTATTTTTTAATTTTGCTGAACTGCTGAGCCTGTGAAAATGTGTGAAGGTTTTTTTTTTGGGGGGAGTGAGTTTTAAAGGAAGTGACAAACTCTTTCCTTCTGGGGCTGAAGGTTTATTTTTCAATGATGTGCACCATGTTTCTTTTCACTTTGCCATGCTGTGAACAAGAAGACAAGACATATTTATTTCAATCACCCTATCATACCAGTGCGATTCATCCTGTGTTGAGGTCATGAGTTCTATGTGATTTTTTTAAAAAAATGCTTCTTAAAATTCCCAGTAACTGAAACTGTGTGCTATGTTTAAAACATTGATTTGCCAAGGACATTTGAACCAGAAATCTTGATGTATCAGACTTGCCAAGGCTTATTAAAGGCATCTGGATTTTAAGTTGCATCATCCTTGTATTTATAAATTGAGCTTTAATAAATTGCTTCAGTCCAAAAGTGAAAGGAGAGGTGTATTCTTAATTGCTCAATGAATTGGACTGTTGGTGTGATTAGCAATGCTTTGCAGCATGAGGGATTTCTATTTCTAGTTATTTGCTATGACAAGATGGCATCAGGTAATTGATAATTTTGAAGAAGCAAAACAAGATCTCCCCCATAGAACTGTTTAGTTTTTCAACAGTAGAGAACAAGACTGACTCTTGACTGTTGATTATTAATGATATTTCAACTAAAGCTGGTTGATTTAGCCCTAGTTTGGTATACATTTCCACTAGATAAATGACAACAAGCAGAAGAATAAAAGTATTGTGGTTTCCTTAAAAGGTAGATTTCAGATAGAGTCAGTATGGATTTCTTAACTGGTCCATAACACATTTGAGCAGAACTACTGGGATTAAAGCTGTTTAATACTGGCACACAACAACCCAGTTAAATCAGAATTACTTTTATCCCTTTAGTCTATAATCCTAACCACAATTCTTTAGAAGTAAATCTCACTGGTTCTAACAGAATTTGCTTCCGGATAAGTATGCTTAGCACTCCAGGATTAAATATATTTGAATCTGTTTCAGCAGAAGACTGGCTGTGGTGACTAGTCTCTGCGGAGACTGACAGCACTGTCCTACCAGGAAGTAAGTCCCATTGAGTTCAGTGGGCCTTACTCCAAGGTAAGTGTTTGTAGGATTGATGCCTAAAGAGAGAGTGTCTTGAAAGTAAAGCCTGTTTAAGTCATTTGGACTTACTTCTAAATGAAACGGTATGTTTTATGATCTGGGCCTGAAATGTCTTATTTAAATTTAACTGGCGTGTGGATCCTACTAGTTGTGGGGCTTAAACCACCTTATAGCTGAATTCTTTGGAAGAACTGGATTGTGGATCACCATGCCACTCAGGTGGAAGTCCCACAAACCTTTCTGACTCTTCACCCTGCCCACCCACCCCCCATTCCCACACCCCCAGCCGCCTGTGCCAGGCTTGATGCTCACCACTACTTGCTGATAATCCAAATTCAGTCTGTCATATTTGGATGGCAAAATGAGTGCTGTGATAGAAACTGTTGGCAGGTCATGGATGTGTAAAGAGTATATAATAGGTCAATCAGATGATGACAGCGATGTATGATGGTTTGTATGTGTATCTTATGTTGGAAAGAATATTTATTAAAATATTTTGAACAAATCTTTTACCAGGCTGTGCTTTGTAACAGGCGAAGGCAATGCAAAGCTCTCTTTCTTGGTTTGATTTCTTCAGACAGACCAGGAGAAAAGCCTACAAGAGATGACACTTCTCTTGTTCATCGATTTTTGTTTGAGGTTTAGAAAGAAGGGGGGGGGAGGATGTCTGGACACTTATGCTTGTCTTTATACACCAAATATCGGGGTCCTCCTCTTTTCGCTTTATTCCTAAATGCTAGAAAGTACTGGAATGATGGAGAGGTGGAGAAGGATTTAAAGGGAGGAGGGGGCAGCCTGTTCAAAGGGTTCTGGGGAGCAGCTCTGTTTTCTCATAAACAGGACAGGCAGTTGATTAAAACCCAAACAAACTCGCTTTTCCCATCGAGTTGCTCACGAAAACTTGCCCGGTCAGGGAGGCACCGCTGGGAATGCCCAAGTACCTCCCTCACAGTGTCTCCCGCCTTGAGGGTGGGGTTGAGGTTGATGCAGATTCCAGGGTCCTGATTGTGACCCTATTTTGATGTGGCTCAGAGGCTTCCTATCTTCCTCCTTTCTTGTTTCCATCACGCTCTGGTCGGTTGTTCTTCTAGCTAGTGTTTAGGTTCCTCCTAGGGAAGGCCCTCAAAAGGTTGGAAGGAGAGAGAGTCATTTTCTGCTCCACTTGGCGTGAGAGAGAGAGAGAGAGAGAGAGAGAGAGAGAGAGAGAGAGAGAGAGAGAGAGAGAGAGAGAGAGAGAGATTAATTAGAACCTGCAACTTCTCAAGACTCGTAACTGTATAACACGGCATAGCCAGCCCAGACAAGGGTGGGCAGCTCACCCCCAGGCGCCAAGAGAAACCGTCTCTCGGTATTTCCAAGACCAACCCTGGGTGCGTCTAATTATGATTATTAAAACAATTTCCATGACGATGTCTAATATTATGTTAATTTGAAAACAACTGTGTATGAAAACTGTCGACTATAATACCTAAATTCATTTAATGAAACACATCGTTAAGGCAATTAGACCTCCTGGATGTGATTAAGGAACATAATTACGACACTGTTCTGCGCCATAATTGGGTGTCTTTAATCAAGGGGTAAAGTGATCAGCAACACAGCCATTAGTTTGTATTGTTCTGTCTCTGCTGTCCATCATCCTGATTAGGAATTAAGCACAGCCAGAAGCCTGGTTGTATTCTCTCTCCTCCACCACACACACACACGCACGCACGCACGCACAAAATACTGCTTTTTAGTTGTATGCATATTAAGAGCTCAGGGCTCGTTGGCTGCCAGATAAATCACTGGCTACGATTTATTTTCGCAGAGAAACGAGTGACCACAAAGATGCAACCAGCTCTCCCCTAAGTGAGGGGAACGGTCAGTTGGGCAGGGAAAAAGGTCCATATTGGCAAAGTGGGGTCTGGCAGGTGGGACGCACCACTGAAGAAGACACGTGCAACTTCGCCGGGCCAAAAGACTCCGGGAGAAATAATTAAGTGGCTTTTAAACGCGTCCGGTCACACTTTTCTACATCTGGCTGAAGTCATTGAGAATACTTCCTTGAAAACACATTCGACGGAAATCAATGGGGTTTTCCCACCTCGAGTACATTGTCGTGGGAGGGTGATTGTGGCTAGACACAGAACTAAGAAGCAACCGCTAACATAACCCACTTGAGTCAGCGACGAACTTAGCCCTCGCCAGCACCGGCAAAACGTGTTGATTTCGAAGTCCGCTGAACCCCCGGCATTTGCCCTGCCAAGCCGGAGACTTCGCACATCTGAGTTACCGAACTTCGGAGAATAGGCGCTTCCACCTCGGTGCATTGAGGATGGCAGCCTTTGGACATTGAGAGATTTGGAAAGAGGGGAAGAGAGAAATTCTCCTTGCTTTGAATTTTCCTGATCGGTTGGCTCTCTCACTCGGACTCGGATTCATTTTCGGATGCGGTAGGAGAGGAGAAGTTTGGAATGTTGGTGGGAACCGATGGACGCGTGTCTTCCCGGATGAACACTCACCTCTCTCTTTTGTTTCCCTTCTTTCCCAGTGTCCGTCAGCACAAGCAGCCGTCTGTGCTGCTTGGCCTCCTTTCAGGCGTCGCAGAGCTCTCCGGGTTTTGACATTTCCGCCGATGGCGTTGTCTGCTGATAAGAAAGACCCTCTCTGTAACAAATGCCACCGACCTCGTGCACCCCGACTGAATGTCGACGAAACCCGGGGATTTAGGACTGGGGATGGGGGATGAACGAGATGGAGGGTGGGAGGAGGGCGAGGAGAGAAGCGGCGCCTTCGCTGATCTTCAGCTTTAACTCTGGTTTATTCTAGGAAACAAAATGATTGCCCCGAATTTAAGGTCCAGGAAAGCTCTCGGAGGCGCCCCCAAGGAAGGCCAGGCTGGAGGAGCCTGGTGTTTCGCCTCCATTTCTTGTCCTTGTTCCTGTTTAACTCCCTGCGCGTGACACCGGAGACGACAGAAGCTCTGGTGCTTCCTAACGTTTCGCTCGTCTTCCACTCTATAATCAGCGGCGTCGCTGGGAATTGACAGGGAGCTCAGATATGCGCTCGCTGCACAGCCCTTGCAAATTGTGTTGCGCGTATTCTCTCCCCCTGGTGCGTTCTCTCTCTCTCTCTCTCTCTCTCTCTCCTTGTGGTTCTCGGTGTGGGACTCCTTCCGCTTCTTAGTTTGATGGATCACTTAATCAGAAATGAATATCCCCGTTGAACAGCTTTTGTTTCATGGCAAGCCCCCTCCTTCCAAACCAGAACGGTCCAAGCGACCCCTTTTCCCTTTTCACCTTGGTTGCCAAGGCAAGTTTCGCTCTTCCTTCTCTCTCTCTCTCTCTCTCTCTCTCTCTCTCTCTCTCTCTCTTTTCTCTTCCCTCTCTCCCTCCCTCCCTCCTCCTCGAGCCCCCGTTGCAATCCCGCGATTGTCCCAGCGTGAGTGACATTGGCTTTCCTAATGTAATGACTTATGAAAGATATAATCATGTGTTAAATTGAATCCTCCGTTTAACTGTTAATGGTGTGCTCTGGGCACATTTACGTATTAGATGCTATGGTAACTAATTACCACTAGAAAAAGGGATAATACACTTTGCAGACTTTGACAAATAATTATGAGTGTTCACATCCCTGCTAGCAGTTAGTTGCAGCGGATCTGCTGGAATGAATAAGTGAATCAGGGAACGGATGGCTAAGTGAACTTGTGTAAGCAGAAGGGGTGAGATAATGAATAGCGGTCAAGTGAGTTTTCCTATTAGAAACATTTAATGAAAATGTGATTTAGGATACGGGGAGGGGGGGGAGAAGAGGAAAATGAGACGTACAGAATAATGCTTCCCAAATGTAATTAAAAGCGCAGTATAAACATCGGAACATAAATATTTTTGCTTTAATTAAAAATGAAGGGCGCAAAGTGAATTATACGCCTATCAAGCAACCATTCAGGGATTAGCAGGGTTTTAGCCCCCCCTCCAGCCTCCAGCCCCCCCCGTCAGCCTTAGGAAGAAGTTGAGTTGTTTGTCGGCAGAAGAACGATTCAGAAGCACGATCCTAAAGGATCATTTTAAGATGAAGATGCTAATCCTCCAGATCCCGAGGAATTCAATTACTCTTAAAGGCTTGGGTGCCTCCCAGTTTTAAATGGCATTTTAATCGGGCCAACTGGAGAGAACCAATCCCTGTTCAAGAAGAAACTTTATAGTAGGTGTTATTGGCCACTTGAAATTAAGTCTCAGGTGCTGTTGGGAGTGGGGTGCGGGATGCAGAGTTGGGTGGGGAGGTGATAGGGAGGCTTTTATTACGTCCAGGACTTCCAAACACTCCTTTTCCCCCAGGGGAGCTTTGCCAGGTGCCACATCCGTGTGAATTCTCAGCGGAGAAGCGTCAAGCTGGCGAGCAGCGGAGTCCATTTCTTCTGCCCGGGCTCCTCCTGCAGCAATGAGTGCTCCTTCCCATCCCTCCCTCCTTCCCCGCCACGCCCCCCCCATCCGACGCGCTGCTAATTGCCCTGGGATTCGGAGATTCCCCTCGGGCTCCCCTTTTTTCCTCCAATGAGGCTCTGCGAACTCGCCTCTTTCCCGCCCCTTTGGAATGTTCGCCAAGCCACCCTTTCGCTCCCGTCCTCATGGCGCATCTTTCCGGGCCGGCAAGACGGAGCAGAAAGTGACTTTTTTTTTTCCCCCGCCCCTTTCAAGGCGCGTCAGCCGAAGTCAAGGGAACTCCCCCAGAAGAACATCGGCTGGGGGGGGGGGCGAATAACAGTACTGTAATCACGATCCATCCTCAACTGTCTCTTTCTGTCTCGTAGGCTTCACTTAAGGTCAGCTTTACTAAGCTAAGTGAGTGCCTCGCTGGTTTCTTTTCTTTCTTTAAGCGATCGTCTTATTCTCTCACTTTCTCAAGTCCTGGTGAGGTCTGACTCGAGTCTTTCCTCGTCCTCGAGCAGATGTGAATGCATTGAGGCACCGTCTAGGAATTTAACGTTTAATCCTCAAGGTAGAGTTCTTTAGGAACTCTAAAGAACTTTCGGTCCCCCAATCTCAGAGTAAGCCATGCTGCATTTTTAATTAAAGCGTCCTGCTCCAGAATAGATATTTCTAGGTCAAGTACAAAACAGAGGCAGGTACCCTGTGGTTTGCCGCACCACCACCAGTTATCCACTTACAAAAGGCAGCGGAACCCTGCAGAGGCCGTGGAGCAGGGACCAGTATTTCCCAGTAAACATCCGTCCTTCCAGGGATCAGCTCCAGTGAGGGTTGCACTTCAGAAAAACCGTTTTCTCCCACTCACCTTCGTCTCTCTTAGAAACGCCCAGACTGGGTAGGAGTTAAATCTCCCCTCCGGAGCCCGGCGCATGCCCTTGTCCGCTCTACACGATTCAAAGATGTGCAATAAAAGAGCCAGTAAATTTATGATGTGTTCCAAGCATTTTATTGCTGAATTTTAAAATTCATATACACACACGCACGCACACGCTAAGAGCGAAGATGTATGAATAATTTGAAGTGGCTGAGGATGGGAGGAACTAGTTTAGGTGAAAGGTAGGGGTGCTTTTAAAATGGCTTTAAATGTTCTGCTTTGCCCCCTCCCCCCCCCCCAACAAAAAAAATCACACAGCGGAAACAGCCTGAAGATGCAACTAAGTGCTCATTTACCTGAGAGCCAGATTCAGGAAGTTTAAGGGGACTATTCAAAATTACTTAGAATACAATTTAATGCTATGTAAGTTTGCTAATAGCCTAAGCATCAACTGTAAAAGTATAGATCTGTCTGTGATATCTCTGCTACAACTTAAAAAGCATCCAGCAAGTTAAATCTACTTTGTTTCTGCGAGTTTGACAGTAGGGAACGAGATGGAGAGGGGGGGATAGTTTCAATATTTGTAAATATTCTTTTTACTGCCTTCTCCTTTCCTCATGTCATCATTTGAGGCATTTTATTTATATATTTATTTTATTTTGAATATTTTTACGCTGCCTTTCTCTTTGGAAAAGGACCATTTATGTCTAGGAAAAATGGCACATTTAGTGGTCCGTGTCTCAGGGCACAAGTATAAAACAACATTAGCAGCACTACAGAAAATTGTTAAGTCTGGAATTCAAGTACAAGTTTGCATTTTTCAAATTGAAACTGCAGGATGATTCCACTGCATATGCAAAGGAAGAGGAGCATTGCACATTTCCATTCAGTCTCTGAATGATCACAGAGCACAATTTAGGAGGACCACATAGCCGTTATTATAAATTATAAGGATGTTGTGTTATCAGTCAAGACATTTTCTTTCTAAACAGGAGACTGATGGCATCACATCTGTAATTCTCATTAAGACTGATCAGGTTTCTGTTCACATTTCAAACAAGGCATACATATTGGTGGGTGTATAATTCACATTCAGACATTAACTGTCAAAATGGATGGTGTTAAAGAGGTGTTCAAGTAGGTCTCAAGGTAACAAATGACAAAAGTATTGACTTTCTGCCTGCCTGAGATGAACTCCTTGACTATTTGGTGAACTGATCAGGGAAAGTGCTGAACAATATATCACCAGTGGTGCTGCAGTGTCCTTGCTAATTTGTATGTGGCCACTTGAATTTTCTTACCTGTGTTGCCGTTATTTGTTCAAGGGGAGTCACTATCTCTGGCAGTTTTTATAGAGAAGACAGGATGAAATTCAGTACTGGCATGGAACCTTTAAATGGCACCTTAGTCTATAGATCTCAAGCTAGATCTGACATTGAGTTTTAATCAGTTACATAATGTAGTTACAAATAGACCTTGGCCAATAAGGACATCACATTGTTGACTTTTTCACATGAAACTTCATGGTGGGATGTATGATCCTTAAAGGAGGTTGACACTGTTCTTTCAATATGATTACCTGACTAAGGTCACATTGCATTATGTTTTAAAGTTGCTTTTCTAGCTTTAAAGAATAAAATGTGGATGTGTTGCTAGAAGATTATGAAACTTTTGAATACTCTAACTAACATTATCATTCTAGCTTGCTACAATAGACTTGATGTGAATATGTAAACCTATTTTTCTGAGAGAAAACGGGGTAATTAAGGAATATCCACTTCTTATTGATGAATACAAACCATTGGCTGAAATTCTTTTCTCTAGCTTACCATATTGAACCACAACAAAAGTTTGTGTGTGTTGTGTTGTTGCAGTCGTGACCGACTCTTCGTGACTCCATGTCCATGGAGTTTTCTTGGCAGGAATACTGGAGTGGTTTGCCAGTTCCTACTCCAGGTGCCAGCAGCACCTGGTGTTCCGTGGTGGTCTCCCATCCAAGTACTAACCAGGGCCGACCCTGCTTAGCTTCTGAAATGGGCCCAGTAAATCAATGGAGCTTATGGAGAAGCTGACTCACAAAACCTGCACTGATTCAAATGGCTACTCTAGTTAAAACTCACTATAGTAAGCGACAGGATTTCAGTTATTATAATTGGCTAAATGGCTTTTAAGCGGCACAGTCTATAAAATGTTTACTATATATCTAAATTTACAACCTTTGTCTTCAGTAAAGGAAAGCTACTGCAAGTAAAGTTGAAAAGATGGCTGAGGTGATGTACAGCATGGGATAACACTGTATACCACACTTAGTATAGCTGCTGGCAAAACAGGTATTACCTCCTAAAATAATCAAATAGGAAAATTACGGTTACACTTCTACATTAGCTATGAATGAAAACTCATAATTAAAACATGGATGCAAACCACCCAACTTTGGCACAGATTAACATTAAGGTTCCAGGGCTTACCCTGGTTGCACAACAATATACAAGTGGGTATGCAACCAAGATCTGCCCAAATACTTTTCTAGTTTGGCACAATCAGTCTTAGTTGTGTAAACACAAGTAGGATTTTGGCCAATGGCTTATGATCATGTGATGGTGATGTAATCAAGTGATACATGAGAGGCAGACACACATGTCTCCAGTGATATCTCATGGAACTAAAGATGCAGTGGTTCTTGACTTTTTTTGACTTCACCAATATCCTCAAATTGAGGTCTTCTCACCAGAATGCATAGCAGTTATATTTCTATGGTAGTCTTCAATCAGATTTCCAGGGCACCATGCAAAAAGAATAAAACAATAGCCATGTGTGCATGTTTATGTAAAAAAAAGTAATATCCAGAATCCAAAAGGGATTCATTTTTACACGCTATACATCAGCTCAGCTGATTTTTTCAATATTACTTTTCTGCACTGAAACTGAAGGTTAAACCAGTCAGTAGGATTAAAATGTTTTCTAAAATGTGTGGATGCTACCAAAGGCTTTGATCAGTGCTGAAAGGAAATGGGAAGCTACTTGGGAATGGTACATGACAAATTATTTGTAGCACCTCCATCACTTCACCTAAATTTGTTGAAGAGAAAAATATCTGCATGTAGACAGCAGCTCATCCCACATCTTCACATCAGCTTGTTCAGAAATTTAGTTGATTTAAACTAATCTGAAATAATAATCTGCAGGATAGCCTGTAAAACATTCCAAGGACTTGCACAAGAGTTCTACAGAGCCACCTTTTAGAATTCCTTCAGGTATGAATTTAGTTAACTGCTCCACAGCATCCCCAGTTATGTCTTGGCCAGCCTGTCCAGAAGGATATAATATTGAACATTACTGAAAGCCACTTTAAGGTTTAGAACAGTGATGGTGAACCTTTTAAAGACTGAGTGCCCAATCTGTGATTCAAAACCCACTTATTAATTCGCAAAGTGCCAGTACAGCAATTTAACCTGAATACAGTAGTACCCTGGGTTACAAATGCTTCAGGTGCTACCCTTAGGGAAAGTGAGATTGAACAGCAGGCTGAGGGAAATTGAAAAACCTACTGTACTCGTTGATCCTTGCTTTCTGAAGGATAGCAACCCATCCTGGGCAGAGAGGCACAATTCAAGGTGCTAACCTTGACCTACAAAGCAGTGTACAACCTGGGTCCTAGCTACCTCAAAGATAAAATCTCACAGTATGAACTGACTCAGGTGTTAAGGTCAAGAGAGGCCTTTCTTTCCATCCCACCACCCTCACAGGTACATATCCTGGAAACCCATGAAAGGGCCTTCTCGGCTGCTGCACCCATACTCTGGAACTCCCTCCCACTAGAGGCCAGGACTGCCTCATCTCTGTTGTCTTTCTGGAAACAGGAGAAGACCTTTCTCTTCAGGCAAGCTTTTCCTGAATGATGGACTACCTATTATGTGTCTTTTATATGAATCTATAGGTTCACATAGACTTTGTGTTTATAACTACTTATAATCTTATGTGATTACGTTGACACTATGTTTGCAATGTTAGTTTCCATCACTCATAACTTTACATAGAACTTTACTCTCCTTTTAACTGCTCGCATTCTCTTGTAACTTTTCATGGAACTCACTACTGTAAGCCACCTTGGGTCCTTTTCCAAGGAGAAAGGCGAGGTAAAAACACTCTAAAATAAATAAATAAATAATAAATAAATAAATAATGTTCCAATCTCATGCAAGGTGTTAGAGCAGGACATGGCTTCCCGGAAGCAGAGGCTCCTGGATCATACAGATTATCTAGATCCATATCAGTCTGGTTCTGGCTTGATTTTGGGATGGAAACTGCTTTGGTCACCTTGGTGGAT
Organism: Phrynocephalus forsythii; assembly: GCA_029282475.1. Classification (NCBI taxonomy): domain Eukaryota; kingdom Metazoa; phylum Chordata; class Lepidosauria; order Squamata; family Agamidae; genus Phrynocephalus; species Phrynocephalus forsythii. The sequence continues at coordinate 79,313,973 of JAPFRF010000003.1, forward strand.
GATCTCTGTCAGGAACTCTGCAGGCAGTGTGTGCCCCTTTTAGTTTTGCTGGACCTCTCAGGAGTTTTCAGTACCATTGACCATGGTATCCTTCTGGGTCCCCTCTCTATGATTGTACTTGGAGCCACTGTTTTATGGAGGCCATATTCCTTCCTGTGCTGCAGGAACTCATAAGGGACTCCTGTTTGAAATCCTATGGTATTTTCAGGGACTCCTGTTTGAAATCCTATTTTCAGCCTATGGTATCCCCAGGGTGTTTTGCTTGCTTGTTTGTTTTTGGTCCCTTATGCTATTTAATATCTTCATGAAACCACTGGGAGAGGTTGTCTGGAGTTTTTGGGTTGGTGTCATCTCCTTTCCATCTAAATCCGAGGAAGCTATTTCAGTTTTAGATCAGTGTCAAATGTCAGTAATGGACTGGATGAGGGCGAACAAGCAGATACTTCATTCAGAAAATACAGAAGTACTCCTGGTCACCTGAAAGATGGGGAAAAGAATAGGGATCCAGCCTGTGATGGATAGAGTTGCACAGGTGTGCAGTTAGGGGCTGGTCCTGGATTTGTCTTGAAGCCTTGATGCCTAGGGTTTGTCTGTGGGCAGGAGTGCCCTCTCACAGTTAAAACTAGTGCATCATCTGCACCCATTTCTAGAAATGTCTGATCTGGCCACAGCAGCACATGCCTTAGTCGCATCCTGGCTGTAGCATACTCTATGTGGGGCTGCCTTTGGAAAGTATTCAGAACCTTCAGTAGATACAGAGCAGAGCACTGAAGCCATATTGTAAACTGGGGCTAGTTACAGAGATTACTTAACTGTCTTGGTGTAGCAGATCCACTGGCTGCTTATCCCTTCCCAAGCACAATTCAGAGTGCTGGTTTTAATCTTTGAAGCCCTAAATGGTTTGGGTCCAAGCTATCTCAGGTAATCTGTGATGACACACATGATGAAAAACAGATCAACTGACATTGTATAGAAATGTTGGCATAATTAGTAATATTAACAGGGATTTTGGGACAAAGGTTCACTTCAAGATCAATCATCCTTTATTTGCACAAAAGTAGCAGATAAAAACAGGATATCATAACTAATCTTCTAAGATGATTTCACACAATTCTGAACACTGACCCATTGCAGGTCAACCGGTGAAAGTCTTCTGCTACCAATGTAAGGCATCATCCAACCAGAGTTGAACAATGCTAAGCCCAACTGATGCCTAGGCCAGGGCACAGAATCCAAGGCACATGTGATTCATTCTCAATTAAATATTTCACATATGGTACCTCATTGAACCTCCAGTTTTCAAAGTATTGTTAAACTTTATGCAATATTCCTGAAGACCTGTAACTTCAAGCTTCTGCATTCTTTCTTGGAAGTGAGCCTAACTGAATTCAGCGGGACTTACTTTTTATTACAGTGGAACCTTGACTTACGTCCCTCTTGACTTACGTCATATTTGAGTTACATCCACTAGGGGTCTGTTTGACTTGCGTCGCAGGCTCCGAGTTACGTCTTGGAGGCCCAGCGCAAGGCCCCAGAATAGGGCGGCAGCTAGGACCCAGCATCCCGGCTGCTGCCTCCAAACTGCTGCTGCCTCTCTGCTGTTCCACGGCCTCGGCGAAGCAGAGGAGAGGAAGAAGAGCCGGGAGCTTGGGGCTGGCCTCGCCGGGAGCCACCGCTGCTGGAGTTGGCTCTTCTTCCTTCATCCGGTGGCGGCGGCTTTGGCGAGGCCGTGGAACAGCTCTGGGTGCTTGGGGCTGGCCTCGCTGGGAGCTGCCGCCGCTGCCGCCAGAGGAAGGAAGAAGGGCCAGGCCATTGTTCCTTCCTCCGGTGGCGGCGGGTTTGGCGAGGCCAGCTCCGAGCACTGGGAGCTCTTCCTTGGCCAGCGGCAGGCAGAGAAACAGGTGGGCAATTGGGGGGGGCAGGGCAGAAGGGCCAGGATCCAGCCGCCTTCAAATGCGGGAGCCCCCTCAAATGCGGGAGGGTGTGGGGTGAGGGCAGGGGGGCCTACCTGGCCAGAGGGGGTGCCGAAGGTGGGGGAAAGAGCCCTGCCTTCTCTTGGGACCAGTGCACCTGGGGGTTGGGGGAGGGGAGGCCACCCTTCCTGGCTGGGGCCACTGGCTTGGCCGACCACTCTGGCGAAGGGGGCGAGGGAAGCCTCTTACGTCATGAGGCCATGCCCACCAGCTCAGGGGCTACGACCAAATCACCCACACTCTCGAGGTCCGACGGGAGAAAACTCCCTGGCAGGAGGTGGCAGCGGCAGCATTAATGCCTGGTGATCCCTGCGGCTCTCGAGATGGAGACCTCCTCCTCTGCCCCCATCCTGTTCCTTCCTGGCTGCACTCCACGAGCAGGGCTTTCTCCCCCCACCCCCACCCACCTTGGCTGGCCTTCCAGGGGTCACCAGTGGCAAGGCCAGGAGCCTGCTCGGTTCCTCTTTCCAAAAAGGGCCATGTCCAGGCAGGGAAGGCTCCTTTTTCCCCTCAGAAGGGAAACTGGGCTGCGGAGAGGAGCCCCCCCTCACCACCCCCGGCCCACTTGGCGAGGGAAGTGTGTGTGTGTGTGTTTTGGGGGGAGACAGTCAAATCTGGGTTAAATTGCTGTTTTGGGGGGTCTTTTTCATTGTCTGGAACGGATTAATCCACTTTCCCATTACTTTCTATGGGGAAAGTTTGTTTGACTTAAGTCATGTTTGACTTAAGTCTAGACCTCCGGAACAGATTAATGACGTAAGTCAAGGGTCCACTGTAAACATGCAGAGCATTGTACTGCTAATTTTATCAATGTTATGGAAAGTTTTTTGCATCCATATTAGTCCTATTTCATGAAGGACAATTGTCTGCAAATATATTGATATTTGCAAATTGCAACTATATAAACTTATACACTTATACTCGAATGTTTAGTTGTTATTGTTGGGGGTTTTCTTTGTTACAATTTCAATGCGACCATGCACAAACCTTTCCCGTTTAATAGCCTGCTCCTTTCCTTATACTATGTCTTAAGGTATTATGCTATCACCTACACCTGTTCCCTTTTTTTGACTATAAGGTAAGGTTCTACCTTATCTTCCATCTGCAGATGCAATTGCTATTGCTGTATGATGTATCTGCTGCAGCCTTTCCTTCTCTCTGCTGAAGCTGAGTATTTTTGTACTTTAGCTATTTATTGTTGTTTCTTGTTGTCCTTATATTTTAGTAAAACTTTGTAATACAGAAATCCCCCGCTTATCATGGGCGTTAGGGACCCAACCTGACCTGACCCGTTATAATGGAAAATCCACGATATTGTGGATGCTGGGTTGGGTCAGGACTGTGAGGCCTCTCCCACATTTACCTGAGGCCTGGCGCTGCCCCAAATGGGCCTCCTATGGGCTTCCTGGGCCTGTGGGAGTCCTCAGGAGTAGTTTTCAATCATCCAGAAGTCACTTCTGGTTTTCCAGAAGTCACTTCTGATTTGCCGGAAACCACTTCTGGGGCCTCCGACAGGCCTGGGAAGCCCATCGGAGCCCCATTTGGGGCAGCACCAGGCCTGGGGTAAGTGTAAGAGGCCTCAAACAGGCCCATGCAGCTTACCCTAGGAAGCCTTGCATTTCATATAATGCGGTCCCACGATCTACCGGGACTGCAGTATATGAACCACAAAATGGCGGGGGATGACTGTATTTTCTTATATATAAGCTGTTTGTTCTCCTTATTTAAGCCGTGCATATCACTTGGGTGTGTGAGTGTGCCTGCTACTTTACAGTGGATATACTTGGGTTACTGTCTTTCCTTTTTTTGTTTAATTTCTGACCTCTTTCATCCACCTTTGATGCGCTGAGTGTCCCAGGTGGCTTTCTTTTCTTTTTTCTTTCTTTCTTTCTTTCTTTCTTTTTTTTTGAGAAAACAAGTTCCAGCACTCTAGAAATAGCTTTCTAATAGTAATTAATCCCAACAGTTATTCCCCTTTTCAAACATGCTAAATTAACACAATGTCCATCATCTAACTTGGAATGGGCAATCTTTCTGCATTGCCAACTGGATAATTAGATGTGGCACATTTGGATGTATGTACATGCATATGTACGTACTCTTCCTCTCCCCATTCAGAAGGCAGGTATGGGGAGGTTTAAGCCTGTATAGGGGGTAGGAAGCATAAGTCTCTTTTATCCCACAGAGACCCTCAAAGAAATTGCTATTTCTCTACCATTGGTTATGGAGAGGAAAACAGGTATCCAAATCTCTACATCACTGGGGAGAGAAGACAAATACTTTTTCATGCATCTAGAAATCCTTATGAAGATAATAGTTGGATGAGAACAGTGGCATTCTCCCCTTGTCTATGATGATCAGCTGGGTGGTCCAAAAACTGAGTGGGGTATAGCTTCATAGCATGGCCATAGGCCACTGGTAGATTTTTGGTTGCTCAGTCTTGAGTCCAAAAGAAAAGACAGAGGTGAAGGGAAGACCAAGTGCCAAACTATGTCCCAGTTTTTTTTTTAAAAAGTGCTTTATTCTATATATGCCATTCCTTGATATAAGAATTCTAACACATACTGCCTGTTAAGGAACTTTGAAGAAGACAGATTGGTAGTCCTGAAAATTGTGTTAGAGATAAGAGTTGTTGAAAAAATATCCACAGATATGGACATTCATGGACTAGCGGTTATTGTGGTCTCTAAAGCAAGTTCCGTAAAACGTGTTAAGATTCATCAAGTCTATTTTGTAAGGATAAGGCTCAGTCTAGCACATCTCGGTATGTTTCCATCTGCAGGGAGCATTTGAATGGCAGCTGGGCACCTAACAGCCAATTGTGCTCTTCTCTCTATTTCATTTGCACATTTTACAAATGTTCTGCTATTGGTTGCCACACAGACATTTCAGCTCGAGATCAGTGATTAATCTGATGTATGCCTTGATTTTTTATTTGACAGAGTGCCATTACATCACATCATCTTATATTCCAACACATGACATTTAAAATTCAAAATCCAAAAAGCACAGCACGAATCAAAATACAGGTCATGTTGAAAACAAATACCTGCTTTCATTTTTCACAGTTTCTACCAAAAGGATGCCTAAGCAAGACTGTTCACAAATGTAGTAGCAGACACTTGACAGTGTACAATTATGCAAGAATGTTTATGTTCAACACTGTAATAATGCCACAGTTGCCTTTTGTTCCATAAAACAGAGTGTGATGCTCCAGCTTGATTTTGAGCTATGACTGACTATGCATTAGATATGATATACTGTATATCTTTAGACTTACAGTGTAGTTACTACCTAATATAAACATGAAACCTGTGTAAATGAGTAGGTATGGACTACACACAAGTCCTCCATTAGCCATGCATTCAGCAGCTACATCAGCAGGCAGAAGATGGAAACCTCTCAAGTGGCTCTCCTAGGATGAGCCACAATATAAGAAGCTGTGGTCTAAAAAGAACATGCACTCACCTGATCTAAAACACAGAAAAATAGCTATGATTAAATAATCATAGATCTACTGAACATACTCTCTATTATCAGAATCTGGAAGTCACTTGTTTGGACTACAACTCCAAGTACTCTCAGCCAACTACCGGCTGGCTGATGGATGTTGAGAGTTCTGGTACAAAAAGGTAATTTTTTCCAAGTTTTGCTTTTGATTCTCCTGCACTTTACAGGTAGCTTCAATTTTCAGAAATTAAAGACTTCTTCTCATCCCATTTCTCCCAATAGCTGTTCCACAATGAAAGGGATTTCAGTGGAATCTTGGAACCCTCCCAGGGGTAGGGAGAGGATTGGAAAGTTCTGTCTGAAACCTTGCCCTGCCTGGTGACCTCATCAACTTTATGAAGTGCAGTTGCATGAACAGGATTATAAACAATTATGGAAAAAGACAGAGAACCAACCCTTAATCTTATGTGACTGCACTGAATGTCACTATAAGAACATGCATAGGGAGGCCCTGAAAAAAATATCAATGTATGTTGGAGATTTTCTGGAAATGTGTGATTATATGGCATGTGCCGCAAAAATGTGCTTTCACCATTTAGTAATAATTATGTTGTGAAGTTAGTCCTGACTCATGGTAACCCTTTTCAGAGTTTTCTAGGTAGGAAGTACTCAGAAGTGAACCACTATTCCATTTTCCTGGGGATGCCCTGGGACTGTGCAGCTAGGTCAAGGTCACACAGGCGCTTTTGGCACGCAAAGTGGTGAACTCCGTAGCCAGTTATCTAACTTACTGAGTTATCTCACCATTTAGAAGATTACAAATGCCTTCATTTTAGGTCACAATTAAACAGAATAATCTTTGTAAAGCATAAAAAACCCATAGCACAGTCTCACTGTTTAGTTGACAGCATCAACTTTCAGTCACATCAACTGCATGGAGAAACAGCAGAATTTTCTTGTGAATAGCAATTATTTTGAGGGAAAGTGTAGTGTCAGAAAACAAATGTGGCTCTTGTGCACGTGAATTCTAAAATTAAGTGCCACTAGATCTAGCCCCTACTTCTTAACCATGAAATTCTAGCATTTTTGTTTTTTAAATTTATTTATTTTCGTATGCCCCCGTTTTCCTGCAAACCAGTGGCCAACAGGGATAAAAGCATATAGAAATGTACAATTAAAGTATATATAAAACAAATTAAAACATATTATTCTAAAGAAAACAATAAACCAAAACCAGTCAAAATCCTTACAGTAAAAGTCTAGTTTAGGTTCCAAAGGCCTATCTACAAACAAAAGGGTGTTGGCCGCCTTGAGTATTGTATTGTACTCTTTTTTAGCAGGCCAGTGACCCCATGGATGGCTAAGTGCTTGAGATGTAAAAATCTGTCAACTTTTGTTTTCTCCTACATTCACATTTCTTGAAATCCAGCATTCTTCGGTCCCAAATAATGTCTGTTGTTGCTCCATGCTGTCAACCTGCTCCCTATGTATGGCAACCCCATGAATGAGTGTTCTCCAAAATGTCCTCTTCTTCAGAGCCTCATTCAAGCCTTGAAGGCTCAAGCCTGTGGCTTCCTTTATGGAGTCAAACCACCCCAAATATGTAGTTCCTTAGTTCTAAATCCTCCAACCTAAAAATGCAGCCTGTGAGTTCAAGATGAAGTCACCTTCATGTCTACTAACCAAATGAAATAGTGCAGCTGTTCCCAGCATGGAAAGGCTGTGCCTACTATTTTGGTTAAAGATGAGAGGCCTCTTAAAAAAAAGAAGCTGTGATCCTAATTCAGTATATACAGGGATTCCAGCCCAGGCTGATGTCTGCATATTTTATGCACTCTTAACATGTTTTCATCCTAAACCTGGATGAGCAAATCTGTCAGTTTTGCTTTCTATCACATTCAAATGATAGAACACGAGGGAAGTTTATCATGTCAAGGTATCGGGTAATGTCATAGACACAGATTAGCTTTCTCTATTTCAACATACAATCTCTGTTTGAGCAACAGCAAGCCAGGATATTATGTTCAACCAGTATTGAACAGGATTCTTCCCAGTGTAAGATGTTTCCTGCCAAATGCATACATAACACCAGCCTTTCTTTGCACATATAGTGGCTGTGATATCATCTCAAGTACTCAGCAACACCAAAGGGAGAATGATCCAAGCCAAGACACCAAATTGGAATGCATCCACTCTCGTCAAGATTCACAGCCATATCAGAAGAAGAAAACAGACCTTTTCAGTCATGACGGGAGAGAAAAACATTTGCTACTGGTCAGTATCAGTAGTGGAAAGTGACAATGGCAGAGGGATTATCAAAGGCAGTGACACTCATGATAACTCTTGTTAGTGCTGGATAAAAGAATCTAATCAATAAATAAGTAGTACTGGAACAGAAGACTGCCAGGTCAGGTCTCCCATCTAGACAAGAGTAAAGGACAAATATGAATAAAGCTGTGACTAATGAAGCAAAAAGATTGAAAACAAAAGGATATGTAGCAGGGGATGTGCACAGAGGCAAAAGGAAATTCTGATGCTGCAGAACACGTGAAACTGGAAGATGAAGTGTGAAAAGTATGGCTTAAGATAAAGTGGAAACAATCAAGCAGGAAATGGAACTTTTAAACATTGCAGCACTTCAGGTGAACAAGCTAAAGTGGACCAGAAGAAGACATTTCTATCAGACATTTATAAAGTTTTTGAGTCTGGCAATGACAAAAACAGAAGAAATTCCCATGGACATAGTCATGCTCAATTTATTGCAAACAATACATTAAGCCTTTGTAGACTGAGAAATGCCTGGTGCTCAAGCTGGATTCTGAAAAGCTGAAGGTATTAGAGATCATTATAATTAGCAACTGCAATATAATAAGCATATAAAATATTGGTCTATGCTTTATAGACTAAAGCAAAGTATTTGAGTGTGTGGATCATGAAAAGCTATGGATTGTTCTAGAAAAAGGGGGTGTCTTATACTTGATTTTTCTGATGCTTCATGTTACACTCTAGACTAGAAGCTATTGTTAGGACAGATTACTCCCAGATAAAGTGATTGTAGAAATCACAAGCAAAGGTATCTTTCATTTCCCTGTTTGTTTAATCTGTATACAGAGCATGTCATAATGAAAGCTAGATTAGAGTCATTTGAAGGAGGAGTGAAACTTAGTGGAAGAAACAACAATAACTTAAAATACAGTAGGACCCTAAGTATCCACTGGAGATCAATTCCAGGCCTTCCCGTGGATAACGAAAACGTGGATAAGAGAGACCCCCCCCCCAAAATGGTTGTTTTATGACAGTAGCTTGCTTTATGGCTGCTGTTTTTGCAACAGTAGCTTGCTTTACAGCTGCTGTTTGTGACAGTAGCTTGCTTTATGGCTGCTGTTTTACGACAGTAGTTTGCTTTGTAACAGTAGCTTGCTTTACGGCTGCTGTTTTACGACAGTAGCTTGCTTTACAGCTGCTGTTTGTGACAGTAGCTTGCTTTGCAGCTGCTGAGATTTATTTTTGTTTTTCCTCTGCCAACCATGGATAACTGAATCAGTGGTTAATGAATCAGTAGATATGGGGGTCCTCTTGTACACAGGTGAGACAATATTATGGGCAAAAAGCAGCAACTATTCCTGGTGAAGGTGAATGAAAAAGATGCCAAAGCAGGACTGCAGCCGAATAATCAGAAGACCAAGATCATGACTACAGAAGAACTATATATAATTAATATTGCCTATGAATAAATTGAATTGGTCAATGGTTTGTGTACTTTGGGTCAATCATCAATCAAAATGGAGACTGCACCCCAGAAATCAGAAAAAGACAAAGACTTGGAAGGACAGCAGTGAAGGCACTAGAAAAGATCCTTGGGTGTAAAGATGTGTTATGGTAGACAAAGACTAAGATCTTCTTCATTATTTTACTCTTAAATACTATGTGCTAATATGAAAACGAACCGCGAAGAAAGCCAAGTGGAAAAAAAAATACCAGTGACTTATTTGACAGATGGGTGGAAGAGAGCTTGGCAGCTGCCACAGACCATCAGAAAAATGGACAAGTAGGCCCCTCTTCAAATCAAGCTTGAGCTCTTTCCAGAAGCAAAATGATTACTCTGAGGTTGTTGTATTTCAGGCACAGAATACAAGTCTCTCTGGAAAAGAAAATAATTCTAGGAAAAGTTCAAGACATAAGGAGAGAAGATCAAATAATATGAACGTTAGCTGAATAAGAGAAGCTATGGCCTTTAATTTGCCAGATCTGAGCAGGAAGGTTAATGACAGGATATTTTGGGACACCATGGGTAGCAGCAATCAAAACATACCTGCTACATAATGTAAAGAAACCAGGATCATATAAAAACCATCCCTTATTTAACAACAAAAAAGGAAGCCACAGTAAAATTTGTCTGAAATCTTGCTCATTAAACTAATTCATTTAGACTTTAGCTTGTAACGAAAGAAAATATCAGAATCTGGCAAAAGGATCCCAAGACCGACTCTACTGTTGTCCAGCCCAACATGTTTATCTTCAACAAGTTCCATATCAAAATAAGAAATGAGCAAAAATAAACACAGCTTAATTTCATTAATTGCAAGGAATCTGCCAGGGCACATCCCGCTTCCAGACCCAAAAGGCATCAGAAAATATTTCAGCTTCTTTCCTTGTTTGTAGAAGGTGGTCTTCTTCTGGCCATTTTCAACATAGCGGTCAAATTTGTATTTCTGAAAGACAGAGACAAACACCCACTCATGAAAACGAATTTGGGGATTATGAAGACACCAATATAAGTTTAAGAGCTGGCCCATTAAGAATCAAAGTCATAGATGGAGAACATCTAGTTCTCCAGATGTGGCTGATCTCCAACATAGTTATGTTGGTAAGAGGGCCATAATTACCTACTCTTGATCTCATTTAACAAGCAGTCTTTAATATTTCCATGTTACTTTCAGAATGCAGGGTTCTACTTGCACCTTAAGTGGTGTGAAATGTAATGGAGACAGATGTAAGACAACTTGCCCATTTTATTTTGCCACTAGGTCTGCTATCCTAGCCATATTTTTCTACATGCTTTATGCAAGGGATGCTGCATATTATGTGCCCTATCAGAATTCACACAAATGATCTCTCACTGGAGTCATGTCTAGTGACCTTGAATTCTTCATACACCTTCAGCTGATGACGTATTATGTGCTTGCTCATTGAACATTTTCCAGTACAGTCCACCCTATGCATATTTTATTTATTTTTATTTATTATTTACGCTTGTATACCGCCCCATTCCCACAACGGGGACTCTGGGCGGTTCACAACATCAAAATTTAAAACAGCAAAAATCAATTACAAACAACAATAGCAAAACTGCAATGACCATGAGTAATTTGGCGTTGGGATTGGACTGCAGCCTGTCTTTTAACTGTGATTTTATTCAATCTTACTGGATAAATTCTATTTTTTAAATTTTACAGTCTTGGATGAATTCTATTCTGTAAATTACACTTGTATAAGGGAGATGATCTTGCCAGCAGGGGGAAATTTTCAGTAATTAAAGACTTCCTGCTTCCATCTTTTATCGCTTCTGACTTACATACAGTACAACCAGTCTCACTGTACAAGATCTGGCCAAGCCTTAGGGTGGAAGGAGGAATTAATTAATTAAGGAAAATATCCACATGCTGATAATGTCATATTGTGTGAGGTACTGCTCATAATTAAGGAGTACCTGCTTGTGTCCTGGGGCTCACATGGCTTGTGCACAATAAGACATACTGAACATGAATCAAACAAACCATGGGACAGATTTAGGAGCTCTTTCATAACAGATAATCTTTTTCCCCTGCTGGTGCCATCACTCACACGCATGGAATAGGATTACCGCCCATATATTATATTGGTGTAGGGACTCCGGGTTTGCAGGATTGAAGTCCCAGGACTTTCCTAATCAGTAGGGATTTCAATATCATCCACTGCTCCACATTCAGCATTCCCCCTGAATTTAGCTGCAATATAACAGGGAACAAAATAGTTTTTTCCCCAGGAGCACTATATTGTTGCAAACAATCCTTTTAATGCAAGATATTTCTGGGTACGTTTGTCTGGAATGGACATTTAAGAGTCATCAGCATCACAGAAGATCTGATTCCCATTTGCTGATATGGCCTGATCCTTTAGTACTATCTATGGCTTCTTCTTTTTTTTTTGGGGGGGGGGAATACTTTTGGAAGTGATAGGCTGTGGGGGTTATCATGATGAGCAATTATCATTCCACACTTACAATTACTCTATGGTTTATAATCATATGACATACCCCAAGAGATGATGTGAGCAGTGTTGTTCCAAAACACAGGGGAAATCATCCTTGAGCACAGCAGGTTAGTTAAAGTTATATTAGAGAAGGTAAAAAAAAGGGTAAAGGTTCCCCCTGCACATCTGTGCTAGCTGTTTCTGACTCTAGGGGTGGTGCTCATTGCTGTTTCTAAGCCAAAGAGCCAGTGTTGTGCAAGTCCATGGCCATGTGGCCTGTATGGCTTAACACATTTCTGCGCATGGAACACTGTTTACCTTCCTGCTTTTTACAGCAGTACCCATTTATCTACTTGCATTTACATGCTTTCGAACTGCTAGGTTGGCAGGAGCTGGAGTTAAGTGCCGGAGCTCACTCCACTGCATGGCACCTGGGATTTGAATCACTGAGCTGCCGACTTTTTAGCCAACGTCTTCAGTGCTCTAGCCCACTGAGTCACCACTCCCCTTATATCAAAGAAGGGATTTGTGCAAATCAGAAAATTATTTTAATCACAACAAGATTAACAACATGATGATCTTAGCATTTTGTTCAAATTAAATTTTAAGCAAATTAACCAGGATGTAACTTGCTATCAGCTATAAGTTCCTGAAAGAGGTGGACTATTCAAACTACTTATGCTCTTAGCAGTGCCAATGTGGTGGTGCAAAGGTAGGTTCTAAAGAAACTGCTAAGATTGAAGTACTTTTTTCATTATATTTTAAAACATAATTTTATACAGGCATTGCCAGACATGTAGCCCTGTAAAATTGCCTCATTAGTGGGGAACGATGGGAGTTGTAATTCACCCATCTCAAGGGGACTAAGCTATAGATATTGAGCATACAATGGAAAGGTTTGTGACCACGTTGTTGAAGACCTTTGACAAACTACAGCCTGGTCTGTCTCTGTTTCAAATGTATTTAATGGGAAGTCCTTGGTATCCAATTTTCATTATCACTCTATTAATCTTATTTTTTTAAAAGAATGGAAGAAATATTTATTCTTATATACAGTTTTCTCTAACATTTGAATTTTGTTTGCAGCTTCTCTTAAAATCCTGTGGTTTATTCCTCACTTTTAATTAACAAACAATTTTGCATGCTGTTTTTGAGATGGGAACTGCATTCTATACTTTGGAGAAGTGAGAAGTCTAGTAGATAACTGGCATCCCTTTCATTTTGAAATTGCAACCTAGAGTGGTTCATTTAAAAATGCAGTGCATATAAAGTCCTCCTTGAACTTTACTGATAACATTAAACATAATTTAATGATAACACTTAATTCTGCACGGAGATACTTTGGCATTGTATTTGATACCAACCCAAGCATGTATTGAGATTATCAACTGATGCCCTGGTCCCATTACCATCTCTGTCAATGGTGAGGTGAAACTAAAAAACAGAGAGGGCTTTTGATGTCGTGCCCTGAATGTGGGCTCCTGAAGGAAGCTGTTCAACAGTTATCGTGCAGTTGCCAGCAAAGAAATAAATTCCACCTTTTTCTTCCTACATGGCATCCTCAAGACAGTAACAAATTCCTTTGTAAAACCAACCAACCAACCTAGGGAATGCAACTATTCAATTTGCATGCAGATAATGAACTTCTGGAGGTCTTCTGAGGCTGTGCTAGGTTGGATTAAATTCTACTCTTAGATATTCATTTACATTTGCTTTGGAAGGAGGGATTACAAGAAGAAGACACAATTACCCTCAAAGCTTGACAGCAGAGCAGTGGCTTTACAATCTCAAGTTCATGATGCCATACTAATTGACCATGAAAGGGCCAATTCCTATAAAGAGAGGTGAAAAAGCATATGGCTCTAGAAGACACTGCTATTATAGGGGCTTTAGAGAGTCAATGATGCTTTGGGGGCACTTAGCTAAATGGCCCACATTACTTGCTCTTTAAGCCACCTTCTATTATCCAGCCTTCTTTGGGCATCCAATGATCCAACTCCAAACAAAGCCCACATTCAGCCCTGCATTTATGGTAGTCAATGCACAATGGTCTGTTCTCCTCAACGGAGTAGCAGTCAGTCTGATCACTGCATTCTCTCTCTTTCTAAGGCCATGAATCCTTTGACCTGCAGCCACCTTGAAAAGATCTGAAAGCAGAAAGATTTGTTCCACAAGAAGGAACAGCAGTCTCTTTCCCCCCTTTGGAAAACAAGACAAAAACCTATATATTATAGAAGGCTCAGTTGCTAGAATGTGCCTGGAGTGGTATGTATAATACCAGCTGAATGTTTACCTCAGGATCTTCGTAGACCTCAGGGTGCATGTGCAGAACTGGAGGATACATAACAATGTAATCGCCTTTTCTCAAACTGACTTCCTGATTTTCCGTGAGCTTGAGAACCAAATCTTCCTTTGCGAGGCGGATGTTCATGGAAGACGCACAGATTCGTAAACTCTCGTTTATAGCACTTTCTGAATATACATAAAAAGAAGAGGGAAAAAAAAATAAGAACCCTGAAGCATTGAAAATATGGAAGATGATCGGAAGCTATAAGCTGCTATAGCTGCTAGGGATCTACAGGTTTACTAGAAAAGCACAGCAAAGGAAACTGGGGTGGGGTGGGGGGGGCTGAAACTGGTTACAAAACTTTCCCAGAGGGCTAGAGAATGCTCTGCAATTCTGAAATTTTAAATATGATTCTTACTGATAGATCCAATGAATGTTATTAGGCTTTAGGCAGCACACTGGATGTTGAGTGGAAAACCATTAATTGGCCTCATGTTGAAGACGACACATTCAAAAGCTTTTATGCATGTACATAGACACACAGACAGGAACACTTTTATGAACTTGTGTAGATTGCAGGGATCCTGAGCAAAAGCCACCTATAGTATCAACACCTTTGTTAGCCATTTTTCAGAAACAACTTGCTAGGGATTATTACAGAAAAACAGAGACTTGGGATATTTGTACTCGTAAAGTGGGAGGTAGAAATGTTGGGCATTCTAAAGCACCATTAGCAATGTCTTTCCTGTCGCGTCACAATTTCAGCTACTGTGCCGAGCAAATTCACATAATATGCAGCACTTTAATGAGTTACTGGAGGTGTGGGGGGAGCCCATCTTCTGTGTAATATTTTGATACCAATCCTCAACCTTTTTGAGAAGCCCACCATAAACTTGGATGGTTCTCGAAGGTAAATGTCCTTGCTTTCCCAGTGGCCTTCACCTCTCTTGCTCCTAGCACGACAGATTTTATGGCTAATTTCCGGCAATTTATCCTGGCAGTTTGAGGAGGAATTCCTTTGGGAATAATATGCATAATTTGCATAAATCATTCTGATAGCATGCATACCAGCATGTAGCTCCTGTCTGGGGCTGCATCTCTCACTATGTAATCAAAACTGACTCTATTTCTACCAGCGTGCCTGGGCGCTGAATAGGCAGCACGATTCCGTCAAGTCATCGTTGTGAAAATTAGCCTATTTAAAAGCCAAGCCAACCCAAAAACTACAGCTGGAACGGAGAAGGCATTGTCCTACAAGAGATCAATGAGATGCTTGATGTCATGCAATTTGGAATATATCTCATGCAGCGTCTCTTAAGTGAGATGGGAGGCTGGGTCACTCCATCAAACCCAGAGGTTAGTTTACTAGAAAGAGGAACAACCCTGGTGTGGAGACATCTGAAAAAGATAATAACAAACGTTCTTTCACTAAAAATTAAATCTGTCTCCCCATGCATAGAAAATAAAGTGGCCTTGGATGCTTCCTTGCCAGGGATTTTTTTTCCTTAAGCGTGCATTTGTCTAAAGAAATGAAGCCGCGGTCAGCTCCGTTTGGTCAGCGCCGTGATTCAATGTGACGTACAGTGAGGCTGTGCATATTCTTTTGGACTGCCTTCGTTACTATAATCAGGGAGAGTCAAATCGGCTTGTTGGTGACGAAGCCAGCAAAGAACCCTGGTTCCAAAACATGGCCTCTGCTGTGGATAGCCACAAGGCACCCGACACGATAGATTTCAACTGGCAGCACTCTGGCTACAAAAAAACTTTACGTGGTACAAAGGCAAGGTCCAGACTCCACACTCTGAGGCTATCTCCAGCCTTGGCAAAATGAAGCTGATAACACCCATTTAGTCTGCTGTGTGGAAATGGTAGCTGACATATGCAATGCCACCGAACACAGAATGAACCAACTGGGAGTTGAGTGGGTTGGTAAAGGGGGGGGAGGAGTGGAGAAAACACAGCAAGAACAACAACAACAGGGAGCAAAATAACCAGGAAAGCGTTGCTGCTGAGAAGGCAGGTTCCCCCTTGAAGAGCGCAAGCACCACAGTCACATCAGATTGGCTGATATTTTCTCAAGGAGCCACGGCAGTCTGTGGCCCGCTGCAGGATCACAAATGACAATCGAGCAAGCATATCTTATGCAGGAGTTAATCACAATAATGGAGCTCAAAGTGTGGCTTAGTGGTCAGATCATAAATGACAAATCTGTTTTACCTCCCAGTACCAGTTATTGTGGGGTGGGGGTGGGGAGCAGGGGGGGGGCTAGCCTGGGGAGGCAAGCTTGGCTCTCGCTCTGAGCCATCCTGCCGATAATCCTTAGATGACAAAAGTAATGAGTCACATTATGACCAACAAAGGAGGATGGAGCTCGTGTGGGTCTGCGGCCATCTACCATTAAAATAAACAAACAAAAAAGATGCTCCGTTCACTCCACTCCCACCCCAACGACCCGTCGTCCCTGTATGAATGCCAGCATTCTATTTAGAAGAGAATGATAACTGGATGATAAAACTGCAGCCTGTACTTGCTGTTGTCATACTTCAGTAGGCACAAGCCAGTGCTCCTGTCAGACCAGCTGGGTAGCTTGGGAGGCCTTCCATTCTCCACTGTGAGGTACAGTAAATTATCCAGCATGGTAGAGCAACATCTGTTTCTGTGCTAGTGCCGAACAAACAAGGCAATTTAAAGCATACCAAGGGATAACCAAGCAGCAAATGAACATGACCCTCATTTTCCCCCTCTCCTACACACACGAGACACTGAAACTTCAGCAGACAAAGAGGGGCTGTCAGAAAAGTTGACGTATTTTCTAAGCAAACACACTCACAGACACAGAGAGACCACAGACTTCCCGTGTATTATTTTTAGCATCCACCCACTCCTTTTTTTCCCTTTTAACATACGTGGCTTTCAATGCACCCGAGATCTTTTTTTAAAAGTCAAAGCTGTTTCAATATACTTATAAATATTCAGTCTTTAAACCTAATTTGCTATACTTAGTTCACATGCCTTCAAGCATTTGTCTTCCAATTTCCACTGAATAAATGCGTACTAATGAGAAATAGAGCAAGCTGCTGAGGCAAAGCTGGGCGACTTCAGCCTGGCCTGCCACCAGCTTGTGATCGGCAGGCAAATTGAGTTAAAATGAAAAGTCTTGTCAGCTGAAATACAACACGGTAGCCAAACAGCAAGCTGTCAATCATCCAGCCAAAACAAGGGACTGCAGGTAATAAAAGGTCACTGTGAATCATTAGTGCACTTGGCTTTCCTAAGCAAGTTAATTTTAATTAAACATGATCTTGATCTGTAACTGTTTAATAAAAAAAATCTTACCACACATAATGGATGGATTGTTAATTTTATATTAAGCATTTAGCAGGTAATAGGACCCTGTAAGTATGGAATGAAACTAATTGTTGGGTGTGCAAGCATTCGGGATATGATTTTTCCCCATTCATGGTTCTGTGACCGCACCAACCACATTTATGGGAATACGTCCCTCTGTAGTTTAATTAAGGACTGAAGGGACCGAAGGACACCAAAAGGTTCAAATGTAAATATACATTACAGTCATTGGATCTTTCAAGATTAGGTTGCTAGATTTAGTTCTACCTCTTGATGACAGAAGCATTATTTTCTGAGCAATGATTTGTCTGGTGTAAATCCCTAGAATTCAGAGATACCTCAGGCAAGAATACTTCTGAATAGGAACGTATGCACCAGTTAAAAATATACAAATAAACATATGTGGGCAAAATGCAATTAAATAGACTACTCCTTTCCATCTAACCATGTTAAAACAGCTTAGGGATAGTCACTATCGCTTTAACTGTCCACATTTGTGCACATGAATAACTACATGGTGATAAAACATGTATGATATACTGTATACAATACAAATGAAAAAAAAGGCAACAATGTTATGCGAATTGTCTTTTTTCCAATGATGTTAGGAGGAATATTTAAAAGAAGGAAGGGATAGATTTTGGATCATTGGATGAAAACTTTTTATGTGTAGACAGAAACTCCTGCAAAATGAAAACATTAATTCAGAAAGCAATGATTTCTCAACAAACAGATCTGCATATGAAGTAAATTTGACTCCATT
The DNA here is from genome assembly GCA_029282475.1 of Phrynocephalus forsythii. NCBI lineage: Eukaryota > Metazoa > Chordata > Lepidosauria > Squamata > Agamidae > Phrynocephalus > Phrynocephalus forsythii. Next base: position 79,332,025 of record JAPFRF010000003.1, read on the forward strand.
AATGCAGTCAGGATTTGAAATGGCTCCAAACAAGGCAACCACCAGAGGAAAAGAGGATTTCAAAGCAATGTAAGAAAAACAATAAAATAGAAAACACTTTGGTTCTACGGCCGTGGTCACACCTGGCTTTCGATCCTGATCTTCTGAAGGTCCAGCTTTTCCTCTTCGTCCCATCACGTGATTTAATATGTGGGACAGGAGTTTTCCAAAGCTGGTTTTTTTATTTTAAAGTGCAGTTCAGCCCCCTTGGCCAGCAGGTGGCGCTAGCATTAAAAAACAGACCAATTGGATGGGGGAAATTAATGCTTGGAGGACCTGATTGAACTTCCTGTTGCTCCAATGTGCAGGGAAATTTAAAAAAAAAACATAGCCGATCGGCCTCAGGAACAGCCCGGTCGGTGCTACGAAAAAAGAAAGAAAAAGAAACCCAGATCATCTGCGTGGTCCCACGGTGTCTGCCTCCTTAAAAGATGGATTTTCAAAGCGAGGCAAAAAATTCCCTATCTCTTGGGTAAGTCTTAGAAACCTCGCTTAAGGGAGCATTACCGGGTTTTCTTTTCTTTTCTTTTTCAAAAAGCCCAGTGGCTGTGGGGACAGCATTTTTAGACACAGTTTATCTAGTTATTTAAACTGCTTTTAAAGGGATGTAGGATCGGGGCCTAAATGAGTTGGACACACATATCCCAGGCACCAAACAACAATGAGGGCACCTTCAAACAGCATGGCAAAGAACACTGATGCTTGTTCATTTAAGTCAGTGCTCCCCAACCTTTTTGTCCCCGCGGACCGGGAAATTTTTGATAATTTTTCTGTGGCCCGAAGCTGGGGGTGGGGGTGGGGAGGGGGGGAGAATGCGAAAGGGGGGTCCGGCGGGGAGGCAAAAGGGGGGTGAAAGCAAAGGATGGGAGGGAAGGAGGAGGGGGAGGCACGAGAGCGGCGGCGGCGGCGGCGGCACTCACCGGCTTGGGGCGTCAGGGGTGCCACTCCCCCCCCCACACGGGCGGGGTGGGGGGGAACCCGGGGCTCCTGGGCAGGCGGGCCCCCGCCTCCTCCTCCAGCCCGGGAGCCGCGGGCGGTCTCGCTGCTGGCGCCCGCTTGCTCCTGCTGCCGCCGCCGTGGGCCTCCACCTCCGCTGGGGAAAGCGGCGGGGGCGCCAGCAGCGCTTTCCCAGGCGGACAAGGAGGCCCACGGCAGCGGCGGCAGCAGGAGCAGGAGCAAGCGCGGCGCCAGCAGCGAGACCCGCGTGCAGCTCCTGGCTCAGGAGCACCTTCGCAGCACCGAAGTTCCTCCTCCTCCTCCTCCTCCTCCTCCCGCCGCTGCCGGAGAGGATGCAGCAGCAGCAGCGAGGCAATTGCGGAGGGGTGGCGGCGGCGGCGGCGAACACGGGCGGGCGTGTGTGTGTGGGGGTGGCTGCTGCTGCATGCTGCTGCTGCTCCTTCGGCGGCGGCGGCGGAGGAGGAGGAGGAGGAGACGCGCTGCCGCCGCCGTGGCTGCTGCTGCTGCTGGTGGTGGTGGAGGCGAGGAGGAGGAGGGCAGAGGAGGAGGAGGATGCACCGCCACCGGCGGTGGGCGGAGGAGGGAGGCAGCAGCTCCTCCTGCGCTCCTCCAGCCTTCCTCCAGCCTTCCTCCTCCACCGGCCGCCCGCGGGATAGAAGAGGAGGAGGAGGAGGGCGGCAGAGGAAAAGGGGAGGAGCCTCCCCGGCGTCCCCAGGCGGCCCGGTGCTGACCGGTCCACGGACCGGCACCGGTCCGCGGCCCGGGGGTTGGGGACCACCGATTTAAGTCACTACAAGGGAAGACACTGAAATTTGCACACGACTGAATGACCAGGAGAATTCTTGCTGCCCAATATGCTACAAAGCATGAAAGTAGATCTAGTCAAACCCAACCGGGACTGAATCTTGGTCATTGGAGTGAGAAAGCCAGGAACTTCGGGAAGAGCAAGGAAGTGAATGAAACCACTTTGCTGGGGCTGAAATGACTGATGGCAGCCGCCCAGGGCTCAAGGTTAGAGGACCAGCATGTAATGTATAGTTCTAGAATAAAGACTGCCCAGTTACTGGTTGAATTACTCTCCTGCATTGTGATGGCTGTTCAACTCCTTCAAGTTTTGGGCAGGAATGGGCCCAATATACATTCTGTTTGTGAAATATTTATATTTGTTTGATGTCAAATTTCTATGAACAACCATAATCACTTTTTTACTTTTCAATAATCAATATTATTTTGGTAGTGAAGAAAATAGAATACTTTTCCAGATAATTTAGTTCAGTTTCTTTCTGTCCTCTTATGCTTGCTTTCGCTGTCTTTTTGAATAACATGAAGTAAATTGCAAGGTAAATATGTTAAATTTTAAATGCAATTTTAGCTCACTAGTGGGAAGCCTCTGTTTTTTTCAGCTAGTATAAGACTTCAACTGCCTTGAAACCCATCCATATTTGGAATATTTCTGCCAATTCTGATCACCATTAGAGATGGTAGAGAACTGGCAAAATTTGTTCAAAAATTGCTAATTTGTCAATTCATATCTGAACAAACTGATACCTCCAATGTATACAAATTAATAGATTTTTAGTGATTTTTGATTTCTCAAATCATTGGGCTATAAAATGGCCCCAAAGAACCTAGAGACATATTTTAGAAAAGTTTCCTCTGACTCTCGCCTAGAATACTTCCAAATTTGGGGAAGACTGGCTTTCTGGTTTCTGAGTTATTCACCCCAAAGCGGGGGCCCTAATAAAGTCCCCCCCTCAGTTACCTAGAGTCACCAAACTTGCAGAGCAGCTTCCTCCACATCACCTCTATGACCCCTCCACATTTGATGAAGATTGGTGTTCCCAAAATCAGTTTCTTAAGGGCATTTTGCTAGTTGGGGGCATTGGCACTCAGATGTCTGAAACCCAAACTTCACCAAACTTTCAGAGCTTGCAGAGGAAAGTTCAGGGAATCCTCCCTACAATTCTCTTGGTGCAGCTGGAGGGTATTTTTAAGGGGTTTAAATGAAAATAAATAAATGAATTAATTTGTCAGTATGTATCATGAGTCAAAATGAATCACCATTTTTTGGATTCACCCCCATCTCTAATTACTATGTTTCAAAAATGGTATTATAGAGCTCAAAGGTTGGGAAAAAGAGGGACAACCAAAATTAAATAAAATAACAAGTAAGAAAGGAAGTAAGTAACTGAGGAAGGAAGGAAGGAAGGAAGGAAGGAAGGAAGGAAGGAAGGAAGGAAGGAAGGAAGGAAGGAAGGAAGTGAATAACCATTTTACAACAATAAACATATATAGGCTGAAATCCTGATCAAACTAGTATAATGTAAAATTACTCCAATGGAACTGTAAAAGGCATTGTACCTAGTCAGATCTACACTGTGCAAGTAAATTGTGAAATCAGTTGCATGATACATTATACTACTATTATGCAACATGCCCATGGAATTTTTTGTGAGTTTTTGGGTTCCTGCCTTCCATTTCTGATCCACACCACAGGGTGTGGAAGGGTGGGTGTTCCTCTACTTTGGGCTTTCTACAAATCCAATATGTACTCCTAGCTTCTAGGCATACCTGAGTGGTTTATTTCAATCAATGTTAGTTCATCTGTTGAGCCATAAGACATCTACTTGGTGTAGATGATACATAAGATATCTCTCTGTCTTTGAGCTAAATGGGTATGCTCATATGCTTTGTACTTATTAACTTAAAACAATGGGGGGTTGAACAAATATTCATAACAAATATAATACAGTACTAATGAGGCAACATGAAGGGAAGGGAAACTAAGAAATGACTGGACACAAAGACTCCCGTGCACACCAGAAAGCATTCAACAACTTTGTTTGGGATGTACACTATATATGCAGGTACATATTTGGGAACAGTGTTTTTAAAACATACTCTTTCCTGTATAAATTCTGAAGCAGTACAATTAGGAGGTCTGCACATATACCATGCTGGATATTTCTATTGCTTCTCACTTCTGCTTTATTCTTTCCTCAGGATTTTAGACAATCAGTTTCTACTGATTGTTCAACCAACAAACTGAACAACAAAAGCAACACAATTCTATTTAAAACCATTTTCCCCCAAGGAGAAAACTTTAAAAGCCAGGATACCAGCCAGCTTCCCAGCAATGCATGCACGCACACCTTTTCCAAGGAGAAAAAATGGGATAAAAATACTCTAAAATGAATAAATAAATAAATAAATTGTGTAAATAATTCTTCTGGCTCAAAAATAATTGTTTCTCTTTCTCTTTGCTATTAAGTTGGCAACCTGTAGATAAATTACAGCATAATTTCTGCTTCAGATCTTAAAAGGATTTTTAAAAATGCACACTCAGAGAGACTGCTGTAAAACATAATTATGTTTGGAGGGTAAATTGATTGTTCCAAATACGTCTTTTCAATTTATGAAAAGGTCTATCTTCATACTGTACAGCACTGATGCATCTGAAATGCCTTACCACTTCAGCAGATGTTTAGAATCAAACTTAATATGCATAAAGTTTTTGTAAATAACTGCAAGGCTTTGATTCAGCCTTTTTCATACCTTGCCTAGTTAATTACCTGGGCTTTTTATGTTTACACGCAGCAAGTGTATCTCCAGCTATAAACTACACAATTTATAATTGATGTAAATGGTTGTTATTATGTCAATTAAGCAGCTGTGTTCTCCACCTTCTCACTAAATAGAAGGAGTGATAAACTGAGTTTACAGGGAGATACCTACTTTTCTTCAGGAGGGATAAAATAAATTACCTAGGTAGACCAGGTTGTCCAATTGTTCTCTGGTGAGGTGGATGTTGTATCCAGGCTTCCTCTCTTGACCCGTTGACTGCAGCAAATGGTCAATTTCGTTACGCACCACTGCAAGAGCTTCTGGGTGCCGCAGAAGATAATACATGGCCCAGAATGTAGCTGGAATCGTGTTTCCCACAGCGGCCCACATGAAGGCAAAATGATGTGCTGGGAGAAAATAAGTGAAAAGGAAGATTAATAGCGTTTATTACACTGATTAGATTTGCAGTGTGCTAATTAAAAGATGTTAGGACACAGACCCAGCCAAGGATCAGTGAATGCTAATGAGAACCAATAGGCTTCTGAAGTCTAATTTTCTGCTTAATGAGAATAGTTTGAAATGTAATTTCAGGTGGGGGTGGGGGTGAAATAAAGAGAGGAAATGCAGCACAGTTATAATCTCTCTCATTATCACTATTAAGTATCTTGTTTTACCACCTCTGCCAAAAAAGAAAGAAAAAAAGAAAAAAGAAATCAAGAAAGAGAGAGAGAATCAATTATCATACAGGGTTGTTTCCGAGTAAAACATTTTATCATTAGCCAATTAGAAGAAACATTAAAAATGTTCAAGGTCGCCATTTTGCCATTTTATTTCAAAGATCTCTAGTAAATTATTTGATTTCAGACAAGCAAGCATTCAAAAGTGGGCTACCTGCTTTGTCGTAATCGCTGAACTCCTCGTACCTCTCAAAAAGATTTTTTCTTTCTTGGACTACTTCAGAAATTCCCAACCATTTCGCCATATTTTGGGGATTAAAAAAATCGATAAGCTCCTTCCGGATCCTCTTGGTCATTCCCAAGAATTCAACAGGAATGTTTGCAACTAAATAGGAAAACATGGCATCGAACTTGAGAAATTTTTCTCCAATGGTGTCAGTAATGTTATGACCATTTGCGTTTGGGTATTTTCCATAAAGGGTTGCAAAACTAGCTTCAAACATGATGGAAAAGCAAAACTTATTCAGTGACTCTGTCTCCCAGTCCGCCACGTGTGAGAACTTTTTCTGAAATATACTTTGGAGGCTTTTCATCATATGGTCAGAGAGTGTGTCCAATGGTTTTCCTGAAAGATATTGATAATTTCTGTGCAGATTTTCATATAGGTCTGGCCATTTCTCATTCAGAATAGGTGGGTGATTGAATGCTCGAGATGACATTTGATCAGCAATTTCTTTAAATTCCAAGTACTTTCCATGCTTGATCACTGAAGGAAAATGCAAGGGCTCCATTACAAATGTCATATGCCTACCTGAAGGAGAAAAAAGAAATGTATCAAATCTAGTATACACATTTCAAGGCCAACAATGCCTTTCTGAGGACTTCATGTTAAGAGACGCTTGTGGTAGACATGGAAGGAAAGCAAACAAGGTCTCTGACTATAGTGAAATACAATATCACAGCTGGCTAAAGAGTAATTAGAACTGTGACTTCATTCACAGACTACAACAAACAAAATTTGGAATGATGAGAATAAACAATTGTCTTGTAAGTGATATTTTGATTTTAAACAATAACAAAAGCAGAAACCACAGAAATATATTAGCTATACAAAGCCACGATTTAGCAGTACATAACTATCTTTATCCCAATTTCTAATTTAAAAATATAACCTGTAGGATACATTCTACAGTATCTCACAATTTCTTGACTAATATTTCTAAATCCCAAGCAGCCACCAACTCCAACTCTAGTGAGTTTATTCAGGATGGAGGCCATGTACAGCAATCTTATGCATGTTTACTCAAGAGTAACTGCAATGTATCCACTGCAGCCGACCTGAGAGTATGATTACATAGGACTGCAGCCAGGATTAATATGGCAATGATGAGGCATTATGCAAGATACTGGGATTCCATTTCCCAAGCACACATATGTACTCAATAGCCTGGGGAGAGAAAGAATGATCTGTCAGACTGCCTTCATGCATATGTAATTTGGAACCATTCTGTCTGAGGTACTACCTCAGCATATTTAGAGAATGAAAAACAAAGCAAAACAACAAAACATAAGTAAATATACAAATAGAACTTTGAAAAGTGGCAATGCTGTCAGGAAGATTCTGGGTGTTACAGCTCAAAAAAGCATTTTCCCACATTCAGCATTCAAAAGTTGTAAGTTGGCCTCATAGGTTGGGCCTCGACAGAGATTTTCTAAGTATCCTTGGCAGAATATATAGTGGGCCCTCATATAGCAAACAGTTTGTATAACATAAAATCTGTACAACATAAAAATTTCCAGAGATAGGGAAAATTTGCTTAACAGAATCACCTATGGGATGAATCCGTACAACATAAACATGGTCGCAATTAGGAATTACTCCATTTTCAATGCATTTCTATGGGAAATTTGTATAAAAGAAAATTTGCTTAACAGAATTTCATTTGGGACGAAATCATTCCTTTATACAAGGTACCACTGTATGTATTATCTACCTACTTCACCACTACATCATTGTTACCAGTTGATGGCCTTTGATGATAGACAGCAAATTTTGCTTTTAGTGGCCCTACTTTGAAATGGCATCAGAAGCACTATTTTAATTGGCATTATCCCAACAACAATCAGTCACCTTGTGGTACGGCTTGCTACTTCTTAACAATCAAACGTTGTTTCCATGCTACCAAAACTTAAGGAGAAGTTTTGCATGCAAAATTACAGATCTCACAACAGTTGTTCACATAATCAAGGAGTGGCCAAATTCCTGTTGCTTAGCATAGTAAATTGCACCAGAGACAGCTAACTAAATCAATCGGGATTTCACAGATACACTTCTCTGCATCTTCCATTGATTTAAATGGGCCTAACCATAATTGGGACTTAACTTGAGCATAGTCTATTTGAATCAATAGAACATATGGCGTAGTTGACTCACTAAATCCCACTTGATTCAACGGGCTTCCTCCTTTGAGATTGACTACACTAAGCAACAGGATTTTGGTTTGTTGTCTGAAAAAAGGATAGAAAGCTTTAAATCACATGGTAAACTTAGCATCCCACAGCAATACCCGCAGTAGTATAAGCCTGTGAGAAAAGAGAAAATTATTTCTTCTTGGAAGCATGTAACAGTATATGTCAAATTAGCTACCACTGTTTCCATTTAAATATAATGGCTCTATCTATACAATTTAATCTTCCCCTACCCTTTATAACAGAATGACTATGATGCAGCCCTCTACAAATATTGCCATCAAAAATGATTGGTAGAGAAGGGCAAAAGGGACAGCTGTCAGACTTGGTTTCAAGTGCTCCTGACTCCTAACGGAGCATGGTGGAATCTACTGCCACTGTCACAATGTTAGGCCTAAAGGAGGTGTCTTTAACAATTCAGGTGTAACAAATCCCCCCCGCCGCCGCCACGGCAGCCATTGCACACACCGAGAAACTGGTTAAGCTGGCAAAATTATAGACCTGTGCTTCATATAGATGAAGTTGGTTTAAATTGAGTTAAAAACACTAGGTTCAAGGGTTTTTTTTTTTTTAAATGTGTTTCAGCACATAATTTATTGTTACAAACTGGTTGCATGATAGGCAGTCAGACAGAGGGAGAAACTGGATTCTAGCCGAATATGTAACAGTATCTGATCCAAAGTTGCCTTTCTGTAAATAAAAAGAATGCTGACAAAAAGAATGTCATTAAAGGAAGAAAGCCTTTGGATCCAACAAAATGTCATTAGATTAGTGAAAATTTTGACCAAGGTTGGCTGACATGATTAGTTGGAATCATCAACATTCTTCCCTATGTTCAGAATAATGCAGAAGTAACCATTACTCTTGCCTATTTTGTGCAGCAGGAACATTTTATATACATCTATACTGGGTGGATCTGGAAAAGCAGACCTCAGTAATTCCACCAAAGTTTACTGTAAAGGAGAATGGTAATTCTCACATGCTGTACTTTCTGCCTTTTCCTGGTTATCAAAGCCTGCTTTCAGCCTACAATGGATAATTAAAGATTTAAGCGTGGAGAATGCAAACTGCATTGTTAGGTTTTTATACTAAAAGATTCAGTAGCAAAAGAACTAAAAATTCATCATAATTCCTCACTCACATATTTCTCATGCCTGGGAATAAACCTCACTGCATTTATTAAGATTTACTGAGCAGATGAATAGCAGGATCTATATTTGAGAAAAATAACTCAAAATTGGTAGGAGTAATGTGTCAGTATATTTGCACATGAAGCGAACTGCAATTTTTTGGACAGTTTGTAGACAGAAGTAAAAAATAAGAGCTGTCTTCAAAAGTTTGGCCCCAAAGTATTTAGTGATCTGAGCATTTTTCCCTTGGCCACAACCCAATCTTTAAGAATGAAATCATTCCAAGAGTCACATTTTACTACAGGCATCAAAGTTGTGACCAAAAGACTGAAAAAACCACTCTGCTCTGGTATTTAACAAGCTGATTTTGAATGCTATTAACCTGAAGATGTCAGCTAGCTTCCCAACTTTGAGCATTCAGGGTAAACAATTTAAGATTTCTTTAAAAATTAATTAATATTAATTTAAACCATCTGTCCACCATCTGCTATTTTGGATGAAAAATATGAGCTGTTTTCTTTGTGATCTCCACTCCAAGATTTTGCAAAAATAATTCCCAATTCTTATCTATTTAAATATCAATATAATTTCAAGCAAATCATACCTCAAGCATGGGCAAATAGTGTATTATTACACCCCATTCTAAATATATTAGTTATGGAATGAAATTCTATACATTTCTTATATAAACCCATGAACTATACTCCCCTAGGAGTAGTTGGATTTGTTTCCAAATCAATCTGTTTAGGATTAAGCTCTTGCTGTCTTTATACCCACTTATTCTATGTAAGTCCATTCAAATGTAGGGCTTCACGCAATACATTCCTGACAAAGGAAGTGTCAGGACATCAACACCTCTATCCCTCTGATGATTTTTAGTTATTACATGCCAAAAATTAAACACTCATGTTGCAAAGCAACTATTCAAGTCAACACAGAGATTGAAATAGTAAAAAAAAGAAAAGAAAAATGCAGCCTGTGTGAAAAACAAAGAAAAAAGTATATCTGTGTTGAATAAAATTATAACTTATACAAGCAATGCACATTAGTTGCATAATTCCCAACAAACTGCAACTCAATAAACAACACTGTCTGCATCCATGTTTTAGATGTTGATGGGAGTAAAGAAAGGGAGTGAACGTTATTAGATGAAAAGTTTTTTTCAGTAAAGGAAAATGTGTCATCATCTCCTGCACGCATGCATGCACACGTGTGCACTCTCTCTCTCTCTCTCTCTCTCTCTCTCTCTCTCTCTCTTGCGCGTGCGCACACACACAACAAAACAAAACAAAACAAAGATCTCCCTAGATATCCTATGTTTTTTAACCTGGGAGTATGCTCACTGAATGAGCTATAACTTACTTCTGGGCAAACATGCTTAAGGTGTATACACAGTCAACGGCTATTGAAGGAGCTGGCTTCCATATAAAGGCCTTGATTTGAGTCCCAATTGTACACTGGCAACCAAATATGCTTTCCCTCTGGCAGCTGCCTTCCCCACCCTACAAGAAAGGAAAGTCTTAAAGCTGCAGGCATAAGACAAGCTAAGAGATGAGGTCTGTGGGACTCAATAGGTGAACAATAGAACACTCTCATTTGCAAGTGACATTCGACTTCTTGCATGGCTTCCAGAACTCCAGATGCTGCATGAGCAATTGAGCCACCAGCCTATTCCAAAGCAAGCTTTTTTCTGTTACAGAATCTAAAAGCCATTGTCACTCTTTCTGCCTGCAACACATGCAAAAATGTCTAGAGTGATAACTAGGGATGGGCATTTCATTTCGGAACCAGTAGGTTCCAAAATGAGCCAAGCGAGCCCGGGTGGTTCTCGAAACGGGCCGATACACGCGGATCCATTGCTTTACCCTTCTCTGTCTTGTGCAGGGTTAAAATCCAATGAGGTAGCATGCTGCGACATCATCTGTGATGCTGGCCAATCAGCAGCTGTGCAGAGACAGGCATCATCTCGCCTCCCTCTCTGATTGGCTAGCAACATGAAGCAGGAAAGAATGGGTCCCTTTCAGTTCTGCATTTGTAAGATGGTGATGATTCCAGCAAATAGTGCCATTGGAACACAATACTAACAGATTTGGTGGCCTCTTATTAGGAACAGGAGTATATGGCAGTTCAAATTGGTTTGTGGAATTCATTTTTCATTTATTATTCATTTAATTTTTTACTCTTCTGCTCAGTTAGGGCACTGAAAGCCATGGGCAGGAAATATATACATTTAAATAGGGATGGGCACGAAATGGAAAAATAGTGTTTTGTTTCATTCTTTTTTTAAAAAAAATCATTACTTACAAAAAAAACTCCTGAAATGAAATGAATCCCCTGCAGCACCAGCACTCTAGCTGGTGTGGTGGGGGATTCAAAAGACTCCTCTTAATCATCTCCCAGCTGATTTTGACAGCTCGAGCTGTCGAAAAATCCCAGCTGGGAGTGGGTGGCTAGGGAGAATGGAGCCGCCAGGCAGTGTTTTGGACAGGGAATGCAGGGGGAAGTGGGGAGAGCACCCTTCCCCCATACCCTGACCTTTCAAAAAGCCCCAGCAAGTAGGTGGTGGTGGGGTGATAGGTAGAAAAGAGCAGCAAGGGAGGGAACTGCTCTTTTCTGTCTTTCGCCCCTCCCCCACTTACAAGCTGGGTTTTGACAGGTTGGGGTGTACAGAGGGGGCACCTCCACATACACACAACCTGTCAAAAAGCCGCAGCTGGTAGGAGGGGCGAAAGGCTGAAAAGAGCAGCGAGGGGGAAAAACTGCAATCAAAATTTGCTTACCATGGGGCTCCAAAGTAGCAGGAGTAACTTCCTGAAGCAATTTTAGCGAACCCTCAGAAATCTGGAAAGATTTTGGGGTAAGCAGACTTAGTTATGAAGCTCTAAAGGGGCTGGGGGTAGTTAATTGGCAAAGTGTGCTGGGTGCGTGTAGGCAATTAGAGAGTGAATACCATAGAGTAAACTCCCTAATACCATGGAGTAAAATCCCTGATTGTGGCTTGGCTTCTTTCCGATTCCAATTAGAAAAAAAGGTTCCTGGGGCACCCCATTTGGAGCTTAATAGCTCACTTCCCTTGCCCCTAAACCTCTCCAAATTTGGAGGGCTTAAAGGGAAGAGTCCAAGGGAGCTACCAAATTTTTTGGTGTCCCTTGGAACCTGGGGAGCCTATTTTAGATAGTAAGGAAATGGTTTATTTTTAACAAAAAACAACAACAACAACCGTTTCGTTACTAGCCAAAACGAAATGGGGTCTCTCATTTCGTTAGCTTACAAAATGATATGTAAGCTGATGAAATGACCAAACAGCATTTTGTTTTCATTAGGGTGCCCATTTTTTTTATTTTAAATGAAAAGCAAGTTAAAAAGACTTTGTATGCCCCTTTAATAACCACAGGCCATATCAAATCACTCATTTTGGACCACTCTTGGGGAGACTAAAACTGATAGAGCCGGACTAACTTCTGTCAGGAGGGAGGTCAACAGCCAAACTGATCCTACAGAGGAAGCTCCATGTCCTTGGCAAACCAACCAAGCCTCTTCTTGCTAACAGAAGACTCATGAGCATGTCTGGAGGGGAAGAATGAAGCAATGAATCCCTTCTCCTTTCCTCAGGCTGGTACAGGTAACGTCCTTCACTGACATTTTCTCCCTCCCCACTTTCCCCTCCTATTGGCACTAAGAAGCTGGACACAACTAAGATCAGCCTGAAGCTAGGCCCATATGGTGCATCTAGTAAATCAAAAGCCACGCCTACCCACCTCTGGAAGCCTCATTTCATATTGACAGGGATAACTTTGCACTTGTACAGGTTTTTTGTAAATGCAGTGGGGACCTCTGAGATTCTGATCTCCTGTTCTGCCCATTCGTAGCCTCAGAGAATTACTTATGGCCACAGTATTAACATTTGTAGGTAGGAAGTATGAAGGAAAATAAAGGGAATAATGAGCTTGCAATGACAGGGTTGGCTTGCTATAAAATATGCAATAATTTTATAACAAACTTTTTTAAAAAAATGAATCAAGTGAATGGAAGGTTATGCTACTATAGTATGTTATTTAAATATTTGTTTATCTTTCACATAATACAAAACACAGGGTTCTTCTCACTGAACTATATCAACAGGGCTGCTCCTCAAAAATTCTTCATAGTATTTCAGTAGAAATAAGACACAGCCTCATCAGAAGGCATAAAAGAAGAAATCCTCTCAGGTTTACAATCCTGTTGCATAGATCAAACAATACAGGTTGGGTTTTTAAGTGCCGTACTATCACATAGAAATAACTCTTTTGGGGCTGGGAAAGGGGGAACATGATCACATTTATGTAATAGTGGTCTTATTAGGAAGATTTTGCTGAACTGCTGACAATGATGTACAGTAAGAATTCGTCAGAATGACGTTTGGGGAAAACGATTCTGCTGCACCACCACACAAAACCAATTAGAGAACTATTTTCTGCGACAGGTCAGGAATTTACATTGTTTCTCATGGAAAGATGTGCTTTATAATCTCTTTATTAAGATGACATCCACGTCCCTTAAGACTTTTTGGGATGACAATCATTTGCTCATCACACAGGAAAGTACAATCAGTGAAATCACGTCACCAGTCCAGGGCAATGCCAGAAACTCCAAGCATCGTTCTGCATTTTCCAAATGAACTACTCCAGGAACTAATAATTAGAACAATACAAATTGGCAGCATTTTTGACAAGACCTTTACCAACACATCAAGGAGGGAACGTGATGGGAGCATATACAGCAGTAGTGTTGTGGACAGTTTGATATCTTTGTGTACATCAGTTCTGCCAATTCACAAAGACATAGCGAAATGCGGTGTATTTTTATACTTAATGATGCTCAGTGCTTCTTGTAGCAATAGATTTACTGTTTGTTCTCCTTTAGGATACAATATTCAGTATTACAATATTCAGTATTAACATAAAATGGGAACGTTAAAACAATTGGTGTCACAAAATCATAAAAACTCTGGTGTTACAGAGAATGAATACCACCTATTATTCTTTCACCTACCCACTTCATTCTTTCATCATAGTCATAATGCAATAGGTTAAAGGTGAAATTTGAGTCATAAAAAGGCCCCTTTTCTTTTAACTTGAAGACACACAGATATTACCCTATGAGACAAATGAAAAAATCAGCTGTCATACGTTTAAATTGTGTTACTTTCTTTCAAACGATGTAAGGACAAAGGGAGAATGTTATCATAACTAGAGTGTGTTGATACAGCATGATTTATTCCTATTTGCCAATATTCAAAGAACATATTAGTCTTAAGGGTCTGGAGTAAAGTACATATATTATTTATTCATTTAAAATACTTCAGTCCCCCTTTCTCCCTGAAAGGACCCAAGGGAGCTTACACCATTTAGAAAGGAGTCTAAAACAAGGATGCTTCAATTGGCATTTCATAGTTCATAAATACATGGACATAAAAAAGTGCTTGAGAATATATTGAGAAGGAGCAACATGTTTTGGGATTTTAGGTGAGCCTGTACATGTGGATTTTGAGTGTTTATTGGAAATTTAATATGAAATTTTGATTTCAAATGTTTAGAATTTGGGGGAATTTCCACATTCCTTTTACATAAACTCAACCAATATATAATACAATCATCAGTAATGGATTTGTGATGAAGGAATCTAGAAAATATGAGAAAGAGAGCCAAATGAGCTCATTAGGAAGGGTGAGTTCCCTAGCTTGGGCACTCTTGAGAAGACTTTATCCCATGTATGTTTAGGGTAAAGCAGCTTCCTTTAAAAACTGATGTCATAAAGCTACTTTCCAATCCTCTGGTACAGAAGCTGAATATAACAAGTTGCCTTAAAGTGAGTCAGATCATTGTCTGGCAGCAGTCCACCAGGATTCCAGAGAGACTACTTCTGCAATCCTATTTGAATATACAACCTTTCACTGAGCAACAACTTCCCACAAACACATCAATTTCCTATTTGGGTTTTCTGAGATATCGTTGGGAGAGTGATATATACAATTCTTGAAGGTAATGGGCTATTGCAATTATTTTTAGCTGGCTAAGATATTTAATTTGTTAAAAAAAACCTTGCAAGCATTTTATTTCAAAGCGTTTGAGCCAGTTTTGTTAAAAATAAGAAAAGAGAAATTAATTCCTTGTTACAGTCAAGACTTAACAAATTTCTCTCATCCAACAGCTGAAACCCTGTTGCTTATACGTCACAAGTAGAGTAGGCCTATTAAATCAGTGGGAATGTGGTGAATCAATTCTTGCACAAGACCCACTAATTCAATGGGCCTAATCTTGGTATTTACAGCTTTTGAGTGTGATCAAATGTACACTGGTCCACTGCAGGGCTAGGCTGGTATGCTCCATTTTCTGGTGATCACACAATATAATTGCTGGAATGAACTAGCCCATGCACAGATCTTTCATACCCACATCTTCAAAATGTTTACCTTTGCCCTTATTTTCAGTTTCCCCACATTGTTATGAGGCTTAGGAAGACAGATACCTTATGACATTGGGAAATTAAATGGAGCAGAGGAAATAACATTTTTAAATACTATATTAAGGCAGAATTGATGCACTGTTCCACTTACAGAAAAATTGAAAATGTGCTCCTGGAAGTAGAAGGAGACAGGAAGGGGGGGGAAGGAAAGCCCCCCCTTTTGCCTTTTCTGAAAGGAGAAATTGGGAATATGCCTGAATTCACCGCTGAGTACTGGCCACTACACAGAGCAAAGGTAGGAAACAGACAAATATTTTTAAAACTAATTTTAAACTAATTAGTGCAGTGCTGATGTGCTGCATCACTTAGGAAAAAAATTGAAAAACACCCTTCCAAAAGAAGAACAAGACTCCTCCACCAACAGGCAGGAGGACCAAATAGGATCACTTCAAGACAGTTCATCTACTGAAAATAAAAGCTGTGGGGGGAGAAGAACAAGGCAAATAATGCAAAGATGGGAGAACTTCTGGCAGCTAGGGATAACATTGATATAATAGCCATTCTGGTGGAATGTGGAGAACAAACAGCAATCCCAGGCTATAAACACTATAGAAGGGATAGAGAGGGGCGGGTTGGAGGAGGAGTGGCCATCTATGTCAAAGAAGGCATAAAATCCAGCAGAATGGAGATTGACAGAGGGTCTGACTCCGCCATAGAATCACTGTGGGTTAAACTACCAGGTCCAAAGAGTGATGTGATGGTTGGAGTATTCTATCTCCACCAGATCAAAAACTTGAGGGGGACCTTGAAATGAGGAGAGAAATCATGGAGGTGGCTAAGAGGGATAGGATAGTAATCATGGGGGACTTTAATTATCCCCACATTGACTGGGCCAATGCAAGCTCTGGGCAAGAAAGAGAAACTGGGTTTCTCGACTTGCTGAATGACTGTGCCTTAGAGCAACTTGTCATGGAGCCCACCCGAGAACAGGCAACTTAGATCTAATGTGTGATACTAGGACCTCGCAGGGATGTGAATGTCAATGAGCCTCTGGGGAACAGTGACCATGCTGCAATTACCTTTGCCATGCATGCTGTCAACCAAATCAGACATAAAACCCTTGATTTTCGAAGGGCAAACTTCCCTCAGATGAGGAAACTAGTTAGAGAGAAACTGAAGGGGAGGGTTAGAAGAATCCAATCTCTTCAGAGTGCATGGAGCCTGTTTAAAACAACAATAATAGAGGCCCAGCACAAGTGCATACCACAAAGAAAGAAGAGCTCATTTAAGTCCAAGAGGACACCGGCATGGTTAACTGGAGTTAGAGAGGCTCTAAAGCACAAGGAGAGGTCCTTCTGTAAATGGAAATCCTCCCCAAATGAGGAAAATAAAAAGGAACACAAACTCTGGCAAAAGAAATGTAAAAAGATGATAAGGGAGGCAAAGAAAGATTTTTGAGGAACGCATGGCTAGTTAGAAGTAGAAAACCTGCCAGAGAACCAATTGGGCCTCTGGATGGTGAGGGAGGAAAAGGGGAGGTTAAGGAGGACTTGGACATTGCAGAGAAATTGAACGAGTTCTTTGCGTCTGTCTTCACGACAGAGGACCTTGAGCGGATTCCGCTGCCTGAGCCGCCCCTCTTGACTAAAGAATTAAATCAAATACAGGTTAAAAGAGAGGAGGTTTTAGGACTAATTGATAAATTGAGGATTAACAAGTCACTGGGCCCAGATGGCATCCACCCCTGCCAAGTTATTAGGGAACTGAAAAATGAAATTGCAGATCTCTTAACGGTTATATGCAACTTGTCTCTTAAAACGGCCACAGTGCCGGAGGACTGGAGGATAGCAGATGTCACACCAATTTTTAAAAAAGGAAGGAGGGGGACCCAGGAAACTACAGGCCGGTTAGCCTCCATCTGTCCCAGGAAGATGGTGGAAGGCCTCATCCAAGAGAAAATCTTAAAACACATAAAAGAACAAAGCTTGTTGAGAGAAAATCAGCATGGCTTCTGTAAGGGTAAATCTTGTCTTACAAACCTTTTAGAATTTTTTTGAAAAGGTCAACAGGCACGTGGATTTGGGTGAACATATAGTCTATCTGGATTTTCAAAAGGCTTTTGACACAGTCCCTCACCAAAGGCTGCTGAGAAAATTGCATAGTCAGGGGATAAGAGGGCAGGTCCTCTTATGGATTGAGAACTGGTTGAGATCCCGAAACAAAGAGTAGGTGTCAATGGGAAATTTTCACAATGGAGAGAAGTGAAAAGCGGTGTGCCCAAGGGCTCGGTCCTGGGACCGGTGCTTTTCAATCTGTTCATAAATGACCTGGAGACAGGGATAAACAGTGAGGTGGCCAAGTTTGCAGATGACACAAAACTTTTCCGTGTGGTAAAAACCAGAGAAGATTGTGAAGAGCTTCTCCAAACTGGGGATGGGCTGAGAAATGGCAAATGCGTTTTAATGTAACCAAATGTAAAGTAATGCATATTGGGGCAAAAATCCAAACTTCATCTATCAACTCATGGGCTCTGAGTTATCCGTGATGGATCAGGAAAGAGATCTTGGTGTGTTGGTGGACAGCTCCATGAAGATGTCTCCCCAATGTGTGGCAGCAGTGAAGAAGGCCAATTCCATGCTAGGGATTATCAAAAAGGGGATTGAAAATAAAACAGCCAACATTATAATGCCGTTATACAAAACAATAGTAAGGCCCCACCTGGAGTATTGTGTACAATTCTGGTCACCGCATCTCAAGAAAGACATAGTGGAATTGGAAAAGGTGCAGAAGAGAGCGACTAAAATGATTACTGGGCTGGGGCACCTCCCTTATGAAGAAAGGCTAAAACAATTGGGCCTCTTTAGTCTGGAAAAAGGTGCTTGAGGGGGATATGATTGAGACATACAAAATAATGCAGAGTATGAGTAAAGTGGATAGAGGGAAGCTCTTCTCCTCTCTCAAAATACCAGAACTAGGGGACATACACTCAAATTGAGTGCTGGGAGAGTAAGAACTGACAAAAGAAAATATTTTTTCACCCAGCGTGTTGTAATCTATGGAACTCCCTGCCACAGGATGTGGTGATGGCATCTGGCCTGGATGCCTTCAAAAGGGGGATTTGACAGATTCCTAGAGGAAAAGTCCATCACGGGTTACAAACCATGATGGAGATGTGTAATCTCTAGGCTTTAAACCAGGGTACTTCAAGGGCCAGATGCAGGGGAGTGGTATCAGGAGACAGATATCTAGTCTCATGCGCTCCCAAACGCATCTGGTGGGGCCGCTGTGAGATACAGGAAGCTGGACTAGATGGGCCTTTGGCCTGATCCAGCATGGCTCTTCTTATGTTCTTATGTAAGAAATAATGCCATTTGGTTGCAAAGATTGTGCCAGATATCATACCGGACCTCTACCTGACCTTTGTGATTCTGTTTACCCTGTAGCAGCTCACTCCATATGAGCCTATGTAGACAAGCCCTTAGTATGCTAAGCAGTAGTACATATATTATTATATGCTATACATCAGTTGGAGCTGCCTAGATGCCCTAAGCACATCT
Source organism: Phrynocephalus forsythii (assembly GCA_029282475.1). Taxonomy (NCBI): domain Eukaryota; kingdom Metazoa; phylum Chordata; class Lepidosauria; order Squamata; family Agamidae; genus Phrynocephalus; species Phrynocephalus forsythii. The sequence goes on from JAPFRF010000003.1 coordinate 79,350,862, forward strand.
GATCTCGCCTGATTTTGGAAGCTAAGCAGGGTCGGCCCTGGTTAGTGCTTGGATGGGAGATCACCAGGGAATACCAGGTGCTGTAGGTGACTGGAGTAGGAACTGGCAAGCCACTCCAGTATTCCTGCCAAGAAAACTCCATGGACATGGGGTCACGAAGAGTCCATCACGACTGTAACAATACAGCTCTCACACACATACATCAGTTGACTAATTTTTCAACTTCACTTAACTTTCATTCACTGAAACTAAAGGTTAAAGGTTCAGATATAAATATATTATATATAAAATTTATATTCTATATTTAAGTATTTTGTATATAAACCAAACTTATCATACAGTCACCCCCTGCTGATCGCGGAGGTTAGGGACCCACCCCACCCGCGATGGATGAAAATCTGCGATATGCGAAAGCGGGTGGGGTGGGGCCTGGGGGCGGGGGGCGATCGCTCGCCTGTCCGAGGCTTCTCGGAGGAGTGTGGGGGGCGGTGTGGAGCAATCCGATTGCCCCCCCCACTGCGGCTCCGAGGCTTCTCGGCAGAGCGTGAGGATCACCCCCCGCCACCACCCCACACGGCCCGAGGCTTCTCGGTGGAGTGCAGGGGGCAGCGCGGAGCGACCTTATCGTCCCCCGCCGCCCCCCCATGCGGCCCAAGGCTTCTCAGTGGAGCACAGGGGGCCAGCGTGGAGCGACCCGATCGCCCCCGCCCCCGCAGCCCGAGGCTTCTCAATGGAGCACAGGGGGTGGCATGGAGCAACCCGATTGCCCCCTGACGCCCCCCACATGGCCCGAGGCTTCTCGGAGGAGCACGGAGGTGGCGTGGAGCGACCTGATCGCCCCCTGCCGCCCCCTGCGTGGCTCCGAGGTGCAGGTACTGCGATCCTGCAATGTAATGGGACCGCAGTACTTGAACCACGAAATGGTGGGGTGTGTGTGACTGTACCTGAAATTCTGCTACTTGGTGTAATGTCACAACTAGACTAATCCTTTGAATCAGTGGAGATGTAGTATAAATATATTCATTTTCTGATGTAAATGTATCTGGTCTAGTTACTGCTACAGTTACAGTGGACATGACCACAGTACTTAAATATTTTTTGTACCATTTTGCACAGGATATGGCAGCAGTGAACTTTTGGCACACCACATGTTTTACATTTAGACAATAAGCCCTAGAATCCCTGATCTGTGTTGCCAATGATAAAGGGCTGTGTGTGTTGTAGTCTGAAACATCTGTGCTTTATTCACCAGCCTTTATTAGAGGCTTCCAATATTATCTTATAGTATGGTTTTAGTTATTGTCAAATGAAAAAAACATGGGCCTACTTTTTAAAATTATCACTGTAAGGGCAACTAACCAGTCTTCCAGATTTGGAGCTGTACCTATAACTAACTGATTTTTTTAAAGTCACCTTCTAACATGTGATATAATATCTAGACTTAATTATTTGTTCTAAGGAAAGTCATTAATGATATATAAGCATTTGTTGTGACATAAACACATCACATCAATGTGATGGCAGTGAAAATGACTCATTATTACAACACTGTCTTCTCCGGATGCCTCCCTGATTTCTCTCTCCATCTCAAGACCACTGTGAACATTTTCATCAAGAAGACAATAACATGTCTCCACTATTAAATTATTTTCAGAGCTTCTGCTTTTTACAAGATTTGTTTGAAACAGGGTGGATTGCTTTCAATCAAACTGATTTAAATCACAAAGACTCATTTTAATTATATATCCCCCTCAAATGAACTCCTGCCTGCTACAACCTTCATTTACATATTTTACAGTACACTTTTCAAATACTGTATTGCCTATATTGACTCTGTGGGCTGGCCACTGTGCTGAAATCTGATTAACGTGAGTGTTAGAATAACCACTTTTCCCCCTTGATGATCATAACAAAAACCTAGCTGTATCTCTTTCTGAAGCTGCCAGGCCTAGGTCTAACCAAGCTCTCTCAACACACTCTTCCTTTTTCTGCCACAGCAAATTTTTATACTCTCTGCATAATCAGGTGCAAGAAAGATAATTTTCTAGTTTGTCCTCTTGCCTGTCTCTGTAAGGCCAGGATAGATATCTGGGTGGCACACTGAGCACCCAAACAGACTTGATAGCTTTGTACAGTGGTACCTTGTATAAAGGAATTCGTTCCAAATGAAATTCTGTTAAGCAAAATTTCCTTTATACAAATTTCCCATAGGAATGCATTGAAAACAGAGTAATCCCTAATCACGACCATTTTTATGTTGTACGTATTCGTCCCATAGGCAATTCTGTTAAGCAGATTTCTCCTATCTTCAAAATTTTTATGTTGTACAGATTTTATGTTATGCAAACTGTTTGTTATACGAGGGTCCGCTGTATACATATGCAATCAGAAATCAATTACTTGGAAAAGGTTTTGAAAATCAATTACTTGGAAAAGGTTTTGAAAATTGGTCTTTCAAATGGACCATTGCTTCGGTGGTATATGCTGTTTCATCCTTTGGATGAATAGGTGTTAGGCACTTCAAACTCCACCTCTTTTGGCAGCCAGACACTGAAAGGCAGCACCCAGAAGAGGAGGGGCAGGGAATCCAGGGTGCTACCTCTGAATGGGTGCCTGCGGTAGGAGTCAGGACTGGGAACTGCCGAACACCTGTTCATCCAAAGGACAACTCGGTGGTTGGTGCCCATCACTATTTTCAAGGGCAACAACCCAGGGGACATTAGATATGGATCTATCCATTTTTGTAGATTTCCTACAAGGTTTCCAAACCTTGTGTTTCCCTGGATTATCATTTTCTCCTTACTTTTTTTTTTTGCTATCAACTCTTTTCTAATTGGTACAAAGAGACATAACTGGATCAGCGTATGGTCATTTCCAGGCCTGGTAAAAACTTTGACATTTTCAAAGTAAGGCTGTGCAGAGTGTGAGAGAATCATGTAGTCTATCTCAGTTTTGTCCTTTGCTCAAATAAATAAAGGTATATAAGGTCTGGTCTAGTTGAGATAATGTTATGTTATTTTCATGCCTTAAATTCAGTGCGAGGCAACAGAAATTTATCAAGAAAAATTTAAAGACAGCCAAGAACCTGCAGAATTGGGATGTTACTGCTTAGACCCACATTTGATTGCAGAGTATTTGATTCCCATCAACTGATATCAAAGTTGCCAAGTCTCTCCACACAATACCAGCACCTTCTAACTTGGAAGAAGGTGAAGTATAAACAGCATGTCCAGGGAGATGAAGAAGAGCCACGTAAGTAGCCCAGGTTTCTTGAATAAAAAGAACTTCAGATTGGGATCAAAAAAATCTAAAAAGTCCTTGTCTATAAATTTGGAAAACCTGCTTGCAACATTCCCCAGGAGATAACTTTGATAGGGTATTTGTTTGGGCACACAGAAGAAAGTAGTTAGTGCTGTTCATCTATTCCAGGCATATTACCAGAATCAGCCAGAACTTACTTGTATAAATTTAGATTTATTTTCTTTGCTGCTACACAAACCATCAGTTGCTGCATCATGGAGATGTAAAGCTCCAAGATCTAATCCTAAATGCTTGTGATCATCCATACACGTTTGTGCTGCATGTAAGACAATTTGCCTTGCAGTAAAGGGGATTTATGTTACATTTGTCTGCAACATTCTGCATTTTGTTTAGAAAAAAAGAACCCACAGCTATGTTAAATTCACTTCTCCTGCAGGACTGGACTTTGCAGGATATGCTAGAGATACAAGATTAGCAGATATCAATTATGCCTGAGGGACCTGTGGTTCTATTAAGGGCTGCTAGTGTACCAAGTCAGCCTCTAATAAGATGTTTGTAAAACTATCTTGTGATGTTACGACAAAAGTCTTTGAGCTTTAAGAGTGAGCTTTCAGATGTTCTTGTAATGAATTTAAACTGAAAGGAATTCTAACTAGTCAGTGGGGGAGCATTTAAAGTCTATTGATATACTATTGTTCAATTACAGACCAAGTGAAGTACTATTGGTTACAATTTCCTCTTTGGGGATTGTAGGCACCATCAGGTTTTTATCAAAAGAGTGATTTCTTAGTTCTCTAGGACAGTGTTTTTCAACCTTTTTGGGGCAAAGGCACACTTGTTTCATGAAAAAAAATCACGAGGCACACCACCATTAGAAAATGTTAAAAAATTTAACTCTGTGCCTATATCAGTTTCTAAAAGGTTTGCCATTGCTGGTGTAGGGAGAAGCAGGACAGAGGGGCCACAGATTGAGGCAGCCCGCTCTCTAGCACCCAGTTCCCACTTACCTGTGTTGTTTTTTCAAAGACATTTTGCCCTGCATGGATTTCTGTGTCCAGTGGAGACCTGAGAAGGGGCACTGACTCTCCAGGAACACAAATAAGACCCAAAAGCCCATCTTGCTCTCCACACTGTGGCCAAGGCAGATGCCTTCAGCAAGTCCAGCGACAGGAGGGGAGGAGGATGAAGGAAGGCAGGAAGGAAAGAAGGCAGAAAGTGTTCTGCTTGTATACCGCCCCATACCACTTCAAGGAGTCTCTGGGCGGTTTACAGTTTTAATTACAGTAGGTAGGCTGCTAGACATACACATATGCAGGCTAGAAATGAGCACGTTTCTATGAAGAGGGGAAAGGGTACGAATGGAAAGAGAGAGGTGGGGGGGAAGAAAGAAAAGACACACAGAGAGAAGAGGGCAACCCAAGACAGAAAGAAAGGGGCAAGACTTCAAGGAACCCATCGCGGGGTCCCTCAGAGACGGCTCTTCCCCTCCTGGACCCTAAAGGCCGTCTGTCCGGCTGTCCAGCCGTGCCAGTAGCCCCCCCCTGCCCGTCCGCCTCCTCAGCCCAGGCCCGGCGGAGGCCTCCTCCATCCCCTCCTCCTCGCAGCCCTGCCACAGTGCTTGTGGGGCAGCTGGGCGCCCCTCATCCCCTTCCCCTCACCTGGTGGTTTGTTCTGGGCTGGGGCTCCCGGGCCAGCTTGTGTTGGCGGGCGGGCTGTCGGGCTCCCAGAAAAGGGGTGGTGGTGGTCCAGGGTAAAAAAAGGAGGGGGGGAGAGGGAAGCGAGCGAGTCGCGGCGGCGGCGGCGGCAGGCACAGGGCAAACACTAAGAGAATGAGCGGGGCCAGGTCCGGCCGGGGAGGAAGTGACGCCAGTGCCACGGACCTCAGGGGGAGAAGCCAAGCTGGCCCTTGGATGCTATTTATAGCGCCTTCCAGCTGTGGGCCGCCCGCTGGCCCTGGGTTGAATTTCTTTAGAATTTTTCAATTTTTCCCACGGCACACCAGGCAACATCTCACGGCACACTAATGTGCCGCGGAACAGTGGTTGAAAAACGCTGCTCTAGGACTCAGAGAGGTGTCACTTGTGTCTCTATTTAACCAATCATTACAAGATAGGATCTTGTTTCTATAGTCATTAAGTTTGAATCATATTATAACCTGCAGCATCCGGATTTATGAAGGATATATTAAATGGTGAGAGTTCTTGTTTTTGCATTACTGTCTTCCTAACCCTAAGGGCCCACTCTTTAATCAAAGACTGGATAATAACATACAAAAAGTACCTATTCACTCATACCCTTGATTCAGCAAAGAGCTTCCTACACCTAAGGACACGGTGCACAACAGACATTATTGCAAAAGTTACTTTTATCCCAAAAGTGGGATGAGCAAAGAATAGGTATTTGACTTTGTTTTTATCATAAGTTGGCAGAAAATGTACCCCAGTGTCTCTAAGAACTTATAAAGAATGACATTTCTTTCCTGTTTGAATTAATGTTCCATTTGGTTGTAGAAAATCAAGGAATACTAGCTGATACAGAGATGTGTTTGGTAATTGGATTAGTTTGCTTTTGACTGGAATCTCATCTGCTTATATACACTAGTGGTCAGACATGCAATATTAGGTAGATGGGTGAAGAGGAAAAAATCATAAGTGTTGCCTCTGTGTTGATGTCCATATCTATCTAGCTAGCTAGCTAGCTATAGAGAGCGCTACTTTGACTTGTGTACTGTGCAACTGCTTAAGCAGGAATTGTGAAAACAATTGTATAAACACCTCACACAATCCTTGTTGCTGGGGTGGAATGTCCAGCATGCTTACAATGACCTATGATGAACTGTATTCCAACCACTGAGCACTTGGCAGAAAGAAAGATTAACATTACAATTCAGATGAACCCAGATATTCTACACAGATTTAATTTATTTGTATTGGAATAGTAGCATTGCCATGATTATGCAGCTAACATACACAAAACGTAAACATAAAAATGACAGTCCCCACCAACCGGACTTCTTAGCAAAGAGAGAATAGCCTTTGGAATTCTGTAAAACCAGTCTGAAGAATAAGAATTTTTAAGCATAGAAAAACAATTGCATTCTTACTACATTTTCTGAGAAGTATATTTTTTTTTAAAAAAGTAGCAGGTGTCTTACCAGCGATGTATACGGTAAATATATCTCCATGTTTTTGATACAAGGACAATAAAAACTGGTAAGGATCCTTTTTAAAATTCAGGGCTTCTCCCAATAAAGGAATCCAGCCATTTATTAATGGAGGCTCCCCAGGTCTCCTAGAAAAGAAAGAAAGAAAGAAAGAAAGAAAGAAAGAAAGAAAGAAAGAAAGAAAGAAAGAAAGAAAGAAAGAAAGAAAGAAAGAAAGTTTAATTAATGTAAACATTGTACAATTGACATACCATCACTTATGGATTATCTGTGTGAAGAGTTTAGCCACAAATATCTCTTATATGGGCTTTCCGGAAAATTTTAAGCATAGAGAAACTCACCGCTTGCACGTGCAGACTAATTCCTTGTGCATAAACCAAATATTTGAGTCTGTTATTTTCAAGGTAATCCTAATCAAAGAATAAGAGAGGACTCAATTCTTTAAGGAACCCGTTCAAGGAAAAAGGTAAGCATAAGTAATATACAGCTCTCTTCCCAAATTTGAACTGTTTTCTTTATATTCCACTCCCTTCCGATTTATTTTATTTAGATCTTTGAACATACAGAGGTCAATAAATTAAAAGAAACAAACATATCTGACTAGGTTTCTGTGAATATGAGTGTAACAGTTAAACATAAGCTTGCTAACAATCCTGGTTCTATATCAAGTTCACAAGTGCAAGTGACATTTGACTTCTTAGCACCTCTGCTTGGTATCCCTGAAAATTATTTCACTCAAAGGAACAGAAGCCAAGTCGGTTACAGAAAGGATTAAAACAAATATATATTAAAGCCTCTGATGCTACAGCCCCATCTGGAAAGGTGACTTACGCTACATGCAGAACAATTCATTTTGATTAATCACAAGATATTTACTAGCTTGAATCTAATCAAAGATCAAGGGATCACAAGCTTTACTACTATCATACATAGCAAGAATATTTATGTGGCTGGATTAACCCTATCATAGCCTCTCATGAAATGTTAAAGGTTTTTTTTTTCAATTGAAAAGGAAATATATCTTTCAGTTTTATTTTATTTCTAAGGTACAAATTATTGCCTTGGACAATACAGATATAAGAGGAAAGGTTTCCAGCTTTTACAAAAAAAAAGGAATTGAGTAAAACTAAATAGGAATGAAACTTCTGTGTTTTAACAAAAAGGGAGAGAGATACAAGGTGGCTTGTGTTTTCTTTTGTGTGTGTTCTTTTGTGACTTCATCTTAAACAGAAATGCTTTGCATTAATAGAAGAGAAGGATACAACACTTTCAGCTTTCATACTTCGCTTTTTCTTTGAAGCTTTCTTTTACACTGTAAATTTTTTTCGTCCAATAACATCACAAGGGCTACAGTCAGGAACTAATCAAAATGCCCAGAAGAGAACAGGAATGTTGACACTCCAAAGGGCCTGGATTGGATGGATTACCCAGCTCCACTGGGAGTTATTTTTTAAAAAAATTCATTTGTTCCTTGTGGATGTGCAAGGATTTCATGCCCTGTTTTATAATGTATAGCTGCCCAGCTGCCCATGCCTCTATCTCTTGGACACTTCCTGATTCGTTTGGATTATCTTTTTGATCTCTTCTGCCACCTTCTCTCTGATGATTTCTTCCCTAGTCCATTGATCCTTTCTGGGATTATTTTGTTGCCCACCTATTACTGCACTGGACTCAGAGAAGAGAAGGCATCAAGTGCTAGGTGCATAGAAATCTCCTGATACTCGAGTCATGGGGGTGTGTGTGTCATGGTTGATGGTATTTTCCCCTTTATTTTCTTGTTTGTTTTTCTTGGTTTGGGGGAAAGAACCTGTGTAGATTGATTCTCTGTTGCCTTGCTTCTGCTTTCCTCAGGTAGTTTTTACAGATTGTTTATAGCTTTTGAACTAAAAGTAGAAAACAGAAATGGAGAAAAGCAAAATGAAATGATCCCAAAGAAGCATAAAAACCCTATTAAGGCTTAGGCAGCCAAGCACCTTTAAGATCCTTCTTGTTAACCGGTGAAGATGTATGCTTTTCACTCAAAGATTTCATTTTTGTTTTTATTTAAGTGTCTGTCTGGGTAATCATTATACAAGAGTGGAAGTACACTGCAGAAATTAGTAATATTTTGATGCAAACATTTTCAGTGTAGTATTACTACCTGTAGTTTTATGGTATAGAGACTTGGGTCATAACATTCTTACATTATATACAAGGGTCAGACACCAAGGCCTGTTCTTAGATGCAGGGAAAAGTGAAGATATGAATACTCTCCCCTTTTGGTGATTGTGTTAAAAGGGGTAGGTTTCAAGTGTGCCATTCCTATGCTCTCTGACACCCAGTTTTCAAGGTGCTAATATACAAGAAATATTTTAGTAATTAGTGTTAATTTGAATAGTTTAAAAAAAGCTAGAGAAGGAATGATCCTGAGAGAAGCAATATATAGATGGAGTCATACCCATAGTGTTATGGCAAGTTTCACTGATCCACAATTACCTTCGCAAAATGGCCAACTTGTTTGGAAGTCATACCTGCTTTTCTTGATGTGTGAGTGTGACTGGTTATCACTTTTGGAATTGGGTATTGTATTGTTTAAGTAATACCATGACAGATACATTGAGATGGGCAGCTTGTCATATCCTAATTTAATGCACCTAATTTCAACCTCTCTGCTCTGTCATCCGGTCAAAAGCTGTATTCTTCACAGGCTTTCCGCAGGGTAGAAAAGACGCAGCTCAGAAATCCAGGAGAAAATTAACTTAATGCTCCAAGTCTGCCGGAATGACATCAGGAAGACATCTTGCCATCATGGAGAAACAAGGGTCATTGTTTGCTTCAGACATGTCCAACTCAGCAGCAATAAGCTTAATACCTGAAAACAAGCCAGTCCTGCAACAAAACGTATTCCTCTATAGCCAGCATGTAGACGTGCCCTCCTTCCACAGGATTAAAATCCTTCCATTCGCTTTCTGATTTTATTGCCTTCCACAACACTAAGTCAATTGTCACTAAGAGCATGCTCAGTTCTGAGTGTACTTTGAGTTACTTATTTTCCCAATTCTAGATGACCACAAAACCAGCTGGATGGTCCTCAATGAGGCACTGTACGTTTTATTCTTGTGTGAACTGTCCAATAGAGTGCTTGCATTAATGAGGTTACATATACCTTGAATGAACAAAGAAATATTTGTTCAGCTTCCAAGCTGACAGAAAGGTTTGCAACTCTGTGCCAACCTCTAGAGCAGTGTTGAAAAACCTATGGCATGGGGGAACTCAGAGCCCTTTCTGCGGGTACCTAATATCACCCCTTTACAACCACCTGTATTCAGGTTAAATTGTTGTATTGGCACTTTGTAAAAAAAATAGTGGGTTTTGAATTGTAGTTTGCACACTCGGTCTCTAAAAGATTCTCCATCACTACTCTAGAGCATGATGGCATATTTCACCCTGGTAACTATAGCATGCATAGTTGTGGAAGCTAGTTACAAAACACCTAACATGATGTCATTTGGGGTAATTGTAAGCAACCTAATTTAAAATCTTCCCAACTCCAATGGCCTGACATAGGTGGAGTTTTTGGAATATGTCCGTCTTCACAAAATATGTATTCTATAAAGTAACAATATATAAACACACACACACACACACACACACACACACACACACACACACACACACACACACACACACACACACACACACACACACACACCTCTGAACCACCATGATTACACAAGAACTCCTTAAATTTGTTAATCTCTGTAGCTTTCACCATCAAATGCTAACAAACTGCAATTCAAACAGTTGTACTGTTCTTCCACAAACATGTGTTGACATTCCATACTTGTCTTAATACTATCAATTCCATCAAGTGTGCAAAAGATTCATTACCCACCTTTCCTGAGTTTCATGAAAGAGGGACAATGTATTTAATTCACTTTGGGTTTAATTCTTAATGCAGGAATGGATTAAGTGAATTCTTGTGGAGTATAATAGATCAGAAATGTAGAACACCTATAGTCTCCCTTAGTGAACGTAAACCTCCTCTTTAATATTGTCTGTTTACAATAAGAAACAGACATATAATAATCTCTTGTTTGGGATAAACATTAATCCAGATCTGTCTGCAGTACATGCACACATGTGAATGCAAGCGCGCATACACACACACACACACACACAGGGAAGTTTATTGCTTGTGATTATCTCTGCTGTGGCCTGGTCTTAACCCTCATACTCTACTGTTCTGTCCTAAATCTAGCAAATCCACTGGCAGCGTGATATGACTGACATCTGCTCTTATCATAACTTTTGCAGTAGAAGAAATAATGAAAAAAGACCACCATGAAGATGTCACTCTGCAGCGGATCAGCAACTCTCCTGAATATTCCTCTGTAGGGGGAACAAAGCCTAAAGGGTTGCGGGGGGGGGGGTTAGAATCTGACAGCACTGCATTTCTATAGGAAGGATCTTTTGCATCTTATAAAGGGTCACTGCCAAATAAAAGAACTGACGGAAAGCAACATTCTCGTTTGATTTTCAGTTCAGAAACCAGTCGCTGCATTTATTCTGCTTGTCAGAAGAATGCAAACTTAAATATAACAGTTGAGAGTATTTTGGTCCTTCTTTAAAAAAAACATTGGGGAAATGAGCTGAAAATGTACTAGTACAGATGAAGAGCAAACGCAAACATGAACATGTCAGAACAGTTTGCATATATTCACTCACTCAATCACACTACTTAAACAGCTTTAACATGACATGCAGTGCATTCCTGGGGCTTGTGACGTTAATGAAACTTGGGACTGTAATATGTACAAGGAACCCAGAGGCTTCAAGATTTCTCTGCAGAAGAAGCAATGCAGAAATTTCCACCGTTCTTCTTGTTAAATTAGGTTTGCACTATGAAAGTTAGGTTATCAAAAATGAGGTCACAGGCACCACAGGGAGGAAGTCATTTCAACTGATACATGCCTGTGACAAGGGGAAACACTGGTGAGACTTTTCTTTCTTTCTTTCTTTCTTTCTTTCTTTCTTTCTTTCTTTCTTTCTTTCTTTCTTTCTTTCTTTCTTTCTTTCTTTCTTTCTTTCCTTCCTTCCTTTGCCTAAGTCCAGCCAACGGACATCACCAAACCTGCTCTGCACCCACAAAACTAGTCTGTTGTCCTTGGGAGAGGCCAAGGATTCCAGCCATGCCAGTGTTGAAGTAATAGTTACCTATCAGCCATCCTGTATGTGAAATATTTAACTACCATCCTTATCTTCTTTATGTAGAATAGTGTAAGTGCTCTGTTGCCTTTCGTGTCAGGCAGCAAACAGTCTACGCCTGGCTCCAATAAGCACAACTCCACATGAAACTTATTTAAATATGAAATGGCTTTCTAATTAACGGAGGCTATAGGAGACCCAGCATCACGGAATCCAATACCTTTCTACAGCATTACAGAGTTGACTCCTATGGATGAGGACTGGGTCCGAAGATGAGCTAACAGGAATTTCCTACCCTCTTCTAGTGCTTGCAGTTTTAAAGAAATGTTCTGGAAGGCTCTGCTTCTCTAAAAAGATGTGAAACGGTGTGCCACAGGTGCTGCTAAATAAGGAGAAGATGGGATCCCCCCTTCTGTGAGGTTCCTTAACTTACCATGTTTTTCATCCCATAAGACACACAAGTCCATAGGACACACCTAGTTTTTAGAGGTATGTATGTGTGAAAAAATATTGACACATACATACTGCGGTCCTGATCCATCTCCAACCCAGTTTACTCTCCAGCCATGGTGCTCTTGGGAGACCAAGAGAGGCATGGCTGGAGAGTAAAATGCAAAGACAAGCCTCCCCCACCCTTGCCTGGGTATCCATGCTGGGAAGCCTCCGGTCCTTGCAGAGGCCTCTCCACCTGGTTGGTGCAGGTCCTAACCCCAGCTGCAACCTTGGAGGAGGCTTCCTAGCCAGGCTCTATTTTTAAAAAAAATTACCTTGTATGATTGATTTGTTCCATATAATAGGAGATGGGGAGAAAACAGCCCAATTGGAGACCATAGAGATGAGAAATGGGCTAGAGAATAACCATCCACCATGGTAACCATAGAGATAGTAATGGTCATCATGATGGGTGGTTATCTTTCTAGACCATTTCTTATCTCTATGGTCTCTAGTAAAGCTGATTACTCTCTGTCTCCTATTATATGGAACAAATCAGCCATGCTAGGTAATTTTTTTAAAAAAAACAGATGGGTGGAAAGCCTCCGCAGGAGTTGCAGCTGGGGCTTGGACCTGCACTACTGCTGGAGACTCCCGGTGGGGATGCATTCGCTCTGGAGATTCCTGGTGGGGATGCATTCACCCCATAAGACACACAGACATTTCTCCTTACTGGGCTAAAAATATGGTACCTCACCAGCGGTCATTTCACAGCATCCCACATTCAAGGGCCTCCTGAGAGGCTAGATTTTTCTGCCTCCAGGAAAGAACCAGATAACATCTGCTTACACTCCATGTACATAAGGTGATGTAAGGTGCCATCTACCACATCTGCAGGCAACAAACTAGTTCAACAACTGTGGGGCAAACTGCAGGCAAAAAAATCACTTTCCTTCCAAGACCCACATTCTATTTCTTGCCCCTGCTGTTTTGAGGTGCCTGCCTCACTTTATCCAATGACAGGCCTGCTTCTTTTGGTCCAACCCAGAAGAAATGCTTCCAGGAAGCTTTATCAGTGAACCTAACAGAGAGTATCTGTGAAGATTCTCAGTCATCCAGGTGAGGCTATCCCAACACTCATTAAGTAGTGGTGTACCTTCATTTGAATGACAAAGGACATTTATTCAAAGTTCTGATTGTACACATATTAGACAGAGAAGATAGGTGGTTCAAGAGGGAGGTTAGGAAAGCCATTTATGTGTATGTAGATCTCTCTCTCTCTCTCTCAACAGTGGTGGGGGACTTAGGAGCAATCTGTCTACCACTTATCATGCTGCCCATTCATCAATCTTCAGACAAATCAGTAGCACTTCACACCTCAACCAGGAAAGCCATGGCTAATGACCCATACTTAATCAGAGGCATAGCTAGGGTTTGGAGAGTCTGGGGACAAAGTCAGGTTTTGAGCCCCCTCCTGTCCCCCAACTGCATCACCCCCACTGAGCAAGGGTTGCCCAATCCTGGGGGAACAGCAGGGGAGGAGGAGAAGGATCCCTCTTTCGCACACCCTCTTTGGACAAGTCTCTCCTGTGCAAACAGCACAGCATGCAGATAGCATCAAGCAGGCAATTTTTTTCAAGCATCACCTCCGTAGCATGCTTCCCCCTCCTCCTTTCCCCTGGCTAGGGCTTGGTGATTGTTAACCCGGGAAAGGAGGAGAAGGAAGCAGGCAATGGGATTTTTTTCCAAGTACCCCCACCCCAGCACCTGCTTCCATCTCTTCCCTTTCCCCAACTAAGGATCACCAAGCCTTAGCGGGGCAAAAGGAGGACTTCTGGTGGAATAGTGCATGGCTTCCTCCTCCTGCTTTCTCTCAGGGTTCTTCCAGATTGCTGCATGCCCCAGGGCAAATGCACTCTTCCGCCCCTCCCTAGTTAAGCCAGTGTACTTAATGGGTGTTGGGAAGGATCTAGGAGGGACTTCCATACACCCCAGGCCACTATACATCTTGTGAGCCTATTCAAGCCATTTGCCACCTAACAATCCTATCCAGGCCACTGTCCATCCAACAAGCCCATTCACATCAGGTTGGTGTGAAACTAAGGTGAACTATAAGGAAGCCTTGTGCCAACTTGCCTCAGATTGATGAAGCTTTTTGGATGAGTTGTGCAATGTTTCAGTCTCACAAGAAAAGAAGTCCAGTTGCCTTGAGTCAACTTCCGGACTAGCTGAGGGTCTACTTTATAGCAAACTACAATATGGAAAAATCTCCATGGGCAGACTTGTTCCAGAGGGTGGTCCTCAAGACGGCATGATTGTGAGTAGAAACCCTTTGGGCCTCCCCTAGAGTGTCCACCTGGAAGGAGAAGGCAAGCAAAGCTCTTGCTGGTCAGGATGAAGCTGTCCTCTGGGAGATCCGCTCTGCCAGATAGTCAGGTCCCAAGCCACGGAGGGTTTTGTAAATCAAAACCAATACCTTGAATTTTATTCAGGAGGAACAGGAAGCCAATGCTGATGAGCCAGGATGGGGTGATGTGGTCAAACCTGCCCGCACCAACCACCACCCTGGCCACCACATTCTGCACCTGCTGCCGTCGCTGAACAAGGGTCAAGGGTAGCCCCATATAGAGAGTGTTACAGTAATCTATCCCCAAGATCACTAGCACCTGCACAAACATCCGAAGGGAATCCACGTCCAGGTATGGGCAAATCTGGGTGATAAGCCTAAGCTGAAAGAAGGCCTCCCTGGAAACAGCTGCCACCTGGGCTTCCAGGGACAATGCTGGATCCAGGATGACACCCAGACTCCTCACTCTGTCAATCCCTCCAAACTGGGGAGAGGGCTTCTGTACTCATCTGTTGATCCCATGAGAACAGTACCTCAGTCTTCCCGGGGTTGAGTTTGAGCCTGTTAGTCCTGGTCCATTCTATGACTGTGGACAGGCAGCCTCCATTGCAGAGGTGGAAAAGGAGAGTTAGAGCTGTGTGTCATCAGCGTACTGATGACAGCAGACCCCATAAATCCTAATGACTTCAGCCAGTGGCCTCACATAGATGTTAAAGAGTATGGGGGAAATTGCTGACCCCTGGGGCACTCCACAAGAGAGTGTCCATGGGGCCGACAAATCACCCTCCACCTCTACACTCTGGACACGGCTGTCGAGAAAGGACCGGATCCCCAATACCCACCTCAGACTGTATAATCAGGTCTTTCCCCATCACCTCCCTTCTTCCAGACAATTATAAGCAGAACAGATGTTCTATGGGTAGCACATTGCACTCAAATACATCGTAATGGGAATAATTCACAGCAGCTGGAATGAATAGTTAGGATATGGGTAAACTCCCAGGGCCACATCTGGCTTGCCATAAACAATGCAACAACAGCACTCAAAACATGTTGTTGATGTACTGAATTACCAACAGTCACTATCAAACTGTTCTATAGATATATCTCATTTCATTCCACAGTAATGTAGCTGACACTTTCCTTTTATCATGACCATAGGGAATGTCTTGATGCTAATGATGTGCAGCCGGAGTTTCAGTGCAAGATCTAAAACTGATTGTGCCTGGATGAACTAGATTTGAAAACAGGTGGCCTGGTTGTTGTTGCGCCTACTTGATCACACACTTGTTTGTTAATACACACTACATTGAGCTTTATGAACTCGAAAACAGAGTTTAATCGAGCTGTCTCTCTTGCATCAGGGTAAGGAAATACATGTGGCTGCAATATAGTACAGTATATTTCATGTAGAGATGGGCATGAAATGGAAAAATCCATTTCGTTTCATTTGGGGTGGTGGTGGGGGTCATTTGTTTCGTTTAGTGTAACTTTTTTTTGTTGCCCCAAGTGCCGATCAGCTGGCGCATGGGGCTTCGGGTGGCAAAAATAAAAATAAAAATAAAAATAAATAAAAATAAAAATAAAAATCCTGTACTTTCCCCCACCCCATCTGAGGGAAAGCCTCAGCAGGAGCCCTCTGAAACTACCCACCCAACCATTTAAAAAAAGTTTTAAAAGACTGCAATTTCCCAGCGCTCGAAAAGGGTGGATTCGGGTTTCTTCCCGTGTAGAAATCTGGTTGTTTTGGCGACGTTTGGACGAGGTCTCACTCGTCATCTTCAGGCTGGTGTTCTGGCTTCTTTCTTCTTGAAGCAAAGTGTGGTCTCAGTTGAAGTCCTTCTATAAATACTGCTGGGGGTGTGGTTTGCTTGCTCTGTTGCTGATTGTAGGTTCCTTTGTTCCTTTGTTCTTTTGTGATCTGCTGTGTGGCTGAGGCGATCGTTAAGGGATTAACTGCTGATGGCTGTTTAGATGGCTGTTTACATGCTGGTGGGTTAGATGGCTGGTAGGTTCTGGCAGTATCCTGGGCTTTGGTGGAGTGGGGTCCTGTGTCTTGTGAATTCATTTTGGTCTGGCTACGTGTCTGTGGTCTCCCAATGTTTTTTTGGGGTGTGTGAGTGTGCTCCATGTGGTGACTGGAGTGGGGTGCCGCAGTAGATGGTGCAGTCGTGGTTTTGTTATTGGATGGTGGTTTCGTTTCATCTGTGGGAAGGGTCTGGGTTTGTGTTTGGTGTGGATGGAAGGTGGTGGCATCTTGTGTCCTTTGGACCTGGTGTCAGTCTTTGTGACAGAGGCTCGTCTGTTGACCAGGGCTTTTCCAGATGTCAGGCAAGCGGGAGGTGTCATCACGTTTATTCATGTTGTTTGGGTGTTTCTCTATTTCAATGGCTTCCATGATTATTCGACTGTTGAAGTGTTCAGTTTTGGAGATGAGTTTGGTTCTTTCAAAGTCAAACCTGTTGTTTTTATGTGCTGGAAGAGAGAGAAGATTTTTCTTCTTTTTTGACTGCGTTCTTGTGTTCTGCGATGCGTGCGCTTATTCTCCTGTTTGTTTGTCCGATGTATGTGGCTGGACAGACTTTGCATGGTATTTCCTAGCTCAATCTTGTCTTTGGGGTTTCTTAAGATGTTGGCTATTTTTTGGTCGGTGCAAAAGGCTGTCTTGATATTGTGTTTGTGGAGAATTTTGCTGATTTTGTCTGTGGTGCCTTTGATGTAAGGGAGGAGGGCGGTGCTGTTCTCTTCTGTTTCTTGGTTCTTGGGGGTGTTTCCTTTTGGATTAGTTTGGTGATGGTGTTTTTTTGGAATCCGTTCGCAATTAAAACATTCGAGAGAGTGTGTAATTCAGTTTTTAGGTGGTCTTTGTCAGCGGGCGTTTGGTTCTGGAGATGAGGGTTTTTGCTCTTGATCTGTGCAGGGTGGTGGTGTGATTGTGCATTTAAGTAGCGGTTTGTATGTGTTTTTTTCTGGTAGATGGTATGTCCTAAGGAGCAGCTTTTTTAGATTAGGACGTCCAGGAAGGGAAGTTGGTTGTTGGCTTCTATTTCCATAGTGAATTGTATTTTGGGGTGTAGGCTGTTGAGATGTGTGAGGAAGTTGTTCAGTTTATCTTTCCCGTGTGGCCAGATAACAAAGGTGTCGTCAACATATCTGAGCCAGAGTTTGGGTTTATGTTCGGACTTCTGTTGTTCCATATATAGGTTTGCGATGACCGGTGAGAGGGGTGATCCCATGGGTGCTCCTTCTATCTGTTTGTATCTTTGTCCATTGTGGATGAAGTATGTGTTGGTTAGGCAGTGGTTGGTCAGATCTAGGATGTGTTTGGGGGGGTTGTATTTGTTGTGGATAGCTGTCAAGGCTTCTTGAATGGGCACTTGTGTGAAGAGCGAAACAACATCAAAGCTCACGAGTAGGTCATTGGGTTGTAGGTCTTGTTTCTTTATAATTTCTATGAAGTGGAACGAGTTTTGTACGTATGAAGTGATGGATTCTGCATAGGGCTGGAGTTGTTTGGCAAGAAATTTGGCGAGGTTTTGTAGAGGTGAGCCTATGGAGCTGACTATGGGTCTGAGAGGTGTTCCTTCTTTGTGAATCTTTGTGAACCTACAATCAGCAACAGAGCAAGCAAACCACACACCCCCCAGCAGTATTTATAGAAGGACTTCAACTGAGACCACACTTTGCTTCAAGAAGAAAGAAGCTAGAACACCAGCCTGAAGATGACGAGTGAGACCTCGTCGAAACGTCGCCAAAACAACCAGATTTCTACACGGGAAGAAACCCGAATCCACCCTAACATGCATACCTATACCCGTGAAAATCTACGAAAACAAATATCCGACCTCTACGTCCGAAGAGCCACCATCTTATGTGACATTGCATTCCTACGCAACTGCCGGGACAAAAATGTGATCCCCACAAGCTTCCAACTGAAATTCCACTCAAAAACCCCATCCAGCGAAAGGATCCTGAAAAGAACAGAACTAGCCCTAATCAGAAGCGAACTACACAGGAAAAGATACCTACTAGATCAAACCAACAGAGACCTACTCACTCTCCACCTCAAACTCAGCAACAAAATCCACCCAACACTCTGGAACAAATCCAAGCAACTGGCCGCCTGGAGAGCTGAAACAGAGACCTCCCACAAGACAGACACACACACCAACAAACTCCACAAACTGGAAAACGCCAGAAGCCCAACCCCCACACAACAGCCCATGAAACAAACAGTTCACAACATATCAGACAGGACACTCACCATCGCAGAGACCAAAGTCCTTTCCAAAGGATTCAACTTTGCAATCGCCCCAGACACATCCCCACCGAAAACATCATATGAGTGGAAGCCAGCCTAACCAAAATCAACCCAGATGAAGCCAACAAAATCAGACTCAAGTCACCAATGTCCTCTGCTCCAGC
The DNA here is from genome assembly GCA_029282475.1 of Phrynocephalus forsythii. Taxonomy (NCBI): domain Eukaryota; kingdom Metazoa; phylum Chordata; class Lepidosauria; order Squamata; family Agamidae; genus Phrynocephalus; species Phrynocephalus forsythii. Next base: position 79,369,677 of record JAPFRF010000003.1, read on the forward strand.
AAACCACCCAGAAGCAATTTACACAAAGAAGAACAAAAAGCCCTCTCCAACAAAGAGGAAAGACAACAACATAATCATTCTCCCAGCAGACAAAGGCAATGCCACAGTGGTGATGAACACATCCGACTACCAAGCCAAACTATCCAACCTACTACAAGACCCTGCTTACATACCTTTGAACACAGACCCCACCACCTACCTGGAAAAAAACCACCAAAGCCAAAATAAAAGCCTCTCCCTTAAGTGAAGAAATCAAGCCAAGCATCATCCCCAGAGAGAAATCATCCAGATGCCCCAAGCTCTACGGCCTCCCCAAGATTCACAAAGAAGGAACACCTCTCAGACCCATAGTCAGCTCCATAGGCTCACCTCTACAAAACCTCGCCAAATTTCTTGCCAAACAACTCCAGCCCTATGCAGAATCCATCACTTCATACGTACAAAACTCGTTCCACTTCATAGAAATTATAAAGAAACAAGACCTACAACCCAATGACCTACTCGTGAGCTTTGATGTTGTTTCGCTCTTTCACACAAGTGCCCATTCAAGAAGCCTTGACAGCTATCCACAACAAATACAACCCCCAAACACATCCTAGATCTGACCAACCACTGCCTAACCAACACATACTTCATCCACAATGGACAAAGATACAAACAGATAGAAGGAGCACCCATTCTCACCGGTCATTTATATGGAACACTTTGAAACCAACCAACGCGTTACAGAAGTCCGAACATAAACCCAAACTCTGGCTCAGATATGTTGACGACACCTTTGTTATCTGGCCACACGGGAAAGATAAACTGAACAACTTCCTCACACATCTCAACAGCCTACACCCCAAAATACAATTCACTATGGAAATAGAAGCAACAACCAACTTCCCTTCCTGGACGTCCTAATCTACAAAAAAACCCGGCTCCTTAGGACATACCATCTACCAGAAAAAACACATACAAACCGCTACTTAAATGCACAATCACACCACCACCCTGCACAGATCAACTCCGTAGCAAAACCCTCATCTCCAGAACCAAACGCCTTGACAAAGACCACCTAAAAACTGAATTACACACTCTCTCGAATGTTTTAATTGCGAACGGATTCCAAAAAACACCATCACCAAACTAATCCAAAAGGAAACACCCCCAAGAACCAAGAAACAGAAGAGAACAACGGCACCGCCCTCCTCCCTTTCAAAGGCACCACAGACAAAATCAGCAAAATTCTCCACAAACACAATATCAAGACAGCCTTTTGCACCGACCAAAAATAGCCAACATCTTAAGAAACCCCAAAGACAAGATTGAGCTAGAAAACCAAGGAGTCTACGAAATACCATGCAAAGTCTGTCCAGCCACATACATCGGACAAACAAACAGGAGAATAAGCGCACGCATCGCAGAACACAAGAACGCAGTCAAAAAGAAGAAAAATCTTCCTCTCTCTTCCAGCACATAAAAACAACAGGTCATGAAATTGACTTTGAAAGAACCAAACTCATCTCCAAAACTGAACACTTCAACAGTCGAATAATCATGGAAGCCATTGAAATAGAGAAACACCCAAACAACATGAATAAACGTGATGACACCTCCCGCTTGCCTGACATCTGAAACTAGCCCTGGTCAACAGACGAGCCTCTGTCACAAAGACTGACACCAGGTCCAAAAGGACACAAGATGCCACCACCTTCCATCCACACCAAACACAAACCCAGACCCTTCCCACAGATGAAACGAAACCACCATCCAATAACAAAACCACGACTGCACCATCTACTGCGGCACCCCACTCCAGTCACCACATGGAGCACACTCACACACCCCAAAAAAACATTGGGAGACCACAGACACGTAGCCAGACCAAAATGAATTCACAAGACACAGGACCCCACTCCACCAAAGCCCAGGATACTGCCAGAACCTACCAGCCATCTAACCCACCAGCATGTAAACAGCCATCTAAACAGCCATCAGCAGTTAATCCCTTAACGATCGCCTCAGCCACACAGCAGATCACAAAAGAACAAAGGAACAAAGGAACCTACAATCAGCAACAGAGCAAGCAAACCACACCCCCCAGCAGTATTTATAGAAGGACTTCAACTGAGACCACACTTTGCTTCAAGAAGAAAGAAGCCAGAACACCAGCCTGAAGATGACGAGTGAGACCTCGTTGAAACGTCGCCAAAACAACCAGATTTCTACACGGAAGAAACCCGAATCCACCCTAACATGCATATATATATATATATATATATATATATATATATATATATATATATATATATATATATATATATATATATATATATATATATATATATATATATTTATATAAATATATATATATATTTCCCCTACCCGATCGAGTCTGGGAAATTGCAGTCTTTTTAAACTTTTTTTAAATGGTTGGGTGGGTAGTTTCAGAGGGCTCCTGCTGAGCTCTCATCGGCTGAGCCCCTTTTAAAATGGCCCAGTTGGCACCATGGGGGATCCCCTGGTGCCAACTGTGCCATTTTTAAAGGTGCCCAGATGATGACAGCTCAGCAGGAGCCCTCTGAAAATGGTCGGGTGGGCAGTTCCAGGCTCTTGCACTGCCGATCAGCTGGCGAGTGGAATTGGGGCGGGAACCATGGGCTTTCTAAACTTTTATTTTCCTGCAGAAGTCCCGTGTGCCAGCTGATCAGTGCTTGCTTTGGGGAACCGCCGGCTTTTTAAAGTGGTTTCCCATAGGAATGCATTGCTGTGGGAAAACAAAAAACGAAGCAGAACAAAACAAAAATTTACATTTTGTTTCAATTTGTTTTTCTTTGAGGGGGCAGTTCTTTTTTTCTTTCATTAGGGAATGAAACAAAAAATGAAAAACAAAATGGAAAAACATTCATTTTGTACCCATCTCTAATTACATGATGAAAATGCCAAATGCTTTCCTTCAAGTCCCTTCTTGCAGGGGATCATAGCCCAGTAGCAGAGCATGTGCCCATTAGAGACGGGCACGAATCAAAAAAATGACGTTTCATTTGTCATTTGGAGGGTCCGTTTAGGTTCGTTTCCATTTTTCGGGAATTTTTGCAAAAAATTCATTTTCATTTTCATTCATTTCGTTACCGTTTAGTTACCATTTATTTCAATTTTTTGTGATTTTTTTTAGCATTTAAAGCAGTTCTCTGTATTGCAGTAACGGAAACGAAACACACGACAAAATTTCCGGTGTTTCTGTTCGTTTTGTTTTATTTTGGAGACAAAATTCGTTTGTCATTTCGTTGCATAACAAAATGAAAAACCGAAAACGGAAACGAAAAATTGTTCATTTCGTGGCCATCTCTAGTGCCCAGTATTGGGAAAATTTCTGGTTTAAACTCCAGTATCTCCGAACAGAACTGGGAAAAACAGTTTCTAGAGTGAAAAGAAAATATAACCAGAAGACCCATGGTTGTTTGAAAACAGCCAGGCTCATGGTGAGCCAACACAACAAAAGTCCTCACCCTCCCAATTCTCTCTCTTTCACTCTCTCTCAGGTTCCCCTACCACCATACATGTTGAGCTTTCAGCCCAGATGTTCAAAAAAATCGCTGGATAATTTTGTGGTTTGGGTATATGGCAGTGGAGTTTGGTTCCCCAGTGTGTCTCCTTGTAGAAGAACCAGTCTGTGTAGCCTTGGGCACACTGCAGAATCCCAGGGTGGCCCCAGAAAAATGGAACATTAACAGAAAAAAATCACCATAAGTCAGAAATGATGATCAGAAATACACCTGATGATCATGATGATGATGATGATGATGACGACGACGACGACAACAACAACAACAACAACAACAACAACAACAACAACAACAACAACGATGACGACAATGATGATGATGGCGACAATGACAACAACAACGACTGCCACCACTGGTTTAGAGATCAGGATAGACAGCTTAGAAAAGTTATTTATGAACTACAGGGCCTAGAATCCTGACTGGAGGATTATGGACGCTGTAACCTTAAAAAAGTAACTATGTACATCTGGATTTAGATGTATATTTGAACCAATGGTGTGAAGACACAGTCGACGGATTTTTACATCTGAATTCTAGGATAATTACATTGGGAATATCTTTTGGGATAGTTGGGGGTGGGAGGTTTCATTGAGCTTGCTAGTCAAACAACCATGTTGGATGCTGGCCCCTCTCACAACAGATCCGAAGTAGCTGAATCATTTTCCCACCTGGAACAGAGACACAGAACGTGACTTTTGGTCAAGGAATGCAACACACCATGGCTAACAAACAGGAAATAAAGCTTCTCACACCCATCTTCTACTTTGGACTGGGAAGGGAGGTGGTGCTTCTGCTGTAATTACATATCTAAGATGCTCCGCAGATTGTTGCTCTATTTTGGAACTCAGGAAGGATTTCAGAAGCCTCATAACATCCAGAATGATGTCTAGCTACTATTGTACCTCCAGGCTTAGTCATAGGTTTGAACTGTTAGAATGGCTCAACAGTTGAGAGTTTGATTCCCCACCATGCCTCCTTGCCAGGGTCTGGAATCAGTGATCCATAGTTCCCTTCCAGCTCTGCAGTTGTTACATGATAAGGCTTTGGATCAGTGGGTTGGCCAGCTAAAGCTGGCCCTTGTGCCATGTTAAGTGGAAATACGGACATCTGCTTGAATGTTAGTGTATTCGAATGGCCAACTGTCCTAAAAGACATCCCCAGTCTAATTGGCCTCTGGAAGGAAATACTTTAACAAATTATTTATACAAATCTGCCAGTAATAGCTAGTATATCTCTCACTTATGTTATAAACATTTCATTTGGGCAAGGCCTCCTTAATTTACATATGTACTGTATTCCAACAGTACAAAACATGGAATTGTATTGTATTGTATTGTATTGTATTGTATTGTATTGTATTGTTATTGTATTTCTACCCCGCCTTTCTCCTTGGAAAGGACCCAAGGTGGTATGCAGTCCAGTACAATTAAGACATGTTCTAGTATTGAGAACAGGGAACTGAGGGACATTACAGCATTAACAGAAAACATTACATTAAAGCTACAAGAGAATGCGAGCAGTTAAAAGGAGAGTAAAGTTCCATGTAAAGTTACAAGAGAACATGAACAGTTAAAAGGAGAGTAAAGTTCCATGTAAAGTTATGCTTTTTAATAAAGGTGTTCATTTATAAAACTGTTTCCTACATGTATGTGTATTTCAGTTATGCTTAGATTTACAAGAAACTACGCAAACAGGTTATGGTGGAATAAACTGCTAATGGAAGTCATGGTTGTTGTTGTTTTTAAAATGGACCAAATTCCCAATATTTCCCCCCCTAAGACATCAAGGGTGATAGAAGCTTCTTTTTGCTGTCAAAGTGATCAAAGAGAATGGAAAAAGAATCTATAAGATGCTGCCCAGTGACAGACCTTAAAGAGGAAGATTGCAGGGCCAGATGTTTGAGTGACCTTCGGACTACATAACGCATTGGCATGGTGTTGATTTAGATTGCTCTTGGCAGAGCCATTCGATCCAGCTGTTTTTATATACAAAATGGAATTTTCCCCCTGTTCTTTTCTCCCCTAACTATAAAACCTGGAACTATTGGTCAGTGGGGCTGATGGCTGTCAAAGAAGTTGAATTCACCACACAACTCTGCCAGTAGGTATCACATCAAAAAGGAGTTAGCTGAATGAACAGGAACATCTCCGGGCTGTGCCTTTTTTACATCCCTTCCCAACTTTCAACAGCTGTTTCTTGAGTGAATACAGACACAAATTAATCATATAAAATGTTCTACATTTCCAAATATCGAACATGCCTGTGAAGCAATGCAGAACAGGCCACCTAATGGCAAAACAAATCCATTGAACAGCTGACTGTCACTTAGAAAAACACTTTAAAATGTTATTTTTCTAAAGTCATCTGAGTGCATAAATTATATGTTCGTACAAACAGACAAAAAAGCTTCAAGCAAGCCCCTCATAGAGGCCAGAACGAAAATAAAAATAGATTACAATTTTCAGTACAAGCATTTGCTATTCCACGTATATGTTCGGATCCATATGCTATGTCAAAAAGGGTTTCAGTGTCCACGACATTAAAAATTAAGTTTTCTATTCAAAATATACAAACAGGTCATTCGTTCTAATTCCAGATTCCAATGCCTTTTCTAGAATAAATGGCTACCAACTGCTGGAACAAATATAGAAAGCAGAAAAGGTTTTGCTTTGTAACATTAAATGTGATTGAAGACTGTACAGCTCTTCTTACGCTTTTGGACGTTTTGTCACTTTACCTGGAGAAATATACACTGCTTATTCTGAATTGCTGCTGATGTCCAGCACTTGTCAAAACTGCTTTCTGTCAAGCATTTCACAAAGTGTTGCAAAATGACAGATCAGGATGTCTGAATAGATGGAGCCCCAGGAAAAACAGAACAGATAGAAAATTCATGACTCTAAACTACATCAAAGCGACTTCTGTCAACATCATGTCAAAAGAGGAAGAGTGGAAAAAATGAACTGTTCATTTCGGACAGGTTTTCAAAACATTATATAAAACATTCCCCCCCCCCAAGTATGAGTTAAGTGTAAGGGAAAATTAACTTCACATAAAGTGTGATATCCTGTATATGCCAAAATACTCTTAAAACAATGTACAAATAAGCAAGTTCTACAAATAGCTACTGTCTGGCAGCTAAAACCAGTGACATCCCCACAAAATTTATGAAGTATCTTATCTAATTAAAATAGGACAAACCATCTGCCTATAAAGAAATAGAAATATTTCAGTGTTCATGTTGCTCACAGTCTCATAATCTCTTTTCATTTGGTATGGCCAGTAAGTTTATTTTCCAATATTAACTCATTTGCTCTATTTCAGGAACCTAACGGAGCAATCTTTTTTATTTCAACAACAAGAAACTGGTACAAGGGGGGTTATTTAAAATAATTATAGCTATCCCAAACTATTCTCATAGCATGGTCCTTTTTTTGTGTTTTAGACTAACTTTGTTGGACATCTCATCTCTGTACCAAATGAGCACAGTTCTATTCCATATCAAAGAATGCACAGTCTCATATATGTTTGGTTTTCTAAGAGGGTATTCCCTTAAAAATCCATTCGTGCATAAAATGTATTATTATTTCCATTCAGTTACTAACTAAAACAAGCAAAGAGGTTTAAAGAAAGAGCATGTGCCATTAATAAGCAATATGGCAGATGAAATAACATAGTTTATAAGTCCGATGACTTTTAAAGGTTGTGGCATATTTAAAAGGCATTGATCTGACAATGAATGGACTCCATGGCCAAAATCCTGCTGATGTTCACTGAATGTTTGTGTAACTCCCTGCAATTAACTGATGAGGTGCTAAGGCATGTCTCAAGTTGTATGCATTGTCATATACCCAATTGTACAACCAAGACATGCCCCAGCACCCCATCAATTAGCCACAATTAGCAATGGCCTTTTATGACTACTACCAGGATTCTACAGAGGGTTTCAGAAACAAGAAACACCACCAAAAAGACAGGAGTACCAAGATAAGGACTTCTGAAAAGCAGGCCATAGTGGAATAGGTAGGTTTCTGAAAGGATGGCTTAGTTCTTTGAATTGATATAAGTCAGGGGTGTCCAAACTTTTTGCAAGGAGGGCCAGATTTGGTGAGGCAAAAATGTGTGGGGGCCAAACAATCAGCAGCATTTGACCCCTGGGCTGGACTTTGGACAAGTCTCTATAACATGCAAGGAGGCGGGGAGGATGCTGCAGCAACAGAGCCGGGGGCAGGTAGGCAGGGCAGGTGAGTGGGGGGGGATGGCCCGAGGCAGGGAGGCCAGGCAAAGCGTAAAACTGCAAGCTAATGTCTCTATCTGGTATGGTGAGGGGCCAGCTGGCGGGGATGCGTGAAAGGCTGAGCTGGTGGGGAAAAGAGGTTGCGGGCCTCTCGAAATTTGAAAACGGGCCACATTTGGCCCCCGGGCCTGACTTTGGACATGCCTGATATAAGTCGTTCTGTCTACTTTCTGATGGCATCATTAGAATAAGAAGTACTTTGGCAGTCCTTCCTCCTCCAGAACAGGAAGGTTAGACAGTCACATGTTGTCTCAGAGCAATTTACTTCATATGGTCGTTATATAAATAATGATGTGCCCTCATCAATTCTGACTGACGGCAACCCTTTCCAGGATTTTCCAGGTAAGGATTACTCAGGTTTACTGTTCTCTTCTTTGGGGGCCACCCTGGGACTTTGCAGCCTGCCCAAGGCCACACAAGCTGGTTATTCTCTTAGGAGGCTCAGGAGGGAAATGAACTCAGTCTAGCTCCACAACTACATGCCTAAATCACTGAGATACCCAACTAGCTGTGAAGACAGTAAGAGCCATCTATGCTGCCCAGAGCTCACTAGACGAAAGGTGGAACACTGAATTCAACAATCAAATAAAAGAACAACAGTCCTGCTGTTCAGGGAACTCTGTCAAGAGGAATCTAACTCATCAGACTACAAATATCAGGATTCCATAGGATGGAGCCATGGCCAATATAGTGTTATCCAATTTCTATAACTGGGAAGCTACACTTGATCATTGTGGCCCAAAGTATTGGCCTTAGCTCACTTCAGACTGCTACCCCTGGCCTAGCTGACAGGCTGACTGGGATATATTATGTTCACACCAAGTCAATGGCATGCACAGGCAGTATTTATTATCTGAAGACAAAAAATGGATCCTGTTGGTCTGAAAAGTCCAAAAAACTGTAGGTCAGAAAAGTCTTGCTGGATTCCATGTACCCTAAAACCATTGTTATCCTTCAATACTGAGGCAGGTTCAAAAGGAGGGCTGCTTTACTTGTACACGGAGCTCAATATATATCGCTTCCTACTTATGAAAATATGTTTATTACCTGTAACTGTATAGAGGTGCGTGCTTCACAGCAGCTGAGATTAGTAATAAGCCTCCTTTTCTCATTTACATTGATAGCAAGCATTAGTGAAGATATATGCATTTCATTTCATGGTTCAGAAAGAACAAAGTATATGTATATCTGAGAGCTGTGGGTGGTTAATGAAATGGTCTGACAAACATAAGCTAATACATAATCATACCAGAATGTGGACAGGAACACCTGTTCCCACTTCTCAGACTTATGGCTCTTAAAAGAAAGTTACTGCTTGTGAGAAGTGGAACTGCTACTATTTAGGCATCAGTATGCGCCAAGGAAATGTTCATCTTTTTCCTCCCCCCCCCTCCTCTTGGTTATACCTCTAAAGGAATGAAAGGAGGAAGATTTTAATGATACAAAGTCTCTTTTGCTGATGTCCTAAGAGTAATGAAAACTTCACACATGCATGAAGCTCCCGTAATTATTTTAAACTGCCTTCTGTTGTCCCCCTGAGGAACATGGTGGTATTTGTTTGATGCAGTTTAATTAGTGTCAGGGTAATTAATGCTATGCTATCTACATGAGATCAAAACCTTTTCTTTGTAATGTTCTAATAACTAAGATCCAGGCAAGGCATAGCATGCCTTTTCAAACAGGGAAGCCGAGGTAGGACAGATCCAGGAGAGTTGACACCTGATGAGCTGCAGTCTTGCACCAAACATTTGCTACCCGCAGAAGGTGCAAACCACCATGCGCTCCTGCTATTGCACAAGCACCCTTCTTTCCTCAGTGGTCTGCTTGTGCCACCCATTTAAACCTACTGGAAATGGACAGTTGGGTCAATGGGATTAAAAGCCACTGTTGTCCAAGGCAAAACTAGAGTTCAGATACATTCCAAAGGCACACAGGTATCTAGTCTAGTGCTTTCAGCAAGTCAAATTCTTTTTCGATGGTTGTAATCAAATTATCCGAAACTTTCATGGACACAGTGCACCTTGTCAGCTGTCAAAATCCTGAAATAATCAAATTATAGACTTTGGCATCACCCCCTCCCTTCCAGGAAGCATACAGTGCTCGAGTGCAACTTAACTATTATTTTAAATAAAATATGCATTCATATTAAAAATGTAATCTCACTGATATACCTAAGAGAAACCAATATTGGGGGGAATATCTGCACAAAAAGGCACACTTAAATGCTATCATGCACACAAACACACAAAGGATGGACAGTACAGGTGGGAGGGATTCAGAAACACAAGCGCTCACAAGCACACAAAATATGATCTTCATAAATTATCTAAAGCTCCCCTTCTCTGCTTGGTCATCCCCAAACTGTGGTATAAATCTCACAACATACACATACAGGCTGATTACAGGCTTAAGGAAATAGCTACAGCTATCTTGACTGGATAAATTATATCCTAAAGGTTGTTCCAGCTTTTCTAATAAAGCTCCAGTTTGTGGAGCTGGTTGGCAGGGTGGGTTGGTGGGTGTTGGGGGGGGAAGCAAAGGGAGGAATGGTAAATGCTGGAGAATTTCCCTCTCTTTTGTTACCATGAAATTACAAGCTTGACATAATGCCTTTGTGATTGCTTTGACGTCAAAAGAAAGAGATGGGGGAGAGAGAGAAAAACTTGACATGTCTAAAGGAGAAGAATCACTGATCTGGCACAAAAATGATTTTCCATGAGAAATAATATCCTGCCATTAATAAAATAATAATGGCTCCCCACAATATTCATTTGACATGCTTAAATCTTCACAATTTTTAAAGCCACACGAAAAGGCTGGTTTCTCTTACACTAGGAAGGGAACAACAGTGCATAATTCTATACAGGTTTAGCAAGTATCTTGTTCTGTAGTGCAAAATATTAGCTTTATGGCTGTCTGAAAACTACAACGATGCCCGCTGCTAGGAAATTCTGTTCAACACTTTGACCTCCTTCCCCCACCACCAAAAAAAACAACAACATTTAGGTTAGTCATATTTATATCATCACCTACAAGAGAAGGTCTCAAACAGACACCTTTTGAATCCATTCATTACCAGGTGCCTGGTGGGACCAGCTGACGAGCAAAATATGCTTTTTCACATCTTTAGTTCTGCTTCCTGCAACTCAGTTGTTTATCAATTAAAGTGATAAATATAAGTGACTTTGATAACACAAGCAACACATTATGGAGTAAAGTAACCCCTGAAAACCCTGCCATAAGAACTGTATGCAAAGTTCAACAACTGTGAAAGAACTATTAAAGAGGACACACAAACAAGTGACCTTGACTGACAAGCACACTTCATTCCAGCAATAAACAGCGGCAGAGCTGATAAGTGTTCATTGGCGCAGAGAGTAATTGCCTATCTGTCAGCATTGCTGGTGTATGCGAAATAGTATAAATGAAACATACATAATGTACAGCAATAATACCAGGCATGCAGAACCTAATGTATTATCATCATTCTCAGGGCCCAGGTTTATGTGGCTGCCACCACTGAGTAAATGCCTTCCAGCCATGATAATTTCATTCTAATCTCTGTTCCATATTATAATTTTCATAGCTAAAAGATACTGTGGAGCAATACGTTTCAATCAAGGGCTAAATAGAACACAACCTGTAACCAGATATTTTATACAACTATATATATCTAGACATACATACGCACACTCATATATATAATTTTTAATTTCGTGTGTGTGCTTTTTTAAAGTCCATTTATGAACAGAGCAAAACAAGCTGTAAATTTATGGATGCCAAACGCAGTCTGCAGCAATGTCGCCATGTCTGGAGACGGCTTTTACATCTCATGCTAGAAAAAGACCAGCTTTCAGATCCTGACAAAACAATTCGGTTTTCCAGGAAATGTCAGCTCCCTATTCTACGATAAACCCTGGCTCTGTGGTTTGATTCCCCCCTCCCCCATTGAGAAGTCAGGGACAGATTTGTGTTGCAATGAAAAGAGCAGTGAAATCTTGATGTACCAATCATAGCTAGGCTGCTATTGATATTAACATCTTCCATCCATGTTTTTAGTCAATACACTTTACTTGCCTTTTTAAAATTCCAGTTACCTAGAGCAGGGGTTTCATTTTGTCTTTCAGGGAATGGTAAAGAGTTCCAGTTGAGCACTCATGCAATGGGGGCCACACAGATGCAAGACACCTCCAGCATGCACAAAACACCCAAGTGCACAAGTTCACAAAATGCCCCATCCACACATAAGTTTCCATTGGGCCATTTATGTGCAGAGAGGGAAGGAGAGTGTGCACCTGAGCAGGTGTGTACTTTAATTGTTGCTGGCCACAGGCAGAGCGCAGTTTGCAACAGGCCATGGCCCAGTAGTGGCCCATGGCCCAGAAGTTGAGGACCTCTGACTTAGGGGACAAATAACGGCTTAGTGGCAGAGCACCCAGTGCATGTGCAGAAGATTTCTAGATTAATAGATTCATGTATATTAATATAGCCACCTTGGGTCCTTTTCCAAGGGGAAAGGTGGGGTAAAAATACTCTAAAATAATAATCAAATAATAATAATGTTATAATGGAGGACAACAAGGCCATCAAGCCCCCCACCCCATCAATGCAGTAATTCAAACCAAAGTATGACGGACAGATGATTGTCTACTTTTCTCGTACATGCCTCTCCTTATCAGGTACACTCTGGCCCTGGAATCATTGTAAGTATCCAGCTTTGTATCCAGTGCATAATGTTCCACTGTCTTCCAACCCGGCCAAAATCATGTTGTCACCATAATCATTTATGTATTTTTTATTTTTTATTTTTATTTTTTGCTCATTCCTTCATGCCAAAGTCCTGGCTAAGAAAAATAACAGGAAACAATCAGTTATGCTGCTTAGGAAACAAATGAAAAGTTTCCTTGATGCAGTTCAATTGACAAGCTATTCCACAGGTCCAGCTCATAGCTCAGATATCTGTAGACCAGTCCAGTCCAAATGTCCACATATCTTTTACACCTAAAAGTAGGACCTGATTTAAAACCTGAATGTTAAAAAGTCCCTGCGGTGTCGAACATACTCTCCCGCTGGTCCACTTGATTATGACTTCAACACCCACAAGAGGGCACAAGGCATCCCACCTGCCAGTACTTGTACCATATTTCGTCTGTGCCATTAGGTCATACTCCCACAATTTTTCCATAATGATAGAAATAACTTACAAGTTGAAGCTATATGACAAAAAGAACACATTTACGTTTTCAAAGGGATGGCTGTGTTTGTTTTTGCAAAAACAATGTGCATCATGGCATCTTTAAAACTGAAAAACTTACTTTCATGTGTTACAATATTTCTTGAAACACCAAAACAATAAAATTATGTATTACAACTTGAATTGGCTGTGAAGCCTTTTATTATGCATACTGTTTTAAATGTTCTGAATTGCTGCATATGTTTTATATGTTTTCAACTTTTACAATTGTTTTAAGGTTATGCTCCAGCCCAACATTACATGATATAGGATGGGATATATGTTAAATAAATAAATAAATAAATAAATAAATAAATAAATAAATAAGGTTGTAGTTATTCACGCTGACGAGCTCCAGGGCTCCTGTCTCACGTCAGACAGCTCTACATACCAGTTCCACTCAGATATGTATATTAGTAGATTTCAGTGCATGTTTTCATTTCAAAAGTTCATCACCTCCATTCAAAACTCAATGACAAACTTAACTGTTCAAACCAAACCTATTTCATGTTTGAGAAAAGACAACAGAATGGAAAGTTATTGTACACAATGCAGGAGGGAATTGCTGTTATTTTCAAGCATGCGGTATCTGTGTTTTTACTCCACTAATATTTGCATACAAGCACAAGATGAAAGATTTCATTGTCATAGTAGCAAAATAATTTGAATTCTTTATAACATGTCACAGAGATTACATTCCACCTTAATATTTTGCAAACAAGGTTGGTGCTAGTTAACAGATTCATTTTACAGTCCATGAAAACTAAGAATGGGAGCAAATGAAATTGTGTGCGTCACTTGTGACAAGTCTCCCCTATAAAGATAAGTTTGTCTTACGCTTATGAATACTTAAGGAGTGAAGGTCAGAATCTGATTCAGAAAAATTGTGTTCATCATAACAGCAAATGTGCAGCATTTCTTCTTTCATAGCTTGCCATCCACTGTGTGACTGAGCATATGAAAAGGCACACAACTGCTTTCAAGACAGTAGAGGAGTGGAACAGATGGAGAACAGCATAGATAGGCTTGTTTCTGTGATTGTCTACTTAATGCTGCACAAATCCAAAAGAATTCTGGCAAAAACATTTATTTTAAATAATATGATGCAGTGTGTGTGTGTGTGTGTGTGTGTGTGTGTGTGTGTGTGTGTGTGTGTGTGTGTGTGTGTGTGTGTGTGTGTGTGTGTGTGTGTTCTGCGCCATCAAGTCAGAACTGACTTACAGCGACACCACTACACTATACAGGGAATCCCTGCATTTTTAAAGCATTTACTTAATTGTATGCTTTAAATATTTGGTGCAGAGACTTTCTTCCCACAAACCCATTGACACCCTTCTATTATACATCTTATTCTGGAACTAGACAGTGGCAGATTACACTGAAGGCAAGAATATGCTTGCACTGGATATAAACTTAGCATATCAGGTCAAGGACATTCTGAGGACTAGCTGCAAGCTAGAACAATGGCATTTTGTCAAACATACAAAAAACAAAAGAGCATGTAAATAATTTGTGCTCTCAACTCCTCCTCCCCACCTACATGTCAATACTTTAGACCAGAAGGAAAATGAAAATTGAGTTATATCTTTCCTTTGTTCAGAATGAGCACCATTTGTTATGCAAATCAAATGATCTGGAAAACAAAATAAAAAGTACAAGTATATCTAAAAGCATCTTTGTCTAGTTCTTCAGGCAGAAAAGGCTCCCAGAGCACCATCAAGCCAACCCATTTTTAAAAGACAGACCACATCTATGGGCTTACAATTAGGAGTGCGTTAGGAAAGTTTGGTCATGATTGTTGTGGATATGCAGAACCATGAAGTTTGTTAGCTCAGTGTTGGTCAGGAAAACAGTAGCAACACACTGGGTTGTCTAAAATTTATTAAGAGCTTAATAAATATACAGAGAAGTTACAGAACAAAAAGGGTTAGAAAGCTGCCTGTACATGTGATTCCAAGTTCCTTATATCACATTGCATCACGACTGCCCCCAACCATCATGTCAGAAATGCTCTTCTCCAACCAAGTGAATAGATGGACCCCAAATGACAAACATGAAACAGGACAAGGAGCATATTGAATGGGTTAGAATATACGGAAAGATGTGTAGGGTTTTGGTTATAGTTCTCCAACCGTCTTAGAAGTTAACTTGAAAATATCAGCTCCCTCAGAGTCCTACCTCCTCTCGCTACAACCTCACAGTCATGCAGGTTATCAGATTGTTCAGACTAAGGAAAGGAGAGTGTTAAATGTAAAATTAAAATCAAAATCATAACAACATGGAGAGAAACTGACCATAGCAATGATCCAAGTCAGAGATGAGGACAATTAAGTCCAATGAACCCAATGCAAAGTCTTAGTTGAGTTCATTTTGGAATGAAGCTGTGAAAATAACCAAGCCATGGCCAGGTTGACCATTTAGCCTAAGTTTCTCCACTATATTGTCAGTCCTTTGACCACGGGACTTCAGATTCTTACAAAAAGTCCTCTGGTATCTTTATTGCTACTCTATACTCCTCCATTTTGGACAGCATGCTGGGAGTAACACGGTTTGAACTTCAAATGCAAGTACATCTAACAAGTCTATTCTGGCCATTGTCCACCTAATGAGCCTGTTCAGACCAAGATGATGTGAAATCAAGGTGAAATAAATTAAGGGGCTCACCACTCACTTCCCTCAGACTGATGAAGCTGCTTGGATGAAAAGCAGAACATTTCAATTAGGGATGGGCACCAAACAAAAAACAAATTGCTGACTTGTTGGTTCGTTACATAAAAAAATGAAACAAAATGAACCTGGGAAGCAGCAGTTTGCTAGTAATGAAACAAATTACCATTTTTATTCATTTAAAATGAACTGATTCATTTCTCTGTAAAACGGCTGCCCTGGGTCCTAGAGGAACCAATTTGGGGGGGGGGATATCTTCCTTCGACTCTCCCCTTGAATCACCCCCAATTTGGAGAGGTTTGGGGTGCCCCTAGGAAAAGGGGTGCCCCTAGGAAAAATGTTTGTAATTTGAAAATACTTATCATAGGCTGCTAGCAGGATGGAAATGGCAGGGGAGCTTCCTCAACCTCTCCTCTTGAAGCATCTCCAATTTGGAGAGGTTTGGGGTATAGGGGGACAAGTTATTCAACTTCAAAGGGAATCCATTTTAAAGTGCTATTTTTTGCAGGTGTGTGGGTGTGGTTCTAACCACCTGCTGGGGCTAGGGTATATAAGAAGCTGGCTGGTTTTGATTTCTTTGTCATCTGAGGAATGAGTGATAGGAGTCAGTTGGCTATGACAGTGCTGCTAGCTCGCTGTTTTACAGATGGCTACCTTCACTTCTGCTGAGTTCTCAAGGCAAAGCTGCTTTGTGTGTGGTTGTGTGAGTGGACAAAGTGAGTAGAGTGTGTTTGTGTGTGTGTGTGTGTGTGTGTGTGTGTGTGTGTGTGTGTGAGAGAGAGAGAGAGAGAGAGAGAGAGAGAGAGAGAGAGAGAGAGAGAGAGAGTAGAAGAGAGAGCCTTTTTCTCTCTGAGTGTGTGTACTGTGTGTCTCTTTGTCCCCTAGAATGAAACAAAATAACTCATGGGTAACGAAACAAAACAAATCACAATTTTTCCAGGTCGTGCCCATCCCTAGTTTCAATCTCACAAGAAAAAGAAGTTCAGTTGCCATGACGCAACTTCCAGATAACCTGGATGACTGAGAAACTTCACAGACCTTTTCAAATGCAAATGGTATACAGTAACCTCCCGCCGATCGCGGGGGTTAGGGACCCACCCCACCCGTGATGCATGAAAATCCACGATATGCGGAAGCGGGTGGGGGGGCAGGGGTGATCTTACCTTCTGTCGCAGCCCACCGGCACGGCCCGAGGCTTCTCGGGGGAGCCTGGTTGAGCAGCGCGGAGCGACCCGATTGCTCCATGCCGCCCCTCCCCACTGCCCCGAGGCTTCTTGGGGAAGCCTGGTTGAGCAGCATGGAGTGATCCGATCACTCCACGCCGCCCCTCCCGGCCGCCCCGAGGCTTCTCGGGGGAGCCTGGTTCAGTGGCGCGGAATGACCCGATCGCTCCGCGCTGGCCCTCCCGGCCGGCCCGAGGCTTCTCGGGGGAGCCTGGTTGAGCGGCACGGAACAACCTGATCACTCCACGCTGCCCCTCCCATCTGCCCCGAGGCTTCTCAGGGGGTGGCACAGAGTGACCAGCCTGCCCCCCCCCCTCGGTGCAGGTACTGTGATCCCGTGATGTAGCGGGGCCATGATACCTGAACCGCGAAATGGCGGGGGATCACTGTACTAAAAGGCTTCTGCTGTAATATTTACCAAAAATGTGGCACAAAGACACTTGACTCCAGCACTTACCTGTTTTGCACAAAACCAGTTATAATAGTTAGCTATTGAATTCAAGGTGTTTGAAAAGGAAATTCAGACTGACTCCTTCTACAAAATGGCCAAATAAACACTGCAAAAGCCATGAAATGATGATGCGAATTTATGTGCACGTGTCTCATTACCTATCCCACAGGAGACAAAACCACTGAGAAGCCCTAAAGATGATAATGACAAGATTCATCAGTAGGTCTGGTACACATATGTAACAGCCCAAAGTTTTTTTAGTGGTAACCAACAAAAATAAACAAACTAGACATCAAAGTGTGAAATGTCTGTCTAATCCTTTTGCCCCTTTTTACTGTACACTGAGAGGCAGCCCTTTTAAGCAATGAAATTCTCAGAGGGCTAAGGATTTCAGGCTACTTTATAAAGCTTTCAAATGTCCTTTTCTGTTCAGCTAAAGTCTTCAGGGCCTTGTGCCTGCCAGATTGCAGTTTGCCTCTGGCTAGAAGGGCATTATTTGAAGGGGGAGGAAAGTGTTTAGAAACCAACTGGATGTTTGATGCAGTTCCTTTCTAGTCTGGTGTAAATTTCTTCCTGCCACCCCTGCCTTGTGACTCACCAAGCTATTTTATCAGGAGCTATCTAGTGAACCAAACATTAAGTGTACACAGCAGTGGAGCTGCCCAATAAGAATTGATAAGATCAGGTGTTCATCTTAGCAACATTATGGCTTTCCTATAAAGTTTCCTGTCAAGTTTCCAGTTTTACTGAGTCAGAGCGCTTCAGAAGGCAGGCATCCTCCTCATAAGTAAAATTTATTTATTTATTTATTTTAGAGTATTTTTACCCCACCTTTCTCCTTGGAAAAGGACCCAAGGTGGCTTACAGTAATGAGGGATAATATACAGTCCAGTACAATTAACTTGTTCAAGTACTGAGAACAGGAAACTGGGGGACATCTTACAGCATTAATAGACAACATTGCATTAAAGTTACAAGAGAATGCAAGCAGTTGAGAGTAAAGTGCTATGTAAAATTATGAGTGATGGGAACTGACATTGAAAACATAGTATCAATGTAATCACATAAGATTATAAGTAGTTATAAACACAAAGTCTATGTGATCCTGTTGATTCATATAAAAGACACATAATGGTAGTCTATCAGTTAGGAAAGCTTGTCTGAAGAGAAAGGTATTTGCCTGTTTCTGGAAGGACAACAAAGATGAGGCAGTCCTGGCCTCTAGTGGGAAGGAGTTCCAGAGTCTGGGTGCAGCAGCCGAGAAGGCCCTTTCATGAGTTCCCACAAGATGTACCTGTGAGGGTGACGGGATGGAGAGAAGGGCCTCTCCTGGTGACCTTAACATCCAAGTCTGTTCATACTGTGATGCCAGATGGAATTTACACCTCTGACTTTGGTTTCCTCTTCAGATGTGCTACTGCCTCTGTTCTAGAGGGGAAGACTTGCTAGGCATGTAAGTGAGGAAATGAGGCCATTTAGACATGGATAGCAATTTGCAATCTGTAATGTAGGACCTTCTCAGTAGCTGCTCCCAGGCTATGGAATTTCCTTTCAAGGGACACTAACCTAGACTTCTCAGTGTTGTCCTTCCACTAATAGGCAGTAGCAGGACATTTTTATTACAATGTATGTTCAGGAACTGAATAGGTGCTGAGTAAGAGACTCTTTATAGATTACTGCTACATTTCTTTACTGTTATGTTTTAAATTTCTGAAATTTAATAGCATTCTAATCTTACTGCTGTTTTAAACTGAGATTTCTGTAAGTGTAATTGGTGTTGAAAATCTGCATGGGACACAATTGAGTTTGCTTAATTTTTTCTCTCCTAATTCAGACCACCACAAGGGTAGAAGCAGATCTTGAGGGCATCTATGAATATATGTGGACAGAACCACATCTTGAGAAAGAAAAAAACACCACAGAAACAGCAAGCCCTCGTCTGTGAGACTGTTGTTCTCTAAAGGCCAAAATGGGAAACAAATTAATTTATAGGACTCAAAAACCCACAACTCATTTCATATCCCCTGAAACTCTGCCCCTAACAGATTAGTCAGGGGTTCATCACCTACCCTTCTGCTCTAGGAACACTTGTTATCACTTGCCATGCCAAGAAAGTATCTTCCTAATGAACCGAAACTGACTGAGGTGGTGCCAAAAAAAGGTTGCTTGCCTGACTTCAGTCATTCCACCTGTCACTCCCTGAACTGAACTGCTGCTCTGAAGAGGTTATGGCTAAGAGGATATAAATGCTCTTGTTTATTCCTGGGAGATGAATATTTTATTTCTTCTTGCACGTTCGCTTCTCATTTAGCTCGTACAATAAACCTCACAAATGGGATGCAGATTTGCTCTGCGAATTGATGGCAAAGGAGAAAAACAAACACTGCTTTGGAAATCAAGACTTTTTTTCCTTCTCTCTAACCGATAGATTCAGTTTCTAGAGAACAGAAAGTATTTTGACATCAGCTTAAGCCTGGGGCAGAAGAGACTCGAGCAATCCTCAAAAAGAGTTGAAAAATACACAAAAGGCCAAAAATATTTTGAGGACAAAAGACACAAACAGAAGCAAAATAAATAAATAGAAGTTGTCAAAGACTCTCTTAGATTATGAAAATGATACTCTGTGTCTGTCTCAGGTACCGTAATGCATGCCATTCAAAAATATTTTATAAGTTGTATTCATTATTTACTTGTCACATTTCTGTCCTGGCCATCCTCCAGATAGCAATAGCAAGATGTAATATATGGTCTTTATTTACACTGCTCTTCTGATGACAACTCTATAAGGTTGATCAGACTGAGAGATAATAGACTGAAAAAGTAAATTCAAAGTACACTATCCAAGGAAATTTAGGCTGGTTCCATTCCTTATCAGTTTTTTTTGTATGGCCTTTTTGGTCAGGGATGTTGTTAAGTCTTTGGACCCAAGTCCCAAGTCTGAATTGGAGGTTTTGGTAACAAGTCCCAGGCAGAAGTCTCAGATAGAGGCCAGGATGGGGCATGCACAGAGGCAGCAGGCCTCACTTCCCTGTCTAGAGCTGCCCCCCCCAATCGCTGTGAATGGTGAGAAGCTGTGGGCCTGGCTCCTGCTCCCTACTCCCCCTCCTCCACTGCCTATCTGCCACTGCTGCTGTGTCACCACACTCCCCATTCCAGAAGTAGTGACTCAGAAAAAATGGATTTGACTCACTACTTGGGGAAATTGTCAACTTGCGAGCTGAGTGCAAGTCATTGGAGAAAAAAGCCCAAGTCAAGTCGGAGTCAAATCACCGGTGTGACACGTTGGACTCGGCAGCAAGTCTCAAGGCAGAAGCCCTTCTAATTCCCTGTTCTTAATTTGAATATGTCTTAAATGTTCTGGGCTGTATATTGCCCCTCATTATTGTAAAGCCATCTCAGGTCCTTTTCCAAGGAGAAAGGTGGGGTAAAATATTCAAAATAAATTCAAAAATAAAAATAAGTCACAATCCCTGCCTTTGATGTGTAGATTTAAAGTAGATTTAAAGCTGTTGTCTATAGTTGCTGGTGTGTTTTTAAACAACAAATGGCTCGAACACTGGTTTTATATTTTAAGAAGGAATGCTTTTATTTTATTTTATTTTGGTGGTTGTGAATACAGTATTTTATGGAATTTCAAAGGACCGGGAAGTATCAAATTCTACTATTACTAGCTAACTTAAACTGGATCTGTAAAGATGTTTCATTCCCAACTGGCTTTTAATCTCAAATGACTTCTTTCACCCCACCCTCCACCCCAAATATGTAACAGGAAGAAAGTGAGGCACACCTTTGAGTAACGTATGTTTGGGGTTGCACCAACCTATTATGGACATCCCTGCATTTCTTCCTGCCGTACATCAGCTGCAAATGGGGGACCGTGATCACAAAAAAGTTCAATGAGACAAGTGCTTGTATGAACAGAAGATGGCAGGCTGTTTGCTCATTTTATCCTGCGAGTTGCTAAAGGTGACTGGAGATAGCAGGTTACTGAATTACAGCAGGATACCTGTTCGATGTCTAGTGCATATGGAAAAGGAGAGGGTGGACTATCTTCCTGTCCTTATAACCTTCAATAAGCCAATCCTTCTTTTACAAATAGGTTGCAGATTAACACCTTCGTAGCAGCCACCAAGATTCAACTGCCCAATCCTAGGCATTTCTTGCTGTGGGGTGGGGGGTGGGGGGAATGGTCAGTGCCAGCTAGTTAAAATAGAAAAAAAGGAGGGGAAATCTCTGCCCCAAATCATATGAAAATATGGGCAAATGATTCAAGTACACCTAGTATCCCTCATGGGCATAATAATGAATTCATACAAAGAATTAATTCTACAGCACCGAGTCTCCCCCTCCACCCACCTCAAATAATTATTCAGCACCTCCTATCATGGAGAGAAAATGACATAAGAAAGTGGAGATAAGGCAGAAAAAGCTAAACAGCATAAGGGGTAAATATAGCCAGGCAAGCTTCATATTTTAGCCCTTTAAGTCAACAAGGGAGGGTTGTGGCTGACATAGGCAGCCTCTGCTTGCCCTTTGTCATGTATGTGTTTCACCTCAAAATCTGTCAGTGGCTTGTCAGAATCAATCAGAAAATCTGATGGTTTACAGCAGTGATGTACAAGGTTGGACAGCATGACACCAAATTTCTGGTGGTGTATGTCAAGAACCATATGAAAACAGTTGTCCTCATTACTCCATTGCTAGGGTACAAAGGATCAATCTTACCTTTCTGACCCACATTTGAGCAGTAAAAAGTGCTACGTTGGGGGGGGAGCAAAGCAATTATTGTTATTATTACATGCTGAGACAGAGTGTTCAGGGCAAAACATCATGTTACTGTGGGAAACATAATGCGCATAAGATTATTGTGTGTTTATAAGAGAAAAAAATCAGGATTTTCTTTTGCTTGCAAGGTCACTGATCAAAACAAGGGACTGTGCAAGCAGTTAAATAAGGAGGAAATGAAGTGGTTGAACAAACCAAACTACTGACATATTGTTTACTGAATTTTTTGAAAGGCAGAGAGGCAAAAATTTCCTACAAACACAAATATATAGAGATGAATGGGAATTGGTTTCTAGTATGCTCCTTCCTTGATCCCAGGCCAGAATACTGGGGTTGTTTGCCAAAAATTGGTCATCCATTCTTTAAATGATAGTGGGGTATAATTAGGACTTGATAATGATGCATTGCTCTTTGAAAGGCAAGTTCAAGAGCATTCAGGAACATGATGGCAACACTACACAAGATCAGATAAAAGTATTTAAATTTCAAATTAAGCAATGCACTCCAGTTGTTTTGAAAGTTGTATTTGGAACAGGCACATCTACAAAGTGAGATTGGGATGGGATTTCAGTGCTCCTGAAACCTCAGATTAACGGAAATAAAATAATACTGATGGTTTCTATATATTCAAGAATCATTTAGAATATTAAAAAAAGACTGGGATTTATAGATTATTCCGACATAGTTTAAGAAAAACAGACACCCTGAAAACATAAACACATAATACAATGTACAAATGGAAACTGCAGATTCCCAAAATGTAAGGTCTGATGTGAAAGAGCCTCAAAATAGACATTTGTATGTTAATTAGCTGGAAAGCAGAAGCAGCTCAAAATCAAATTTCATCTCCAAAAGTTCTCCTGAGATTGTACACTAAGAAAGAAATGCCTGCAGCCACCCAGATACACATATCTGGGATGAGATCCCAAAAGGCCAATTCCAGGTAGGTAAAAATTCCTGGGACTGAATAATGCACAGCTATGGAATTGTTTAAAGGCCACCATCAAAGATTTATATCCACTTACAAAATGTTCCTGTTATCTCTAATAAGGTGAGGTTCTAACAGTCTCCAAGTGCTAAACTACCTGACACTTTCAATCTTCTCATTTTCTAGAAAAAGAACTAGAAATGGCTGCATTCTGATTCGTATGAAGCATGAAGCGCCACCAACCCCTGCCGCCGCCCCCCCCCATGACCTGGTCCACTTACCAGGCTACACACACTGCCAGGGTCCTTCTTTGTTGACAGTGCAACCAATCTATGATGAGGCCTGGCTGTCCTGTCCCTGCCTCCCCAGGCAGCCAACAGAGGCATAGCCAGGATTTGGAGCACTTGGGGACAAATTTCTTTTTTGCACTTTCCTGCCCCCAACCCACATCGGACCCCCCAGCAATGGGGGCCGAACCCTCTGGGCATGGTGTGTGGGGGTGTGCACACGCAGATGGGTGTGTGTGTGTGTGTGGAGTGAGTGTGCACCTTACATCTCTCCCATCAAGGCAAGGAAGAGGAGGGGGAGGGCACCAGCCACCGTGCTCCTGCCTGCCCGCTGGCTTCACCACATGCCTGGTGCGTGGTGGTGGAGGCGGGGGAGGGGTGCTGTTGACAAGCCTTAGGGGAAAGGAGGACTGCTGGGCAGCGGGATGGTGCACAGCTTCCTCCTTCTGCTCCCCCTCCAGGTGCCCCCAGATTGCTGCACCCAGGGCAGATGTACCCTTCTGCCCCCCCCAGATACGCCCCTGGCAGCCAACCACGCTGGTGAAGAATGGGGAAGGGCATCTCCCACCGTAGCCTATGAGTATCAGTTGTCTAGGGAGGCTGGAAAGGGCCAGTCAGGCATCAGTGCATCATCAGTGAAGAAGGACCCTGGTGGTGCATGTAGCCTGGTAAGTGGATAGAACACCTGGGAGAGAGGGGGATTTGGAACAGCTGGCCACTAAACACCCATCCCTAAGAGGAACCATGGTGGGCAAACATTCTCAGTTGAATAGATAATTATCATACTATTAGCACAGAATGAAACAGATTAGCTCTGTCTACACCCTGGCACAGCAAGTGGTGGCTCTAAGAACAAATTCCACTGATCCTTCATAACAAGAAGCCTATGAGAAGAAGCTTAATGAGCAGAGATGGAAAGAAAGGTTCACTGGGAGCACACTATGTGATAAGCCAAAAACCAAAATTCTCCAAGATCCCAAGTGCCTCAAATTTTGGAATAATGCCTTACATTTTAGAAAGACCAACAGTTGCAATAACAAGATAAGGCAAATATGGTTCTCTCCTACATCCAATGCTTTCAGCACACTTTTGCCACACCAACAAAGTAGGCAGCTTACAGCAGTTTCATACCACAGGATTTCTAGCCCCTGTCAAGCTTAATGGGCAGTTCCTGAAGAAATGATATTCAAAAAGCAGATTTGCAAACATTTCACCCTTCATTTCCACCTTCTGGTGGCAGAGACAGTGCCACCCCAACTACATCCCACATACCATTCAAGAAACAAATGCCCACATTATATTTCACATTTTGAAGAAAGGACATCCAAAAAGCAGAATTTACTTATATTTATTTATTTGTTGGGTTCTTATACCACCTATCTGACAAGCATGGCCACTCTGGGCGATTTACAAGAATCCCACTCAATGGGCCTTACACATGATACTAAATTACCCAGTTCATTTAACAATGGAAGGTGGCAACCTTATATGTTGGCAGAAGGAAACAACTGGAAGACTCCTCGGTAATGACAAGCTAAGCCCAATAATAACAATTGTCATGTGCAGACAAGTCATTAAGAACATGGGTGATCCAATCCCATACCCTCAAACTAGACCCATTAGACCCATTGTATGTCAGATCTACTCAGCCATCTAACCCCAGGATCTACCTATTAAGCTTGATGGAGACTAGAGGAGCAGTATGCTTTCAAAAAGGCCAACTGAGAAAAGTTTATAACAATGCTAGATACTAGACATGGGCACAGAGCGGCAAAATTGTCGTTTTTGTTTTCGGTTATCCTTTCCGTTACCTAACGGAAACGGTAACAATAATTACGCCACTCCAGCTCGAACCCGACCCAAAAAAAGAAAAATTGGGTTGGGTTTTTCATTGTCGTTAGTGGCATCACGGTGATCGCGCGATGCCAAGCAGCACAGAAAAAAAGTTTTAAAAACTAAAACAAAAAACAAAAAACCCCGACTCCCAGCCAAAAAAGCAGACGAAAATATGCCTGCCTGAGGACACCTACCAGAGGGGTGGTTTCTTGGGGGGGGGTCCCCGGCCCTCTCCCCCTCTCCTGTCTTGGGCTGCTTGCACCAGGCTGGGGGCGGGTCATCCTCGTCGTCTGTCTCGCTGCATGCCATGCGGTGGGGGGGATCCAAAATGGCAACCACAATTTTTCTTTTGAAATCGTGGTCAAAAACACACCAAATCACCACAGAAACATGTGAAATTTATTTATTTTAAATGCCTGAATTTTTATAGTAGCAGCAGTGGGTTTTTTATAGCAATAAAACATCGTATTGATTTTATTTTATTTTATTTTATTTTATTTTTTTAGACCTGCCCATTTGGGCTGGGCATGGGATGGGACCATGCAAATTGTTTGAACCATTCCACCAATGGCATCGCCAGGTTTTTGACTGACACTTCTGGATGTCTCGGAGAGCATAAAAAGCCGAGGCACCTTCCAGAAATCGCAGTTGGGTGTATGGATGTGGTTGAGGGAGGAGGGCTGGCTGCTGGTGCTGGTGTGATCCGATCGAGATTGAGGAGGAAGGCTGGAGGCTTTAGGATTTAAGTTAGGCAGGCAGGGAGGGAATTGAATTTAGAAAATAATTTCTTTGATTCCCTGCAGCTTTGTCTGCTGAAGGGAATAGCAGTTTATTCTTTATTTCTTCTCTGGCAGTTTGTGAGGATTTTTTTCTGATATTGGATAAATGGGGGAGGTTCGACTGGGAGTGGGAGGTGTGGATTTATTTTAAAAATATATTATATACTACCATTTATTTTCTATTTTCCCAACTTCAATTTGCTTGCACACACACACATTTGGGGTGCAAGCCAAGAACAGAACCTCTATCCTAAGTGATATCCTAACTGCCCACTCGCCTGTCTGCCTGTGCCACCACCCGCCTGCGGCCCGCGCCGCCGCCCGCCCTCTCACCCGCCCGCGCCTCCCCCCTGCCGCTGTCGCCGCCTGCCCATGGCCCCCCGCCACCGCTGCCCGCCCGCACCTCCCGCCCGCTGCCTAGGGCGCAAAAACACCTAGCGCCTTCCCTGACTGCGGGACGCCCCTATGCTCTGGGGGAAGTCAAATCATGCTAAATCGCGGTGGAAACGGCAAACGACAAACGAAATGACAAATTTTTGAAAAAATTCACGACAAACGGAAACGACCCGAAACGGACCCGTTCCGACAAACGAAAACTCGAAACATCATTTTTTCTGGTCGTGCCCATGTCTACTAGATACAATTGTGCTTCGGACGACTCCGTGAGCAGAAATCTGTGATCAATTTGAAACTTCCATTTTGGATGTTCTTGTGCCTCCATTCAAAGAGAGCCAGGCGAACTGTATCCCAGGTCTCATTCCTGAAACACATACCCAATATTTATATTATATGACACACTTTGAAGAAAATCTTCTTAATGAACATATAAATGCTGGTAGAAATTTGATACCAACTTTTGCAGATACAAAAGTAATTTGCTGGATAGATGGTACTGAGCTTCTGCATTTGTATTTGTCCTCCTGTCCTGCAGAATCTTTTCAAGCCAAGTGACAAGCAAAATTGACCAGCTCAAGCAAAGATGCCTTCACAGAATGAATTGCATCTGTCATTGAAAAAGTAGGTTAACCTTAGGATTTCTTGCTGCAACCAGTGTAAAACCAGCTCCCCAATGGATCTCCCTCCCTCCCTCCCTCCCTCCCCCCCCCCCCTCTCTCTGCTTGCTATTCCTGTCAGTGTCTCCTCCCAGGCAGTTCTACTAATCTTGCCACTAAAGAGCTAGACAGTCTGGCAATGGCTAAATTGTTCATTTTCGTGTTTACATCATTAAGATCCTATCAAGGACTAAACAATTTTGCTTCTGCAAACATAAAAAAAATACTTCTGATTAAAAATCAACAGTCCAACAGCCATGCATTATGAAGTTAATAGTCTGTCAAGACATTAACAATGTTGAGTCCTGAAGAGAAGTCGAGAATTTTAAAAGGCAAAATGGTGTTTATCAGATGGGACAGATTGCTGCTTGTCTGACTGACTTAGTTTGTGTGACAGAGCTACAAGCCGCCTTTGGGTTCACAAGTCCTTCAAAACCAAATATTCACGCTAATAGAAAGCTTTTCACTGGAGAGCGCTCAACAATCTGAGTTAAAGTTTTATTTATCGGCTTTGACCATCTACTTCTGTTATCAACCATAAGGGCCCGCACACTTCATCAACTCCCAACAATAGCCGCAAGCTTGGACAATCTGTCTTGTGTCTTCATTGGGGTAAACCTTCAATGGAGCAGCATCATTTAAAGAGCAACCCACGCATAAAATGGAAACTCATTAAAACAGGCTTTTTCAAAAGGGGGAAAACCCTCAGCTTCAACTGAATTGAACTGTTTTTATTTCAGAGATAAAAGGTCCATTACCCGGCTATACATTCATGTGCTCTTGGCTTAAGTGCTTTTTATTTGACTTAAATCTTGGGTTCATTCCCTTGTCTTTTTGAGACTTTAGAAACATAATGGGGATTCAATCCTGGCTGCCAACAGTGTGAACCTTATAAGAAAAATTCATGGACTTTTTATGAAAAGTCCATGAATTTTTATAAAATTCATGGACTTTTTATAAAAACAACAACAAATCTTTTGTCAGGATGAATGGGAAATGAAAAGGGCTGTTTTCACATGTATTTACAAACCTTAAGTTTTAAAAATCTTTAACATCTTTACAAATCTTTCAAACTAAATGGGTGTCCTCTAAAGACAGGAAGCTACACATAATACAGGTGTAGTCATTCACATTATAGATGGAAGACTGCATAAGCCATAGACGTCAAGAGAACTTTTTCTGAAGTGTTTATATGCAAACTGACTTGCAGCTTACTGCCTGAAAACCTCACCTTGAACTTATTATGAGGGCAATAATAATATCAAAGCCACACTCGGTAACTTACATTACAAAGAAACTTGTTGAGCAACCAACATGTCTGGAACTGTGCAGTCTATATAATATAAAAGTCAAATACTAATATCCCAAATGCCTTGAAAGCAGACAATTGAATGCTAAATGAAATGAACTATATTCTCAGTTACTTACATACACTGAATGTCAAGGGAAATTTGCTTAGCTCTGTGCAGCTACAATATTCAGCAACTTAGGTACCAAAACGTCTGACAGTCGAGGAAAATGAATCCAAAAACATATATGCAATTTCTTGTGCTCTCCAACAATCTAAGTCCACTGTACAAATCAAAGGTGTAGTTTTATTGTTTACTTATAATGGTTAAACAGGCCACCCAATAACATAGATCTTTGTACGGTTCACAAACTTGAAACAGGATATATTTTAACAGTATATTACATATATATAAGGGCAATTGTCGTCTTCATCCAATACGAATAGGTTAAAACTTAACATACATATATTGGCCAATGTGAATGGCTTAATCAAGCATTCAGAGCTTTCCTCTCTGGCAAAGAACCCCATTGACAATGAAGACACAATACAATATATGTAGTTTTCTGAAACTACCAAGCCGCAAATATAGATCAGTCCTCTGCAGGTCCCCCAAATATGTATTTGGAGGGTAAAGGTAAAGGTAAAGGTCCCCCCCCACACACACACATGCGTGCTAGTCATGTCTGACTCAAGCGGTGGTCTTCTCTTTTAGGGCCTCTCTTGGGGTTAATGTCCTCAAATGTCCCACCTGGGACAATTGAGTAAATCAGGCAGATCTCACTGGAAGAAGCTATCAAGGTCCCAAACCATTTAGGGTTTTATATGTGAATGTCATCACCTTGAAGCTGGCAAGGAAACAAATAACTAACTAATGCAAGGTGGCCAGGATGGGGGAATATATGACAGTATCGCTTTACTCCACATAGTAGTTTGGTCATCTTGTTTTGAACATGATGAAGTTTCTGTAGCAGTCTCGTGTAAAGAGTATTATAGTAACCCAATCCCAAGACTGTGTTTAATGTCACATATGCTTTGATCCTATGTATAGAGACCAGAGATGGACTCAAAATGCTAAAATGGTGTTTCATTTCATTATTTATTTTGTTTCCATCCCCCCCATTTTGTTTCATTTTAAACATTTTTTGTAAAAGATTCATTTTGTTTTTCGTTTATTTTCATTTTTTGTTTTATTTTAAAACCCTGCACTATTCACTCCAACATGCTGATTTGGGGAGGGAAGGCATGTGGGTTTTAAAATTGCAGCCAGGACGCAGGCACGAGGGCCCCAAACTGGTGTCCTGCCAAGCTGTCATCATTAGACCCCTTTTTAAAAGCCCCAGTTGCCGCCAGGGGATCCGCCCAGTGCCAATTGGGCCATTTTTAAAGTGGCCCAGCCGATGACAGTGCCCCCCCAGCATCAATCAGATGGTGCGTGAGGCCCTCCCAGCCGCCCCCAAGCACTGATCAGCTGGCATGCAAAGCCCTCCCAGCTGGCCCCCCAAGCACCGATCAGCTGGTGTGCGGGGCCCTGCTGGCTGACCCCCTCCAGCTGATTGGTGCTACAGAGGGGAGGAGCAGCAGGGTCCTGCTCTACTTGTCAAAAAATAAAAAACGAAAAACAGAACAGAACAGAACAGAACGGAATGAAAATTTCAAGTTCGTTTTGTTTCAGTTTTTTAAAAAGTACTTGGTTTTTTGTTTTGTTAGGAAATGGAACAAAAACAAAATGAAAAAATTATTTTGTGCCCTATAAATGCTCAATTCAAATATAAAACTAGACTATACATTGCATGTGGTCTCCTCTCTCCTGTCCTTCAGCATAGCCGCAAGACTGTAAGGTTCTGCTTCTGTTTGTAATTAATAATCACTTATAATTTAGGGCAGGCATGTCCAAACTTTGGCCCTCCAGATGTTTTGGACCACAACTCCCACAGTCCTTTGTCATTGGCAATCTAACCTTAGATTTCTGGGAGTTGTGGTCCAAAACATCAGGAGGGCCGAAGTTTGGACATGCCTGATTTAGGGTTTTGATTAAGCATTTTGAAGCTATTGCCTAATGAATTTTTTTTTCTTTAAGCCAAGATGAGCGTTTATTCGAAACAAGAAGTGACCAGCCTCTGAAGGGCGCAATTGGTCATTTTACACATACATTTGTTTTTCTGCAGGGTTAAAAAGGCCAGTAGATGGGCTCTGGGTGCATGTGGAGGCCACAGGCTGCACGTTGCTCAACACTCCCCCAGCTCTAGGGCAACAAGCCAACCTGATGAAATGTTTTCCGGTTCTAATTTGTTTTGCTTGGCCACAGGAAATACTGACAGACATTCTGGATTTAGAGATAAACATAAACTTTTTAAAATAGAAAATGGGAGCACAAGCTTCTGATGGATTCTTGATTATACAAGTAACGGGGGAAGGGAGTAGGCATTTGAATGCCATGCGCACCCATGTAATACCAACTATAGTTAAGCAATACATCCAAATCATGTCATTATGATTTGTTATTGACAAGAGCCAGTCAATTGCTAGATCTCTAGGAAATTTCATGCAGCTTAGGATCCAACTAGATAGCCCAGTTGTTATATCCTGGATCAGAAATGGTGCTAAACCAAGTTGCTTTGAGGTGTAGTGTGCCATTTGTGGTGAACCTTGCATCCACTGTTAGTCTAGATTGCACTGAAAGATCTTAAATTTTAGCATAATCTAAACCAGTGGTTCTCAACCTGTGGGTCCTCAGATATTCCTGGACTGCAACTCCCAGAAGCTTGTACCACTTGCTGTGCTGGAAGGGGTTTCTGGGAGTTGCAGTCCAGGAACACCTGGGGACCAACGGGTTGAGAACCACTGATCTAAATTAACAGTAGCTTTTTTCACAGTCCAGT
Source organism: Phrynocephalus forsythii (assembly GCA_029282475.1). Taxonomy (NCBI): domain Eukaryota; kingdom Metazoa; phylum Chordata; class Lepidosauria; order Squamata; family Agamidae; genus Phrynocephalus; species Phrynocephalus forsythii. The sequence continues at coordinate 79,400,936 of JAPFRF010000003.1, forward strand.
TTTCACACCCATACAATGTATTTGGGAATAAAATTTTATGGATTATCTTTCTTCTTTTTGGTTTCCAGTGACACATATTTACAGTTGATCATCTTTTCTGATTCCTTCTATGTTGCCCTTCTGAGTCTCAGCCTTCTTGTCATTTCCTTGCTGGCAATCTCCATTTGGACTGATGATTGAATCAAGGTACTGTATACAAACTCTTTAATGTTTTCTATTTCTCCAGCATTAAACTAGTGTAATTCTTCAGTAATGATGATTATTGTCTTCTTAATGTTGAATTGTAATCTGATATGTTCTGCATAATGGCTGAATAGACAGGGAGATAAAATGCACCCTTGTCTGACCTTTGCCTACAGGAAATCATTCTCTCTCTCTCTCTCTCTCTCTCTCTCCCTCCCTCCATAAACTATCCTAACAGAAGCCTCCTGTCACCAATACAGGTTACTTATCAGCAGGGCTGTGGAGTCGGTAAATAAATGTTCCGACTCCAACTCCTGAGTTTTTTGTACTTCCGACTCTGACTCCGACTCCCCAACTCTGACTCCTCTGTATTAATATGTGAATGTACTTTATACATTCCTTGAACTATTGACCCTCCATTCCCTTCACTTATACAAGTGTCTCTAGTCCTGCAAAAAACATATTTACTTAATCCCTTATCAGTGAGAGGCTAGGTTACCCATGGGTGCTGCGTAACAGCAGAATACAACACTATGGAAAGTATAAGTATTGCCGCTCCTAATTGTGCGTTGCGTGCCATATAGTGAAGCACATGAAAAGCATGCTTCTTCACGGTTACTTAACGTGTTCGTTTTGTAGTTACGTGAGGCACTGCATGCATTGGTCTTTATTCTTACAGTAGAGAAGTCATTAATTATAACTTTTTGTGAACTGGGACATTTAAACTGGCTTTTTAAAAAATTCCAATCTAAATTTAGTAGGAGTCGGAGTCAGAGTCGGTGCATTGTTTGCCGACTCCGACTCCGACTCCAGGTACCCAAAATTTCCTCCGACTCCGACTCCTCGACTCCGACTCCACAGCCCTGCTTAACAGGATAATCAAGTACCAAACCTGTTTCTTTTAAAAACAATCCAAAGCTTATCATGATCCACACAGTACAAAGCTTTGCTGTAGTACAGAAAGCAAAGACTGATGTTCTTCTGAAATTCTTTGGTGTGTTCCAATAACCGATAGATATTTGCAACATGATCTAGAATGTCTCTTCACTTTTGGAATCCAGCTTGAATAATTTGAAATATCATGATTAAAACCCTAAGTAGAAACCACACATTGATAATCAGACTAATTCACCAATAATAGCTTTGGAAATGCAAGGTTTCCATTGTGAATGGACACTTTGTAGTAGAATTTATATATTGTTATATATTTTTCTTTCTAGAGAGTATTTCCTAGATATCAAGCACATGGACTAGTAATAGCTTGATCACATTTAAGAACATCAGACAGATAGGGTGTTTCTTTAATTGTCTCATTTAGTTTTGAAACATAAGGCCCTTCTCACTTCATTTAAGTCTCACAATGAAAGAAAGCCTGGTCAATCTGTCTTGTGTCTTCTTAGGGCTGCAATTGCAATTGTGTGGAAGCAACAGATGAACAAAGCCCGCATTCAAAGCTGCAGCTCATTAAAATATGTTAAAAATAGGGTTAACTCTCAATTGTAACTGAACAGTGGTTAGCTCCTTTCAACTACATACATTTAATTAATAAACCATACATTCATTAGCTCTGAACATTAGGTCTTTAGAGTTAAATATGAATAAATAGCTCTACTGTTTCAGCCTTTAACTAACTTGAAAAAGGGAGATGAAGAATGTGTGTGTGTTTAACCCTCTGCAAGTGCCAGAAGTTCTATGCTGCAGTGGTGACAACATAAAACACATCAAACTCAAATCATTATCAACAGCTATAACAATGCCATAGCTGGATGGACAAAGCTGTGACAGCTTTTTATAATTAAACAACTTGTTTATTTATTTATTTAAAGTACTTTGTATCCCACCTTTCTCAGAAGAACCCAAGGCTGCTTGTTTTAAAATCCATTCAAAGTCTGTTCTGAAGGCCTTGGTGTACCTCTGCCATGCCAAGAGCTAGCAATGCTCAAATATGCCATGCAAAAAGGAGGAGTCCTAGATGATGCATGTCCACAGTGTGCCCTTGTTATCTACAAAGCTAACATAACAAATTCCATGATTTAGTACCAAAAAGTAACTATGAAAATGAAAACTGAGCACCTCCTATGTATGGCCAGCATGTTAGCAATTCTCCATGCCCAAGGCTAATCTTAACCCAACAATGGAAATGTCGTCATGTGAGAATACTGTACGTGTACTCTATTAAGCTTAGAAAAATCAACACAATTAAAACAATCTTTGGTGGAGGAATAGGCAGGGGGTGAAAAGTAATAAAAGACTGATTTGTTGACTTTGGATGTTAATACAGTATGCAGTTTTCAAATATATCCAGAATGTGAATCATATGCCACATGCATCGGAAGAGAGCTTCTGGTACTTGCTGCTGCTCACATTTAAGCTAATCTAAAAAAATAAAAACCTGTTTGAGAACTGACAGCAGGGGAGAGAGGGATTTAAGTCTGTTTTAAGGCAGGTGTTGGGAAGGTGTGGCTCTTCAGATGTTGGTGGAATGCAATTCCCATCTAGCACAGGAAACAAAGATGGATCTCCCCTTGTGCCTGCTAGGTGTATTTTGCCTTGGGGGTGGGGGAGGTATCAGCAACCCTGGAACCTCTCATACTCCCCAAGCTAATTTTTTAAAAAAGAGATTCTTTGGACACTACAAGGCATAAGAAAGCTTTTCCAGTTAAAAACATCGGTTTATTTTTATTTTTACTAAACATATTTACAGTTAACAAAACCTCAGTGCAGTGACTTTCGCTAATGCCAAATTCACTCAAATAGCCAAGGCATTATTATTACTATCCAATTTAGCCTTCTTGACCAGGCCCTCCCTTGAACGTTCCAGCTGCTCCCAAAATTGAAAAATGAGCATCATCTTCAACCACCACCCTTGTCTTAAAATATGATCAAATGTCAAAGTGGGGCGGGAGTTACAGAAAGGGAAGGACCAGACCTGTCAAGTGTCACATTTTGGGCGGGATATTCATGGATCAATCACTCTTTCCCGGCATATTCCCAAAAAATTATTTTTCCCTGAAATGTCCCAGATTTCCAGCGGCAGGCGGCTGAGCTCCGGATGCTGCTGGGCGGCCGGCCTCCTGGTAGCCCACCAGAGAGCACTTTTCCTGCGCAACCCCTAACCCACACCCCACCAGCTGTACAGATTGGTATATATATCCCCTAGAAAGCCAAGACACCTAGGTCACAGTGAACATTTTGAAGCCACTGCAAGGGATTCTGGGAACCCTGTATGCAAATGAGGCTCCACCCCATAGCCGAAGGGCCCAGCTGCCAGTGCCCTGCCTCCCTGGAGCTCCCAGTGGCCGTGCCTCTCTCCCCCAATCCCGGGCGGCCGTGGGGAACAGTTGAAAGCTGTGGGATGGGCGGAGCTTGTGGTGGCAATGAAAGAAGGACAAAGATGGGTGACAAGGCTGGCTTCTAACTCATTTGGTCTTTGGAGGCTCTGGCTACTTTCAGAAACCTTCCAGTTGTTCGACTAATATGACCACATATCTATATCAAGGAGAAAACAGCATGTCTTCATAACAAATGAAAGCCTTGATCAATACTGTGAGGTACAACAGCATTATATCATCTGTGAAGATTCTCTGCCATTTTGGTGAGTTTATCTGGAAGTTGAGTCATGGCAACTGGACTTCTTTTCTTGAAAGATCAAAACATTTTGCTACTTATCCAAGCAGTTTCGTCAGTCTGAGGAAAGTTAGTGGCGAGGCCTCCATTTTATAGTTCACCTTGATTTCACATCACCCTGGTCTGAATAGGCTCATTAGGTGGACAATGGTCTGAACGGGTTTGTTGAGTGGACAATGGCCTAAGGTGCATGAAAGTCCCACCTATGCAACCTTTCCGAAGACCCATTAATTATGGGTCATTAGCTATGGCCTTGCTGGTGGAGTCGCGAAGTGCTTCTTATTTGTCCTGAGACTGATGAAAGCCACTTGATAAGTAGCATTGTGCCTGAGTCCCCCACTTCTGTTGAGAGAGGGGTTTTCAATACATACATAAATGGCTTCCCCGACACCTCGCTCAAACCACCTCTCTTCTCTGTCTAATATGTGTACATCCTCATCTTTAAATGAGTGCCCTTTGTCCTTCAAATGGAGGTACACTGCTGATTCTGGTCCTGAGCAGTTGCCCTTCCTTTATTGGACCATCCTCCTGTTTAATGGCTGTTAATTTTCTCCAACTTAGAAATCTGCATACTCTTCACTGCACTATATTACCCCTCTTCTGTTTTGGTGTTGAGTCCTTTGGGTGGACGAGTCTCTGCCTTAGTGTGTTTCTGGGTTTCGTGTAAACAGGGATGTGGTGTTTGACAAAAACCCCTATAAGCTTTTCAGACACCCCAGCCATGTAATGAATGACCAGGTTCTTCCTTGTCCAACCTATGAGCCTATTCATACCAGGGTGATGTGAAATCAAACTATAAAATGGAGGCCTCACCACTAAGTTTCCTCAGATTGATGAAGCTGCTTGGATGAGTAGCGAAATGTTTTGATCTCTCAAGAAAAGAAGTCCAGTTCCCATGACTCAACTTCCAGCATTATATCACGTTCAAATGTTAACAATTTAAAAAACAGAAAGTTAAGTACAGTGGTACCTCTACTTACGAGCAGCTCGACTTAAGAGCAATTTGACTCAAGATTGTTGGCGTTTAACTACTGCCTTACAAATTTTAGATGCAGACTGCTGTAATTTTTTTCAATTTTTCATTTTTTTATTTTTTTAGATAGGGCTGCTCTACTTAAGAGTTGTTCGACTTAACAGCATGCATTTGGAACTGATTAAACTCATAAGTAGAGGTACCACTGTATGTGTGTTGGAAAAACAGGGGAGACTTAAACAATCTTTCTTATTACAGTTCAGTAGCTACCAATCTCTTTCAAGCCACAGAAGTTTTCTGAACTATAAAGCATAACTGACTTGCATTTGAAAGACCACATCTCCTCACTGGAGTCTCCCTGCTAACTAGCATCCTCAGAGGATGTCAGGGAATGAAGTTTCCTCCCTGAAACAGAAACAGATCTGTGTTAGTCAGTAGGAATACAAGCCTGCTGTAAAGGGCAGCTCATTAGGTTAAAACAATTAAAGTATTCTGTTTCCCTGAAAATAAGACCTCCCCCAAAAATAAGCCCTAGCAGGATTTCTATGCATTTGTTAAATATAAGCCCTACCCTGATAATAAAACCTAGTGATGGGCATGGCTAAGGTTGTGTGCAGGGGTGACATTCAAGCATACAGTGGAACCTTGACTTACATACTGCTTGACTTGCATCATATTTGACTTGCAGCAAGAAGGGGCCTGTTTGACTTGAGTCGCAGGCTTTGACTTTCTGCCCCTTACAATTTTTCGCGGCTGCCGCCTCCAAACTGCTCCTGCCTTCTTCCCCTCCTCTGGCAGCGGCGGCCGCGCGACCAGCTCAGAGCACCTGGAGCTGGTCCTCAGCATCACCGAAGCCGCTGCTGCTGCCAGAGGAGAAGAAGGGTCGGGAGCTTGGTTAGACAGTCGGCTCAGTCTTGTAAAAATCTGGATGCAGAAGTCTGGTCCACAATGGAAGTGTTTTAGTTGGGGAGCTGTAAAGTTGTGGGACTCTAATGGTAAGCATAGAGTTGTTCAGAACTTGGAACGTCAGCTGTAAAACTTAAATGTTAGACATTGTTGCTATGAACATTAAAAAGTGGAGGCGTATAATTTGTGGACTATAATTCCACTGCCTCCTCCTCTCTTTGAAGAGACATTTCATTTACATCCCCAGAAGGAATCTCCTGTCCCAGTCAAATTTGTGTTAAATTGCTGTTTTTGGGGGTCTTTTTCATCATCTGGAACGGATTAATCCGCTGGGAAATTTCACTTAAGTCATGTTTGACTTAAGTCTAGACCACTGGAACAGATTAATGACATAAGTCAAGGTTCCACTGTATTATACTTAACAAAAGTAAGACATCCCCTGAAAATAAGCCCTAGTGTGTCTTCTTGAGAAAAAAAATAAATATAAGACAGTGTCTTATTTTGGGGGAAACATGGTAGTAGTGCAGACTATCAACTAACAGTGATATAATATCCTCACTGATTGGTGGATAGTAATATAAGATAGAAGTCTGTGTGAAACTGTTTATAGGTAGGAGTTAACCTTCTTCCTCAAAGGCTGTACTGCTGTTTCCAGGAATGATGTGCTATGTTGTTATTATGCTGCCAGAAATACTGTGTACCAAGACCTCTGCAGAAATGCTGTAAGATTGCTGTAAATACTTTGGAGGTGGAAGACTGGCTGTTGTGTGAAATTCCTGTAAAGATGTATAGAGTGTTTGTATACAAGACTCTGCACAAAACTCTGCACAAGACTCAGACAGAGGAGGACTTTATTTTTGTTGATCACACACTTATCAGGGTAGATATGTGGTCCTGATCCACTCCCAACTATAGCACAGTCTACAACAAATGCAACTGAACATTAAAAATTACTTGTCCTAATAACAACAGCAGAATGTTGCTTCTCTGGTACTGCATGTACTCCTTTCCTGAAAGGAGAGTTATTTCACTGGGGAGGACTTCGCTCTGTCTCTCTTGGAGCTCAGAATGAATAACCATTGAAGGCGCACTGTGATAAATTTCTATTGCAATTTTCAAATAGCACGACTCTCATTTATATCAGCATGGGTACCATATTTTTACACAGTTGAATATGGATGCAGGCAGGACACTATCTCGTCTTAATGTTATGGATAGTCTTTCATTTCTATAAACCAGTGGTTCCCAACTTGGGGGGTTGGGACCCCTTTGGTTCATTTCACAGGGATTGCCATGAGGCAGTGGGGGAAAAAAGGCACAAACGGCTTAGGTGTAGAGGAGGGGGGAGGAAGGGGGAAAAGCGTGAGTTACGGCTTGATAGATTGGAGGGGATGTCAGTCAATGGCATTGGAGGCTGCAATTGGCTCAGAGTGTCTGTAGAGGGAAGTCCTCCATGTCAGCTGTGGCAGTGGCCTGCCAAGGGGGACTTGTGGCCTCTTCCAAGCAGGGCAAAGGGTCACCACAACATGAGGAACTTTATTAAAGGGTCACGGCATTAGGAAGGTTGAGAACCACTGCTATAAACCAACAACATGGGCATGATTTTTGGAGGACTGAGGTCTACAGCCCCGTGGAAAGTTCCATATCCATTTTGTCTTTCATAGCATATCAAAGCAGTGTTTGTAGCCAAAGAGTAATGTGTACCTCTTTCAGGATGGCAACAATGCCAAATACCTTTAAAAAGGTGCTGTTGAGAGGGGAATTCTGACATGTTTTCAGTCCCCCTCTCAACCTCTTTTAGGCCTGTGTTTCCAAACGAAAAGCCAAATAAAGGTTTTGACTTTTAAAGTGTTATACAGTGGGGGTTAGTTCTTTGGAAAAGGTTGTTTAGTTGATTTCATTACTAGGCTTATACAAATTTCATACTGCAAGTTACCAGTGCTCTTGCAAGTTAGTTACAAAACTGACTAAATTTAAATAAACTGAGTTCAATTGGGTAACCCCTCAGTACGTGGGAGCAAAGTTGCCCGGTAAGTTGGTATAGGAACTATATAATTATTTTGATCTTTTTTCCTTTGAAACATTATTGGTCAATTATATCCATCCCAAGGAGTACTGGTGACAATTACAATACAGTTAACAAGTTATTACTGCCATATGAATTTGATCTTAAAATCTGAAGTATTCAAAATTAAATAAAAACAAGATGTCCTCATGTATAATAATTGCCTAATCATACAAATACTTATTAAATATAAACACATATGCTTTTGTAGATATGTTAGAAAGATTCGTTAATTGCTTAATGAAAGATGTCTTTCAGATACTAATGTCTTCATTTAGTTTGACAGATTAAATTTTATATGAAGAGATATTAGTATGCAAGCAATGAAGTGACAAGGCCACTGGAAAATGCTTAATGTTAATGGGTAAAGTATAGCTATACTGTAATCCAAGATCTATAATCTTCATGGCACAAAGTAAAGATAAATTTTCAATGAGTTTCTGTTTATAAAAAGTCATTTAATAGAGCATCGAACATTGCAATATGTTTTGATTCAGTTGCTCTGTTTCTACCATAAATAAATAATGAAATCTGTAAATTGTGCATGAAACTAGAGTGGATGATTCTTAGTGAGCAATAAAAATGTCATCTTTCTATGCTACAAAAAACACCACTTTGCTGACATTTAAAAGTCCACACAAATATATTTAGTAATTATCCTCCTTATGAACAATTCTAGTTTGCATTTAGCAAAACCAATCCGCTTTAATTGATTAATAAGTGGCAACACAGTGGTAATGTCAGCAATTTTTGCAAAAGCAAATTACTAGCAATGCCAACAGAACTGTGCCTTCATATTCTGCTTTAAGCTACAGCTTAGTCTGGCATGATCTTTTCTTTTCCCCCAGTAGGGTGCATGAACCCTCTGGCTTCCAAGTGCGTTTCCTACTGTGGTTACATGTTGGCTGGGATACAGCTGCTCTGAACAAGTCTTTGCATCAACAATGGGGTCGTCCCACCACCTTCTTTTCAGATCAATATGATCGGTACAAACAATAGTTTGATTTTGATTGCTCTATCGCACGCTTGGGTAGACCCTCTGAATGCAAAAGAATTGCTCTGAAACAATGGTCTGGTTCATCATCCAAAGCGTCCCTTTTCAGACAGCTGCCTCTGCCACACTCACCCTGACAAACGTCCAGAAAAACAGATGGTTACAGCATTCACGGGCAGTCTCATGAAAACCCCAGAGTCAACGATTCAATACATCATATCCTCCAGCTCGTAAAAGGAGCGTTTTCTAATGCTAAAAATTGAAAATAATTTTAAAATTCTGTGCATACAGTGATAAGACAGAGTTATTTTTTTAAAAGAAGAGGGTCCACTGTCCTTTACACACAGAATAAAGTGTATTGTTATTACAATCTGACCCCTTTAAAAAAAAGCTGCTCCATGACATCATTGGGCAGGAATAGGAATGTACCTTTAATGTTCAGGATTAGAAAATGTATCATCAAGATGACAAAAAGGAGCAAAGTTTTGAAATGAACTGAGCCAGTGTTCTAGACACACCATGCATATATAATAGTCCAGCATGTCACATGCAATTGTAACACACAACTTTGGAACAGAGAATTAATAAGGGTGGGCTCTCACTTGACTGCTGTTATCCAGTGAAAGAAGGCTGGGTTCCACAATTCTCTTTCACAGAACTTAGGACAGCCATTGACAGACAGAAAGACAAAAGCAAATTATGATGCTATAGACAACTGGATGCAGAGTTGGATGTGATTTGTATTGTTTAATTTGCATCTTGCTCAAGTGAAAAAAATAGTGACCAAGTGCCTTGTGCCCCTGCTGAAGTCTACCATTTGAACACTCACTATGAATCAGCAACTCCAAGGCACTCATTTTTTTACCTTTTGGTTCTTTATCTTTAGATCATTCTTTGAGAGACTTCCAAAGGTAGGACTTCAAATGAAATGTATTTCAGTAATTTCATTATTCTACAAATGGGCATCATAAACGATCTTGGGAGCAAAAAATAGGATCAACAGATACATGTACTTCAAAGATGATCTTGCTATCTAGCATTCTTTCTAGAGCAGGCCTGCCCAACAGGTAGACCGCGGGCTACTGGTAGCCTGCAAATGGTTCAAAAGTAGCCTGCCGTCCATCAATAAAAACTGAGGGGATAAAATCTCCACCCCTCCTTTCCCCATCCCAAGGACCACCACTGCCTTAGCAGAGTTCTGGGTCTGCCAGCCCCCGGTCTCAGCTGAGAAGGGCCATGGTGCATTGAAATCTTTTCCCTCCAGAACAAATTAATTGGTTTTCAATGCATTCCTATGGGAAACCGCTGCTCTACTTACAATGGTTTTTACTTATGAGCATGTGCTCAGAACGGATAAAATTCATAAATAGAGGTTTTAGTGTAGTAGCCCTCAGGCACTTTGGGCCGGAAAAAGTAGACCTTGGCCTGTTCAAAGTTGAACAGCCCTGTTCTAGAGCAATACTAATAAGGGTTGTCTTTCCCTTCTCTGCCAAAAAAAGGTCAGAAGATGATAGTACAATTCAGACCAACTTTCCCTACTTGTCCACTCTTTTCAGCAGTATGACCCACTTTATTATCACAAAGTACAGGCAGCCACTTCCAAACAGAATCCTATCTTCAGTCCAGATTCTTTGCCACTGAACTGTCACCACCAAATTCATAACAGGGAAGAGTAAGGGCACTTGCGGAGACCTTAGGGAGACCAGCAGCACATCCCGTCAGTCACCAGAACATAGGCATAACCACTTATCTCTACACCACCTGCTGCCAGCCGAAAGGTATATTTAGTCAGCACCAATGAGAAATCCATCCCTGCACTAGTTGAGTTTGGGGGTACCTTAGAGAATTCCTGTTTATTTTGTCAAAGAGTTTAAATGTCACCATCCTCCTCACTCACCCACCATGAATCTGACTCCAGCTACTGTATCTTACACTGATAATTGAAATCTGGAAGAGTGGTTGGCCTGTGCCAATGCTGAAGAAGAAAAGCAAAGAAGTAGACTATAAGGGTTTAAATTTTGATGAACAGCCTTCAGGAGTCTCTCCCCCCCCCCCCGTAGACTTTGCTGGGTCTGCACCAGGACTGTTGGCTGAGTTCTTTTTTGTACACCATGCTTTTTTCTTCTGGTGCATCAGGGAGAGGATCTAGTATGCCTGGCATTGTTTTAACTAGAAGTCTACAACAAAGGGAAAGGAAGCACTTTGCTTAAAACATCTTTTTAAAAAAAATGCAGATCTATTTGCATGACTAAGCCTTAAACAGCACTGCCTACTTTTGACTTCCTTTTGAGATAGAGAGGTGAAATTAAGAAGAATGCTCCTTTAAATCTCCTTTACATCTCTACCATTTTCTCCCTGTTGAATTAATCGTATGTGACAATGATTTGAGCCTATATTCAGAACCTGTTAAGAATTCTGTCCAGCTGAAATACAAACACTGTTTCAATTACTACAGGAGGCAGGTAAGTATTAAGGAGACACTGACTTCTTTCAGTGTCAAAATAGACCTTTGAATTTATATTCATATATAGAAACATCTCTCTATAGGCAGGATGGTGACCCAGCAGTCATAAAGAGTTGCCACTACTGCACCTAAGATTTAAACAAACAATCATTGCTTCCCTGAATACAACTCCAACCCATTAATGATATAGGAGCTCGGAGGAGGAAAAATGATTGGACATTTACAGAATTGAACAGAGTGATCATAATTCTCACACCATTCAGTAGCAGCATTTCAGGAAGGGGTGCCCCCACCTTTGTGCCATCCAAACATAGAAATTAAATTCCCATAGTCATAACTCATGTCCTCCAATTGCTCCAAAAATGGACATTAAGCTCCTCAAAGGGGTTGACAATGTCTTTTTAAATTACAGCTGCTGATTTAGATCACTGTAATATGAGAAAATAGACTTCAAGTCCTCAAGCTCAGAGACAGGACAATGATTCCAAGCAGATTCTGTGTGATGTGCCCTCTGCCGGTCACAGAAGAAACAGCCGTCACTGTGACTACTGACTGAGGAAAAGCAGCGCAGAGAGGACACAAATTTCTTGGCTTAAAAGCCATGGAAACTGGTTTGAATGCAACACAACATCATTGTTTAATGCTGCTACTACACCCAAGGTCAGAATAGCTATGAAAATGTCCAGCCTCCATCAGGAGAAAAACCAGAAGCAAAACAGTGTGCTAGGTACCATATAGTACTCAGTGGTTAGAGCAATGCAGACAAGTCCTGATACCTCAAACCAGAAGACAATTTAGTCCAGCATTCTCTTCCCATGGTGGCCATCCTGATACCTTTTAAAAATCCTCATGTAGAGCTGGCTGCATTAATATCTTCCTGCTCATGTTCCCCAGCAACTGGTGTTGAGAGCAAACTCTCATTCCTTGCTCTGTCAACAAGGGGCTGACTATATCTTTGGGTACATGCTCCCACAAGACCAGATGTACTGGATTTAACTTAAAAGACCCAAAACCTCTCCAAAGTACCAAAAGGAAAATGTTGCTACTCCTGCTTCAGAAATAACAGTGGCAAAAGACTTTGGAAGATTAGACAAAATGTTTGTTAGAAGCAAGCTATGAGAAAAGTACAACTACACAGACTAGCCAAGGGTCCTTATGATTAGAAAAGTAAGGAGACAGAAGAGACATTTTTTTTTACTCGCACCACAGCATGTAAGAGGACATGATAGTGAACAGATGGTAAAACTGGACATAACACCACTGGTTGTGACTTTGTCAGAAATGACAACTCCAGATTTCCTTTTTCCTTCTCATCCATTCAGTCATATTCAGTACAGATGATGCACTACATCCTGATCCTTACTCCTTCTTTCTGGTCACCAACATCAGATTAAACCATGGGCTAGGTGGACTATAGGCCCTTAACTTAAATCAGGGGAGATCCACTTGGAAGCCCAGATTTTCAGCATTCAAAGCCTTTTGTGGAAGCTGGAGTGTGAGATAAAATATTCAGCATGATAGTTTTATGTAACATGAGAGCACTACCACATTTCAGGATGTTTAGCAAATCAAGTCGTAGCCATGTTTGGCAACTTGGAAGCAGTGCTAACTATCAAGACAGAGACACAGCAACTGAACATCTGCAGAATGAACTTCCTGGTTCATTTTCATCTCAGTTTTTGGTCTCTTCTTGTACCGCAATGATCAGATCCATAATGAGGTGATGGGAACTGGGCCTTTGACCTAGAGCAGTGGTTCCCAACTTTGGGTCCCCAGATGTTCTTGGACTACAACTTCCAGAAACCCTAGCCAGCACAGCAAGTGGTGAGGGTTTCTGGGAGTTTCAGTCCAAGAACACTTGAGGATGCATAGTTGGTAACTATTGACCTAGAGTGCTGAAATCTAAAAGGAACAAAGCATGCTGCTAGAAGGCTCTAAACCCACCTACTTCAAATACATATACTTCCTCCATATACACCTCCCAGACGGAAGGAAATACAAAGCAGGAGGATCTTACATGGAATCAATATGGCAGAACCAGGTGTTTTTCCCCATTCCTCCATCTCCCCCCAATGTATGTCAGGTCTTACATAGCCTAAGAATAACCAATAGGACAGCAAATCCCTATCTGCCAAAATTGCCAGTAACAATTCTGGAAGTAATTGCTGTCCACAGACAACGATTACCATAAGGAATACAGTAGATTTCCACCCTTGGCTTCTTTTTTCTGAGGGGAAAAAAGCCAAGTTTGATTCTCAAAATAAATTTTCGAGCAACTGCTGGATGGAACTCCACCATATTTCACTGTGCTCATTTCATTTCAACATCATAGTGCATAGTTTTGAAGCTTAAAACATTGGCTTGGATGCTCTTAAAAGTTATCACAATGGTCCTTTGAGAAAAAGCCTGTCCCAAAAGTTCAAAACCTGACACTCTGCCCAGAATATGTTGTCCACATCATTTTTTTTATTTGCTGCAGCTTGCAGAATCCAAAAAGCTATGTTTTCAAACTATTCACTGCATGACTTACTTTCTTAAGGAAATGAACAAAATAGCATGTCTGAAACTTGTCTGTGGGCTTTTGCTTTGTTTTTGTCAAACTTGTCCCTGAACTGATGACCACCTAAAAGAAGTCTCAGTGCTTCCACAGGAGCCTATTACTGAAAGAAGCCCGCTATGGAATCACAGCGGAAGACTCAGATGATGGCATGTTCTAGAGTTACATTATTCTCCTGACATCTCACCTTTGAAGGAAAGAAGAATCCGCTTACCAGGAGGTTCAGCTACCACTTATTGTTCTTCAGCACTGCTGCAATATGAAAAAATTGCAAGACAACTTTCCTGTTCTGGGAATTCATTACAGCAGGAGATTGAAGCAATGAACTTGTGACACTGTTTCCCAAAACATACTGTGTAATGCATGTTACTGTCTTGAGCACCCAGATAATGTTGGAAAAAGAAAATCATGAGTTGGATTTCCTATGAAATAACGTTTTGTGGGGGAAATGCAAATAAAATGTGTGGTTTAGAAATAATACAGATGTGCCATAATCTGTGGGAAAAGCAATTTCACATTGATACCTACCTACTCTGTTTTCTTCCATAGCCATTTTACCTCATACTTTTAACAATTATATTGTGCTACAAAACAATGTGTAGCTCAATTATATCTGCTCTGCTCTTCTTTTACTATTTTTCCCTTTTGTATCACACCTAGAGGATTTTAAAACCATTTTTTAAAAACTGTCAGTAAGATTTACTGGAAGAAGTAGAAACCTACTAAATAAAACACATTTGGAACTGTTGTGTCTTGTGTGACACATCTGTAAGAGCACATGTTGGCTTCTAAATCAGTCATTTGAAAGAGCATCATATACCTCCCAGTGGAATATACATTTCTAGCACCCAGGGATTCCTGTAAATAGAATCTGGAGGAAACTGTGTAAGAATATTCTGGTATTTACACTAGCAAAGTGCAACAGGCCAGAGCTGAACTTGTAGGTATTAATTATTAAGGTAACTTGTAATTAGGTTAAAACCAGAACGCTCACATTGGCTCAAACTGATTTCAAATTCAGACTACATACTATACCAGTACATTCCAATGAAGAAGTAGTTTGCTGGTCAAGTTATCATAATATTTTTTGATAGCCAGTGTTATGATTCAGAATATTAAATGCTTGTTTCTGTGTATCTTGAAGCAAATGTAGGTAAGATATAGATCAGGACAAAGACTGAGATATACAAAATGAAATAGGTTGTGTTGTATATGTTATCTGAGATGTATAGCATTGACGTCTCTGGCTGTTTAATGCTAGTGTACAGTAAGAATTCAAATTTTCTACTGAAATTAAGTATCTTATAAGATTGAACACACACAACAAAAAGGAAATAAAAGAGAGGACACCTTTGCTATTGTCATGAGATAAGAATATAAAAAATGATGATATTCCAATATATGGAAACATGATCCTGAGAGACATATACTAGTTCATCATCATGTCTATAAAGCGTCACAAATTCATGGTGTAATGGCAGGATAAGGTTTAAAGACCAAGGGCAGAAACTGAAACCCATTCATGATTGTTTTAGGAATCTAGGCTTTGCCAAGGAGATAACAGAATTCTTCCATGGGTGCTTGTTTCTTGGTGGTACCAAGTTAGGGTCCATTCCAATACTGTCATTGTTCAAGCTAGCCCAAGTAGTATTATTAACTCAAAGAAATGTGTCCTGCATAGAACAGAAATAAGGAGATGCTGCTGGGTCTGAAAGGTCTGTCCCTAATCTCATCCCCAGTTTTAGCAGTTTTATGCTGAAATAACATCTCCCCATCAATTCTTTAAGGAAAAGGAAAAGTCTGGAGCAAGCGTAGGCCTTCCACTCCACCTTCTCCGAAATGTGAAGGAGCACAGTTCAGCAGGGTATTGCGGCAGCAAAATAAATAGGGGAAGGGAAGCAGGAGATAGTGTGCACAAAAGAAACAAGTGTGGCCTATTCACAGTGGCCCACATATTTTCCTTATTACACTGGCGTGCCACAAACAATTCAACTTGGGGAGACAAATTGCTCTGAGCTTTAAAAAACCATTGTAGACATTATCATTTGCCTCCAAAATTGCACTGTTTGCATACGCATGCAACAAGATTATTGTCATTTAAAAAAGATTTTTTAAAACTTTCAGTCCCATGTTTATTGTTATTCTTTTATAAAGGTTTTTGTAACAGCAGCTTTATTTAATTAATGTTATACAGAAAGACCCATTGTATCCACCAGGGGTGAATTGGGGGGGGCACAATAGTACATCTGCCCTGGGCACAGCAATCTGGCAGTGTCTGGCCCACCCACCCACCACCGCGTTCCCCAGCAGGCAGGAAAGAGCAGTTGTGCTTCCTGTGCCTCCTCCTCCTCCTCCTCCTGGTGGTGCTGCTAGCACTGTCGCCACCCCCATAAGGGTCCATTCTCGAGCTGGCAGTAAGGATGCCCGGCCACCCGGAGGCTGGCTGGCGCAGCGCTTCTCATGGGCAGCCCCCCTCCCTGCAGGAACGGCAACAGTGGTGGCACAAAACTGCTGTGCTGGGCGAAGTGGGGTTCATCTAAGGCTGCCGGTGTGGGAGGTTGGTCGAAGCCGGAGGCGGGGTGGGGGTCACAGGAGAAGGAAGAGAAGGAAGAAGAAGAACAAGGAGAAGAGGAAGAGGAGATATGTGTCATCACCCCCTGCTCCTAGAGGCTAGAAACGGCACCAGAGACTTGGCTGGTCTTGGGATCCACAGGCACACGGGGGGGGGTGCAAAGAAAGCTCTGCCCCCTCCGAATCCTCTTAAAGGCACCACTGCTTGTCCCCGAGCACTGAAAACCCTAGCTACATCTCTGGTATCCTCAAGATCAATATCAGCTGATTCACTTATCCATTGTCTGAAAATGTTAAGACTATTAAGAGAAAAATCCTAGAAATAAATACTGTATTTCTAAAGACAAAGTTGCCAGAACTGGCCACTAGAGGAAACCAGACACCATGCTAAGTATAGAGTTTGCTATTAAAATAGCTTTAGCTATAATCTGCATTTTTCAGCATCTGTCAAGGGGGGGGGGAGTTGGAACCAATCCGCCACATATATGGGGGTCCTATAGTAGCTCAGCAATCTGATAAGGAAAAAGGATAACAAAATATAATGTTAATATTATGAGATTGTGGCTAGTAAACTATAGCAAATTTCAACCAGAATAGATCCATAAATTCGACTGAAGCAGTGGAAGCCCACTGAATCAGTTACTGGTTTAAAATCTTTAAATGTGATACATAGGTTTTGATTTTTCATCCAGTAACTGATTCAGTGAGCCTACTCTTAGTTGTAAAAGGCAAGAGCATAGTGGCTATTGTATTCATAAAGTCCTTACTGAAATGTTTTGTAAGTACAGTACTTGGATTCCATAGGCTTCTATAGAGATTATTTAGTTCAATCATTTTGTCTCTTCTAGTACTGTTTAGTAGATCCTATCAGAAAGAAACCCACCTGGATTTCTGTCGCCAGAGATTAACAGAAATGCATGGTGAGGAAAAAGACCAAAGTTGATCCAGTTTTCATCCTTAACTGAAATTAGCAGTTTCTACCCTTTCTCAATATTACATAATGTTGACAATACCCTCCTAAGAATGACCAGAATTGCCTTCAGCAGTTTCCTGGTGTGATGCCCATTTCTTTAGAATTATCAATCCTACCTACTGACCTTCTGCAACTTTTCTAGAGATGTCAAGCCTTTGGATAACATTGAATATCGTGATTTTTTTTTTCATTCATCCCCATCTCTAGTCTAAAATTTACTGAAAGAGAAAAGCTGCCACATGCCTTCTTCATTCTTAATATGACAAAGTATATGGGTCTCACCACAGAATGAATTCCTTACTTGTAAGACCAGCATTATTGCTATTTATACAGTAATACCTTTGTTGAAGAGTAACTTGGTTTAAGAGTGTTTTGCAAGACAAGCAAACAACTCTTCTAAATTTTGCCTTAAGCAACAAGCAATGTCTTGATATACAAGCACTGGAGCAGGTCACAAGTGAGCCAATGGTGGTTCTTTTTCCCTCCCTCCCCTGGTTGGATTGAGGCTGGTTGTCTAGAACTTTCTATCTCAGGCAGCCTCCAAAGCAGAGGGAGGACAGAGGAATAGAGGTCTCCCTTGCACCAGCCAGGAACATGCAGGTTAGGGTTTTATTTTTCTTTATATTTTTCTTTAATTTGTTTTCAAAATTCTTTCTTATTTTTTCAACCCATGTCTAGTCATAGGTAGCTAGTCAAGTGTATATAGGGCTACAAATTGCACTTGATTAATGTCACATTAAAAATACAGAGTAACATCCAGTTGTTAGTCCCAAACAGAGCAGATTCCACAACCATGTACCTAAACCATGGTGTGGACATTGACTTCTAGCCAACTTCTTTTGTGCGTTTTGGCATTTTGTGTGTACCATGTGAGGTCTATGGGATCCCAGAATGAATAATCTGAGTTTCCATTATTTCTTATGGGGAAATTTGCTTTGATATAAGAGTGTTTTGGTTTACAAACATGTTTCCAGAATGAATTATGCTCGTGAAGCCAGGTATTACTGTATTAACAAAATCTTCCTATTCAGGCAAATGAGGGGAAAGAAACAAACCCATCACAATTCTAACACTTAAGAGCATGAAGAAAGGTTAGTTTGCCACACACAGAAAATCTGACAGCCCAATCAAGGAGAGAATCTACTGAAGAAGACAGCATCAATCTACTATTAAAATGAATGATGGCCTCTTGAGGGAGGCTGACAGGAGCAAAGCATCCCTGATGGTCCTCCTCAATCTTTCAAGGGCCTTCAACCATGGCATCCTCCTAAGGAGTTCTGAGTTAGGGATTGGCGGTGTGGTTCCAATCCTTCTTGGAGGACTGACCCCAGAGAGAACAGCTGAGTGAGATGACCTCTGCCCCATGGTTTTCCAATTGTGGGGTCCATAATCTCCCCCATGCTCTTTAATATCTATATAAGACTACTGAGGAGGTCATTAGGAGTTGTGGAGCTTTGTGTCACCCATATGCAGATGACACCCAGCTCTACATTTCCTTCTTCCCAACTGCAGTGGATATCATCCCATTTCTTGAGCTATGCCTTGATGCTGTGCTAGAATGGATGTGAGCCAACAAAGTAAGATTGAGCCAGCATAAGACAGAAGTCTTTTGAGTGGGACCCCTCCCCCCAGTGTCAGCAGCTGGGGAAGCTCTCTCTCATTTGGGGGAGTGACTCTTTCTGCAACGGATGAAATCCACAGCCTGAGTGTTCGATTGGACCTGCCCCTCACCATGGAAACGCAGGTGGCATTGGTTGTCCAGTCAGCACATTTCCACCTGCAATGAATTGCCCAATATAGGCCTTAGTTGACACTGGGGCTTTACCACACTGGTCCATGCACTTGTAATCTCATGATTAGGCTACTGTAGTGCACCATATGTGGGGCTGCCTATGAGGCTAGAGCAGAGGCTGCTGCTAGTACAGAATACAGTGGCCAGATTATTAACAGAGACTAAAAGACACAACCAAATTACCCCTGTTCTGGCTGCTTTGCTCTGGCTGTCAATATGGTGCTGCAGTGATTTCAAGGTTGTAATGATGGCATACAAAGTCCTAAGCAGTTGGGACCTCAATATCTGTCAGAATAGTTACTTCCAAATACCACTGTGCCCGTACTACTCATCCATCACAAGTGGGACATTTGAAGACACCAACAGTGAGAAAGGCCCAAAAGACATCAGCGAGCAACCAGGCCTTCTCAGTAGTTGCCCCCAACTATGGAATAAACCGCCCCTAGACATATGCTTGGCCCTGACACTTAAAATCTTCAAAAGCTACTGTATATACTCGAATATAAGCCTAGTTTTTCAGCCCTAATTTTGGGCTGAAAAAAGGGGCCCTCGACTTATATTTGGATCAATACTTTTAGCCACTGAGGCAAGTGCTTGGGTCGGTGGCTAAAAGTCATTTTAAACATTGCATGCTGCTTCTCATGACCCCCTTCTGCATCACAGGGGAGCAGCACACAATGTTTAAAATGACTTTTAGCCACTGACCCAAGCACTTGCATCAGTGGCTAAAAGTCATTTTAAACATCACACACCACTCCCCCAGCTCACAAAGGAGGAGCTGCCAGGCCCTGCTGCATTTCCCACCCTAGACATACTCGAGTCAATACATTTCCCCAGTTTTGGGGGGTTAAATTAGGGGCCTCAACTTATATTTGGGTCGACTTATACTCGAGTATATACGGGTAGTTAAAAATTTGGCTCCTTCGGACAGCCTTCCCAGAACCTTAATCTTTAGCTTTCTAATGCCTGCATCTTTTCTCTGCCTCTTGCTATATATAATTTGGTTTTTATTTATTTTCATAATACTGTATAATCTTGCTTTCTAATCCTGAAATTGACTATAGGTACTGTATTTTTGTTTATATGTTTAATTCAAAGTTGATTAATTTGCACTTTATTTGTTGTTTGTTGTTTACACTTTCAAGTTTGTTATATTGTAAATTGTCCAGAGTAGCCTGTCAATTACATGGACAGTATAAACATTAAATCAAATAAATAAATAAATAAATAAATAAATAAATAAATAAATAAATAAATAAATAATAAATGACTAATTCCAGTTAAGTTCCAATTAAAGCATACTGCTTAAGCCTTAAGTCACTGAAACCTACATAAACATTGACTTAACAAATCCCCTTCTTTTAATGGATTTACTCTAGTTAAGACTAACAGATCAATACAGCCCAGTATTTACCCATCCATCCTTAATATCATTTATTTATTTATTTATATTCCCTGAAAACTATCTCTTGCCAAAAGTTAGACATAAGGTCTACTGAACCTGACTCTTTTTCTTAACTCATTCACTTCTGTTTTAACCATTAATGTTCATTTCTGAAAGAACTGTTGCTTGGAGTCAAAGTATCTTGCTCAGGAGAGTAAGGCAAATTTGTCTAATCTGAAGTATTCCAGCAAGACAGACTTCTTCAGTCTAAGTACTCACCAAGGAAAAAGTAAATTATACTGGGATTTTAAAAGACAATAAAAAGAGAAGGAGGAATGTTAATAAATCTGCTCTCTGATGAGAGTATTCTATTAGAAAATCATTTGTAAGTATATTAACCTGTAAAAACAAATTGCTGATGGGTTCATGGGTTGAATCAAAATATTATGGAGGCTATTAAATACAATGGAGAATGGTCAGAGCAGACACTTTCTAGTGAGCCTTCAAAACTAAGAATAATATATTAACATTTAAAAATCCTGCTACTACCACCAGCAGCCAGGGAACACATACAACAAATGGGTGTTTTGCCATAGAAGTAACATAGGTTTTAAAATATTTAATTGTTTCTCATTCTAAGAGGAAAAAAGAGAAATAAATGGACATGCTTTTGATTATTACTTATTATTATGTCTCTTCTATACTCTAGCTATTCCCACCCTTTTCCCCAGCTTGTGGGATGTGTGTGCACAGTTCTTCTCTAAGTGCCCCATGAGGGAAGCTGAGCAAAAGTCCCCGATCTGAGGATTCAACAGAGAGCTTTGTGGGTGTGCAGGAACTGAAGTCTGACATGCCAACCATTCCGTCACAATGGCTCAATATTTTCTACCTACCTGTATACAGTACAGTATACTGTGCCTGTCACAGGAGGTACTTAACTCCAAACACAGGATAACAACATGTGTTTTAATGTGAAATGTTGTTGCTGACATAATTAGTGTTGTAGACTATACTCCAAGCAAGTAGCAGGCCACTTACATGAATCGGGGTGGGCTGGATGGAAGGAATGTTTGCCAGGTTGCCTACAACCCCAGATCTGCTCTTCAGGATTAGGCGGGAACTCAGGTAACCCAGCTGTTCTTGGACTGCAACTCCCAGAAACCCTGGCCAGCACAGCTAGTGGTGATGGCTTCTGCGAGTTGCAATCCAACCAGCTTACATAAGGGTGGAAGCCAATGACGTAGAACAATGTCTAAGTGGGGCTGAGAGGCTGTATTAGAGAAGGGTTAACCCCCTGAAAATGGACAGGGGCAGAGGGTAACCCTAATATTACAAACTAAAAAAATCATCCAAAGATTAAGATTGAAGAAATTTAGTTTACAATTAGAATCTTCAATACAGCTGCCTAGATGCCCTAAGCCAGGCATGTCCAAAGTCAGGCCCGGGGGCCAAATGTGGCCCGTCTCCAAATTCTGAACGACCCATGGCTTCTTCTCCTCACCGGCTCAGCCTGTTATACATCCCCGCCAGCTGGTCCCTCCCCATACCGGATGGAGGCATTAGCTTGGAGTATTATGATTTGCCTGCCTTCCCTGCCTCTGTCCATCCCCCCAGCCACCTGCCCAGCCTACCCCCCAGCTCCATTGCTGTAGCATCCTTCCCGCCTCTTTGCATGTTATAGAGACGTGTCCAAAGTCCAGCCCTGGGGGCCAAATGCGGCTGAATGGTCGGCCCCCACACATGTTCACCTCACCAAATCTGGCCCTCCTTGCAAAAAGTTTGGACACTCCTGCCCTAAGCACATCCAATCTTGCCTGATTTTGGAAGCTAAGCAGGGTCGGCCCTGGTTAGTACTTGGATGGGAGATCACCAGGGAATACCAGGTGCTGTAGGCGCCTGCAGTAGGAACTGGCAAACCACTCCAGTATTCCTGCCAAGAAAACTCCATAGACATGGATGGGGTCATGAAGAGTCGTTCACGACTGTAACAACACAACACACACACACATCTTAATTAGCCTCTATCTAAAGAGTTGTATAAATGCTACATTAAACATGAACTAAATGAACACATTCTTTTTCTTAGCATTTGTCTCGCTTGGTGATGGAGTCCACTATTCTTGGTTATGCCTTCCACTTGGCACAGTCATCAGAATGCCAGGGACTGAACCTGGGGCCTCATACATGCAAGGCACGCACTCTACCACTGAGCTACATTCCCCTGGCCTCTAAATGATCAAATAAATATGTTTGAAAACATTACAAAATTATTCTAAACCAGCTGAATATATGAAACGCTCTCTTCACTGCAAGGTGACTGGATGGCTCAATAGTTGAGGTACCTGGCTGCACAGCCAGAGGTTGGGAGTTTTTTTACTCCCAGGATCTCTTACAGGTATAGCCAGCCTGTGTTGCCTGCACAGTCCTACTGCACTACCAGAAAAAGAAAATTGTAAACCGCTTCTGAGTATCCCCTCCCTGGAAAACCCTGGAGATGGTTGCAATAAGTCAGGATTTACTTGATGGCCATGATTAGAGATGAAAACAAATGGGGATAATAATGAACTAGGCTGGTTTATGGTGGTTCGTGGCTAATTGAAAACCACAAACCACTACAAACCTCCAGAAAAAATGAACCAATTCATGGTTTGTTTTTCTGGTTCATATCTGAGGGGAAACCTACCTACTCCTACCCAGTACCACCAACCCTGCTCCATTCCCACTGCCCCTGTCACCAGCAAATCGAAACCAGGCCTGACACCTCTGTGCATGCACTAGCCCATTGGTGGTGAACGTTTGGCACTCCCGATGTTTCGAACCACAACTCCCACAGTCCTTTGTCATTGACAATAAAGGCTCGGAATTCTGGGAGTTGTGGTCCAAAACATTTGAAGTGCCAAAGGTTCGCCACAGGCCTGTCAGTGGCAGAGTGAGAACATGTGCAGAACCACCAGGACTGGCTTTGGGAAGGCAGGCTGGATGTGCTGAATTTGAGGATAGTAGTAGCAGCAGCAGAACCAAGTAGGGAGGCTAGGAGTGAAGGGGAAGGGATACATCCCCTTTTAACAAACAGAATGAAGCCCTGAAGTGGGGCGGCGGAGTTTAGTATTTTGTTTTGTTTCACCAAAACGTGATCCCTCAGCTGCTGTACAAAAACAGCCAGATTTGTCTGTTCCTCTAGCTTGTGGTTTGGTTTGTGCCTATCTCTAGCCATCATTGTTATTACTATTAATCTTTACAACAAGGTAACTTGCTTTTTCTCACCTACAAAACCACCTAAAAGCCAGTATGAATTTTGAAATGAAAATATTTACCACACAAATTTTATCCTTTGGTGAAGACTGGATATCCCCGAGCTATCTGCAAAAGGGCACTTTTCTTGGCCCCACATTTTTGTAGGTGTATAAATCAAATGTTTGAAACCCAATCTTCACCAGACTTTGAGGTCTTGGAGAGGAGAGGAGAGGAGAGGAGAGAAACACTCTTCTGCAATTTCTCTAGGTATCATTAGGTGCCAGGGGTGACTTTCCTTTGTGGGGGGCATTACTCAGACATCCAGGATGCAAACTTCATCAAACTTTCAGGGTTTATAGAGGAAAATTCAGGGAAGCCTGCCTGTAATTCTGGTGTCTCTAAGTTCCTTGGGAGGGCATTTTATAGAGTTTTAAATGCAAAAATGAATCAATGAATCAATTCATCAATTCATAAGAAATAATAACTCACCCACCTTGATGAATCATGAATCAAAATGAATCACCATTTTTTCCTGATTCATTCCTATCTGTAATCACAAGATTAGAAACAGTTCATATAGAACAAGAGATCTGGACAGATGAGGATTCATTCAGTGATACTGCAATACTTTAAATGATAAAGGTACCCATTTCAATCTCTGTTAAGTTCAGGGAAAACTTAGAAAGATGATTGTCCACAGCATTCTAAAGCAGCAGCTTTCAACCTCTGGCTCTCCAGACCTTTGGGGTTTTAACTCCTGGAGGACCAAAGGTTGGGAAGCATTGCTCTAGAAAGTTGGTAACTCTCGTCATGGGCAGATCTGAGCCACCTGTGCCAAAGGTTTTTACCCACCCTGTTGTTTCAAACAACAAAACAGGTTAGAACAACCATGGAGCTCAGGATGTGATACAAGAAAAGCAGCTCATGGTCTCACAATTACACACTCACATTATAAAACCACATATTCTAGAATGTGAGGACCAATGTTCAACCTGCACCCACAAAGTGCAACATAATAAAAAGTAGTTGTAGCTACAGGTGAATGGCAGGCTGACAAGCACAGCATACCATGTACTGTCAAGTCAAGACCAGGAATATTTCTCGTTGCAACTCATTTTTACAGAAAGTTTCTTGTAAATCTAGTTTGTTTTTAGACTCTGAAAAAAAGAGATTCAACAGTGTTCAAGAAAAAGAAAAACAGTAGGTCCCTGGGAGAAACTTCATCATTTGAAAATAAACACAAGTGGGGAAAATGTAACAAACACTTTGGTCAAGTAACATCACCCTTTTCAAACCAACTGCTCGTTTCCTGAGTTCTCAGAATATTTTTAACAACTGGCATGCAGTTTGGCACCATATGGCACAATGTAATAGCAAGTAAAGAACTAGATTGAAATATCCAGAAAAATAAAAATAAAAATAAATGTTACAACTACATAGGCACACAAATAAAGATACACAGTGATGGGTTCTGAAGCTCTTCAACACAGGAAGAATGATGGGGTTATTCCAAATTAAAGCAGAAAGCAACACAAAACTGTGACATTAATAAGCATTGCCACTAAATATAACCATCATTTTATCACCACTACAGTTTCTTTCTCTGTCTTTATAGTTATGTAGGGATAGCACACACTTCTTGTCTGAGAAAAAAAGATAGCAGTGGAGGATTCAGCTTGGTGTTTTAAAAAAAGAAGTGACCCAGATCTAGTTCCTGACTGCCATTATCTGAAGACATGGTCTGAAGAAGGAAAAGCTAGGCATAATATTACTTTCAGTTTACTCTTTAGCATAGTGATTATGCTCACTGGGAAATGCCAGGAACTAGAGTCCCAAAGTGTAACTTATTTAAGCTCATGAAAGGCTATGCTTTGCATCATTAACCTGTATTAGGCACTTGGGATCCCTTAACGAAGAAAGAAAGGGTACAAATATTTCAGTAATCAAAATGGTGACACTGATCATTCTTATGTCCATTTTAATAGATGACTGGTTCCAAAGTGAGATGTGTTCCCCCACCCCAAACCAACAAGAATCATGAAGAAATTCCAAGTGGGACATGTAAGTGTGAAATATTTATCATTATTCACATTAAACTTGTTTTTTATTTCTCCTCTTCTTAAAAATAAATTATGTTTTTGTTAATGTTTCATCAAATACATATTTGTGCTTAGTACTAAATTATTTTAAAGTAATTCCTTTTTGTTATGAATTTGTTCTTTTATTTGTTTGTTTAAAAGGGTTGGATTATGGCAAAAGAGAGATAAAGAAAGGTAAATGTTTTTCAAAAGCCAAAAGATTAGGCAAGCAGACTAACCTTCCCAATATAGTGCTCTTGAAGTCATTTCATTTTCAACTTCCCTCAGTCCCAGACAGAATGGCTGTGGGATTATGGGATTTGCAGTTCCATGTTAAGAGATTATGGAAGTCATCATCAATTCTAAAACATCTGGGCAGCAGCTGGTTGGGAGAGGCAGTATTAGACCCTTCTAGAAAGATTATGAACACACATGGATGTCTGGTCAGAGGGGGAAAGGTGCCAATTGTGTTGCTAAAACAGGTAATTGGTGCTATTATGAAAGATTTTGTAACAGCTTTTCCAGGATTGTAGGCCACCTCTGTCATTAGGCAAAGGTGGGCAGTTCAGCTAACAATGTTGGATGAGCAATATGGCATGCCTTGTAGCCCCTAAACCAACTGCTCTTCCATCACAAATGTGGAAGGAAAATTAAACTACCAACTTTGGAATACCCAATGGCAGGAAGTGCCATCTTCTTTGCTTCTGGCAGCAAAATATCTTAAGACCTTTCCTGTGTCAATGTTCCAGGATGCCAAAATCAGGATTTAGAAGGTGCTTCCCATGCTCTTCATCCAACACTAATACATCAGCTTGTATTAGCAGCCAAGTATCTACAAAATATATTCCAGGCATATCTAAGGCACCACCCTTTGAATATGCTACCAGCAAAAGGGTTTGTGTACGGCAGTATCACATCTAAAAAAGGTAATGGTTACATATTCGTGAGAGACAAACCCACTAGTTTTTGAATCAGATCTCCAGGGCCTAAGATGATTCTTAGTTTCATATCACACTGTAACCAAACTTGATCTTTCTCTTCAAATGGCATTAAAAGTTCCACAAGCATTTTGAAGGCTGAAACCCCAATCTCTCCTTAAAAATAAACGAAAGGGAGATATACAGATTGCATCAACTCAAATCCTACTTTGAAGTTAAAGATATACATCAATAAGAGTAAAAAAAAAAAAACCTCACACATCTCAACATAGCTTCCTCCCAGAATGACAAAACATGCTGATTGCTGAAGTATGTTAGCTAAATAAATCCAATCAGGCATTGTACCTGAATACTATCATGTTTACTGTTATATTGTCTTTGCTAATAAAATCAGAATAACAGGGGCATTGGTTTTCCTGCTATACAAAACTCTTTAGGTCAAAATTTCAGTTGGTTTAAATGAAAAACAAATTATTAGACAACAATGGTGGGAATGAAAGGAAAAATGGACAAAAATTATACGAGTGAGAAATTTCTTAAAATTCATAATGCACACAACTGTTGTGGTATAAGTAATAGGAGTTTAAAGTTAAAGGTCCTATATTTCCTGGAGATATTTGCTTTATTCAATTCATTAGCAACCAGCTGTTGTGGGATTTGGGGTATGAACTCTGTTCAAAGAAGAATTTCAAACAGCAGCAAAATAATGGATATATGTCATAAAATGGGTATATCATCCCAACAACATTAATCTGTTTAGCTATAGTTTATAAAAAGACTGCAGACAATACATTATGAGAGAATAAAGAAATTAAAACTGGCATTACTTCTTAGATATAAATCACCTACTTTGTGGTTGTCAGTAGAGATTAACACAAAATGAATTAGAAATATTCCTTAATTAAATTATGTTAATATAAAAGATGATACTACATTTGAGAAATGAGCTTCAGACATGCAAAAGCACTCAGAGAAATTCCAATAAACCTAAGAAAATTAACTATTCATCCAATTAACAGCAAGTTTGGGACAGTTATTTTCAGTAATATCCAGTCATATTTTCACAATTTCTCTGTGACAGACTAATTAGTGCTGTGGCACCTCATCACACTAGCAAATATGTTGGGGCATAGGCTTTCATGGGCCAAAGGTCATTTGTCAAAAGTACAGAGGCAACTTGTCGAGACATTTGCTAGCCAAAGAGAAGCCATTACTTCATTCTGTTGAACTCAATACCAAGAATAGAAGAAAAGGACGATTCATGGTCTGAACTAGTGGTCACATGTAACACCAAAAGTGACACAGATTCAAACAACATGTACAGTACAG
This sequence comes from Phrynocephalus forsythii, assembly GCA_029282475.1. Classification (NCBI taxonomy): domain Eukaryota; kingdom Metazoa; phylum Chordata; class Lepidosauria; order Squamata; family Agamidae; genus Phrynocephalus; species Phrynocephalus forsythii. Next base: position 79,429,004 of record JAPFRF010000003.1, read on the forward strand.
CATATGCACTGTGCTGTATACAGATTATTTAGGTAGAAAACACAACCTCCCTGAATATTACTTGGGGGGGGGGGTTGATATCTTCACTGGTCAGGAAATCTGTGGTCCACACAGTGATGACCACTGTAACTGATCAAGTGCTAATTGTTAGTAGACATTTTTAAAGCCATTGCTCTCCCTTTTTAAAAATATCACAGAATGAAAAGGACATCATGTCACCCCTTTTGCTAAATCAATGAACATCTAGTTTAATAACTACATTTTAAGTATCATGAACAAGCCTTAACATACTGAAACATTTTTTCTATTTTTAGAAATTATTTTTCCTAATGATTCATTTTAGAATCATTTTTCTATTTTTAGATTTGGTCCCAAAACGTTCTCCCCCACCAGGATTTTATTTTTTAAAACAATTAAAATTGGGATAGGGATGCATTAATAGCATATCAGGAACTACTTGTACAACAAGATATTACTTTTTTAAAAAAATACTAACATATTAATGTTTTAACACTTGAACTCATATCTTGACATTTTAAAAACTACCATACCATAGAATTTGGGGTAGCTTGCCTGCACTTGCTCTTTGTACCACAAACAATACAGATAGTTCAATGTTGACATGACCTGTCTACTAGTTTCTTTATGGTACTGAGTTAGTGACTATGTAACATGAAAAAGTTAAAAAATAACATCATTTAACATCTTGATTCACATTTATAGTGCCAAGTCATCTTCATACACTTGCTGCTTAAACAAAGAAATTGTTTAAAAATGAACCAGTTCAACTAAATTACTGGGCAGACATTTCAGTTCCATCACAAAACAATCTCTTGAACCTGGAAATAACAGCTTTACAAGATCACATGAATGCATTTTAGTTACTGCTGATGTCACAATGGCTATACTTTTATAGAGAGCTGTGATCTTCCACTGTTCTTCATAGGTCACAAGTAGACCATACCTATCTTCTGGAAAAGAAAAATAAAAACAACTGTTGAGTACACTATTTTATAGTCTGTAGCAGCAAAACCCCTCAAAGGGCATAGTTGATTTCCTGTCAAGCACATTGTTGTGCACAGAAAAAAGACCAGCATAAAGCTTAGTGCAGGCATGTCCAAATTTCAGCCCTCCAGATGTTTTGAACTGCAACTCCCACAGTTCTTTGCCATTGGCAATCTAAGCTTAGACTTCTAGGAGTTGTGGTCCAAAGCATCAGGAGGGCTGAAGTTTGAACATGCCTGGCTTAGTGGTACTCCTTGCACACTCTGTCCTTGTCAGAGCCAACCCCAGGTTTCAGTCACATCAAGCCAGGTCACCAGAAGGCCATGAGTCACTAATGTGAATGCAATGCAATGAAGTTGTGAAGCCTTTGACACAGGCTCTTTCTGCTCCTCACCAATATACCAGGTCATGCAGCAGAAGTGTATAGGAAGGCCTTCTCAATGACTGATGCAATCTAGTCTCCCCTCCAATAACCTCTCACCATTATGCAAGGCCTTTTCTGTTTAGGAAGATGTTCTGCCTTTTTGAGTTGTTTGTCTTCTGTTTCTAGATAGCAGCTGGTTCTATACTCACTACTTGATTTTACTCAATGTTGCCACGTGCTTCATTGTTGTTCACCCTCTTGGGCACTTTAAAGGTGGATGAACAACTCAAAGGACACATCTTGAACTCTACTTTAGATTTAGGAAAATACAAACATAAGCATGGATGAGCCTCTCACTGGTGTATTCCCCTCATTTAACAGTATTAGCATATATTGAAGCAAGTGGTTCCAAGTGGAAGAGGGAAGGGAAAACAAAGAGAACACAAATAAGTGCTGAAGGCAAGAATTTCTTCGGTGACCTCTGTTGTAAACCAAGAGCTCACAACAAATTGTTTGGCAAGTTCTTGGACCTGAGCCCAGGCCACAGGCACCACTGAAATCCTGATGGATATGCTAAGGTGAAGCTTTCTTTATGGCACCACAAAACTCTTTCACATTTCTTTAAAGCACCCTGAGGGCAGGTGCACCAAAGTTAGACAGTTCCTGCCATTCCATGTCACTGGTGGTGGTAGTGGTGCTTTTTTGCTTCCTGTACAACCTCCCCAAGCCTCCACTAGGACTTTTTCGTGTTCCTCCCCTGCTGCTCATCTGACTCCATTCTCCTTTGACAGCCTCTTTTCTTTCTTTGGTGGGGTAATGAAACAACAAAGCTCAGCATCATCTTTTCTAATTCTGCCCTTCATTTGCTGCTAGATAAGGTTTAAAGGACTCCTAGCTTACAGTATCTCTTTGGAATAGCCAATAAGTACATCCTAACTTCTAAGTAATTTGGTTGAAATCCAGTTCCATGAATTTCTCTAATCCTTTCTTAAAGCTGTCAAGGCTGACAGCTGTCACCACTTCTTCTGGCAAGAAGTTCTAGAGACCAGTGATCCTCTGGGTGAAAAAGTAGTTTCTCTTATTTGCTTGAGATCTAGCACCCAAAAGTTTCATGGGGGCCCCCTAGTTCTAGTGTTGTGTGATAGGAAAACAGTTTTTCCTTATCTATTTTGTCCACACCTTCTGGAGGTATGGTGACCAGAACTGTATACAGTACGCCAGATGGGGCCTCACCATAGATTTGTAAAGAGGCAAAATGACACTTGCTGCCTTATTTTCTATACCCTTCTTAATGATCCCTAGCATTGAGTTTGTTTTTTTTTCATGGCTGCAGCAAATTGGGTTGATACCTTCACTGAGCTGTCCACCAGGAAACCAAGGTCTCTTTCCTGGTTTGTTGCAGAGAGTTCAGGCCCCATAGGTTTATAAATGTAACTGGGTTTTTTTGCCCATACGTGCATCACTCTTTTGAGCCCAATTGCATCATTAGACTGCCTCTTGCATCTTTCTGCTAGAGTGCTGGTGACTAGCTCCTCACTCTGCTCAGTAACTTATGCATCCTCCTTACTACTCAAGTAGACACTTTCCTGAACTGGATGCCACTCAGCTTCTGTCGGCTTTATCAGTTGAAAAGCTGTTCTGCAGCTTTTTTGATGTTGAGTGCCTGCAATCTGGTCCCATCATGGTTCAAGTGCAACCCGTCCCTTCCTGAACAGGTTTGGCTTGTCCCAAAATGTTCTCCAGTTCCTGACAAATCTGAAGCCCTCCTCTCAACACCATTGCCTCATCCACGCATTGAGGCTTCTGAGCTCTGCCTGCCTGGTGGGTCCTGCACGAGGAACAGGCAGCAATTCTGAAAATGCTACCTTGGAAGTCTGGGACTTCAATCTTCTTCCTAACAACCTGAATTTGTCTTCCAGGACTGATCATGTTGTCTTCCCAACATCATTGGTACCAACGTGTACCATGACAACTGGCTCCTTCCCAGTTCTCTCTAACAAACTCTCTAGCTTTCTCGTGATGTCTGCAACCTTTGCACCTGGCAGGCGAGTCACCATACGGTTATCATGCACATCACAAATCCATCCCTCTGTACAGTGGTACCTTGTATAAAGGAATTAATTCGTTCCAAATGAAATTATGTTAAGCAAATTTTTCCTTTATACAAATTCCCATAGGAATGCATTGAAAACGGGGTGATCTCATTTTTATGTTGTATGGATACTCCCCATAGGCGATAATGTTAAGCAAATTTCCCCTATCTCCGGAATTTTTTATGTTGTAAAAATTTTATGTTATACAAGCTGTTTGTTATACAAGGTTCCACTGTATTTCTAATAATTGAATCTCCTAGTACAAGGAGTCTCCCTCCTGCATCCTGTTAATCTACAGTTCATGAACCTGATCAACTATATCAAGGGAGAGGTCTTCATTTTGTTCCTGTTGTTTGTCTTCTTGTATCTCATCAAGTGTGATGAGGGAGAGATCCTCAGATAGAACCAGTTATTCCTCCGTGCATTCCTCATGAGGGAAACAGCCTCAAATTGATTCTGTAATTTGAAACTCTCAGAAATGATCCCTTGGCTTTCTACTTCTTTGAGTCACATTCTTCCACACATCTACCTCCTGAGTTAGTGAAGTGACTTCTTCCTCAGAAGTGTGCCATGTCTCTTCTTTGTCCAGGATAGTCTGCTCCGCTCTGTCCAAGAACAGCTTAATTTGTTGCTGGTTAGATATGCAGGCCTCTAGCTGTAGGACCTTCTCTTCTATTAGTGCAACCAGCATCCAAGCTGCAGGTGTAGTTCTTGACACGCTTTGGCAAGATGCCATGCATTTTGGCAGGATGCCACATGTGCATTGGAGGGGGAAAATAGTTTGGATCTTCATATGTAAAAAGGGATTGCCATCAGGGTATAATTTTTATACAAACAAACAAACAAAAACCTGAAAGAAAAGGGCCCTTGAGAGGACAATCACATTCTGGATTGCGCCTGTGCCATTTGGATTGTTATTGTTTGAGCAGGCACATACTCTAATGTATATCACGTTCTGCATTTCTTCTAAGGATGAAACTTAGAATTAAAAGTTTTCAAAGGCCTCTCCTAGGAGCTTCTTCTGATTTGATTGTGAGAAGAATCATATATCAGCTAGTGAAACCAGTTCTCTCCAGCAGCCACATAACAACCCTCATTGCAACAGCAGATGCATTCATTTTCTGTGTTTCTCCTTTATTGTGTGCATGCTAAAGATTCTTAATATTACTCCAAGAATATATAACCATTTTAGGACAGATTAGTATGAGTTAGACAAACCATTGCTTCATTCTGGTTCAGTGTGCACATTTGGAAATCCTGTTTATGTATATTTTTGTGCTCTTTGAAGAACGCCTGGGCTAGCTGAATGACCTCCGAGCCCAAAAGGCTTCTGCCATTTTTACCTTTCAAATGTGTCTTTTAACATCTTCAGAGGCTCAAATGGCCCATGTAGAGGAAGAATGTAAATGGCAAATGACTAATTTTATATCTAAAAGGATGTTAGGTGTTTTTAACTGAAATGGAAAATAGCAAGAAGGTTTCACTGGGTTATAAAATGTTAACAGCAAAAGAGAGAGGATTGCTCTAGGAAAGCTCAGTATCAATTACCAGTCCACATTCATGTAGACATAGACATTCTCATTCAGGAGTGAGCTGCATTTCCTACTAGGTTCTGCTCAATAAATTAAGGTTTTTGTTAGGCACATCCAGCTGAAGAATCAGAGAATATTGAAGTTGGAAGGGGTCTATAAGGCCATCAAGCCCCTGTTCTATGCAGGAAAGAAATCCAAGGATATCTTCCAGGTGGCTCTCCAAATTTATCTTCAATGCATCCAGTGTTGGAGCATTCACCTCCTCCCAAGGTATATTGTTAACTGGTTCCACTGCCATACTGCTCTACCAGGGTGTTTTTCCCGATACTCAACAGAAATTGGGCTTCCTTGAATATCTATCTATCTATCTATCTATCTATCTATCTATCTATCTATCTATCTATCTATCTATCTATCTATCTATCTATCTGTCTGTCTGTCTGTCTGTCTGTCTGTCTGTCTGTCTCTCTCTCTCTCTCTCTCTGTCTCTCTCTCTGTCTCTCTTCTCTCTCTCTCTCTCTCTGTCTGCCCATCTGCCCACCTGTCTGTCTAGTATTGTTTTGTGTTACTGCTTTAAGAGATTTTTAGGCTTTTCTTAGTAGCACTGCCCACCCCAGGTCATTGTCACTGAGTTTGCTGACACCACAGTTCTGTCTGTCAAAACTTGACCACGCAGTGTGTCAGTCAAACCTGGGCCTGAGAAAGCAGTTCCAAGGGCAGAACTGAGGGCCAAGACTACATAGGCTGGCAGGGCATACACCAATTCCCATTACTGGGCTTTGGCTTGTGGCACGGACAGTGTGTCCACACTTCAGGCCAACAACAAGGGGAAACATGCCAAGCCCTTCTCTCCCCAGGCAACCATCTGCATGTTCACAGACACCCACAAAAGCATAACTCAGCAAACACTCTGGAAATCAATAAATCATTTTTAAAGGATTTTATTGTCAAGAAAAGATGTTGACTGCTTCCACACAGACAGGATGTAATATAAATAACATATTAAAAGCTATATAGGGATTATTATGTTTTGAAGTTGCAGCTAAACACAAATAAGATCCACCTGGAAAGAGTTTTCTCCTGTAACAGCACTCACTCCACAGATGGCAACTTGGCCAGCAATTTCATCCTGTTTTAGGAACCAAAGTCCACCATATTCTCCTTTGCCCTTTAAACTTCTAAGCAATGTTCGCCACCCTTTTTATTGGTTTCCCTTTGTACTGACATTGCTTCGGTTTATATGGTTCAATTTTGCTATTTGATTTGCTGCTTTGATGGTCTCTTTTGTCCTTTTATTGTTTGCATTTGTGTTCATATAAGCCAGCCGGGTGCTGTCTAGAGGAGCCAAAGTGGAATACTGTACAAGCATTTCAAGTAGGTCATGTAGCTCAGTCACATTGTCTCATTTTGGAATTACCTAAACCGGCTTCAGGAAGGGTGCAGTGTTTCACAAAAGGCTCACACGGATTCCCTCATCTGGGTTATAACCTCATACTTGATAAGTCTGAAAACTTGAAATCAAATTCAAATTTGAAATCTGGCAACATTTCAAGCAAAACTTTGGATTCAACCTCTAAAATAATAGCTTTTGGAGGTAAAGATGTCAAAACATTTATTTATTTATTTATTTATTTATTTATTTATTTACTTACTTACTTACTTACTTACTTACTTACTTACTTACTTACTTACTTACTTATTTTTGTACTTGTTAACCTCCTGATTTTCTCTCAAGAACTCTACACGGTGTACAACAAATTGCAAAAATAAACTGCCCAAACAGAAACTTGTGACAGCAATGCATATTACAATTTAAAAGCAATAACAATGATAAAGGCCAGGACAAAAGAAAAAATACAGAATCCAGCAAGGGAAGGGCAGAAAGGAGGGGACAAACAATGCAACCATACAAAATGACATGCAATTATACAATTGACAATCTCCAGAGCTTTCCCTGAAGTGCCAGGTCTTTAAATCTCTCCTAAAAGCTGGCAAGGATTCCGCTGGCCTCATCTCTGGGGGCAGTTTGTTCCACAGTGCCGGGCCAACCACCAAGAATGCCCCGGTTACAGGTAAAAACCCTTCGAGCCTCCCTCGGTGTGGCCACCCAGAGCAAAAAGGCCAGTGAACATCTGTCCTGGAAAGATAGTGTGGCAAACTATTAAGACATGTTTGCAGCCAATACAAGTAACTGCAATGTGAAACTTGCCACCATCACAAAATCTGAAATGTGCTTCTGGATTCAAGGTGTGCCACTCAAAATTCACTCTCTGTATTGTATTGAAATACACCGTTAAAAAAAATCTATATTTAAATCATTAATACCAATATATTTATTTATTATTTATTTATTTATGAATATTTTTATCCAACCTTTCTCCTTGGAAAAGGACCAAGGTGGCTTACAATAGTGAAGGACAATATACAATGCAGAACTTTTAAGATATAAAGTGGACCCTCATATAACAAATGGTTTGTATAACATAAAATATGTACAACATAAAACATTCCGGAGATAGGGGAAATTTGCTTAACAGAATTGCCTATGGGGTGAATCCATACAACATAAAAATATTTGTGATTAGGGATTACTCTGTTTTCAATGCATTCCTATGGTAAATTTGTATAAAGGAAAATTTGCTTAACATAATTTCATTTGGAACCCCTGGGGGCTTCTACAGCACACACACACACACGGAGTACAGATTTTTGTACCAGGATAGGTACACACATGTCCTCCATGTGTCACACAGACAGACAGACAGACAGATAGACAGACAGACAGACAGACACATACACACACACACACCAAGAAAACCAGGCAGACATGTAGCTGTTTTTACAACCTAAGGCATGCAAGTCCTCTGCAAAAAGGTACCCAGGAGAGGCAGGCGCTGCTGAGAAACCAAGCCCCCCGCACAGATGCAGGCAATATGAAGCACCCAGCACAGCACTCAGGAGAAGAGCAGTGTTCTGAGAATTCCTGCTGCATCTCTAGACTAAGCGCCCTTAGCTAGATGTTTGCTGCCCCCCTCCCACTAAGTGATACACCAGATGCGTCTTCCTTACCTTCCACCTGCCTCTGGACCGTCCACACAGCATTGGGGTTACCAGGCAACTTCACAAAAATATCTGAGTTGGATGGCCAAGTATTTTGTCTCCAAATAGGTCTATGCCCTATTCAAGTATTGTTTAATTGGAATTTACTCCAGTTATGTTATTTTCAATACTAGTGGTGGCGAACCTTTGGCACACCAGATGTTTTGGACCACACCTTCCAGAATTTCAAACCTGTATTCCTATTGACAAAGGACTGTGGAAGTTGTGGTCCAAAACATCTGGAGTGCCAAAAGTTCACCACCACTGTTCTATACCATTCTTGTTAATGTTTTGAGAGATGCTAAACTCTTAGTTGCTATTACTCAAGTACAGTATAATGTTCTAGCCTGCTATCACTGTTTCCAGTTTTGTTGCTCTGCTGCATCCAGGGTATCAAGTCAGAAGCAGCAATTATCTTATGTCCACAAGACAGTAATTCAGAACCCTGGAAAATCTGGAAAATCAGGTTCCTGATCCACATGGAGAATGCCCATGGATGACAGAGCTGTCCTACTGCAGCCTTGCTCCACCCCTTCTGCCCTTTATGTGTAAAAGCACAACCAAAGGAGAATTGGAGCTACTGCACTCCATCAGCTGATAGTGAGCTGACACCCAGATAAAGCTCTATTCTCTTGATTTCTATTGTACAGTTCCCCACAGTGCTAGATCCTGATCCTTTGACTGCCAGGATGCTTCAGCTTCAGCTCCTCATATCCCTGACCCATTACAGTGCTGGCTGCAGCCATGAGCAGCCAAAGTCCAAACCACTGGGGGGCGACAACTTTTAAGACCCGCTGCTCTACAGCACTCAAGGGGAAGACTGTCCATAGTTCAAGGGAACTATGAATGAGAGCAAACATTTGTGGCTTACTGCCTGGCATTCATAAGTCTTTGCACATCTCCTCTCTCCTTCTCACCTTCTCTCTCTCTCTCTCTCTCTCTCTCTCTCTCTCTCTTTCTCACACACACACACACACACACACACACACACACACACACACACACACACACACACACACACACACACACACACACACACAATGTTTATGCTTTGCCTGCCAGCCTTCATGTTCCCAGGAATGAAAGCAAAGTGTTCTGCTTATATACTGTTCCATACCACTTCAAGTAGTCTCTGGGCAGTTTACAGTTTTAATTACAGTATGGAGGCTACACCCCCCCCCCGCAAACTAGGTACTCATTTTACTGACCTCGGAAGGATGGAAGGCCGAGTCAACCATAAGCCTGGTACCTGGGATTGAACCCCAGGTCGTGAGCACAGTTTTTGTTGCAGTACAGGCATTTAACCACTGCGCCACGAGGCTCTGTGATGTGGTGTGGCTTCGAACTGCCAATACATTATTTCATAGGAATGAGTTACAAGTTCCTGTTTATCCCCATGCTGAAACGTTGTATTTGTTTTTACCACATTGATTCTAGGACCCTCCTACACCCCCCCAATCCCTCTCAGCAACAACAGAGGACAGATGGGGACAAATGTAAGTCATCAGGGCCAGCCCTAGGATAAGCAGTGCCCTGTGTGAGGATTCCCTTCTACCCCCCACCCCAGTACCACCCAGGGGTTTATGGGACATAGAACTGTTTTGATGCTGCAGGTTCTGCTCTGCAGCATCTACCATGCATCTACAGGGCAGAACCTACCATGTACTCATGTGGTGTTTACACAGTCTGGAACCATGTGAGAATTATGGTGTATAGTACATGGACTACATGGAAGGAGGTTTGCCCACAGCTCCTCCTTGCTCTGCTAGGTTATGGGTAAAAACCCTTCAGGCCTCCCTCAGTGTGGCCACCTGGAGCGAAAAGGCCAGTGAACATCTGTCCTGGAAAGATAGTATGGCAAACTATCAAGACATGTTTTAACTCATATAAGAGGAATCAATCCATGCCTTTCCTGAATACTGTAACTTCTTCAAATTCCAAAACCCTCCAGGTAGAGCTTCTTTCTGCTTCCTGGGGCCTAGTCACTTGAGGGATGGCTTGCTGCTCATCTTCTCTATCAGCCATTCACAAAGCATTCCTCCATTAAAGTCTGGCTTCCCTCCAACTCTACAATTCTCCTCATGGTAGCTGCTATAGAACATTATGTGCCATGAGTATCTTGTATGGAAATCTTCAGGTGCAAATGCACTGACTTGCTGCATTAACTAGTTCCCTAGTAGGCGTGGTATACTTTCTGTAATAAGGGCAAGCACCGTGCTATGCCACACCCCTTCTTTCAAGCCCTTCTATTTCTTTTTGCTTTATATGTATTCATAGAAAACCAGAGATACTTTGCCTGGGTCCATCTTAAGCCTCCCTAACAAATATTATCTCTACTGATGCTCAGACGACAAGAAGTAGTACTTAGTTTCCTTACAATGACTGACATGCAGACCCCTGTTACAGCTGGGCTCCAGGATTAGAGCAGAGCCTTTCCTGCAACACTCCCAAACACATGTTTTACAAGCCACTGAAGTTTGATCAAAGGAGGAAAAAATAATAATAATCCTATTACTCATCTTGTCATTAAACCAATTTCCCACCAATGCCTTAAACAATTCTTCAATACTCAAATTATAACCTATTCAATAAATAACTTAATAAAATATCTACCTCCTCACGGTGGGGAGAGATCCTATAAAACTTTTAGAGACTGAGTGCCCAAACTGCAATTCAAAACCCACTAATTTTTCACAAAGTGACAATACAGCCATTTAACCTGAATACAGGTGGCTTTGAAGGGGCAATGTCGGGTTGCCCACAGAAAGGACTCTGAGTGCCACCTTTGGCACCCATGCCATGGGTTCACCAACACTGTCCTATAACATCCCAATTGCATATTAAGATTCTGTGTCATCTTACACGGTAATACGCCACTTCCTCTTTCTATGAAAACTTTTAACAAGCTACCTAGAAACTGGTGAGCACTCAGGGAGCCACAAGACAAGAGCCAGTGGTATCCCCAGGAACTGAGGTGGTATGTGTTTGAGGTGTTCAGACTCTGATTTCCTCTCAGGCAGTCCTGCACCTTTGCGGTGTTACCATTGTGCATGTCTTCTAAGGGACTGCCAGACAGATCAGTGCAACAAACTGTGGCTTTTCCCCTTCATTGTCCATGGACTGGGCCTAGAGTCATCTACCTCTTTTTGCTGCTCTGATTTCAGCAGTACTCCTGCTTCAGTTTAAGGATATCAGTGAAATCTCTGTCATGTGGTGTGCGTGGCACTCAAGAACAATAATACTCAATGAATTGTTTTTCCAGTCACGTTCCAACAGTATTCAAAGTTCAGAAAACAATACTTTTGAAAAACGCCAATGCACTATCCAAGACAGCAAAATAACCACAACTTTCACATTTAATCTTTTTTCTTTCTTTCTTTCTTTCTTTCTTTCTTTCTTTCTTTCTTTCTTTCTTTCTTTCTTTGACACCAGTGTTGGATTTCACGTTTTCCAAAAGGACTAGTCAAGCACTTATGCATGCATTTCTGTCAAGCTATAACAAACCAAAACCAGAAACCTGCAGCACACACAGCAGGACTTTTGTGGCCCTTTCTGCCCTTCACTGTACATAAATCTATGAAGCTGATCCTGCATTCCATGTGTCAGAAGAAAGGGACTGCAATCTACAAAAGCTCACACTGAAACAGATTTGTGTCACAGTACTTTTTGCTTTGGTTTTGATTTGTTCAAAACTATACATTGTTGCCCTGTAGATACTGTACTCTGTAAACCCAACAAAGTCTAACTATAACCCGCTTAATTCTGTTTTCTCTTGCATGCCCATCTCAAGACGGTGTGCGTAAATGTACACAGTGTGAATTCCACCTTCAAACAAATCCCTTGCTGCTACTTTTCACACACACACACACACACACACACACACACACACACACACACACACACACACACATCCAGCCCGGAGGAAACTTTCTGCATAACTCGGAAAGAGGCGCGCTCCCTGTGGCGTGCCAGTCTCGTCCAAGCCGAACCAGGGCAGCGTGTCTCTGCGCGCTCAGGCCGCCCTTCTCATGGGCCAGGGTGTCCTTACGTTGACGGCACCTTGGAGATGCACGCCTTCCCGGGGGCATGCATCGCGCCACGCCAGGCGAAAGGGGTCGGCCCGTCTCCCACGCCTTTGGAGAGAAGGAGTCTCGGCAGCTTCCCTCCGCGGGCGGGGATGGCGTTGGGCTGCCTCGCCCGCCGCTCGCCCGCCGGGGTACCCGCCGATGTACTGGCGCGCCCCTTACCTTCTCCTCCGGCAGCCCAGCCATAGCGCCCAGAGCGCCAGGGCAGTGGCCAGCGCCAGGCCGTACACGGGACAGGTCAGCAGCTCCACCAGGACCATGTTGCCCGCGCTTCCTCGCTCCTGCGCTTCTGCGCGCGCCCGCGACCCTCTCGGCCGTCCCGCTTCCCTCGCCAAGAAAAGTTCTGCACGGCAAACTCCAAGCCCTCTTTTTTCTCCCCCGTCCTTTCTTTCCCTCCCCCTTGTTCCGGGAAGTTTGGCTCTCCACCACTCTCGTGAAAAGCCCGCGGCTCCTATTGGAGGGCCGTCGCCTTTGGGCGGCTCCAGGCGGGACTGGGAGGCTCTTCCCCTCGGGAGCGGGAGAGCGCCGTCGGCCGCCTCGTCCCGCCTGGAAGAGGTGAGGCGAAGCGAGCTCGCGGGCCTCCCGGGTCGCTCCCTCCTCGCCTCGCCTGCCTTTCCCACGCGAGCCCTGAAGCTACTGATTGTTGCTCCTGGTTGCCAGAAAGGGAGAGACGGAGCCCCGCGTTGTGAAAGAAGCGCCTGGAAAAGTTTCAGCCTTTGGACATCAGGAAATCCCCCGAGCAGCCCAAAAGGAAAACGAACAGTGGGGTTATTCAGGAATGCCGCCTTGCTAGGGGAGGGATCGGATTTAGGACACACACAGACACAAAGAGAGTATCAACACTTTTTGATTAGCATAGAAGCTGCTTCCAACACCCACCCACCCACCCACCCACCACCAGCAGCAGCCCCTTCATTCAGAGTTCCATTGCAGGCTTCTCAGGAGTTGGAGTTTTTTCTGACCCACAATGTGTCGTTTGGAGCAGAGTTTTGGAAGTACTGTTCCTTGGACCTGCCCCAGCCATTGGGTAACTGGGAGCTGTGTTCCAAAAAGATCATTTTGCCTAGTGCCAATTGTGAGCTATCCTTGTAACCCAAAGTACTTGGGTTTAGACATGAGCACGACCAGAAAAAATGACGTTTTGAGTTTTCGTTTGTCAGAACGGGTCCGCCGGTCGACCATTTGTCGTGCCAAAAATTGTCGTTTCTGTTTGTCGTTTGTCGTTTCCACCGCGATTTAGCACGATTTGACTTCCCAGAGCATAGGGGCGTCCCGCAATCAGAGCCGGCGCTAGGTGTTTTTGCGCCCTAGGCGGTGGGGGTGGGCAAGCGGGCAGGCGGCGGCGTGGGCTGCAGGTGGGTGGCGGCGCGGACGGACGGGCGAGTGGGCAGTTAGGATATCACTTAGGATAGAGGTTCTGTTCTTGGCTTGCACCCCAAATGTGTGTGTGTGCAAGCAAACTGAAGTTGGGAAAATGGAAAATAAATGGTAGTATATAATATATTTTTAAAATAAATTCACACCTCCCATTCCCAGTTGAACCTCCCCCTTTATCCAATATCAGAAAAAAAATCCTCACAAACTGCCAGAGAAGAAATAAAGAATAAACTGCTATTCCCTTCAGCAGACAAAGCTGCAGGGAATCAAAGAAATTATTTTCTAAATTCATTTCCCTCCCTGCCTGCCTAACTTAAATCCTAAAGCCTCCAGCCTCCCTCCTCAATCTCGATCGGATCACACCAGCACCAGCAGCCAGCCCTTCTCTCTCAACCACATCCATACACCCGACTGCGATTTCTGGAAGGTGCCTCGTCTTTTTATGCCCTCAGTCAAAAACCTGGCGATGCCATTGGTGGAATGGTTCAAACAATTTGCATGGTCCCATCCCATGCCCAGCCCAAATGGGCAGGTCTAAAAAAATAAAAAATAAAATAAAATAAAATCAATACGACATTTTATTGCTATAAAAAAACCCACTGCTGCTACTATTAAAATTCAGGCATTTAAAATAAATAAATTTCACGTTTCTGTGGTGATTTGGTATGTTTTTTGACCACGATTTCAAAAGAAAAATTGTGGTCGCCATTTTGGATCCCCCCCCAATCGCATGGCATGGCGAGACGACGAGGATGACCCCCCCCAGCCTGGTGCAAGCAGCCCAGGACAGGAGAAGAGGGGGGAAAGGCCGGGGACCCCCCAGAAACCACCCCCTCTGGTAGGTGGCAAAGCCTCAGGCAGGCATATTTTCGCCTGCTTTTTTGGCCGGGAGTCGGGGTTTTTTAAAAAAAAACTTTTTAAAACTTTTTCTGTGCTTTGCATTGCGCGATCGCCACGATGCCACAAACGGAAATGAAAAACCCGACCAAATTTTTCTTTTTTCGGTTCGAGTTCGAGTTCTCACAGCTTAATTATCGTTACCGTTTCCGTTACGTAACGGAAATGATAACCGAAAACGGAAACGACAAATTCGCCGAGTCGTGCCCATGTCTACTTGGGTTGTCTGGAATGGGCAACAAAGGGGCATTTGTTTTGCACAAGACCTGCTTCCAGAAGACTCCTAGAAATGGTTTATTGCCATGATTCAGCAGGGCTGCCATCCTGTTGGCACTGACTATGAGCACTCAACAAGGAGTACCTGAATATCTACATTTACCCCTTTGGCACAGTCAGTAATGACATGCATTTATAAGGCTAAGATATAGTGTTACCATGGCGGAGCTCCTAAATCTTGAGTACAGAGGTGAGTACAGAGCCAATGAATGTGGGGATCATCCACCACCACCCACTATCCTCAAACCTGAACTGTCTAGAAGTGAAAATGACTAAATTGAGGCTCTCCTACTTCAGGCACATCTCATATGGAAGAAGACTCACGAGAAAAGGCAAAGATGCTGTGAAAAGTGGAAGGTGCCAAGAAAAAAAAAGATCAAACATGAAGTGAATGGGCATAATAACGGAAGCCATTAGTTTGCAAGAACTAAACAGTACCATGATTGAGAGGACCTTCTGGAGACCTCTGTTACATAGGGTTGCCTATGAAGTGAGAGGTCCACAGAAGAAGTGGGCTGCAGACCACAAACGTATATGCAAAACACGTCTTCAAGATTTCTCAGTACTTTGTTTATTTTCCAGTGCAATACATATAATCAAATTCCTTGCTGCTCTTTAATAGCATAATGCTGTATAGATTTACTTGTGAGCAATTTCTCCTTCTGAATAGACTTGCATAGAATTGCATGCTAACTCTGATACTAATTCACATTTGAGGCCGTGTTTGCCTCCAAAGAGGATAACTTGACGAATGCACTTTTTAATACACTATAGATACAGATGGACACATGCATGCATGCAAATAAAAGTTGTGTAGAAATAGTTCACTTTCAGAAATCCTTTGGTGTCATCTGTGTCACTAATTTTTGCCAGAGTAAAAAGAAAGTTGGTATGGGAGCCTGTCATCACCTCCCAGTGGGCCAGAATTGGTCCATGGTCTGTCAGCTGCAGACAATATGCAGAAGATATGCAGAAAGGACTTTTGTACATTATATTGCTTTGTTTTTGTTTTTAGCTGCAGTATCTTTTCAAAAGCCAAATACAGGCTTTTATATTGAGAGTTGTTTTAATAAGACTTCAGTTGAGGGATAGTTCATACTGACAAAGATGTTGACTCTGAAAACCAGTTCCAGAACTAGAATAAAGCTCCTTTGGAATTGATGAATGCTGCTTCAGTTTCAAAATAAACATTTGGGGGAAGGGGAGGCAGAGAACAGAGGCTGATTGATTGACTTCCATGTTTCCTTCTGTGAATGTGATTCTTTTGTTGGTTTATAATGCTTTCCCCCTCCTCTTAATAAGGAAAAGGTTCTTCCTACTAACCACTTCTCTTTTTTCAACTGCTCCTAATTTGGCAGCATTATTTATGTGATTATATAATGCACAACATCCTGAAGTTAAACTGCTGAATTATTTGGTGCCTGCCCACCCAGTGGGGAATCGGGGCTGGACTAAAACTCAAACAGTAAAAGTTCTTATATACTGCCCCAGGGTGCTTAAACAATTCTCTGGATGGTTTACAATTTATTCATGCAGGCTACACATTGCTCCTCCCCTCAGCAATCTGAATACAGTACTCATTTTACCGACCTTGGAAGGGTAGAAGGCTGAGTCAACCATGAGCCAGCTACCTAGGGTTGAACCCCAGGTCATCCATGAGCACAATTCTAGTTGCATACAACAGCTTAACCACTGTGCCACAAGGCTCTTCAGAGTAGATGGCAAAATCCAAAGTTTAGATAAGGTATCTTTTTGGAATCCAGTTCCTACACCTCAACCCAGCCTCCCAAAGAGGACTGACATGCCAGCTGGGGAATTCCAGCAGATGTAACTCTGCCTGGTGCAGTGTGAATCTGACACTTCAGACCTTCTTAGGGCCTTTTTACACGACCCCTAAGATCCGCTGGCCACTTAAATTCGGACCAGAGATCTTAGGGGTTCCTCGCTCTTCCTCTGTCCCCACCCCCCTCCGCACTTCCTGGTTGCTGGCTGCCTGAGGGAGGGAGAAAAAAGAAAGAAAAGAATGCCGGTTTACCTCCGTTTTGTTCCCGGCAGCATTCAGATCTCTTAAAGGGGCGGGGCGCAAAAAAGAACAAACAGAAGCCAGGAGAGCCCCGCACTCACTATCCTTACACCGGATCAAATATTTGTCACATCCAAAAAGCAGGTACAAGAAAACTGCTCTGGGTCGCGCTAAAGTGGGCGGGGTCACACTTAATTGTCTGCAAAGTCCAGAGCTGGTGGGTAAACATTTTTAAGGTCCGGACCTTGCAGCCATTTGCGGCGGAGCTTAGGGGTCGTGTATAAACGCCCTTAGATGCTGAGTGTGGTCACACAGGGAAATAGATTGCAATTTCATCTGTTTGTGACATGGCTCAGGGTGATCTGTTTCCCAGTGATCATACAATACATGGGGATATGCAGTCCAAGCCCGACCCTAATTTGTGCCCAAGCTGGACCTGTTTGGTCCAGCTGTAGGATTACTTCTTTTGAGGACAGGATTGAAGCAATTCCCCAGCAAAGAAAAGGGTCACTTTAAGGGAGGTCCTTCCCTTCAAGCGACATTATGCTGTGTGATTAGGTGTGTGGCTTTTCCAGCGCTATAACCACCCCTTTGGTTCAAAGTGATCAGTGAAGATGTATTGTAAAAAGAAATAAAACCTCAAAATGCAGTAGGAGCTTGGAAGAAGAACTTTGTCCTGGGAAAGAAAGAAGCTAACTTCCATGAGAACTTAAGAAGAGTGGTGTTTGGTTCAGATTTTTCTAGCTCCACATTCTGCCACCAGTTTCCAGGAGACTCACATCAATGAAATCAACAAACTCACCCCCTGATATTGCTTGCCAAGACTTGCAATTCACAGGGCAAAGCTCTCCTTTTTATTTTATTTTCTGGCTTACCCTTCCTCCCTAGAGATCTCCCAATAGACTTTCGGTGAGGGAGCACTTCTTTGTGGGCCTTTATTTATTCCCTCAGCCTCCCGTAGTAGAATCTAAGCTCCATTTTGCCCTGTTGGCTGCCTGGCTTCACGAGCCACAGGCAAAACACCTGACCTTGTTTTTTGAACGGCATGCCTCACTCCCCATTTTTATACTACCTCTGCCTGACAAAGAGTATGGGAGAACTCAAATACTTCTTTTATTTGCAGCTTTTAAGAGAACCCATGAAGGGTGATGACCCAACTCGTGAATAGGCCCCTTGTCATACTTCTCTAGTTAAAAGATATTTTCACAGCTCCTGGTGATGCATTTCCTTTTCCTTTTCCATTTTTCTCTCCTTTTATTGACAATCCTTGCAGGTGGGGTGGGGGGAACAATATCAATAAAAGAGATTATAATACAAGAGTTATAACCCAGCTACCGGTAAAATCACATAACAACAATCAAGTCATGTCTATGAATGATACAATCCATTCCTCTAGACTATTCATCATTGCCGTTCCCTCAAAGTTCAAAGGTTGGATGCCAGGACTCCAGCTGCCTTTGGAAAACCTCACCACCACTCCATTTGACTCCATACCCAAAACCAACACTGTTGCTGCTTCTCCTGCAGCAGCCGTGGCATGTGGAGGCTGGTGGAAGAAGAGGTTAGGACTTGCAGCTCTTTAAAACGTTTGTGGTTCACTGAATATTTCAGCAGGCTGCCAACATTCCCTCGGGGGATACAAGAGAGAGAAAGGAAATGGAGGTTTAACACCTCACACACTTCATGTAAACCTGAATGAAATGTTACAGGGCACACAATAATGATGTTGTGCTTGGACCTGAAAGATCAGCTGCAAACAAGGATGGAATGACAATTTCAAGAATCCTTCCTAGGGGAGAGCTGCAGCCTGTAACTTGAGAAGCAGGGTTTTTTCTTCCTGTTACTGCTGGTATTTTCAGTTGGATTGTTCAACATCATCTGTGTCTCATTTATTTGGTCCTGTGTGGCTTCTTATTATTTTAAATGTTTGGCTTTCTCTGACAAGCCAACTGAAAACAGTTAGAATAATCTCATAGGAGAAAAAAGTGCTCTTGTATCCATTTTCTTGGGAGCAAACATTGCCACATTAAGTAGGACTTACTTTTGAGGCTATGTCCGTATAAATACATCCTATGAAAAATATAAAAGAGATGCCCTAAGCACATCCGATCTCACCTGATTTCAGAAGCTAAGCAGCTTGGGCCTGGTTAGTACTTGGATGGGAGACCACCAGGGAATACCAGGTGCTGTGGGCGCCTGGAATAAGAACTGGCAAACCACTCCAGTATTACTGCCAAGAAAACTCCATGGACATGGAGTCACAAAGACTCGGTCACGACTGTAACAACACAACACACACACATTTTCATAGAGACAACTAAGATATGCCCCTTCATTTCTCATGTACAATGAGATGTTTGTTATAAACCAGCTATAAATTGCAGGTGAAAGGGGCCTAGCTCAGAGCACACCTCCGCTTCTGCCTTTCCTCTGGGAATTTTAAATTACAATGTCCAGCATCCTAACAATTTGCCATGTTGACTCAGGCTGATGAGAAATAAAGACCGAAACCTCTGGAGAGCACCCCATTGAAGAAGGCTACTCCAAAGGAAGCAGAGAAGCCAGCACATGGATGTAGCCTTTGATTGGATACCCATTGCCACCATCCTTTCATCCAAGTCATTTACAGAAATGATGAATTCCAGGATAGAACTTTGTGATTCCTCACTTGTTACATCTTCATAGGGTGATGAGGAGTCATTGATAAGCACTCTCTGGATACAGCCTGTCAGCATTTAACAGTCATATCATCTAACCCTATGTTTTCCAACTTTACCACTAGAACAGGGGTGCCCAAACTTTTTGTAAGGAGGGCCAGATTTGGTGACTGAGAATATGTCAGGGGCCGGTTGCTCCCCGACCCTGCCACCCCACTGCAAGCCCCACCCACTGACCCATAGGCCCCACCCACTGACCCCTTGCAACCCCACCTGCAGGAAGGAAGGTGGGAACCAAGGGAGGGAGGGAGGGAGGTGGAAACCAAGAGAGGAAGGAAGGAAAGTGGGGAACAAGGAAGGGAGGGAGGGAGGGAGGTGGGGACCAAGGGAGGGAAGAAGGAAGGAAGGAAGGTGGGGACCAAGGGAGGGAGGAAAGAAGGAAGGTGGGGACCAAAGGAAGCACAGGAAGCCGTGGCCACAGGTCGCCCCTTGGAAGAGGCAATCTGTGTGACCTTGCACGCCCCCAAGTTCCCCAGTGGTGGCGACAGCTCACCCGCCAGCCCACCCCAAAGCTCCTTGGTGGTGGCAGAGGCCCGCTGGCCTGCCCAGCCCCACACATTCCCCTGCGGTGCCGGTGGCAGCAGACCACCCATCTGCCCAAGCTTCCCAGCGGAGCCGGTGTTCCTGAGCTTCACAAGGTTCCCAGTGGTGCAAGTGGTGGCGGCCCACATGCACGCCGATCTTCACAAGGTTCCCGGTGTTGCGACTGGCAGCAGCCCGCCTGCGCGGCACCCCCGTGCACGCTCCCAGCCTCACATGGTTGCCAACAGTGTTGGTGGCAGCAGCCCGTGCAATGGCTGGCCGGGCGGCCCGCCCAGCCCCACAAGCTTCCCGGTGGTGTCAGTGTTGGCAAATATTTTTTTAAAAAAAAAAAAATAAGGTGAAGGAAGGGGAGGGAGGGGCAGGCCAACCCATTGTGGGCCAATCAGAATGGCCTGATGAGCTGGATTTGGCCCCCGGGCTGGACTTTGGGCAGGCCTGCACTAGAATATCATGACAGGCCTTGTCAAAAGCCTAGCTAAAATCAAGATTCAGTATATGCACAGCATTCCCCTCATCTCCCAATACTATAACTCCATCAAAAAGAGAGATAAGATTAGTCTGGCATGATATGATTTTGAGAAACCCACGGCAGGTCTTAGAATCAAAGTACAGTGGTACCTTGTATAAAGGAATTAATTCATTCCAAATGAAATTATGTTCAGCAATTTTTCCTTTATACAAATTTCCCATAAGAATGCATTGAAAACAGAGTAATCCCTCATTGTGACCATTTTTATGTTGTACTGATTCACTCCATAGACAATTCTGTTAAGCGAGTTTTCCCCTGTCTTCGGAATTTTTTATGTTGTACACATTTTATGTTATACAAACCATTTGTTATATCAGGGTCCACTGTATTTTTTTCTCCTGAGGGCTCACAGGCAGTGTTTAGTTATCAGTTCTAGAACCTTTCGTAACATTGAGGTCAAGGCCACTGCTCAATAGTAAAAAGGTGCCCCTTGTACTAATGACACAACCTTACCGGTACGATTAATTGGAAGATTTATCTAGATTTAGCACAGAGAACAGGGAGAACCTGTTAAACTTTTTGGCTAGTTGAAAAAGGATAAAGCATTTTAAAGTAAGAGTCAGAACAGAAACATTTTTGAAGCAAATGATAACATTTGCCAAAATCAAGAAAATTATTAACATACAGACATTTTCCCACACAGAACAGACTATGATTTTGCCCTCACTAAAGCTATCCAAACCAATAATGACCCTGAACAAACTATATTAACTCTTAAATGAAATATGTATGGCAAGCAAAATAAAGGCCTGTAAAATGTGCTTCTGCTTGGAGACATTTCTCCAAGCAGAGGCATTTCTTCTTCAGAGTCTCCTATCCATCATGGAATGCATTTCCCCCACCATGGAATACGGCCCACTATTTGTCAGAGCGCCTTCTCCTTTTGAAAACCGCCCATATTTCCCGATCCTCCCAGGCTCGGCGTTTGAGGCAACTAACACCAAGAGAGGCCCGAAAGGAAAAAACAAGAAATAGGGCCTTTTCTGCCATTACCCTTCACCTGTGGAATAACCTTCCACCAGACATCTGCCTAGCCCCCTCTTTGGCTGCCTTTAAAAAACTATTAAAAACCTGGTTATTTAAGCAGGCATCCCCCAAATATAATTGCAACTCAAGTGTTCACCTATTATATCTTTATTTTAACTGATTAGTCTGCCAATAACAATAGATTGTTTTATGTCACTTTAATGCTATTTTTATTTTGTTTTATTGTGTTACTATTTATGGTTTTATTGTATAAATTGTTTGAATGTATTAATTATTGTAAACCACCCAGAGTGACCTTGCTGCCAGATGCGTGGTATAAAAATCCAATAAATAAATAAATAAATAAATAAATAAATAAATAAATAAATAAATAAATAAATAAATTTCCTAAAGCTTAATGAAACTTGCTTCCTAAAGTCTAAA
Organism: Phrynocephalus forsythii; assembly: GCA_029282475.1. NCBI lineage: Eukaryota > Metazoa > Chordata > Lepidosauria > Squamata > Agamidae > Phrynocephalus > Phrynocephalus forsythii. The sequence continues at coordinate 79,450,954 of JAPFRF010000003.1, forward strand.
GCGGGTCCATTGTTCAATTCCCAGTTTATGCTTTTCTCACTATAATGAATTCAAAAAGGTATGGCTGTTTCCATTTCAAGTTATGATTTTGTCTGCCTTGTTGGCCTCCCCACCCCCTCTAGTTCAGATCCAGGACAACTGATTCTCTAACTGCTATTTCTGCCTTATGGAAGATGAAGTTCTCAGCAAGGCAAATGAGCCATTTGTTGGGCATTAAGAACCTAGGCAGAGCTGGATTTCCAACAGATATGGAAGTATGAAAGTCTCCTATTTCAACAGTGTATTTTCTCTTTGAATATATGGTAACAAAATCTTCTTCATTGATTGACATCCAGTGTTGGATATAGGCCTCCCATGTTTGCTTCCACACATACCTGTTTTGCAGTCTTCAAGATCATGCCAGGCATCATGATCTTTTTAATATCATCCACCAATAAGAACATAAGAACATAAGAACATAAGAAGAGAGCCATGCTGGATCAGGCCAAAGGCCCATCTAGTCCAGCTGAATTTGATCCATGTCCACCACTTATATATCCACTGCCTATCTACATGTGCCATGGTGTGGACGACCAGTCTCTATGGGCCTTTTTACACGACCCCTAAGATCCGCTGGTCCCTTAAATTCGGACCAGAGATCTTGAGGGTTCGTTGCTGTTCCTCCATCCCCACCCGCTCCGCACTTCTTTGTTCTGTCTGCGTGAGGGGAGGGAGGGAAAAAAAGCCTTAGACAGAGACAAAAGAATGCATTCTTACCTCCGGTGCTGGTGGAGGTTGCTCCGACCTCCGTTTACTTCCTGGTTCCTCTTTAAGGGGCAGGGGCAAAAGAAAACCAACAGAAAGAAGCGAGGAGAACTCAGGCACTCTCCGCATCAAATATTTTTCACCATCAAAAAGCAGGTACAAGAAAAGTGCGCTGGGTCGCGCTAAAGTGGGCGGGGTCGCACTTAATTGTCTGCAAACTCTGGAGCTGGTGGGTAAACATTTTTAAGGTCTGGAGCTTGCAGCCATTTGCGGCGGAGCTTAGGGGTCGTGTATAAACGCCCTATTTCAATGGTGGTACAGTATTTGTTTTTATGTCTATTGTTTTTGTCTTTTAGTGAATATCCTAGGATTTTTATTTTATCTATTAGTCTAATATTTAGCATCTGCTAAAGCCTTTCGATTTAAATGCTGGTCAAGGCCAGGTGTGTGCAGATCAGGTCAGTAGGGGTAACAAACATTGATTGTGAACTGATCTTCTTTATTTGAGGGTGCTTTTTTACTCCTAATCAGTAAAAAAAAAAGGGTAGGGGTACAGTCTGTGCTAAATGGGGTTATATTCACTCTGAAAACACTGATGTACAGATTGGTTGTGCTTCTGAATTTGTCTCTGAGCCTGGCTGACCAGTTTTTTGATGGTCATCCACATGTGCATTTATACAGTTAAAGCTAGTGTGCCACCTGTGCCCATTCCTGGAGCGATCTGATCTGGCCACAAGCCTGCTTTTAGAAAATGTTTTGAAACTTCTAAAACACTTCAGCCAGATTGTTAACTGGGGCTACTTACAGGGATCACATAATCCCTTGTTATAGTAGCTCCACTGAGGTTGAATTACAGCCTTCAAAAACTGTATCCTGGCTGTTCTCCTAGAGCTGCTTTTGATGCAGTTACATCCTAAGTGTCAGCTGGTGCCTCCCAACCTAAATGCTTTTATTAAAGACAACAGAGTTGTAAATGCCAACACTATATTTTTAAATTGCCTCCTAAAATGCCTGTTTCAAACTGCTGAGATGCAAACAATGCACCACTGGAATCAATGTATGGCATGTACCTCTAGCCCCCAGGGCTGCACATATACAATCTTTGCCTCTGCACTGTTTTGAAACTTTATCACAAAATTTGCAACAACAAAAACGTGATTTGTGTTTGGGATATTCTTTTCTTTCTTTCTTTTTAAACCAACTCCTAAAGATGGGCTGGAGGCAGTTGTGGCTAAAATGAAACGGAATGCTCAAAAGTGGATGAACTAAGTGAAAGAGCTGCCTGGTAATGCAAGTTTGTTTGTTTGTTTGTTTGTTTATAAATAATATATATAAAAGCCAGCATGTGTACATAGGCTATCGCTTTACCCTCCTGTCCCCCGATGTCCACCTTGTCTCTTCCAGCTGGAGGCATGCCCGTGTTCACATCTTCTCAAAACCCCATGAGCGCAGGCTCCTTCAGAGTTTCTTCCCAAGCTGGGTTGAGGGGCTGTCTACTGTTCCACCCGAACTGGGACAGTTCCTTCCCCCTCCCCGGGACCACTGGTGCCCCACATGCTTCCCAGGCTGAACAGGCTCCATCCTGCAGCCACATCCACTTGGATCCAATCCCCCAGTGCCTGCAAACTGACATAAGCTTTGACATAAGAATAATAGGCAACAATAAGTTAATCAAACAGAGAACAAACAAGCATAACTGGTGCAGGTGGGTGGGAAAATTCCTTTGCTGTCGCTGCAGCAACTGGAGCCAGCAGCCAGTGTCTTCCCCTTTTATAGCCTGCTCTGGCTGTCCTTTCCACACCTCTGCAAGCAGGCAGTACCAGGATGTTCCCTTTTTAATGTGACTACAGTCCTCTTCACTCATTGGCCCTAACTGGACCACGTGACCTAGGCTCCTTGAAGCTGCCTAGGCTGCCACTTGGTCATTGCCATTTTGGAACTTCCAGCATCTTCCGCACCATGTCGTTGGCTGCTCCAGCTCCAATCCTAGACCCCAGTGAGTCGGGGTCCATAATTATCAAAAGCTTCCCTCACTATATGCTACATACCTATGGAGTGACAAAACGCTTCGTTTCATTTATATTTGGTAGACACTGGCTGAGATCCTATTGTGTAGTAATGCTTGTGCCAGTTATGTTATGCAAGCAATAGCTGTAACTGTGCCAAGCCAGAAGTATTATTCATAAAGCACATCTGCAGGCAGATTGTCCAGTTGTTTTCCATGGGAACTGCATGACTGATTACACAATTGACTGGTACAATCCTTGTTTTCTGGGCATAATGCCTGATAAAGTTATGTCTTTATAACATTGTTACCCAGCAACATACAAGATTCCAGCCAGTATTTATTTTAAAGAAAATTCTTCCTTCCTTCCTTCCTTCCTTCCTTCCTTCCTTCCTTCCTTCCTTCCTTCCTTCCTTCCTTCCTTCTGCGGATGGCGCCGCGGACGGCAGCCTTGGTAACATGTTCCTCGACTTTTTCTTTTTATCTTTTTTATCTATTCTGCTTTGCTGTTTCTTGTGCATTTCACCGGATTTTTTTATAATTTTTACTTCTCTTCTTCCTTTTAAATAATAGGTTATATTGTATTGTTGAACTGTGTTTTTATTGTTGACTATCTGATTCTTATATTTCCTTTTATATTGAGAGCATATTTTACCAAAACAAATAAAAGTATTCTGATTCTGATTCTGATTCTGATTCCTTCCTTCCTTCCTTCCTTCCTTCCTTCCTTCCTTCCTTCCTTCCTTCCTTCCTTCCTTCCTTCCTTCCTGCCTGCCTGCCTGCCTGCCTGCCTGCCTGCCTGCCTGCCTGCCTGCAGAACCAGGACTACTGTGTCAAGTGTGTGCAGATGATTGTCTGCATTTCTGTATTGGTTTTGAGGGGTTCACTTTAGTTTTCTCTCCCCTAAACACTTTGAGTTCTCTGGAGATGAAGGTGGGCAATAATGTTTGTGGGAAATAAACCATAGCCATTGATATATCCTATCATAAGAATGGGATTTTCCCCCCAAAATTCTGGCATCTGCATATACCAGCATGAGCTTAGCTGGGAGCAAAATGTCTCCAAAGGAGCACTAGCAGCTTAGGTGCCAATGTGTGTGCACTGCCCCCCAACCAGCCATGTACAGTACCTGGTTGGGGGCTAATTCATATCCTTACTGGAAATGAATGCCAGGCCACTGAGTCCACCTGTAATTTGTTATAAACTCCTGTTGATAAAGCAAAGGAATGGGAACATCATTTTGGCTGCCATATACCTACGAGTAATTGTATTTTTGTATTTAAAAGTATAGTCTAAGGAAATGTTCCCACTTTTAATCTGGATTAATGCCTACTGGAACAAAATCACATATGGACCAAAAACATTCAAAATGCACTTCTGCCAGCTCTCTTGTGTGAAATGTTGTTCTTATCTCTTCTGGAAGCCTAAATTGTGTGTCCTAACCTGTGCCTTTTCCTAGAACTCTCTCATTTTTTGACTATGAAATCCAAGCTATTGCTTCAGATTATAGACTTTTGTGCTGATGACACCTAGGGCCCTAACCTCTACACTGCAGAGATGTCAGATTTATGCCTGTGTGACCCTTGTCCTTTGATTGTCTTTCCAGCGCTTCTGCCTAGCCTCCAGTTTCAAATACTGGCCTGAAGTGGGAAAAGCAAAGCCCAATGATGTTTGCCAGGTATTTTCTCCTTCAGTGCTGGAGTCATTACCCACACATTCTCCTCATATTGTGTCACCACTGACTGCTGTATTGCTCAATGTATCTGCAGCAAAACCAGATAGTGTGGGTTATTCTCTTTGCATTTGATGAAAACCTCATCTCCTTGTTTCTCCCTAAAGCTAAAAGATTTGTTTATGCTTGGATACACTCCACCTTGTGTTTCTCATCATAATTTGATAGAAAAGGAAAAGACACGGGCTGCCCTTGTATGGCCTGTTTGCCCCCTACTCCTTGCAAATTCTCTCCTTTATTATATACATATCCTCAAATCCCATTTTATTTCTTCAGTGAACATGTTTTCCAGCTTCAAAGGCAGAAAATGTACAGCTAATCTACAAAACCATATGTTGGTGTGATAAACTCAGTATGTGTTGACTTTTTCAGTCAAGACAGGTGACATGAAACACAGTAAAGGGGGTCCAGCTGATAACAGCTCAGCAGGAACCTTTTAAAATGGCTCCCGGAGGAGGCACCAAATCTGGTGTCTTTAGGACCCAGGGGACCCATTTCATTTCATTTCATTTCGTTTCGTTTCTTACAAAAAAATTTTTAAACGGAACAAGACGGGGGTGAGCACGAAACAAAACAAAACATTATTTTTCCATTTCGTGCCCATCCCAGTTTCCTACTCTAAGCAACACTGTTTCAGCCAATAATTTTTCCAGTTTCTCCTTCTTTCTATCACCCCTTGCAAATTACTAACAAAATAGCTCCTTTCTCATATAGATGTAGATATTTCAAGCTCTGCTTTCTCCTGGTCACATGAGTGGCTCTAAAGATCACTCACATTGTTTTCGGAACTACTTTGCTGAAGCTCAAAAAAGGCAGGCAGGCATGGTTATGCACTTTGCTGGCGAGGTCACAGGTGGAGACCAGAGTCTACCAGTTGCAGATTTTAACAAATTTTATTTCACACAAGCTTACAACTGTTTGTAACCCATGTCTTCATATTCAACTGTTATAGTACCCTTTACCTCTGGTACCAACTGGGCCAGGTTTAAAGGGCTCCAGCCATTGACAGAGTGGCAGGAGTCCTCAGAAAATGGTGGGGAGGGCAGCACGATCTAGAACTGCCCTGAGTACCCACCATTTTCTGAGGGCTCCTGCCTCTCTGTCAATGGCTGGAGCTCTTTAAACCTGGCCCAGTCATTTGATTTACCAATATTGTGAAGTGATTCTCTTCTAAAACCACTTCATTATGTTGGCAAATTACTTTTGGTACATTTCCACTGATCACATGTGCTGGATCCCAGCCATAGCAATCTTAGCCCTCACTCACCACCACCACCACCACCACACAAGGTAGATGCCCTTGACAGGAGCCAGAAATATGTGAATAAGAATGCTCTGTGAACAATTTGATTCACTCCAGCAATTATGTCATGTAATTGCTGTCACAACCAACTGGTCTCTAAAGCAGTCCAAACAGCCACTTGATCATTTTATAAGAGTAAGTCAGAGGTAGAATAGGCCCATTTGAAACAATGGAATTCCTATAGAAGCTGACTCATGAAACCGGAGATCTGGCCAAGCATGATCAGATCTTGATGATGGATCCGCCCACCGACGGCAAATTCAAAGGTACTCGGAAGAAAAAAAATTCATGGAAAGAGCAATAGGCTTGGAGACGAGGGTGGGCTGGGTGGGCAGATGGCAGGTAGGCAGGCAGAGGGAGGGAATTTGGGTCTCTTCACTGCCCCTCCCTTTCTCACTCTGTGGGTAGTTGTGTGTGGAAGGAGGGTATGTGTGTGGATGAGTGTTTGTGTTTGTGCTTTTGCACACATGCACACTACCAAGCACTCACATTATCACTCTCTCCTCCTGTCCCGGCCTTTGCTGGGAAAAACTTGACAGGTATGATTCTCATATTCTGATGGGATTGTTATTGAACTCTGGAGCATCTACCATAGATTATGTTATGCAGTCTCACAGTCTGCTCTAATCAGTCTCAGATTTTAAGATGAACCGTCATCCAAAAAGCAGTGGTTTGGTTTTGGCTTTGAATTTGAAATGTAATGATCCTAAAGTGCACACAAATAAGGAATCAACATCATTTGATCTTTTGGAATAAGACCTTCCCATATTAAGTTGTCCAGAATGAAGTATGAAACAACTACTTCACTTGAGAGTTTTACCTCCATCTTAGTTCTCCCATCATGTCAGCAGATTCTCTTGCGGGAATATTAGAGGTTTATGGAAATATGACACACTCCTTTGAGAATTCCCTAACATAAAAATTTAACTAGCAAGCACATTCCAGTATATAATTCTAAACAATGGTTGGATGTGGAATGTATCATAGCAAAAAAAAAAAACTTGAATGGCAAAACATGGAGCTTGTAGGGAACAGAATATACCCAAGAGTGCTGTCAAATGGTCTGGGATGAAAAGTAAATACAAAGCTTTAGTTAAAAGGAGAAAGACTGAGGCAGATAGATATCTGTGGCAGTATTTAAATTATCACATCAAAATTAAATGATTGAGATTCCTTTTGAAGGATAGTCATGGGCCATTTACACAAGTATACAGCCAATCTTGACTCTTGGTTTCCTGAATATACATCACGTTCCTATTTGCAGAACATTTATACAGCAGATCATGGCTTTACAGAATATCTGGGTTGCATATGAGAATGGCCACCTGTATCAGTCTCAGAAACCACCAAGTGAAAATTGAGCAAAGCTCCAGGTGCTGACAATATCCTTTCTGATTTCTTAAAGGCCAAACCAGTCTGTTGGTCCTTAGTCTTGGCATCACTGTTCACATGGCCAGCCCATACTGTGTGTATCACAGAGGTTTGGTGTTTAGCTATCATTATCCCAGTATACAAGAATGGAAGCAGACCTGATCCTGCCAATTACCATCCAATCAGTTTGCTGGGTATTTTCAGTAACCTATATCCTCTCATCTACTCAAAAATGATTGGATTGGTTCTACAGAGAAAATATTCTTGAGGAAGATCAGGCGGGATACAGATCAGGAAGTTCAATTGTGGACCAGGGATTTATGGTATCCTTCGACATCTGGTGCATAAGTATGCCTCAGTGAAAGATGTTACTCTCTTTGCTTCTTTTATTGATTTCAAACTAGTGTTCAACTTACTTCTATAGATAAACTATGGAACACTTTTGAGAACACCAGTATTCGTATAAACACCTATCAATGCTTGTGTGAAAATAAAAGGCTACAGTTGGACCTGCAACCATGCCGGGGGTTTCTCTGTCTGTCTCTCTGTGTGTCTGTCAGACTGTTTAAACTTGCACACTAGAGATGGGCACGACTCAAAAAAATGGTGTTTCGTTTGTCGTTTGTTGTTTAGGGGGTCCGTTTCGGTTCGTTTTCGTTTTTCATGATTTTTTTGCAAAAAAAATCGTTTTTGTTTCATTACGTAATGAAACGAAAAAACGAAAACAAAAATGAAAAATTGCTGTTTCGTTAGCATTCATTACAGTTCAATGTATTTGCCGCAACGAAAATGAAACGCACGACAAAATTTCTGTTGTTTCGGTTCGTTTCGTTTCATTTTTGAGAGAAAATTCATTTTCGTTTCGTTATGTAACAAAACAAAAAAACAAAAACAAAAATGAAAAATTGCTCGTTTCGTGCCCATCTCTATTGCACACCTGCCCAATTAGTGGATAGGCCACTACTATGGGTGGCTTCCAGAAAATATAAAAAATACCCATTATAAAAATAGTCAGATAAAAACAGAAACCCCTTTGGTGGGTGTCATATACTGTAAAATTAATATTATAAAGGGGCGGAGTTTGTAAACGAAGGCCTGGGTAAAAAAGTCAGGTTTCTCCTTGCTTTGGGAAGCTCAGGAGGATTGGAGCCAATCAAATTTAGATGCATTAATTACCTCATTTTGCATTTGCTCCAGCTTCCAAACTGCCATCAGGAGCAGCCCCGCATCTAGGCTTGTTCCCACCTCTAATGGAATTAAACAGGGGTGTTAGTCCTTACACTGTTTAACTTCCACAATGACTCAGTAGTGAATGGTTTTTACCCAATCTGATGGTGCTGTGTTACTGTCTTTAACTGGCATCCATCTAAGGCAACATTTGAGGGCTCTTTGTTCATATTGCAGCAAGGAACTTTTAAATAACTGTTTAGAATTATATACTGGGATGTGCTTGCTAGTTAAATTTTGTCCTTGTGATCATGGGGAAGTAAAACAGTTGAGCATGTTCTTTCGCACTTCTCCTTCTACTGTTGCCGTGAATTTCCTTTATAGATCTTCAAACATTCCCAGGTAGATCTGAAGAGTTTTCTATCTCATTGCTTTTTTCTGATCAAGTCCTCCATATCACCAATAAATGGCCAGACTTGTTGCAGGTGCTGTAGCTTGCAACAGCTCTCTCCTTCCTTCCTTTATAGATTTTTCAATATCCTCATGGCACCATGCTTGGCAAAGTGTATGTGTATTGAATGTTTCTATTATGTTCTATATTGAATTCTTTGTTTCTTGCTCTTTGACTTCAATAGAGAAAATGCAGTTCAGTTCACATTTACCCGTGTGGAAATCTCTATCGATTCCACATCACTCTCAATTAGAGATGGGCACGGAACAAACATTTTTTTCATTTCCGTTATTCGTTAGTTGTTCCGTTACGTAACGAAATGACAAACGAAAATTGTGATGAAAATGCAACAAAACGAACATAACCACAAAAATTGTGGTCGTTACATTTCATTTCCGTTAATGGTGACGTGCAATGAAATGAGCTGTTTTAAACGTTAAAAAACTCCCTGGACATGCGTAAAAATGCAGCAATAATGTGACAATTATTTGAAATTATTACCTACCAGGGGGTTGGGGTCCTTAAAATGTTTGTTTTTGTCTTCTCCCATCGCGATGTATTTTTCTTTTCCCTTTAAAACGGATGTCACCACCAGCCAAAAGCCATGTGATGGGATCATGTTCAACCAATAGCATGCCCAGGTTGCAGACTGGGCGGGCAGTGGTGGCAGCCACAGAGGGCATAAAAAGCGCTGGCATCCCCGTCCTCCATGCAGTCTCTGGTGGGAGTTAGGGTGGGATTGCTGTCTCTGCGACTCTAGCTTCAGTCCTGCAGCCTCCCTGTGTGTGTGTGTGCTGCGTACCTCTCAGTGAGTACGCTCCCTTGCCCCACAGTGCAGTCACTCTGCGGCTGCCTTGCACCCTGGGCAATGCCCGCCGCTGCCTTTGCAGCCTCCCTGTGTACCTAGTCTATACTCTGTCTTTGCCAGCATCCATTTTTTTTTAGTGTTTTCCCTTTGGTCTGGGGCGTTGGGGGATGCCTGCGCATGGAAATGCTTTAAAAATCACGCAAAAAGCAGGTAGAAACGACAAACAAAAAAATGAAAAACGGAAACGAAATTTTTCCAAAAATTCACAACAAATGGAAACAAACCGAAACAGACCTCTCAATGACAAACGAAAAACCGAAATGCCATTTTTTTGTTTCGTGCCCATCTCTACTCTCGATGATGGAAGATCACCAAAAAAGCTCCACATGATAGACCAAAAGAATCACTCTAAAAGCATTCCTGAAGAAGAAAACGTTATGTTACAGTTTGGAAGAGCTCAGATTTGGATAGAGGTTAATTTCCCATGAAATCCCAATTTCCCTATGTGCTCATATGGTGGACAAGATCACCCATAAAACCTGCACCTTGTGTAGGTAAGCCAAACCTGTCACAAAGGCTGGTGCTTTTAGTGGAAGAGACACAAACACTTGACTGCAAGCAGACTTTAAAAAGCATGTCTCTTATGAAAACATTATACCCCCCCCACCCCAGTTTTTCTGGGCATAATTAGCTGGTTAAGGTAAGTTATCTTGACACTAGCCCCTGGAGTAGCGAGTGTATCTTGGAGGGATGAACAAAATGCTCAATGATGCCATGCTGCCTTGTTACGGGTTGGAACACATGATGTGTCTTTGTGAAGTACAACTGAGCAAAAGGGAAAGTTACGGAGGCAGCTTTTTCCATCAATTTATATGCTTCAAAGGTAAAGTAGTCTGCGCAACTAAAGAACAAAGTGGCTGTGCTTCCATGGCCATGTTTGCCCTTCAAATTGCAGGATGGCAAATTCTGAGATCTTGGAATAGTTATTTTATGGACAACAATCCCCAGCATTCCCCAGGCAACATAGTCAGCAAGGCCAACTTTATATGGGGCTTTTACAAGTATGAATAAGTGCACACCCTCTGCAGCAGATTTTGCTAACCCACATGAAGTGACATGTTCACCTGTTATTGTTTTAAAGATATAACAGATACTCTTGTCAACACAGACGTGCAGCATTAAATATCTCATGCAATGTATATGTCTATGTAGCATCTATATCTAAAATAACAGATCCTAGCATTTTATTGACACTTTTTCATTTAATTCTGTGTAACATGCAACACAAATCATGGTATGATTTCATATGCAGACAATATAGGAGCATGAAACTTAGGTGATTTATTGAATTCTTACGTAATCTCCTTGACACCCCGGCAGTCATATGTCTGAATCCGAACAATACCCTGTTGACCAGATGGCCAAGAGAAATAAATCTGTATTGCAACAAGAAAAAGAAAGACTTTTTAACTTAGAGTTCTGATTTCTCATTAAATAATAAGTTGCTTTTGACAGATGTGCTATAGCTGTATTCATTTTTAATCTGAGCCATATGGTGGCACAAGTCTAATGATATTTCAGATATCCTTCTGATTTGTTATTAAAGATTAGAGAGTGCAATATCCATAAACATTGATAAGAATGGAAAAATGGAAATGTTTGTGATTCAGATGGAAATATCAACCCAAATTGCCCTATTCTATAAAAGGTGGAACAGGACGGCTTCCAAATTGGTACAAAGTGAAGGATTTGGATGAAATCCTTGAGTTTTTATATAATAATATGGAAATAATTTCTTTATTATAGCTGCATGACACTGCAGTTATGCTATTGTGCTGTACAGCAAATCAACATTCTACAAGGCAGTTCTAAAAACAGGAGCAGCCCAAACCAAAAATTGTAAAATTGAAATTGGACTTCAGATCAGCACCAAATTTGGCACAGGTGTAGCAGATAACCTGCTCCCACTTTGTGTCATACTTCATGGGGATAAGGCAAATAATTTTCTGTTATGATTTTTTAAAAGTAAAACTACCCCACCACCTATTCAGAAATAGGCAGCCACAGATGATTCCAGGTTTAAACAGATCACATATATTGAAAGAACCAATCTTGCTTATCTTGAAAAGAATGGTTGGCATAAACTTTTTTTTTTAATTTGGAAGGAAGCTCGGCTTCACAGGCTGAAATACTGATCCTCAAAAAAGTGATTTGCCATTAGTGTTTTGTCAAGGATGATGAATCATGAACCACAATTCATCTACTGATGAATCAAAAAACCAGCAAATTGGTTTTTTAGTTCATGTGTTTTCTTTTAATGACACACCATGTTTTTTTAAAATGTGCCTCTACCCCCTGTAAAGCACCACATCTCCTCCCTGCCTGTATTGCCACTTCAGCTGGTGCCTGGATCTCTGTCACACCATTTCCCTTTAGTCCTAAGAAAAACTGGGCTGACTTTTGCAAATATGCTGGCAGTAGCTTCCCTTTGCCCTAGTTGAAGCCACTGCCACCATATTTACAAAGGGCAACCTTAGGCCCTAAAGAAAACCAGGCAGCCATCTTTGCAAAGATGGCAGTGGTGATGGCAACCTGGGCACTGGTGATGGTAGTGGTTAAGGTAGGGAGGTGATAGAAGATTTTGGAGGGGGCATTGGATGGGGAGTAGGAGGTTGTGGGGAGTTAGATAGCCATGATCTATCTTTTTTAAAAGGATGAATAAAAAGGGAAAATGTTTATCCCTTCATATTTGTTGGTGGGGGAGCTGGATGTGATGAGTATAGGGACAAATATTAAATGAATCCATAATATTTGTTGAATACCACAATTACTTATATCTTTCCATCAATAAGACACCCCATGTATAAGATGAACCCCAGTTTTTCAGCCTGAAATAACAGTTTCTGTACTGTGTGGTTATCTGTTTGGCTTACTTCCACGTATAATATGACCCTAAATTTTTAGTCTAACAGTTTTAGTAAAAAAATATAGTCTAATGGATGGAAAAATACAGTTGTTATTTTTAATTTGTCCCCATCTCTAATTCCCACCCGAACTGGCAACAATTGTCAGGGCTGTTCTCCAACAAGTTATCATGGTGTCTATTGCTTAGAAAATGTACATTATCATCAAGTGCTGTGATCAAACCTTTGCTTGGTTGTGGGGAGGCAGCAATTGACAGAGGCTTATAAATCTGTCAAGATGTAAACTTGTGAATGTATAGAGTGCTAAATAATTAAGGAGGTGTAGAAAAAGCAGTCTGGATAAATCCTGAAAAGTCACACTGTATTTTAAAAATGAGATATGAACAGCACTTTTCTAAAAGTCATTGCAACACAGCAAGCTTCAGCCAAGTCTAGATGGTCACTATAAAAAAATTCTTGGAGATGGACATGTTTACAAACGATAGTTGAAACAAAAGATTGCACTGAAACTGCATTATAATAAGTCAATTGTTGCAGATAAAATGTTCCCCAACTGAGGGGGCATGGCACCATAGAAGATTGCACCAAGGAAGTGCACCAAGGAAGACTGTATTAAGGAAGAGGAGCAAGTAATGTGTTAAAGGCTGGATGCCACCCTACAATGATCTTACAGACAAAGAAGGTTAATTGGATGTTGTGTAAGGGTTCCATTGCTGCCATCATGGGTTAACTAGTTTCACCAAATACATCTGCCCCCTTCAAAAACAGGGGGTTTGCTTTTCCATTGCAATGCGGCAACTGATTGTTTGCACTGACAAAAGTTAATTGGTTTGGCAGGTTTTGGGGTGACAGTGCTTCCCCATCTCATGCTTGTGAGGTTTCCCATGCAGGATTGTAGGGAATATTAGAAACCCCATAGTCCCAATTAGAACCCACTCAAGCTGCAGGATTAATGAATAAAGTCAGTGACTTACACTGCTTGCCAAAAAACAAGAGGTACATTTGCTGAGAAGGAAGCTTTCAGGGCACAACAGGAGTGGAGTGAATCTATACGCATTCCCATGGCTCATCACCGCAACCACAGCAGGGTGATTGCAGGAGTCCCAACAATTTTAAATCAAAAATTTTCCTGTTTGTTTACTACATCCAAGAGAGCAGTTTTCTCAGTTGTTTGTTAAATGAAACATCTGTCTACCAAACAGCTGTTCCCCCTCCCCCAAATTAGCAGATTGTGCAATAAAAGCTTGGGAAAGCTATTTAAATGTAAAAAGAGTTAGTGAGCCAGAGTGATTACCAGGAGAAAGAGGAAAACTCTTAGGTTCTCTAGATATTGAAAATGTTATGCCTCAAGATGAATGTAGCTAAAATTGGCAGAAGCTGGAAGTAGTTGCAAATAACTAATTACTTATAATTTGTTCCTTTTCCACTAGTAAAGGTAGGACTACATCACATTAAACTGGTAACTTGATGAGGGAAAACGTTATTCCTTTTGTAATTGAGTTTTAGCTTCTTGCTACAGTTATAAATACAGAGGGGTGCTTCACTAAACGATGAAGGAAGACAACCACACAATCCAACTACAGTACTTACTCATGTGCTGCTTTATGCTCTGTTTTGGGTGTTGTTGAGGCAGCAGCATTGGGGTCCTGAAGAGAGTGTGTCTCACAATAGTTATTGTATTATTGAGGGTGTTCAGGAGTTGATGGGTTTTTTTAATGAACAATGTAATTAAGATCCTTTTGTAAAATGGAAGAATTGAGCATTATTTTCAAAAACTGTAAGTGTTAAGGGCAACTATTTGGGGATGATCTTAATCATATGATTGTACCTGCTTACAATTTAAGAATAAGATTCTGAGCTGCATAAACCAATTCATTGATTTGAATCTGCCATAAGAATGAAAACAATATTTCACATCCAATGGCAACATTAGGTTAAGGTGAAAGATGGGAAATGTGATTGGGGGAGGGTGGCCAGAATACCTATTGTGACATTCTGGGATTTTTCATCCAAGTAACATTTCATGATTCAGCCTCACACAACCACTATCAAGCTCTGCATGCTGGCACAGACAGGCACAGGGATCACACTGAGTTGCCTTCTTGCATCTGCACAATATTAATGACAGGTATCAATCACAAATGCTATTGGTTACACATTTGACAGTTATGTAAAAAGACCCTAGAATCCTAGATGCATGTCCCTGCATTTTTGTGGTGGCGAGGGAGAGAATGTAGGGCCAATCAGAATTATCATTTTGCAGATGAGCCTTATGTGTACAGTAATCCCCCACCTATTGCGGGGGTTAGGGACCCAACCTGTGATAATGGAAAATCTGCGATATGCAGATACTGGGCTGGGTTGGGACTAGGGGGATATCTGGTGCTTCCTACACTTACCCGAGGCCTGGTGCTATCCCAAATGGCCTCCAATGGGCTTCCTGGGCCTGTTGGAGGCTCCAGAAGTGGTTGCCTGTGATCCTGAAGTCACTTCCAGTTTTCCAGAAGTCACTTCCAGTTTGCCAGAAACCACTTCTGGGGCCTCCAACTGGCCCAAGAAACTTCTTGCCCATTCAAGGCAGTGCCAGGCCTGGGGTAAGTGCAGGAGGCCTCAAACAGATCCAAGCAACTTACCCTCAGGGGCCTTGCCTTTCATATAATGCGGTCCTGTGATATACTGGAACCGCAGTATATGAACCATGAAATGGCAGGGGGACGACTGTATATGGATGCATGTGTTCAAGGGCACTTCAAAGGGTCTTGCACACTTCTGGAAGTACACATTGCTAGCCCATGAGTTATCATGAGGTGTGGTGCTAGACACTGCACACCCACACAGTTATCTGTTCTTTGTACACATATGTGTGTATGTGTGATTCTCTCTGTAGTCATCTAGTGCAGTGGTTCTCAGCTTAAGGTCCCCAGATGTTCTTGTATTAAAACTCCCAGAAGCCTTCACCACTTGCTGTGCTGGCCAGGGTTTCTGGGTGTTGTAGTCTCAGAACACTGGGGAACCCAGCGTTGGGAAGCACTGACCTAGTGTATAAACTTCAGTGAAGTGTACATATCTTGATGGATCTCTTATTCTGTGCTTAAGACATTTTTGCTTGTAAAATGCTCCAAAGAAGCATTTAGGCAGTGACTGGTTAGGTCTGTTCTGGAAGCAAACACAGAAAGTTCAAAATAAGATGAATCTATTATCTGGCACCACCATGGTAGGACCTCTAACCTCCCTCTCCATTGTGCAACCTTGGCAGGCAGATACCAAAGTGCCAATTGAAGCTTCTGTCTTGAGCCCCATTTCCTTCCATAAAAGTCCAGAAACTAGAAGTCGTTGCAGGCAGAATGGCCAGAGGTCACTGAACCTACCAAACAGCAAATCTAAACAGTATTAAAGGGGTGTGATTGTGGGATGATGGTGGTGGTGATGATGTGTTCCTTATGGAAAGCAGCATATTTGCCTAACACAGTGGAATGCGAGGAGAGTAGGAACTTCCACAATCAATGCTATTGATTGATTTGCTTTATCATTGAGGAAAACAAACAAACAAATGGAAAAAACTCACAGACAGGTTTACAGCTCAATTTTAGAAAACCAAAATCAAACCAGACTTCTACAAGTCATCACTCCAAAGGAAAAGCAGTTAAGGAGAGAGAGAAATGGAAAAAGCAAATTTAGGCACATGTTCTAAAAGTTATTGAGTTCTTAGGGCCCATCTACAATGAAAACTTTTCAGGAAGAGGAGAAAATGATTGCTAAAAATGCTAGTTCCTCAGCACATCCCACTCCCTCAGTTGGAGCCTTGCAAATGGAATCAAATATGCTCACCTTTCTTCTTACTCTTCCTTGTCTCTTCCAGAGCTATAAGAGCTCTGACTATTAACCACAGAGACCCCATTTATTTTCTCTATATATGAAAAAGATACTTAGCTCTGTTGTCATGGAAAATTCCCTAAATTCCACACGTCCTCTGGGAGTTTCCAGGCACATTAAGTGAAAATTCTGCAAGGAACAGCTGTTTAGTCATGCTAGCTACACAACATCTTCATACCTCCAGAAGAATATTATGAAAATGGAAAAAGTGCAGAGGAGGGCAACCAGAATGATTAGGAGATTAGAACACCTTCCTTACCATCTGAGGCTGCAATGGCTGGGCCTCTTCACTCTTGAATGACGGTGCCTAAGAGGTGACCTGATTGAAGTTTATAAAATCATACACGGTGTGGACAAAGTTGATAAGGAAAAACTGTTTTCCCTATCACACAACACTAAAACTAGGGGCCACTCCATGAAACTTTTTGGGTGCTAGATCTCAAATAAGAGAAAGTACTTTTTCACCCAGAGGTTCACTGTGGAACTCCTTGCCAGAAGAAGTGGTGAGGTGACAGCTGTCAGCCTTGACAGCTTTAAGAAAGGATTATACAAGTTCATGGAGAACAAGGGTATCAATGGCTATCATTATGGATGCCTAAGGACAACCTCCAGGTTGGAGAGAGAGGCAGGATATCTCTCAATGCCATTTGCAGGGAATCGTAAGCAGGTGAAGACATCAGCTTGCGAATACCCTGAAGCAAATTGTGAGCTGCTGTGTGAGATAGAAAGCTGGACTGGATGGGCTGTGGCCTGTTCCAGCAAGGCTGTTCTTATGTTCTTATGTAGCTGTATCAATGTGATGTATAGACTTTTGTGCTCTCTAGCCATTAATTACAGAGTATATTACAGTCTCATTTTACTCTGCATTAAGCCTCTGTGCCAACAGAAGAAACAGGGGGAAATGCATGATTATATTGTCAGACTTAATAATTCAGAAATATTAATCAGCTATCATAACCATCAGTTTCACATGCAAATGGTTCTTGATATTCATTCCCCCTTTCATAAAACAATGGACACATTTAGCAATCACATATTAAATCATATCAGATTTTTATTTTCCCTAAAGAATTTTATCAGATTCACTTGCATTGCATACACACACTTGGCTCATGGTCCAAAAGAACTTCTTATGCCAATTGCTGATTTGTGAGAGTGTGTGTAAACATGTGCAGATGTGTGTGTGTTGCCACTGCCAGTCAGCACTCAGAGTTAGGTTTTTCAAAATGAGAAGCATCTGTCATCTTTGTTTGGCTATAGGGTTTTCCCCAGCTAATGCAACATAGCACACTGTGTTGTCCTGTTACATCTGTGTGCAAGAATTTGGTTCTGGGTGGTTTGCAGAAAGGAACATGCTCCTGTATCCAGGCTGACCTTGCCCCCAACACCATAAAGAAACTAGGTATAAACAGGTTTTTTTGATCAGTATGAGATTGCAAACTGGATTTTGCAAGCGCACCTCTTGCAAAATCCAGTGTGCAATCATACTTCTTTGTTTGTGCTGACCTGTCTTGTAATGTCAGGGTCAAGAGGAATCAATATTTCAGAGCTGTATTGCTTTTTTCATTCCAATACCATATCACTGGGAGAAACTCCCATGTCACTTCAGGCTGGCACATTAACCTCTGCAGTACTAGCATTATGGAAAAACATGCAGAAGCCAGGATCTTGTGGAGCTCGGGGTGTGTGTGTGTGTGTGGTGGCGGCGGCTTGTAAGGTAAAAGTGCTAGCTTGGGAAAGAGTGTTGTTGCAAGCCAACGATCTGCACCAGTTTGGGGGTGGGGGAAATCAAATAGGCAGATAGAGAGGTATTTTACCCATGTTTCTTCTCTACAGTTATAGGTAGACTGCTAGTCTTAGGCATCTTCTTTCCTTTTTCTCTTTGGAGTCATTCCTCTTTTCCTGAAGTAGGAAAATTGCTGCCAGTACTCTTGCATGAATAGAAGCCCTCATTAGGGGCTTCTGCAATTAGAACTGTATTACCCTAGCCTAAGCACATCCAATCTCGCCTGATTTCGGAAGCTAAGGAGGGTCGGCCCTGGTTAGTACTTGGATGGGAGACCACCAGGAAATACCAGCAGCTGTAGGCGCCTGGAGTAGGAACTGGCAAACCACTCAGTATTCCTGCCAAGAAAACTCCATGGACATGGAGTCATGAAGAGTCAGTCATGACTGTAACGACACAACACACACACCCTAGCCTAGGCAATTATCGCAGTGTCTCCCTTGAACTGTTTTAGTTCCATCCTACAGCATGCTGGGATTTATATTTGTCTCAGAGAGTTAGATTTTTTTTCTCCTACAGCACTACTTGTTTCTCACAGGACCTCTTGGCAGTGGGTAGTCTGAGTAGGAGGGGTTTTCCCAGCAATGATGTATTATCATGAGCTATCTGCTATGCAATGCAGTGTCTCTGGAAATAGCTTGATAGTGAATCAGCAATTAAGACCTGTTTATTGCACAAAAGCTTTGCTTGTGGCTGAGATAAAAACTGCCAAATTCACTTTTGGGGTGTGTTGCGTATTAGAAATGTCTTTGGGGATGTGGTGACACAGTGTGTCACAATAAATGCACACCAGCATTTACCAAAGGAGACCGTTGGGCTGGATACTGTGCTTTGTAGAGTGTTTAAAGAGCAAGGCATGATAGATGGCCGGCTTTCCAGGTAATGTGTCTAGACTTCCCACTCCACTCCCTTGGAAAATATAGAATTTCAGAAAATTTCCAGGAACTTATTGTGATTTTATGAGCAGGTGAAGGAAAATATATTCACACTGCTTGCATGTACTAACATATGTGCACCCTTCCACTGGACATTAAAGTACAACAACTGCTTGTCCTGGCTGATAACAGATGAAGCAGTGACAGCACTGGCCTATGTGTTGCCTAATAATAATCTTAGAACTGCAGAGCTAGAAGGGTTTCCAGGGCAACAACACCTCCTGTCAGCGATATGAAAATAACATATTTGCATCTCCAAGGGCTCATTGTGAGAAGAAACATACTTCATCACATGTTAGAATACAACATGTTGGGTCAGCCCAGAATAACAGGAGTGCCATTTTGGATTTTGGTGGGATTCTTTGCATGGCATGGAGACCTGCTTACTGCCTATATCTAAGGAAATGTGGACTCAGTGGATCAGTCGAATGGTTTATCCAGTGATCAATGGGGCCCACTAGCAAATTCAGAGGGGTATGAAACAAAAATAAAATATTACGGATGACCTTCCCAAATGGTTCCTCTCCTAAAAGGGCCAAATGTTCATGGAAGTCTATGAACATCTTACTTTATCTAAACAATGAACTCACCTTTAGTGAAAATCTTTGCTTTCATTTGGTTGTTTCTACTGAATTCCAGTTCCATTTTCATCCCATTCTTGTTTCACAGCACATTGTAAGATATTATCCAGTACTGGCAACTGAACTTCTTTTCTTATGGGGTTGAAATGTTTCACTGCTCGTCCAAGTAGCTTTTCAAGCCTGATAAAGTTTGGTGGGAGGCTTCCAATTTATAGTTCACCTCAGTCACTTTAAAAGTCACCAGGTTCTTCAGTCCATTCTGGGTCTCAGACTGATCCATTATTCTTCTGGAATGGGACACTGCCTTGTAAAAGGTTCACTTTGCATGTTAAAGGCCCACAGACTGTATCAACTATCTTCAGATGCCCGTTTTCCTTCTTCTTGGCTTCTGTGGAGGTGGGGATGTTCTCTGCTCTATGATTTAGAGTCCTGATGACTCCTAATTTGTGTTGTAATGGGTACTGGGTGTGAAACAATAAGTCCATGTGTGTGGGTTTCCTATAAATTTGTATTCCCAGGGTATAGTCGGGTCTTCTGAACAGTCCAGGAAAGCCAGCTGGTTGTCTTTGATGTTTTCCCTAGTGAACTTGGTATTTGTGTCCACTACATTTATTATTAAAGGCCTGTACTTCCTGGCTCTTGATTTTTAGCCAGATGCCATCCACATACAGTGGATCCTTGTATAACAAACAGCCTGTATAACATAAAATTTGTACAACATAAAATATTCTGGAGATAGGGGAAATTTGTTTAAGATTATTGCCTATGGGCCAAATCCATACTACATAAAAATGGGATTACTCCATTTTTCAATGCATTCCTATGGGAAATTTGTATAAAGGAAAATTTAACATAATTTCATTTGGAACGAATTAATTCCTTTATATACAAGGTACCACTGTACTTGAAGCAGTGGGTTAGTACCATCACTAGGATGGCACTTAAGTGCCATTTTCTCCATTTCTTTCCTGTATAAGTTGGCAGCAATGGGTGACACTGGAGAACCCATGTCACAACCATGCTTCTGTCTGTAAAAGTTCCCTCTGTACATGAAGTACAGTAAGTGGTGTTCAGACACAAATCCACGAAAAGGCATATCTCATCTGGATTTATTAAAAGTTGTTTTTGTATTCCTGCTTGGAAATTTATATATATGTTTGTGAGTTTCCTTCCCTCCTAATAAGTTCATTTATTTATTCATTTTTCCTAATGCGTGCATTCATAGACACATTTTAGTTGATATATACATTTTTCGGTTCATTAATAGTCTATTTTTGTATATTTTTCCCAACAGTGTGGATAAGTCCTTGGAGAGGCAACAATGTTATTTTTGAAAAATAAAATTGTCAAATCAAGCAACATTTCTTCCATTCTTACCTAAAAAAAAATAGGAGCAAAGTTTACGCTTGCTTAATCTTCTGCAAGACGAAGTTTAGTTTTGGGAACTGCAGAAGTCATTGCTTGTAGGGATGGAAATCATAGCTCAGTGGAAAATTCACCTGGTGGAAAATTCAATGACTACAAATGTCATTATTCAATGAGGAGAAACTGCTGGTCTGAATTCACTCTTAGTTAAATATCAGTGCAATAGTATCCATCCCACCAGAGCTAAAGAAGGGAAAGCTAAATGTGTGAAGATTCACTCATTTGCTACACAGAACTGCCCTTTTACTGGAATCCAGCATCTGCTTTTCTACATTTAGAATTACCCAAAGCAATGTTTGTTCTGTTCTGCCGAATGGTGCTACCTTAAAATGTCTTCTATTATGCTATTACATTCTGGTGTGCATTCAACATCTGGTATCAACAGCCCAAACAACAAAAAGGCATGATTATGCTGTCAGACTTAATAATTCAGAAATATTAACCAGCTCTCATACCATCAGTGGTTCTTCTTGTATAATTGGCCCTTGATGTGTATTTTGTACTTAGGAGACTCTCTGCATACCAGCTTAAGAGGACGAGTGTTCCATCTTTCATGTGACTAACAGGGATCATTTCAGTTAAATGAAATCACTTCATCAGCAGCAGAGGGTTTTTTTGCCTTGGGAAACAAGAAGAAAGTTCCATTCAGCCAAACATTCAGTTAGAAAACAGCAGGGGACTGTGCGAAGCAATGAACGAGTTCTTGTGTGAGAGCAATCACAGATTGGGATGCCTGTTTAGCTTTAAGTAAACTTTAAGTTTGTGAAGAATAACCTGTGCATAATATGATACTGAGACACCTCACCTGTTCAATAGTTGTGGCTTGGTTAGTTGTTTCAGTCTTTGCTCCTTATCTCTTCTGGGACACCCTGTGCAGTGGGTTCGGTTATACTGCACTATTGACATGTGACTTGTTAGAGCCAGGTTCAAATCCCATCAACCATCACAGCACATATAAGGTGGGTAGAGATGGAGTGAAGGGAGAATAAAGGATAAAAGTGGGAATTACACACATACACACATACACACAGAGAGAGGCAGGAAGGCAGGCAGGCAGGCAGGCAGGCATTTACACGCGCACACAATCACACCACCCCCACACACATTTTATTATATTCCCAACCTAAGACACATTTCTGTTTCTTTTAAGAATACTATTCCCAGAATCCTCCAGCAGTGTACATCTGCCTCGGGCGCAGCAATCTGGGGGCACCAGGAGGAGTAGCAGCAGGAGGAAGCCATGCACCCTCCCGCCTTCCAGCAGTCCTCCTTTCCCCTAAGGCTTGACGATGGCACCCCCCACGTCTCCGCCACTGCACACCAGGTGAGCGGCGAAGCAGGCAGGCAGGCAGGAGTGTGGTGGCCGCGGCACCCTCCTCCTCCTCCACCTCGCCTGGGTGGGAGAGGTGTAAGGTGTGTGTGCAGTAGCTCATGCACACACACATACACACCTCTGTCCGCCCATCCGCACATGTATGCACGCACCCACCCCAAGCCCCCAGGGTCCCCTCCATTTCTGGGTGGGCACAATGGGGGGCAGCAGGAAGGGTGCAAAAATGAAGTCCAAATCCTGGCTACGCCTCTGGTGGAAACTGGAATTAAGCCACCCCATTATTGCTCTGCCCCAAGGTCTCTATGTGGGATGGATCTGGTTCCTTTAGTCCCTATGTTACTTTAATAAGGTTTGCTGGGGTGAGGCTTAATATGCTCCCCTTTGCCTTGCACACTTTGTAATCACACAGTTCTAGAGCTATAGAAGAAAATGGCAGAAAGAACAAGACGGCTTTCAGCGAAAAGGAGGCGGCAAAGCGGGAGGAGAAGGAGGAAAAAAGCACCCTGTACATACACACTCATTCCTCCAGGAGCAAGGAAGTGGCACCACCCTCCAGGCAATGAGCAATTACCATGTGCTCACACAGCACCTGGAGAGTTCTAGGAGCAACAAACAACACCATCTTTTTGGTGGTCCCCATAGGAGGCAGCAGCGTTGCTACAGGCTACAAGCACACTCCCTGCCATAGCCCACAGTGTTTTTGACACTGTTGCATACTCTATGAACTGTAACTAATTAGAGGGTAGCTTTCATTCCTTCAGAAAGTGTTCTTGAAAGAAAGACTTTGTTTCTCTCAGACATGGTAGGCAATCTTGGTGTTTCCAGCTGCCCAGAAGTCACCATTCAAAG
This sequence comes from Phrynocephalus forsythii, assembly GCA_029282475.1. Taxonomy (NCBI): domain Eukaryota; kingdom Metazoa; phylum Chordata; class Lepidosauria; order Squamata; family Agamidae; genus Phrynocephalus; species Phrynocephalus forsythii. The sequence goes on from JAPFRF010000003.1 coordinate 79,474,241, forward strand.
GAGCTGGGAGGAAGAGTTGAGAGACCAAAGAGTTAATTGTTAAAATTGTTTGTAAAATCATAGAATAATTGAGTTGGAAGGGAACTGTATGGTCAGTGAGCCCAACCCTCTGCTCAAATATTTGCTTTCATGTAATGGCTATGTAAAATAAAGATTGGCATGGGTTTTTTAAAAAAATGAAAAGCCCTATTTCTGCCCCCAAATTTTCTACCTTTGCTCTCAGACCTTGACATACATGGACACCCTCATACCAACCAATCAATGTCTTCCTTAACAGCTATGGAGATTAGTCTTATTAGGGCAAATGGGGCACTTGAACCAACCTCAGACTCAGATTGCCTCCAGGAAACCTGCTCCTGTTAATGTCCTTACCAGAGGTGAATGGCCTGGGTCCTGCCTCAACCCCCTTCATGTTGTCAGCCAGGAGGAAACACAGCCCTCTACATAAAAAATTCCCCAGCCTTGTACTAGAAATTCACTGAAAAAATGGAGCTCTGCAAAGCTTTGCCTGTGCAGTTACTGCCAGAGCGTAGCATTATGACTGATAAACAGCAATTACAATTGCTTTATGTCCTCTTTTTCCAAACCTTCATAGTTGAGTGGACATTTGAACCTTAACCAACAGGATTATGGCCAATGGCAGACTCATTTCAGCAATGCAGCTTCACAGATACGGCTGAGGTCCCATTATTCACTCTGCAGTTATTATTACCCCAAGTGCCTACTTAGCCAAAGTCACTTTCATTGTTGACTCTTTAAAATATATATTCCTAATATTTTACTTATATGGGGCCTGTGGTTATATAATCTGAAGGCAGCCTAAGCACTTAAAGCTTTGAAGATACAGATTTCACATGAATGTTTCAAACAGAACTGCATTTTAATTAACTTATCCGGACATTTTCTGAAGTTAACATCCACATATAAAAAAAGAGAGGTACTACTTGCTCAGCATCCTGTTCAAACATTGTGCATCAACAGGACTTGTTCTAGTATTCTAGTATCCGTCTATCACTGGTTCTAATTTATTCTAATCATTCTGTTATTAGCAGCAAAGCACTGTTGTATAGCATGCCATTTCAATCCATTATGACATGGTGTTTCATTAAACCATACTAGAAGTAAGACACAATGAACTAACCTCCATAAGCAGATCATGGGACTACATTCAGGAATCATTCTGTGAGTGTACATAACAGGTGGTTCAGATAAGACATCAGCATGTAGGTGTAATATGTGAGTACAAGATATATGCATTTTATAAGTATTCTGGCTTAGAGTGATGGTTCCAGCTGCAGCTTTCTGATTTGCTTCTGCATAATGTGCAAAATGACGCCAAGTTTAAAATTTTGTGTTAATTTTTTTCTAGCTGAGCCACTGAAGTGCAGGAATTCACAGAGCAGAGTAGCTTCAGGTTCCCTCAAGTAGCCCGATCCTTTTGTCCTTATCTGACACTTAAAGGCTCAATAACATGCTCAGAGGCAGTAGTGGTACAAAGACTTAAAATGTTCTATTTACTTGCAGATGAACAGATTACACAGCAAAGCTAAAAACATGACTGCTTTCAGCAACAGAACTTGACAGACTCAAAAGAGGGAAAGAGACACAGTACAGATAAGCACAGAGGGCTTTCTATGGATTCAGAGGCAAGGAAGGAGTGATTGGTTAGTGCTGGATATATTGATAATCATCCCAGCCCACAGAGGTCTCTCTCAGATACACCTACTAAAGGCTGCATGTGAGGTGGCAAAAACCCTCACATAAAATGGCTCCATGAACTTCTGAAATTAGAAGAGAAGAAAAATAGACATAATGAAACTACATGAGGCAGAAAATGCTGCCATACTTGGGGCAGATTCCAAGTGTTCGATTCAGACAAGGGAAGCACGTCCTCAGTTTCCAATAGGGCCCCAGTGCTAATTGGGTGATCCATGACTGTCTATCTGTTTTCCATCATAGGCCATCATAAAATCAAACTAAACAGTACAATGCCATTTGATTTCCCTGCAAATCTGGCATTTAGTGTGATATGTTTTTGAGATTGGAAGGTAAACACCAGACATAATTTATAACTCTGATTTTTATCTCTGAGGAAACCATGCTGTGGGAGGATAAACAGGACAATCAGTTAATCATAGGGAATTAACATGCAGCATGACCCTTGGAAGACTCTTGTGATTATTGATGCAAGACTAAGCTATAGGTGATACCTTTAAAAAGAAAAAGGTTTTCCCCATACATGCAGGCCAGTCATGTCCAACTCTAGGGGCGGTGCTCATCTCCATATTCAAGCCCAAAGAGCCAGTGTTGTGTAAGTCCATGGCCACGTGGCTGGCATGGCTGCAAGGAAACACTGTTTTACCTTCCCGCTTTTTACAGTGGTACCTACTTATCTACTTGCATTTAAATGCTTTCGAACTGCTAGGTTGACAGGAGCTGGGGTTATCAGTGGGAGCTCGCTCCGCTGTGTGGCACACAGGATTCGAACCACCAAGCTGCTGACTTTGCAGCCAACAGTTTTCGGAGCCTTAGTCCGCTGAGCCACCATGCCCCTCTAGGTGATACATTTATAGGCCACTAATAAATTTTTTTAAAAAATCATTGCAAGTAGGGAAGGTCACCTAACGAAAAATGAAATGCCATTTTGTCATTTTGTTAGGTAATTAAAACAAAACGAAATGGAAGCAGTGTCTTGTTACAAATGAAATGAAACACCATTTCCCCCCTTTATAACAAAAGGATTTGTTCTATTGGAAATAGCAGGGGTACCTTCAGAAAGTGATTCTAGCCTACCCCATGGCATTTGGAAAGGTTTGGGTTCAGGGAGCTGAGTTATGAAGCTCCAAAAGAGGTGCCCCTATGGAAAAAAAACTTTCTAGTTGGAATCGGGAGCTGATCGAAGAAGTGATAGTGCTGCCTCCACTTCTCATATGATTCCAATTTGAAGTTTTTTTCCTAGGGGCACCCCATTTGGAGCTTCATAACTCAGCCCCCTTACCCCAAAATGTTTCCAAATTTCACAGGGTTTCCTAAAATTGCTTTTAAAGGTACCCCTGCTACTTTGGTGCCCCAAGGTAAGTAATTTTTGAGTGCATATTTGTTTAAAAATATTCACTCAAAATTATTTTTAAAAAACTACAATCAAAATTTACTTACCTTTGGGCTCCAAAGTAGCAGAGGTACCTTCCTGAAGCAATTTTAGGGAACTCCCTGAAATCTGGAAAGATATGGGGGTAAGGGGACTTAGTTATGAAGCTCTAAAGGGGCTGGGTTTAGTTAATTGGCAAAGTGGGCTGGGAGCATGGAGTCAAATCAGGGTGTTTACTCTATATGGTATTAACTCCCTAATTGCCTCCACAATCCCAACAACGATTGCCAGTTTACTACCCCCAGCCCCTTTAGAGTTTCATAACTAAGTCCCCTTACCCCAAAAGCTTTCTAGATTTCAGGGGGTTCCTTAAAATCCCCACACACACCCCGACCTGTCAAAAAGCCCCCGTTGCTAGACAAAAGGCAGAATGGAGCATCAAGGGGCAAAACCTACTCATTTCTGCCTTTCACCCCTCCCCCTGCCTAGCAGCTGGGGCTTTTTTACAGTTCGGGGTTTGGAGGGGGGCACCCTGCTCCCAATATCCCAACCTGTCAAAATGCCCCTGCTGGGAAGTGGGAGGAGGGTTAAAAGGCAGAAAGGAGCAGCAAGGGGGAAAAATCCTGTTCCTTTCTGCTTTTCATGAGGTGTGGGGCATAGGGTACCGCTTTTCCAAACCCTGACCTGTCAAAAAGCCCCAGCTAGTAGGCAGGGATTGCAAGGAAGAAGGAAGGAAGCAGTGGTAAAGTCAAACTCTGTTTGAGTTTACTGCTGCCTCATTCCTTCTCCTGTGCTCTCCCTTCTCCCAGGGAGGTTTTCTGGACAGGGAGGGCTGTGGGCCATGGGGGCTGCCCCCAAAGCCCACAACACTCTGTTCAAAACACCCCCCTGGGAGGACAAGCAGTCAGGCAGGGTATTTACTTATGTCTGGCTGCTCCTTTCCTCCTACCTGCCTGCCTCCCAGCTGGTATCGAGCTGTCAAAATCAGTTGGGAGGCAGTTGCAAGGAGGCTTTTGAATCCCCCAAGGCACCAGCTAGAGCACAGGTGCCATGGGGGGTTCATTTCATTTCATTTTGTTTTGTAACAATTTTTTTTTAAAATTTTCGTTACTTATGATATGAAATGAAATACGGGGGAGGCGTGCGAATGGAATGAAACAAAACACAATTTTTCTGTTTCATGCCCATCCCTAATTTATTTATTTATTTTATTTATTTATTTATTTATTTATTTATTTGTTTGTTTGTTTATTTATTACCCAAAGGTCTCTGGGCGGCTTACAATTAAATAAATGGGCGGCTTACAATTAAATAAATAAATCAAAGAATTAAAACAATTATTAAAATCATTATCCTAAAATTGTCATCAGTGGACCCACAATCTATATTGTATCAATTAAAAACCTTCTGCAACAGGAAGGTTTTTACCTGGCGCCGAAATGCAATCAGTGTTGGCGCCAGGCGGATCTCAATAGGGAGGGCATTCCATAACTTGGGAGCAGCTGCTGAGAAGGCCCTTTGTCTGCAAGCCATCCCTCTCACCTCCTTGAGGGGTGGCTCTTTCAAAAGTGCCCCCTGGCTCGATCTTAATCGCCGGATAGGTTCGTATGGAAGGAGGCGGTCCTTCAGGTATCTAGGTCCTAAGTCATTTAGGGCTTGTACTTTTAAAAAGCAACTTTTCCCAGCCCTTGTGAAGGAGGATACATTCTTTTCTAAACAGTGGGCAAGGATAAGAAATGATGGTGAATAGACATTGGCACAACTTGGCGAAATTCTCATTTCCATTTCCGTTCTTCGTTTCCATTACGCAACGGTAACGGTAACGACAATTAAGCCGTCAGAACTCGAACTCGAACAGATAAAAGAAAAATTGGGTCTGATTTGTCGTTGTCGTTCATGACATCGCGGTGATCGCACGATGCCAAGCGGCACAGAAAAAAATTTTTTTTTAAAAAACCGATTCCTGGCCAAAAAAGCAGGCGAAAATATGCCTGCCTGAGTGAGGGCACCTACTAGAGGGGTGGTTTCTGGGGGGGGGGTCCCCAGCCTCCCCCCTCTCCTGTCCTGGGCTGCTCTGGTGGGGGGCATCCCCATTGTCTCGCCATGCCATGAGGTGCGGGGGGGGATCCAAAATGGCGACCGCAATATTTTTTTTGAAATCGTGGTCCAAAAACCCACCAAAGCACCACACAGAAACATGCAAAAATTAGGTATTTTAACTGCCTGAATTTTTACAGTAGCAGCAGTGGGCTTTTCTTGCAATAAATGTCTGTCTCCAATCCCATTTATTTTATTTTATTTTATTTTTATTTTTATTTTTTTACACCTGTGCAATGATGGGCTGGCCATGGAATGGGACCATGCAAATTTTTGGAGCCATTCCACCAATCGCATGGCCACTTGGCCAGGTTTTGACTGAGACTTCTGGGATGTGCCAGTCGGGCATAAAAAGCCCACTATAACCCTAGCCCTAACCCTAACCCTAATCCTAACCCTAACCCTAACCCATACGCCAGTACACTGTCCTTCTTAGTGGGCCAGAGGCACCCAGAGGTGCAGCCCACTAACTCACCCTAACCTTACCCGTAATAAACCTAAGCCTAGCCCTTGCCCTAACCCCAACCCTAAGCCAGATCTGTACTCGCATTGCACTACACGCAAGTACACTGTCCTTCTTAGTGAGTCAGAGGGCGCCCAGCAGAGGTATTCTTCTTCACCTCGCTCACAGTCCAAAGTTCCAAAAAACTCCAAACCTGTACGCCAGTATGCTGTCCTTCTTAGTGAGCTAGAGAGGTGCCTCTGCCAGTGTCACTTGGTACGCAATGGCTACACAGTCATGTACCCTTCCTTTTCCCTTTGTAGGGGGCCAGAGGAGGCATCCACCCCAGAGAGGTGCCTCCAGGAGCCTGCTAAATGCCTTCCCTTCGTAGCAGGCCAGAGGAGGCACCCACCCCAGAGAGGTGCCTCCAGGAGCCTGCTACCCTACCCCCCCAAACCAGTACTAACGACAGACGACAAACGAAATGACAAATTTTTGAAAAATTTCACAACAAACGGAAACGAGCCGAAACAGGCCGGCTCCGACACACACAACTCGAAACATCATTTTTCCTGGTCGTGCCCATCTCTAATGGTGAAGCCATGCAGAGGCTTCCACCTGCTATTTGGAAGCTGCTCGTGTAGTTGCAAGCTTTATTTTGTTATTAGTAGCCTATAAAGGTATCACCTACAGCTTAGTCTTGCATTTGTATTTTTAATGGCCATACAGCTCCCCCTTTTTATTTTGTATGATTATTTGTGGTTGGTGTCAGGTCACTTATAATATTCAATGTGACTTTGAGGAAAGGTTGGATAAAAACCTCTTCAAAGGTAAGAAAATGACACTCCTCATTTGGAAAAATCTGATTTTTTTTTAAAAAATCAAAGGCTATTATGCAGAACAGGAGCCTTGTAAATAGAAGTGAACAAATATCAGGCGCAATACAATTCAGGATTGTAGTGATAGTATGGTGATGGGACATAAAATGGATAATGTAAGTTAATCTGTGAAATAATTTGACATTTATAGATTAATTTAGACACAGAGAAAAATGGAAGGGAGTAGAAGGAAAAATTCCAGAACCATCTTACGTTTCTACTATTTATTCACAACACAAATGGAAATGGAATGAAACAAAAGGAAGGATGCTTGAATGGAACTGAAAACAGCTCACTTTGGAAGCCTTGCCGTAACAAACCTCTTGTTGTGTGTTTTACATTTGATGATCCTGTGCCATATTATTCCCCACATTTGGGCTTTGGCAGGTGGAGAGGTATGCTTAACTTCCTCCATCTCGGTGCCATTATGTTGTATTAGTTTTCCATGTTTGCACAGATGTAACTGTAAAAACTTGGTTCAAACGAGAGCTACGAGAGCTGGGGAAAACCCACCTGGAAATCCAGCTTGATTTTATATATATTTTTTTAAAAAAACAAAACATCTTAAACATCTTGATTGCAACACTAAATCCATAGCTATACCCAAATAAAGAGGTAAAGGTTGTAGTCAATAGTTTTAAATGATTACGTTTTAAAAATGATATAATCAAGAAACCATTGCAAAAATACTAGGCAAAAGAGACCAAAGTTGTTCATATTGAGTGTCGGCAATGTTTAAAACATTTAAAAGGACTCTTCTCCCCCACCCCCGAATCAAATGCACAGTGAAATTTGGCTTCAAGGTAATGAAAAGAATGCAGCCCACGTACTCACTTTCCTTGATGGTTAGTGAAAGGTTTCAGCTATGAAGAAAAACAATGCCAATGGTTGATGAGTAATTTTGGAAAGTGAAGATGTCACATGGCGATATTGGTCCTGGGGAAATTTCTAGCAGGGAAAATCAGATAAAAGGTTAGTTATGGTGCTCAACAGCTTCTGTGAAATGAAACATTTCAAGTCCAGAAGGAACAAGGAAAAGGTCATAGGGTCGTCAAGATTACATGGATGTAAATTCCAACCATGTTGCAAGGAATGGTCCTTGAAGCTGTGCCTTCCAGAGACTTTTGAAAACTCAGCATGAGATCCTCTCTCCAGGAGGACCTGGTACAGATATCTACCATTCATTTTTGGACTCGTGTCTACAATTTTTCTGCTCTTTCCATGAAGCATTGGTGGTGAAGTGGGATGCCTCCATGAAAGCTTGCAATTGGTTTGATTTTTTTTCTTTTAACGGTCCAATAAAAGACACCACCCACTCTTATTTTTGTGTAAAACATCTTGGTAAAGTGCCACAAGATTCCTTGTTGTTAGTTCTGCTGTGGGCATGAACTGGGTGACTTAGGCTGAATCTTGGTGGACTGTTCTCAGTCTTTCATTCCAAGTGGTCGTGGGTGACTTCAATGTGCATGTCGGTGATGGGCTTTCTGGTGTAGCTCCAGATTTCATGGAATCCATGGCTTCCATGGGTCTGTCCCAGCATATTTTATGCCCTACCCACAGGTCAGGCCATACCCTAGACTTTGTATTTTCCTCCATGTCGGGGGACTCCAGTCTGGAGGTAGGGGACATTGTTTCCCTACCTGTGTCATGGTCAGACCATCACCTGCTTTCTTTCTCCCTGTCGATCGCGGCCCCTCCCCGCGGGGACCCTCGGCCTCCTGTTTTGGCCCGCCCCTGAAGGCTCATGGATCTGGTTCGGTTCCGGGAAACCTTTGGGGAGCTTCCTGGTGGTCTGACTGATGCTCCGGCCGAGGTCACGGCTAATTTATTTATTTATTTTTATTATTTATTTATTTTTGCATTTTTATACCGCTCCCATTTCCCAATGGTTTGAAACAGCTGCCCGCACCATCGACCGGATCGCCCTCAAGCGCCTTCTCCGTTGCAGAGCTCGATCTTCTCTGTGGTTCACGGCGGAGCTGACAGCGATGAAGCAGGAATGGAGAAGGCTAGAGAGCTGCTGGAGAAGGAGTCGGACGGCTATCAATCAGACTGCTGTTGTGATCCAGTCCAGGCGCTACTCTCGAGCGATCAGGGAGGCTATGTTATTTCATTTCTCCCTGAGAATTGGTGAGGCCTCGAACCGCCAGGCGGAGCTTTTCCGGGTGGTTCGGGACCTCACCAATCCTGGTCTGGCTAGGCCTCCTCCTACTGATTTCAGTAGTGCAGTCTACTTTCGATCCAAAATAGAGGCCATCCGGGCCGGCTTCGAGTCTGGTTGCACTAGCCCCGCCCCGCCATCCCCAGTTGCTGGGCCGCCTCTCTCTCCTCAGTTGGATGAGCTGGGGCCTGTTACCCCTGCGGAGGCCTCCAGGGCCATGGCCCACTGCCGGCCCGCATCCACCCCCTTCGATCCTTGTCCTGCTTGGCTGATAAAAGCTGCCGGCGGGACTATGGCCGAATGGGCCTCTGCCATCACCACCGCCTCCTTCAGTGAGGGGGTTTTCCCCTCTTGTCTGAAGGAGATGGTGGTCAAGCCCATTCTTAAGAAATCTGGCTTAGCATCGGACGAATTGGCAAATTACCATCCGATTGCTAATATCCCATTTATGGGCAAGGTTATCGAGAGGGTGGCTGCGGTCTGGCTGCAGTCATACCTGGAGGAGCAGCAGTGCCTTGACCCATGCCAATCCGGGTTCAGGCCCCACCGGGGGACCGAAACAGCTCTGGTCGCACTGCAAGATGACCTAATCCGGGCGGCCGACGGGTTGCTCTACCCTGTTGGTTCTCCTGGATTTGTCAGCGGCCTTCGGTACCATCGACCATGGTATTTTACTGGATCGGCTCTCCGAGGTGGGAATCGGGGGCACTGCTCGAGGTTGGCTCCATTCCTTCTTGGAGGGCTGTCCCCAGTATGTCCAGCATGGGGGGGGAGTTGTCAACCCTGTGGATCCTCCCTTGTGGGGTTCCGTAGGGGTCGTCTCTGTCCCCTATGCTGTTCAACATCTATGTAAGGCCACTGGCTGGGGTCATTAGGAGATTTGGAGTCTGCTGTCACCAGTATGCTGATGACACGCAGCTCTATCTCTCCTTCTCCACCTCTGCAGTGGAAGCTGTTCGGACTCTTGATGGGTGCCTGGATGCCATATTGGTGTGGACCAGGGCGAACAGGCTCAAGCTCAACCCCGGGAAGACAGAGGTTTTGTTCTTTGGGAACTCGCCATCTGGGTACGGTGGCCCCCTCCCCTGTTTGGACGGAGTTTCCCTCCAACTCGCAGAGCGGGTGCGGAACCTGGGCGTGGTTCTGGATCCGGCGCTTACCTTGGAATCCCAGGTGGCGGCCGTGACCAGATCCACTTATTACCATCTTCGCCAGATAGCCCAGATCCGCCCGTACCTGGATGGCAACTCTCTGAGAACTGTGGTCCAAGCACTGGTGATCTCGGGACTGGACTACTGCAATGCCCTCTACATGGAGTTGCCCTTGACTCTCTTCCGGCGCTTGCAGCGGGTACAAAATGTGGCTGCCAGGCTGGTGGTGGGTGTGCGTCGTTATGACCACATTACCCCAGTCCTGGCTCGCCTGCATTGGTTGCCCGTTGCATCCCGGATTAGATTCAAGGTCCTGGTTTTAGTTTATAAAACCCTCCATGGCTTGGGCCCGGGCTACCTGACAGAGTGTATCGTCCAGCAATCAACCTCGGCCCGACCTGTTCGGCAGTCGCGAGCACACTCACTCCGGGTCGCCACCCCTCGAGAGGCCCGGAAGACGCTCACACATAACCGGGCCTTCTCGGTGGCGGCCCCCTTACTTTGGAACACCCTTCCAAGTGATGTGCGCTCTGCAGAGTCCCTGCTGGCCTTTCGCAAAGCCTTAAAAATGCTTCTTTTCCGCGAGGCCTTTGGTGAGTGATAATCTTTTTTTTTTTTTCCTCCCCCTCTATGCCACCATCAACACTTGTTTCTAAGTAACTCGCCTCCCCTTAGTTCATGTCGCTGGGGTGCCCATGTGTGTTTTAAAATTGTTTTATTGTTTATTGTTTACTCTGTTTAACTGTGGCTTGTTATATTGTATTTGAATACTGTGCGTTGTCGCTATCTTGTAAGCCGCCCAGAGTTCCTCTGGGAAGATGGGTGGGATATAAATGCAATAATAAATAAATAAATAAATAAATAAATAAATAAATAAATAAATAAATAAATAAAAGGATTCACTGCAAAAGGAAGGATTTGGTCCCTGAAGCTACTACACAAGCAGCTTCCACATAGCAGGTGGAAGCCTCTGCATCGCTTCACCATCATTTTTTATCCTTGCCCACTGTTTAGAAAAGAATGTATCCTCCTTCACAGGGCTGGGAAAAGTTGTTTTTTAAAATTACAAGTCACAGAATTTCTCATTTTTATTTTTGGTAGAGCTACAACCTTAGTAGATCAGGGGCAGGCTCTAGATATAGTATATTTGCTTTAATGTGTTTGTACTTGGTTGTTGATGTTTAAACATGAGTTGTTTACATTTCTTTTTCATGTTTAGTTTATTAATTTTATTATGTAATTATTTATCCCTCTTGTATATGTATGTATTGTTGTGCCCAGAGTGGCCTGGTTGCCAGACGGCCAGCCTAGAAGCCTAATAAATAAATAAATAAATAAATAAATAAATAAATAAATAAATAAATAAATTTAATTTAATTTAATTTAATTTAATTTAATTTAATTTAATTTAATTTAATTTAATTTAATTTTTGCATAGATTTTGATAATTTTCCCCTTATACAGCTGGAAAAATGTGGGTTAGATTATTTTATTTACTTATATTATTTATTTATTTACAAGATTTTTTAGCCACCCCACTACCAAGAGGTCTCTGGGCAGCATATAACAAGTATTAAAACTATAAAACAATAACATTATTAAAGCTATAAAATACAATACAGTTAAAACAACATAGAGTACAAATTATAAATGATAAAACCCTGATGTTCATGTGTCCAACCAAATAATCTAATTAAAATGCTGGTGAAACAGGAAAGTCTTTGCTTGGCGCCAAAAAGCCAAAAGTGTTGGTGCCAGGTGGATCTCCGTAGGGAGGGCATTCTAGAGTTAGGGGGCAGCTGCTGAGAAGGCCCTGCTTTGACATGCCTTATCTCTTTGAGGGATGGCACCTTCAGCAGGGCCTCTTGGCCTGATCTTAGAATTAAAGCTATAAAACAAACAACAGTTTTAAAAATAATACGTAAATGTATTGTTACAAACAATCAAACATATATTAAGATTAAAAATCAATGTATTTGTTTATTTATTTATTTGATTAAAAATCAAGATTCAAACATTTAAAAATCAGTAAGGTAATTAACAAGAATTCCTAAAACAACTTACTGATTAAAAGCCTGCTTGAAAAGGAAGGTCTCTGCCAGACAATGGAAGCAGAGGAGGAAGGAACCTAGTTTCTTAGGGCATTGCATTCCTAAGTCTGAGGCAGCCACTGAGAAGACCCTCTTTTGTACCCTCTTGTATACCCACCAAAGGAATTTGGTAAAGTGGTGGATCCAAGGGGCCTTCCGAAATGATCTTAAAAGCCGAGAAGGTTCTTATGGGTGATACAATTGTTCAAATAGCCTGGGCTACCCAAGTTCTGGATGTTCCAGAACCACCTGAGTTCTCTAAGTGAATCGATTTCAGCTTTTGAGGCCAAGATTTCAGATATGATTTTCATAAAGAGTTCAGACTGTTGCTTTAAACAAATGGCAAGACAGAAAATGCAAGTCCTGGGTTCAGTTGTTCAGAGAGATCTTTCGTTCAGCAGAAGGAATCAAAGCTGGGCCAGCATCCCCCCAGTAGATGACAGGTGATCAAAGTGTGACCCTGGGGTGCATATATCCTTCTTCAAATCCTGGCCTACCACCCTCCCCAACCAAAATATTTCTGCAATTATAAAAATGGAATGCTGCCTTTATATACTGCCACTTGGCTCACTGGATAGTTCAGTGAGTTAGATATCTAGCTATGGAGCCAGAGGCTGGAAATTCGATTCCTCAGTGTGTCTTCTAGAAGAAAAACCAGCATGTTTGACCTTCGACAAACTTCACAAGCCTATGATGCCCCCAGAAGAAGAGTAAACCACATATGAGTATTCTCTACCTGGGAAATTTCAAAAAAGGTCTCCAGAAGTCAGGATTGGCATGGGCATGTGGTTATATATTTATTTTATTTATTTCTTTTAGAGTATTTTTACCCCACCTTTCTCCTTGGAAAAGGACCCAAGATGGCTTACAGTAATGAAGAAGGACAATATGCAGTCCAATACAATTAAGTGTTGAGAACAGGGAATTGAGCGGCATCTTACAGCATTAAAAGACAGCATTATATTAAAGCTACAAGAGAATGTGAGCAGTCTGAGAGGAGAGTAAAAATTCCATGTAAAAGTTATGAGTGATGGAAATTAACATTGAAAACATATGCTGCTTTTACACGACCCCTAAAATCCGAGGCAAAGGGCTCCCAGATGCAGAGCTTAAAATTGTTTTCCCACCAGCTGTGGACTTTTAAAAAAAATTAAGTACGACCATGCCCACCTAAGCATGCCCCAGCGCATTTTACAAGTACCTGGTCTCCGGAAGTAAAAAAAAAAATCCAGTGTTGATTGTAAAGCTCTGAATGCCAGGCTCTCCTCACCTTCTGTTTGCTTTTTGTTTTTTGTCCCCCCCCCCTTTAACAGACTGGAATCCTTACAGGGCTGCTCCTATGGCAGACGGAGGTGAGCGGAGGTGAGCCTGCATTCTTTTCTCCCTTTTTTCTCCCTCCCCTTACCACAGACAGGAGCAATGGAGTGCGGAAGGGTGGGAACACAGGAAGAGGAACAACACCCCACGATCTCTGGTCCAAATTTAAGTTGCCAGCGGATTTTAGAGGTCATGTAAAAGTCCCTATAGTGTCAATGCAATCACACAAGGTTATAAGTGGTTATAAACATAAAGTCTGTGTGATCATATAGATTCATATAAAAGACACATAATAGTTAGTCCATCATTTAGGGAAAGATTGCCTGAAGAGAAAGGTCTTTGCCTGTTTCTGGAAGGACAACAGAGATGAGGCAGTCCTGGCCTCTAGTGGGAGGGAGTTCCAGAATCTGGGTGCAGCAGCTGAGAAGGTCCTTTCATGGGTTCCCATGAGATGTACATGTGAGGGTAGCAGGATGGAGTGAAAGTCCTCTTCTCAGTTCATACTGTGAGATTTGATCTTTGAGGTAGCTAGGGCCCAGGTCATACAGTGCTTTGCAGGTTAAGATCAGCACTTTTAATTGTGCCTGATAGCTGATTGGCAGCCAGTGGAGCTGCTTTAATGTGGTCTCTATAACTGGCCCAATCAGCAATCTGGATGCTGCATTTTGGACCCGTTGAAGTTTCCTTAGACTTTTCATTGGAAGTCCCACGCAGAGTCCCACATATATTATAATATACCAGCACAGCCTCCTGGACATCTAATGTAAAGTGTTGTCTTCTCATTTTCTATGCTGTTTGCAAAACACCAAATTCTTGCTTTCTTTTCCTCTGTTTTTTGTTGGCAGAAAATTGGCCCCTAGAATTGCGAAAGTTGCCTGCCCCTGCTGTAGTAGAGGATAGGGCAGAGCCTAAGATGCATCAAGAGACCTGGAGTCTCAACGTACAGTTTAATTCCCTGCCTCTTTACTAGAGATGGGCACGACTCAAAAAATGGTGTTTCGTTTGTCGTTTGTCATTTAGGGGGTCCATTTTGGTTCATTTTCGTTTTTCGTGAATTTTTTGCAAAAAAATCATTTTCGTTTCGTTACGTAATGAAACAAAAAATGAAAACGAAAACAAAAATTGCTGTTTCATTAGCATTCATTACAGTTCAATGTATTTGCCGCAACGAAAACGAAATGCACAACAAAATTTCTGTTGTTTCAGTTCATTTTGTTTCATTTTGGAGACAAAATTCATTTTTTGTTTCGTTACGTAACAAAATGAAAAAACAAAACAGAAAATGAAAAATTGCTCATTTCGTGCCCATCTCTACTCTTTACCAATACCTTAGAACTATCTGCCAGTCCTTACTGTCCTGGAGACTTAAACAATGATGATCCCCATTGGCCACTGAAACTCACCAGAGAGAGTTTAACTGTAAATGGACTTGAAGCCCATCAGCAGACCATGGCTAAAGAATATTCACTGACAGTTCTTTGCTCTCTTGAAGAGAAGTGATGGGGTGGGTGGGAGAGAGAGGGTGCTGAAGGATTCTGTTTTATGCTTAGTGTTGTATAACATCTTCAGAGATGATCTGGTTGAAAGATTAGGAAAAGGTGCTATATTTGCAGATGACATCAAAACTGGGAGGAGTAGCTGAGACATCAAAATTGGGCAAAACTATCAAAATGTCATACAATACTGAATATGTATTTACTGTATTTGGGCTTAGGCAAGAAAATCAGAAGCACAAAAAAAGAGTGGATGACACATTGGCTTCACAGTAGTGTGTAACACTGAAGTAAAACAAAACAAAACCAGCCCAAATACAATACTAGGCTTGGGGGGTATCTGGGGAGGGGCAGAAGGGTACATCTGCCCCGGTTGTAGCAATCTGGGGGCACCTGGAAGGGGGCAGGAGGAGCAAGCCGTGCACCCTCCCATCGCCCAGCAGTCCTCCTTTCCCCTAAAGCTTGGCGATGGCATCCCCTCTGCCACCTCCGCCTCTGCGCACCAGGTGAGCAGCAAAGCAGGCAGGCAGGCAGGAGCGCAGTGACCACGGCACCCTCCTCCTCCTCTTCCTGGCCTTGGTGGGAGAGGTGTAAGGCGCGCACACACACAGTAGCATGCACCCACACCACGCCCTCTGGGTTCAGCCCCCCCTGTTGCTGGGTGGGTGCAATGTGGGGAAGTGGCAGGAAGAGTACAAAAACAAACTTTGTCCCCCGGCGCTCCAAATCCTGACTATGCCTTTGACTTGGCTGTGTCAACAAAGGTGTAGTGTTTCAGAAAAATGGAAGTAAGAGTACCGCTCTATTCTGCTTTTATCAAAAGCAAACAAAGTATGCTGCTTATATACCATAGAACACTTTGTGGGCAGTTTTACAAGTTAATTATGCAGGTTACACACATTGCTGCCTCAGCAAGCAAGATACTCATTTCCCCAACCTCAAAAGGATGGAAGCCTGTGTGAACCTTCAACTGGCTACCTTGGATTGAACCCCAGGTTGTGAACAAAGCTTGGCTGCAGTACAGTACAGTTTAACCACTGCGCCACAAAGCTCCAAGACTTCACCTGGAATATGATTCCAAATGTTGACATCACAGTTTAAGAGGGATATGGGCTAACTGAAACATATCCAGAGAAGGATGACCAAGATGGTAAAAGGCCTGGAAATGAGGCCCAAGAATGACTCAGTGAAGGAGCTGTTTGTGTTTATCCTGGAGGAGAGAAGGCTGAGCTATGATAAAACAGCCTTTATCAGATATTTTGCTTGCTTCTGTTCAGACAGAAGATAGAACAAGTTTGTTTTCTGAAGCTCTACTATGTAAGATCCAAATTGTTGAATTTAAATTACAAGAAAGCATATGGTGCCTAAACATTCAGAAAAACTTCCTGACTGTAAGAGCTATGTTTCAGTGAAATACACATGCTTCAGAAAGAGGTTGCCTCTTCTTCATTTGAGGTTTTAAAATAAAGGTTGAATGGCAATACAGTGAACCCCATGGCCAAGTAAGCAAATAGTAGCTTCACAGGCTGTTGTCATGTGGAGGACCTTGGGGTTTTATTTAATGTTGGGTTTTATTTTATTGGGGGTTTTGGGGGGTGTTATTATTTATCTTTGTAAACTGCTTAGTTGTCTTATGCTGTGTCAGTGGTATATACATTTATATGAACTAACTAACTACATAATAAATAAATAAATAAATAAATAAATAAATAAATAAATAAATAAATAAATAAATAAATAAATAAGGAATGCTTTAGCTGTGGATATTCTGCATTGGCATGGGCTTGAATGTGATTATCCTAACAGAACCTTCCAGATCAATAGTTTTATGATGGCATAAGCCCCCAGCCAGTGTGACTCTGGGGGTATTCTGGGGTATTCTGGGATCTAGAGAAGATAACTGTCAAGCTTTGTTTTCACTCTGAGGAGAGCTTGGAAAAGAAATGCAGTCTGTTGCTTCTGAAAATAGTTAGGCGGTTAGGCAGGTGACTGGCATTACCCCATTTTCACCGGAGAAGTACAGAATGATGTGACCTGTCCAGCTAGACATGTTTTCTTTGGGAGATTTCACAATCTAGGAGCCCCAAAGCTCTTCCTACTAAATGCAAAACAACTTGCTCTGTGAGTTTAGTTGGGCTCAATACACAGCCTTCTCTTTCTAATGATCCCTTGTGATAGAGTCAGTATCACCTCTGAGACACGTAGAACACAGGAAACTTAGCTTACACTGGCTCACACCCTTGGTCTGTCCAGATCCTAACTGCCAACACTGATGAGTGGCAATGGTTCTTCAGGCTTACAGATAGGCATCTTCCTGTCTATGTTTGTTGATCTGGTCTTGCTTTGATTCCAGGGGTGACATAATAAAAGCCTGTATAAAGCAAGGGCCATTCCATGCTGGAGAACTCTAGGGTGGAGCTTCTTTGCCTGCTGGTCCACATAGAGCAGGAATGTCCAAACTTTGGCCCTCCTGATGTTTTGGACCACAACTCCCAGAATTCCAAGCCTGTATTTCCAGTGGCAAAGGACTGTGGGAGTTGTGGTCCAAAACATCTGGAGGGCTGAAGTTTGGACATGCCTGATATAGAGGCACCTATCTATCTGGAGGTGCCTCTATCTGGACTGCCTGGGGCCAGGCAGGCAGGGGCCAGTCAGCCTATATATGGGCTGCCCGAGACTACTCAAACCTCTTCTGCAATTTGAAGCATCCCTCCCCTCCACCAACCTTCATTTTTGCAGTAAGAATGAAAGTAGTTGGTCACGTATGGGCCAGATGAGGATTTTTGACCAATACCCATACTGGCTGCAGGGTATTGGTGAGTTTTCACCCATCCCATTCTCACTCCAGAGTTAGGTTATCAGTCAGGTATTATCTGGTCACAACCATGGCTAGTGCAAGAATATAAAGAAGTCAGGTGAATTCCATGTTAAGGCATCCAAGGGGTGCAGGGCAGGATCTGAATTATCAAATAAAGTTTAAGAGAGGAAGAAAATGAAAGAATGTACAAAGGATGCTAAAACATGGTTAATGAGGCTTGGTTCGAGGGCTGTTTTGGGGTTTTTAGACCTCAAGAGTTTGGAAGCGTGCTGAACAGGTGGGCAACATGCTTCTGAAGTGTGTGTATTGTGTTGTTGCAGTCATGATCGAATCTTCATGACTCCATGTCCATGGAGTTTTCTTGGCAGGAATACTGGAGTGGTTTGCCAGTTCGTACTCCAGGTGCCTACAGTACCTGGTATTCCCTGGTGGTCGCCCATCCAAGTACTAACCAGGGCCGGCCCTGCTTAGCTTCTGAAATCAGGTGAGACTGGATGTGCTCAGGGCATCTAGGCCGCTTGCTTCTGAAGTAGGAACTAGACATGGGCACGACTTGGCGAAATTCTCGTTTCTGTTTCCGTTACTCGTTTCCGTTACGCAACGGAAACGGTAACAATTAAGCCGTCAGAACTCGAACTCGAACCGATAAAAGAAAAATTGGGTCTGATTTGTCGTTGTCATTCATGGCATCACGGCGATCGTGCGATGCCAAGCGGCACAGAAAAAAAGTTTTAAAAAAACCCTGATTCCCGGCCAAAAAAGCAGGCGAAAATATGCCTGCCTGAGTGAGGACACCTACCAGAGGGGTGGTTTCTGGGGGGGGGGTCCCCGGCCTCCCCCCTCTTCTGTCCTGGGCTGCTCTGATGGGGGCATCCTCGTCGTCTCGCCATGCCATGCGGTGCGGGGGGATCCAAAATGGCAACCGCAATATTTTTTTTTGAAATCATGGTCCAAAAACCCACCAAAACACCACACAGAAACATGCAAAAATTAGGTGTTTTAACTGCCTGAATTTTTACAGTAGCAGCAGTGGGCTTTTCTTGCAATAAATGTCTGTCTCCAATCCCATTGATTTTATTTTATTTTTATTTTTATTTTTATTTTTTTACACCTGCGCAATGATGGGCTGGCCATGGAATGGGACCATGCAAATTTTTGGAGCCATTCCACCAATCGCATGGCCACTTGGCTAGGTTTTGACTGAGATTTCTGGGATGTGCCAGTCGGGCATAAAAAGCCCACTATAACCCTAGCCCTAGCCCTAACCCTAACCCTAACCCATAATCCAGTACACTGTCCTTCTTAGTGGGTCAGAGGCACCCAGAGGTGCAGCCCACTAACTCACCCTAACCTTACCCGTAATAACCCTAAGTCTAGCCCTTGCCCTAACCCCCACCCTAAGCCAGATCTGTACTCGCATTGCACTACACACAAGTACACTGTCCTTCTTAGTGAGTCAGAGGGCGCCCAGCAGAGGCATTCTTCTCTCACCTCGCTCACCAGTCCAAAGTTCCAAAAAACTCTGTACGCCAGTATGCTGTCCTTCTTAGTGAGCTAGAGGCACCCAAAAGAGAGGTGCCTCTGCCAGTGCCACTTGGTGCGCAATGGCTACACGGTCATGTACCCTTCCTTTTCCCTTTGTAGGGGGCCAGAGGAGGCACCCACCCCAGAGAGGTGCCTCCAGGAACCTGCTAAGTGCCTTCCCTTCGTAGCGGGCCAGAGGAGGCACCCACCCCAGAGAGGTGCCTCCAGGAGCCCGCTACCCTGCCCCCCCCAAACCAGTACTAATGACAAACGACAAACGAAATGACAAATTTTTGAAAAATGTCGCGACAAACGGAAACGAGCCGTAACGGGCCAGCTCCGACACACGACAACTCGAAACGTCTTTTTTCCTGGTCGTGCCCATCTCTAGTAGAAACTTGCTGAAATCAGGCATGAATTGAAAGCCAAGATAGTCTCCAAGTCCAGATCTGCTTTCACTGTGTCCAGGCCCTTTGTAAGAATGGTTAAAAAGTTAAATAGTCGTTCTAATCAAGTTGTGGTCCAATTTTAAATCTAAAACATGTGTGTCGCCTCCTTATCCTAGCCTTGATGGGCAAAGCATGATGCTTATATACCATACCATAGTGTTTAAAGCACTTTCTGGGCAATTTACAATTTAATTATGTGGGATACACATTGCTCCCCACCCCACCACCAGCAAGCAGGGTCCTCAGTTTACTGGTCTCAGAATGATGGAAGGATGAGTGAACCTCAATCCGGCTCCCTGGAATTGAACCTGGATCATGAGCTTTGGCTGCAGTACTGCAGTTTTGTCACTGTGCCATAGATATTCTTTTCAAGGGATTCAATATTTTAGATGATCGTCTACATTTCAATAGGCCATGTCAGTTTGAGTTTCTCTTTGTCTAATGCTGTTTCATCATGTCTGCTACTGTAGAATATTCTAGGATGCAGGTAGGGGAAATGTGGTAGAGAAAATGAAAGAAATTGGTATTTCCCAGGTGTTCTGTGATTAACTTGCAGCAATGAAAGAAATAGACTTCTCAGTAAAATATAGACCCATAACAGGGAAACAACAATCTCATTCACAGGCCAAAAAAAAAAAAAAGAAAAAGACATTTAAAATGTTCTTGGGGACCCCAAAGGCCTCCACACGACAACAGCCTGTGAAACTGCCGTTCGCTTGTAAAAGGCTTTCCAGCCTGTTCTGTTTTTGTTGATTGCTGATATCACTTGACATTGTAACATGGCTCTGCGTTTGCCAACGCATCTTACGGTGCCACTTCCAATATCAGAGTTGATCTCAAAAAAACCATTTTGAACGGTTTTGCAAACAAACTTTCTCCCAATGAATAATTGAAGAGAGGAACAGCTTGTGGCACACACTCGGAACTCGTTTTTACTATATATAGTTGGAGCGAGTGAGGATGCAACCCAAGACCGCTACCATTTAAATACTCAGTCCTTCATCTGTTACCTTGAGTAGTGTAAAGTTGGTTCCCAAGGTAAAAACTAAGTGGTCTGCTGGCATATGGTATAACCTCCATTTGAGCGCTAAAAGCTGGATACTGTTTTTGTGAAACAGATGTTGTTGAGTGCAGCAATGCACAACTGACTCTGTCGAACAGCTGGGAATCCTCCGTGACCCATATAGCTGGAAATAAACATGGCCCGCCACTTGGCAAAAAAAGGAAAAAGAGGGAAATTTTCATTTGTTAAAAAGGGCTGCTTAAAAACGAAGAGTAAATGTTTCCCGCTCGAACCTGATTTTTATTCACCCGAGCGATCTCTCTGGCAGTTCCATGCAATGGCCTCACATTATTAGAGGCCCCCATTGCCAAATGAAGGCTGCAGTGGCACTGACATATAGTGCAGATGGAAAATAAACATCTGCCTCAATCAAGAATGGAGACCAACAGACAAGGCTGATGAATATTCCCTGGCATGGCTCTCCTTTTCCAGGAAAGCACATAAATGCTACAGGACCAAAACCACTGGCATCGTCTGGTGCTGTCCTTATGTGGTTACTGACCATGAAGAGAGAGATGATTAGTATGCACTCTCCAAGGAGGAGAGGTGCAGATGCTCAGAGTGATCGGCTTCCAGCTCACTAGGATGGGGCTTGCTGTCCCCCTGTCGGCAAAAGCTGCAGAGCAGCTTGGAGGGGTTTTTCTTTTGCTTTTACAGTATTTTCTTCTATTTGCAGTGTTTCAGTGGCATTTTAGCACCTATAAATCCTCTCTCTGTCTCTGGGAGGGGAGAGGGGAGGGGTTTCAGCGCCAAAATAGAGAGACAGAAACAGAGTATAGTAGAAATACATTGATAGAACAAAAGTAAATACAAAGTGGGCATAGACACACTGCTCTTGCATGTTCTTTCTTTCTCCTTTCAGTATTATAAGGAATCGAGCTTTTAATGAAATACTGTTCATGCGTGCATCCCCACAAACTGAACTACATCACCCAAAAAGAGAACAGAAGAACCCACAGGTTTGCATGAATTATGCACATGCAAATTTAGATGTATAAGTGCACATTGGGAAACTATTCCTTTAATTTCCAGAGACAAGCAGCTTGTCAAGCCATGACAAAAAAAAAAAAAGCTTGTGACCCAGTGACATGTGTGACTGCTCAGTTTGCTGGCTAAGTGTGGATGGGCAACTCTAAGTCCCTGTTCTCCCTTCTTAACGGTTGTCTTAACTTTAAATAGGACTTGAAGTGAACAGCTGTTCCAAGAGAAAGCACTTTCGATAAATAAATAAGTCAAGAATGCTTTAACTGTGGATTTTTGCATTGGCATGGGCTTGAATTTGAAGATCCTGGTTGAGTCTTCCAGCTCCTTCTTTCCTTTACATGTCATGGGAAGGAAGGAAGGAAGGAAGGAAGGAAGGAAGGAAGGAAGGAAGGAAGGAAGGAAGGAAGGAAGGAAGGAAGGAAGGAAATCAGCGGCCACTTCTGCAGTGTACAGGACTTCTGATATGTCTGTATATTGTTACAATATGAATCCATCTAGACATCAGGCCAAAGACTGCAGATTGCTGTAAATAATACCTGTTTCCTCCTCTTTTTTCTACTTTTGGTTGTTAAAAAATCAAGTGAATATTGCTAAGAGCTCATGGTAGGGACAAGGAGTGGGGCAATTGCAAAATGTGCTTGAACTTCAGAGTGGCCTGGGATCAAAGGGTATTTCCCTAAAATGTGGGCCTGGACATCCCCAAACTGAACTTCAGCTTCATTACTGGGGAAACAGAATGTCTATATCCTGATTAAGAGTGTTTGTTTACCTGTTGAAGATCCTTGAAGGATTACTGCAGTGCAACAGGGAGACAATACTGCTCTAGTGGCCAGGCTGGAATGAAATCTGAGCCCTTGGTTTCTATGTTTGACTTCATCCATCAGTTACCTGCCAGTCACAGAGGCCATAGTTATATTTGTAGGCCCTTTTAATGTCCAAAGAAGACCCCACTCCTTTGAGTATACAGTCTTAGTTTGGCAAGTTATTAACCTACCTTCAGATCACAAGACCTTCAGCTAAGCCCCCCGCCCCAAACCTCTGATGCCAAGTACATCCAACATTGCCCTGTTTACACCATGACCCACCTTTGTACATCTTTCGATAATGATAAATTTGATACCATCAGACTTTTGAACACTTGCATATTTTAAGGCCATCTGAAAATTATATTTCTGCTGCTCCATAGATATCAAGAACAGTATCAGAGATACAAAAATACAAACAAGTAAGAAGTGTGTTTAGAGAGAGCATTTAGCAAACCATATGTATTAAAGTGACTTTTTGTGGTGTCCAGTCCAGATACCTTGTCTACTAATCCATGGGTAGACCTGCTCTCCTTCACAAAGGCCGATTCTACCTATGATCCAAGTAGACCAGTCTCCCTCTGGATACTTCATCATGTTCGTCTAGGTACACCTGCCCACATCAGCAGGACCTTTTATACTGACCACCTTTCCTTTGCTACCTATGCTGGTCTATTGAAAATGTCAGCCCTAAAGGCATGGTCTTTTCCAACACCAGTGGACCAAACCAAAAGACCAACTTCGGTGTCTAGTCAAGGCAGTGGCTTTTTTTTCCAGGCAGCTGTAGAGGAGGTGCACCCTCTAAATTTGGCATTTTGGGGGGAAAGACCTGATTTCATCGCTGTCATTACAAGCTTTCTGCTATCCCTCTTATGACTTTTTATGAGCCCTGTGGTGCAGTTGTTAAATGTCCGTACTGCAGGTAAAACTGTTCTCACGACCTGGGGTTTAATTCCAGGTACCAGGCTCATGGTTGACTCAGCCTTCCATCCTTCTGAGGTCAGTAAAATGAGTACCCAGCTTGCTGGGGGGGGGAGGCAATGTGTAGCCTACATACTGTAATTAAAAACTGTAAACCACCCAGAGACCACTTGAAGTGGTATGGGGACGTATAGAAGCAGGACACGTCTATCCCATTCTTAGCATTTGCTTTCCAAGACAGTAGATTTAGGTGAAGCTATTTGCTGGCAATGGCACTACTGCAAATTTATATTCTCTACAAATTGAGGAGAAACAGGATGTCTGCAGGAAAGGATTCTGTTGATAATGATTCATTGCTTCCTTACCACTTACTGTTTAAATAAGAGGGGTTGCTTTAGTTCAAGTTCCTCCCCTACAACACTTCAATTTCCTGCCTTACTTACTGTTGCCATGCTGCAGTGTTTTAAAAAAATCCATTCAAGACAAGACACTAAAGTAAGCTTCAAAACATGAAACAAATCTAAGACAATGAATTTTATTTTGAAAGTCATGAAAAATAAAAACAGAACTCCTTACCCCATCTTGCTTGTTGGAATGACACCAGGAAGATTTCTCTGCTTAGTAGACATGGGCACGACCAGAAAAAATGATGTTTTGAGTTTTCGTTTGTCGGAACGGGTCCATTTCGGGTCGTTTCCATTTGTCGCAGAATTTTTCAAAAAATTGTCGTTAAGTTTGTCGTTTGTCGTTTGTCGTTTCCACCGTGATTTAGCGCGATTTGACTTCCCAGAGCATAGGTGTGTCCCGCAATCAAGGCCGGCACTAGGTGTTTTTGTGCCCTAGGTGGCGGGCGGGGCGGCGGCGGGCGGCGGTGGCGGGGGGCCATGGGCAGGCGGCGGCCGCGGGCGGGTGAGTGGGTGGGCGGCGGCACAGGCCGCAGGCGGGTGGCGGCACGGGCAGACGGGTGAGTGGGCAGTTAGGATATCACTTAGGATAGAGGTTCTGTTCTTGGCTTGCACCCCAAATGTGTGTGTGTGCAAGCAAATTGAAGTTGGGAAAATAGAAAATAAATGGTAGTATATAATATATTTTTAAAATAAATCCACACCTCCCACTCCCAGTCGAACCTCCCCCTTTATCCAATATCAGAAAAACATCCTCACAAACTGCCAGAGAAGAAATAAAGAATAAACTGCTATTCCCTTCAGCAGACAAAGCTGCAGGGAATCAAAGAAATTATTTTCTAAATTCAATTCCCTCCCTGCCTGCCTAACTTAAATCCTAAAGCCTCCAGCCTCCCTCCTCAATCTCAATCGGATCACACCAGCACCAGCAGCCAGCCCTCCTCCCTCAACCACATCCATACACCCGACTGCGATTTCTGGAAGGTGCCTCGTCTTTTTATGCCCTCCGAGACATCCAGAAGTGTCAGTCAAAAACCTGGCGATGCCATTGGTGGAATGGTTCAAACAATTTGCATGGTCCCATCCCATGCCCAGCCCAAATGGGCAGGTCTAAATAAAATAAAATAAAATAAAATAAAATAAAATAAAATAAAATAAAATCAATACAACTTTTTATTGCTATAAAAACCCCCACTGCTGCTACTATTAAAATTCAGGCATTTAAAATAAATAAATTTCACATGTTTCTGTGGTGATTTGGTGTGTTTTTTGACCACGATTTCAAAAGAAAAATTGTGGTCGCTATTTTGGATCCCCCCCCACCGCATGTCATGGCAAGATGACGAGGATGAACCCCCAGCCTGGTGCAAGCAGCAGGACAGGAGAAGCCCAGGACAGGAGAAACCAGCCCTCTGGTAGGTGGCACCCCAGGCAAACCACCCCTTTTAAAAACTTTTTCTGGTAGGTGGCAAAAACGAAAAACCTCAGGCAGGCATATTTTTGCCTGCTTTTTGGAAACGATAACCAAAAACCGACAATTTCGGAGTCGGGTTTTTTATTTTAAACTAAACTTTCAAATAATCAAAGCTGAGCTTCATTACATTCTTCCACAGTGACACCGATTTGCTTTAAAAATAGCAAAAATCTCAAAACAGGAATATTCTGTCACCTTAAAAACCAACCAGTTTTGTTTGGCAGAAGTTTCCATGGAACTAAATCCATTTCATTATCTAGAAGAGGGTTGCAATTGGTGAAAACCTTTAGTAAAAACACCTTTTGTTCTTTAAAGTCCCATTGGCTTCTTGTTCATTTCTCTTCAACAGTCTGACTACCCACTTGGAACTGGATGTATTAAACCCCCAAATCCACACATCTTTACACTTTTACGTCGGAGCACTGACATATATGCATACACATTCCAGCTCATCATCACAGTTCCCATCACCAGAATGCAGTCAGCTCATGCACAGCATTTCAACAAATGAGGAGCAAGGTTTTGTTTAGTACAGCTAACAGTTCTTTGCATTATAGCATTCCAGTGCCTAGAAAAATAGAATGTTCCTAGAAAAATCAAATTCTCTCCCAGTTATTGTAAAGATTGCTATTAAGCTCAGAGACAACAGCTAATTTTGAGAGAGTGGAAATGATGTTGGAATCCTTGCTACCCAAAAGGCTTTGGGGCTTTTGACCCTGTGAGCCTTGCTTCCATGTCATCACTACTACATACCAGATAAGTCCCAATGAATTTCAAAGTTGATTCTAAGGGCAGAAGGAAGGAAGGGCTACCAATCAGCATTCAGAGATCTTGGGAATGCCAGCTGCAGTTTTCTCTAATCTCTTTAACTTGTGCCTCTTCCTGGGACAAATGGGCCTCACACCCACTGCTTTCTTTTTATTCTCTGATATTTCCCTGTTGACTGTGCTTCTACCAGAAGCTTCTGGAACAACTGTCACCACTGGGGCACTGACTTTCATTTTCTTTCCACCCCATGCTCCCTCTTCTGCATGAGGTCTCCCTCATTTGAAGTTGAATCACCAAGATGAAGCACAAGAGGCCTTCAAACAGTGGATATTTTCCTCAAGAGGAGTGACTTCACACAGCCTTTTAAATCAGGACTGGCCCTATAAAAGGGACACACAGCCACCCTACTGGCAACCCACCTTCCTACGCTTATTTGATTGCATAGATCTATCCAGCTTCTGTTTCTTGAGTTTGTGTTCTGGATGTGTTCTTTATTAGTCAATGGACAGTCTGTTTTTCATCTACTTCATGCCACAGTTAGTGATAGTGGAGACATATCTATTGTGGTTATTTTGGCATTTGTTAATGACACCTTCTCCTTAGACATGACTCGGTGAAGGATGTGGTCATCCATTACTTCTTCACAGCAAATCAGCAAAGGCAACTGATTTTTTTCCTAGAAAGAGTACAGCCCTATGCACAACAGGTTGAATACCTCTATTCTGAGCCCCAGAACTGCCAGCCAAGATTGTTGTCATCTTGTCAGGATTTGGTGAAGGACAATTCATCCCAACGTTTTTAAAGGAGTTATCCCTGTTGCCACAGTCTAGTGCTGCCTATGGATCCAGCCCAAGTTCTTGAACACTCATCAACCAATTACTATCCAAGCAGAGGTTCATCACCACCCTTTCCTAATCGTGTGATAAAGAAGTAATTAGCCTGCATGAGTAAGGTTTTTCCAGGATGATAAATTGCCCCAGAAGAGAAAAGACTCACTGAAAGCCCAGCCTTCCCTGAACCTTAATACACCTTAATACAGTGATGCCTCACCATCTGTTTTCTTTTAACTTTATGGGTAACTGCTAGTAATGGTTGCTAGTTTTTTGTTGGTATTTAATTTGATTTGATTTGATTTGTACTTCTTGATTTATTGTTGGTTCTTATTATTTTTTGCATTGTTGTAAACTGCCCATAGTGGCCTTGTAGGCAAATGGACAATATATAAATCAAATCAAATCAAATCAAATCAAATCAAATCAAATCAAATCAAATCAAAATCAATCAATCAATCAATCAATCAATCAATCAATATCAGACCCTTCTTTCCTTGAGGTTAATCCTTATGTAGATTATTCTTATAAACCAGTCAACAAGACTTGCTATCCTGTTTTGAAATGTTCAGATCTTTCAGGTTTAGCAGGTTTTACCTTCACAGGAACTCTTATATCTGATCATTGTGAAAGTCAATATCCATGGCACCATGTGGAAATGATTCCACAGCTCTTAGAAAGGAGGAGTATCACATGAAAACATAATCTTTTTTATTATAAAAGGAAGGGTTATATATCATCCATGCAACACCTGATTAAGCATACTTATTGAATAACGTCTATTATGCTTGCCTGAAAAAGCTGTAAGTTGAAACATTTTTAGTATAATCAGATTGTAAAATTGCACTAAATCTTTACAATTAAGTGGCTGTGTCTTCATTGACTCCCACATTTTCATTATATTTAATCATATTCCAAGCAAAGTAAAAAATAATAAAAGGCCTTGAAAATAGCAGGGCATTGTCTACTTCCATAAGCTGTAATAGAACTGATATATACACTGATTATTTTTACACGCACACACCCAAAACCACTTATTAGCTTAGTTAAATCTAGTATTTTGCTCTGCCAAAAAAATCATACAGGTCATGGTAATTGCTTTGTAGTCTGTACTATTACATGTAGATTTTTAAAAATATATTTTTAAAAAAATCTGAAGGGAACATGTTAGTCTGTTGAACATGCTGACCAGTTCAATTGGCCCTCCACTCTATCCTTGGTGCTGTTAAATGCCAGTTCTGCAACAAATAAGACTCAGATCATTCAGGACTTGATTCTGGATGAAGCAGCAGGCACTTTAAAGGAAGAGAGGAAATATGAGAGCTATTGAATAAAACACATTTATTCCTGTGGTTTTATAAAGAGACCATAACATTGACATGGCAAAGGGAGGTTTGTCATCAGTATCAGAGAAAAAGGGTGTGACTGAATCTGAGAATAAATTGTTTTTATTATTGGTTATTATTACTTATTCATAATTATTACTTCTAGGAGCATTGCATCACATGCTTCAATGAGTCACATAAACCTCCTGGTTGTTTTATAGTTATGCAAGCTGCCTCAAGACCCCCTTTTGGCTAAAGAGCCAGTTTAATACATTATATAAAAGCAGACATGCAAATAAGGTAGTTACTAGACAGCTCTGTTAGCTAAAGTTCTAACAATCAACATTTGGAATCCATTTATACTAGATGTCTATAGGAAGTAGACAGTCATTCCTCCCCCATAAATGTGCACAGTAGTTTAGTAATTGAAAATTTCCACCAGGAAATAGAAAACTTTATTTTACCACTTTCCCCATGAATTAGGCAATGAAAGTTATGCATGAATGTTGCCCAAGAGGCAGTTCCAGTGCAAAGCTATGCAAAATGCATAACCTAAAGTGGGAAAATCTGGCCCTCCAACTGGGCCATCGCTCAAACAGTTTGGAGTGTGTGGGTTATTGTTTGTGTCTGCAAATGCTCAACAGGATATATTGAAGAAATTGCACCTATAGTACTCAGCAATGAAGTGATTTTGTTCTAGGCAGTATGATTTTTCATTTTTTATTAGAGACAGAGGTTTTGCACCTATGTCACAAGTATAAAGACACTGCCAATAATATCATGATTCCATCTGTTTCATTTTAAATCATGTTTAGGTTGCCTGTAATAGTAGAACCTTTCCAATTAATGTATATAATTTTTAAAATAATATAAAATAAGAATCTTTTTTTAAAAAGCATTCACACATTTTACTCAGTAGCATTTTTAAAAACTCGACTAATCGATTTCTATAGAAGGCACCAATGAGAAAGAAAGCTAGGGTGTTTGTAGTGGAATTTTTCAAAGTGTACTTGAACTTTCCATGACCATAGCTTCAAATACTGATCTGAAATCAAAGTTAGGATTGCATCATAAGGCACACACAATGCAAAACCCGCCTCCTCTTGTTTCCTTTTTGACAAACCTCAGTTATTGTCCTCAGCTGGTTGACAATCTAATGATGAAGCATTTGTTAGCATGTTATGACCAACAAGGATTCTATTACCTCACGACCTAACTTATCTCATAGTCTTGAGTTAGATTTTCATGTGTTATGTGCCATTTACATGCATACTTGCTGTGCTTTGATTCAAACTTTTGCTTCTGCCTTACCAAGTTATCAGGGCTGGATTTTAGTAGGGATCCATGGGATGTGTGGAATTGGCAAAGCCTGAAAACCATTTTCTGTATGTGCTTCTCCAGAGTCTCTAGCTCTGGCAAGGCAGTAGCTTAGTACATTAGGACCTTCTGTAATTCTTCCAGCTTTGGGGAAATGCTTCATTATTATTTAATAATGTTTTGGCTCCACTTGCAATATCCTTCAGCTGTGGAAAGCAAAATAAAAATAAAAATAAAAATAAAAATGATCACATCCCCTCTGACCGCTGGGCCAGAGAAAGAAATATGCAAATCTCTGTAGCCCTTCCACTTTCTGTCTGACCTTTACCCACCTCCTCAGCCCACATTATCACGCAAAGAAATAGAGAAATTTCTGTTATTCGGGGTGAAAGCACACACAGGCAAATGAAAGACAAATGGTGGGTTGTTCTATTTAAGAAAGAATAACACATCAGATTTTCAGCAGCAGAAGCTAGTCCATTGAAAAATATACCATCCTTGTTATAGATGTTATTCAGAGTAGGGCTGACCCTTGTAGTTAGAAGGTTGTTAGAAGAAAACACATTAGTGTTTCAGCCTAGGGGCCTTCTCCCATAGATATGTATAAACAAACAAAATGACAAGTAAGCCAATGATTAATTCCTGGGGACCAATCTCAAAACAAAGCAAATTGTTATCCAGGATGCATAGGATTTGAAAAGCTCAGGTGGCTTTTAAAATTAACTAATTAATACAACTTATATGCCACCAAGTACCCAAGCATTTCTGGGTGTGAGTGTAAAAAAAAATATTAGAAATTAAAAAATTTAAAAATGCGCAGACCCGGCCCGTGGGCCAGCTGGTCAGCACAAGTTAAATAATAAAAGTACAAAATACAAAAATAAAAACTGCGCCAATCTGGCCCGCGGGCCGGCTGGTTGGTGCAAGAGTAAAAAAAATAAAAAAAAATCTGCCAATCCAGTCCACGGGCCAACTGGTTAGCATGAGTTTTAAAAAAGACCACCCCTTTTGCCAACTCTATCGCCATAGAATAGGCTGGATAGTGGGTTCTAAGCCATGTTTGATCAGACTGACAGCAAAAATTATGAAACATCAATTTATAAACTAAAGTCATTTATTCTAGTAGCAGCACACATTATAAGATTTGAAAGACGTGGAGAAAGTTAAAATCAAAATGTACTTGGACTTGGTAGGGGAAATCACAATGGCTGAGAACCTGGCTCACAGATTTAGAATTATAAAAGAAACTGGGGAAAATAACAACAGAAAAGTTAATTGCAACATTGTATAACTTCATTATACTTGCAAACTCAGACAAGGCCACAAGCAAAGATTTAAAAATTTTGAACAACGACTTTAAGGGAACTATTTCCGGAACCATTGTTGCATTCTAGAATGACTGAACTCCTTGGGCTGAGAATTGAAACATAAGACCATAGTTAATTGATTAAATGATAAGTGTTTATCATTTGTTGAATTATTCATAAACTTATACGCTGGTTGTTTTACTTGCTGATTTCCAAATACTTTAAGTTGGTGAACTTCCTGTTACTTCTCTGTCCTTTGGTCATAGCTAACTTTCGATCTGGAGGCCTGCCAGTCTGCCAGTCTGCCGTTCTGCCGTTCTGCCGTTCTGCCTGTCTATCTGTTAAGGTCCAAAACAGACAAGCTTGAAGAAATCTTTCTAACTTTTCCTCTTATTAACTAGAATATAAGATAGCCTAGGAAACTTTTTCATTAAATGGGAAGTTGTGAGAAATGTCCATATCCCATTGTCTCTTATATTGTTTCCCATTTTTATTTAATAAGGCAATGGTCTCCAAATGAGTAAGCTGCATTGTTTTACGAGACCAGAGCTGGAACAAATTGCTGTTTTGTTTGCTAGTTAAAATGCACTACAGGGAAATATGGAACAGCAAGGGGCCTAAGCCTGCTGAAGGGAAAGTGTGATTTCTCCATAGAAAACAAGTGCCCCAGCTGCTCCGCAAGCACCAAAATGGCTAGAAGAAGAATCAGAAAGAGCAGTTGTCACAGATGAGACCATACCACATGGTCAGCGGAATGAGCCCATTTTACTCCTACAATAACCAATTCAACTGTTTCACATCAATATTTTAAGGCCTAGTGTCGTTATGTGCCTGAAACTATCTTTTGTAACCCATGCTACTAATATAATGCAGCTATTACAATAGAGTATGATGTAAAATGATATCTACTCATATGACACATCCATGAACAATACTGTCAATAATGTATAATGCTATTTTATTATTTTCCATTCAGGCTTGACTAGAACAAAACACCATTGTGCACTAGTGGTCCTTTGTCAACTAAACCATGCAAAACATTGAAATGATAGTCTGAGCTTCAGAAGTGGTTTTCCACCCTATCCTTTTCTTAGAAGCCCAGTGCAGCAAAATATGGAAGGTTTCCATTGGTAGACACTAACCCATTACAGTCAGTTAAGTCAAATAAGCTGGATGATTGTGATGTAAGTGCGCAATTTAATTCAACAGCTGAAATTCTTTTGGTATACATTTAAGCAGCGCAAACCAGATGTTGCTGGATCAGGACTGCTGGCAGTGATTTTCTGATATTAATGGTTTCCACAAATTTCCAGGGCAAACGTATCCCTAGGGATCCTCACAACCTAAAGGGAGGAGGGAATAGGAAGTGTTTAATTTAATTAAATGAAAGATATTCATAACCAGATGACAACATCACCTGGCTTGGATGGAGTACCTTTATGCCAACAAGACTTTAGCCAATGTGTTTTTAAAATTGGCTGATTGATTCATGGTGCCATTTCTGCATGGCTGTTTCTCCCATATTATGGTATTAATACTAGTGAGAAGAGTTGGTATGAAGGGAAGAAACACTGTTGAATAACTGAATAACAACAGCAACAGCTGAAAAACAAAAGAATCAAGAAATAAGCAGCAGCAGAGGAAGTGAAGTCCAGTATCAAGTATCCATCTGGAATGGTGTCAAGTCATCTTGAGGAGTCCCAATGGCATGGACTGGATTAAAAGGCTTCTGAAGTTAGCAGTCTCAATAACCAGTTGTCCTCCACTCCATAGCTAAAAATAGTAAAGGCTCCATATTAATGAAACCTGCCATCAATACAATCTGGAGAATGTGGAAGTAGTAGAAACCCCTGCAATCCATGTGAATGAAAAACAGGCCAAAAAGAGAAAATACCTTTAAAACATGCATTCCAGACACTGTTTCTTCTACTTTACCAAAAGATTTTTTAAATTAAAACTCCTTTGTTTCTAAAACATTTCTTTTCAAACCTCAGCACGAAGATGCTTTTACATAGGTTGTACTTGCCAACACAAGAGCACCAAAAAGCCAGGAGCAGCAATAGGAGACTGAGGAAAGACTTGGGCCCAACATGCTATTTAGAAAGAGTGATGCACCAGCATCATTACTTGCAGGTAATGTGGCAATTTGTCTTCCTTTTAAGGATCACAGCCCTCCATTTCAAGAGCTGCCTTCCGGTTTTGCATATCTTCCTTTTTGGTGATGTCTAAGTAGTCATTCTCTCCCCACCCTCCACTGAGTTTCTTGGGCCAGGCCGGGAAAGTAAAGGCTTTGACTGGGAATTGTCTCAGCCCACTCTCATTTTTTAAGTTAAATGGTTTGGGGAAATCATTTTGTAAGAAAAAAACACAACCCACACACATTGATATGACTACTGGTGAATGACAGGAAGGATATAGCATGGCATATCATATCTGTGTAAAGTTCAAATATGGGGGTCATTCTTAGAAGTGGATATTCTGAAAGCACTGTTCATACCATCCCTCTGAAATAGCTGACTGTGGTCTAGCTAGATATTTCAACAAAACTGTAGTGGCATCTTTTTTATTTCTATATTTATTTATTTTCAGTAATTCACAGAAAATATAAGGTACAATGCATTTCAGAAGCTTATGTATTTATATCTCTCCTTTATATCTCTTCTTTATGTTTGTGTGTGTGTTGTGTCATTATAGTCGTGACTGAGTCTTCATGACCCCATATCCACGGAGTTTTCTTGGCAGGAAGACAGGAGTGGTTTGCCAGTTCCTACTCCAGGTACCTACAGCACCTGGTATTCCCTGGTGGTCTCCCATCCAAGTACCAACCAGGGCCGACCCTGCTTAGCTTCCGAAATCAGGCGAGATTGGATGTGCTTAGGTATACCTCATCTTTATTTCAAGGTTGTGTCCTAATGTGTCACCTAGTCAAAATCTTGTGCAATATGGTGAGCAGTGGTGAATTTCCACTTAAATGATAGTAGTGATATCTGATTAGAATGATATCTGTATATAACAGCTTAGCTCAGCACATGCAAATTTAATGCAAATATGCCCGCTTCTCCTTTTTTGTAAGAAAGTCCTCCTTTTAATGTTCTTTATCCTCCATGTCTTATTTTTTTCCTGATATACTGTATGTTCCTATTTTTGGTAATGTGGTAAATAAAAAAATATTGACCTAGCAACTCTAGATATGGATGTTCATCCAGATGTACATTCATGCCACAACAATGGAATCAGAAGAATGGAATTTGTCACCACATTTGCTACAAACACAGAGAGAGATATGTTTTCAATTTGTCTCCTATGTATTAATCCTCCGGAAATTACTGTTTCTTTGTTGAGATGTGTGATCCTTTATGCAATTTAATATAGATAAATCCATCCATCTTCATTTCAGATGCAGTAGCTAATCGAGAACAAAGTCCTACAAAATCTGTCATCCATAAATGTCACAAATGTCACTTCAAAGAGATATTCAACAGTGCATTACCAATAAGCATAATATTACACATCCCTTGAACTGAGATACATTTGTATGTCTAGGTGTGAGTACCATGCATATGCAGTTCTCATCAGGGATATACACAATTTTTAGGCAAATATGTCAAAACAAATTGACTCAGGGGTACTTGTTCATTTCCAGCATAAGCACACAATGGAGCAAAGAGTCCAGAAACATTAGCAGGGTGTACTGGCAAGATCAAGGATCTCTCATGTTAAATTTGGTGTTCAGCCATCATAATTGTAAGTGGGAAAACAAAGAAAAAATCTCAAAAACACTCTAGTTGATGGTACAAGTGGGAAGTATATGATTTTCAGTGGTACCTCTACTTCAGTATAATCAGTTCCAAATGCATGCTTGTTTTAAATCGAACAACTCTTAAGTAGAGCAGCCCTATCTAAAAAAAAAATTAAAAAAATGAAAAACTGAAAAAATGTAAGTAGAGCAGACTAAAATTTGTAAGGCAACAGTTAAAATGCCAACTTTTTTTTTGCTCTTAAGTCAAAGTGCTCTTAAGGCAACCACTCATAAGTTGAGGTACCATCGACCATGGTGTCCTTCTGGATAGGCTGGCCAGGTTGGGAGTTGGAGGCACTGTTTTGCAGTGGTTCCGCTCCTTCCTGGCTGACCGTGTCCAGAAGGTGGTGCTGGGGGACAGTTGCTCCGCCCCGTGGCGTTTACGTCATGGGGTTCCTCAGGGCTCAATACTGTCTCCCATGCTGTTTAACATCTACATGGAACCACTGGGAGAGGTCATCAGGAGGTTTGGGCTGAGGAGTCAGCAATATGCTGACGATACTCAGCTCTACCTCTCATTCTCCACCAATCCAGGTGAGGCGGTTTCTGTCCTGAACTCGTGTCTGAGCCAGATAATGGACTGGATGAGGGTTAATAAATTGAAACTCAATCCAGACAAGACGGAAGTGCTGTTAGTTTACTTCCCTGTCTTGGAACACTCCCCCTAAGGGACAGGGTCCGCAACCCTGGTCTAACTCTGGAAGCCCAGGTGGATTCAGTGGCCAGGGCGCCTTCCTTCAGCTGCAGAAAATATACCAGCTCCGCCCCTACCTAGACGAGCAGAGCCTCATGACAGTTACACATGCACTGGTAACATCCCAATTGATTACTGCAATGCGCTCTAACAGTCCGGCGATTGCAACTGGTTCAGAATCGTGCGGCGCAGCTGGTGAGTGGTGGGGCCGCCAGAGATCACATCACGCCGATTCTACGTAACCTGCATTGGTTACCAGTTGCTGCCCGAGCCCAATTCAAAGTGCTTGTCTTGACATATAAAGCCCTAAATGGCTTGGGACCTAGATACCTGAAGGACCGCCTCCTTCCATATGAACCTACCCGGCAATTAAGATCTAGCCAGGGGCCCTCTTGAAAGAGCCATCCCTCAAGGAGGTGAGAGGGATGGCTTGTAACATAGGGCCTTCTCGGCAGCTGCCCCCAAGTTATGGAATGCCCTCCCAAGATCCGCCTGGTGCCAACATTGATGACATTTGGCGCCAGGTAAAAACCTTCCTGTTCCAGAATTTTTTTAATTGATACAACATAGACTGGGGTCCTTTGATGGCAATTTTAGTGATGATTTTAGTATAAGGTTTTACTGTTGTTTTAATTATTTATTGATATTTGATATCTTAACTGTTTTAATTCCTTGTTGTAAGCCGCCCAGAGACCTTGGGTAGTGGGCGGCATATAAGCTGTAAAAATAAATAAATAAATAAATAAATACTTAGAAACATTCCTTGCCTTTCAAATTGTCTCTTGATGCTGCAAATTCACTGTTTAAAACATGAAAGTGTGTTATATCAGAACTAAAACAAGTTGAGGAGCCGTATATCCATGACAAAAACCAAATACAAAATTAGAACAGGTGATACCTTTCAGCTACTAGAAAAATAACAAAAAGTTGCTAATATTTTGACAGCAAAATCCCTCTTGGGGTGAGGGAAAGCCCAGAGAAGCACTGCCTCCTTGTATTGCCCTTTAAGGAGGAATCAAAGAGGAGAATCACAAGTTAAATTTGAATGGAGATGTCACACAGATTTTGAATGGATCTGAGCTTGTGACAGTAGTTTTGTTGTGTCAATATTTCTACACAACTTGGTAAGAGAGTAATGTTGATTTGTTTTTATTTCTAAAAATTGCTTCTAAATGCTTTTTAGCATTTATCATACAGAAGAGCATGACCTGCTACTTTCTCACATTTTGCAATAGTATTGTTCCCCTCTAAACATTCACACTTTATTCTTGTGTCCCATCCATGTACAGCATGCAAATAGCAATGTTGTTGTTGTTTTTTGTTGTTGTTGTTCAGACATTCAGTCGTGTCCAACTCTTTGTGACCCCATGGACCAGAGTTCGCCAGGCCTTCCTATCTTCCACTGCCTCCTGGAGTTTTGTCAAATCCATATTAGTTGCATCAATGACACCATCCAACCATCTCATTCTCTGCCGTCCTCTTTTCCTTTTGCAATGTATCAGGATATAATAAAATAGAATTTATTTAAAAATGCTGTGGCACTTTAAGTATTGTGGCACCTGTTACATCTTCTCTGTCTTCCTTCCCTGCAATTTTTTTCACTCTATTTTCTGCCCATTCAGCTCTCTGTTCTACTATTTCTACCCTCAACCCTTTACAACCTCTTCCACACAAGTTCCCCTCTATTTGGCACTGATCAGGCCTCATCTTGAGTACTGTGTTCTTAAGAAGGATGCCAACAAGCCAGAAAAAGTTCAGAGGAGGACAACAAGGATGGTTAGGGGACTGGAAACCAAGCATTATGAAGAAAGACTGAAAGAATTGGGTATGTTTAACCTTGAGAAAAGGAAACTGGGAAAAGATATGATAACACTTTTCAAATACTTGATAGGTCATCATAGAGACAAGGGGCAGGATATGCTCTTGATCATCTCTGAGTTCAGGGCTCAATGGGTCAAGCTACAGGAAACCAGATTTAGGCTGAACATCAGGGATACCATCATAACTACCATCAGTGTGAGGAAAATCAGGTTAAGCAAAGGGCATGTAAGAAGCACACACAGCCTCAAATGTCTCTACACCAATGCACAGAGCATGGGAAACAAGAGGAGCTGGAACTCCTAAAACAGCAACATATATATGACATAATTGCCATCACTGAAACCTGGTGGAATGAGACTTATGATTGGAATGTAGTTATTGGAGTGTATAACCTGTTTCAAAGGAACAGATCTAGTAAGAAAGGAGGAGGTGTAGCTTTATATATTAAGGATGTTTATACCGCCGAATAAATACAAGATCTACAACAGGAAAAGCAGGTTGAGAGTATTTGGGTGAGAATTAAGGGTGAGAAAATGGGAAGGATGTCACTGTGGGGTTATATTATAGACCCTCAAGCCAGCCAAAGGTGTGGGATGATGCTCTCTGTGGGCAGATTGCCACACAGCCGTAAGTGAGAGATGTGGTACTAATGGGAGATTTTAACTATCCTGATATATGTTGGCAGTCCAATTCAGCTAAGATTGCAAGGTCCAACAAATTCCTTACTGCCCTTGCAAACAACTTCATGGTACAGAATGTAGAGGAGGCAACAAGAGGAATAACCATTTTAGATGTGGTCTTAACCAATAGGGAGGACCTCATAAACGGGGTCAAATTGAAAGGTCCAACAAATTCCTTACTGCCCTTGCAGATAATTTCATGGTCCAGAAGGTACAGGAGGCAACAAGAGGGATAGCCATTTTAGATCTCGTCTTAACTAATAGGGAGGACCTCATAAATGGGGTCAAATTTGTAGGTTCTTTAGGTAAAAGTGACCATGCCATCTTGGAATTTGTTATACAGTTGGAACATAAAGCTAAGCATAGTCAGACAAGAATCCTGGACTTTAAGAAAACCAAGTTTTGTAAACTTAGGAAATTATTGGCTGAAATTCCATGGACCGAAACACTGAAAGAGAAGGGAGGCCAAGATGGATAGGAGTTCCTTTAAAGCGAGATATTAAAGGCACAATCTAAAACTGTTCAAAGAAGGAAAAAATGGGGTATGTCTAAGGAAACTGCAGTGGTTTATTAAAGAACTTTCAGCTCAGCTAAATACAAAGAAAAACAAGTACAGGAAATTGAAAATTGTGGAATGCACGAAAGAGGAATATAAGCAAATAGCTAATATATGCAGGGGGGTGGTAAAAAAAGCTAAAGTGCAAAATGAATTTAGAATTGCCAGAGAGATTAAAGAGAGTAAAAAAGGGTTTCTTTAGTTATATCTGTAGCAAAAGGAAAAATAAGGAAATGATAGGCTCTCTACATAGTGAAGAGAATCAGTTACTAACAGGAGACAAGGAAAAGGCAGAACTACTCAACACCTTCTTTGCCTCACTTTTCTCCAAAATGGAAATAAAATTTCCATTGGCACAAAGAACAGATGAGGTAGGACAGGAATGGCAACATAGCATAGGCAGAGAGGTAGTACAGGAACATCTGGTAATATTAAATGAATTTAAGTCTCCTGGGCCAGATGAATTGCACCCAAGGATATTTAAAAAACTGGCAGAAGTAATTTCTGAACCATTGGCAATAATCTTTGAGAAGTCCTGGAGAACAGAGGAATTCCCCATAGATTGGAGGAGGGCAAATGTTGTCCCTATCTTCAAAAAGGAGAAAAAAAGAGGACCCAAATAATTACCGCCCAGTCAGCTTGACTTCAATTCCTGGAAAGATCCTAGAACAGATTATTAAGCAGACATTCTGTAATTATTTAACTAGCAATGCTGTCATTACAAGAAGACAACACGGGTTTCTTAAAAACAAGTCATGCCAGACTAATTTGATCTCTTTCTTTGATAGAATTACAGACCTGGTGGATCAGGGAATACTGTGGATATTGCTTATCTAGATTTCAGTAAGGCCTTCAGTAAGGCTGTGTTTCCAAAGAAAGGTTTTTAATGCCCTCCTGACAACTCAGCAAACCTTGCTGCCAGGAGCTCAAGGTCTGTTTGCCGAGGTGTCAGGAGGGTGTTAAAAGCTTCTCTTTGGAAACAGCAGCGGAACAGCCCAAGTCAGTTTGATGAGGTGTTAGTAGTTGATTAAAAACTTCTTTTTGCAAATGCAGCCGGCAGGAGCAGTCCCAGATCTGTTTGCTGAGGTGTCCGGTGGGAGTTAACCTCTCTTTAGAAGCAAAATGCAGATGCCTCAGCAAACAGACCTGGGGCTGCTCGTGCCAGTTCCGCTTGCAAAGAGAGGTTTTTAATCCCGTCCTGACACCTCAGCAAAAAGTCTGTTTACTGAGGTTTTGGGGGGTTAAAACCCCTCTTTGCAAGCACAGCTGGCAGGAGCAACCCCATTTCTGTTTGCTGAGGTGCCAGGGGGTGGTTAAAACATCTCTTTGGAAGCCTGCTTCACTCAAGAAAAAACTGTGATATACTGAAACTGTAATATATGAACTGCGTCATGGCAGGGGACTACTGTACAAGAAAAGTGATTCAATTTAAACATTAGGAGGAACTTCCTGACAGTTAGAGCTGTTCGACAGTGGGATATACTGCCATGGAGGGTGGTGGAATCTCCTAATTTGAAAGTTTTTAAGCAGAGGCTGGATGGCCTTCTGTCAGGAGTACTGTGATGGGGGTTCCTGCATGGCAGGGGGTGGACTGGATGGCCCTTGAGGTCTTTTCCAACTATATGATTCTATGATTTGACCTGGCAGATATCTTTTGATATGCATTCCTGCATCATTTCCGTTATTCATTATTTGTTCCATTACGTAATGAAACGACTAACGAAAATTGTGATAAAAATGGAACAAAATGAACAGAACCATGAAAATTGGGTTCGTTACGTTTCATTTTCGTTAATGGCGACGCACAATGAAATGAGCAGTTTTAAATGTTAAAAAACGCCCTGGACATCCATAAAAATGCAGCGATAATTATTTATACTATCTGATAATACCTACCTGGGGGGTTGGGGTTCTTAAAACGTGCATTTATGTCTTTTCTCAGATCGCTGTATTTTTTTTTCTTTAAGGGGAGTTAGGGGACATCAACCCAAAATGGCTCCCAGATGCCTAATATTGATTTCTTGGGTATTAAAACACCCTGGACATCCGTAAAAATGCAGCAATGATGTGATAATTATTTGAAATTATTACCTATCAGGGGGTTGGGGTCCTTAAAAAGTTTGTTTTTGTCTTCTCCCATCGCGATGTATTTTTCTTTTCCCTTTAAGGATGACAAAATGGATGTCGCCAGCCGCAAAATGGAGGCAAACCATGTGATGGGATCATGTTCAACCAATAGCATGCCAAGGTTGCAGACTGGCCAGGTCTGGCAGCCACAGAGGGCATAAAAAGCTCTGGCAGCCCCTGTCCTCCTTGCAGTCTCCGGTGGGAGTTAGGGTGGGATTGCTGTCTCTGTGACTCTAGCTTCAGTCCTGCAGCCTCCCTGTGTGTGTGTGTGTGTGTGTGTACCTCTCAGTGAGTACCCTCCCCTGCCCCACAGTGCAGTCACTCTGCGGCTGCCTTGCACCCTGGGCAATGCCCGCCACTGCCTTTGCAGCCTCCCTGCATACCTAGTCTATACTGTGTCTCTGCCAGCATCATTTTTAAAAGTGTTTTCCCTCTGGTCTGGGGCGTTGGGGGACGCCCGCGCATAGAAATGCTTTAAAAATCACGCAAAAAGCAGGTAGAAATGAAAAATGAAAAAATGAAAAACGAAAACAAAATTTTTCCAAAAATTCACGAAAAACAGAAACAAACCGAAACGGACCTCTCAACGACAAACGAAAAACCGAAACACCATTTTTTTATTTGTGCCCATCTCTAGTATCAAGTAGGAGATTGGACTTGATGGCCTTATGGGTCCCTTCCAATTATGCTATGATTTTATGATTCTAAGACAGGTACTGTTGAAAAAGAAATTGTAAAACCAGCCATCCTCAAACTGACACTCTCCAGAGTTAGACTTCAGTTTCCATCAACATCAGCCAGAATAGGCAGTGTTGGCATTAACAGGAGTTTTTGTCCAATGCATCTGAAGAGCAACCACGTGAAGAAAATGGTTATAGATGATCTCCATTTCACAGGTGCTTCCTTGGGCTGTAATTCTACAGGACAATTTCCTGGGCACCAATCTTACCATTGTAGTCACTGCCAGCATCACCTTCTTTTCTCTTGAGACAGCCTTTAGTTTGACAGCCACATAATATGACACCACTCATCCTCTTGTTCTCACAGGGAAGCTGAGACAACATAACTCCTTGCAGTGCTGAACCTTGTTCTATCTATCTTTTTTTTTTTTTTTTTTTTTTTGCTGTAGGGATATGCTGTTTCCCAGAAGCCATCTCCTTTATCTTTTCTAATGTCAGGTATGACCTAAATTTCACACCTGCTATGGTTAGTTGCATTATGTGCTACAATTCCCCTAACGTGTAAGGATGGCATCAACAACATGTGCTTCTACCAGTGTGAATACCACCTTTGTAGACATCAAGAGCCATGCACATGTGTATATCCAAACAAAGGTAGACAGCTGTGATAAAGAAAAGCAATGTTGTTCAACACCTTGGTGGTATAGAGTTAGCTTCCAAGACAACAGTGTTCTGGCTGCTATTTTGTGCAGAAGACCATATTGTCATTAGTTTTCTGTACTAACATAAGATCACAGAATAATTGGATAGTGGAGTTGGAATAGGGCTATTAGTCCATCCCTTTGCTTAGTACAGGAATATAAATCAAAGCAGATGATCTATAAGAATTTTCTTCAAGCTGGTACCCTTCAGATGTACTGGACAACAATTCCCATTACTGCCAACACTACCTATACAGTACTGTCCAGTTTTGATGGGAGTTGTAGTCTAACATATCTGGAGGGTGTCAGTTTGGGGAGGGCTGGTTTAAAAAGTTCTTTTTTAACAGTAAGTGTCATAGAATCATAGAATAATTGAGTTGGAAGGGCCTTGTGAGGTCATCAAGTCCAACCCCTGTTTGATGCAGAAATGCAAATCAAAGGATATCTACCAGGTGGTTGGACTTGCATGGGTAAGAAGTGAAGTCAGCTATAAAAGGATGGATAAGTGTACAGAGCTGAAAATAAAAGGGAAGAGTCATGTACCTTCACAAGATCTAGTGCAATTTTGGAATGGTGCTGAGCTTTGTAAATGGAAAAATAAATATCCAATGGTCTCAGTGGATGGGGTGCATTCTTTCTGTAAGTGGACAGACTAAGTAAACTAGTCTCACAGTTGGACTAAAGTGAGTGAGGGATTGGGTTTTTATTTCAGTTCAGGCTAAAGTCATACAAATTTTAGCCCAAATCACAAACTTTGGGATCAGTGTGTGTATCCCCACTATCACTGCCTCCATTGCCATCTCAAATTAGGAAGCACCACTTGGCTAGATCAAGGTGGTGGTGGTGAGACCACTATCTAGAAGGGAGAAGGGGACAAGAGGAGGCAAGGGGTGAAGGTGGGTTAAGCAGGGTCAAGGGCAAGCAAGCTGCTCAGTGGACAAACAAACAAGTGATCAGGTGAGTGGAAAGTGAGCAAGTATGCGAGCAATCAGATGGGCAAGCAAGGGGGATGGTGGGGCCCTGGCAACTGATCCTGGACACAGCACAGCTGATCCAGGCAGCAAAGCCCAGAAGTCCTCCTGGTGCCCACACCATGACGTCGCCTCCGCCTCTCTACTCTTGTCTCTCCCATCTTACCATTAAGGCACAATTTACAGTGACATCGGGTTTTACATAAGCTAAGTCAAATAAAATAATTTGGTGTACCTTGTATTTGAAAATAAATGATCCTCAAGTGAGGAATATTTTTCTTGCCTTCCAATTTATTTATTTATTTATATACTACACCATCTGGCACAAGTACCACTCTGGGCAGTTTGCAAAGTTTTAAGATAAATAAAACATACATAATATCTAACATAAAACCGTAATTAAAATCAAAATTATAGACAATAGTAAAATCCAAGATGCCCTAAAAGAGAGTACAAAGATGGCTTAAGTACTGAAAAACAGATCAGCAGCAGGTGGTTAATAGCCAAGGAAAGCAATTCTGAATAACCAAGTCTTCAGTTGCATCATGGGATCCAGGCAGATCAAAATAAATAAATAAATAAATAAAACAAAAACCAAAATATATTTCCACACACACACCCAAATCATACTTCCATTTATATCAAGGAGTATTTTAAGCTAATTTTATTTTTTCTTAACATTTAAAATTGATTTTAATTTCTCTTAGCCTGAATTAGGAAAATTACAACAGTAGTTCCATTTGGCTGTGTAATCACACTCTAAGCTTTCTCTCATTCACTTTTTACTTAAGTTGACTGTTTGTATTTTTATTATATATAGGGACAAATTAGAAAACAAAACAAGTTTTCTGATGAATTTGGCTGATTTATCAAATTTCATTGATTCATATTTATCATAATTGGTGTCCCCCAACAAATAGGAATTGATTAATTTTTAGTTATTTTTAGTTTTTAAATTAATCTTGTTATGAACCCCCCCCTCCAAGGTACCTAGAGACACTGAAATTGGAGGGAAGTCCCTTCCCCCCAGCTCTCCTCTATAATTTCTCCAAGTTTAGTCAAG
This sequence comes from Phrynocephalus forsythii, assembly GCA_029282475.1. Taxonomy (NCBI): domain Eukaryota; kingdom Metazoa; phylum Chordata; class Lepidosauria; order Squamata; family Agamidae; genus Phrynocephalus; species Phrynocephalus forsythii. Next base: position 79,518,037 of record JAPFRF010000003.1, read on the forward strand.
GTTGTATTTTTGCTGTTTGGGCCATGCACCAACCAATAGCCTCCCCCAGGAAAGTCCCCCCCCCGGGGCACCAAGAGACTCCAAACATGCAAAAAAGTCTTCTGAATCTGCTCTACAGTATCTCCATATTTGGTGAAAATTAGGTTTGCCCAACCCAGTTTCTAAAGGATACTTTCTTAGGGGGAGGCACCTCGTGGTGCAGTGGTTAAATGCCTATACTGCAGGTAAAACTGTGCTCACGACCCGGGGTTCAATCCCAGGTAGCAGGCTCATGGTTGACTCAGTCTTCCATCCTTCCCAGGTCAGTAAAATGAGTACCCAGGTTGCTGGGGGGACAATGTGTAGCCTGCATGCTGTAATTAAAAACTGTAAACTGCCCAGATACCACTTGAAGTGGTATGGGGCGGTATATAAGCAGAAAACTTTGTGGGTTTATAGCACAAAGATCCCTGAAACGCAGTCTTCACTAAACTTAGAGGGGTGGTAATGGAGAAATGGGAGAAGCTTGTGTGCCAGCTTGGTGTCTCTAGGTTCCTGGGGGCACTTTTCTGGGGGCCCTCTTTGTGGGTGCATAGCTTTGACATAGCTGAGCCCCAATCTTAACAATCTTCTGCAAAATCAAGATTTAAGAAATTGGGACCACCTAGAACCTCTGCTGCTGGCCAGGAGGTTCTAGCACCTCTTGTCCAAAAAGGTAACTTAACTTTTCAAGGTCTGTGCAAGACAGTGCATAATGAGCTGATGCTGTTTCCATTATATCACCCTTCGTGACCAGAAACTTCATAGTTTGGTGGTTTACTATGCAATGTTTTACCTTCATCAGAGAGATTCAAAGTTTTATATCCCTGGGTTTGACAGGGGTCATGTGTGTGGTTCCTCCATCATCAATTTCTTTTCAGGTTACGAGTGAAATATAAATAGTTTTGATCTTACTAGTTTATCTCAAAAATCTTAAAGAAGCCAAGGACCAGCACCAATGGGCCAAGCAGAGAACAGTGGGTTCTTTCATAGTATGCATCCTTTAAAAATGTTGCTTCAAAAGTCAACTCATGGCAATTGTACAAAGACTGCCTCCCATTATCCTAATTAACTTCCAGGATTACTAAAACAAGCTATCACATCAGCAGGAAATTAACTTTTAGTAGGTGTAACAGTTCAGGTCAAAAATTGCCACTTACTTATCTGAAATAACGATACTGTCAAGATTTAATCTTAGCCCGCAGTTATTAAACCTTTTATCATCAAGCTAAGGTTTCACTACTGTCCATAGTTCTAAGTGGATTATATAGTTAATCAGAGTATAATTAAGCAGAAGCTAGCTACATTATTCAAAACATACCCTGTGTGAATGTTGTAAACACGGATATAGATCAGTATATCTAGGAAACTAGACATTGTACTTCTTTTTCTCTGCAGGACATCTCCGTCTTGATGTGTTCAGGCAATAATCACAGGTTAATTGTCTTCCACGTGATAACTGGAGTGCCTTCTTCTTTAAAAGAAGAAATGATGTTGATTTCTCTGTTGTACAAATAGTCAAAGATTAAATCTCTCACACAAGATGTTTTAAATCCATTAAAGTCAACAGGATTTTTTAAAAACTGCACTATGTGGAGGACTGTACAGCCTTTATCTTCAATAATGATGGACATTATAGAAGTGGCTTGTTAATCTCCCACAGTGTCTTCACAAGAATTTGATATGGAGAAAAGTTTTAAAAACTTTACAGGGAATACTACAATATGTGTGGGATCATTTAAAATGGTAAGTTCATCAGAAAAAGAAAAAAAGTTCATCAGAAAAAGAAAAATACCAGTGCAAAGGCTAATTGTTATTCAATACCCTGAGATGTTCAGGATTCTTTTATATATCTGTTTGGAGTCATAGGCATTCAAGCATCTGGTTTGAATGACTGCTAATTAGAGATGGACATGAAATGAATTTTGTTGTTTTGTTGTTCATTATTCAGTTCATTATGTAATGAAACAAATAACGACCCTAGGGGCAAATTTAACACAAAACAAACTGCACTGAGAAAAATTGGTTCGGTTAGGTTCATTTCGTTAATGGAGGGCAGAGATGTCTCCTACCTGGTGCTGGTCAGGAGGTACAGTCTTCCTGGCTTCTGGGACAGCGACCAGGAAAAGAGCAGGGGGGAAAAAGCCAATGGCCACGCTACAGCTGTAGCGCGGCCATGTGGTTGGCACAGTAAAAAAAAAAAGACCCTAAAATAAAAAAATTAATAAAAAAACAGCACTGACTGGGCCCCAGGGGCCATGCGGTTGGCACTGAAAGGGAAAACAAAACAAAAAAGCCCTGCGCTACAGCTGTAGTGTGGGGCCTGAACCTGGAAGTGGGGAGGACTAAAATAAAATAAAAATAAAATACATGTTTAAAAGGGGGGAGCGTTGACTGGCCCCCAAGGATGGCCTGGTCGGCACCCTAAAATAAAAATTAAAAATTAAAAAAACCAGTGCCGACCGGGCCCCAGGGGCTGCGCGGTCAATGCTGAAAGTGGGGGGGACAAAAAAGCCCCGCGCTACAGCTGTAGTGTGGGGGCTGAACCCGGAAGTGGGGGGATTCGGAGGTCAGATAAGAGCAATCTGCCACCCCCTGCCTGCCTGCCTGCAGGTGCTCCGCAGTGAGCAGCGGGAATGGAGGAATGCGTTGGGCTGTGGTGGCAGGGCGGCGGTGCTGGCCTGGCAGCTGGTTCTGGGGGAAGCCTGTCCAGACACATGTGCCTGAGGAAGCGAGCCCAGCGAGCAAGGGGAGCACCCGCACCACCCTGATCACCCTTCCTCCTCCTCTTCCTCCTCCTCGGCGGATCCGCGTTTGTGCCGGAGATGTGGAGCTGAGCAGGGCGCGGACCAAGCTGGCAACTAGCCAGCCAGCCAGCCAACCAACCAGCCAGCCAGCCAGCCAGCCAGCCAGCTAGCCTCCCCAGGCCAGGCCTCGGCACCGCTGCCTCCTGCGCCGCCGCTGCCCTGGCTCATCCTGGCCCAGCGATCACGGCCAAGGAAAGGGATGGAACAGCTGGGGTAAGTCTCCTCTCGGAGGCCAGCCTGGCACTGGCCTGGGTGACTAATGCTGCTGCGCCTCCGCCGCCACAATTGGGCGGGTGGGTGGGTTGGGGACAGACCACCAGCCTCCCCACACCAACCCCACCATAGCCCCGCTGGATCCGTCCACCCGCCCATCGTGCCAGCCGCCCCCTCGGGGTGACCCCTCTCCCTGGGTGGGTGGAGGGTTATTTACATCTTGTTTGGGAAGGCTTTTCAACCCCCCTCCAAACCGCTGCCCACCTGCCTTCCTCCCGCGGCCTGTTATCTCACCCCAACCTTGTGCGCAGAAATGTTTTAAATCGCGCAAAGTGGGTAAAAACAAATAACAAATTAACAAACCAATGAAATGATTTTTTTTTGCAAAAATTCACGAAAAATGAAATGAAACGAACTGGACCTCTCAATCAAAATGAAACGTCAGTTTTTTTCCGATTCGTGCCCATCTCTATACATTTCCAAGAAAGGAAAAAAACCTTATCTGAAAAGAAAGGGAATGTAGAGTGACATAAAATCTCCAGGTACTTGCAGACATGGCTACTGCTGCAGAGTTTTTAATTTCTGCTAAAATTCCTTTCCGCTATGTGACAGAAATGCAGAGATTCACAAAGGAAAATAGCTGCAAGTTCCCAGAGTCCATCCCTTTCTTATTAATGGGCACTTAAAGCCTCAATAATTCATTAAGATATTTATCACAAAAAGAATAAAAACATTTATTTATTGACAGTTGTTTGAAATTTCAGATTTCTGTTTATTGCTCTCTATCTACACACATGCTTAGCAACCCATTGAACAGATCAACAGCAAACTAGCAGCTGCTGTCACTAATAAAGAGAAGGTAAAAGACTCAGCAGAGAGGTGAGGCTGTCTTTGAATGAAGAACTATTGGTTAGAGCTGACAGGAAATCACCCCAGACCAGAAAAGTTCCTCCAGATCACTCACAGACAGCATACAAGGTTACAAATAAAACTCCAACAGTTAGACTTTTGGAAATACCATGGCTTTAAGACTATGGCAGGTGGCCGTGCCAAGACTCAGTTTTAAAAGCTCTTCATATTTAAGCAAGCCAAGCCAAGTGTGCTGCTTATATACCACCCTGTAGTGTGTAAAGCACTTTCTGTGTGCTATACAATTTAATTATACAGGCTACACATTGTCCCTCCACCACCTAAATGGTGCCCAATCCAGTTCTTTTCAGTCCCAGCTAGAAATGGGCATGAAACAAAAATATTTGTTTCCTTCCGTTCTGTTTCTTTAGTAGTTGCATTTCATTCCATTAGTAACATTTTTTAAATGAAGCAAAACAAAATGAAAATTCAGAAGCTGCCACCATCCAATTCGTTTTACAGCTCGGGCAGTGGGGAGGGGTGCTGTGGCTTTAGTTGGAGTAACCCCCCTCCCCACAGCCTGAGCTGTCAAAACCAGTTGGGTGGCGGTGATGAGAACGGGAGAGTGCAGGTGTTTTTTTGTTTTGTTTTTGACAGTTCAGGCTGTGGGTAGGGGGGCTGGGTTTAACAGTAAAAGAAAGGCACATCATGTGTTCTGTGGCATCCTGTTCCTAAGGGCTAACTTCACCTACAGCTGGACTCAACCTTGGCATGAGAAACAGATGTCGGAGGTCACATGGGGGAAAGGCAGCGAGTCATTACTTAGAAGGAAAACTTGCCTCCAAGTGCAAAAAGGGCCTGCGATGTCACCGCTGGAGACTCGGGGCCCTGCGAAGCCAAGGCAGTCCTGGCTGATCTTGGCACAGGAGCCTCCCCAACAAGGGGGCTGCGGGTTCTATCTTTTGGCATCGAGTGAGATGCCAGGATGAAGCCCAAGGCCCCATTGTTGCTCCTCCCTAATGCTTCCTTCTCTGCTGAGCACTGCAACACCTCCCTCTTCCCTTTCACAGTGAGTGAAGCGCTACACCACCAACTCCCCCCCCCATGCCCACCTTGGCTGGCCCCGTCTTTCCTTGCCACAGCACAGCTCATGCACTGGGGAGAGAGAGGTGGGATTTCTGTGACCCAGGTCTTAACTGGAGAGTCTCTGAGGGGGCAAACGGGCAGGCGGGCAGGCAGCTAGCAGGCTCAAGAGGCCAGCCCACTTGCCTCCTCCTCCTCCTCTACCACCACCACCACCACCTCTGGTAGCTTTTCTCTGTCTTCTGACCCATAGTGCCTGAGCTGGCATGGCACCCACATGCCCTTCCCTGCATCCAGGCCAAATGCAAATTAGCTGTCCCCCTTCCCGCCCAGCTTGCTCTTCATGCAGTCCTGGCGCTTTACCCCACCTAGAAGGGAAATTCATCTCCTCCTTGTGAGTCCCTCCTGGAGATGCTCCCTTCCCAGCTCTTCCCTCTCGCTTTTCCCTCCCAATCCTGGCACACACACAAAGATAGAGAGAGAGAGCCTATTCACCCCAATGCAGAAGGAAGAGCCTGGTGCCCCCCTCTTCACAGCCAAAACTGTAAAAAAAAAACCCACCTGGGAGGAAGGGGCAACAAAAAGAACATAAGAAGAGCCATGCTGGATCAGGCCAAAGGCCCATCTAGTCCAGCTTCCTGTATCTCAAAGTGGCCCCACCAAATGCGTCTGGGAGCGCACGAGACTAAATATCTGACTCCAGCTACCACTCCCCTGCATCTGGCCCTTGAAGTACTCTGGTTTTAAGCCTGGAGATTACACATCTCCATCATGGTTTGTAACCTGTGATAGACTTTTCCTCCAGGAATCTGTCCAATTCCTCTTTTGAAGGCATCCAGTCTAGATGCCACCACAAATACCTTGTGGCAGAGAGTTCCACAGACTAACAGCACACTGGGTAAAAAAAAATTCTTTTGTCTGTTCTCACTCTCCCAATCCACAACAGGAGAATGGAGCAGGCAGGAGAAAATTCAAAACCAGCTGGGTGGTGGTGGCCAGAACAACAGAGCAGAGCTGGGAAATTTATGAATATTTCGTTTCAACAGTCAAAAATAGCATTTGATTTCATTTCGTAACGAAATGCTATCTGCCATTTTCTTATGTTACAAAACGTTTTGTAACCTTAATCCTTATGACATGACAAAACAGTGTGTTGTTTTTCATTTTGTGCCCATCTCTAGTACCAGCTTTTACAGTTTGAAGTAGTACAGGGCCATCCCTATTTTGTTCTGGCCATTTGTCATTCTGCCCCTTCCACACTCCCTGCTCACCACCTTCTCGCTCCTTCCTTAATCATGCCATGTCTTCAATATTTGTTCTCCAAATAGTGTGACCTTGGGGAGTTGTGATGGATGTGTGTGGGTGTTTTAATCTTTTTTACCTTTTAAATGTATTTCTTTTCTTTATTTAACTTAGTTTCTACACCTGGGATAGCATTCAATTTCATTGTAGTATGTACAATGACCATAAAGTATCTATCTATCTTCTGCACCTCTGTGTGCCCATGCAAATGTGTGATTCCTTTCTCCCCAGCCTGCAGTTAATATTGCACATCTGAAGATGTGCCTAAACCTAAACACTTTATTTATAAAAATTAAAATGGGGTGGGAGCAAAGCATAATGTTCCCATCACATGGTGTAATGTCTGGCCTTGCCAGATTCAAGGCAACAGTGTGCACACCAGGTTAAAACAATGAAAAAGGTCCTATGCTACAAGTCTGACCACATCTCGCCAATACTTGCTCATCTGCATTGGCTTCCTGTCCCCTTCCAGGCCAGACACAACGTTTTGATCTTAACCTATAAAGCCCTTAACAGTTTGGGGTCCAGCTATTTGTTGCCTGCAGAATGTCAGCCTGAACAACCCAACCCTCCCTGGCCTTACTCTTATGAATTGCCATGCAAAGAGAGGCAAAGGCTGATACTTCACGTCTATTTCATCACTGTTCGTGATCCTGCTTGGGACCGGTACGAAGTTATCTAACCACACGTCCATTGCAGGACAAGGGGAGTTCGTCCTTACCACGCCCCCTGAACTGCGATTTAAGCTGAATGAGAGATTCCTCTCCCTGGCCTCGAGAATCTGCCCGTCATGCTTCTCATTCCGATACGAGTGTCCATGAGGTAAGGCTTATCACGCAACGTGCCATTCTCCATCTCGTGGCAGGAATGCAAAGTGCCATTCACCAATACATTCCCTATGGAGTCAGCAACGCAGTGCAGAGAGATTAAAAGACAAATGCCTCAAACTTAGCTCTGTAACGCATTGAAGGCAAGGCTTTGGAGAATTGAAACATCGAGAAACAGAAGGTCGGGCTGGAAAAAAAGGAGAACAAAGGCATGGAATTTCACATCTCATCACTGAATGAGAACGTGCGGTAACAGTCATGCCGGTATCATCCATCACGCCCGTGCGTACACGGGAACAGGGACAGAACCGGAAGAAGACCACGTGACTGTGACCAACATCAACACGCAATGAACTTCCTCCCGGAATGAGAATGGACGTGAAGTATCTGTCAAAGATAGCCTCAATGAGAAATCAAACCTTCTCAGTTGTGGCCCCATCTTTCTAGAATCGGTTCCCACACCTAGGCCTTCCCCCCTCAACTTTCAAGGGGATGTTAAAGACAACTTTTATAAAATAAGCTTTTAAGGACATCCCTTCCTGAGTCAGCTACACACAGGAGCCACCGGGTTCCACAATTGTTTACGTTTTAGTCAGGTTTTGGTTTTTGATTTAGCATTTATTGGTGTTATCAAGGGATGCTAATCTTTTTAATGTTAGGTTTGGTGAATTATTTTTCCCTTTTATTGTCAGTCATCCAGACTAATGCTTGTCACTAAGTTGGGCAATCAATCAATCAATCAATCAGTTATGTGTAGTTTAGTTGGTAGAATGTGCTAGGATCCAAGAACTCTGGCTTTAGATCTCTACTGGGCCATGAAATTCACTGGGAGACCATAGGCTGGTTATAGTTCCTCAACTTGATCTACCGTATTGTGTTGTTATGGGGATAAAAGTGGAGAGGAGGAGAGCCATATATGATGTCTTGAGAGACTTGGAGCCATGTTGGTTAATACATTTAATGAACAGATAATAACAAAACCAGCCCAAGAATTTGTGCAACTTGTCTTCAGAGGGGAACAATTTTATGCTGTGCCTCTGGTTAAAAAAGAAAAGTAAAGGAAAAACACATTTTTATGAGATTGGGTATAGCATGGGCAGCTTAAGATGCCGGCTTTCATTTCTAAAAACTTGGGAGTGGATAGAAGGCACTGTAGAAAGGCTATATGCAAGTTATGGAGTTCTGCTCGTAGGAAGGAGATGAAAGGAAAAGGCAGCCGTAGTTTGAGCCCCTCACTGTGGCATCCCTGAGCCAGCCTTTGTCGCAAACAGTGTGCTTCAGCTTTGCTGACATGAGGTCTTTTCCTCCAAGCAGCTGTCCATAGATGAGGTCATCCTGTCATGGAGACTGAACTGCAAAAGCGCTTTAGGATTATATAACATTGACAAAACCAGACACAAATGTAATAGAATTAAACGGCTGTGTTTAACTTATTAGTTTTAGATGGCATTAACCCTGTTGGTAGCAGATGTGGAGCCTCTTGAAAGTGGCAGAGCCATTTGTTTGAGCTTTCGTGACCCAGAGTTGACAATGTGAGAGATGCTAAAGCACAACAAAGTATTTCTCCCTGTCATAGGATCTTCTAAATATTTTTTGTACAGGTGTTTTGCTCATCTGTCTGTCTGTCTGTCTGTCTGTCTGTCTGTCTGTCTGTCTGTCTGTCTGTCTGTTACACTTATATCCAACCTTTTCTCCAGATTGCTAGAGGCCTGCATCCAATTAGTAATCTCAACTAGAGTAGGCTCATTAAGTCAATGGGATTTCATATGTGTTAATTCACTATTCAGCAACTGATCCAATGGGCCTACTCTAGTTGATACTACCAAAGAAATTTAGCTATCCTTGCCTCATTTTTATTGTCTGATTTAACCCTCTGCAGTAGGTTAATAAGAGTGCTATTGCACAAATGAGCTTATTGGCTAATTATGAATTGAAAATTATTTCTCTGCAATTCTTGTCCAGTACTCTATACAGTGATTTCACACCAAATGTTTCTGCACTATGACTGGCCATGTCATCTGGGAATTTTTAATCCAAAAAACATGAAGGGCTCCATTTTTGAGAAATGTTTCACTACATTATTCTTAAGCAATAGCAAAATGTACTTATGTACAGTAGTCAAGTCAATCTTGACACATGACTGAAGGCAACTGGTTGAGTTGCCTTAGAAGGCAACTCTAAGAATTATGTTACTATGTAGAGAAACTAATGATATAGTTTCATAATAAAATACCCATCATCCGTGAAAATGATGGGAGGACCGAAAAGACCTGGGTGGGTGCAGAGGGGGCATCCCTCGCCCTGCTGTGCCCCCCTGGGTTTCTGGTACAGGGGGTGGGAAGATCAGAGGGTTGTAAGGGGGTGGGGTGGCCATTGTTTACAGAGATACCATTCAAATCAGCAGGGCCTCGGAGATTCCAGGTTTGGAATGTGTCCATCTGTTGGTTGGGCAGCGGGACAGGTTTGGCATTGTGCTCGGTTACCGCGCTCCCCGCAACCCAGCACAATCCCTACCAGAGCTCACCGAGTTCATCGCCGCAGCTCTGTTGAGAACCCCCTGCCTTTTGGTGGTGGGTGATCTCAACATGCATGCTGGCGGTGACCTGTCTGGTGCTGCTCTGGATTTCATGGAGTCCATGACCTCCATGAATCTGTCCCAGCATGTTTTATGACCAACTCACAGATCTGGACACACCCTGGATCTGGTATTTTCCTCCACGTCTGAGGATTCGTGTCTGAGGGTCTGGGACATTGTTCCCACCCCCGTGTCATGGTCAGACCATCACCTGCTGTCTTTCTCTGAATCAATTGCCGCCCACACCACGGGGACCTCCGACCATCTGTATGGGCCCGTCCCTGAAGACTCCTTGACCCTGATCAGTTTCGTGAAGTCTTCGGAGGCCCCCCTGGCGGACTGGCTGACGACCTGGTTGACTCCATGGTAGACCAATAGTTTGATGAAACATCCCAGGTTGTCGACCAGATCGCCCCTAGGCGCCTCATCCGCTGCCGAGCTCGTTCCTCACCGTGGTTCACGGAAGAGCTTCGAGCGATGAAGCAAGAACGGAAGAGGCTGGAACGCAGCTGGAGGAAGAACCGGTCGGCGACTAAGAAGGCTGCTGTCCTCGCACAGTCCAGGCGCTATGTTCACGCAATCAGGGTGGCCAGAAGATCTCACAACACCCTGAGAATTAGTGAGGCCTCGAACCGTCAAGCGGAGCTATTCCGTGTGGTTCGTGACCTCACTAATCCTGGACTGTCCCGGCCTCCTCCTACTGATTTCAGTAGTGAGCATTTCGCAGCCTTTTTTCGATTGAAAATTGAGGCCATCCGCACCGGTTTTGAATCCTGTTGCTCTAGCCCACTCTCAGCACCCTCGACGGCTGCGCCCCCTTGGTCTTCTCGCATGGTTGAGTTTGGGCCTGTTACCTCACTTGAGGCCTCCAGGGCAATTGCCCACTGCCGGCCCGCGTCCACCCCCTTCGACCCTTGCCCATCTTGGCTCTTGAAAGCCGTTGGAGGGAGCATATCAGAATGGGCATCTATCATCGCCACAGCCTCCTTCAGGGAAGGGATTTTTCCCTCTCGCCTGAAGGAGACTGTGGTAAAGCCCATTCTGAAGAAACCCAACCTAGCATCGGGCGATTTATCCAACTATCGCCCGATTGCTAATGTTCCTTTCATGGGCAAGGTGATCGAGAGGGTGGCCGCGATCCGGCTTCAAACACATCTGGAGGGTGAGCATATCCTGGGTCCATTCCAGTCTGGGTTCAGGCCCGGCTGGGGGACCGAGACAGTCTTGGTCGCTCTGCAAGATGACCTCCTCCAGGGGGCCGACAGGGGGTGTTCCTCCTTCTGGACTTGTCAGCGGCCTTTGATACCGTCGACCACGGTATCCTGCTGGATCGGCTCTCCAGGGCTGGAATCGGAGGCACTGTTCACAGTTGGTTCTGATCCTTCCTCGGAGACCGCCCCCAGCAGGTACAGCATGGGGGCGAGATGTCGGCTCCTTGGATACTCCCTTGTGGGGTTCCACAGGGGTCGTCTCTCTCTCCCATGCTGTTCAACATTTACATCAGGCCACTGGCAGAGGTCATTAGGGGACATGGAGTCTGCTGTCATCAGTACGCTGATGACACGCAGCTCTATGTCTCCTTTTCCACCGCTGCAGATGAGGCTGTCCGGACCCTCGATCGGTGCTTGGGTGCAGTTATGGAATGGACCAGGATTAACAGGCTCAAACTCAACCCCGATAAGACCGAGGTTATGTTCTTCGGGGCTACCCCATCCAGGTATGGTGGCCCGTTTCCCACCTTGGAGGGTGTTTCCCTCAGGCCATCGGACTCAGTCCGGAATCTGGGAGTAGTCCTGGACCCGGCGCTCACCATGGAGGCCCAGATGTCCGCCGTGTCCAGGGCTGCCTTTTTCCACCTTCGTAGAATTGCCCAGGTTCGTCCGTACCTGGATGGGGACTCCCTTAGAACAGTGGTCCAGGCGTTGGTGATCTCGAGACTGGACTATTGCAACGCGCTCTACATGGGGTTGCCCTTGAATCTGATTCGGCATCTGCAGTGGGTCCAAAATGCGGCGGCCAGACTGGTGGCGGGTGTGCGTCGATTCGAGCACATCACCCCAGTTCTGGCTTGCCTGCATTGGTTACCCATTGCGGCCCGAATCAGATTCAAGGTCCTGGTTTTGGTTTACAAAACCCTCCATGGCCTAGGACCTGGCTACCTGACGGAGCGGATCAACCAGCGGTCAACTTCGGCCCGTCCAACTAGGTTGTCGCGGGCGCACATGCTGCGCGTGGCCACGCCCAGGGAGGCTCGATGAACTTCCACCCGCTCCCGAGCCTTCTCTGTGGCTGGCCCGACGCTGTGGAACCACCTACCAGCAGAAGTGCGCCTAGCAGAGTCCCTGCCTGCCTTCCGGAAGGCTCTTAAAACCCTTCTCTTCCGGGAGGCATTTGGTTGATTTTTTTTTCTCCCTCTCCCGCCATCGCCATCTCCTGCACTTTGCTGTTTTATCTGTTTAGTTTTTTATTACATTGCGGTATCTGTTGTTTTTAATATGCTGTAAACCGCCCGGAGTTCCCCACCAGGAAGACGGGCGGTATATAAGTCCCATAATAAATAAATAAATAAATAAATAAAAATTAAAAATATGTTAGGTGGTAGTCAACCCTAATGGAGAAGTGTAAAATAACATTCCAATAATAACCTAAATTCTGCAATTTAAAATTTAGCTACCAATATTTAGCAATTGAATGAACATGATCTGAAATATTTTGTTGATAGTTAAGTTTGATTTTGGTTTTTACTTTTAAATTAAAGACAGATTTCAGTAAGGCCTTTGATGGTATACGTGCAAGAAGTTAGTAGAATGTGGGATAGATAGTGCTAGTGTTAGTTGGATTTGTAATAGGTTGACTGATTGCACCCAAAGTGTAATCATAAATGGTTTCTCTTCAGCTTGGTGAGATATGACTAGTAGGGTGCCCCAGGGTTCTGTTCTGGTTCTGGTGCTATTTAATATCTTTATTAATGACTTCGATGAAGGAGTAGAGAGTATGCTGATTAAATTTTCAGATGAAACCAAATTGGGAGGGGGTTGCTAATTCCCTAGAGCAGTGGTGGCCCCAGATGTTTTGGAACACAACTCCCACAATCCTTTGTCATTGGCAATACGGAATTGGAATTCTGGGAGTTGTGGTCCAAAACATCTGGAGGGCCACAGTTTGGCCACCACTGCCCTAGAGGATAGGATGAAAATCCAAAACATCCTTGACAGATTAGAAAGCTGGGCCAAAGCTAATGGAACGGGTTTCAACAGAGGGAAATGTAGGGTACTGCATCTAGTTAAAAAAATGAATTGCACAGACATAGGATGGGAGACACCTGGCTGGAGAATAGTACATAGTACATATGAAAGAGATCTCAGACTCTGGATGGATCACAAATTGAACACAAGTCACCAGTGTGACATGGCAACCAAGAAAGCCAAAGTGATTCTTGGTTGCAGCAATAGAAGCTTAGTGTCTAGAGAAAGGGAAGTGATAGTGCCACTCTATTCTACTCTGGTCAGACTCCACCTGGAGTACTGTGCCCAGTTCTGTGCACCCCAATTTAAAAAGGATGTTGACAACTTTGAACAGGTCCAGAGGATGGTGACCAGGAAGGTTAAAGGTCTGGAAGAAATGTCTTACGAGGAACGGCTTAGGGAGCTGAGAATGTTTAGACTTACAAAAAGAAGGCTGAGAAAGGATATGATAGTTATGTTTAAATATTCCAAAGGATGTCATATTGAAGAGGGGACTACAGCAGTTTGTTTTCTATGGCTTCAGAGACTAGGACTCGGGGCAATGGTTTCAAACTACAGGAAAGGGGGCTCCAACCAGGCCTGTACTGGGAGGGGCTTCTTTGTCTGCTCGCCCAATAGAGACACGCTGGCCAGTTGCCAGGCTGGCCAATCGGGCCTTGCCAGCATAGCTGGCCAGATTGGCCAGCAGCCGACCACTCAGTCAGCTGACCATCAGGAAAAGCCTCAGGTAAAGGGCTAGCAGCTGGGTCATTGTGGGTATTGAAAGCTTGAAATTACAGTAAGACCTTCCTGTTTGACCAGCATTTTAATTAGATCACTCAGTTGGACACATGAGCAGCAGAGTTGTATAATCTATAATTGGTACTGTATGTTGTTTTAATTGTATTGTATTTTATAGTTTTAATAATTTTATTGTTTTATAGTTTTTAATACTTGTATGCCACCCAGAGACCTCTTGGTAGTGGGGTGGCTAAAAAATCTTGTTAATAAATAAATAAATAAATAAATAAATAAATAAATAAATAAATAAATAAATAAAAAGGATCTTTGAATTGTTTTAGATCACAAGCTGAATATGAGCCAGTACTACAGTGGTTCTGCAAAAAAGGCAAATGCAACTTTTTGGGTGCATTAAGAGAAGTGTAGTCTCCCAAACCCATGAAGGACTAGTTTCCCACTATTAGGCCCTGGTTAAGCCTCACCTAGGGTACAGTGTACAGTTCTGGACACTATAATTTAAGAAGGATGCAAACAAACTGGAAAAACTCAGAAAGCAACTGGAAACCAAGCCATATGGGAACAGACTGAACAAACTGGACATGTTTGGTCTTAAGAAAAGAAAACTAAGGGGAGATATGGTAGCACTTTTCAAATGTTTGAAAGATTCACACAGAGGAAGGGCAGAATCTGTCCTCAATCATCCCAAAGTGCAGGACTCATAATAATGGGCTCATGTTACTGGAAGCCAGATTCCGCCTGAATATCAGAAAAAATATCCTAGAGTGGTTACAGTAATACAACAATGGAACCAGTTACCTTGGTGGTGGTGGTGGGAATGTGATTGTTCCAATGCTGGAGGCACTGAAGAGAAAATTGGACAGCCATCTGCCATATCTGCTTTGACTTGGATTCCTGTATTGATCTGAGGGTTGGACTCAATGGCCTTATACACCCCTTTAGATTTTATTATTCTATGATTATATGAAAAGTAAAGTATTATATTTCCCCAAACAACAGTGGTACTCCACCATTCACAAGGTCTTCTACAAACAAGTGACAGTTATATTACAGCAAACAGCTTGACTGTAAGGCTGCAGTAGCTTCATTATCTCCTGCCAAGATCCTCCATATTTCATCAAGAAAATGATAGGGAACTGCATATTGAACAGGATATTGGCCAAAATATATTCATAAACATACCTTAGGATTTCAGATATAATGCCTGCAATCCAGTAGGAGGTCTCAGCTAGAGTATATCCATGGAATCAATCAAATCAGTAAACAAGTTGATCCACCAAATCCCTACTTACTACTGGATTTCAGCCACAGATATTGAATTATTGATCTTATTTCTGGAAGTACCTCCTACTGGCTTCAAGTGAGCTGATGTCCAAACTAAGTTTAGCACTGCACTCTTAAACAATAATTCCTAAAAAAATGCAGTGATCAACTGACTGACTTTACTGCTTTCCCATATGTTGATTCATAACAATGTAAACTCTTCAAGTCTGTCACTAAGAGTTCAAGGATAAACCCGATATCTCTTGCAATCACATGGTGTATCCCTTGTATTGTGCACTGGTCCTTGTTGTTTGTTCATGACTCAGCCATGAATAATGCATTATTTGGGTGGATATTTTATATTTGCCTTTTTTATTTTGTCTTCTCTAAGAAATATTAAAACACCCCAGTGGGTGTCAAGCTCACTAGAACATGATACTCTCACATGTAGTGCTAAGATTAATGAATAATTCTCTCCATTAATTTTAATTACTCTTATATGTTTTAAGATGGTTGCTAGAAAAATTATCTTTGTGTTATGCTCTTCACATTCCTAACTCTTGGGAGACAACTAATTTTATTTATTTATGAAACTTCCAAACATTACCTTGACCACATGTAGAAAGGTGTTAGGTCAATAGCTTCCCTCAGCCTTCCTGTCGTATTGTTCAGTTTGGTAGTTATTCTTTACACTATGACATCCTCTTCACTGATACCCCTCAGGCTACTGGCATGAAGAGGCATTGCTGAAAAAGTAATTTAGCAAATAAGGATGCTTTCCCATGAGTGCAAATAAAAGGGAAACTTGTAGTAAATAGCTAATGTAAGCAAGAGGGGCCTTGAGGGAAACCCAAAGACCGACTTCTTTCAAACCCGCAATAACTTCTGGTGCTGTTAGTCCTGAGGCAGCAGGAGTTGACATTGTTTTAAAAAGCTCCCTTATGGTGTTCTCATTAATTAACTGCTCTGTTTGTTTATTCTAGATTGACTTGGTTTGTTCTCCAGAGAATGTTTTTAGAAACTCAGTAATGCCTTGATGCCGAATTTCATCTTCAGGCCCTACGTTCTCAGGATGCTGCTTTGCTAGGGTCATAGAGATGATGAAGCGAAAAGGAGGATTTGTGCGATAAAAAATGCTAATCAAAATATTTTAAAATTCAGATGTAATTTTTGAAGAGTTTCCCCACAGAGTGAAAATATTACCTGAAGCAAAGTTTGACTGACAGGCAGGCTGTAACAAACAGAGTGCAAAGCAAGTGGCATGCATAACCGATAGGAAAGTATTTGCTCCTAATTATTTGAGAAAGCATTTTAATTAAGTTGTCTGCCAATTAATACCTCACTGTCAGTGTTTCAGAAAAATATTTAGAGTGCTTCATAAACTTTCCCTTCTTGTGGCAACACTTCATCCTGATCCTTGGAGAAATTGTAAGTGGTTATTTCATTGTCACCCTGATAAACTAAGAAATAAGCTGAAGTCTCTCTTCTCTTCTTTTAAATTTAAAACATTAGTATATGATGCTGACTTGAGCTGTTGGAGTGAAGAGATGTGTTGGGCATCACCAAACACTGTGCCAACACAAGACAAACAAAACATCTCTAGGTAGTTGCAGAAGTACAAGAACAGTCTGAAAAACATATTTAACCACAGAAAACAAGTGGGGCACAAGTAGTGGGGGAAATGGCTGTGTGTGTCCCATAATGTAGTGGTTCTGTCATGCAGATTCCAGCTTTGGAAAAGCAGACTGTGTCTGTCTTCTACCACAGGTACCCATCTGGTCTGAGACTTAAGGCCAAAAAAATTCAATTACTTGACATGTGCAGAATGCATGTGAGAAGAACTCTCCAAAACTCACAAACTCATAAAAATCTGGTGTAAAACATTTGAGGTGAAATAGAAATGTAGATGAAAACAAACAAATTCACCCATCCAGGTGCAGGACTTTGAGAATTCAGCTCTCCTCAAGCATGTTTTGATGTGAAGCCAGACTTTGCAACACATTTCTTTATGGCATGCTTTTTCTCTTTAATAGTTACATGGCACATAGGAGATAATCCTTGCACAGGTGGACCTGTTCAATTTGACTAGTGCAAGTGGCTGGAGATTTGGTCAGTTCGTTTTTCACAACAATTCACTAAAATTCGTAAGGTTCACCTTGCCATTGAAAGCAAGAACTTAAAAGATTGTGAAAGTTCAAATGTACAAGAGAAGGCAAAAGGGACATATTTGTCCACCCCCACCCCCATCTTCAATGTCATTCTTCCTTAAAAGATTATTGTCATAATGATGACTATAATGAGCAACTCCTAGACAACAGAAGCTCATGTTTTATATAATTGCCTCCCTGACCAACATATTGCAGTTGACAGTAGGGAGTCATATTTAGGAAAACCACCAGCAAGATTTTTGTTGAAGTTGAGGCATGAATGCCTTTGGGTGCTTTATTCTCTGACCTGCTTTTTAGCTGGGAGAAGCTATAGTATAGTCCATTTCTTACCCATGTCAAGAAGATTTCTGTCAGTGGGCAGACAAGCAGGTTTTTGATGTTAGGCAATGCCTGTTTGAGTCTAGGGTTGTTTTTTTCCTTAGCTTGGTCATTTCCCCCCAATGGCTTCAGGAAAGGGAAGTTTTGCTCTTGGGTCATTATTTTTAAAATCCTTGATGTCTTCAGTGGCAGTCACACTGTGCCTCAAGTTTGCAAGAGGAACATTTCAGGGACAAATAAGACATTACAATGCTGTGTCCCACAGATTTGGATGTAACTTGTGCTAAATTCCAGCAAAGGTGTGAGGCCAAGAGCTGAGCTAAAGGAATTTAAAGCACATGATGGGCAGGGAGGAGAGCAGAACCGATTTTGCCCAAATGATCCCCTTCCATCAAATGCAAATGGCTTCTTTTTAGCTGTTTGGCAGGCTTTGATTCTAAAAGTGAAAACAATGTCTGCATAGAATGTTTCTGGATAGAAGAGTGTAAAAGATTCCCTCCTTTGTCTTGGATAGTATGCACTGAATCATACATAACTGTTAGCATTCTATTTTATCATACAGTGGTACCTTGTATAAAGGAATTAATTTGTTCCAAATGAAATTATGTTAAGCAAATTTTCCTTTATACCAATTTCCCATAGGAATGCATTGAAAACTGAGTAATCCCATTTTTATGTTGTACGGATCCGCTCCATAGGCGATTATGTTAAGCAAATTTCCACTATCTCTGGAATTTTTATGTTGTACAAATTTTATGTTATACAAACTGTTATACAAGGGTCCACTGTATTGGTCTGTCACTCTCTAGTCTTGTACCCTGTAGGCTGGTCATCTGCACAGAAAAGAAATATGTGAAATTTCTGACAAGACAATGTCCTCAGTTCTTACACAACGCGTTGCCTGGTGGAATTATGTCCAGAATGGGAAAAAATTATAAATTGAAACTTTATAGTATGTGAAAATGTAATTCTCTGAACTCAGACTGGGCAACTGAAAAGACTGGGAGAGCTTATTTCTAAAACAATGACTATTGTTTTTTGCCCAGTCTGGTGGCCAGCATCTTATTGTTGGTGCCCAATTGAACCAGACCCACTGACTCAGTGGGATTTATGTAGGTGTTGACTTACCAGTCAATATTTTATTAAATGGGTGGGACTGCTAACTTGTGACTAAGCAGAGGATACCGGCCAATGGATTTAAAACATAAATAAGCATCCAACTGTTTTAAACCGCAACATTCAGTGGATGGTCTAGAAAGAAAGGTACATTGTCAGTGGAGGAAGAGTGGATGCAAGGCCAGAGCAACCACTCACGTACATCATGTTTGCCACCCTCTCAGCAGTTGCTATCCTGACACCAGGAAAAGGCCCCCTCTATGCCTGGTGCTCAGCAGCTCTGGAAGTGCACAGCTGGTGCAGAGACTGAGCGGGAAACAGCTGCTCTCTGAGGTATGCTGCCCTTGGGAGCAGGCATGTTTCTCGTTAGAAATATGTTGCAAAGTTGCTGCTGATTGAACCAGAAATAACTTCCCCTCTGCAGCTGCTAGCGAGAACTTCAAGGCACTCTATATCTGGCTCACACAAATTTTCTTTTTTCAGTAAAGTGAATCCAAAGCGGGTGTAGAAAAGCCCTTTGCTAAGGTATACAGAACAGCTTCATTGTGGAAGATGGGCATAGTATCATTATGCTGATGAAGATGTGAGGGCCATTATTTTATATAACTGTTTGATTTTTTTTTAAAAAAGACCACAGTGAAAATGGTAGACAATATGCTTTCCTCCACACTCCCTTCCACAGACTATATTGTCTGGATTTGGCTATGTTCTCCTGGGCAACTGTGACAGTCTTTATTGAATAATTCGATTAGACCATTTCAAAACCACAAGATAAAAGACACGCACATCCAAATACTGATAAATATACAAATACAATGCATTAAAACAATAATATTACATAGTTCTTGCTCAAGAGCTACAAGGGATATATTCACATTTAATATATATATTGATCCAACTAGATCACACCCTTACTAACCACCTGCTTCCTCAGAATTGCTGCTTTTACTGCAGAAATTCCAACTTTATGTGTTAAATGATGATTTCTCCCACATAACAAATAGGCAAGTTTCTTTTTATCATCCCAATTCCCCCAGCATCTAGGATAGGGGCTTAAATAGAATTTTCTAATATTAGTATACAGTTGGCAATGCAGAACATAGTGTGCCAAGTCTTCCACTTTAGCCTCCCCACAAAAACACAATCTATCTTGTACTGTTATACCTTGATATCTGCCTTGTAACACTGCTGAGTCCATTAGCTCGAAACGAAGGTGAGTGAATGCAATACGATACTCTCTTTTCATAGAGAAGAAAAGATATTTTTCTGCCTGGAAAATTGTCTTAGATGTTGATAACCACTTTAGGGATCACACCGAGGCCAAGGCAGCCAGATCTAATTGGGCTCTAATATCAAACACTCTTTGTTTGAATGTGACTTTACAGTTTGATTTACTTAAGCTAAGAGCCTCAACGCTTAACCCATGGTTAGTAAGCATTTGCGAAAAATTCTTAAACCAAGATTTAGTTACAGGATTAGTCATTTGTTCAGATAGACACATCTTAGGCAACCTATCATAAGACATCTGGCATAGCTTAATCCAATAGTTAAATACTCTAATAAGACATAGATCATGTACTGTTACCAAGCCTAGTTCTGCTCTGACTGCATGGGCCGGTGTGGTTCTTGTCACCCCTAGAATTCCCCTTATAAATTTATTTTGCACCTTTTCAACTTTCTTACTACTTCCAAGACTCCATATTTCTGCACCGTAGCATAGCATGGGCAGCACTTTTCCTTTAAATATTTTTATAACTGGTTGGAGGGATCCTGGATATTTATAATTCAGTAGCTTGTTCAGGGAGTTAACTGCTACTAAAGCTTTTGTTTCGTTCTTCTTTATCTGCTGAGACCAGGAACCTGTTGAGGAAAAAACTACGCCAAGGTAATTATATGTCCCAGTCTGTTCTATTTCCTTGCCCTCTAAAAACCACTTATATTGTTTCCTTTTATTGCCAAATACCACAACTTTTGATTTGCTATTATTAATAACTAAGTCATTTTGTTGGCAATAATTACTAAATTTCCTTAATTGTCTACGCAACCCAACTGATGTTGTAGACATTAAAATCATATCATCCGCATAGAGGAGCAAGTTTACTGATCTGTCTAATATTTTTGGCATATGGTATTCCGGCAGAGCCATACAAGAAACTATATCATTAATATAAAAATTAAAAAGAAATGGAGCTAGAATACAACCTTGGCGTACTCCCTTATATGTGGCAATCTTGTTAGTTAAGGCCTGATTGACGCCTGTTCTAACTTGTAAATTTGTATTTGTATATAGAGCCATTATAAGGTGTAAAAGTCTTCTCTCAATATTTGTCTTTAAGAGTTTCCTCCATAAAATAAGTCTGTTAATAGAGTTGAAAGCTGAACTTAAATCTATAAAAGCTGCAAATAGCTGTTCGCCCCTGGAGGTGTATTTTGATATCAGGTGTAATAAAATGAAACAGTTGTCGATAGTGCTCCTTCCCCGTCTAAAACCTGCCTGTTCTTCAGCAAATATGGCATTTTCATCAGCCCATTCTTCTAATTTCTGCAAGATGAATTTAGCATAAATTTTAGCTGTAATATCTATTAGGCTAATTGGTCTATAGTTATTAGGATCTTTTCGATTAACTTTTTTATACAATGGGACCACTATACATGTGCTCCATCCCTTGGGCATGCAGCCTGTGTTATTTATATGTGTGAACAGGCCGGCTAATATGGCTGCCCACCAATCTATCTTTTCCTTAAAAAGTTCTGGGGGTAGGAGATCTTCTCCAGGAGCCTTATTATTCTTTAATGTTTGTATGATAGATTTAATTTCCTGCATTCTGACTGGGGGCCATTTAGGGCAGTCGTTTATATTTCCTAAAAAAAGATTTGTTGGAGAGTCCATCTTAACGTGTTCCCTATGTATCTCTTGGTAGAAGGCTTCCCATGCAGATGCTGTTATTGGAATCTCTATGTTACAAGAAGATTCACCTAATTTTCTTGAAACTAATTGCCAGAATTTGGCGGAGTTTTTATTGGTTGCCTCAAGTTCCAACTCTGCCCAACAATTAGCAACAAAAATAGATTTTTTGGGGGGCTATTAATTCTTTATATTTTCTTCTTGTACTAACCATATTATGCATTTCTGTCTGGAAAATGAACTGTGACAGTCTTGTGTTATTTTTTTAAAAAAATATTTGTCCCTGCATTTCATATATGTCTTCCCTTTGTTGCAATTCCTTTTGCTTCTGTTTTGGCCTGGCACTTTCAAATCTTTTGCTCCTATTTTGACCTGGTTGGCGCTTTCAAATTATATTGCACGCACCTTATAAAGCCCTGGATTCTTGGAAAGCCCTCTTGTCTATGCTACCATATGAGGAAGGCTTTTCATTTGAAACGCTGCCCTTCTGGCGTGTCAGTGAGGCAGAAGGCCAGTAAGCTTCCTACAATCTATGAAATGGGGCTCTGGGCAAGATGTCAAGTATATCTGAGGACTTGCACTCAGAGGCCACAACAACGTTTTGCCCAGAACCAAACACTCCATGCTGTTGACCCAGTTGGCCATTTTCTATTTTGACATTCTGTTTGGCAAGGAAGGACAGTTTGGGGGGCCTGGCTATGGAATGGTTCCTCTTCCCTCAGTGCTGCTTGGTGCTGAATGAACCAGGTGAGTTGCCTTTGACACAAAAACCTCTCCTGTTTAAGAAATAAAACAATAAGCATTATAATTTGAAATGGTTTAAACATATGTTGAAGAGGTTGAAGCAATGTTCTTAAAAGGATCTGGGCTGAATTTTTCTCAGAAAGATTGGCACTAATGTTGGAAAATGTCTGATCTGAGTCCTTTGCAGCAATCCACTTTAGAAATAAATTTTCGTTCAAAACAACTATTTCAAAAATATTGAGGAAACCCACTGAAGATGATCTTTTGTACTGGCTTTTTATTTGCTTTAATATCTTACCACTGTAACCAAAAGCTTTCAATATGAGTTCTTTCCAGTGGAGACTCACTCCTTATCACTGTTAATGATGAATCGGTTTAGTTAGTTAGTTAGTTAGTTAGTTAGTTAGTTAGTTAGTTAGATAGATAGATAGATAGATAGATAGATAGATAGATAGATAGATAGATAGATAGATAGATAGATAGATAGATAGATAGATAGATAGATAGATAGATAGGTTAAAGAAACAGATCAAGGACTTCAACATTTTATTTTTTAGCACTCATTTAAAAGGTATTTGTACAGAGATTCTGATCAATTTTAGTTGATAATGGCTCATATGAAATCTCATTTCTGTAGAAAAATCAGTCCTGGCAGCTCCCTAGTGACCACATATTTGGGTTCATAGGAACCATTTTAGATGAAGTCTTGTGTTTTGAAAGCCAATGATTTTCATATTTGCTATAAGTTATTGATTTGAGCTGACTGTCATTTAGGTATTTCCTACAAGCCTACATGACCAGAAAGTTAATACATTAACTAGCCTTTATTGTCAAAGATACATTATGTATGTATTGCAGTCCTCTATTCACATTACACATCATAATAAGAACTAAAGAATGTTTTCATACAAGCAACTAAAACTGCTTTTGAATTAATTTTTCTCTATGCCTCTTTTTCACACACAAACACAATTACAGTGAGCCCCCCCCCATATCTATGGGGGATTTGTTCCTCAATCTACCCAAAGGTGAATGCCAATTTGGGGTGGATTGAGAAATAAAATCCAGTGGGGAAAAAGTTGGGTCACAGGCAGAAAGGGGATAAAGCACCAGGGTAGGAAGGGGAACAAACAGGTTCATACACCAGGTCCATTCACTGGACTACAGTATGGATATGATCAAAAGTTCAGCTAGGGTTGTTGCAAGGATTATTCTGATAATATTAAAAGTACTTTGAAAATTCTATGTGATGGGCATTGCAGTTCATTTCTGTTTTGATTGCATTTTCTTTTATTCTTTATTCTTTATTCTTTTTCTTTTTTCTTTTTTCTTTCTTTTCTTTTTTCTTTTTTCTTTTCTTTTTGTATATTGATGCTTTTTAACTTGTAAACCACCCAGAGTTCCTGTTGGAAGATGGGCGGTATAAAAATAAAACAAACAAACAAACAATTAATTAATTAATCCATTGCTTCAGAACAGAGGGCTTCAGGATACCTACACAGAGGGCACTATACCCATTCCAAAGTTTAATTTTGTTATCCATTTAAGGAGAAAACAGGCAATGTAACAAGAACAATATGCCTAATTATATCCATCTGGAAAACACGGAAAATAAGTTTTCATGAAATACGGAATAGAATAGAATGCTGGCTGAAATCCTGCTCCACCTGTGCAATGGGAATGGCAGTGGTGCCTGCTGCTGCTGATTAAAGGCTTCATATTGGAGTTTTGGCTACACACAGCTCGTACACCTTGTCAAATCTGCCAGTGACATCCTCCTCCATTCACTGGAAGACCTTGTCCAACACAGTCCAGCTGCTGATTATATAAAGGTGGGTCAAACAAGAAACTCTTGATGCAATGTATCATCAAGGGCCCACTGAAGATTGTGGCCACTGACCCTGGGTTGCCAGCTTTTCTGGTCACTGGAAGGTCTGGGGAATTGCTCTGCTCCCCCAAGTCTCAAGTTGAAGAGAAGATCTCATGGTGAATGCTGCTGGCTCTGAGATGTTTGAATGCAAGGCAGCCTAGGCTTCCATCTCTGTCTATTGTCAGCTGGTGTCAGGGTTCACTGGTTCAGAGTGTCATGTCCTCAGCTTCCCTGGAGTGTGCAGTTTTTGTAGACTCAAGCCAGTGACTTCTTTAGGGAGCAGTTCATCTCATGTTTGGCTGTCCTCTTTTTCTTCTGCTTCCCACCTTTCCCATCATTATTGTCCTTTTCAGGGAATCCAGGCTTCTCATTATGTGCTCAAATTAGGAGAACCTCAACATTTTTTGGCTCCACAGATATTTCAGTCATAATTTAATCTAGGATTTACTTGTTTCTCTCTCTCTGGCAATGTAGAATATCTGCCATTCTCTCCTCTAGGACCACATTTCAAACAAATCATCCCTCCCCCCCCACCAGCTGTCTTTATTGTCCAGCTTTCACACATAGGATTAGAGAAATATAAAGATTGTGGATGATCTTGATCTTGGTCTTGGACTTTGTCTCCAGTGACATATCCTTTCATCTGGCTGTTTTCTCTAATTTCTTCATCGCTGCTTTTCAAAATCTCAGTCTTCTGATTTCTTGATTGAAGTCTCCAATTGGACTAATGATTGAACCAAGGCAAAAATCTCTTACTATTTCAAGTTCTACATTGTCAAAATTAAAGTGGTGTAGTCCCTCTGTAGTCATGATTTTTGTCTTCTTAATCTTCAACTGGAGTCATGGTTTGACACTCTCTTCTTTCACTTTCCCCAACAGTCATTCCAGTAAAATTATGTCATCTGCATATCTCAGATTATTGATGTTTCTTCCACTTATTTCCACTCCTCCATAGGAATCTCTGTGTACAGCATCACAATACCTTTATTTATTTATTTATTTATTTATTTATTTATTTATTTATTTATTTATACCCCATCCATCTGGATAAACGACCACTTTTCTTTTTGTTTTATATCAGTATGAAGGCATTTGTACATCGACAATATCAGTGCAACAAATTGCCAGAAGGAAAGGAAAGTGGCCAGAGAGAGGGACTGGAGGTATTTCTATGAGCTGTTCTGTTGTAGCTAAGGAAGTGAGGAAATCCTTAGGAAGGGGCTATGATTGTAACATTTCAGTTTAGGATATGGGTAGCAACAGAGATAAGACGAGTACAACAGGTTTTATGGTTGGCCCAGGCTACATGGCCTTGGGCATAAGGTTATAGAAAGCAAGAAGGAACATGAGGAGGGTTTTAAGGTGGGTTTTTGTGGCAATCCAGACTACCAGTTCCTATCACAGAAAGTACTCCAGGCTCACAAGAGAAAGGGAATGTGTGTGAAAGAGTAAATGCCATCTAAAATTTCTAGGCAAGGCTAATTCTTTGTGGCCGTTTCATAAGGAAAGGCACACAAGTGGTAGAAGGCAGGTTTTGGGAGAGGAACTCTCCTGAGTGAGCAATGAAGAAGACCAGTTTCAGGATGCAAGCAGAAAACGTGTGAATAATGCACAGAAAAGACAAAGAAGCTATAGGAGGCACCCTCAGAGTCCCCAGTATGATAAAAACCCAAGGTCTCATAAACCCTCATAATGGTCTGCCAAAGCTGACCACAGCGGCAAATATACTCATCATTAAGTGCACTTTTTATTTTCAGTTTTGCTCTACACATAGCTGCCAACTGACAATTGGCCATTGCCATTCCTGCCAGCTTAAGGTTTGCAGCAGTCTACTTGGTGACGTGCCCCCTACTGGGCAATTCAGTCAGTGTCCTTTGTAGTCATGGAATGATGTGATGCCACTGCCTTACTCAGATCTGCCTAGATGCCCTAAGCACATCTGATCTCGCCTGATTTCAGAAGCTAAGCAGGGTTGGCCCTGGTTAGTACTTGGATGGGAGACCACCAAGGAATACCAGGTGCTGTAGGTGCCTGGAGTAGGAACTGGCAAACCACTCCAGTATTCCTGCCAAGAAAACTCCATGGACATTGGGTCACGAAGAGTTGGTCACAACTGTATTGACACAACACACACTGCCTTACTCTGGGACGTATTCCCAGAATGCCCCAGAAAAGTACCATGTTGGATCCTGCATGGGATTAATAACATGGTGGATGGTTGGAAGAGCTGTTTAGACTCATCAAAAAGGGGGTGTGCATTTATATAAAGTAGCATACACATGTATTTGTACAGATATAAATTTAATAGTTTTTTTAATCATTTAAACAGAAGTACATTGGATCTTACCTGAGAGGGGAAGACTGATGAGGGCTTGCATGTTTACTATTCTTAATTTACACACACACACCTTCAAGACCCCGATCTGCCTTTTTGTAGCTTTTAATTGTTAAATTGCACTTAGCCTGGACAGTCCTTCAAATGGACTGTGCTTTCAGAAAAGATGGCTGTCCTCTTGCAGCCCTCCAAATGAAGGTCTGCTTTCCCTATGGGAGGCTTCCAAGATATAGTTACTACCAATGGGAGTGGCTGGCATAAATCAAGGAAAGTGTTGCTGATGGTGAGCCCTCTCTAAGTGCCTTGACCTTGGAGCTCTCTGAGGTTGACAAACCCTGACTCCAATAAGGCGCAGATCTGCTTTGGAGCTCAGTTAGCGATTCAAGCAGATCCAAGGGAGTGACCAGTGTCTCTCTCCCTCTCTCCCTCTTTGTTTTATAATGCTTTTCTCATCCCCAATTATATACAGCTGGGATGCTGCAATGTAATAATTGAGCAAAGAATCTAAAATCAGGTTGGGTCACATTTTGAATGGCCCTCCAGAAAGACTGGCTAGCCTTAGTCATATCAGTATGACTAAACTTGAGCACCATACACAAGATTTAGAAAGGAAGTTGGGGAGGGGGGAGGAGTAAAACATAGAAAATGACAAGAGAGAACTAGAAATTAACTCTGAGTACATCCTTTGTTCTGAGCTGTAACGCATTGTATTAAGATTGTCCCTTTTAAATAGGTTTCGAAAGAATTTCTTGCATAATGGCATTTTAGTCATTATGTTAACGCCAACAAACAAGGCAGATTAATGTTTCAAACCCTGAGCTGTCTCGCGGATGGCTTATTAGAGTGGTAGGCAGATCTTCATTAGAATGAATGGCATCTGATTCCCCCAGCTAGTCACAACAGAGGCACCTTCCTCCTTGAGTGTCAGCCTGCTGATGACAACGTTTGCCATTATGAATGACACTCCACAATGCGTTCCTTCCTGCCTCAAATTGTAGTTAATCTTTCATCCAAACTGTACACATGTGCAGCTTTAAGTGGGCGATCACAGCAAGTATCCAGTAATGCTGCAAGCACATGGAGACTGACAGAAGGTAAATTGCTTGTCAGGAGGTCTGTATTTCAATTCACAGCATATTCCAAACACGTCGCGGCAAAAGCTCTCCACAACAGCTGCTTTCATTGCTAACTATTTTTGATGTAAATGTCAATAAAGCTCCAGGCCCTTTCATATTTTGGGCCAAGACTGTCCATCTTTCCCTATGCAGGCTGGCAGGTTGAGTTCTATTTATCTACTCTTAGGAGCATGTCTTATAATAATGATTGTCTCTGGAGACCGTTTAGGGTGATTGAATGCAGTGATTGGGACAATCGGCTGTTGGAGTTCATTGCTGGAATGGGTTGACAGGTGACTGCCTTAATATTGTCTGTATTTGGAGGAGGAAGGTTTTAAAAATATGGGGAAAATCCCACATGTTTGTATCTGATCAACAGACAGATCCAGATTGTTACCCTTAGGGTACATGTCATATGATTCAAGTAACAGTTATTTGAAATTTGCTGGGGTTTTCCTAGTTAGTTCAGAGTTTGCTTGCTTGCCTCTTCTATAAGGTAGTAGTTTTTAATTTTTGTTTGTTTTAAAGTGTGATTTGTTTTGAAAGGTGGCAATTTCATACAAGGTGAACCAAGGAATATGTCTGCCATAACATTCACCATCTTGGTGTTTGCAAGAGTTTTTAAAGATCTAGAGTCCTTATATATAGATGGTACTGCCTTACCAACCGTTGGGTTATTGCTCTCCTGTAGTCAAAGGCAATCTTAAAGGAAGTTGGAAAACTTTATCCCAACACTCCAGTTCTAAAGACATACATTATGGAAGTAAATCTTATTCATTTCAAGTGAATGCACTCTACAACCCACTCATAATGAATTTAAGCGATTTGAAAGGTTGTCACGACTGTTGCCAGTGATGCCTTACATTTGCATCCTGCCTTACATCCCATAAGCTCAAGGCAACAACACACAAGTTGTCCTCCCCCTTACTTTAGCCTCCCACCAACTCTTTCTGCCCCATCATCTCCCAGTGAGTTTCACCAGTGAAGTTCCTTTACATTCCAGTCATTTATGTTTTGGCCTTCGCTATATCTCATGTCAAGTGACATATGCTAAAACTAGACTGTGTGGTAAACTTTGTAGAACATATATCACAAAACCTATGGGACACATAAACTAAATGGCATTTTCATTCTCCTGGTGAGGTGCAATAATCAAATTTAAACATAAGCCCTAAAATGTCATGTGTACATAAGGAAGCATCAGAAATGCAACATCAAACATTCTTCAAGGTGGGCGGGTGATGTTTTCATTTATAGAATGCAAACACTGATTTTCCAAAATGTTTGCCTCCCTAAAAATGGTGCATTAGGATCCATGTTGAAGCTGGATTATTTTGATCACCAAATTGCCATATAATCCAGTCCTATTTATGTTCATTCAGAGGTAGGTGCTTCTGAATTCAGGAGGTATTTTACCTAAATAAGTATGGATGAAATTGCAGCCTAAATTCTCTTTCTCCCTCCCTCCCTCCCTCCTTCCTTCTCTGTTTGTGCTCAGACTGTAATTCTGGTTTCCCTTCCACTACCGTATGGTGTGATTATCTCAATGAGTCAGCCAGGTAGAATTCTGGAAAATAATATGGCAAACTGTAGAGAATATTCACTCAGCACCAGCATCTGGCTCTTTGGCAGACCCCAAAGGCAGTTGTGTTGGCACCTTTGAAATTCCCTACTAGTCTCTGCAGTTGCCTATGGTTACATTGCAGATGGGATCTGTCTGGACACCCCCCTCCCCATTTTTTTCTTTTTTCTTTTGCCTTCTCCATTCCCTTCCATTTCTCCAACAGGCATATGAATGTGCAGTCATTAGACCCAGTTTACATGCATTTTATACAGCCCTTAAATATAATGGGAGAAAAAGCAATTTTAGATGATTGTTCAATTGTCTTTTATGTGCAGGATGAAAGAAGAAGGATCTCAGTGAAGGAAAAGAATCCATCTATATAATTTTTTTGTACTGTAACCTTGTGTCATTACCAATTTTTCACATGCTTTTACTGTTAGCTGTTGCCTTAGCAGAAAGTGTTGCCTTTTCAGGAATAGTACTTAAATTTTAATGCACTTTGCTCTTATAACTTTACATATATCCTTTCTAACATTTATCTGGATACTTTCAATATATACGGAAGTATGGCTGCATTTCAGACAATTTACCAGTAAGTACATTCATTGTTCATAGATGCTGAACTCAGACAATGTGCACAAAAACACACTGCTAACCTATACCAAGTTCAGACACACGTGTGGTTGCAGCATTCTGTCCTAGTAAAAAGCTCCAAGCACCTGTTAATCAGATGTATATCAGTTCTGACTAGAGATGGGCACGAATAAAAAAATGGCATTTAGTTTGTCGTTTGTCATTTGGGGGGTCCGTTTCGGTTCGTTTCCATTTTTCGTGAATTTTTTGCAAAAAAATCGTTTTCATTTTTGTTCGTTTCGTTACCATTTCGTTACCATTTATTTCAATGTTTTGTAAATTTTTTTAGCATTTAAAGCAGTTCAATGTATTGCCGTAACAGACGACAACATTTCTGGTGTTTCTGTTCGTTTCGTTTCATTTTGGAGACAAAATTCATTTGTTGTTTCATTGCGTAACGAAATGAAAAAATGAAAACGGAAACAAAAAATTGTTTGTTTCGTGCCCATCTCTAGTTCTGACCATTGCTGTTGTAATGTGCCATCAAGTCACTGTCAAGTTATGGTGACCTTCAGAATTAAATGCCTTAAAAAGATGCTGTCATTCAGCTCCTGCATACTTGAGTCTATGGTTTCCTTATGGAGTCTTCCTTTATTTAGATATGCTCTTTTTTCTGCTGTCTTCAATGTTCCTCAGCGTTATTCTCTTTCCCATGGAGACTTCTCTTCTTATGATATTTTCAAGTGCAATAGCCTCAGTTTAGTAATGTTTCCTTCTAGAGAGTTCAGGCATGATCTCATCTGATTTTTCTTTCTCTTCTTACTGAGTCATAGTAGCTCTGATGCTCCTCTCATTGAACTAACTTTTATTGTTTTAGGATTAACAATGTGCCCCAGGAACCTTCCACGTCACATTTTAAAATGCATTTTCCATACATTTTTCTCAAGCCCATATGTGACAAGAAATTCACTTCTCATTTAGAAAAGATACACTGAAGGAGTACATTACCAGTGCCATACTCCACTGAGTTCCATGAAGAAGCAGGGATAT
The DNA here is from genome assembly GCA_029282475.1 of Phrynocephalus forsythii. Taxonomy (NCBI): domain Eukaryota; kingdom Metazoa; phylum Chordata; class Lepidosauria; order Squamata; family Agamidae; genus Phrynocephalus; species Phrynocephalus forsythii. The sequence goes on from JAPFRF010000003.1 coordinate 79,548,715, forward strand.
GGGCTTCAGGTCTTTGTCTGACTCTCTGTCCTCTGTACCACACATTGGCTCTCAGACTCTATTCTATGTCAACAACAGTATTCCAGCATTCATAGTTTCTGGCTGATTTGTTTTCTTTTAACAACACGATCTGTGTTAGACACAGGTCATGTAGAAATAGATGCATAGCTCCTACGTCAAGGTCAGCTTTCTCTTTGCTATGTGTCATCAAGTTGGAACCGACTAATAGGTCTTTCAAGGCAAGTGACATATTTAAGGGGTAGTTTTACAGTGGTTCCCCACCCATTCGTGGTTCATATACTGCGGTCCCACTATATCAAAAGACCCCCTGGGGTAAGGGGGGAGGGCCTGTCGGAGGCCTCAGAAATGACTTCCAGTTCACAGGAAGACCCTTTTTGGGCCTCCAAAAGACCTGGAAAGGCCCTCACAGGCCCGCTCGGGGCAGCGCCAGGCTGGGGGGTAAGTACAAGAGCCCCCAGCTAGGTGCCCCAGGCCCAGCTTGACCTGCATCTGCATATCGTGGATTTTCAATTATCGTGGGTCGGGTTGGGTCCCTAACCCCCGCGATAGGCAGGGGGGTCACTGTACTAATTTCATTCCCTCAATGAATTTCCATATCTGAGCAGAGATTTGAACCCATGCTTCCTGAATCCTAATCCATCAGTCTATCCACTGTCCTATATAGACTATCTCAGTCATTGTGTTTTGGAGGAACTGTGCTAAAAATACCGTGGCCTAGAAGAGGACTGTTTGGCTGTGATATAGAAGAAGAATCCATTCTCTGTTGGTGCACACACTATGCAGGATGCTCTTCCCAATGAGAATAGGCAGGCTCTCATTCTTGAATGTCTCCACTGCCATCTGAAGACCTATCCCTTGACCTATCCCTTTTCCTAATTGTGGACACTGTAATTTACCAATGAATTGTTCTTAATGGGTTTTACTGGTTTTATTGGGTTTTCTGTTTTAGCTTTTAGCTTTAGCTCAGATTTCTAGATGGAAAGCAATATAGAAATGTACCTCTCTGTGTGTGTATGTCCAATTGTTTCTACGATTTCAGCTGCATGAACACCAACATTTGTGAAGTCAAACTTTCTGTACTGGCAATGCAGTTGCTGCTTCTCTCTAAGTTGTTATTTGTTGGTTCATGAAATCTTGTTGGTCTAAAAACCTTGGAGCCGGGCTATTGAAATGTAATGATTTTATATAATAATCAGACATCTCAGAAAATGATAGGAAACCATATAGTAGTGACATTCAGATGGGTGAGAAGAGGGGACAATTTTTATTCCGCTTCGGTGCCAAAAGTAAAAAGCCGACTGACTTTCATACTGACGGTACAGTGGAGACAGAGAATCAGTGCTTCCTTTCTTATAAGATATATAAAAAGAAACCCATGCATAACACTTTAGTAAATGTATTTCCAACACAGCAAATGGTGTGTAAAATACAAAAGGGCTACTTTGTAATAATATTCATTAATATTTCAGTTAAATCAACAGACTATGAAGGAAGGAGAGAGCAGGGGGGAAAGATAAAAACCCAAGTATTGGCATATATTAAAAACTCTCCCATATTTATTAGCAGCGCCATTTGCCTCTTCAACAGTTATGGGTGAGGCATAAGGAGAACTGTATCATTTTAACAGCTGAGCTGGGAAGGACCAGAGAGAGCACCCTTTCTCCCTTAAGGGATAGCAGGGCTGTCGCTCCTGTTTTGTGTCTTCTGCTGTCTTGAAACCCCAGTGTACATGGTGTTTGCATCCGTCCCCTCAGAGCATTTATTTTTTCACAGATTCTTTGCTTTTTCTCTTTCTCAAGTTGCATTTTCTCATTAAAAAAAGAAAAATAAAGCCAGAAACATGCAACTGAAAGGGTTGGCCAGCTTTTTTCAAAGAACTGTTCCTTCTTCCTCTCACCGTATGCATCTTTCCCAACTAACTACATCGTACATAGGCCATGCCTTTACACAGATCTTCCAAAAGTTGCCCTTTTAGACTACAGCACCCATAATGCCTCAGGCAGCCATGGGCAACTCTGGGAACTGCCAAAACAGAGATATAGGTGAGTCTTTCCTCACCCACATTCCTGGTGTTTTTAAGCTCAGATTTATTCTGCAAAATTCATGTCCTTTAAGTGGTAATGCACAGATCAATAACATGGCATCCTCATGATCTAAAGTTAATCTAAAGATATCTTCAAGATTTGCTTATTTTCAAGTACTACAGAGTCACATGAAGAGAGTTCCCAGAGGTGTTGGAACCAGATAATATTGATTGACAGTCATAATGATGAGTCATTATGGAAATATAAAAAAATATATAGAATTATTGAATTAGGCACTAAACTTTAACCCCCTTAAAAGCCAGCCAGGGAGCCCAGCCCCCCCCCTTTCCTTTCCACCCTTCCTGCCTGCTTTTTTTCCTGGCGATTTATTTCTATCATGCTCATGGCTTTCAGGGAATGTTTGTGAGCAATCGCTCTTGGGAACTAGGGACTCCAGCACCCCAAAAGGACTGTGTTCATGGGTTTTCTGCCTACCTGATTCTTAGCCTCCAACTACCAGTGCCCCACACATCTTTCTCTCTCTCTCTTCTCCCTCCTTCCTCCCATTCCATCTACACATTTTAAACATGTCTCTGCTCTACCTAATGGCCCCTATATCTACCAACTGGGGCAAGGGAGTTATGGCACGGAAGAACTGGTATCATGGCAGCACTACAAGACAAGCTGCATCTTCTGGAAAGAATCCATTCTCCCCAAAGCTTCTGGCAGGTCCACGGCAGAGATCACCAGAGCCCCAGACCCAGATGTTATCACCGCCTGGGGAAACATTCCATTATCACCTTCCTGCACTCACAAAAGACTGGAAAACTCCTTTGAATAATCCCATGGGTTTTCCTGCCTCACATTGACTCTGACAATAAACCTTCCTACCCCCCTTCCCCCCGTCTTCCTTTCTCTCTCTCTCTCTCTCTCTCTCTCTCTCTCACCCCAATTCTGTCACCTAGCCCTTCTGCCTCCTTTGCCCATGTCCAACCTCACTATCTGCCATTGCCCTTGCTCATTCCCCAAACTTTGAACTAGGCAACTCGGGGCATGGCTTAGACTGGGCAAACTCTAAGTTGGTTGTTCCCTGCCCCAACCAGCCAAGGGAATGATTCTCAGCTATCAATCCCAAATGTTCCACGGTTCAGCCACATTACCTCCTCAGAACCAAGTGCCTTTTCCTCTATCCTGCCAATCACTCTCTCTCTCTCTCTTCCTTTCCAGACAAATCTCTTTCTCTCCTTCTTTCTTTTTGCCTCATTCCTTTCTGTCCTCTCCTATTCCTCTACACTCTATCTCACTTAACCTAGGTACTTGAAACATTTCTCTGCTTCCCGGACCTGAGCCACCTTTCTGGGCAGCAAGAGGGGTTGCCAGCTTAACTGAAGGAAAAAGGGATTTCCACCCTTTCTCTCCCCCTTCACCCTCCCTTCTTCTATTCCTATCTTCCATCCACTCTCCTACCATCTCTCTCTCTCTCTCTCTTGGGCGCGCTTACACGTGTGCCCACCCTGTCCCCTGGCTCTCACACTCTCACATTTGGGGCAAGGGAAGATCACAACAAGAAGAAAGAAAATGGCAACCTTGCAGGCTGGCAAGGGGTGTCCAGAAACTTCCATCCTCATCAGGGCCTCCACACGTACCCGGCAACTACTCTCCAGAGAATCAACATTTCTGTCTACCACTCCAGATTGTCATCAAAGCCTGAGGACACTCTCCATTGTTTCATTTACACCTGGGAAGGACTTGTATGCTCATGTTTACAGTTTCTGTAACCACCAAAACACTCATATGCAATTCCATAAGAATTTACATCCTTGAGCTTTTACGCCTTTGTATCATTCCAGCATGCCTGAATATAATCCTATTATGACTTGTATCCCCATGTATCCAAACCATTGTGTCTCCCAAATGTTTGTGTGTAGACCCATCGACCCTTCCTGCCCCCCCCACTGGTGTTGATAATTGCTTTCTGCCACCTCCTATTGACTCACTGATCTTTTCAGTTTACCAACACCCAAAAACAATGCCACACTTCCCTGTCCCCATTGTGACATTCTGTCTAACATTTGCATAAGCCCTGGCTGCTGCCAGGGACCACCCAGGACTGCCCCCAACCAACTCCTAACCCCTCTTGATTGGGCCATTTGAACTTCCCTCGACCAATTCCTCGTTTTGGCGCCACTTGGGAAAGGCGGGGAAAGACAGTCAATAAAAGTTGGAACTCTTTGTGTGTTCTGGGTCGACATCTTAGCCCGGTTGGAAGGCGGATGTCCACCTACTGCTTTTATTGGTACCAAATAAAATCAGTATTCCTCGGATTTCTCGCGTTGGATCTTTATTGGCTTCTTTTGGGATTCAGCGGACTTCAGTGGGGCTAGCCCATCTGAAAATAATTTTTAAAACCCTATTTTGGGACTTAACAATATAACATAGTTTGTTTTGATTTTATTATTATTATTTTAACAATTTTATTGTTCTTTCCCGTTCTCATTTGTTTCTTGGATTGCATCATTTTTAACTTCCCAGAATAGTTCCTAGCAATAAAGTGAAGGTATACAGGTATAGACAAAGGAAGGAAGGAAGGAAGGAAGGAAGGAAGGAAGGAAGGAAGGAAAGAAGGAAGGAAGGAAGGACTTAAGACTCTTCCAACTTTTTACGTAGTCATAGTTATTTCTTCTGGCTTTCTATCTGGAGCTGACCAGGCTGTAATACTGTCAGGTGCTAAATGGATAACATTTGTGTGTGGTCACCCAAAGGAAATGATTCACAGTTTCAGAATCTGGGCCAGCCCAGCAAAATTTGCTGTTCAAGACAGTTCAGAAAACATCTCTCTCTCTCTCTCTCTCTCTCTCTCTCTCTCTCTCTCACACACACACACACACACACACACACACACACACACACACACACACACACACACACACACACACACACGGGGCTGGGAATGCAGTCAAAATGAATAGGGATAGGTCCATTTGTTAGTCACAACTAAAGTTGAGCAGTGACTCCATGGAAGTTGCCTAATTTTTGCACTGACACATCACTTTTATTCAATATCAAGTTCCAGTGATTCACTGGCTCTAAGGAACAGAGAAAGCTGGTCTTATATTGAACAAGATTGTTGATCCAGTTAGACCAGTATAGCCTGCTCTGACTAGCAGCATTAACCTTCTCCCTCCCCTGCAACCATACTTAGCATTATGCCACCCATACTTAGAGTACACTACAGTGGTACCTCAGTTTATGAGTATTTTGACCAATGAGCAAAAATATCTGATGATTTTTTGCCTTGATCAATGAGCAATGCCTTGATATATGAGCACCAGAGGTCACCTTTCCACCGTCACTGCTCATCTTATTGCCCGGTCGGGGCTGCTGGCTCCTGGGCACTGCAGCCCCAGGACGGAAGTGTGAGCTCCATTGCTCCAGGAGCTGGCTGGATGGCAAGGAGCCACCACTCACCTCCTTGATGGGTTGGGGCTCCCAGTTCCTGGCTGCTACAGCTTGAGGATTGAAGCCACAGCTCTGCTGCTCCTTGCCATATCAGGGCCTCTGCTTGCCCCCTTGCTGGGAGGCTCAGACTCCCCTCCCACCCACCGGCTGCAAACACACACACACACACACACACACACACACACACACACACACACACACACACACACACACACACACACACACACACACACACACACACACACACACACACACACACACACACACCTTCAGACAGCCACTGCCTGTATCTTCTCCCTGGAACGGAATGTCAAAGCCTCCCCTCTCCAATCACCCTTAAGGACTAGCCCTCCGCTGTCCTCCCCAGGCTGGCTACCATATTCACCTGAATATAAGCCAAGGGTGATTTTTTTTTCAGCCAAAAATAAGGGCTGAAAAATTCAACCTATATTTGAGTGTATATGGTAATTACTCTGTATTGTATTGTTGATTTTAATTTTGTTGTAAACCACCCAGAGTTCCATTGGAAAATGGGTGTATAGAAATGAAATGAAATAAAATAAAATAAAATAAAATAAAATAAATAAGTCCCTTCTTGCATTTTGTTTAACAATGCAAAAACAAAAAACAAAAATCCTCTCCTCCCATTGATAAGTGAACATATCTTGAAAAAACATGGCCATTTCAGTTCCTGTAAACTGATTTATTAAATCAGTGAATGCATACATGGAAATTATGGGCTCTCTTTTATATTGGCTTTGTGCTATACTTCTGCATATGCAAAGTGGGATACCTGATTCTGTTTGGGCCCTTCTACCTTTGGCTGTCGTGTGTGCCACAGACTCTACCACTCTTGGGGTTCTGCCAGCGTTCTGGAGCAACTGGGGAAGGCTTGGTGGATAATAACTTAGTACTGGCCAAAATCTGGACTCATGCCCTGCACAAATGGAAAGCCACCACTGGATACAACCCAATCTGCTTCTGAGCCTGTTCCTGGAAAAGCCCTCTTACCCTTCCTGTTTGTTTCCTCGGCTACATGGGTAGCCAAATACAAGACAGTCAGTTTGTATGGAAATGAATGATACAATAATTTAAAAGCTTTCTGAAGCTCTTGTTCTATACAACTGATGGTGATTTGCCAGAACTGAGCAGCAGGTTCAATGAACAATGGAGGACATGCACACAGACACACACTTCTTTCATGGCCTTCTTTGATGCTGGATCAGATTCTGTCTTGGATTCCAAGACTCTAACACCTCTTCTGCTGTCAGCTCCAACTGATGATGAGCTACATCTGGCCTGTGAAATGAAAACAGCAAAACCTTCAATTCAGTCCAAGTTAAGTAGATCTTCATCATCTGCTCAGTCAACTTTTGCCAAGATGGATGATACCATGACAGAACTCTGATCATCTCATTTTCTTTTTAACCAGCTCTTGTTTTTCATCTGTAGAAACAATGAGAACATTTACTCTTTTGCACAAGGATTCTTCCATCTAGCCTTTCAAAATGTTACCATTTGTCATTTTTAACTGGAAAAAAGAGAGAATAGTTTCTCTCTCCCCTTTTCTCTGTCCACTGCCATCCCTGTGCAATTCAGTAAACTGCCCACTTTTTAAAAGATCAGACCCATTATTCATTTACTTCAATACTTTGTAGGTTAAACAAAGATTCTGATAATTTGACACTCAAAGTATAACAGAACTAGCCTTTGTTGTATTTTTCGAGAATCAGATTAGATATCTTTGTCTGTCTGTCTGTCTGTCTGTCTGTCTGTCTGTCTGTCTGTCTGTCTGTCTTAGAGATGGGCACGAACCGAAAAAAATGGTGATTCATTTTGGTTCAGTTCATTTTAGGGTTCAGTTTGTTTCATTTCATTTTAAACGATTTTTTTTTAAAAATCCATTTTGTTGATTCGTTGATTCGTTATTGGTTTTGTTTGTGTTGTGTGTGTGTGTGTGTGTGTGTGTGTGTGTGTGTGTGTGTGTGTGTGTGTGTGTGTGTTGCTTGTGCAACTTTGGCTGGGGGAAAGAGGGGCTTAATCTTCCCCCCCCAGCCACTGTGGGGTGGGGGAAAGAGCTCCCTCAGCCAACGCCTCTCAGCTGAGAGGCAGTGGCTTGGGGCCAGCACCTCAAAGAGACCCTTCTTTCTCCTTCCGCATGTAGAGGCGAGAAGTGGGGTGGGGTCTCTTTTGACATTTTCCCCTGCAGTGCATGGCAGCACTGAGCAGGTGCTCAGTGCTGTCATCCACTGCATGGGAGATCCCTTTAAAGAGACCCTTCTTCCCTGTCATCAGCTGGGCCCCTTTAAAAATGGCCCAGTCGCCACCAGGGGTTCTCCCCAGTGCAACTGGGCCATTTTTAAAGGGGTCCAGCAGATGAAAGCTTGGCAGGATCCCTCAGAAAATGGCCCCATTGGCAATGCAGGAGCTTCATGATGGCCACGGGGCCATTTTCAGAGGGATCCTGCCGAGCTGTCATCAGCTGGACCCCTTTAAAAATGGCCCAGTCGCCATCAGGGGTTCTTCCAGTGCCAACTGGGCCATTTTTAAAGGGGTCCAGCCGACGATAGCTCAGCAGGAGCTCTCTGTATATGGTCGAGACACCAGCAGGAGAGCTCCAAACTGGTGTCCCGACCATTTTCAGAGGGATCCTGCCGAACTTTCATTGGCTGGATTCCTTTAAAAATTGCCCAGTCGGCACCAGGGGTTCTCCCCAGTGCCAACTGGTCCATTTTTAAAAGGGCCTAGCCGATGACAGCTCGGCAGGAGCTCTCTGAAAATGCTAGGAAGGGCAGCTCGATCCCTGGAACAGCCCTCCCTAGCATTTTCACAGGACTCCTGTCGGGCTGTCAGTCGCTGGACTGCTTTAAACCTGGCCCAGTCAGTACCAGAAGGACCCCCTGGTACCGACTAGATCAGGTTTAAAGGGGTCCAGCGATTGACAGCTCAGCAGGAGCTCTTAGAAAACTGGTCGGGAGGGCAGCGGATTGCTGCAACTTCCCTCCCAACCTGTTTTCTGAAGGCTCCTGCTGGGCTGTCAGTCGCTGGACTGCTTTTAACCTGGCTCAGTTGGTACCAAGGGGAGCTCCTGGTACAGACTGGGCCAGGTTTAAAGGGGTCCAGCCATTGACAGCTAGGCAGGAGCCCTCATAAAATGATGGAGGAAAGGGTGGGCTTTTTAAATCCTTTTCTGCCAAAGCCAGCGTTACAACTGATTGGCAGTGCTGACTTCTGGCAGGAAAAAGCCCGCAGTTTCCCCACACCAGTTGCAACGGAAACCTTTCCCACAGGAATCCATTGCGTCAATGCATTCCTATGGGAAAATGAAAAACGAAACGAACAAAGCGGAAATTTTCATTTTGTTTTGTTTTGTTTTTCTTTGATGGGTCAGTTCGTTATTCATTTCATTAGGTAAAGAAATGAATAACAAGTAACAAAATGAATTAAAAAATTGTTTCGTGCCCATCTCTAGTCTGTCTGTCTGTCTGTCTGTCGGGGGGGGGAGGCTTTTTTTCAGTGAGGTTTTTTTTTTCCCAGTGGGAACTGAACTTAGATATACCAAGGGCAGATCTAGCACTCAAACAACTGTACAACACTTAGGACTCTTTCTGCCATCTCTGTATGGAATGAATTCTGATTGAATTGATCAACCATACTGTTAGGGTTGGTATAAACTTTATGGCCACTGAGTGGAAAGTCTTGCCTGCATTGTACTTCCAGGTGGTGCTGAATGTGTAGTTATTGCTGTTGCCCACGCAGTGATCTCCTCACAAAAAAATGCCTTCCACTAGTGCAACAGCTGTGCTTGTACAAAAGCCATGGCTTCATGTTACTACATTGGCAGGGCAGGATTTCCATAAAGCAGTTTTAGGATATACTGGCCTCTGTCACTTTCTATATGACAAAAGGGTGTTACATAGTTTTATTTCTCCCTTTTAGGGAGCATGTCTGATATGTCTACACTATGAAGTTTCTATTTCTTTGCCACAGTGAGTCTGTTTGCTGACTTTCCTCCTGGTACTGTATATACTTTGTGAATATTTTGGGCCTGGACATGAAGCATCAAAAGATATATCCTCCATCATCTCTTAATATTAGTTTTGGATAAATAGTACTTCAGCTCAAGTCAGAACAGAGCACAAATAAGTTACCTACTTTTTTTTCTCACTGCAAATAATGTGACTTTTAACAAAGTTACTGTCTGTCAAGTAATGGAACTTTTAACAAAATGTATGTAATATAACATTTAACAGATTCAGAATGGTTTCTGTGTATAAATGCATAGTCATTTGTCAAGACACAGGTGAATAGTGTAATCACAAGTAAAGGTCAGAATAATTATATCCAGGTGCCATGGATAACTGATTAACATTGTCTTCCTATGTGTATTCATGTGATTGGTTTTTATATGATGTCTGCCATATGTATAAAACACAAGATTGTAAGCCATTTTGCACAATATGCATTTTACTACATTGAAATGCACTTGCCATTTTGCAGCCCATTCCCCCAGTTTGGAGAGATCTTTCTGGAGCTCTTCACAATCTTCTCTGGTTTTTACCACCCAGAAAAGTTTTGTGCCAACCACAAACTCCAGGTGCGACCTTACTATTGTTTTGCATAATGGCATTATAATGTTGCCTGTTTTATTTTCAATCCCCTTTTTGATAATCCCTAGCATAGAATTGGCCTTCTTCACTGCTGCCACACATTGGGGAGACACCTTCATGGAGCTGTCCACCAACACACCAAGATCTCTTTCCTGATCTGTCACTGATAACTCAGAGCCCATGAGTTGATAGATAAAGTTTTGATTTTTTTGCCCCAATATGCATTACTTTACATTTGGCTACATTATAACGCATTTGCCATCTCGTAGCCCATTCCCCCAGTTTGGAGAGATCCTTCTGGAGCTCTTCACAATCTTCTCTGGTTTTTACCACACGGAAAAGTTTTGTGTCATCTGCAAACTTGGCCACCTCACTGCTTATCCCTGTCTCCAGGTCATTTATGAACAGATTGAAAAGCACTGCTCCCAGGACAGATCTGCTTTTCACCTCTCTCCATTGTGAAAATTGCCCATTGACACCTACTCTTTGTTTCCTGGATCTCAACCAGTTCCCAATCCATAAGAAGTCCTGCCCTCTTATCCCCTGACTGTGCAATTTTCTCAGCAGCCTTTGGTGAGGGACTGTGTCAAAAGCCTTCTAAAAATCAAGATAGACAATATCCACTGGTTCACCCAAATCCATATGCCTGTTGACCTTTTCAAACAAAATTAAAAGGGTTGTTAGGAAAGACTTACCCTTACAGAAGCCATGCTGATTTTCTCTCGGCAAGGTTTGTTCTTTGTGTTTTAAGATTTCTCTTTGATGAGGCTTTCCACCATCTTCCCTGGGACAGACATAAGTCTAACCAGCCTGTAGTTTCCCAGCCCCCCCCACCTTCCTTTTTTAAAAATGTGTATGACATCTGCTATTCTCCAGTCCTCTGGCACTGTGGCCATTTTTAGACAAAAGTTGCATATTACTGTTAAGAGATCTGCAATTTCATTTCTCAATTCCTTAATAACCCTTGGGTGGATGCCATTGGGGCCCAGTGACTTGTGGATCTTAAATTTATCAATTAAACCTAAAACATCTTCTCCTTTAACATGTATTTGATTTAATTCTTTAGTCAAGAGGGGCCATTCAGGCAACGGAATCTGCCCAAGGTTTTCTGTCGTAAAGACAGATGCAAAGAACTCATTTAATTTCTCTGCAATTTCCAAGTCCTCCTTTACCTCCCCTTTTCCTCCCTCACCATCCAGAGGGCCAACTGATTCTCTGGCAGGTTTTCTACTCATAACATATTTAAAGAAGCTTTTATTATTTCCCTTTATATTTTATTTATTTATTTATTTATTTATTAGGCTTGTATACCGCCCGTCTTCCCAAAGGAACTCCGGGCGGTTCACATACGTTCCTCAAAGCCTTTCTTTGCCTCTCTTATCATCTTCTTACATTTCTTTTGCAAGAGTTTGTGTTGCTTTTTATTTTCCTCATTTGGAAAGGATTTCCATTTACAGAAAGACCTCTCCTTGCACTTTGTGTGTGTGTGTGTTTTATCGTTACAGTTGTGACCGACTCTATGTGACTCCATGTCCATGGAGTTTTCTTGGCAGGAGTACTGCAGTGGTTTGCCAGTTCCTACTCCAGGCACCTACAGCACCTGGTATTCCCTGGTGGTCGCCCATCAAAGTACTAACCAGGGCCAACCCTGCTTAGCTTCCGAAATCAAGCAAGATCGGATGTGCTTAGGGCATCTAGGCAGCTCTAGAACCTCTCTAACTCCACTCGTTAACCACTTAGATGAGCTCTTCTTTCTTTGTGGTACGCACTTTTACTGGGCCTCTACTACCGTTGTTAGAACTCTGGTGGGGAAGCAGGTGGGAGCAGGCAATGGGAGAGGGAAGGGGGAGAAATGGGATGGTAGTGTGGGCTGAAATGGTTAAAAGGAGAGGCAAGAGGAAGGAGAGGATGGCAGAGACCAGCAGAAACAAGTGAGAGGTACAGGTAGCAATCCAGTGGAGAGATGCTGATTTTTTCACATCCTGAATGTGACTGAAATAACCACACACACCCTCAGTTTATCTCTGCTTCTATTCTTTTATCTTCCTTTGTAGTCTATATCTACTCCAGAACTCTAAGTCCTTTAGGTCATAACATAGTTAATAAAGGCCATATACAGAGATTAGTGTCTGGATGATTACGGTATAACCAATACTGAGTGACTGGTTATATATCTCTTGGTGATTAATTTTCAGCCTCTTAGCAGCCCCATTTTAGGATACAGCAGAATTCTGCCTGGATAAGTCTAAAACTAGGTGAATTTGACTGGAGATTAAAAATCTCTTTGCATCTTTGTAGCTGACAGAGTTGTCCTTCCAATTCAGGGTTGAGGTCATTGGCGGTGAATTCTGAGAAAGGGAACATCTGCTTGGAAAAAAAAATACCTGGCCTGTGGATGTATTCAGAAACACACTTTCTTTCCCTGCCAATCTCTTGACCTTCACAGGCACAAATACAGACTAGATCTGGGGTGGGGTGGGGGACACATATAGGTATTTCTTTTTAATCTCGATTCAAGCTTGATTTCTGCCAAATGGGATGCCTGCCAGGAGAAAACGAAACAAACAATAGGTTATGTACAGTGCAAACATATAAGGACACCTGGCAGGGGCAACAGAGAGGATGACAGCAGTGTCTTTTCCTTTGGATTCTAACAGTGCCATGATGCAGTTTTTCTGCTCCTGCTGCCACTTCCATAAGTAAATTGGTTCCCCTTTCATCTGGGATTGATATTTCCCAAAAATCAGTGAACAGCCAAGGCATGGAATACGCCCCTGTTCAAATGGTGGGGCTAAAAATACACCCAAAGGACAACTTTCACTTTAATTGGCTGTTCAGACAGAACCTCTGCTTGCACTGATTAATATACAGCTTTGCCTGCTGGGGATGCGCTGGCCCTTAACAGCAGACCCCTGTGACCCTCTCCCGTGAGACCACCATGCTCTAGAGAGGTCTCTTCCTGTGCTCTACCTGCTTTGGCTTGCCTAAACAACATTGATAGCCATATGTGAAGCGGCAGGAAAACAGATGCTGTTTTTCCATTTGTGAAATCAAGTTGTTGGAAACCAGTCAGATTTCCAATCTAGGAGAGGCGTATCTAATCAGCCCACATGGAGGCTGCATGCTTTTTCTTAGCAATATTTGACAACATTTCATTCTAGTGGCAAATAGACCCATGTGCAAAATTCAAAGAAAGTAGAAGTGGCTGGTACCTGCCTGCTTCTTCCAACCATAATTTCATTTTTGACCATCGCAAATGGAACCCTTGACTTAACATAAAGAAAGAGTCTGTGCAGCCTGCTTTCTGATTACCAAGATGATTTCAGGACACTACTCTCTACAAGCACTCTAGACTGAATGAAAAAGCTTGATAACACAAGAGAATCCTCTCCTGTTACCTTTCTTCTTGTTGCTTGGGACAACACCTTATCTTTTTTTTAAATTGAGAGGCCCATGAAAACTGTTCTCAGCAGTCACATGATCTACTGTAGGGATATAGATTATGGCTTATTATGTTATCTTTAGTGACAATGAAAAAATTTTAAACATTTCTTCCCAGTGGGCATAGTGATGAGAATTTTGATGCATTTTTCATATTTTGGGACTTTTTCAGGTGTGCAAAGAATCTCTGGAAGTTGGTTCTGTACAAAGAAAAAAAGCCAAAACATATACAGTGGACCCTCATATAACAAATGGTTTGTATAACATAAAATCTGTACAACATAAAAGATTCCAGAGATAGGGGAAATTTGCCTAACAGAATCTCCTATGGGGCAAATCCATACAACATAAAAATGGTCGCGATTAGGGATCACTTTGTTTTCAATGCATTCCTATGGGAAATTTGTATAAAGGAAAATTTGCTTAACATAATTTCATTTGGAATGAATTAATTCCTTTATACAAAGTACCACTGTATTCTTTTTAAGATATATTTTCCTCTACTTTTTCTGACTCACCCCAGCTTTTCAGTTTTTATGCTATAAACAAAAATATCTTCAGTGAATTATCTTTTTTACAGTGTACCTTGATGTGTGTTAAAATTCCCTTTTAAACATTTTAGAAGCTTTAAAAATAATATTTGTTACTGCCGTAATATATCTTCCTTATCTAATATTTAATATGTATAGGAGTATATTTATTTTGTCTTGCCTGAATAGCACCTTTTGGCTCAAGCATAAACAAGATACACAGAATAATAAAACTTGATCAATTAATCACAGAGCCAACAGCTATCAGTGAAGTCTACGTGGTAAGCAGTTTGGTCCACAAGCATGTTAACCTGATACCTGACAATTGAAATGGAGGAAGAACATAAATGGTGCCTTGCAATGGCATATAGAACCAGGCAAGTCACCTGGCAGCTTTATGTTAATTGAATTATATGATTTAGGCTCATTATATGATTTAGGCTCACATTGCCTAAATTTTCAGCATCTCAATAACAGGGAATAGAGGTTGGGCTGAATGAATATATGTGCTTTACTTACTGAAGGTTCTTACTGTTGGGTATTTTTAGTGCTCTAACCCTTTCTATTGCCAAATCTCACCATGCAGGGTAAAGCCTAATAAACTGAAGCTCATAGGATGGTATGATGTTAGAATGCATATTGATATGCTGTCTTAGTGGTCTTCAGTTGTTTAAATATACCTTTTCTGGTAGGCTCTATCTCCCACTGGAGCCTGAACAAGAGGGGCAGGAATCACATTATCCCAGTGAGACCCATCTTCCTTTTGTTGGCTTTTCCCAAAATCCCATATAAGCTCATGGAGTCTCGGTGTGAAGCTTCTTGTTTGTTTGTTTGTTTGTTTGTTTGTTTGCAGTAGTGAAAGCACATATTTGCAGTAGTGAAAGCACATATTTTACCTAAAGTCTTGTTCTTATTTCAAAATATACCTTTGCGAACTGGCATAAAGAAAATGAGTTCAGTGCAGAAAAGTCTAAAAAAATTTATTGCAGGCAAAGGAAAAAGTTTAAGATTTGTTAATAGTATTAAGTATAGTGAAAGAGCAAAAGGAGGTTTGGCTATACCACAATTACTAAAATATTATGAAGCTGTTGAAATCACTCAAATGTCCAAATTTATACAGATGAAGCATGTACCTAATTGGATTAAGAAAGAAGGAGAGGGAGAGATAAGTATAATGAATGAATATCCTTTTACAACAAAGTGACTTAAGAAGAGTGACCAAACCCAGAATTTATATAATTTTGAAACATTAAGACTATGGAAGAAGCATATAGGAATCTTAGTTTCTCCCATATCACCCTCTGTCCCATCTTGGAACACCCTAATTTTAAATTTCAAGTATAGAATTAGAGATTTATTAGAATCAGGGAATCTTTATAGAATTAGAGATTTATTTGAATCAGGGAAGCCAATAACAATCAGTCAATTAGAACAGAGAGCAAGAGGAATTAAAACTAATTGGCTACAATTAAAACAGATAAGAAATTTTGCAGTGAAATTATACCAAACTCAAGGACCCATTAGAATATTAACAGAGTTTGAACAATGTTCTATAGAAAAAGATAAGAATATAAACAAAGGGTTAACTTCAATAATATATAAATGTATTATAGACAAAGAATTTAGGGTGTAAAATTGTCTGGGAAGGGACTACCAGTTGGTGGGAAATTCCAAGATCCCTTCTCTTTTCTTCTCCATTCATATAAACCTTTGTTTTTGAACTAGACTTTCAACTGTGTAGCCTTCAAATTGAGGATACTTTCAAGCTGAGGGCTGATTTATGACAGCCTTTCAAACAGAGGACTGTTAATCTTAGACCTATGTCATGAGTGCAAGGAATACAGTTCTGGAGAGGTGAAAGAGGTGTCTACTGAGTCTATTTGCATGTGATCAAACAGTGCTGGAGACCAAGTCCTTCAGACCTTTCTAATGGGCTGGACAAGTGGACAGTAGTCCCCAATAGTTAACTCCATTCAATGTTATTTCTGCAAAGGGGAGGGGGAATTATGAGATTTGTTCTCCAGCACATTGGTAAAATGACACAATGGGAGATGGCCTTTAAAGCAACACATTTCAGCTCAGTTAAGCAAGTACAAGCACTTTCAAACCAAACTATTCAGAATAACTGCGCACAGAGGAGCAATGGGAGTACACGTGGATGGATGTACATGGTAGATGTTTAGAAAAATGTAATATGAAATTCTGATAATATGGAGAACATCCAGAGAATCCAGTACAGGGCAACTAAATGGAACTTCCACATATAGGCATAATGTACTCATGAATAGCAATTGCAGGGCAAAACAACAATACAGACCCACCATCTTTCTTCACATTTTCCAAAGGCCTCTAGACAGTTGTTTTTGCTGGCCAGGAATATAAAATACCCAAAGCTGTGTAGAAGACAGTGTCCTTTTATAAAATGGGCCAGTTCATTTCAAGTTCAACAGTTATTTATAAGGTTATTTTTATTTTGCAAAGTATTGATAAAAGAACTCGTCTTCTTTCATCCTGTCTGTCCTTTTTGCCAGTGACAGCACATCAGTGAAGAAAGAGACATTGTTCTCTCTGGAAAGAGCAGTGAAATCAAAGTGTCCTTGGAAGATAACCAAACAGCTTCAAATGGCATCAAACCACCCTCCATGCCTCAGTTACTTCTGACTCCCTAATGCTGCCTTAGAACAGGGAATAGAACCCCCTCCCCCAACTTGCAGAGACCTCCCACCTGAATGGCCAATGGTGGTAGCATTCTGGGGCACTGTAGTCTCAAAAAGTAACTTTTCTAACCTCAGTTCTAGGCTAGACTGGTTCTGATTTCATCCAGAAAGACAATATTTGCATTATTTGTTTACTTCAGTAAAGAAGCATAAACAAAATTGCAAATGAACATGGAGGGTACAATTTCATTATCAGAATCAAGTTAATCTCCCAAAGGCTTTGAGATTTCTTTCACATGAGACAAATCTTAAAACAAAAGTGAGCAGAATGTTTCTTGTATATGGTCTTCTCAAGCTACTGGCTTCAGCTTGTCTAGCTTGTCAAATGCAGAGATACTAGATTTTTTCCATCCCTACCAAAGCTGTCCCTTCTATGGCCATCACAATGGCTTTGATGAATTATGAGGTCGCATAGTTTAAAGTAGTACACATGTAGTCAGCAGTAACAGTTTGTTTTAAGTGCGTAGGTACACTGTTGTTCTGGCAAAACATTCTTGCTTGCCACCTATTAATCTTTCCCATTTTTTCCAGTTTCCATACTGCATTACTGGAATCACTCTATGGGTAGCAGACTAAGAAAACCAGCATGCCAATATGCTCGTATGTCCATTTGAAAATTAAATGAAAATAATAAAACAGGGAGCTGAAAAACAATGGGCAGGGTAGGGGAAAAACCTCACATTGGAGGCATAGGATATGAATTGATTTAAGAGTATACACTCCATGGAATGCAAGTAATAAAGCATGATGAAATATGGAATAAAAATAGTAGTAGCTTCCGGGGGCAGGGGGGCTGTATCGGATGTGGAGATAGCACAGAGAGGGAATACAAAGAATTGTCAGTGCCTGTGTGTTGTCTGATCCCATTTTTTCTCCAAAATTCCAGAGAACAAACTCAGAAACATTTGCTGCAGTCTGAGTTAAGACTTACACAGAAGGAAGAGATTATAAAACTGCAGCTTCAGGTGACCATGTCAATGAATGCTGGTGTGATGACAAGATTAAGTTGCTGGTGCTTGGATCCTGCTGAATTCATGAATTTAATCATGATCAGTAGGGATGAGATCTCTGTGCTAACTTGAATTAAAAGAGCAAACACGTTTTTGCATTCTTTCATTTATTTCCAAAGGAGAGCCTCTTAAACACAAATATTAATGAAAGAGACAGACACATGTTATCGTTTTCGCTAATGACCAACCTTTTGTCCTGATCTCAGTAGAATGCTAGATATATCTGCTTGGAAGTAGATCCCACTCAGCCCAGCATGACTCACATCTAATATTGGAGGTTTCATCTGGATCTAATCTCCACTAAGTAGGAATGTCTCTCTGTCTAAATAAATAAATGAATATAGTATTTGTAAGAGAATAGGACCCTAGATAATAAAGAATACACACATACAAATAATGTTGTGTCATTGTGGGCCAATCATTGCCACAAGAGTTCATTAAATTTTCACAGGCTATTGCATATTTATTATTTAAAATTTGTAAAGAAATGCAATAATTTAAATAGAAATGTAGTAAATCTGATGAAAGCAGGAGAGGTTTTTGCGTCAGGTGACCTGTGCTGCTGTTCAGGGTCAAAATAGACAACACAGATAAAATAATGCACTGACATTGTAGTGCCAGTTACCTTTAGGCCCCGGTCCCATGTCCCTTTAAAAGCAGTTTAAATTACCAGATAAACTGTATCTAAAAATGCTGTCCCCACAGCCACCGGGCTTTTTGAAAAAGAAAAGAAAAAGAAAACCTGGTAATGCTTCCTTAAGCGAGGTTTCTATTACTTACCCAGGAGGTAGGGAATTTTTGCCTCACTTTGAAAATGCACCTTTTAAGGAGGCAGACACCATGGGACCACGGAGATGATCTGGGTTTCTTTTTCTTTCTTTTTTCATAGCACCGACCAGCTGTTCCTGGGGCCGATCGGCTTTGTTTTTTTAAATTTCCCTGCACATTGGAGCAACAGAAAGTTCAATCAGGTCCTCTAAGCATTAATTTCCTCCAGATAAGTGGTCCATTTTTTTTTCAAATGCTAGCACCACCTGCTGGCAAAGGGGGCTGAACTGCACTTTAAAATTAAAAAAAAAAACAGCTTTGGACATGGGAACTCTTGTCCCACAAATTAAATCATATGATGGGACGAAGAGGAAAAGCCGGACCTTCAGAAGATTGGGATCAAAACCCAGGTGTGACCACGCCCTAAGAGAAAAAGAGTGTCCATTCTGACATGAGCCTGCCTCAAACTGCCTTTGGCAAATTGCTTATTTTTGCTCTGTTAATTGGTTGGGGGCAGCATATTTCTGCGTGCCTGATGTCTCAGGCACAGGGGCAGGGCAAGATTTGTGTACATGCAGGAATATCTTTCTAAAAAGAGAAAATCATGCACTTGTTTTATCATGTACCCTGTCCTCTAATCTGTCCAGATGCTAACTGTTGAGGAACAAATTTAAGGCCCCTCTTCTTCCTTAAACCATACACGAAGCCCAAAGTCCTAGACATCACATTTAAACAAAGGCATCTAGTCATCCTCTGTAAAAATATTTAAAAAGCTTTGAAATTCTGAGACATTTTAGATAATTAAAAAGCACCTAAGACTGAAAAGCTATAATTAATTACACATAGCATTATTTGCAGGTATTTGCCGACTTTTCAGTGACTAATTTGCAACGGGAATTGTTTGAATTGTACAATTCATACAATCCAATAAGGCTTACTTCCTACATGTTTTGCTGTGGCCTACACATGAAATATACAATCAACCAATGAATTTTCTTCCAAAACATAAATGCAAGATCACTGGGATCTCAGTGCTTTGAAAGTCCTTTATTGGTTTATCCAAAATCAAACCAGATTTTAGGTCTGTCTATCTATCTATCTATCTATCTATCTATCTATCTATCTATCTATCTATCTATCTATCTATCTATCTATCTATCTATCTATCCTCTCAAATTCATTAGCTCTCTCTCATCAAAATAAACTTGCTGCCATATTTGAAAATTTTAAAATTAAATATATATTTAAATATGGCAGCAAGTTTATTTGATGGGGGAGAGGGGCTAATGAATTTGAGTGTTGTATCCTGTCAAGGTTCATTGGTTAATTAAAAGTCTGATATAGATATAGATATAGATATATATACAGCTGATACTTCTCACCCTAATGAAGAGCATTAATTCTCAAACATGTGTGGCTACAGTCATATTGCTTCAAATTACTACAGTCTTTCCTTTATGTGTTTCCAAGAAAGTCTCTGCTGGTTAGTTAGAAAGAAAAAAGAAAGGGGGGAGAGATTACAGGACTTTAATACTGAACAGAATAAATTACATGTATCAATCAGAAGAGGCTTAAATTAAAATTCACATTTGGCAAACTGATATGAATATGTTGATCTCGTCTGTGAATCAAAATGATTTAATGCCAGGACTGACCCCCCACTGATCAACATGAAGGTCACAGCAAACTGATTGATTCTCATTGAGGAATGTTGTCCTGTCTGTTAAAGGTGCAATTTTATAATGTGCTGCTTAATTTTAATGTTTGGCAGACTGATTTATTTTTACAAAGGAAAAATGGAATATATTGCTTTTTTATGTAATGCAAAACAGATAGCTAAATTAAAAAGAAAGGGGGAAAACAGCCATACACATGAATGTGGTTTATGATTCCAGCAGGCTAGAGGACTCCCCATGTGTTAATATAATATTTTTCATTCCAGAAGACTGCTATTTGATAAATAGAATGCTACACCTTTTAGGTACAGACAGCCTATAAATCAGTCTCCTCTCAAATTCGTATACATCTCATAAATGAGTGAAGCTACCTAAGTTATCGCATGTTCCCCAGTCTCTAGTGTATCGCTGTATGCCTCAAACAGGCAGATTTCAACTTTGAGTTTTACTATTTGTTTTTCCTATAGTCAAAGTACTTTATAATAAGGGTACTGTATAACAAAGCATGTGTATATTGCTTAAAACTGGTTTCCAGCTAGTAGGGCATAGTTTGTTGTGTATCTGTCTCTGCCTCCATGTTATCCCACTCTCCCCTCCAAGTTACTCATGTTGGCTCACAAGATGTCCTACCAACTGCTTTGTTCTCACAAGCACTCTATGAGACAAGGTTGAGTGACCATTTCATTTAAATTAGGATTTTAAGCAGAATTTTTTTAAAATGACAAATTCAGATGCTGGAGAAAGCAAAACAGCAGTAAGAACAAGGATACATTCAGTATAACCCCTAACAATGTAATGTTCAACGGATTTGCACTTCTTTGTGTAGTATCATGCAAGAGAGGCAGAAAGAAACAGAAACGGAATTAAATAGCTCCATATACTGCTAATTTTAGCTTCAGCTTCCATGCTCTATCCTCCCCTACCAGTCTAAATGGGTAACACTCTATCTGTTCTGCACCCAAAACCTATGAAATACTGATAGGCAGCAGGGCACCTTTAGAAGATTTCAGGATGTGGGCATACTTACCCCAGATACAATGGACCTACAAGCAATGCGGTTGTGCCATTTAAAGCAAAGTGTGCTGCTTATAGGTACAAATATACTGCCCCATAGCACTGGGGACCCACAGGTTAAGAAGAACCACTGATCTAGCCTACAGGAGACTGAAAGGTGATGTGATTGCTATCTTACCTGGCCCATTTTACAAAAGCCCTAAGTGCCTAACCAAAATATTAATCTCTAGATTCCACATGATATTGGCATGGCAGTTTAAAAAAGAATCATAAGTGCAATCACTATGTAATGGAGATGTATCCTGAAGAGTGGTATCAGGAGACAGATCTCTAGTCTTGTGTACTCCCAGACACATTTGGTGGGGCCACTGTGAGATACAGGAAGCTGGACTAGATGGGCCGTTGGCCTGATCCAGCATGGCTCTTCTTATGTTCTTATGTTCTTATGTAAAAGCCTACCTTGAAGAGAGCAAAGTCAGGAAGGATACCATCAGATAGCACAAATTCTGATGAACAGGAGACCTCAGTTCTGCAGTGTTCCGTGACTTCAGGGGTCCATCCAGGCCAAGATCTAGATGTAAGACTAGATGCAAAACAGCTTGGGGCTCCTGCCTCTTTCAAAGTAGCATGGAAGAGAGAATTTGGATAGATGCAATTTGCCACAAAGAGGAGAAAAGCCACTGTTCCTGAAAGCCCCTCTACTACTGTATGCAGTTCTTCCAGAACAGAGGCTACATTCTTCACATCTGATTTCTGTCCACCAACTCTCTTTACATCTCCCAGATATTTCACAGTATTGGCATGTGATCTGTGCTGGGCATCATCTGAAGAATGTTTATAAATGTCACATTGTTCAAAAACTCCAGAAATGGAGTTGGGGGTTTCTGGCCAACTTGGGCTATGCTGGTTGTGGGGTTCTGGGAGTTTAGTGAATTTCTTTCCATCTTCATTCCAGTCAAACCAATAATTTGGGAGAGTGAAGGAATGCTCTGGGCTTTTGGTGAGTTTCCAGATAAGATTCCCCCTCACAGTCCAGTGTTTAAACTGCAGTGCTGCAGTCAAAATTCCATGCATAACTTGGATTCAATCCAAGTAGCTGGTTTGAGGCTGCCCCAGCCTTCCATCCTTCTGAGGTCAGTAAAATGAGTACCCAGCTCACTGATTGTGATAGTGGGGACAGCCACAATGTGAAACCTGCATAATTAAATTGATAAATCAATGAAGTTCCAGTGATGAATTGACAAATCAGTTTATCTCCCCTTTAAAATGCTATAACCACCCCAGCATCTAGAGCCCCCAAATTCCCAGAAATGCTTCCTCTGATCCTCGTCTACAAGCCCAGCATGTTTGTTGAAGATTAGAGTTTGAACGTCTGAGCTGTGCACCCAAAGAGCTGGCCACCTGTTAGAGGTGCTTCAGCTGTGGATATCCTTCTCCAACAACGGGAGGTTGGACTCAGTGACCCCTGGGGTCCCTTTCTTCGCTATCATTCTATGAATGTGATTCTACATCTGGTGGGAAAATAAGATGACACTTTTATTGGGGGCATTACCAGGATTTGACACTCGCTACCCAAGGAACCTCACCTGGCCCATACTTGTTTCCTTCTGCCAGCAGCAAAGATATTTTCATTACAGGTTTAGGTGTGTGTGTGTGTGTATGTATGTATGTATGTATGTATGTATGTATGTATGTATGTACGTATGTATGTATGTATGTATGTATGTATGTATGTTGCATTTGTTATTTTTTCCACTGACAACTTCCTGAGGATAAAGCATTATTTTTATCTATGTATTCTATGTTTTACTTATTTTAAGGCAGGCTTTAATCTAATTGAAAATAAATTTAAGACAGAGAACTATAGATTCAGTGACTTTGTGAATGTACAGTACTTCGAGGCATGAAATATGCATGAATGATGTGTTATTTTGAACTCAATCAATTCTTCCTTTCTGTTTAGCTTGTCTTTCCCTTGGAATGTGAGTCTTCTGTGGAAAATAATGAAATAAGCTATAGAATCAGGCTGCTCAGTGGTCTAACACCAACTCCAAACTAAGGCCACCTTCTACCACAGACTTTAGGCATGAACAGACTAGTTGATTTCCATTGTTCCTCAGCATACCTCACAGTGTGTCACAAGCTATGGCATGTGCTGCTGTGCTTAAAAAAAGCATACTGAAGGTTATCTTTTATCCCTCCAAGCCTATTCATTGCAGCGGGCAGCAGAAAATGTACCCCACTGTGTCCACTGCAGTGAGTTTGGTCAAAAATATATGGGCACAGATGGTAGGTAGGAAGACACACTTTGTCACTTGTAAAGGAAAATGATTGCACATGTGAACATGTGTGCCCAGGTTATAAACTCCTTTAAAAATTGAAAATGTAATGTAAATATTTTATCTTTGTAGTCATTCCAGCAAAGAAAAGCCATGACATTATTTCTCAAATAGATTATATAAGATTTCAAAAACTTATATAAATTTTTTTCATACTTACTATAAATTTTCAAGCTCGGAGAAATATGGCACCAAAATGACTGTGAGAACACACTTACCAAAATGTCATATCCTAGGTAAATAATCCGGGACTGGCCAAAATCACAAGACACTTTCCCTATGAACTGTCAACCCTGGCTATTTTTCAGAAGTGATTGCACAAATGAGGCAAATGTTGAGGATGTTTGTGGTGGCATATAACCACATCATAAGAACAACTACACACATCCTGATTGGGGGTGGGCATGAACTACTGATTTGGTGAATTCGTACCAGTTTGTCCTTTGGACAATCAAGTCTTTGGCAGCCCTGCCTCCTCCAATGAGAGCCCACTCAGAGGCAGCACCCCAGTTTCACTGCCTTGCCTCCTCTGGGTGCTTCCTCTGTGAGAATGCCCATTGGAGGAGGCAGGGCTGTACACTCCAAAGGATGAACCAGCACAAACTGCTAAGCTAGAGGTTCATCCCTACCTCAAATCCTGATTTTCAAAAATCTAGGGACTCCATTTGTGTTAGTCCATTTCAACCTCTTGAGTGAGGATGGAATTTCCACTAGCCATTTCCTCCTGTTTATTTGCTAATCCCCCATACTGCAACCTCCAAGTATTTGATGAAGATTCTATTTCAGAGAACTCAATCAGACAACTTTCTGCACACATTTTCACTGAATATGGTCTTCCTCAGAGTGTTTTTCATCAATAGTAAGGGGGGGATGAATTATCCTCCCTCCCCCAATTCATTGTTGCGTGATTTATGTGCCATCAAGTCAGAACTGAGTTGTAGCAACCTTAATAAGGATTTAAAGATAAGTGAAAATTTAAACATTGGTTTTATTTTACTTTATTTAAACTATCTTTCCTTGCTTTTCTCCTTAAAAGGATCCAAAGTGACTTACAAAAATTAAAAGTTAACATTTAAAATACATTTAAAGGAGTTTATTATATTTAAAGGAGTTTATACATTGCGTACACAAATATTAAAAAAAGAATTAAAGAAGTATTTTATAAAAACTGTCAATAAAATTAGTACTAAAATACATTTAAAAACAACTAAGTACAAAAATCTATTTTAGAAAGCCTTTCAGGCTACCAGTCACTTAAGCAAAATGCTACCTAAAGAGAAAAGTATTTGTCTTCTTGAGAAAAAAACAGCCAAGATGGGGATAGCCTAGCTTCCCATGGAATGGAGTTCCAAAGTCTGTAAAAAATGACAGATAAGGCCAGTTCCAACCTTGGCAAGTGAGTTCCCATGGCTGAGTAAAGATTCAAACCCAGGTCTCTTGTGTTTTAGTCCATCACTCCATCCACTGCACTATAGATCCATAGATACTCATACCAAAATACAAAGGGATCTTGGAAAATGAAGGTTCTCTCCAATCCCATTATTTATTTATGTATTAATTAATTAATTAGATCTGGCCCAAAGACTATTTTGGGTGGTTAACAATCAGTTATACATAAAACATTAAAGCAAAACACAATATAATTCCAAGATAAAATTAAAACTAGCAGGCAACACAAATAAACCATCTATCATCAAAGCAACTTCAGCATAAATCAACACTGTTAAAATAGCTTTAGACATCAAACACATCAATATTACTGTTGCAGGGAGATCATTCAAGGCTTGATATCTGTTATTTTAAGTTGGCCCCAGAAAGGCCTGCCTAAATAGCCTAGTTTTTAAATTAAAGCAAAGCAAAGTGTTCAGCTTATATGCCACCCCATATCACTTCAAGTAGTCTCTAGGCGGTTTACAGTTTTTAATAACAGTATGCAGGCTACACATTCCACCTCCCACCCACCCCCACCCCAGTAAGCTGGGTACTCATTTTACCGACCTCAGAAGGCTGGAAGGCTGAGTGAACCATGAGCCGGCTACCTGGGATAGAACCCCAGGTTATGAGCACAGTTTTACCTGCAGTACAGGCATTTAACTACTGCATCACAATGCTTCCCTACTAGAATGTTAAATGTTCCCAAAGAGGTGGGGGGGCAATCTCCAAAGTGTTGGAGTAACCACCAAGAAGGCACGAGTTCTAGTTCTTTCCTTGCATGCCTCCCTTGGCATTAATTATCTTAATCACCCACTTTGAGATGCATAGGTATTATGGACAGATTTTGTTGGAAGAAGGCATTCTGTCAGGTTGCGAGGTCCCAAACAATGTAGGGCTTTATATGTTAGAGTTAAAACCTTGAAGCTGGCACAGAAGCAGACGGGTAGCCAGTGTAAGGTGGTAGGAGAAATATGAACAAGCTTTCTTAGCTCAGTTAATAACCTGGGTGCAGCATGTTGGACCTATTGAAGCTTCCACATCACTCTCAAGAGTAGCCCCATGAAGAAGCCACTGCAGTAGTCTATTCTTGTAGTCTGTCCCATAGAACCAATAGCAGTAGTGCTTGCTAAGTTATACCTGTACTCTTATTTTTGGGATAGTAGTACTAGGGTGCCAGTTTGGCCCCAATCCCTTGGGAGAATCCCTTTTTTTCTCCAAGAGGAAAAAAGAAAATGGCTGCAGGGCATCACAAAGAAAATAACAGTAAAGGCTAGATAATGGGAACTTTTAGGGGCAATTGCTCCTCAAACGGGTGCTTAGAGAGAGTAACATCACAGAAAGTCATTTTACTTGTGGCCGTGGCAGGACCCCCAGGTTGCTGCGGAATTTTAGTGGGGGTACTGTACTGCAGCCTCCTGTGGTAAGGAGAAACCCAGTGAGGCACTCTGTTGGCTCAAAGACAATGCCCTTTATCACCACATCTAGACTGGGGACTGAACTTTATTCCTAATATGTGTAATTGGCCTTCTTATTTGTACAGCTCATGAATGATGTGGCAGCTTGAGAAAGATTGAAGCTGGGTTTCTCTGTTAACCATCCTGAGGTACCTTGAAGGTGAAGAACAAGTTTTCCTATTGACCCCTTGCTGCCAATGGAAATACGGAAAAGGAACCACCATGGGCTCTTGCAGGGTTATTTTAACTAGTGGTTATAGAATGACTCTGTCCCAGCCCACCACTCAGGTAAGCAGGCAAGCCTGGTCCTTAGAGTCTGGGTGGAATCATCTGTGACAAAGGAAGATATTCTCAGTTGTCATAGTAAGCAAGAGGCCCATATACTAGAAAGATGTTTATTTGGAGCTCATGTAATTTTGTCCCCAAACAGATGCAATTAACTTTTTTTAAAGGTGACCATTTAACCCTTTAATGCCTGCCTTCTTTTTCAGTGGTGGAAAGAAATTTGATACCTTCACCAACAGAAAACAAGAAATAAAATATAGTGTCACTAAGCTTGTATCCTTCTCCTGTAGTTTTCCACCATGTTTGTATGCTTCTCTCTATAACACTCACTATTTTAATTATCAATCTGTTTTTTTCAGAACCATGTCTAATTAGAAGAGTTTAAATCCCTCATTATAGCGTATTCTCATGCAGAACTTGAAATGGGAGTGATTATGAACTGTTCTAATAAACACCAGATTTCCACTCTTAAAAGACTGGAATTATTGTTTATATCAGTATGCATATTAGTTTATCTCAAGATGTGTTAGATTACATTCATTAGCTTCACATCTGCAACAGAAGACATTAACCCTTTGCTTTCATCATCTGAATTTTTGAATGCTTCTTTTATGTAATGTTTATTTGCTGCATTATAAAGAGATGCAGAACTTGGGACATGATTATAAAAGTATGGTTACCTAAATAAAGGAAAGGGTGGGGGGCAACTTTCTTCAGTATGGATCATGAGACAGGCTTACCTCAACTCATGTGATAATGGAATTGCTATTGTTTTTTCTAGCTATACCTATTTGAATTTAGCATTTTAATTATACAGGGTTTTTTAAAAATAAGAATAAGCGTAAAGAAAGTCCACACAAATTATTTATTTTATTTATTTATTTATTTAAAATATTTATATCCTGCTTTCTCCCCAAAATGACCCAAGGCAGCTTGTGCACAAAAAACAAAAAACACATTTCTCGGTGAAAAAACAGAAAGATTCCTTGCAAAAATATATCTATGAAACAGAGTTGCATGCAGCAGTGTATTTAAGGGGAAAAATAGGCCAGAAACAATTGAATTTAACATTTTAAAAATTCTCTGAACAAACTGAATATGGCTGCTAACCCATCACCACTAAAAACCGCTTCAAGCTGCTTGAAGATGCGGTTAATAAAATTGTGTCCCCATGGCCAGCAGACTTTAAAAGGGGGGAAAATGTGACCATGCCCACTTAAGCGTGACCCAGCGAGTTTTACAAGTACCTGCTCTCACAGTGGTACAAGGCTTGTCTCAGTTCTGATGCAGATTTTTAACCGGTACATGAGTCTATGGGGAATCCGGAAAATCCAAATGAAAGCCTTTCCGTTGCATTGTATTGCAGTTCCTGCTTGTGGGGACACAAAAGATGCAGTTCTTTAAACTGTGCCCATGGGGACACAGGAACTGTGTTTTCAACCACATGACCATTGTGTGTGTGTGGGGGGGAATCTGCATTTTACTTTGATCCGGATTTTCCGGCCATGGGATAGCACCCATGAGTAAAAGTATCTCTTTACACGAACTCACTCATCTATCTTGAATTATAGATTGAGGATAAGGGATAAAGTCATCAGATTCCTAGGTGGCCCTTATGGTAGCACTAAAGCTTCACAATAAACAATAAACATACCAAAGGCCCAGTAAAAAAAAATCCCACCTCAAGGCTAAGTCACGTATGACAGAAGCCACCTCATTATGATCACATCAGATCCCCCCCGCAAGTTAATTGTTAACAGGGATGCAGTTTTCATGCAGACTGTGTTAGATTTAACAATTTCTTCCCCACAATTTAGACATATCATCATCATCATCATCATCATCATCATCATCATCTCCCAAAAAGATTCTGACCCCCCCCCCGGCTAAATGGCAAGATTGGGATTTTAAGAACAACAGGATTATTATCACGAAAAAGAAGTACAGCTCAAAACAGTTACTTTTTGAACAGTTACTCTCAGAATCCCCAAACTAGGATGTAAAGTAAGTTTCCTTTCCAAGCGCTGGGAAGTGATTCACCTTTTTCTTGCTGGTGTGCTACAAATGTGGCATCATTTTGAATTATTAGGCATTGGGCATTTTATGTAAATGCTATTCTTATTTATTTATTTATTTATTATTGAATTTATATCCCGCCCATCTTCCCAACGGGAACTCTGGGCGGCGAACAAAAGAGACAAGTCATAATACACATAGTGATACAATAAATACAAAGGCATAATCTGCAAACAAACATGAAACAATAAAAGCAATAGAAAAACCGCAGCAGGGCGCACCCTTTAAATCTAGCCTCCCCGCTGCAATGGCAGAATGTCCTGATTATCGATGGCGGGAAGAAAAAAAAAAGATTACGCTAGGTCACCAAAGGCCTCGCGGAATACGATGGTCTTCACCGCTTTACGAAAGACCAGCAGGGACTCTGCAGAGCGCACTTCGCTAGGTAGGCTGTTCCATATAACTGGAGCAGCCACCGAGAAAGCCCGGTTCCGGGTACGGGACCGCCTGGCTTCTCGGATAGATGGAACCTGAAGCGAGTGCGCCCGCGACTGCCGAACCGGTCGGGCCGATGTTGACCGCTGGGCGATCCGCTCCGCCAGGTAGTCCGGGCCCAGGCCATGGAGGGTTTTATAAACTAAAACCAGGACCTTGAATCTGATCCGGGAGGCAACGGGTAGCCAATGCAGCCGGGCCAGAACTGGGGTGATGCGGTCGTAACGACGCGCACCCGCCACCAGTCTGGCCGCTGCATTTTGCACCCGCTGCAGTTGCCGGAGGAGAGTCAAGGGCAACCCCATGTAGAGAGCATTACAGTAGTCCAGCCTCGAGATCACCAGCGCCTGGACCACTGTCCTCAGGGAGTCCCCGTCTAGGTAGGGTCGAATCTGGGCGATCTGGCGAAGATGATAGAACGCGGACCTGGTCACAGCCGCCACCTGGGCATCCAGGGACAAGGCAGGGTCCAGGATCACGCCCAGATTCCGGACCCTCTCCGCCAGCTGAAGGGAAACTCCCTCCAAGCTGGGGAGGGGGCCCTCATACCCAGACGGGGAGCTCCCGAAGAACATCACCTCGGTCTTCCCAGGGTTGAGTTTGAGCCTGTTGGCCCTGGTCCAAGCCATGACCGCCTCCAGACACTGGTCGAGGGACCGGACAGCTTCCGCTGCAGAGGTGGAAAAACAGAGATAGAGCTGCGTGTCATCAGCGTACTGATGACAACGCAGCCCAAATCTCCTGATGACCCCCGCCAGCGGCCTTACGTAGATGTTAAACAGCATGGGGAGAGAGAGGCAGGCCCTGCGGAACCCCACAAGGGAGTGTCCACAGGGCCGACAACTCTCCTCCATGCTGTACATACTGGGGCCGACCCTGAAGGAAGGACCGGAGCCAACTGAGAACGTTGCCTCCGATCCCTACCTCCCGGAGCCGGTCCAGTAGGATACCATGGTCGACGGTATCAAAGGCCGCTGACAGATCCAGGAGAACCAACAGGGTAGAGCAACCCCTGTCGGCCGCCCGGATTAGGTCATCTTGCAGCGCGACCAGAGCTGTCTCGGTACCCCGGCCAGGCCTGAAGCCAGACTGGCAAGGATCAAGGCACTGCTGTTCCTCCAAGAATGATTGAATCCGCACCGCGGCCACCCTCTCGATGACCTTGCCCATGAAGGGAACGTTGGCGATCGGTCGGTAGTTGGACAATTGATCCGACGCCAATCCCGGTTTTTTCAAAATGGGCTTGATCACCGTCTCCTTCAGACGAGAGGGGAAGACCCCCTCGCTGAAGGAGGCGGTGGCGATGGCAGTGGCCCACTCGGGCATGCTCCCTCCGGCAGATTTGATGAGCCAAGATGGGCAAGGATCGAAGGGGGTGGTCGCGGGACGGCAATGGGCAATAGCCCTGGAGGCATCCAAAGGAGAGACAGGCCCAAACTCAACCAGTTGAGAAGAGGGGGGGTGAGGGAGCTGGGGATGGCGAGGGGGGGCTAGTGTTACTGGAGCCAAAGTCGGCACGGGTGGCCTCTATTTTGGATCTAAAAAAGACTGCGAAATTCTCGCTACTGAAATCAGTAGGAGGAGGCCTAGCCAGACTAGGATTGGTGAGGTCCCGAACCACCCGGAAGAGTTCTGCCTGGCGGTTCGAGGCCTCACCAATTCTCAGGGAGTAATAAGATCTTCTAGCCTCCCTGATCGCTCGCGAGTAGCGCCTAGTCTGGATCACAACAGCAGTCTTGTTATTCTCCGTCCGGCTCTGTCTCCAGATGCTCTCCAGTCTCTTCCGTTCCTGCTTCATCGCTCTAAGCTCCGCCGTGAACCACGGTGAAGTTCGAGCTCTGCCACGGAGGAGACGCTTAGGGGCGATTCGGTCGACGGCATCGGCAGCTGACACAAACCATTGGTTGGCCAAGGCCTCCGCCGAATCGTCAGCCAGACCACCAGGAAGCTCACCGAAGGCTTCCCGGAACCGAGCTGGATCGAGAAGCCTTCGGGGGCGGGCCCATATAAGGGGCCGTTGGTCCCCATTAATGATCTGACCATGACACAGGTGTGGGAACAAGGTCCCGCACCTCCAGATGAGAATCCCCCGACATGGAGGTAAATACCAGATCCAGGGTATGCCCACTCCTGTGGGTGGGACAAACAACATGCTGGGATAGGCTCATGGACGTCATGGATTCCATGAATTCCAGAGCTAACAACAGGATTCGCCAGCATGCACGTTGAAGTCCCCGGCGACCAAAAGCCGGGGGACTTCAACAGCGCAGCGGCGATGAACTCCGCGAGCTCTGGCAGGGATTGTGCTGGGTTGCGGGGAGCGCGGTAGCCCAGCACAATGCCAAATCTATCCCGCTGCCCTACCAACAGGTGGAGGCATTCTAGCCCCGGAATCACCAGTGTCGAGGCTCTGGTCACTTGAAGCGATTCCCTGTATACAACGGCGACTCCTCCCCCCTTCTGACCCTCCAACCTGCCCACTCCATGAACCAGGAACCCAGGAGGGCACAGCTGGGTAAGGGAAGCCCCCCCTCTGAGCCCACCCAGGTCTCCGTGATACAGGCCAGGTCGGCCCTGCTGTCAGCGATGGTATCAAAAATGACAGCGGTCTTGTTATGGACCGACCTGGCATTGAAAAGGAGGCAGGACAGGTTGGAGGCACTGGTGGGTTGGCTCCCAGGCACGTGGCGGTGAGTCAGGGGGTCAGAACGCGGGACAGGCGCAAGATGCCTGACCCTAGTTCTTCTTGGCTGACTAACCCCCTGACTCCGAGCGTATCGTCCACGGCCCAACACGGTTGGTATATGAGCCCCTGCCAACATGGTGACCTAGCGGGGAGGGAAAAAAAACTTAACAAATAAAATGCAACAACTCAGGCTAAACTCAGAATAAACCAAACTCAAAACAGATAACTTACAATAATGATACAGAGATAACAAAAAATAGATAACTGCTGCCGGGGGAGATGTAGCACACCTGGAAGAGAGGTAGCCAGGTGATCCTGGGCTGAGCTAATTAGTGCCAAGGACACATCTTTCTGAAGAACAGGAGCACTCCAAGTGGGGACTGGTCTGGGGCTGCTCACAACAGCCTTGCCCCCTATATGCTCCCACTCTCTCTTGGAGGTTCCATAACACCTGAGTATTGTGTGAACAATAGAATGGGGAGCAAAAAAATATGGTTGCTCTAAAGCAGTGGTTGCCAACCTCGGGGTTGGGACCCCTTTGGGGGTCGAAAGACCATTTCACAGGGGTCGCCGTGAGCCAGTGAAGAAAAAGGCACAAACGGCTTGGGTCTGGAGGAGGAGGGTTAGGAAGTGGGGGAAAGAGTGATTTACAACTTGATAGGTTGGAAGGGATGTCAGTCAATGGTACTGGAGGCTGCCTGTAGAGGGAAGTTCTCTTTGGCACCTGCGGCAAAAGGAGCTTGTGGCATCTTCCAAGCAGGGCAAGGGGTCACCACAATATGAGGAAATGTGTTAAAGGGTTAGAGCATTATGAGGTTGAGAACCACTGTTCTAAAGAGACTGGTAGGCCATTCAATATAGGAAGCTCTGATGAATAGGTTTTTTGCTGTGAATGAGCACTGGCAGGGAACAGTAAGGAACAGAAAACTGTCACAGGCAAGGGAATTGTTAATTTTACATATGTGTACCCATATACACACCAACCTCAGTTCTCAGTTTTAGAGCACCTTATTCCATTCTTAGGGGAAAGGAGATATCAGGGTTCTCTCACATATAATATACAGTAGGTTAAAAGGTTCTTTCAAGGCATACTTATATCCATAACAAGTATCACAGTAGCAAGTATTCATGGTAAATCCATGTAAACGAGAATGGACAAAGTTGAAGAAACACATGCATATTTAGCATTTGTTGTCAAACGGAAGACACAGTAACTGCCAGCAGATGTGATAATGTGGTATAATTTTTTGAAAAATACTCAGCTCCCGATTATTTCCCCCACAAATGTAGCACAACATCAGTAAGAAACAGTGCTAACAGAGGGCTCAGTCTGCACATTTTGTTTAAAAAAATGCTTTTCTGCTTTAGAATATTCCAAAGTGGCCCACTAAATTGTTGCTACTTTCAACATTGCATCTTTTCACAGGAAGGCTGATCTTGTTCTTAAGGTTAATTGTCTTCTGGAAAAATACACACGTTGTATGCTGGCAAACATTACTTCTGGAATGCAGGAAACATTCCTTTTTTAGAACTTGTTTTCCAGAATTCACATAGCTTTTGTGCAATTGCTTTATCACAGATCCAAACCCAGGCTCTCTGAGAAACAATAAAGCATGGACCATTTCACATTATGACCCCCCCCATTGTCTGGAAAGAGGAGGACAATACTGTAATGTAAAGAAGATAGTCTAAACATGTTTTTATTCAACGACTGTAAGACAGTATGGTTTAATTACTTTTCTCTTTGAACTATAGGCTGAGGTAAACATTCCATTCCTCCATGAGGTGAAGAATGGGCCACATAGTCTTGCTGGGTCCTTCTTGTAGGGTCTGACTATACAATAAGAGTCTTTCTGATGGCACAGCAGTAAAAGGTATACAATTAAGGAGCTCTCTTCACTAGTGTCCCACATTGGAGGCATTGAGATGTGTTCAAAATGGGTGCTAAATTGATCCTGTTGTGGTAGAAAATGTTTCTGATCCAAAAGACACCAGCCATTTGAAGGCATGGGTATGAAGCTTCCTTATGTTCATTTAGCTCACTTGTTTCTGTTCTTGCAGCAGCCCTCCAGGACTACCACTGAAAGATCTTTCCCCAATGAGTCCTTCAACTGGAGATATCACAGTGTGAGTGATATCCCAGGTAAACACTAGGAGCCACTTCTACCCGGCGCTCATCAGGAGCTTAAATGAATCCTTCAAGAAAAACAAAACAGTTTATGAACGAGTAGGTTATAAATATTTCTTATGGCTTGTGCAGTGTTATGATTTGGACAACTTGTTTAATATTGTTAGCATGTCATTGGACAGAACTAGGCTTCACAGTTAACACCGCATTAAGATGAATGGCAGAAATTCACACCTCAGCTAGTACAGTCTGTCTAGAAAGCAAGGCATTTATATATGTGATAAAGACAATGTATTTCTAACATATGGAAAAAATGCCTTTCTTTCAAGAGAAAGATTCTGAGAAAAACCCAAACTAACAGAAACATACCTGTACCTGGAATACCAAACCTTTATGTTTCTTTGTTTTGTTCCTAGTGATAAATAAAATGGCTAGCAATGCTTTTGTAGTATTTTTTAAATAATCCCTAGCACCTTTTTGTCAGCAACTCCGAGCTGATTTCTCAACCGTATCAAATTGCAGCACCCAATCTACAATGTGCCATATCTCTTACCACATATTTCCTGCTATTTCCATGCCTATCAAATTTTGTTTTACAGATGCAAGATTTGTGCACATATGTGACCAATCTGTTCCTGCTCCAGAATATATAAAAACCTGTAGGATTCCAAGAATATACTGATTCATCAACTACTTTTTTTCTCAGCATTTCCCGCACTTGGTGGTGGAGTCCACTATTCAGCTTGTTTCCTTCCACTTGGCATGGTCACGGGCTAGATCCAGGTGAACCCATTAGAACATCAGACCATAAGAACATCAGAACATAAGAAGAGCCGTGCTGAATCAGGCCAAAGGCCCATCTAGTCCAGCTTCCTGTATCTCACAGTGACCCTACCAGAGGCGTCTGGGAGCACACAAGACTAGATATCTGTCTCCTGATGCCACTCCCCTGCATCTGGCCCTTGAAGTGCCCTGGTTTTAAGCCTGGAGCTTACACATCTCCATCATGGTTTGTAGCCTGTGATTAGAGATGGGCACAAATCAAAAAATGATGTTTCGGTTTTTCGTTTTTCATTGTGGGTTCATTTCGGTTCATTTTCATTTTTTTGTGAATTTTTTGAAAAAAAATTGTTTTGTTTTTTCATTTTTCATTTTTCGTTTTTACCTGCTTTTTGAGCAACTTAAAGCATTTCTGTGTGCGGAAGTCTCCCAACGCCCCAGATCAGAGGAAAAACACTAAAAAAATGATGCTGGCAGAGACACAGTATAGACTAGATATGCAGGGAGGCTGCAAAGGCAGCGGCGGGCGTTGCCCAGGGTGTAAGGCAGCTGCAGAGTGACTGCACTGTGAGGCAGGGGAGTGTACTCACCAAGAGGTACGCACACACACAGGGAGGCTGCAAAAGAAATCTCTTTCTCTCCCCTAAGAGCCAGGCTGCAGCCAGCAGGAACACAGAGACACACACCTGCCTGGCTGGCCTAAAGTAACGAGTCGCAGGGATAACAATCCCACCCTAACTCCCACCGCAGACTGCAAGGAGGACGGGGGCTGCCAGAGCATTTTATGCCCTCTGTGGCTGCTACACTACCCAGTCTGCAACCTGGGCATGCTATTGGTTGAAATTGTCCAAGAATTTACATGATCCCATAACATGGCTTGCATCCATCTTGTGGCTGCAATCCCTTTTGTGTCATCCTTAAAGGGAAAAGAAAAAATACATTGTGATGGGAGAAAGCCAAAAACAAATGTTTTAAGGACCGCAACCCCCTGGTCGGTAATAATTTCAAATAATTATCGCTCCATTTTTACGGATGTCCAGGGCGTTGTTTGTCTTCCTATATCTCATCAAGTGTGGTGAGGGAGAGATCCTCAGATGGAAACAGTTGTTCCTCTGTGCATTCCTCATGAGGCATGATGAGGGAAACAGCCTCAAATTTATTTTGTAATTTCAAACTCTGAGTGATCCCTTACCCTTCTACTTCTTTGAGTCACATTCCTCCATGCATCTACCTCCTGAGTTGGTGAAGTGACTTCTTCCTCAGAACTGTTTCCTGTCTCTTCTTTGTTCAGGATAGTCTGCTCCGCTCTATCCAAGAACAGCTCAGCTCCTTAATTTGTTGCTGGTTAGATATGCGGGCCTCCAGCTCCTGGACCTTCTCTTCCAGTGGTGCAGCCAGCTTTGGCAAGATGACAAACATGGCACAAGTGTTGCAGGTAACTACAGCTGCTCCCTCAGACTCCATTTTAATAAGTGCAGTATTCTGGGCCTCAAAAATGTACTACCTTTCTATCTAGTAAGAATATTTTCTTCCTTTGTGGTTTATATGAAATTGGTGTCGGGCATCTAAAGCAGCTCTAGTCCAACTGCTAGCAGTCCAGAAACTTAACAGTGCTCACTTCTTTCTGTTTGTTTGTTTCTCTCAGCAGCAGCTGTGCTTGGGATCACATCCAGGCTGAAAACAGCTGAGGCTGACCTTCCTCAGGGAAGGTCATATTGTCAAGGGTGTTCATCCAGTGCTAATTCAAATAGCAATTCATCAACTGCTAGTTACATTTTCCCATGGTCGATGGGGTAGCACGCACAGAAAGCAAAGCTGGGTGGAAACAGAGAACATCCTGGTGCTACTTCCCACTGCTTTCCTCCCATATCCATTATGCAAATTTGAACAGAGTGTGATGAAAGTGGAGAGACTCCTACTGCAGACAAAGCAGGAGGTGCCTTTTGGCAGTTGTTCTTCCAGACACTAATATTATCAACATGATAATCTGGATAACCTTGGCTAGTTCCTGCAGACCAAACCCAAAATGGATTCACAGCTCCTTTGAATTTGGACCCATCACCCTCTACTGTATGCCTCATGGTGCAGTGGTTAAACTGCTGGGCTGCTGCCAAAACTGTGCTCACAACCCAGAGTTCAATTCCAGGTAGCCGGCTCAAGGTTGACTCATTGCCTTGTAAACTACTCAGAGAGTGGTTTAAGACCTATGGGGTAGCATATAAGTAGCACACATTGCTTTTTTGCTTTTACTTTATTTCTATGGACTGGCTTTTCCCATAGGCTTCATTGTTATAGTCCTGCTGCTCTTCCATTATTCTAAGCTCTTACCTAGCCAAAACTAGGGAGGGCTCGCTTATATTTAGCATACAACTTTAAGGATATGTTAGTCAGGGTATTTCTGAGGTTGGGCTACATCCAAGATAAATGTAAGGCTCTTCAAGTATAGTTGGGTTTTTTCTATGACTCCCACCATCCTTTGGCATTCATTATGCTAGTTAAGGCTGGCAAGAGTTACAGTCTAACATTTGAACGAATGCGCTTTCCCTGAACGATGCAATAACTAAAATTATGAAGTCTTACACTTCTAACTCAAACACCCTAAACTTACTTGAATACATTATTTCCTTTTATAGCATCGCTATTGTATCCGTGGTGAACCAACAATGCATTGGACCAACTTTCTGATTAGCCACATGTTTGGATGGCCACTGATCACTCTGACATAGAATATGGTGATGTATATTCTTATTACGTAGTCATCCACTCAGGCTGCAGAAATCATCAATCAGTTTGGAAGGCACAATCATACATTTTCAAAACAGCCCTGTGTTGTGCCTAGAGATGTAAAATTTCAAGAAATTTATTTTGACGCTCAGAAAATAACCCGTTCCCCCACCCCTTTTTGAAAAAAAAATGGAAATTTTTGGGGAAAAAAGCAAAAAAAGCTACATTAGCACTCCCCCCCCCTTGAAAACTTGAAAGTCATTCTGTTACTTTAGGAACATAAAATATGACTATGGACAATTTGACTTGGCATAAAATTATCATAACTTGCATATTAAATTTACTGTATCCAAACAATGATTACAAACAGAATTTACTTTTAAATAATATTTATTTGTAATTGTAAGTAACAGATGGAGTAACAATCTCCTGAACTGTTTACTAATGTATGTGGAACAAAAAAGCCATCTATTAAACATTGTTTAAAAATCCAGAATTAACAATTATTCATATTTCCTCTCCACAGTATAAAATAAAATAAAATAAAAACCTCACTCTCATAAAAAGAATTGAAGAGGGGCGAAATGTATAGAAGGGCCTGGGACTAAGTTTCAATGAATGGGCATGAAATTTAATCAGAATCATTTTTGTTGCTCTGTATTTTCTTCCAGTGCTCTGAGGCCTAGTGAAGAGGTCAGAACAGAACCAAACAGAACCACCCACATGCAAAAACAAAAGTGAAACCTTTTTCTTTTCCTTGTGACAGTAACTGCACCTCCTAAAGGAAGAAATGCATCTTGTTCTTGCACTGGAGAGTTCAGTTTGTGACCTAGGACTTGCCTGTCCTCACTGCACAGAAATTAAAATAATCTGATACTTAGCATGTTTTTGGAAAATATTTATTCATCATGCCAAAATAAAACATTCCATAATAATTTTTCTTTTTCTTTTTTCTAATTTTCCAATTTTTAGGTGGGGGACGACCCAAAAAGCTGTCAGGAAAAATCACAGAAAAATATTTTCCCTAATTTTTTCTGTTTTTTCCCTCCAGCCTTCACATCTCTAGTTAGAG
This sequence comes from Phrynocephalus forsythii, assembly GCA_029282475.1. Classification (NCBI taxonomy): domain Eukaryota; kingdom Metazoa; phylum Chordata; class Lepidosauria; order Squamata; family Agamidae; genus Phrynocephalus; species Phrynocephalus forsythii. Next base: position 79,587,398 of record JAPFRF010000003.1, read on the forward strand.
TAGCTCATAACAATTGGCATGTCTTACTTGCAATAAGCTTTCGTAGACGGCAGGCCACTTCATCAGACAAAACTGGTGCAGCATGTTGCACTTCACAAGAGCATCTGTGAAACAGAACATGTTTGTCTCCATGGTACTACAAAGTTCTTTGCTGCCTAGAACAATTATACAAGCAACAATTTCTTTGTAGCAATGTATGAGAAGCCAGTTCTTCACATCCCACAAAAGACTTTTCTGAATCTATAAGACTAACATTAAAAAAATACGGCACTGCTTTTTCTGGATACTAATTTAGCATCCAAATTAGATCTCACCTTCTAAGATGCTTCTAGAAGCTCTAAAACCCGTTGGTAAAAATGCAGCAAAATATTGCTTTCTAGCTATAAAACAAACAACTCTCCTCATAAGGGTAAACAGTACTTTTGGCCACATTATTTTCACAGTTGTTGGGTAGTGGGACACTATAGAGGGATTTGGAGGATTATGGCAGGGACAATGGCCGTGGACCTAAAGGGGTGTGAAATGTGCCCCCCTCTGATTTCAACTCTGACTCTTTTCCCACACTGTAACAGATGGGCAATACTTTCAGAACTGACAGCACTAATTATTGCCAAAAAAACGAACACAAACCCCACAAAAATACACTATGGACATTACTGCATACACATAACTGGGGGAGAGAAGGGGCAAGCATACTAACCCAAATTGGGTCCATGCCAACATGTGGAAGCAGAAGATATTTTTCACTTCACATTTGATGTTTCACTATCAGGTTTTTTTCTGAGGTATTTTGGAGGGAGCTGGGGTAAATTAGAGTGGAAGGAATTTCTATGATATGAGCGATCACCTTCAGTCTAAGAAACAAAGCTGAAAATTGAACAGAAAACCAAGCTATTTTATTGCCCAAAGGCATTATTCATTTCTCTGACACATCATGTTTTTAATTAAAATTGCACATGAATTAATTAAAATGTTCATTCAGCTACTTTCCCCCCTCATGGATGCTTTGTTACTCTCCCAGTATTTGGATAAAACAATGTCTCAACAAACGGCTGCCTTTATCAGCCTAGACTTCAACTGACAGACTGTCATGTTCTCTACACCTTCTTATCTCAGATGTTCTATTTTTTTTAAACACATCCCTCAGTGTGACTCTTATTCTTCTTCCACCAGCACCCTCCACTGGTTATTCAGGCTAAGCTTTATTAAGTAGACATTGTCAGGAATAGACAGAATAGTTTCACAAGAGGAGATGTCACTATACTATTTCACCACCATCATTTCTGGAAGCATTCAAAAGACTTTTGACTATGCACCAAATTGTACATATTAATGACTTGCCTAGAGCAGCCAGCTCTCCATGACACTAAGGTAAGTATGACTGTTGTAAAGGTAAGTTTTGAAGGCAAGGATGCTTCCTTTTGGGAGAACTCTGGTCATGGGAGTTACCATTTTATGTTTAAAGGGAAATTGCATTAAGAACTGTAATGTTATTTCAATACCATCATCCACTATTATTGATATAATACCTAAGAGCATTAGGAGTAAACATACCCACTAAAATCCTCACCCCATCCTCAAACTCACTGGTACTGAGCCAATCCCACATTACCCAAAGTGGGATGACCACCTCAAGCAATGGATTTTGAGTCTCCTAAAAGGGAAGAGAATTCTTTATAATTTGTGTCCAAAATCCTGTTCAATATATTATGCCTGCAGAAGAGTGATGATGCCACAGGCAGGGAGAAGTGGTTGGTGATTAAAGGCTTCATGCTTTTATCTCAGGGCCCATCCAAATCAACCACAACCCACCTGCATTCACCTTCATTGCAGTAAGTCAAGTGTCCACCACCACCACCACCACTAAAGGTCAAAGCAGAATGTTTCAGTTGCTCGCAATCTCCATTGTGTTTGATATCACCTGTCTTATATTGGTGTAACTGACTTAACAGGATTTTTTCCCATTGTAGGAGGGGAGAGTTGTTTCTGCTTCAGCTTCCCACTTCCAAAGTGACAGAAACAACACAGCACTACCACATATTGTTAGTCACTAAAAGCAATGGTGAAGTGAATATATGGTGCAGATTTAGAGCATTGGCTCATCAACCTCCATATGTTTTATTCTGATTAGCTTATTGAATAAAGTAAACAATAAGGTATTTGTTGTGTTTTGACTGGCACAGCAAATCTGCTGTCTAAGGCTACTGCCTCCTTCTACCTAATGGTAGAACCAGCCTTGATAATTAATACAGAAATTTGTTAAACGTACTACACAGCCAGGCCACATTTCAAGCATATAAAGTACCAAATTAGCAGCTGTTGTTTGCATTGTAGATAAGCATCTTGCAAGAAAACACAGTTATGATACATATTCCAGGCAGGCAGCCATGTTAGGCCTTAAGTATGAAGAAAGAATTTCAACTGCTATTCCTAAATAGAATGGACTATTATATAAGTAAGGCTTTGGTAAATCAACACTTATTTAAGTTCCATTGGTCAATGGGTCTAGTCTAGTTGAAACTAACAATTGAATTTAGCCTCAATAATTTATTTTGGTATATACTTTTAAGGATGGAGTCCATTTAATAGAACTTGAGCTCCTATATTGGAGTGCTACTGTATCAATGCCATATTTAAAGGTCTCACCCTTTATTAAGTGAATGACAGACTACCAGCAAGTTTCAATCAGTTCTATTTTTGTAACCTTTGCACTTTTCCAGAGGAAATGTTTTTACTAATAGCTCTAAAACTTTGTTTAATTGTTTCAATGAAAAAAAAGACTGACTGGGGAAGATGGCTACATATAGCCACCCTCAAAGATCTGAGTACTCATTTTACCAACCATGGAATAATAGAAGGCTGAGTCAGTCTTGATCCATTTACCTGGGAGTGAACCCAGGGTGGTGAACACAGTTTTGACTGCAGTACTAGATGCTGTAAGCACATCCAATCTCTCCTGAATTCAGAAGCTAAGCAGGGTCAGGCCTGGCTAGTACTTGGATGGGTGACCACCAGGGAATACGAGGTGCTGTAGGCGCCTGGAGTAGGAACAGGCAAACTACTTCAGTATTGTTCCCAAGAAAAACTCCATAGACGTGGGGCCACAAAGAGTCGATCATAACTGTAACGAAACAACAGTAACAGTAGTTTAAGCACTGTGCCACAAGTCTCCTTCAATATGTCTTCTCTCTAATCCCAGACACATAGAGGTTGGAATGATTTAGGGATTAAATACAAATTATTATTTTGCCTAAATGACTATACTTTTTAAAGTTACATTAAAAGAAAAAGAAAAGCAGCTGTAAAAGAAATTTGGAAGTAGCACAGAAGTCACATTTTCCACACTTGCTAATGCTATTGATTTGTTCCAAATGGTGAGGTCTGTGGAAAAACTGGAGGTCCAGGAAGCCATGAACCAAGTACAGTGGACCCTCATATAACAAATGGTTTGTGTAACATAAAATTTGTACAACATAAAAAATTCTGGATATAGGGGAAATTTGCTTAAGAGAATCATCTTTGGGGTGAATCCATATAACATAAAAATGGTCACGATTAGGGATTACTCTGTTTTCAATGCATTCTTATGGGAAATTTGTATAATGGAAAATTTGCTTAACTCATTTGGAACGAATTAATTCCTTTATACAAGTTACTACTGTACTGTATATCACTGGCTGGGAGCTTTGCCTACATCTGAATTATACTTTTATACTGCCACTATGTAAAAATCAATTTAAATTACACCATGTGGCAGTTAGTCTTTTATGAATGGTATCTGACAACCACTGTAGGTTTCTCCACACCTCATGATAAGAGATGAAAAGATGATGCAGTACCATAGTTAATGTGCTGAGTAGAGACGGGGACAAACTGAACAATAATTATAATTATCAATTTGCATTTGTCATAAATGAAGTCCCCAATGAAAATGAATTGATGAATTTTAAGCAATTTTTAATTCATTAACTGGGAGTTGAGTCATGGCTACTAAGCTGTTTGGATGAACAGCGAAACGTTTCTATCTCTCAAAAAAAGAAGTCCAGTAGCCATGACTCAACTCCCAGCTAAATGAACCTGGATGACTGAGAATCTTCACAGACGTTTTTAATTCATTAATTTTTGGGCTATAAAATGCCACCCCCCTAGGTGTCCCTTGATTCTCCTGTATGATCCCTCCAGGTTTGGTGACAATTGGGTTTCCCTAACTCAGTTGATAGATGGCACTTTCTTTGGGGCTTCCAAATTGTGGGTGTCTGAAATCCACTCTTCACCAACCTTTGAAATAACGTAGAGGAGAGGTGGAAGAAGCAAGTGGAAGAAGCAAGTTTGGTATTCAAGGTGCCTGGGGAGGCAATTTCCTGGCAGGGGGACCTCTCTGAGGGGTGCATAGCTTGGATGTCCAAACTCCAGTCCTCACCAAACGTGCAGTGCTTGTAGAGGAGAGGCGGAGTCACATCTCTGCAAATTTCAGGATTCTTGATACCAGGGGGGATTTTATAACATTTTAAAGGGTAGATGAATGAATTAATCAATTTGTTAGTTCAATAAAAATTCATCTGTTCATCAATTTGTTAGACCTGAATCATGAATCATGATGAACCACCATTTTTAAAAATCCTCTCCATTTTCAGTGGTGAGATGTCACATTTTCCTATAGCATGACCACAGTTTTGGTGGGGGGGGGGAGTGTGAACTTGATATGTGTCACAGTTGAAATATATGTTAGAGCAGTTTATTTCTATCATATTGTAAGACTGGCTGGCTGGGAATCCTATAAAATCTGACCCTATTCTCTGTCTGGCTTATTACCATCTGGCCTACAGTGATGAAACCCTGATTCTTGCATCTTGCTACTGCCGCTGAGTGCATTTTGAAGAGTTTAGGATGAAATATTTGGTCTCATCTAGGTTTAGGTTTAGGAGGTATTACGTAAATGTGTTACAGTTTGGCTTGTGAGTTTTAATTTTCTGTCATTAGGTTCCAGTATGCATTATTAGTTCATTGCTGAATGCAATGTTGTGGAATCTTTGGCTCTACCAATGTTTTGGATGTCCATAATCATTTATCACTGGCCATGCTGAGTTAGACTAATGGAACTTGTAGGCCAAAATACATGGAGAGCCAAAGGTCTCTTACCCCTGGTTTAGTGTATTTAATATGTGCATGATTATTTAAATGTTGTCTTGGTGGAATTAGTGAATTACAGTGGACCCTTGTATAACAAACAGCTTGTATAACATAAAATTTCTACAACATAGAAATTCCGGAGATAGGGGAAATTTGCTTAACATAATTGCCTATGGGGAGAATCCGTACAACATAAAAATGGGATTACTCCATTTTCAATGCATTCCTATGGGAATTTGTATAAAGGAAAATTTGCTTAACATAATTTCGTTTGGAACGAATTAATTCCTTTATACCAGGTACCACTGTATCTACATATGCCATGTTCCATTGTACATGTTTTTTTCACCTTGTGAACTGCTTTGTTCTTACTTTAGGAATTTAGCATAAAAATAAATATGACAGTGGCATTCAATAAAGCAGTCTTTACAGTTCAAATATTAAAAGTGTTTCTTCGACATAAACACTAGCACTGCAGGTGCCATGAATGTCTTCCTCCAACAAGTTCACTGCCAACCAGGGGAAAATATTTGCTTTCTTTCCAATATAGTCGCAACGTTTTTCAGTGAGTGTCACAGAGGATAGCAATTACCATGTGGATAAGAGAGTAGTATTTTGCAAAGTAAATAGAAAAATGAGGCATTGCCTGAGTCTGAATACATCTTGTCTCCTTGTAGTGCTTACCAGTTTTTAGACTAGATGCCAATTTACAACCTCAGAAGAATATTCCTAGATAGGAAAGGGGATAACATAGATTCAGGCATTTCAAACTATTGATGAAATAAAATTTGGAATAATTACATTTTTGGACCATGACTCAGAGAACCTCCAGGCCAGAACCTCTGAGAACTGGTGCCTTAATTCTGCTGAGAATACTGACAATCTGAAAACTCTAGTTTTGTTCCCATATGTCGTTGCTTTAAGTCTTTCCCCCACAAAGTAAAACAGCCAGTCTGTCAGAATATATTTTGGAAATATAGGCAAAGAAGACAGCTTGTATGTGGACATCTATGAGTAATTTGGTCCTCCTCCACAGTCTCTCAGCCTCCCCACTAAGTCAATTTGGTTGAACTGAAGTCAATTTTGTTATAATCTAAACATGTTGTCTCAAATTGCTTGTGGGCTAGACAGATATATTTACGCATATAAAGAAGAAATATTTCAGTGGTGACAATTAGCAATCAGTATAAATGGCTTTTCATGTTGTCTAGGAATTCGGTGTCATTTCAGCCCCCTGGGTTATTACAATTTTCACACAAGAAATTGAAAATGTTAAGATATCTCTATGAATGTCTATGAAGATTCTCAATCATCCAGGTGAGTTTCTCTGGAAGTTGAGTCATGACAACTGGATTTCTTTTTCTTGAGAGATTGAAATGTTTTACTACTCACTGAAGCTGCTTCGTCAGTCTCAACATCCAGATACCTCTATGAACAATTTGCATCCTTAAAGGGAAATTTCATTCTGTAACCGTTCATCACCATATGAACCCTAATTATTAACACTTGCTGAAAGTACAATAATTTCCTTCACTGCTTAGCAGAGTCACAAAAGATCTTTAACATTTTTGGGGGTAGATTTACAGAAGGGGAAAATACTCTATTTATGAACTCTCTGGAGCCCAAGCCATTCAGTCTTGAACTGAGAAATAGACTCCCTACCAAGTATCAAGTTGCATGTTCCAATGAGACTGAGGTTGGGCACAGCTGGGTTAAGTTCCTCTTTTTAAAAACTCCCAACATCGCACAGCCAGAATTGTTGGCATTGTCATTTTCCAGGTGTGGGACAGGAGTGCTCTCCAGACTGTACCAGTGTTGATTCATATTTCTAAATTTACCAATGAAATAAAAACTAGTCATTCACTCCTCATGTGGGCAGACTCATCAGGCTTAGATAGGGATGCCTAGCCCCACCCCTTCTCCACTACTGAATTTGCTACACAGTCGTGGAGGGAGCCTTCTTGCTTGCCTGTAAGTTCTACACCCAGGACAGATTGGCACTGGGGTTCTTGCTCATGAGTAAAGTCTACACATAAGGTCTCCTCTGCAGCCACACTTTTCCCATCTCTGTCTGGTATAATGTCCTCAAGAGATGTCTCCAAAGCCAAGTCCATTAGCATGTTAAACATTGCTACCAGAATTCCAAAGCCAGAATTTGGCTATGATGGCTAGAATTTTCTAGGAGGAGTAGTATTTCCCAGACCTGCAATCATTTCTTATTTTATTTATTTTAGAGTATTTTTACCTCACCACTCTCCTTGGAAAAGGACCCAAGGCAGCTTACAGTAACGAGGGACATGTGCAGTTCTGACTAACTTGGAAAAACAGTAACGAATAAGTGATGTCCCAGTGGTCGTAGAACCTGGCAGTAGCAATCTGAGTACAAATTTAGAAAACACCTTGTCTTTCCATTGCCAAGTTGGTACAGACCAATTCCTACATGAGTTGATTTGTATAGGCTTCGAAGAAGGAACTGATAGAGTTGAATTTGAATATTCCCATTTGCAGAGCTAATCTCTGGACAACAGTTGTCCCTTTGAAATGTCCATGATGTCCCACCAGTGATACTCCAGCATAGCTTTTCCTCAGACACAAATCCATTATTGCCTTCATTTATTTCACTCCATCATAATTCTTAAGAACCTTGTATGGCATGAATGTTTTATAGCAAACTTGGATGATTTAGGGGAAAACAGCTTTGCTCCTATTTAAAGACACTTGCTCTTTTCCATAGGCCTGTGCATTCAGTGTTGGTTTCCATGGTTAAATGCAGCATATTTACATATTGGCTTGCCAATTGTCTCCCTACAACTGCACTAAGTCAATGACATCATTTATTAGAGAGATAAATGAGAGCAATTAAGCATCATGACTGTAGCTGCTGAAACTTCCTGGAATGTAAGTGTTATTAAAATGATAAAGTGCCCAGCAGAATCTAGGGAAGACATGTTATTTAATCTCTCAACTCTAGCTGCTTGAGTGACCTCTGATGGCACTAGCCAAAGGTATGCTGTTTACACATAAAGGCATACAGAACCCCAAGTAAGAAATGGCACTCAGAACTGATTGATGGCAAGGTATCTGGTTTTTAAGAGCTGTCTTGCTTAGAGTCAGGCAGCGCATGTGATAAACATTATGCTTTCTTTTCCTTTTTAAAAAATACATTTACTTTATAACCAGCTTAAATATTGATAAATGATGTGTCCAAGAAGAAGAGTGGTTACTCTTTGGTATGGTTTAACCTTAGGATGTGATGTTTTACTATCTTACATTGTAATTACAGCGTATCAGTTGGCTCAAAAATGGTTCTGCTTATATACTGCCCCATACCACTTCAAGTAGTCCCTGGGCGCTTTACAGTTTTAATTGCAGTGTGCAGGCTACACATTGCCCCCCCACCCCAGCAAGGTGGGTACTCATTTTACTGACCTCGGAAGGATGGAAGGCTGAGTCAACCATGAGCCGGCTACCTGGGATTGAACCCCAGGTTGTGAGCACAGTTTTACCTCAAGCATTCAGGATGTGATTATAAGTGCATAAGGCTTGCATTTTGGACCACTGCTGGCATGGTCTGATGTAGTCTAGAAATCATATGCCATACAGGGAATTAGTGCTCTAGCCCAATCCCAATTCATGCCCAAGATGGATCTTTTTTATCCAGCAATAGGGTATTATTATGGCAGGGGAGATTGGAGCAATTCTCCAATGGATGGAGATTGCTCCCAGCAAAGCAATCCTTTCTGGTGCAACTAAATATGCCTCTTTCATGACATCTGACTGCACCCTCACTCATTCAAAAGGTTATTCTCAAGTGGAACAAACACTTGCTTTTGAAACTATATTGCAGACTTTGGGTGGGATCTAACGGAGCCGTTCCACTGTTGCAAATAGAGATGGGCACGAATAAAAAAAATGGCATTTCGTTTGTCGTTTGTCGTTTGGGGGGTCCGTTTCGGTTCGTTTCCGTTTTTCACGAATTTTTGCCAAAAATCATTTTTGTTTTCATTCATTTCGTTACCGTTTCATTACCATTAATTTCAATTTTTTGTGATTTTTTTTAGCATTTAAAGCAGTTCAATGTATTGCCGTAATGAAAATGAAACGGATGACAAAATTTCTGGTGTTTCTGTTCATTTCGTTTCATTTTAGAGACAAAATTCATTTGTCATTTTGTTGCATAACGAAATGAAAAAACAAAAACGGAAATGAAAAATTGTTCATTTTGTGCCCATCTCTAGTTTCAAATTCTTCCATCAGCAAAATCCAAGAGGGGATAATTCCCCTCCCCCTCTCTCAGTCTACTGCAGGATTTCAAACCCTGGTCCAGAACAGGTTTTCACTTATTTGGAGGAATATAAAATCAGGGGCGCAAGTGTTCTCATGTTAGTAGACATCGACTAGCTTGTCATTAGATTTAAATCCTTTCAGTAATCCAAAGTATAACATTAAAATCAAACAGTGGTAAATCTGTTTTGTTAAAATTCCACTCATAAAGCATTCACAAGACCCAAGAGATTAAAAATTGGGGCAGAAACATCTGCCTTTGTGAAGCAGTGGTGCTTTTTGAAGGATTTGTGCAGAATAAAAATTATGTGAAACAGGGGGTGATGTAGAACACAGGAATAATGGAAGCAAACTGGGATAAAATGGAGCCCCAAAATGTGTAAAGACCTTAATACAAAACAGAAGTCTTTTTAAAAGATTGCTTTCCTCTTCCGCTTTTTTATTTTTGTAAATACACAGTGGTCTGTGTACTTCACCCAAAGTGATTGAAAAATCTATAAGGGTCCCAATATCTTGTTTATAACCAAGAAGAATATGGCTCAGTTCAGAACCAATTTTCCTTGTGAAAGTTTGATATTATGCAAGCTGACCTATTGGTCATAGGAGGAAGAAAATATTTACTGCATGTTGGGACAGATGGTACAGAATTCTTAGAGGCACTTCATGTCACATGTGGGTTGCCAATTGATGGTTCTGTGCATTCTGGGTGTGATCAGATGGTGCTATAAGGTTGTAATGGATCATATGGGAAAGCATTACTTCTCTGGGTGCAAGATCCCATAAAGTGATCCGTCTGCACACAAATTGCACCCAACTCCCCATCCAACTGCCAAAAAGAGTGCAGCCTCAGCACCAGACCAAGATAGATCCACATGGGATACAAAGCAGGGTCAGGCTGGGTCATGATTTCTTCAATGTCATCTGGTCACCAGAAGTTAGCTCAAACTGGACTGTACTACAAGCAGCTCAAACTATAAACTATATTGACATCTGACTTCACCATCTGTCTAAATTTCTTTCTCCAAAAATGTCCTGTAACTGGTTCTTGCATTCCTACAGAGAGTTTCCAGTGGTCTCAAACAAAGGTAGCTCCATATATTTCCCTAAAGATGTATATAAATGTCTCTAACCATGCAGAAATATTGCCACTAGGTTACTAGAAAGACCGCCCAATCAGAACACATAACACCAGTATTATTTTAACTGTAGTGATTGCACTTGCTACCTCCAAGCCCTTGCCAAGGTCCCAGTTTTTATATGCCTTAGGGAGCACATTTTCCATCAGGCTTCCCCCACCCCCTTTGTGTGAGTTGTTTTCACATTTTGGCTGGCTACTGTTGGTTCAGTTGAAATAATATTCAACTGCTGTATTGTTCAGTTGTCCCTTTTCATTGCAATACATTATTTTTTAAAAGAAGGGTTATGACCCACTTCAAATGATACATAACTCAAATTTGTGAAAATGAAATGAAAGCATAGCTTGAATGTTAAAAGCGTTTGCTGATGATTTAGTTCTGACGTTAGAGAATCCAAAAGAAAGTATTATTGAGATGATGAAAATAATTGAGGAATTTGGTAATCTAGCCGGTTTTAAACTAAATAAGAATAAAACGAAGGTTTTATTGAAAAATGTAACAAAGAAAGATTGCGAAGAATTTGAAAAATTGTCCGCCCTCTCAGTGGTGAAAAAGTTAAATATCTGGGAATCAACTTATCTCTTACGCTCTTTGAGGATAACTATAATACGGTATGGAACTTGATTAAGAGAGATCTGGAAACATGGAATAGATTGAACTTGTCGTTGATGGGAAGAATTTCTGATAAAGATGAACGTGCTACCAAGGTTGTTATTTCTATTCCAAATGATCCCAATACTTAGAGGAATAGGCCACTTTAAGGAATGGCAGAAGATATTGTCCAAATTTGTCTGGCAAGGTAAAAGACCCAGAATAAGATTTAAATTACTAACAGATGCCAAGGAAAGGGGAGGATTTGCCATGCCAGACCTGAGATTGTACTACGAAGTGGCCTGTCTAGGTTGGATAAAAGATTGGATTACTTTAGCTGATGAGGATCTATTGGATCTAGAAGGTCATGATAACAGATTTGGTTGGCACGCTTATCTTTGGTATGATAAAGTGAAAGTACACAAAAGCTTTATGAATCATGTAATTAGAAAGTCATTACTTCAGGTCTGGGAACGGTTGAAACCCCTTTTAGAGAGACATACACCGAGATGGTTATCCCGATTGAGGCATTGGTGATCAAGAGGAAAGATAAAGAAGGAGTGGGGATCACCTATGGTGATGTGTTATTCTTTTCAGAAAAGGTCCTAGACTGAAGTCTTATGATATATTGAAAGAGAAGTTAACAAGCTGGTTTCAGTACCATCAACTAAATGACATTTTTCAGAAAGATAGAAAGATGTCTGGGTTTGGAGAGAAGGAATCTAAGTTCCAGACCATAATTATGGGCCCAAAAAAGAAATTGTTGACCAGATTATATAATTTTTGTTGGAGTTGAATTTAAAAGATGAACAAGTTAAAGAATGTATGGTAAAATGGGCTATGGATCTGGGTCATAATATTGGGTTAGATGTGTGGGAAAGATTGTGGAAAAAGAATATGAAGTTTACCGCATGTACTTTGATAAAAGAAAACCTGTTGAAAATGATGTATAGGTGGTATATTACTCCAACGAAGTTAGCAAAGATGTATAGGATGAAAGATGACCACTGCTGGAAATGTAAAGAGAAACAAGGTGATTTTTATCATATGTGGTGGACGTGTGAGAAAGTGAAAGAGTATTGGGCATTGATATATGATGAACTTAAAAGATGTTAAAGTGTACATTCCCAAAACGACCTGAATTTTTTTCTGTTAGGGTTGGTGGATAATGAAATTAAAGGAGCAGATAGGACTCTATTTCTATATGCAACAGCAGCGGCAAGAATGCTCCTGGCACAGAATTGGAAGACAACGTATATACCATCTTTGGATGAATGGAGGGCGAAAATATTGGACTTTGCAGAGATGGCCAGACTGACGTGCAAACTGAGGGATCAGGACAACCAGAAGTTCCAAAAAGATTGGCAAAAATTTAAGAACTACATGGAGATTTATTGCAAGGAATTAAAGACTCTTACCGGATTAGGATAGAGCTCGAAGGATTACTACTTATTTTTCAAATCTTTTTTATAAACATATAAAGGGGTTTGTCTGAAAGGAAGGCTAGGAGATGAATAACGCTAAAACCACGGGAAGAACAGAGGGAAGCCAAATTTCAGTAGAATGATTTTGTATTACCAATGTTTTGAATTTGACTTTTTTTTGTATATTAAAATTCTTTAATAAAAACGTATTTAAAAAAAAAAAAAAGAAAGCATAGCTTGAATGGGGAACCATCTGTAGATCTGCATTCATCTCTTTGTGTCAAACGTTCAGCCTTTCTCAAAGAATCAAGTTTAGGAGAAATTGACTTTGAATGTTTCCAGTCAAAGCTGGCAGCATAAACTGGCAACTGGCTAGTTCTTCTGGCAGTAACTGGGTTACATAAATGGCATTAGATATCTTAAGTAGCCAACCTAAATCAAGGCAACAACATTGTTGAAACTTCACCGTCTGCTCTTCAAGGTTTTCTCTTGTTTCGTGCCAACCATCTTCAGCTACTTCCTTTCTCATGGCTGTTTTTAGGGGCAGTTTTTTCCCCTCCCATGTAAAGCAGCCATTTGAATGGGAGAGAAGACATAGGATGGGCAGGCACAATAACGCAGGAGGTCCAAGGTTATTCTGGCATATCAGACTGGGGGTGAGACATCTACAAGGGTACCACAGGCTCCTGATCACTAATGTTAGGTTCAATACACAGACCCAGATTAGTGCCTGCAATTCAGAACTTAATGCCAGGACCTTAACAGCACAGGAAGGAAGGGGAGGAACAGTGTTGTCCCTTATACAGACGCCAGGAGAAGGGATGCACTTTCCATCCACATAGTCAGGATCCAAGGTGCATCTTGGGTGTTCCCACAGTCTTCTTCCTCCAATAACAACTGATACTACAGACAACATTCCCTCTAAACTGGGCAGGCATGTGGCTGCACAGCTATGTACTGGTGCCACTTATCTGCACTTAGTGCTATCACTCATTTGACTCTGATTGTGGCTGGAGCTTTGTGTGTACAGCGTGGGGGTTCGACTCAGTGCTGGTGGAAAATTAGAGGGAATGTCGACTGCAGGGGGTGATGTAATATTCGGTAATGTTGTGGTTTCACTGTGGAAAAATGGAATATTCATACATTAGAGTCACTTTGCTTGAAAACATTGCATACGTTGTTGTAGTTGTAGTTGTTGTTGATGATGATGAATGAAAAGAGGCCCTTAAAGGAAATGGAGAAGTAAGCTGGTCTAGTGTATGCCCTTGGACTCATCCTTGAGCTTGGATGCCCAGGTCACAACTGTGGCCAGGAGCACATTTGCACAATTAAAGCTATTACACCAGTTACGTCTCTTTCTTGAGGAACCAGCTCTGGCCACAGTGACACATGCCCTAGTGACCTCCCAGCTAGACTATTGTAATGCACTCTATGTGGGACTACAAATGAAAACTCTCAGGAAACTTCAACGGGTCCAAAATGCAGCAGCCAGACTACTGAATGAGGCTGGGTACAGAGATCACATTACACCTCTATTGAAACAGCTCTACAGGCTGCCACTCAGCTATCAACCACAATTCCAGATGCTGACCTTGACCTACAAAGCACTATACGACTTGGGTCCTAGTTACCTCAAAGATCGAATCTCACAGTATGAACCGACGTGGGTGTTAAGATCATCAGGAGAGGCCCTTCTCTCCATCCCGCCACCCTCATGGGTACGTCTCATGGGAACCCATGAAAGGGCCTTCTCAACTGCTGTGTCCAGACTCTGGAACTCCCTCCCACTAGAGGCCAGGGCGGCCTCATCTCTGCTGTTCTTCCGGAAACAGGCAAAGACCTTTCTCTTCAGGCAAGCTTTCCCTGAATGATGAACTACCATGTGTATTTTATATAAATCTATAGGTTCACATAGACTTTGTGTTTATAACTACTTATAACCTTGTAGCTTTAATGTAATGTTGTCTATTAATGCTGTAAGATATCCCTCAATTCCTTGTTCTCAAATACTTGAACATGTATTAACTACACTGGACTGTATATTCTCCCTCATTACTGTAAGCTGCCTTGGGTTCTTTTCCATGGAGAAAGGTGGGGTAGAAATACTTTAAAAATAAAATAAAAATAAATCAAAGCTCAGGTGACATGTCACAGCAACAAAAGGCCCTTCACTTTACACCGCAGCTAAAACCACCTGCAGACAGTGGCTGCTATACCCTGGCAACCCCACTCAATCCCACAGCAGATGGGATATGCAGGAGATGGCTTTGGCTTCCTGGATAAATATGCAAAACTCCTACACTAAACCTGGTTCAAGTTCAGCACCTGCCTTACAAGAGACTGATGGATACTTTCAGTCCCCTTCCCCCTCAACCCCATGTTTAATTGCCTTGTACTTTTTTGTTTGAACATTTTTAGTCCCATGAATAATGACTGTAGCACAAGGGAGCCGTGATCTCCACAGGGGATCTCTGCCTCACGAGTATCCTTGACCTCTTTGCTTCCCTCTGTGGTCACTGCAGAAGCATACAAATCACCTTGGTTTGGCTGTGGGTTTTTTTTTTTTTGGGCATTAAGCTGAACTCAGTACACATCCCTAAAATGCCTATTGTATACACATATGTTATATTATTCAGCATCTTCTTCAGTCTTCCATTTTGTAAAATATGTCTGTTCTCTTGGCTGCATAAGTGCTCCCTCTCCCCACTACATTTATTTCCTTCCAACAAAACTTATGTAAGACAATAATAACTGACAATCCTGAACATCGCATTGGCATGCTGGTAGACTAATTGTGCCTATTGTAAATTTTCAGGATTGAACAGACCAGAAATGTATAAAATGCACAGTTTATTCTACTCATTTATACTTTAGGATCAACTGGTTTTTTTTGTGATTTCTGATGGAAATCAAGAGATGAGCATACATATGTTGGGTATCACCTTAATCTCACCTTTATGCATTCTGATACAATATGGCAGAATGACTGCTACTATTTAATTAAACAGAAATCTGGATTACCTCCAGCTGCAGTCCTTGTAATCTGTCATATGTGTCTGTGAAAAGGAGGGGAGTTCTCTGCACTCAGCCTATATTTCATTTCAGGTTGGGAATCCAGCTTGAAACAGACCAACAGCCAGTGGCACCGTTGTCACAGGGGAGTTATGTGACCCCTGTGACCATCTCCAGTTAACAATCTGGCTGCAATATTGTGGTTCTGATGAAGTTCCTGAACACTTTCCAAAAGTGGCTGGGTATAGAGAACTTTACAGTAATCCAAATAGTAGGCGACTAAGGCATTTGTCATTAGACCCAGGTCAGACCAATCCTGAAATGGCTGGCACTGGCACACAATGTTTAACTTGCAAATGCACTGCTGGCCACCACTGAAACCTGGGAGGCTTAGAGGTTAATCTTAGACCACATCCAAACTGCAAAATGTATATTCAGGAGAAATACATCCCTCTTAGACATGGGCACGACCAGAAAAAATGATGTTTCGAGTTTTTGTTTGTCTGAACGGGTCCGTTTCGGGTCATTTGTTTGTTGTGAAATTTTTCAAAAATTTGTCGTTTCCGTTTGTCGTTTGTCATTTCCACCGCGATTTAGCACGATTTGACTTCCCGAGCATAGGGGTGTCCCGCAATCAGGGCCAGCGCTAGGTGTTTTTGCGCCCTAGGCGGCGGGTGGGGCGGGGGAGTGGGGGAGCGGGTGGGCGGCTGTCGCGGGTGGGCGAGTGGGCGAGTGGTGGCATGGGCCACAGGCAGGTGGTGGCATGGGCAGAAGGGCGAGTGGGCAGTTAGGATATCACTTAGGATAGAGGTTCTGTTCTTGGCTTGCACCCCAAATGTGTGTGTGTGTGCAAGCAAATTGAAGTTGAGAAAATAGAAAATAAATGGTAGTATATAATATATTTTTAAAATAAATCCACACCTCCCACTCCCAGTTGAACCTCCCCCTTTATCCAATATCAGAAAAACATCCTCACAAACTGCCAGAGAAGAAATAAAGAATAAACTGCTATTCCCTTCAGCAGACAAAGCTGCAGGGTATCAAAGAAATTATTTTCTAAATTCAATTCCCTCCCTGTCTGCCTAGCTTAAATCCTAAAGCCTCCAGACTCCCTCCTCAATCTCGATGGGATCACATCATCACCAGCAGCCAGCCGTCCTCCCTCAACCACATCCATACACCCAACTGCAATTTCTGGAAGGTGCCTCGGCTTTTTATGCCCTCCGAGACATCCAGAAGTGTCAGTCAAAAACCTGGCAATGCCATTGGTGGAATGGTTCAAAAAAATTGCATGGTCCCATCCCATCCCCAGCCCAAATGGGCAGGTCTAAAAAAATAAAAAATAAAATAAAATAAAATAAAATCAATACGACGTTTTATTGCTATAAAAAAACCACTGCTGCTATTATTAAAATTCAGGCATTTAAAATAAATAAATTTCACATGTTTCTGTGGTGATTTGGTGTGTTTTTTTACCACGATTTCAAAATAAAAATTGTGGTCGCCATTTTGGATCCCCCCCCACTGCATGGCATGGCAAGGCGACAAGGATGACCCCCCCCAGCCTGGTGCAAGCAGCCCAGGACAGGAGAAGAGGGGGGAAAGGCCGGAGACCCCCCAGAAACCACCCCTCTGGTAGGTGGCAAAGCCTCAGGCAGGCATATTTTCGCCTGCTTTTTTGACCAGGAGTCGGGGTTTTTTTAAAAATAAACTTTTAAAAACCTTTTCTGTGATTCGCATTGCACGATCGCCGCGATGCCACAAACGGAAATGAAAGACCCGACCAAAGTTTTTTTTTTGGTTCGAGTTCGAGTTCTGACGGCTTAAGTATCGTTACCGTTTCTGTTACGTAACGGAAACGATAACCGAAAACGGAAACGACAATTTCGCCGAGTCGTGCCCATGTCTAATCCCTATTCAGAACCAGTTCAAAAACTATTCCCTGATCTCTCATTTGGCTGAGCAGGTGCACCTTCATCCATTCCATTGTGGATGCCAGACTCCAACTATATTCTCACAGAGGTCCTCTACTCTTCTTAAGACTTAAGACAAGAGGAAATTAGCTACTGTGCCATCCAGTGAGAATCATATTGCAAGGGATGATGCTGGGTGATGTTACAAGTCAGATACCTTCAGCCTGCTCTTCAAAGCCCTCTTCTGAGGCCAAAGAAAATAACTATTCAGAATCCTTCCCCTGGCTGATAGAATGTAGCCCTAAATAGCAGTTATTATACACGCTCTGCCTTCTCTTGAGTTATGCAAAAATGGTTGCTTGAAGACTACAACACTGTTGTGAGCAAGAAGATCCCAGGTTTTGTTTTTTACCCATGTTCTGGTTCATGTGGGTAACCCATACAAAGAGCACCACCACTCCTTTTTCAGCCATTTGCGTAAGGGCAATGAGCATGATAAAGAGGCAGAGCTAGCATGCTTTGCTCATCACATGTGAAGTACATATGCTTAAAAAGGATTGAATAGGCATTCAAGATTTCCATACACCTTGAAATTCCAGGTTCCACCCACCCCATATAGATCAAACACATCTACAGAAAAGCAGCATAGTATACACTTAAAATTAATTATAAAAATTATAAAAAAGCAAAATCCTACACACTGCAGGATGCTTACAGACAATGTAAGTTAAAATGCTTGCATTTGCAGCTTGCTTTCCAATGATCATTTTCCAAAACAAACAGGAAATAAAAAATAACACTCTGTTTTCAGTTGGAGAAAGCCAAAGTTCGGGGGACTGATAATTTTAGGCAATCATGTCAACATGAGATCTGCAATAAGAGATCAGCTGCCAACACCTTTGTTCATATTTCCCTTTCTTTTCCACCTCCATGGGTTTTCCTGGTGGTCAGTTTGCATTGTCCAGACAGTCAGTTGGCATAAGCAGTTCTCAATCAGCTTTCCAAAGTTGTATGAGTCAATCAATTCAAGCATACACACGTGTGTGCACAGTTGTGCATAGCAATGTCACATTTATTTTAAAAATGAAGGGAATCATTTGCATTTCTTTCTCATTCCTTTTAATTAGTGCCCTGCTGGAACATCCTGTACAGATCACAGAAAGGTCACATGAAGGCTGTATGAGGTGCCTTTTAAAATCGCCCATAAAATGAAAATCCTTTGGAACTTGACCAATTCAGGAGTGAAAGGGTCAGACAAGACTAAGGAAAATACATGCCAGTTGGAGGTAAACCCCAGATGTTACTAGAGCAGCTGTATTTCCCACTGAAAGTAATAAGGAAATTTATAGGGTTCATGGATTCTGTAGAGTTGTGAGCCTATATTCTATTTGCCTGAAATTTGGCTAGACTTTTTTTTAAAGATCAGTAAAATATATGAAATGTACATATGATTTGAATGAAAATCACCAAAACTGCCTTTGGTGATTTCATGGCAAACATGAAAAAAAATGACTATGAGATAAACAAATAAACAAACCTCAGCAATGAATGCAAGAAAAGAAAATTAATAAGCAAAAAAGCAAATGAACTCAATAGCTACACAAACAGGTTTTTGCATACTGCAGTCTCTAAACCCATTCCTTTGGCATCTATTAGAACCACACAATATTTTCTGCTCACTCCACCAACTCTCTCTAAAACTGCATCTTACTTATAATTTAAGATTTAAATTTATGGTATTCTCCAAGGTCTGGAAAAAATTCTGCTGGTCAATTCAGAACAATTCCTTGGACCAGGTAAGAGAATTTAAATACCTAGGACTGAATTTCACATTAACTGTACTTGGACTGCCCAACGAGAGTATGCACAGAACAAGGCTACTAATAGTATGACAGCCATCATTCGCTTTTTCTATATCAATGGAGGCCATCACATTCTCCCTGCTGCCCGTGTTTTTAAAGCAAAAACGAGGGCACAACTGCTTTATGGAATACCTGTTTGGATTAGTGCTCTTAACTCAGGGATAGAAAAGGTAAAATCTACCTTTTTACGCCGAATCCTAGGTGTCCCCAGCTGTGTAGGCCTGGCAGCTTTATATCTAGAAATAGGCTTTGAGCGTGTTGAGACGAGAGCATGGATACAGACATTAAAATACTGGTTGAGAATCCACTTTCAGGCAGAACAACTGGGATATATTTACTATTTGCTATCCGACTCATATATTAGTAAGTGGATGCGTATAATCCAAGGCAAAATTAAATCTATTGGAATGTCCCTTGATTCCATCTTACTACTAGGACAACAACAGGCCTTGCACGCTCTTAGTCAGCGACTTCATGATATAGAAAGACAAGAACTGTCCTCGATGGTGAATAGAACTTGTTCACCACAGGCATATGGCATTATCCCAGTGTATCGAACACCTGCATCATACTTATCCACACTCAGAACTCCCCAAGCTTGCAGAGCATTCAACCTCGCAAGATTTAATGTTCTCCCCTCTGCCTTACTTCAGGGCAGGTTCCAGGGAATCCCCCGTCAAGAACGACTTTGTCCATGCAGAGCTGGGGTCCCAGAGTTCCTGTCACACGTCCTCCTACATTGCAACTTCTATGAGAAAATCAGGAGGGATCTGATTTATCCCTTGATCCATAGACTGCAAGGGAACTCAGATAAGTGGTTGGTTGCATATTGCCTAGCGGACCAGAACTCTCATACAACAACTCAGGTTGTTAAATTTTTCTTAGCTGCAATCCATAGAAGGGCCATGTTGATGGTAGAAAGCTGACCTATATGTACCTTTTGGGAGGTTGTAGTTTCTGTGCTGACATTTATGTTTTGTACTATCGCTGTTCCTGTTCTTTGTCCTGTTGTTTTACTGAATTGGGTCATATGACCGTAATAATAATAATAAACGAACGAATAAACCTTCTTTTCATTATAATTTAAGATGCCTGTTTACCACCTTCAACCATTTTATTCAGTGTTCCACCGTTTTTCCTGACCAGGAATAGAGAGGTGCCTTTGAAACATAAGTTGCTAGTCTCTGTAAAGAGGAGACTGGAAACTGGGAGAGAGATAAAAGAATTCTTCAACAGAAAGGCTGCAGTTAAAATTGTATCAATATTCCTGTTATAAACTGACAAACACAGAGCTCAGTGAGGTCAAGTTGTACATGCTTGAGCTGACATGCCAATCTGCCAGCAGTCATATGGTTCTCATATGGAGACACTCCACAGATGCCAGGAAAATGTGAGAAGTTTCTGGCTCATTTCATTTCATTCTCCTGCATGCCATGTTTTCCTGTGTAATATACATCTAATATATATACATACCACCAATTTGCTTTTCACTAATGTTGTAAAAGACCTTTTCATGTTTTTCCTTACTGTATGGGCACACACTTTTGAAAATAAAATTGCCTTCCTGGGAGGCTAGGTTTTTAACAGTGTTCAAAACACACATTCCTTGACCACATTCTGATGCACTGATGTTGACAGATATTCAAGATAATGGGCTGCATCTAGATGTGATCCCGGTTAAAGTAGTCCCACTGAACTTTGTGGCATAATCTATTCATGACTAATTGAAGTTCATTTCAGTTGTTCTATCCTGACAGAACTGAATCTAAATCCAACCCACACACATTCTAATGTTCACATTTAATGCAAGCACACCAGCCAACCCAGTTTACCTTACAATAAGGACATTCTAAGACATCTTCTCAACTAAGAACTCACTAAGGTTGAACAGATCATCAGTTTATTGATGCACCACCACAATTGTTACATGCCTGTCTATATCAACAGTGTCACAACTCTGCTTCACACACTGGTATGATCCAATCATATCTGCTAAATAGGCCATAATAATGGGCTGAAGATAAAATGCACAATTTTAAAAATTGTGAAAATATGTATTTCCACATTTGACCATCTTAGGAGCTGTTCAGCATCTTTAGTGTCATATCCAATGCATTTCAAGTAGCATTTGTTTGTTTTCTTCCTTAAGTATCAGTGAAACAGAAAACTGAAGCACACATTAAAATGATTTTGACAATCAGATATGATTCTGTAAACTAGCAATTATTTTATTTTGTTCCTGGCTAAACATTGTATTCCAACCACATTTCAGAACACAACTGAATGAAAAGATAAACAGCCTTAAATCTCATCAGAAATGAAAGATCATTGAGACCTCTGGACACATCCCCAATCTAGGCATATCTTCATTGGTTCCTTCTTAGTTTACATTCCTTCTTCTAAGTGCTGGGATAATAAAAAAATCCCAGTCAATGTAACATCATTTGCTTTGTTGTGAACTGTGATGCAAAAGTGTTGTACTCTGATTGATAGTTCTTCAATAAAATGTGAAAAAAATGACCAGAATTTTTTTTAAAAAAATGATGGCCCATCTTGTAATCATGTTTTTCATGGATGAATTTAAATGATAAATAGTTTTATATCAGCCCAAACATCTAACATTGGTAACTTTTTTCTTTACCACTTTATGGAGACTTTGTTCAGCTTAGGAACTAGAAAAATGCTTATGCTTAGTATTTTTTCAGCCAGGACTCATGGACTCAGTTCCTGTTCAAGATGAGTTTCTTAATATATATACCACTCTTTTCCCATGGGATAATGATAACTGTATCCTCTAATTATGTACAGCCATCCAAATGCTCATATTGTTATTCTCATGACCTTCGGCAAAGTTTGTACTTGAAATGAATTTACTGTTAACTGTATTATCTGTACGATTTATATTGGAAACCAGGTGTGATACAAAACAGTCTGTGAAATATGATGGCTCAGTGATGTTCTTGGCATAGATTTTGAAAGGCCAGTGCTCTTCAACACTGAGACCTGCAGAAAAATCCATAATATTAGCCACCATTGCTTAATAAGGTAAGGTTTATTGTTACGGCATCAAGCCAAACATAAGATAAAATAGAATAGAGTAAAATACAATCCGATATACATTGGCTGGAAAATTTAAAAACTGGTGTACATTGCAGTGATCTATGTAAAACAGACAAAGAGTGTAAAAATAATTTAAGACAACAAATATAACCATATAAAACCAAGGTTTAGGAATTTAGCTATCTATTCTGGCTGCTGTGACATGCCGCCCAGAATTTCGCCACCAATTCAGTAGTAGTCCAACTTTGGTCAATTAGCAATTGGTTACAATAGTCCAAGTCTGATTGGCCTGCCTTATCTTTTAAGAGAGGTGTGATGTATTTTGCTCGGATCTTATTGTGCCTACTGCAGCTGGGCATCATATGCTTGATGGATTCTATCTCATCAGAGCCACAAGGGCAGAGTCTCTGTTCCCTCGGGATGCTCTTCAATCTGCCTTCCAACACCACAGAAGGGAAAGCCTCACACCTGGCCAGAGTAAAGGTTTCCTAAACTTATACGTCTCCAGCTGTGATAGATAGGCCATGGGGAGCAGGCGATATTTGTGTATACAGTGGACCCTTGTATAACAAACAGTTTGTATAACATAAAATCTGTACAACAGAAAAAGTTCCGGAGATAGGGGAAATTTGCTTAACAGAATTGCCTATGGGGCAAATCCTTACAACATAAAATGGTCGTGATTAGGGATTACTCCATTTTCAATGCATTCCTATGGGAAATTAGTATAAAGGAAAATTTGCTTAACAGAATTTTATTTGAGATGAATTAATTCCTTTATACAAGGTACCACTGTATTTGGCACTCTAAAATTGGAGCAACTATTAAGATCTGCCTGTCTCTCCATGTCCATTATTCTCTGTTTAAGGATTGCTTTTGCTTCATCCAATTGCATGCTCAAGATTGATTGGGAAGAAAGACCCATAGCTTGCAAATTATTTAGGACTGATTTTAGCCACTTAGATTGAAAGTTGTCCGCTAACAGTAGATGAGATAATCCCTGTGGTTGAAAATTTATTTTAAGCCAATACTGAAGATATGTTAATCAGTCTAACTGATTGCCCTGCCTTGAGATCGGACCTAAAAAGAGTTTACTAAAAAGGCATTAAAGCTGGTCAAAACCCAGGTGGGCTTTCTGTGAAATTGCCACCCATATACACTCAGTAAAGCAACAAAGAGTCCTGCATCATTTTGAAGAGTGACAACCATCTTCTTGATGGCCTTGTGGGCCCCTTCCAACTCAGTCATCCAATGATTCTAATATGAACTTTCTTTCAAGCAGTGTTGTGCCACCATTTCATCAGATGCCTGCAATGTCAGCCAGGATTTCTGGAATTAGGATTACAGACAGTGAGGTCAGAAGGAAGTGACATGCAAAAGGGACTGACAGTGACATTTACATTATTCAAATTGGCCACTCACCAATCTCTTACCAATAACGCAAACATCTTGGCACTGGCAAAGGCAATTAGCACATGCAGTGTGGTAAGAAGCCATTATCCCAATTCAGACCTCTGGTGAACTTCCTAATGAATTGTTGCTCAGCAGCCTCCTGCTCTAATTTCCATCTGAAATTTCTTTACTCTACAAGGGCCCCGTTAAGGCCAGTGGCAAGCTGTTTTGGGAGGCTGGTCTGGATTTTGATTCATTTTTTAATCTTGCTTTTTCAGATGTCAGATTTGTGTCAATTTATTTTCTTACATAAAGACTGGCTTGATTGACCTATCTACAATGCCGATGATCATGGGTAACAGAAGACAAATATTACATTAATTAGAGCATAAGCTGTTCCCCACCCACCAATTGCCGGCATGCTTTTAGATGGGATCTTGAAGCAGCAACAGGAATATACAGCACATGCGATTACCTCTCTTGTCTACATTACAGAGTCTGATATCACTTTATCTGCTATGGCACACTTTATCTGCTGGGGGCACCTTCAAATATTCTGCTATTGAACCATAGTACTATGGTGCATGAAAGAGCACAAGGCAAAGATTGCGATCTGAGAAATTCCAGAAAAAAATATGAAGTCTGATTTCCTTCACGCTCTACACCAGCGTTTTTCAACCACTGTTCCGCGGCACACTAGTGTGCCGCGAGATGTTGCCTGGTGTGCCGTGGGAAAAATTGAAAAATTCTAAAGAAATTCAACCCAGGGCCGGTGGGCGGCCCACAGCTGGGAGGCGCTATAAATAGCGTCCAAGGGCCAGCTTGGCTGCCCCCGAGGCCATATATGATGTTTGCCCTGTGCCTGCTGCCGCCGCAAATGCCACTCCCCCTCCTTTTTTTACCCTGGACCACCACCACCCCTTTCCTGGGAGCTACCAATGGACTGAGCCGCCCGACAGCCCGCCCGCCAACACGAGCCGGCCCGGGACCCCAGCCCAGAACAAACCACCAGGTGAGGGGAAGGGGAGGAGGGGCGCCCGGCTGCCCCACGAGCACCGTGGCAGGGCTGCGAGGAGGAGGGGATGGAGGAGGCCTCCGCTGGGCCTGGGCTGAGGAGGCGGGCAGGTGGGGGGGGCTACTTCCTGGAGAACTGACTGGCGCGCCGGCCGAGGTTGTGGCCAACCATTGGTTTGATACAGCTGCCCATACCATCGACCGGATCGCCCCTAAACGTCTTCTCCGGTGCCGAGCTCGGCCCTCGCCGTAGTTCACGACTGAGCTCCGAGCAATGAAGCAGGTGAGGAGAAGACTAGAGCGCAGCTGAAGAAGAACCCGGACGGTTATTAATAAGGCTGCTGCTGTTTCCCAGACTAGGCGCTATTCCAACGCGATCAGGGAGGCTCAAAGATCTTTTTTCTCCCTGAGAATTGGTGAGGCCTCTAACCGCCAGGCAGAGCTTGTCCGGGTGGTTCGGGACCTCACCAATCCTAGTTTGGCTAGGCCTCCTCCTACTGATTTCAGTAGTGAGAATTTCGCAGCCTTTTTTCATACCAAAATTGAGGCCATCCGGGCCGGCTTCGACTCCGGTTGCAGTAGCACTGCCCCGGCACCCCCCAGTTGCTGGTCCACCTTCGTCGCCTCGGTTGGATGCGCTTGGGCCTGTTTCTGCTGTCGAGGCCTCTAAGGCTATGGCTCATTGCCGGCCGGCGTCCACTCCTTCGATCCCTGCCCTGCCTGGCTTATTAAAGCTGCCAGCGGGACCATGGCCGAATGGGCTTCGGTCATCGCCACCGCCTCCTTCAGCGAGGGGGTTTTTCCCTCTCGTCTGAAGGAGACGGTGGTAAAGCCCATTCTTAAAAAACCAGGCCTTTCCCAGGACGAATTAACTAATTATCATCCAATTGCTAACGTCTCGTTTATGGGCAAGATGATCGAGAGGGTGGCGGCGGTTCGGTTGCAGTCATGCCTGGAGGATCGGCAATGCCTCGATCCTTGCCAGTCCGGGTTCAGGCCTCGTCGGGGGACCGAAACAGCTTTGGTCGCGCTGCAAGATGACCTAATCCAGGCGGCCGACAGGGGTGGCTCTACCCTGTTGGTTCTTCTGGATTTGTCAGCGGCCTTTGATACCGTCGACCACGGTATCCTGTTGGATCGGCTCTCTGAGGTTGGAATTGGAGGCACTGCTCGCAGTTGGCTCCGATCCTTCCTGGAGGGCTGTCCACAGTACGTTCTGCATGGGGGGGGGGAGTTGTCGGCTCCTTGGATACTCCCTTGTGGGGTTCCACAGGGGTCGTCGCTGTCCCCTATGCTGTTTAACATCTACGTAAGGCCGCTGGCTGGGATCATTAGGAGTTTTGGAGTCTGCTGTCACCAGTACGCTGATGACACGCAGCTCTATCTCTCCTTTTCCACCTCTGCAGTGGAAGCTGTGAGGATCCTTGATGAGTGCTTGGATGCCGTCCTGGCCTGGACCGGGGCGAACAGGCTTAAGCTCAACCCCGAGAAGATGGAGGTCATGTTCTTTGAGAGCTCATCATCTGGGTACGGTGGCCCTCTTCCGCGTCTGGGGGGGGTTCCCTCCAGCCAGCGGAGAGGGTGCGGAATCTGGGCGTGGTCCTGGACCCGGCGCTGACCATGGAGGCTCAGGTGGCGTCGGTGACCAGGGCCGCCTATTACCATCTTCGCCAGATTGCCCAGATCCGCCCGTACCTGGATGTTGACTCTCTGAGAACAGTGGTCCAAGCACTGGTGATCTCGAGGCTGGACTACTGTAACGCCCTCTACATGGGGTTGCCCTTGACTCTTCTCCGGCGTCTGCAGTGGGTACAGAATGCGGCGGCCAGGCTGGTGGCTGGTGTGCGTCGTTATGGCTTGCACTGGTTGCCCGTTGCAGCCCGGATTAGATTCAAGGACTTGGTTTTAGTTTATAAAACCCTCCATGGCTTGGGACCGAACTACCTGACAGAGCGTATCGTCCAGCGATCCACCTCGGCCCGTCCAGTTCGGCAGGTGCGAGCGCACTTGCTCCAGGTTGCCACCCCTCGAGAGGCCCGGAAGGCGGTTACCCGGAACCGGGCCTTCTCCGTGGCAGCCCCTTCCATATGGAACTCCATCCCTAGCGAAGTGCGCTCTGCAGAGTCCCTGCAGGCCTTTCGAAAAATGTTAAAAACTTTTTTATTTCGAGAGGCCTTTGGCGAATCTTAATTTTTTTTCTTTCCACCATCGCTATCACTTTATTGATTGCTGACCACCGGTGTCTCCAACTTTTAAATTGTTAGGATTACGTCTTTGGCGTGTTGGGATGCATTAGGAGGCACTAGGACTTTTTTTTTCTATATTTGTCTTATACTGTTTTATTCTGTAGTTGTTATTGGATTTTGATGTATTTTATTCTCTGTTATGTTGGCGCTTGGACGCTTTCTGTTCGCCGCTTAGAGTCCTTTTTTAGGAGATAAGCAGGATATAAATATAACAATAAATAAATAAATAAATAAAATACTGGCACGGCTGGACGGACGGACGGACGGCCTTTAGGGTCCGGGAGGGGAAAAGCCGTCTCTGAGGGGCCCCGCGATGGGTTCCTTGAAGTCTTGCCCCTTTCTTTCTGTCTTGGGTCGCCCTCCTCTCTCTCTGTGTCTTTTCTTTCTTCCCCCCCCCCCACCTCTCTCTTTCCATTCGTACCCTTTCCCCTCTTCATAGAAACGTGCTCATTTCTAGCCTGCATATGTGTATGTCTAGCAGCCTGCCTACTGTAATTAAAACTGTAAACTGCCCAGAGACTCCTTGAAGTGGTATGGGGCGGTATACAAGCAGAACACTTTCTGCCTTCTTTCCTTCCTGCCTTCCTTCATCCTCCTCCCCTCCTGTCACTGGACTTGCTGAAGGCATCTGCCTTGGCCACAGTGTGGAGAGCAAGATGGGCTTTTGGGTCTTATTTGTGTTCCTGGAGAGTCAGTGCCCCTTCTCAGGTCTCCACTGGACACAGAAGTCCATGCAGGGCAAAATGTCTTTAAAAAAACAACACAGCTAAGTGGGAACTGGGTGCTAGAGAGCGGGCTGCCTCAATCTGTGGCCCCTCTGTCCTGCTTCTCCCTACCCCAGCAATGGCGAACCTTTTAGAGACTGATATAGGCACAGAGTTAATTTTTTTAACATTTTCTAATGGTGGTGTGCCTCGTGATTTTTTTCATGAAACAAGTGTGCCTTTGCCCAAAAAAGGTTGAAAAACACTGCTCTACACTATCATCTCAAGTGGCAACCTGATTGCCTATATATGATGCATACACTCATACAAATGCCACCACCATGGTAATCACAAACAATCCTCAGTTCTTCAGAGTCCTTGACAGTCAGGTGTGAAGGCAATAGTTAAATGAACTGGTGCACCCACCTGGGAGCTATATATATGGTGCCCACAATGAGAACAACATCCACTTATACAGCTAATTTGTGGAGATGCTTAGGCAACACATAGGCGTGCACCTCCAGAGAGAAGATGGATCTGACACACAAGCTGTACATGCTAGAGAACTGTCGAAGCTACAGACAGTACCAAAGGCCAACCCTTAGAAACTACTTCAGCAGTTTCTATGTGAGGGAAAGCTCTGGATCCAACAGCCTTTTGTACTGTGGCTCCTAAAACCTCATTTCACTGACCTTTCTGGTGGATGTTTATGGACACTAGCTTCCAAGACATCTGAAGATATAAAGGTCCCCCCGCTTCCTGCTCTGGGCCATAAATATTTCAGACTTAAGAAGCTGATTGAAGGCATGATCCAATCCAGCAGTCAGCTAGCTACCTGCAGCAAATTCTCAGACAGGGTACAACTGCTACATCATATAATGTGTTACATAATATCATCAGCAACTGGTACTTAAGCAATGGTGCCATCAAGGAAGATCTTGAGCAGAAGGGTCCCCGAACAAGGGAAGACATTTTGAAGTGAGGTGGCGCTTATTGCCATCTAAAAGAAAGGTGAGCAAAGTGAAGCCCTGAAGCAGCGCACCACTCCCACAGTTTCTTTTGAGGCCCACAGCCAAACTGCAGCTTCTGGAAGCTGATAGGAAGAGCAATTCAGCCTCCAAGTAAGTGGCAACCACAGTCTATAAAATTTAACTATCTGAAATGCCCATTTTTTTTTCAAAACTGGAAGTGGGCCTCTACCCCTTTCTAGATTAAGTTTTCATATTTTGCAGCATGTCCCTGTCTATATAGCCCTCTGAGGTTTTGAGGAGCAATAAAATTGGCTCTTAGACTTGCCAAAGCTGTCCACCCTAACCATCTGGTACAACTATTCAGTCTAGAGCCTACAATTGCCTAACTGCATCACTGCTCAGCATTCCACGGCCATCAAAGATGCCACTTCATTGGCTAATAGCCACCAAATGATCTGTGTTTCATAAATTTGTCTTACGAGCCACCTATATACCCCTTGCGACATTTTATAAAAACATCTTCCATAAACAAAGGCTGTGTTTTTCTCAGAAGTTTTTTTTTTTACTAGTTTGAACTCACTGTCAATCAGCCTCAGAAAAACCTGTAAGGGGTAAATGCACGTTCTCACCAATATGGAGAATCTTAGAAAGCATGTGTCAGTTTGTTTCTAAAGGGCAGTCAACATCAAATTACCCTGATATACTGTCTTGACTCTCTATTGTCACTAAATTTATAACACCTGCTTTTATTATTTTAATCCCTTTTGATTTTCACATGGGCCGTGGACTTTGAGACCTGACCACTGCAACTTCAGCAAATGGATCATTGTGCAATCATGATTAGTACTACACTGTTTTAGCTATTGAAGAATTTAGTACATCTGTATATTGATTTTGTATGTGAGGATAATTTGGAGAGGAGGGATAGCAGAAGAAAGGTTGGTGTTTTTTCCCCCTTAATTTTGCCATATTGCTTGGATCACAGCCTCACTCAAACTGAAACAGCCATCTGGTTGCTGTGCATAAAAAAGAGGGGGTTTTGTCAAACAAAGAAGCTACCTTTTTCTTATCCCATGCCTCATAATTCCTTTCCACACATTGCTATTCAGATTGACTCTTTGGATATGACAGGATAAATTTCTGGCATAAGCCTTAACAACACAACTGGTTAGAGGAATAGGGTTGTTTTATTATTATTATTATTATTATTATTATTATTATTATTATTATTATTATTATTATTATTATTATTATTATTATTATTATTATCACTACTACTACTACTACTACTACTACTACTACTACTACTACTACTACTAGTAGTAGTAGTAGTAGTAGTAGTAGTAGTAGTAGTAGTAGTAGAGTGGTGCCTCTTAAGATGAATTTAATTCATTCTATGTGTCAATTCATTGAACACAAAATTCATCCTACAAAACAGAGTTTTACGCATTTCCCATAGGAATGCATTGAATTTGTCTTCCAAGACATTCCATAGGGAAAATTCATCTTATGAGGTTTTCCAATTCTTGTAAATTTCATTCATCTTACAAGTTTTTCTTATTAAGTGGCATTCGAGGTACTACTGTATTAAAGAATGAAAACCTTAAACGGCCTGACAAGATTTTGTGAACTTCTATACTTAAATGAAGATGGAGTGATTGAAGCTATAGAGACAGGACATGAAGTGTCTTTGTGAGAGAGAGGTGGGGGGGGAGGGAAAAACAGAACTAAGGAACCAGAAGTCAGACAGACTGCATAGGTCTAAAAGCCAAGAGCAGTTGAGCCACAGAATATTATTGTCTCCAAAGAAAACAAAAACAGAAGGAAAATGGAAGGCAGGGAAGAGAAGAAATAAACCTATTCATGCCACTGACAATAGTTTACAGTAAACAGAGTAAAGGTATTTTGTTGACTGTGGGGTGGTTGTGTATCCTACCTTGTACACAACTATTTTCTATTTGAAGGGCTGTCACTCAGGTCAAAATGCCATCTGAACAGTTAATAAAGCAAAGGATCCCTGCCTTGGTGATAACAATAACAAGTATGTTTAACTAAAAACAGGAAGCTTCCCTTTCCAGACAGCTCAAATCCATAATGGTAGAGATGGCCCTGAGTGAGATAGTTCAATAGCAGTCACCAGTGAGATCAAGTCAGTGACTGTTAAGTTTCTGATAGAGGAGGAGGATTTGTTCAGTATAAGCATATTTGAAATTAGTCCCTAACTGGGTAGGAAAAGAAAAAGTCCACCATTCAATGTTCATGAATAAGTCAAATTCAATTCAGGTTATGCTGAATTTTATTCATGCTTAAACCCCTCAACTGGCTTAGTTTAAATCCAGTGGGAGGGAGAGCTATCTTTTATCTTAGAAAGCCATGGATCGTAGGCTTGTGCCCACCCACTTCTGGCCTTCATTCTTTAACCGTCTTTATCAATCTAACACAATCTTCACCGTGTCAACTGGGTTGTGGCCTTGGTCATTTCAATATTAATCTTATATATACTTGTATTACTTGGAGCTGACTAGAAGGACACAAAGATGTCAGAGCATGGAAAGTAATTAGTTCTTGCCCCTGGAACGGGTGCTAAGGCTGACAAAATGGTTGCTGGTGCAGTTATGGTTTTAGGCCTGTTCAACTTCCTAGCAGTAGCCAAACTGGTTGTTTTTAGTTTGTTTGTTTTTTAAAAAAACATAAAACATCTAAAAGCTACAAGCTTTTGTCTTTCACCTCCCATCCACTTCATCATCACCTCAACTGCAGAATAGTAGGCAGCAATATGAGACATTGCAAAACAACAGCAGCAGCAGCAGCAGCAGCAGCAGTAACAACAACAACAACAACAAATATAGCATGCAATTGGCATCATACTCCTCCTCCATCATTTAGCAAGGCCACCTTGAGCATAAGTATAAAAACGTCCAAAAAGTTTCAGTTGTAATGCAAAAGGAATGATGCTATTCCTCACTAAGTTGCTGTCTTAATATAAGGCGTGCCTTAATATTACAAAAACAAATAAATTAGAAGAAAGTATTCATTTTCCAAGACAGAAAAGCAGATAAGTTTTAAGAGGGATTTTTAGTCCTAAAAAAAGGAACTTATCCAAGTCCTGATTACTTGTAACTAGTTTCTTGTAACCACTGATAGAAATAGCAAATTCTGTTCCAGATGCATCGCTGTACTTGAAATATGAAACATGATTTGAAAGGAAGCCTGTGCATTGCTAGTTTCCTCATGCAAATCTTACATTTGATCCAGAGCAGTGAAACCACTTGCTTTTCAAATGCAAATGCAAATTCCTATTTTTCCCCTTCAGGTACTCACTTATGGGAAAACAGTAAATGATGTTTGTACAACTGGGCATGGAAAAGAAAGAATGTTAGTACTGAAAAGTCTTACCTAATGCATATGAATGAATCTGGATTCTGGACAATTGTAGCCTTTATAGATTGTTTTACTGGATTCC
Source organism: Phrynocephalus forsythii (assembly GCA_029282475.1). Lineage (NCBI taxonomy): Eukaryota > Metazoa > Chordata > Lepidosauria > Squamata > Agamidae > Phrynocephalus > Phrynocephalus forsythii. Next base: position 79,619,600 of record JAPFRF010000003.1, read on the forward strand.
AGCTGAAGAAGGAAAAAACACCTCCATAGAGATAAGGCTGACCTAGGCCCAAGGGACGTACGGGAAAGATAAGAAGGGGTGCTTTTGAGGCTGAAGAGGCTGTCTTTTTCAACCCTGGAAGTCATAAAGGACAGCTCAGGAACAGAAACTCTTTAGGGCTTTACAAAATGGAGAAACTCTTCTTTCCAGCCCTAAAGGGAATTAGAAGGAATTTGGTAGGGTAAAATACTAAGCCTGGTAGGGAAACATACTAAGCCAGGTGGCCTTGAGAAGTGTTTGTTGAGACCATATGCCTCCTATACCTCTCTAAATGAAGAAAAACAAGTCAGCGTAAAAGCAAAGTGCAACCTAGGTGGTTACTTCACAACCTTCTTTGTTCCGTGACTAGTTTTGTACCATGACAGCGTTGGTCACAATCATGTGGTTTTGTCCCTGTTTCAGTATTCCCATGGTAGTGATAACTTGTCTCGTGATAAGTGTTACCTCACGGTCTTGGACCGTGAAACACTGAATTTGTCTAGCTCCCTTTTTCCTCTTGGGGGGGGGGCTTAAACATTATTTTAAAATATTTTGCTTCTGAAAAGTAAAAACAAAAAAATGAAAAACCCAGACACAGTTTTCTGAGAGAAACAAATGTTTTGTTGTGTGACAGTCGTTACTACACAGTGTCTTGTCTCAGAACAGAAAGCGGGAACAAAGAGTGACAAGGGGAAACCCTACCCCAGCACCAGGTACAGTATTGTCATGCTTAGCACCTGTTCCAGGGTCGTGGTCGAAGCAAATGTCAGTAGTTGCGCGCCGGATGTGAAGTAACATTTTTTGTACTGCTCCTAAGCACAAACACTAACAGAGACAAAACAGACGTGAAGTAACCGCCATAGTTTTAAAGAACTGATTTGCATAAGACTATGTAAATCAGTTAGGAGGCCCCCATGCCACCACAACTAATAAATAAATAAATAAATAAAAACTGACCTACAATTGAGATTAAAAATAAGGGGGTATGGCCTGAGGAAGGTAGTTTCCTTCCTAGATGCTTTATGTGTCAGATTACAGAATCTGCAGACTGGGTTGTACACATTTGGGTGAGAGTTGACCGACCACCATTGCCTTATCAATATTCATTGATAAGCAATGAATACGTCCCTCTCTTTTAAAAAAGAGTCTGCAATATGAGATGAATGACATTATTTATTGGCTAACACGGATCTATAAATATAATTAACTGAGTAATACAGATTCTGGCATCTCCTCCCATCATCTCTGTACCCTGTACAGATAGCAAAAAAGACATTGATGATTTGGGTGTGGGTGGTGTGTGAACATGGGTTGGATGCGTATCTCAGTCCTGTCAATAATGCTGTAGATATGTTTTAAATAAGGCAGATGTCACCCAGAAGGAAATTCTCCTAGGTATGTCCCATGGAATTTAGTGAGATGTGTGTGAGAGCAATACTAGTTGTTTTGATTTGTTTAAAGCGCTTCGCCATGGCTTTGAACTTGTTCAACTACGTATTTACTGAAATCAGGAACTAGTTCTATCGTACGCATTCTGCTTTGGCATTTTGGCAAAAAAGGGTATCTTCCTTCTTGTTTTCTTGTTTTCTCCCTACCTCCCCCCATATGTCAGTGTAAGAGAATTTGCACATAGAACAGTAGGGTCCTATAGAGTATGAACACAAATAGGTAGTGCTCAGCCTATGACATATCCAAAACTCCCTCTGGCCTTGCAAATGTGCAAGATGAGTCAGAATCTGGCCTGCTTTTACTTGGTAAAAGATAAAATGAGTCCTGCTTCACCATTCTCATGACATCAGAAAATCAGATCCTGGGCCATCAGTCCCTATGAACCCCTAAGATAAATATTATTTACATGAGCAGAAATAAAGATTATCTTGATTAGTAACAGATATAAAGAAAATGAACCCAGCATTCAAAACATGGTGCAATGTTCATTTCCAGCCCCATAAATGCAGTTGGCTAATGCCTCCCCACATTCAGCATAAATTAGAATTCTATTTACCCATTTCTGCTTTAAATCCAAACAAGTCATCTGAACTTATCCTAAAGACAAGTCCGTTTTCAGCATTTGGGTGTCCAAAACACCTGCCAGCTGTTTGTCTGTTGAATTGAGGACATCATGTTTTCAATTTCCTTCAATAAAGCTATGAATCTGGCAATTTGCTGGCCTGCTTCAGCTAAACAGAAAGGACAATTTGAGAAAGATCATAGTTCAGGCTCAGTCAGACGGAAACGATTGAAAACAGAGAACTGGCCGCTATGTTTCCCCCCACCCCCACCCCCATCCCAATGCCGCTTTCTGTCACAGTTTGACTGACAAACTGACTTTTTTTGAGGTGCTCGTGCCCATTTCAGTCAGAGTTTATTGAAGGTGATTTTGATCTTCTCCACGAGGCCACAGCAGTGGCCATGCCATCTGTCACCTTGATTGCCTCGTGGATTCTCCAGAGAGGGTGCGATGGCTCCTGATCATTTACAGATTGTGCTGCTTTCGCCTCCATAAGGACCACATGCACAGAGCCAGATGGTGAACATACACGCTTATTATAAGTCTTTATCTCTGTGCAGGAAGGAGAGGCACCATTAGATCTCCCTCAGGAACCCCGCTCCTCTCTGCCATCATGCAGCTCTTCGGCAAATACAGTCTTCTTCAGCTGTCATCAACCTACCTCTGAAAATTAAAAAAATAAACAATAATTCCATCAGCCAAAGCAAGAGACAGGCAAGCCGTTCTCACACAAAGCTCTCTCTCTCCCCCTCACTCACTTCCCCACTAAATCTCTTGCTTCATCCTCCCCTCCCTGACTGTCAGCACAAGGTAGAGGCAAGTTTGTTTGCAAATAGAGTGCCTTAGCAGGGACTTCTGATTAAATATAAAGAAAAGGTTATTGGGGAAATGACATGTTTAGCTGATTAAATGCGACCTGAATGAAGAGAGGCTCTTCTTCACCCATGGCCTTTATTTTAACCATTGCAAGTAGAAGAAAGGAGGATTGTGTGTTGCCAATAAAATATTATACACATGCCCACACCAAAATACGCTAATTGTACACAAGCTCACTGGAATGTGATAGTACAACAGTTCAGCTCTGGTGATAACAAAAACAGAGCCGTATCATGTATGTTAATGAAGAAATAGAAACAGGGTGATTAACCTAGAAAGGGCTTTGTTTTGCCCTTGCTTTCAATATCTCAATAAAGAACAGGCTTTTTGGATCACACCTTGCCACTTTTGTAAGGGATTATGGTCAGGTCCTCCATAAAGGCTCACAGAACAGCTGGTTGCTTTCTCCTCTTAACAAAGGTACACAGCAACTCAGATATCCACAGCTCTCTTTGTAAAAGTTAAAGCAGGTTACGACATATAAAATTCACAATTTCGCCAAGCTAATCTGTGGAGCTAACCTGTTCGATTCAGCAGCAACATTGTTTTCATGTCAAACTTACAGGAATGGCTAATTCCTTAAATATGTTTTCCCGTGAATCCAGCATTGCACTCTTACCATCACATTATACGTAGTGCCAGGAAAATATAGACAAATTCATAACCTGTGGGCCTACACCTTAAATGCTACAGCACTTGCTGTTGTGCTCATACATGCACGCACACGGAAAACACTGCCAACAAAAAGTCAGTCTGTGTGTGCATGCATGTGCATGTGAGAGAGAGGGGGTGGGGGAGAGAGAGTTGCCAACCTTGGGATGCGTTTCAGAGTAGCAGTTTGGCCCCTTTCCAGTTCCAAGCATCCTCCCTAAAAGACACAGTGATTATTATTTTTCCCTTTATTTTTAAAATATGGAGGTTTCTGAAAACAAGCTAGAAGAGGGGAAAATTCTCTCCATTAAGCAATGCTAAGAATGTTTATCAAGACTGATGTAATCTCAAAATCAAACAGCAAAATAAACCTCCCCCATCCCTGCCCAAAAAATACTAGGAGGGGGAAATATAGTTGTTTGGGGTTTTTTATTTCCAATAAAAGGTCCAAATGTTATTCTTCTGCATGCAGTCTGTTTCATTTGTGTTTATTTTCATTTAGTTACCATGGTAATAATATGGTCTAGTTAAGATGGTTGCCAGCTACTTATCAAGAAGTGTTATTAGCGTATTGACCTGGCATCCTGCGTTCTCCCAAACGCAGTGTCAAAAGCATAGTGTAGCAGTTGGATGGTGTGCGAGTCAGTGTAGCAGCAGCTATTCCTAATGCACCAATCGCAGTGCCACAGTGCAAGGCACCCACATGAACCCTTCATGAAAGGGGCCAATCAACAATGGGGAAGGTGAGTTCCATTATGACTGGTCCATGATGACATCACTTAACATATTGCACATATATTAAAACATAAGATGTTTTGCCAGGAAGTGCCAAGTCCAGTACAGTCAATGCCACAGTTTAGGTTGTAGGGTGAGTAACATCTTTTAGACTTGCCCTCAGAGATTTGAATTCCCTGGTACCTCCAAATCAGATGGCAGTGCAATGGCATTTTTGCTAGGGGAACAAGAGGGGCTGCCTGGTGAAAGAAGGTGTGGAATGACAACCAATGCTGCCATCCACACTAGGGAAGATTTCAAGATGGACTAGGCGCCCAAGAAGTCAACACCACAGATGTGAATAAGATTGTACAAAACATGCCAGTATTGATGTCTGAGTGAGTGGAGCTTTTCCAACAATAGCCACTTTGGCAAAGAAGAATGGAAATCGAAATAGTAATTGAAGATAATCCATTAGCTAACTAATAGTTCATGGTGAAAGAACATGGAAACATAAGAACTCATTCTCCACCTCATGCTGTTCTGAGGTCTATGGTTTTTCATACCAGCGGTAAATGGAGGAACAGAGAATATCTGGGCACTTACACTCTTCCCCCTGTAATGTTGCAGTGGCTACAAAACATTACTGGGAGTATGTTTTGTTTTAAAAATTATTTGAAATGTGAAATAAAGTGTGTGGGGGGAGGGGGTTCAGTCCTGACCTGTCAAATTCTGAAGTGGCACTCAAACTGAATTGTGGCTCTCCAAAGCACTGAATATTACACTGGTGCTAGAGCTAAAAACCTTTTAAAAATTAAACAACCCATTACACCAACAAATCTCATTTGGAAAATAAAAGCAATATTTTTAACACAACCCGAAAGCCAAAGGCAAAAGGAAATCGAGAGCTGACGCACCAATGAAAAGCCCACATTCTGCTGGAAATCCCAATCATGCAGCCCATGAAAAGGCTCAGTCTTCTTGTGATTGGTGCCATTTCTCATCTTGGCAGCACAAGGGAAGAGTGGTAACCTGTGAGAGTTTGCAATTTGCATTATTTCCAATTCAGTAGGGAAGATATACAATGGAGATTTTTTTCTTTTCTTTTACCCAGCTGCAGATCATCTTTTATATGACACTCTAGGATCCAGTAAGTGGAATGCCTGTGTGGGAAGGAAGGAAGCAAGAAAGCAAGAAAGCAAGCAAGGAAGGAAGGAACAAACAAATGAATGAAGGAACAAAACAAACATACAAACAAACAAACTTTTGTGCACACTGGAAGTGAAGCAGTAGTTAATGGCAGTGTGTCCCTCCTCCCTCCCCCAGGTCAGACCTTTTTATTCCCCTATTTTTTTTTCCTTTTTAGTTTTCCAGTCCATACATATATGTGCAAATAGTTTCAAATATGCCAAGACAAATTTAAACTGATGACCTACAAATCAGCTAAAAGCAATTTGGTTCCTATTTGTAAGACAATTCAGATAAACTGAACTGGATGTGATCCTCACACTCCTCAACACATATTTGTATGATGAGGGTTGAGTTGCCTTTTCAAATTGATGCATGGGATGACTGAATAAAATGAAGCATCCTGAATAGATATTTTGTATGACAAGGGTTGAATACAGACATCCACAGAATCAGCAGCAACTCTACTGTGGAAAGATACTCACCATTCTACAAATATATGTATAGCCTGGCATGGACTTGAGGAGATGTGTTGAGCTGGTTGGAAGCTGGATCTGCACACCAATGGTTGATTAATCATTTCTTCTGGAGGGTTATGTGCACAACCCTGATTGGTTGAGCTTTATGCAAATTACTAACATTACGTTTGCACACATGACCTCAATTCTGTAAGGGAACAAGTGGACCATGGTCACCAGGTGCCCTTAGCAGCAATATCCATGTGCTGGCAGTAAGGTCTGATGCAGCAAACCTGGTCTACATTCAAAGGCTCCATGTGTGATTTGGAAACCTGTGTGATCAGGTGGCATATGTTCATTGGCAAAGGCAAATAATCCTATGATCCCTCCTCCTCCTCCTCCTCATCATCATCATCATCATCATCATCATCATCACCACCACCACCACCACCACCACCACCACCACCATTATTATTATTATTATTATTATTATTATTATTATTATTATTATTATTATTATTATTATTATTATTATTATTATTATTATTACACAGCAGACAAGATAACTATGCTAGATTTTGTATTACAAATCGCTAGTCGAACACTTCCCAAGCATTTAGGACTCTGTGATGTATCGATGAATTATGCGAGCAGATCCCAGCAAGGTGGCTTTCTGCAGCTGACTGATGGTGACTTTGTCAACTCCAATTTCTTCTAAATACTTGCTTAGCTCTTTAGGCACCACACCCAGTGTGCCAATTACCACTGGGACCACCTGTACCAGTTTATGCAGGAGTCTCTGAAGTTCAATTTTTAGATCCTGATATCAGTTAATTTTTTCAAGTTGTTTCTCAGTGACTCTACTATCTCCTGGTATAGCAACAATGATCCACACATTTTTCTTCTCCACAATCACAATATCCAGGGTATTATTATTATTATTATTATTATTATTATTATTATTATTATTATTATTATTATTATTATTATTATTATTATTATTATTATTAATAATAATAATAATAATAATAATAATAATAATAATAATAATAATAATAATAATAATAATAATAATAATAATAATAATTCAATTTATATACTGGCCATCTGGCAGAAAGCCACACTGGGTGATTTACAACATAAAATAGACTGATTACAAAATACAAATACAAAAATATAATAAAATGCAAAAACATTGCAAATGAAAATATGATAGAACAACAACATTCATAAAAATGTTGTTCTATCATATTTTCATTTGTAATATTTTTGAGCTGCCTCACACTTTTGAGCTGCCTCACATTCTCATGGCTAATGAGGATAATTGTTTTGCTCATGCTGACACAAAACACAACAAAATAGAGAACAAGTTGAAAAGTGTAGGTAATATTGGAAAGAAAGGAGATCCTCTCCATTAGACAGCAAGAGAAAAGGATTACAGGAACACACACAGGAACACAGGAACACAGAATTTATTGTCATTGTACAAGTACAACAAATTTTTAAAAGTGCCATCCATTCTGCACAACATTTATTTCCAATATAAAAATTCCAAAACTTAAAAACCTACCATTTAAAACAGACATCCATACACATGTTCCCATTCCCTCACCCATTGTCTCATCACTTGTACCCATTTAAAACTCTAAAACATAAACCAACCATAAACACACACTAACCCTACCACCCCCTCATCTGACAACATTCCTGTCCAATCTAGAAACTACAGATTAAAAACAAAGCATGCCCCCACACATCCCTGTTTCTTTCTTCACTCAACAACTACACAATGACAACTTTCATAAACTTATTGTAGGCAAGCCAAAAAGATTATGTTTTTCCATGGAATGTGGAGGCAGACATTGCTCAAGAATTCTCAAAACACTAACATCAATGAGGCCTTTCCTTTCAGCACAGAAAGAACACTTTTATATTTAGTTGTCATAAATTTGTACATTTGTATTGTCACACATTTTACTCTCAGATAGTAAAACTGCCAGACTTTCATGAATCCTAAGGCATTTGCAGGGTTGCAGGCAGAGATGCTGGAGCAATTCTATCTGTGTCAATCTGATAGAAATGACCTAATCCACACCTCCTGTACTAATCGGGTCAGAAGAGAGCCATCCACCAGATTTTTCCCTTCTTGCAGATCTCAGCTCAAAGACTAGATCCAAATGAGTTTTAAAATTCATACTGTATATCAGGATAAAAGGCTGGATCAAATTGTTTGTCCCTGATAGAGTAGATCAAGTGGATCAATGGATCTTACATAAGACCATCGATTAACAGGCACTATACATATTTTGTGGTTTAGCACAAAATATGTATTGAATCTTGTTTCAAAAGAAAATTGCAGAAAACATGAGTTCTAATGAGGTATATTCTTAGAAAAGCATCCTAAGTATTTGTCACTTTTCACAGTTTAAAATATGGGCAAGAGATATAGAAGTGGGATGGAGCAGACTTGTGCATGTTCTGTGTTGTCAAGTCAGTATTGATCTATAGTGATCATAATAAATTTTACAAGGTAAGTGAGATATTTAAATCTTTACCAGTTCCATTCCCCAATGAGCTTATACGGCTGAGTGCAGATTTGAACTATGTTCTCCAGAGATGTAGATTATCTCTCTAACCACTACAACGAAGCAAAAATCACTGCAACAGACTGAACCAGTCACAAATATTTAACATGTGAAAAGGACATAGTCTGGAAATAGACTTGACTTCTTTTGCATCATCTTGAACTGCAGTCCATATCTGATGCATCTAATGATGGTGGATAACAATGCACAAAAGTTATAGTCTTTAATGTCCCACAAGATTCTTATTGTTCAGCTTAATGTTCTTGGCACCACCACTACTACATCAAGATTGTGCCTCTCTCTCTCAATTCCACATACAGAACCAAACCATACTGGTAGTTGAATTACACCTCAGCACTCATAATAACCACATTTCATTTCTTTTGAATTTCTCCTGGCATATGGACAGGATATTGGAAGAAAAAACTGGGAACTAGGGATGGGCATGAAACAGAAAAATTGTCTTTAGTTTCATTCTGTTTTGTCATTCCAACCCCGCGCATTTTGTTTCATATCATAAGTAACAAATGTTTTCCAAAATATTGCTACTTACAAAACGAAATGAAATAAATCCCCTACAGCACCAGTGCTCTAGCTGGTGCCGTGGGGGAGTCAAAATATACCTTGAAACTGCCTCCCAGCTGATTTTGAAAGACTGGTTTCAGCTGGGAGGCAGGTGGATAGATGAAAGTAGCAGCCAGGCAGAAGTAAATTCCCTGCCTAACTGTTCCTTTCTCCCCACCACCCCCTCCCCCCAGGGAGGTGTTTTGGACAGAGAGTATTGTGGGCTTCGGGGGCAGCCCCCACTGCCCATAACCCTCCCTGCCAGAAAACCTCCCTGGGAGGAGTGGGGAGCACAGGAGAAGGAAGGAGGCAATGGAAAATTCAAACAGAGCTTCACTTTACTGCTACTTCCTTCCTTCTTCCTTGTGATCCCCGCCTACCAGCTAGGGGTTTTTGACAGGTCAGGGTTTGGAGAGGGGACACCCTCCCCCTCAGACCCCAATGTATCAAAAACTCCCAGCTGGTACACGGAGGGAGGGTTGAAAGACAGAACGGAACAGGTTTTCCCCATTTCTGATCTGTTTTGCCTTTTGACCCTTCCCCCCCGCCTCCCAGCTGGGGCTTTATGACAGGTTGGAGTGTATGGGGAGAGGGGTGACCCCCTCTCCAAACTCCCACCTGTCTAAAAGCCCTTGCTGGAAGGCAGGGGGAGGAGCAAAAGGCAGAATGGAGCATCGAGGGGGGCTGGAAACCTGCTCTGTTCTGCCTCTCATCCCTCCTGCACCGATCAGCTGGGGCGTTTTGACAGGCCAGGGTGTGTGGGGGATTTTAGGGAACCCTTAACTCCAAAGGGGGTAATGGAACTTAGCTATGAAGCTCTAAAGGGGCTGGGGGCAGTAAATTGGCAATGTGTGTTGGGAGCGTGGAGGCAATTGGGGAGTTAATACCATAAACACCCTGATTTGACTCCATGCTCCCAGCACACTTTGCCAATTAACAACCCCCAGCCCTTTTAGAGCTTCATAACTAAGTCCCCTTACCAACAAATCTTTCCAGATTTCAGGGGGTTCTCTAAAATTGCTTTGGGAAGGTACCCCTACTACTTGGAGCCTCAAGGTGAATAAATTTTGATTGCAGTTTTTTAAAAATGATTTACGAGTACATATTTTTTAAAAGATATGCACTCAAAAATTACTTATCTTGGGGCACCAAAGTAGCTTGGGTACCTTCAGAAAGCGATTTTAGGGAACCCCCTGAAATTTTGAAACATTTGAGGGTAAGGGGCTCCAAAGGGGGTGCCCCTAGGGAAAAACTTCTAATTGGAATCATATGAGAAGTGGAGGCAGCACTATCGTTCACCCGATCAGCTTCCGATTCCAATTAGAAGATTCCCCCCTAGGGGCACCCCCTTTGGAGCTTCATAACCCAGCTCCCTGAACCCCAAACCTTTCCAAATATCATGGGATAGGCTAGAATCACTTTCTGAAGGTACCCCTGTCACTTCCTCTAGAACGAAGCATTTCGTTCTAGAGGGGGAAATGGAGTTTTGTTTTGTTTGTAATTAAATGCTGCTTCACTGTTTTGTTTTGTTTTGTTTCATTTGGTTAGCTAATAAAACAACAAAACAGCATTTCATTTTTCATTAGGTGCCCATCCCTACTGGGAAAACAATGGGGGTGTTATTGCAGGCAGATGTGCAAAGAACAAGAGCAGAAAACTTTTAAAACTCTGTAACAAGGATGGTGAATTGAAAAGGAACATGGCAACCCAGCTATGAATCCATAATACACAGTTGTATTAGTTTGATACAATGTTAACACTTATGGCTCCATCCTGCTGAATCCAAGGATCCATAATATGAAAAGATATACAGAATTCCTAACTGTTTGGGAGCGGGGTACATCACAGCTTTCACACCAGAGATTCCATTTCATATAACTTTCATCTTGAGGTTTCATAGATTGTAGTGAGGACAGTTAAAGCGGTATCAAATTGAGATAAGTTTGCATTGCACTGCAAATGTGCATGCATGGAACCAACAGAGAAGAATGAATTATATACACACATGCACTTATTTGCATGAGGTTCCCTACTTATTACAATTGTTCTGAAACAAGCAGTTGGCATTGCATTTTTATTGCGGCCTGTAGTTATCCTCTTTGAATTTTGAAGGCATAGTGTTTGATACAGAGGTGAAAAGTAGCATTTCAAAAAGACAGCCATTTCTGCCTCTATAGATCAGTTCAAGCAAACAGTAATTGACAATGCGATGGGACCACATTTGCATCAGCTGGTCAGTCCTGACTGAGCACCCTCTTTCAAATTAGGCAACCATGTGGCTATCAAGTGCCTCCTCTTGTAGCGAGAATTATATACTGTGCTCAAAATCTGATTAATCTGATTAAGATAGTGAGGGACTAATCCGTTAAGCTCCACATGAGTGCTGTTATGCCTGCTGAGCGTCACATTTGTAGCTGCTAATCAGCTAAGTAAATGTTAAAAGTTAAACAATAAACTCTTTCTTATCTTCTCTAGATTACATCTTTGTCTCAATGACCTTTATAGTTAAAAACTGAGATGAGAACATTAATAAAAATAATAAATTATCAATGGTGGCAATTCAGCTTTTATGGGCCCATCAGTCACAGAGGAATTGTTAGCACTTTTCTTTCTTTAATCAGTTTATTAATAAATTAACAGCTTTGGGGGGGGTTCTTCCCCATTCCTGTCAGTCAATAGAAATTAGACATCTTGAACAGTCAGAATTCCAAGCATTTCTGCAAGGTTGGTTCGAGGTGTTCTCTCCTGTAAGTGGAAACTCCTATTGGAAAAAGAAGGGAGGTGATTTTTTTTCGAGTCTCTTTTTTTGCACGGTATCTCAAAGTACCATTTCTCGTGTTGTTCTGGGGATTCCTTTGAAGTCATAGAACCGAGGTAAGCTTTGCTATTAAGAGGACTATATCAGCCACCTAAGAATGCAAATGGTGGGAGGCAGTAGGAGCAGGCCCTGGGGGCTGGGTTTTTCCTTCTCAACCATTCACATTTCTAATAGGGTAGGATGAAATGGCTCACCTTGCAACTTTGGAAGCATTCCCCCCACCCTCTCTTGGACTGAGGTTTCCAGAACATCCGTTGGCCATGCTGCCAGTTTATCACACATCCTACTCTCCCATGCCCTCACTTGTGCTGAAAGAAGATTCAGTTTCTCATCTAGCTGGCTTCTATGTGTGGAATGGAAAGAAGGCACTAGCTTCTCCTTTGCCTCAGACAATGAGATGTCTTCAGATGGCCCTCTCCAAACTAGCACTAGGCACATTGAAATAGAGAAGGCTGCAAGGAGAAGCAGGAATCAATGCACATTCCTTCCTTTGCCCTCTACCACCAGAAGGCTCTGGTTACCAAGTTCCATTCCTGTCAAGTTGGAACACAAGCCATAATATGGATAAGCATTTATTTTGCATTATTTTGTATACATCTGGAATGGCATGGTTTCTTGCCATTAGCATAACATAAAACAGCCTGCTATTACCATCTGCATTGCATGTCAAGTTGCAACATGCTGTTTGTCACTGGGTGAAGGTGTTGTTGGTGATCCTGGCAGCTTCCCAAACTTGCCAAGCAGCTGCCATAGATGGATTTTCATCAGATCATCTTCTTTGACACCACATGCTTTTTTTAAAAAAAGTCATTCATCACTAAACCTCACAACTTTTTAATCACCATCCTTCCAGATTCCTGCAGCCAACACAAGATACTAGCCATGCAATTTAGAGGATTCTAATTACTGATTGTAAGCCGCCCAGAGATCTTTGGGTAGTGGGCAGCATATAAATTGTAAAAATAAATAAAAATAAATAAATAAAACCATCATCTGAAAAGTCACCTTTATCCTGATGGGAGGGGGGAGATGTAATGTCAATGATGGGTTGACCAATGGGATTTTAAAAAAGATTTTTCCGTCTGCTATTTTCATTGAGCTTTTAATATTGCTCTTATTTATGGGTTTTTAGCATATCAGTTTAATGCTTTTTAGATATTATAAGAATTTAGTACTTAGCTTTTAATGTTGTTTCTTTTAATACTGTGATAGGAACGGGTTAACATGTCTCAAAATCAAAATATATTATAAGTAGACCCAAATGAACTCACAGGGTATAAGGTCAAATTGACCCAGCAAACTTGGCATCACAGCTGGGAACTTGGCACAACATCTCACACCCGTGGGCGCCGATCTCTTACAGTACGTAAGACACTAGAGTACAGGAGACAAGATAGCCCATCATCTGGGATTGTTGACATTATCTCATGGCACCAAAAGAGTCAGTTAGCTAACAATAACATATGGCAGTTAGCCAGTAATAAGGAACCAACTTGAAATCAAACAAAATAGAGTTAAGTCATTCTAGTGTCTGTAGCCAGATGGCCATAGACCAAGAATATGATGCGTACTAAATACGTCAGTACACCATGCAAAAGAGTATAAAAACCATGGAGAAGCCATTACTCCTTTGTTCAGGACTGCAGGGCAGATGTGCCTGTGCCATGTCTTGGAACCTTAAGGGGCTCTTGGACCCTTAAGCTAAGATGCCTACTAGCATATATCTCTGTATTGTCTGTGTTCTGTTGTATCTCTATCTGCCTTTAATAAACCTTTTGCTATATAACTAACTCACCGTGGCAATTTTGATGAACCACCAATGGTGCATTGACAATTTATAATGGTGCATTGGTAACTTACAAAGAAAACAATATATACCAATTTTTAGATTAAAATTTATTCTTATGATGGGGCCCTCTAAGAGAAAGGCAACATATAAATATTTTAAATAAATAAATAAATAAATGGAATGTAGGGTCTAGACTAGAGATGGGCACGACTCAAAAAAATGGTGTTTCGTTTGTCATTTGGTCGTTTAGGGGTCCGTTTCGGTTCATTTTCATTTTCGTGACGTTTTTTGCAAAAAATTTCATTTTCGTTTCGTTAGGTAACAAAATGAAAAAATGAAAACAAAAAAGAAAAATTGCTGTTTCGTTAGCATTCTTTTTAGTTCAATGCATCTGCTGCAATGAAAACGAAAAACACGGCAAATTTGGTCATTTCGTTTTCATTTTTGTTTTGTTTTAAAAAAATTCGTTTTGTTTTTGTTGCGTAACGAAATGAAAAAATGAAAATGAAAACAAAAATCGCTCTTTTCATGCCCATCTCTAGTCTAGACCACTGGCGAACTTTCAGCACTCCAGATGTTTTGGACCACAACTCCCAGAATTCCAAGCTTGTATTGCCAATGACAAAGGACTGTGGGAGTTGTAGTCCAAAACACTGGTCCAGACTGTGACTTTTTTTAAATGTGTAGTTTTATCTACAAAGGGTTCTCTAGACTAGGGATGGTTGGATCTGTGAATAGTGCTTTCTCGCATGTTCAGGTTTCAAAAAATCCAACCAAGTTCTCCCAGTAACCCTGAACCTGCCATTGTAGCAATAATGGACAAGACAGAAGAGCTTGCCTACCAAATTGTGACAGAGAAAACTTTTTCACCATTGATGACTCGCTTTTGTGCTAGTCCCCCTGCAGAACTACACCTGGCATCTACTTTACAATCTTTGCTTCCCTAGTTTAAGACATTTTTATTCAGCCAGGCATTTTAATTTGTCTTGCACCTCGGTGCCTCATAATTTTGACTGGCACTTGCTAACATTTTATTGTACAGCACTCTATTTTAAATAATTCCTTGTCTGCGGTGTTTTACACTGCCTGGCATCTGATCTGAGGAAAGGTAGTATAGCAACATTTTAAACACACAAAGTTGTCCTTGCTCTCACCCTGGCACTGTAATTTGACTATTTGCAAAGTTGTCATCTTGTCTTTCATTGTGGACAGGGAACTAAAGAAGGAGATTTGTGTGGTTTTTGTTGTTTTTGTTTTTAATTTAAATGATGCCTCTTTGGTAGGCAGGATCTGAACTAACTTGATCATCCCTCCCAACTTCCTGTTTTCTTGCCTGTGATATTCCACAAAATCATAGAAGCATAAAGATAAAAGAAAACTGAAATTTCCATCTAGTCCACACATGGCCTATTGTCAGATATCCACCTCACTCGACACATCTCTGACTGTGCCCTCTGCCTTCATTATAGCCCTTAGGCTACCAAAGCAGCTATCAGTCCAATACTATAGATGTGCACTCAAAATTAAGCCTCATGAGTACAGTTGGACACAAATTGTTTTGGCCCCGTGTGTCAAAGTCATTGGCACAACACTGCAGGTGCCATGCCTCTCTTCCCCAGCCTTGAGTTGCTGCCCCCCACACAGTTCTGCATGCCCCACTCAGACCCTCTATTTCCAATGTCCCTTGAGTCCAGGCAGGAGCTCAGGCTACCTATTCCCACCAACCATTCAGAGGAGGAAGTGGGCTGGACATTGTTGCTGCACAGCTGATGAGTGGTCAGTTGCTGGAGCGGGGGGGGAGGGAGCCTGAACTCTTGCCTGGATTGGAGCACTGCTGGAGAAGGAGGGCCCAGGCAGCGCACACCAGATTGTGAGTGGAGCAGTTGGCAGAGAGGGGGTGTCGAGGGATGGGACACAAAACACGATTTACTGTGCCAATGGATTTTGACATACCAGGCCAAATCAATTGATGCCCATCTCTACTTATGAGTTCTGAGGGACTGGCTCCCCAGCGGCAGCCTGAAGAGTTCACTTGGCAGATCAGTATACCATCATAAGTCAGAGCTAGATCAACAGGCAGTGAATTTTTGGGTTTCATGTTTGTGTTTTTGCCCCCTCATCTTAGCCTCATCCAGTCAGCATAGCTTTAGAACAGGAGTATGTGATTAGGTTTTTTATTTTATTTTCTATTACTTGTTTAATTTGTTTAGTGTGTTGTAGGTCCTTTTTTATAGGAGAAAAGTAAGGCAAAATATTTTAAATAAATATAAATGTATGCTATTTCCTTCCTTCCTTCCTTCCTTCCTTCCTTCCTTCCTTCCTTCCTTCTGGGTTTATGAGGGGATCTAACAGTGTGATGTACCTCAAAATGCTAGGTTTTATAAAACAATAGCTGCAAAAATATTTCTTCATTGTAATGCACCCTATCTAGAATTTCTTCATTCGAGAATACCTGGTATTTTCGTCTCTTAATCTTATTATTCCTCATGTTCTCTACCTTTTGCAGAATGATTTTGAGATGATCTGAACCATGACAATGGCTTAGGTAACTGGGATTTCAAATGTGACTGGGACCCTCTGTAGATGTTCTGAGTCATATTATCTTTGACCCCTTTCACCTTTGGCCAGTGAACTTTCACCTCAAGGACCTCAGCTGGAGATCAGCTGCTGGCTGATTGAAGAGTGGAAAGGCTTCTCAGTGTCTGGCTGTCAATGTGCAGTTCATTAAGTATGCTGGACTATCCTGCCATTCATGGATATATACTATACTGTGCAAGTATCACAGAGAGAGAGAGAGAGAGAGAGAGAGAGAGAGAGAGAGAGAGAGAGAGAGAGAGAGAGAGAGAGAGAGAGAGACTAACAAACAGGAAGTAGCTTTCCCCACTCAATTATACATTTTAGGGATCCTCTGAAAAGTTGTAAAACCAACCATGACCACAATAAATCGTAAAAATGTGCTATACATATATTTGCTTTCTTTACTGTTGACTAGTAGGCACATGAAAAACGTTTGGGGCACTGAAATGCACTGTAAAGAACTTTGAACAAAGACAAAAAATGATCAGTATTTCAAACCTCAGTGACCCAGTCATAGATCCATGTTATCATTCAAAATTGCAAGCCCCATGGGATGAACATCCACCCATGAATGGAGAAGAATCGGGTCTCTTTTCTTGTTTGGCATGGAAAAGTTCAAATGAGGAAAAATGGGGGGGGGGGATATCAAGCAATGCCGTTCCTGACCCCCATCTTTTCATGTGTGAGTTCTAATTGCTAAAAATGTCAAATTGCATACTTCAAACAGAAAGAATGTGAAATTCAAAAGAATTTGGATGCAAGAGTTCACTTTCATTATCCCTGCTGAAACCTCATTGGAAAATTTCTGTGAAGATTCTCAGTCATCCAGGTGGGGTTATTTGGAAGCTGAGTCATGGCAACTGGACTTCCTTTCTCCAGCTCAGCAATTGAAACATTTCACTACTCATATAAGCTGATGAGTAGCAAAATGTTTCATTCGCTCAAGAAAAGAAGTCCAGTTGCCATGACTCAATTTCCAGATTCATTGGAAAATGAAAAAAAAAACCTGCTGGATTTTAAATCACTCACTGCCAAGCAGTCAATGAGGAATTAACCATTCAAGGAGAAGTTGCTTTGTTTCTAGCCAGTGTATCCCATATCTAACTGAGACTGTTTCTCCAGAAGTATACCATGGTCAATTGGTCAATGCTAAGAGGACAAATAAATTTACAGTTTAAAATTAAGATGATTTAAACTCCTCTTTCACTTGGACAATCATGCTACAGAATGGTTAGTGTGCTAAATAGGATAGAGAATATATGAGTGTCACAGTCCTTGTCTTAAAAAACTAAAGTCAGGGGAAGCAGGCTCTAGGCCAGGAACACTCAAATTACAATAAATGGGATTGCCTTTAAATGCTACTGGCATGTAGCACAGAGGAAAAGTAATGGAAGAAGGGATCATGCATTTAATTGCCAAACCTGCCAGTTTAAGGCCTAAGTGAATTCTCTTGTACATTTCAGAGATTTAATCATGTTTGCTCAAATTCCATAAAAGCTAGAAAATTAGAAGGTGAGAGTGATTCCCTAACACAGGATTGGGCAAAATCAGATGTCCCAAAGACCACTGAACTCCATCCAGCCACATTCCTCATGACTGGATAAATAGACTATGACTGAATGAGCTGTAGTGCAACAACATCTGGAGGCCTACATCTTGCCACTCTTGCCTTCACAGAGAAGCATTGTAATCCACAATGGTGAGGGGAAATCTAGCCTCTACTCTTCCACACTTTTCCTTGGTCTTTCAGTCCCAATCCAAATGTGAAGGATAAGAGTTCCTGGGACCAATCAAAATTCTGCATATTGTTATTAGACATGGGCACGGAGCGGCGAAATTCTCGTTTCCGTTTTTGGTTCTCATTATCGTTACGTAACGGGTAACGGTAACGAGAATTACTCCGCTCCAGCTCGAACCCGAACCGAAAAAGAAAAATTGGGTTTGATTTTTCGTTGTCGTTCATGGCATCGCGGCGATCACGCGATGCCAAGCAGCACAGGAAAAAAGTTTTAAAAATAAAAAAACCGCTTCCCGGCCAAAAAAGCAGGCGAAAATATGCCTGCCTCAGTACCGTCTTTGGATGAATGGAGGGCGAAATTACTGGACTTTGCAGAGATGGCCAGACTGACATGCAGACTGAGGGATCAAGATAACCAGAGGTTCCAAAAAGACTGGCAAAAAAAGAACTTTAATTGTAAAATTAAAGACTCTTACCGGATTAGGGTAGAACTCCCCATTTTTAGAACCTTTTTTTAAAATATAAAAGGGGTTCATTTGAAAGGAAGGCTGGGAGATGAATATGCCTGATTGACTCTGTATGGTTAATGTTTTGAATTTGTTTTTCTTTTGTATATTAAAATTTTCTAATAAAAAAAAAAAGAAAATATGCCTGCCTCAGTGAGGGCACCTACCAGAGAGGGGTGGTTTCTGGGGGGAGTCCCCGGCCTTCCCCCCCCCCTCTCCTGTCCTGGGCTGCTGGTACCAGGCTGGGGGGGCATCCTCGTCGTCTCCATTTGCCATGGGGGAATCCAAAATGGCGACCGCAGTATTTATTTTAAAATCGAGGTCCAAAAACCCACCAAAGCACCACAGAAACATTTGAAAATTAGGTATTTTAAATGCCTGATTTTTTTATAGTAGCAGCAGTGGGTTTTTCTTGCAATAAAACGTCTCCATTGATTTTATTTTATTTTATTTTTATTTTTATTTTTTTACACCTGCGCAATGATGGGCTGGCCATGGGATGGGACCATGCAAATTTTTAGAGCCATTCCACCAATCGCATGGCCAGGTTTTGACTGAGACTTCTGGATGTGCCAGAGGGCATAAAAAGCCCACTAATCCTAACCCTAACCCTAACTCATACGCCAGTACACTGTCCTTCTTAGTGGGTCAGAGGCACCCAGAGGTGCAGCCCACTAACCCACCCTAACCTGAACCGTAACCCTAAGCCTAGCCCTTACCCTAACCCTAACCCTAACCCAGATCCGTACGCAAGTACGCTTCCCTTCTTAGTGGGTCACAGGCACACAGAGAGGTGCCTCCGAGCCAGAGCCCACTACCCCTACCCCTAACCTGTATGTCAGTACGCCAGTATGCTTTCCTTCTTAGTGAGTCAGAGGCACCCAGAGAGGTGCCTCTGCCACTTACCCCCCAACCCTAACATAATGTATGGTACGAGGTGGCTACGCAAAACGCTTCCCTTCCCTTCCCTTCTTAGTGGGTCAGACGTCAGAGGCACCCAGAGAGGTGCCTCCCAGAGCCCACTTACCCCAACCCCAACCCCAACCCCAACACAAATGACAAACGGAAACGACAATTTTTTGAAAATTTCTGCGACAAACGGAAACGACCCGAAACGGACCCGTCCCAACAAACGACAACTCGAAACATCATTTCTCCTGGTCGTGCCCATCTCTAATTGTTATCCTTCTGTAGCTCCTGAAGCATTTGCCACTGCCTCACTAGAAGAATCCTCCTGTGAGTTGACCTGGTTGGTTGTGTACATTGGTAGCTACCAGAGACATTCTACAGTGAGAGGTGGACATCTAATGCAAAATTGATTATGCCTATGACTGTAAATGACTTGATGTATGTGGCTTGTAGTTCTGTTTCTTAACACCACTGGATCAATGGTGGTGACATGGGAAAAATCAGTTTTGAATACAGTATTGTGTGCCCAGTTTGTTGTTTGTGTTTATAGGGTTGCTTGATTGTTTATATGCAGCACATTTTCTCACTAGTGAAATTTTCTGTCTATAAAGCACTCTCAGGGTCTTCACAGAATCTCAAGTAGGAAAAAATGTGGGATCCATTTAGGACATTATGTTGGGAATCAAAGACTGTGGGGAAAGCATGTTTAACTCATCATCACTGTACCCATCACTTCTTGCCAATGTTATCACCATACTACCCATTGTGTTTTATATCCGCCAAACACCTGTCTTCAGGTGGAAGAAGGGAATCTCCATGGGACCCATATCTAGATTTGGAAAAAGGAAATAAAGTCTTCAATGAGTTGTTTACACTGACTTTTTTATTCTTGAGCTCAAATCTTTGTTCTTTTTTACTGTGAATTTTTTTACTGTGAATTGCATTACTGTACTGCGAAATGCAATACGAGTCCTTATTGTCAGTGGAGTATGAGAAAGCCTGTATTGCTTCACTAGTCCAAATGAAAACAAGTTTTCTTTGTTACATTGTCTGGAACACACTACTTTCCTTGCACAGCAGCTGCTTAAAATATTCCAAAAAACTGTTTCAATCACATAATTTCGCACATGGAGATACAGTAGCTTAATATCAAGGCCTTTCTCTACCTAGTTTGATCTCAGTCCCATGAGCCAAACTGTAGTTGTCAGGGGACTTGTTGTAAGTAATGGTCATTTGTGTTTCATAATTATCTTGAATAAACACAATTAGTTCCACATTCTGCTGTTTCCTTCCTAAGGCATCTGTAAACATTCTGTACTATCCTAGCAAACAGCTTTTGGCAATCATTAAAAAAAAAAACCCAAAGCAAAATTGCTCTCTGTGGATCCTTTTAATTTATTCCAAGGAGTGTGCCCAAAGGAGTAATGAGACCTCTTAGAAAAAATAATGATGAGAGGTTATTATACCATACTTTGGTAACTAACATAGCTCAGTTTAATAGTATCTTTGACCATAATTCTCGTTTAGTTAAAGCAGAAGTCACCAGGAAATACAAATGAAGTATATGAAGGTTTGTTGTTATAGTCAGCTCTTAAGAGTCTTTTACTCCTATCTTAAGCACAAGAATATACACAATCATATCATTCATACATCTAGTTCAATGTAATCATTCAGACTAGCAGCTATTCTCTGATTATTCCTTCAGGAATATTTTCTAAACCTACCTGGAGATCTCAGGTATTCCTTGGTTGCCCTTTCACCCAACTATTAATCCACATCAGCTCTGTGTAGACGCCTAAAGCAGATGAGATTGCGCTCTGATGTTTGGGTTGGTATGGTTCTGTTTATTCATAAGGCAGTCCGAATGAGCTCAATGGAACTACAGCTTAATAAGTGTGCTGAAGATTACAGTCTTAAGGCTTCTTCAGGTATCTGAAGAACAGATTGTTTAGAGGGAAGACGGCACAGCCCTATTCTCTCTACTTACCTCCACCCCTTGCTGATGGGAAAATTCTGCAATAAGGCACTTAAATTCACCTGGCTGCACAATGCTTCACACAATAACCAGCCCTGCTCAGGCAAGGTACCTGATCTCACAGGGCTCTGTAAATATGGTGAGTCAAAGGTAGTTGTAGCTGTGGTTCTACTCCATAAGCCTGAGCAAGGTGAGGGTGGGACTGGTTAGGTAGCACAGATGCCCCAGTCTCCTGTATGTATCCTCAAGTTGAATAATTCCATGTGAATCAGTAGGACACCCTGGTAAGCGTGCATAAGATTGCATCCTTTAGTTTAGGAGAGACAGAATGTCTACAAACAGCACGTCTTTAGATGTGGGAACTCTTCAAGTGCCTTTTTGGCATAGCCCAAGTTACTAAGAGGTAAACATGGACCCTGTTTATAGATATGATTTTTTTCCTTAGGGTTTAAGCTAGAGATGGGCACGACTCAAAAAATGGTGTTTCGTTTGTCGTTTGTCATTTAGGGGGTCCATTTTGGTTCGTTTCTTTTTTGTGAATTTTTTGCAAAAAAATTTGTTTTCGTTTTGTTATGTAATGAAATGAAAAAACAAAAACAAAAATGAAAAATTGCTGTTTCGTTAGCATTCATTACAGTTCAATGTATTTGCCACAATGAAAACAAAACGCATGACAAAATTTCTGTTGTTTCGGTTCATTTCATTTCATTTTGGAGACAAAATTCGTTTTTTGTTTTGTTACATAATGAAACGAAAAAACAAAAATGAAAACAAAAAATTGCTCGTTTCGTGCCCATCTCTAGTTTAAGCTATGTGGAATCACTGTAAGCTTCTAAGAAACAATTCTTTGTTGAGAAATAAATTCCAAAAGGAAAAGAGTTACGATAATGTTTGTCTTACAGTTGGGCTATCAGCAGACTTTAGGAGGTACAATGCTGAACAACGGCAAGTCAACAAGCTATTCTGAGCTGCTGAGAACATATTTGGGGACATATTTTAACAAGATGTACCTAGTGCAACCAAGCTGTTCTGTAGAAAGTACTGGAGAATTTTTTTAAAAAAATTACACAAATGATTTCACACATACAAATTCTTCCGTTCATATCAGCGGTCCAAAACACACAGAATGAAAAAGCCAGGTTTCTAGCAATTGAGCCACTGGTGTATGGGGTAGAATAAGCAAGAAGATTTAAAATAGAAAGCTTATTTCACAGCTACCTTTTGCACAATGGCATAGATCAAAGCATAGAAAAGTTACTTTTTGGATCACAGCTCCCAGAATCATAACTGGCTATAATGGCAAGAAAATTCTCAGAGAGGCAGTCTCAAAAATAACATATCTTGAAGTCAGTTAAGGAAGAACATGATTACAGCTTATTTTATAAGAGCTAGGTGGTGTAGACACATCATTTGTGCTACTTTTGTGCAATTTGAAAATTTAGTGCTTTTTCAAGTATGATTTTCAAATACTTTTAAAAAATATCTCTCAGTGTATCCAGATGTATATAAATATATATGCTTTGACAGAGATCTAGGGAATGAGAAAACTGATTGAAATCATTTGGTATTCCTTGAATGATTATTAATTTTGCAACAAGTTTCTGGTTCTCCAACTATAATAATATTTCAGTTACTGAAAAATAGAAATCCAAATTCATCCAGAATGTACTTTTTAATCGAAAATACATTCATTGCATAGACTCATGGAATAGCTATGTTTGATTAGAGCTAGGTTGGGGCAGGTGATGCTTCAAATCCTGATATTGTAAATGCTACTTGGCTGTATTCACAAGCGACCACAATCATTGCCACTCATGGTGTATAAGCACAAATGTTTATCACACATTAATTTAAGGCTGCTCCTAGAGGTAACTGACACCATTTCTTCAGTGCCTGGTTATTGCTGACTATTGTGAAATCATGTATTTAGTGGTGCTGCCATAGATTATCAGTGCTGCCATTTCAGCAAGCTTTATTATTTATGAATGATTCTGAGCTTCATTTCTTCACAGGACACCTACTGAAGACAAAAGGGGCAATTAGACATTGTATTAGACATGGAGCTTTGTGGTGCAATGATTAAACTGTGGTACTACAATGAAGACTCTGCTCATGACCTGGGTTCAATTCTGGGCTCAGGTACCTAGCCCAAGGTTCACTCAATCTTCCATCCTTCTGAAGTTGGTAAATTGAATACACAGCTCATCAGAGGCAGGGGAGCAATATGTACCTTACATAATTAAATTGTAAGCCATCCAGAGAGAGCTTTAAGCACTGTAATGAAGTTGATACGCCGTATGCTTTGTATTACCACTTATAAATCCTTACTCTCCAAAATATTTGTCACAATGCTGCAAGGAGATCTGCCTAATTGTTTTGAATCAGGCCATGACAAAATGGTTGGTTGGTTGGTCATTATTTGTGTCCATGAGTGCAGTCCAGAGGATGCTCTAGACAAGTAAGTGCCAGTGCAATCAGTGGAACTTACAACCCATTCAGTCAACAGTGGATGGTGTCCCATGTAGAACTGATGTTGGCATTTGACAACAGCCAGTTCCAACAGCAGAATGCATAGTTTGCTGCTGCCTTTTAGTGGAACAAACTGAAATCAGAGACACAATGTTCCCTTCAAACCTGACTTTACCCTGCCCTCTCTGAGGTGGCTTGCATACACTTTCAGCAAAGGATCTTTAAACAGATAGAGCAGCTTGTTTCCTTGACAGCACAGAATGAACTATTTTGGTTTTCTTTAATCTGTGTCTGTTCAGCATACTGTATCCATAGAAATAGCTTCTGTCCCAAAAGTACAAGCATCTTGTATCATGTATGCCCAAAATAGTTTGTTAATACTGCATTAACTTTGTACACTTTGTAGCCTGATACTCACTGAAAACTATTTTGAAGTTTTTCCAATCCAAGCTGCAAATGTGTGTTCCATATCTGATCAGTCCATTAAATACTGGGGCCATGCACTGGTAGTCAAAGACTTGACTACTGTAATGCTGTCTATGTGGAGCTGCCCTTGGGGCTGATACAGGAACTCCAACTGGTCCAGAACATGGTGGCCAGGTTATTGACAGGGACCAGAAGGTACCAGCACATTTCCCCCATCATGGCCTCCCTGCACTGGTTACTAGTTCATTTCCACACCGACTTCAGGGTGTTAACCATGACATACAAAGCCCTAAACAGTTTGGGATCTCCCTACTTGACAGAATGCTCCTCCCAATGAGAACTGCCCACACTCCCCAGCCTTCCCAGGCCAGGTATTTGAGGGCCCTAACGCCAAGGGTAGCCTGTAGGGAAATGACACAAGATCGGGCTTTATAGGTGATTGCCCTGTGCCTTTGGAATAATCTTCCACCTGACATGTGCCTAGCCCACTCTTTGTGCTCCTTCAAATGAGCATTTAAAACCTGGATGTATAAGCAAGCATTCCCTCATGGCGAGCCTCGTAGGAGCCTCGTAGGAGCCTCATGGTGCAGTGGTTAAATGTCTGTTCTGCAGCTAACACTGTGCTATTGACCTGGGGTTCAATCCCAGGTAGCAGGCTCAAGGTTCACTCAGCCTTCCATCCTTCTGAGATTGGTAAAATGAGTACCCAGCTTGCTGGGGGGGCAATGTGTAGTCTGCATTCTATAATTAAACTGTAAACCATCCAGAGACTACTTGAAGTGGTATGGGGGGTATATAAGCAGAACACTTTGCTTTTGCTTTCCCAGCATATGATTTTAGTGTTGCCAATATTAACACTATTCTCTCTGCCCCAAATGATATTTTATTGTAGTTTATTATAATTTGAATGTTTAAATTTGTATTTTAATACAGTGGTGTATATTATTGTTTGGTTTGTTTAACTGATGATTGTTGTTATAAATGCAGTCAATCAATCAATCAATCAATAAGATTTGTATATTTTCCTTCTTCCATTTGGCAAACTCAGGATTCCTAGACAGTCACTTCTAGTTGAGAATATCCATCTTTGAGCTCAAAAGAGGCACCATTTTGGACTTGAATGACAGAGAGTATATCCATGTGGTCTGGGAGACTCTGGAAGCTGGAATCCAATATGTCCGTTTTTCTTGCTGTTGTGTCATTACAGTCATGACTGACTCTTCATGACCCCATGTCCATGGAGTTTTCTTAGCAGGAATACTGGAGTGGCTTGCCAGTTCCTACTCCAGGTGCCTACAGCACCTGGTATTCCCGAGTGGTCACCCATCTAAGTACTAGCCAGGGTCAACCCTGCTTAGTTTCAGAGATCAGATGAAACAGGATGTGCTCAGGGTATCAAGGCAGCTTAGTTTTTCTTAGATCTGCTCAAATTGTCTCACTTTAGCAACCGTGGATTAAGAAGGAAAGAAGCTTGCACTGTTTGCTGGTTTGCTGTCCTTGTTTGAGAAATAATGAACAATGCTGGTCAAGCTCCTTTCTGTGTTCAGTATGCATATTACTGGGGGAAGAATAGAGAGGAAATGAATTAGAACAGAAAGATTCTCTTGGATGTTACATTTGTATTGTTGATACTCTAATTTTTTTGTAACCTGATTTCCAGATTGGCCTTCTGCAATCGTTTTTCTCAACCACCCCACCCCACCCCTGCTTTGTACTAGTCGCCTTCTGAACAAGGGTAAAGATGGCTCTTCTGCATTTCCAACTCGAGTGCGCTGAAGTGAAGATGAGCAGTAGGGAGCCTTGCCTGTGCTACTGTCCTTTGCCTGTTCCTGATTCCATGGCCCGAGGCAACAGTTTGCATTTTTAGGACAACAGCCGGCTATCTGCAAGCAGGAGACCACTCGTCAGGCTTCATTACTGCACACAAAATGACACAAGTGAGCCTGTGGTCACAAATGTGCTTATGGTGCGCTGAAAAGCCATTACATCTCATTGCAACACACACACACACACACACACACACACACACACACACACACACACACACACACACACACACACACACACACACATCCTGCACAAACCCAGAGACTGACCAACTCCATAAATTGTCCCAAACCTGACAGTTCAGCTTATTAATGGAAGACAATATTGACACAACACAGTTTTGTGAGCTGAGAGCAAACAACGGGGTTGTAATGAAGACACCAATATTTATTTATTTTTGCCATTTGTTTCTACCAGACTCATAATTAGCAGAACCTGTCAACGGAATTCTCCTAGTTTTCTCCATGCTAAATAATAACCCAGGGAATATTATCTATATCAAACAACTACTGTACAGGCTTAGTGATTCCCAAAGATTTTTTAAATCATTTGTATGATTGTATGATTAAATATAGCTGGTACCTTTATATTTCTACAACTTTTTAAAAAAACATGCAGTTTAAAAAAAATCTGTTCTGCGAAAGCAATTGCTTTTTATTTCCATGTAGTATTGAAATAATGTCACTGTCCACTCTTGCCTAATGGATAAAATGTAAGTGTGGACCTCACATCATCTCTTCCCACATTATGCCTCTTGTATGAGAAACAGATTGCTTGTAAATCTACCTTGGAGAATACCATAATTCCTATCCACATATTGACAAGTAACATATACTTAACCACAAGACAAGAAAGGCAGTATAATGTAGTAGATAGAGTTTTCATTTAGGACTCCAAAAATCTAGGTTCAAATCCCTACTTAGCCATGGATGCTCACTGGAAGATGGCAAGGGTGAACTACACCTTGAACATCTGATATACTTTGAATATGCGGCTATGACCATTGGCCACCATAAGATGGAAGAGAATAGATAGTACAGAACCAACACCACCACAGATAGAAAATAATTCTCCATTCCTTCCCTCTCTTTTTCCCGTTCTGTCACCCTCTATAGCTGGAGAACACCAAATCTGGATGATGCTCTACATAAACTGGGACTCAGGAAAATCTGCATTTTCAGTCATGTGGCAAGCCTGCACAGATAGCTCAAACTCTCCTCCTCAGGGCGATTGTGCTCCATGTGTGGAACAGTGACAAAACTAGAAACAAGGGGCAGGTTACAGAGCCCCCATCTATCTGTGGTAAATAATCTGCTCACAAATGAGTAGATTCAGAGTTACTCTGGTGCCGTGAATATACAATTGTGTGCAGTATATTTATACCAAAAATGATTTACTACACTGTCAAAACAATCTGTTAAAATGGTTAAAGTTTAGGATGGGGTGTGTGGTACTAGAATCCTATACTCTAAGGCAATGGCTCCCAGCCTTGGACTGCAGTTCCCAGAAACCCTAGCACACTTCAGCAGAACTGAGATATTTAAAATATTCAAATTCATGGCTTTTCAACTTTGCCTTTTTTTTTCTTTTTTGGCCCATGAAGTCGAACACAACATTTGTAACATCTGCATGAAGACGGCCACCTTTCTGTAGAAAATACTTCACAGAATACAGCCACGTTGACTGAACTTTAAGGCTGTGTTCGACTTTTCCCAAGGCCTCTAAAGGTTCAATATATATATATATGAAGCTATCACATTGCTTAAGTATCTGAATCCTGACTGAACATGTATCAGCTGTAGTTCTTAAGACCATAAATATGAACAATGCATAAAAAGCAACGTTTAGACAACACTGCTGGTAACACAGCCCTTTCATCGTTCAGTATATATACTGAAATATGAGTGAGAAACACATATCAGTACTCAGATTTTTAGGATTTAACCAACTGATTTCGTTGGCAAAAAACACAGCCAGGTAAAAAAGAGTTATGATGTGGCTAAAGATGTTAAAAACAAGAACATAAAAGGAGGCTCAAAGAGCAACCACCAGAAACTGGTCTTTCTCAGTTGTGCCCCCACACTTCTGAAATAAACGTCTTGCAGAGGTTCGCCAGGCAGCTTCCCTTGCAGTCTTTAAGAAGGCAGTAAAAACAGAACTATTTAAAATGGCCTTTTATTAGTTATTGTACCTGTGGTGTCCAATAATAGATAGATAGATAGATAGATAGATAGATAGATAGATAGATAGATAGATAGATAGATATAGATTTATTTATTATTTATTTATTTATTAGACTTTTATACCGCCCATCTAGACCAAGGGCTACTCTGGGCGGTTTACAACATGTAACAACAAACAAAGGAATACATTTTAAAAACCAAAATACAATGTACAAAATAAAAATATATACATAAATCAACAACAAAAACTAAAATGAAGCTAAAATGAAACTAAAAATGGCAAGAGATTTGATAAAATGGTTTAAAAATAGTGCCTTACTAAATGTTTAAAGAATCAGGGAATGCCATTCTATAGAACCAGGTCTTCAATAGTTTTTTAAAAATTTGAAGCGAGGGTGCCAGCCGAATTTCAGGGAAGATGGTTCCATAACTGGGGAGCAACCACCGAGAAGGCCCTACTCCTTGTGACAGCTTTCCGGGCCTCCTCGGTGTTGGGACTCCCAGGTGTCCTGCCTGGCTGGCACGGGTGATCCTGGCAGTTCTTCTTGGGAGGAGCCGCTCTGTCAGATACTGAGGTCCCAAACCGTTTAGGGCTTTGTATGTTAACGTCAAAACCTTGAAGTCAATGCGGTAGCGTATCGGCAGCCAGTGCAGGGCTGCCAGCACGGGGTAATATGTTGGTGCTTTCTTTGCCCGTTAGAAGTCTGGCAGCTGTATTCTGCACTAGCTGCAATCTCCGCATTAACCTCAAGGGCAGCCCCACGTAGAGAGCACTACAGTAGTCTATTCTCGAGATTACAAGTGCATGAACCAGCGTAGTGAACGCCTGATGTCAAGGAGGGCCCGCAGCTGGGCAATCCTCCGCAGTTGGCAATGAGCGGAACGGACCACTGACGCCACCTGGGTTTCCATGGTGAGTGCCGGGTCCAGTAGGACACCCAAACTGCGGACCCCATCCTTCGCGGAGAGAGTCACCCCCCCAAAAGTGAGGGAGTTCCCCAACCCGCAGACACCAGGGGGCCCACACGGAGGATCTCCGTCTTGCCCGGGTTCAACCTCAGCCTATTAGCCCCCATCCAATCCGAGACGGCCGCCAGGCAGCGCTCAAAGGACGGAATGGCATCCACTGCAGAAGATGGAAAGGAGATATAGAGCTGGGTGTCATCCGCATATTGGTGACACGAAGCTCCATACCCCCTTATGACCCCTCCCAGCGGCCTCATATAAATGTTGAAGAGCATGGGAGAGATGACCGACCCCTGTGGCACCCCACAATTGAGAGACCAAGGAGCGGAGGTCATCTCACCCAGCTGCACTCGCTGGGGGCGGTCCTCCAAGAAGGAACAGAACCACTGCAAAGCAGTGCCTCCAATCCCCAACTCGGAGAGCCTCCCCAGGAGGATACTGTGGTCGACGGTATCAAAGGCCGCTGAGAGGTCGAGGAGGACCAACAGGGACGTTTTGCCCCTGTCAGACTCCCTCAAAAGGTCATCATGCAGGGCGACCAATGCCGTTTCCGTACTATGGCGCGGCCTGAAGCCCGACTGAAAAGGATTGAGGGCATTTGTGTCATCCAGAAGACCCTGAAGCTGATCTGCCACCACCCTCTCCAAGACCTTGCTCATATAAGAAATATTGGCGACAGGCCTATAATTGTCAATTTGATCTGCCGCCACATTAGGTTTTTTCCGAATGGGCCTAATGAGAGTCTCCTTGAAGGCCGAGGGAACCCTGCCCTCAAGGAGAGACCCATTAATTATTACTGTGGCCCATTCCTTCATAATTGGCCTGGCTGTTTTTATTAACCAAGCCGGGCAAGGATCCAAGGAGGAGGTGGTGGCCCGACAGCGATCAAGGGCTCTGTCCACATCTGTCAGCGTCACTGGTTGAAAGCTGGAAAGCAATGCCGGGCAAGGCGATGCACTGGACATCTCTGCTCGATCTACTGTTTGTAAATGGTGGTTCAGGTCCCGGCGGATGGTCTCCACTTTAGTCTTAAAGAATGCCGCAAATTGGTCACAGGAAATACTAGGGGGAGGCCTTTCACTGTGACCAACCCCGGATAGATCGCGCACTATGCGGAACAATTCGGCTTGATGATTTTGTGCTTCGCTTATCCGGGTAGATCAATCGATCGATCCATGGTCAGACTTTATTGGTATATTACATTTTTGTCAAATTAATGTAAGAATAGTACATATGAGTTGCTGAAAGAGAAAATAAATTCTATGTTTGCCATTGCTGTTGATAATAAGCCTCAAACCATTATGTTTGGTCTGTATTATAGAGTAGCCTCAACTTGCCCTACTTCCAGGCATCAGCCTGGATATGCTCTTCTTCAGTTGGATATTTTGGTGAAAGAGTACAGAAAATTCTCTCCATTGTGAATCTCTAGTTTTAGCCTCCAGATATAACCCAGTAAGCAGAAGATAAGTACCCCACTGCTTACATTTTCCCATAATTCTCTCTAAGGAAGAAACTGGTATCATGGTATAGAATTTTCTGGTAACAAACACTCCTAGAGTTGTCTAGGAGATTATCTCACAGAATTGTTTCCTTGAGGATGAAGCTCATCAGACAGCAAGGTCTCTTCATTTCTGCCTTGAGGGATGGTAGCTTTGCCCCACTTTTAAAATTCAGTTGACTTGTTGCCAAATTCCCTATAACTGCAGGTGGCCTTTCTCCCACACCATGCAAGGTACACAGGACGCACTTCAACCCTGGTAACTACATACAAGGACTATTTATTCATTAACCTACTAATACACATACCACTCCTAATGGTTGAAATCCCAAGCATAACATTCCATCCGTTTCTCCATGGAAAACATGGGAATTCAGGGGTGCATGTGCACACTGGCATGGTGTGTCCTTACTCCTGATTAAAAATAATAGAGTAAAAATTTAAACAGAGCATGGTAGTTGGAGCCTATTGCTAGCCATCTAGTCAAGAAGATGTGGATGAAAAATCTTCCAAAACAAATGGCAAGAATTTCAAAGAATCATGATGTAATTAGGAATGGTCACGAGTGAAACACAAAATGCTGTTTCGTCATTTCGTTACATATCAAAACAAAACAAAATGAAACAAAATAAGGAAGCAGCATTTTGTTACAGACGAAACGGAGTCATTTTTCTGTTGAAATGAACCATTTCGTTCCATCTGTAAAAGGGGTCCCTTACCTGCAGGGTGGCCCCAGCCGCTGGAACCCAGGAGAGTGAAGAGGAGGAGGTGGGTCACTACCACTGCTCCGGCACTCCTCGCCTCCTCTCAGCCCAGCTTCTGGCCTCCTCTCAGCTGGGAGGCGAGGGGGTAGTCCCCTCGGTCCTAGAAGCAGGGGATTTAGCACCAGGGAGCCATTTTCAGAGGGCTCCTGCCGAGCTGTCAATGGCTGGATCCTTTTAAAACTGGCCCAGTTGGCATCAGTGGATCCCCCTGGGTTCTTTTCCAAGGAGAAAGGCAGGGTAAAAATACTCTAAAATAAATAAATAAATAATAAATAAATACGTCTATAGCACTCCCACCATTTGGGGGGGGGGGCTATCCAATTTAAAAAAAATAAGATAAGACTGGTCTTGTGTTGGTTCCTACTTATTGTTGCAATGTTTTCAAGATTTTTATAGAATGATTACTTTATAATCTGCTCCAGAAATTTCCTTGGGATTGATGTCAGGTTAATTGGTCTGTAGTTCTGAGTTTCACTTTTTTGCCTTTTTCAATGATGCGGTTAGTATTAGCTCTTCTTCAATCATCTGGTACTTAACCAATCATCCAATATTTGAATAAAAATACACCCTGGTTTTTCAGCCAGTTCATTCCATACTCCTGGATGCAGTTAATTAGACTCTGTAGATTTGAATCTGTTCAAAATAATGAGGTATTTCCTAACTACTATATTTGTTTATGAATCTCAAGGTGCAATCTTTTCCATTCCACTTGTACTTCATGTTTTTCTGTAGTGTTATAGGGAGAAATCAGAGTTGAAATAGGATTTATTTATTTATTTATTTATTTATTTATTTATTTATTTATTTATTTATTGAATTCATTGAATTTATATACTACACTTCCTAGCCTATAGGCTACTCTCGCTGGTTAACAGATATTGTATGCTAAAAGACATTGCATACATACATACTACTAGATAACTGAAATAATATAAAAGTAAACATCATAAAACCCCATGATTAAACACACAGAATAATAAGAAGCAGTTAAAATAATCCACAAATTAGGAGTTTTAATTGCATAATTAACTAAGAAAACATAATGGAAACATAACAGCAGACAATAAGCAAAAAACAAATAACCCTAATAAAAGAAAATAAAATGAGAAAGGTATCAGTAGACATATAGATTAGAGGCAGAGGCAAATATGAATGTACAGAGATCTCCCTGTTGATCAATAACATTCTGGGAAAGTTTGTTTGAAAATCCCATGTTTTAAAAAGCTGTTTAATTAATCCTAGTAAGGGAGCCAGGCAGATGTCCAGGGGCAGCTGGTTCCACCATGGACGGTTGTGGCAGCAACCACCAAGAAGGCCTGATTTTTCATTACTATTTTCTGGACCTCTTTTGGGGTTGGCACCCACAGGCCCCCAGCCTGGGACGAATGAATGACATAGGCAGTTGTCTGAGGGAGGAGCTGTTCTGATAGATAATGAGGCCTCAACCATGTAGGGCTTTATATGTTATCATCAAAACCTTGAAGTCAGCGTGGAAGCAGATCAGAAGCCAATGCAGGGCAGCCAGTGTAAGGGTGATATGCTGGTATCATCTAACCCACTAACATTCTGGCTGCTGTATTCTGTGCTAGATGTAGCTTCCACGTTAACCTCATAGGCAGCCCATGTAGAGAGCAATGCAGTAGTCTAAATTTGAGATTATGAGTGCATGGACCAACATAGTAAGTGTCCTGGTGTCAAGGTAGGTGTGCACCTGGGCAATCCACTGCAGTTGGAAATGTGTGGAATGGATAACCAATACCACCTTGTTTTGCATGGTGAGTGGACACCCAGTCCAAGAAGATACCCAGACTGTGCACCTCAGCATTTGTAGAAAGAGTCCCCCTTCCCTTCAAAAGAGGGAGTTTGCCAATCTTCCAATGCCTGGAGGACCCACCTGGAGGTCTTGAACATTTTTGCCTTTTCTTTGTTGCTTGTTATTTTTCCATCCTCACTGAGTAGCTGAGCCACTATTTCTTTTCTCTGTCTTTTGCATAAGTTTCTGACAAACTTTAATCTAAATATGACAAAAACATTTTAGACCTCCATGATGTTTTTCCTCTCCCAACCAGACAGCCATTTTGCTCCGCATTTTCCTTTCAGCTGGACTGAGTGGGAGAAAGAACCTTAAGGGAGGTCTTAGCAAAATGCACAAAATGGAAATTGAGAATTAGTGTGTAAGCATATGCAACCTGGAAAAGTCCGGCTGAGCTTTTCTGAATTGTCAAAAGGCTGCTAGGTGCTGACCCACGGGTGGATAACAAAGACCACTCTGTAACTCACTGCGAAGAATTTGTGCAACACTTTACAGCAGGCATGTCCCAACTTCAGCCCTCCTGATGTTTTTGACCACAACCCCCAGAATTCCAAGCCTGTATTTCAAATGGTAAAGGACTGTGGGAGTTGTGGTCCAAAACATCTGGAGGGCCGAAGTTTGGACATGCCTGCTTTACAGCCAAAATGTACAGATCCAGGCTGACCTGTAAACTGCTAATCTGGAGCCTATAAATAAAATTGTCCCCCTTGCTTGCCCTATATTAATGGATGAGTTTCAGATCCTACATCCTGAGGATGTGGTCAGGATCCATGGGGAGATGAAGGCCACCACACATGTTGGATCCCTGCCCTTCCTGGCTCATAAAAGCTGACAGAGAGGATCTGGTAGACTGGTTAGGAAGAGTAGTGAATGCCTCCTTGCAACAGAGCAGGATTCTGGCATGATTGAAGGAGCCAATAGTAAAACCACTGTTTAAAAAGCCCTCTTTAGATCCAACAGTAATGAACATTGGAGCTACCAAGGGACAGTCTCAGAAAACTTCAACATGTCCAGAATGCAGCAGTCAGATTGCTGACTGGGGCGGGTTACAGAGATCATATTTCACCCCTAC
Source organism: Phrynocephalus forsythii (assembly GCA_029282475.1). NCBI lineage: Eukaryota > Metazoa > Chordata > Lepidosauria > Squamata > Agamidae > Phrynocephalus > Phrynocephalus forsythii. Next base: position 79,653,995 of record JAPFRF010000003.1, read on the forward strand.
TAAAGCAGCTCCACTGGCTGTCAATCATCTACTGGGCACAATTCAAAGTGCCGACCTTAACCTACAAAGCACAAAATGGCCTGGTTCCAAGTTACCTCAAAGGTCAAATCTCATGATATGAACCGGCTCAAGTGGTAAGGTCATCAGGAGAAGCCTTTCTCTCCATCCTGCCACCTTCACAGATGCGTCTCACAAGAACACATGAAGGGGCCTTCTCTGTTGCTGCTCCCAGACTTTGGAACTCCATCCTGCTGGAGGTCAGGTCTGCCCCATCTCTGCTGTCTTTCCAGAAGCAGGCAAAGTCTGCCTCTTCAGACAAGCTTTTCTTAAATGAGGGACTACCTACAATGTGACTTTATATGGATTACCATGCATGATTGCATTGACTGATTTATTAAGTACACCTGTATTTTCCATGTTACTTTCCAGCCCTCATAATGGATTTTTCTTTTATTTTTGTGTGCTCATTATAGCTCTAATGTTACCTTTATTGTTCTAAGATGCCTCTTCTAATTCCCTGTTCTTGACTTGGGGCGTTTATACACGACCCCTAAACTCCGGGGCAAATGGCTCCCAGCTCCGGACCTTAAAAATGTTTACCCACCAGCTCAGGAGTTAACAGGAAATTAAGTGTGACCCCGCCCACTTTAGCACGTCCCAGCGCAGCTTTCAGGTACCTGCTTTTTGGAGGTGAAAAATATTTGATCCGGTGTAAGGATAGTGAGTGCAGGGCTCTCCTTGCTTCTGTTTGTTGTTTTTTGGCTCCCGCCCCTTCAAGACCTACTTTTACAGAGACGAGAGGCAGAACGAGGTGAGCAGCATGCTTTTCTTTCTCTTTTTCTCCCTCCCCTCAGGCAGCCAGCAACCAGGAAGTGCAGAGGGGGGTGGGAACACCCGAAGAGCAACGAACCCCTAAGATCTCTGGTCCGAATTTAAGTGGCCAGCGGATCTTAGGTGTCGTGTAAAAAGGCCCTTGAATATGTCTTAAATGTCTGAACTGTATATTGTCCCTCATTACTGTAAGCCACCTTGGGTCCTTTTCCAAGGAGAAAGGTGGGGTATAAATATTCAAAATAAATAAATATAGTATGAAGCACTCCAGCAGACAGGTACAAGTACTGAGTTAAACCAGGCTTTTATGAGATACGTCTTCTTCTTAACATTAAAAATGTTGCTTTTCCTTATTTTCTTTTGATTAAAATTTTTACTGCACTCATTTGAACCATTGTAAAAGAAGTTCCCCATGTTTCAGCTACTTCCCAGGTAACTCATAGTAATGTGTTTTGAAAATTTATACTGTTCACATAACTGCTCAGAAGAATTTCAGCCACTGTGTAATTTTAAGAGATAAAACATTATAGAACAAAATTTTGACAAGTTTTGGTTTAAAATAATCATCAACAACCTCTTCTTCATCACCATCATCTTAAATCTGCAGATCTGGATGAGGCCCTATGGGTCATCAGGTCCAGCACTTATCAAGGAGGCACAGCGGGGAATAGCTAGAGTTGGACACATGAAGTATTTTGTGCCCCTTCATCACAATTTGACATTTCGGCGCCAGGTAAAAACCTTCCTGTTTCTTTTTTTTTAATGTTTTTTATTAAATTTTAAACTACATACAACAACATAAAAAATGAAAGTAAAAAAAAACCTACAACAAACAATATAAGTGCACCCCCATCCCACGGGGCCATCCATACATTCTTATTCGTTGCTCCATCTTCTATTCTTCTAGTAGTCTTCTTAAAGTTCTCTTCTCCAGAATTGTTGTGAGATATTCGTGGACTCTTTCCCTTTTCCTTCAACTAGTACATAATCTAAAAATTTACCCCAGATATCGTAGAAAATGTCTTTTTTCATTTCTCCTCGTTTAACCTTTAAACTGCAGGACAGTTTATCGTTTATAGCTATATCCCAAAGTTCATTATACCAATCTTCCATCTTGAATTCTAGTTTTGACTTCCAATTTTTTGCTATAATTAATCTAGCAGCTGTCATAAAATTTGCTATTAGTTCCTTTGTTGTAACAACATAATCTTTACTTGTTAACAATGATAATAATGCTATCTCTGGATTACAATCTATATCCATCTTAATCATATTACTTAGCTCTAAAAACACTTTTTTCCAGAACCTTTGGACTATTTCACATTCCCACCAAAGATGCAAGTAAGTACCAACATATCTTAGAGTAAGCAGGATTCATTCTATTTAGTCTTACTGGGGTTAAATACCATCTGGAAACCAATTTGAAGTAGTTTTCTTTTATCCTGACTGACAATGATCTCAAAATTCTCATATTCCAAATTTTCTTCCAGTCTTTCTCTATCTGTACATTAAGGTCTTGGTTCCAAACTTCTCTCAAGGTGTTTAACTCCTTCATTTCTGATAATTCCCCTAGTATTTTATATATTTTACGTGTTATTCCTTTCTCTGAATTTTCCTGTTCAGACTCAAGCGATAGTAGGAAATGTTCAAATTTTGTGCATTCTCTGATTTGATTATTTCTCTTTCCCCAGTCCTTCATCCATTTTCCTAGTTGAATATAATTTAACCATGTTAAATCACTGGGTTGCAAAATATTTTTTATATCCTGAATTGTTTTAATCTTGAGCATCCAATCCTTTAATCTAGCTATTTTCTTAATTTTAAATAACTCCAAATAGTGCTTCAAGTTGTCTGGAAAGCTTTCCAAGTCAGTAACTAAAGCCAGTGGGGATCCCTTCGGAGACAAGATTTTCCTATATGTTCTCCATGTAACAATTAAACTATTTAATAGGGGTTGTCAATCTTTACTTTGTTTTTAACTTCCGTGAATAAAATGTGTTTATTTCCCCCTTTATATCCAAAGACTCTTGCTCCCACCATATTAACTTCTGTGGTTTAAAAAGAATTTCCCCCAAAGAACTAAGTTGATTGGCTATATAATAATTTTTATATTGGGTATACCTATTCCTCCTTCTTTCTGAGATCTATACCATAGACTTTTATTTATTCTTGATTTTTTCCCTGCATTACAATACCTATTTATCATGTCTTGAGAGTTTTAATTTCCATTTCTAAAAACTGAACCGGTAACATTTTAAAAATAAAGTTAATTTTTGGAAGTATTTTCATTTTTATCAATGCAATTCTGCCAAACCACGATAATTTTAGTTTAGAGTAGGATAATAATTTGTTTTTCATCTCCTCTTCTAATTTTGAAATATTTCTTTCTTTAGTTTTAGTAAATTCTTTATGGAGTTCTAATCCTAGATATTTAATGCTTTTTCCCGGTTTAAGTCCAGATTTTTCAATCATCTTTAAGTCATGTTTTCCATAATTGAACAATAAACTCTCAGATTTTTGCCAGTTTACACATAATCCTGTTATTTCTCCAAATTCTTCTAAATGAGTTTTTACTCTTTGAATATTCTCTATTGGGTTTACAATAGTCAAAAGAGCATCGTCCGCGAATAAACTAATTTTAGTTGCCCCATCTTTCCCTATACCTTTAATAGATTTGTCGTCCCTTATGGCATTTGCCAGGAGCTCTATAACAATACAAAAAAGGACTGGAGAAAGAGGACATCCTTGTCTAGTTCCTCGGCCTAGGGTGATTTGTTCAGTCAATCCATCATTAACTATTATTGAGGAAGTGCCCGTTGAATATAGTTGATTTATTACTCCCAAAAAGGATTTCCCAAATCCTCATTTTTTTAACAATATTTTTAATGTGGGCCATTGAACACAATCAAAAGCTTTATAAAGATCTAGAGATAACATCCCAGCTTTAGTAGTACTCTTACCCATTTCATAAAGAACATTCAAATTCCTTCTAATAATATTTGCCATTTGTCTACCTTTGATAAAACCACATTGGTCCTCTTTAATATATTTAGCTATAAATTTATTCATTCTTTTAGCCAAAATTGCTGTGAAAATCTTAGCATCTTGATTTAATACCCAATATCCATTAAATTTTTATTAGGTTTTGGAATTAAAATAGTTAAAGAATGGGTCCAAGATCTCGGAATTTGTTCTCCATCCAAAATTTCATTATATAGCTTCTTTAATTTAGGTATTAATACTGCTTTAAAAAGTTTGTAAAATTCAGGTCCCAGAGCGTCCACTCCGGGCGTTTTATTATTCTTTAATTTGTCTATTACCTCGCTTATCTCTTGATCTGTAATAGGCTTTTCCATTTCCAGCATATCTTCCTGTTCCAAGACCCTCTTTAAATTCTTAGTGATGTACCTTTCTATATCCTCCTTAGATTTATTTTTTGCAGTATATAACAACTGATAAAACTCTTGTATACCTGGCAACTTTTCCTTCATTTGTTTGCATGTCTTACCTGAGGAGTCTTTTATAATCCCTATTGTATTCTTGTCTTGTCTTTTCTGTGCTAATCTGGCTAAAAGTTTTGAGTTCTTGTTGCTGTATTCAAAAAAATTTCTTTTTAGGTACAGAAGATTCCTTTGTGTTTGTTGTAAATCTAGATCTTCTAACTCTTTTTTCCTTGCTTCAATCAACCTCAGTATCTTATTATCCTTAGTAAGAAAGAATTGGTATTCTAAATCTGCTATTAATTTTTCTAATTTTCTTTTATTGAGTTCTTCCTGTTTTTTAGTTTTAATATTTTATGATAAGGCCTCTAGCTACCGCTTTCAGGGTGTCCCATATGATTGGCGTTTGGCTACCTGCCTTTTCGTTTATATCCCAAGTTTCCAACCAATCTTTTTTGACCTTTTCCAGCACTTCTGGATATTGAAATATTTTTAAATTCATTCTCCACCTTTTAGCTTCTCTATAATTTTTATTTGTTGCTAAATCAATCGACATTAAAGCATGATCAGATGTTTTTATGATCTCAATTTCGGTATTATTTATCTTGGGTATTAGGCTTTGTGAAGCAAACACAAAATCTATCCTAGAATAGGTTTTGTGCACTGGTGAGTAGAAGATGTATTTTATTTCATCTCCTTTCAGTTCTCTCCAGACATCCTTCAATCCTGTTGTATTTATAAACTTTGCTAGAGTTGTATGTCTTGTCCTCCACTCTTCCTTTTTACATACCGATTTATCTTTAATTTTATCTAAGACCATATTGAAATCCCCTGCCATTATTAAATACAAAGGAGATTGTAAAAGCGGCCTTGGTTAACGTTTGGTGCATACAGATTAACCAAAGTATAATGATCTTTCCCCATTAGAACTTGCAATATTATATATCTACCTTCTGAATCTTTTACCACATTTTCAACAACACATTCACAATTCCTTGAGATTATAATGGCAACCCCTCTTGCTTTAGATGTGCCAAAGCTTTTTTCATAAATATCAACATTTGGAATTTTTAATTCGTTAATACCATCTCTTATTTGATGAGTCTCTTGCAAAAAGGCAATATCTATTTTGTGCCTTTTGATCATCGCTTTGATTCTATTTCTCTTCGAAAATGACCCCAGACCTTTTACATTCAACGTTGCTAATTTTATAAACTTTCCCATAACCTATTTCTTTTGGTTTCAATATTCTGGAGTGGTCCCGTTGTGCATACAAAAGTAAAAACACCATCAATTGATAAAAAATAAACTAAACTAAATCTAATCCTCCACCCTAAAAAACTATTCTTTTCTCCCACCCCACCAGCTATCATACTGTTTAGCATGTGCATCAAGGGGATGGGAGGGAGGAAGTCGTCCACAGACATTAGCCAGCCTAGATCTCCTTAACTCTTAAGTAGCGTGTTATTGAAAATTCTATAAGTTTATTCTACCCCCCTCTAAACCACCCTCCCACCACCACCACCACCCTCAAAACAAACAAACAAACAAACAAAAACAAAAAGGGGAAGGGGAGAGGAGGGGGAAAGGGAAGAAAAGGGATAATGAAAAGAAAAAAGAAAAAAAAAACACCCCAAAAACAAAAATTAGAAATTAGAAAAAAAAAGAAAAAAAAAACAAAAAAGGGGGGGAGGGGGGAAGGGAAGTGGAAGGGAAAAGGGGGAGAAGAGTAAAGAAGAAAAACAAAGGGGATGATAGGAGGTGAGAGAGGGGGAAAGAGAGAGGAGTAAGTTAAATGAGTTTCAAATGTTCTTCATCTTCATCGAAGATTCCTGGAGTCGGAGTAAAAAGAGAGAAATTCACTGTCCTGATGTTGCCACTGAAGTTCCCGGGGGAGAACAGGCAGAACCTGAGTCGTCCTGTATGTTCCATGCTTCAAGAAGATGCTGGCCTTCTTCTAGAGAGTAGATAGTGTGTTGAACAGAGCCTTTCCAAACTTTCAAAAATAGGGGGTGACCCCAAGAATAGCGATAGTTGTTCTTCCTTAATATGATTGTGACTGGTCTCATCGATTTACGCCAATCAGCAGTTTCTTTAGAAAAATCTTGAAAAACTTGCACAGTTGCATCTCCTCTCTTCAGAATATTAGGATTGGCTCTAATTGAAGACATGAGATGCTCTCTATTTACATAAGAAGCAAATCTTACTATCACTGGTTTTGGGGCCCCATCTCTTGACTTGCCCAGATAATGAACTCTCTCTAAATCGTCGTCCTCTAGTTGTTTGGGCAGAAAGGAGTTAAACCAGGTTAAACTTCCTGTTTTAATGATGCCCCCTTCTTTTGAATAACAAAATTAATCAGTTTGACGTTCTGCCTCCGAGAATAATCTTCAATATAAGTCAGTTTCTTATTAGTTTTCAGTAAAGCCTGCTTCTGAGAGTTAATTTGAGTTTCGTTTTCAGTTACACGTATCTCCAGATTTTTAAATTCTCCTGCCAAATTATCAAGCCGCTGGCCATTTAACTTTATTTCATGTGATAAATCTTGTTTAGTGCTTTGGAGATCCTTTGAAAGGCCATCCATTCTGCGTATCACATCCTGTTGATTAACACTCATGATGCTAGCTAGCTCTGTCCTCATTAAACGCAGTTCCTTCATGAAGTCTTGATCTGTGGGAGGAGGAGTAGTCTCCCTCTTTCCCTTCTCAGATCCTGATGCCATTTTTACCCCTCGGTCGTCTGGGGGCTGCTCGATATGCTGTAGAGCTGGGCGATTGTGTGCTGTATCAGATAATTTCCTAGTCCAACCTATTGGCTGGAGTTTCTTTTTTGCTCTCTTACCCGGCATATAATTAGACAAAAGGCAGGTATCAGGCAGTCTAACTGTTTGTAATCATCTGGTGACTTTCCAAACAGCCGGGATTCAGTTTTCTAAGCAGCCAGCGGCCAGCAGAATCAAGCAGGCAAAACCGAAAGTAGCTCCTTTTGCTTATAAATCAAGCTTATCTAGTCTAGAAAAACACATATATTGCTTCTCCTGACACCCGAGTAATTTACTGATGCATTACTCACGGCACCACGGCATTTAAACAGTAGTTTTAAAGCTCTTTTTGGATCGCGGCACAGAGCTCTAAGATCAGGCTACCGGCATGTCTTAGTGGGCGGGACTTCCTCAACCTTCCTGTTTCTGAAGTTTTTTAACTGACATAACATAGATTGTGGGTCCTGATGGCAATTTAAATGTTTTTATTATTTTTATTGTCCACTGTCATTTTAATGTTTTAACTGTTTTAGCTGTTCATTTTAATTGTAAGCCACCCAGAGACCTTTGGGTAGTGGCTGGCATATAAATTGTGTGTGTCTGTTGCATCGTTAAAGTTGTGACCGAGTCTTCGTGACTCCATGTCCATGAAGTTTTCTTGGCAGGAATACTGGAGTGGTTTGCCAGTTCCTACTCCAGGTGCCTACAGCACCTGGTATTCCCTGGTGGTCTCCCATCCAATTACTAACCAGGGCTGACCCTGCTTAGCTTCCGAAATCAGGCAAGATTGGATGTGCTTAGGGCATCTAGGCAGCATATAATTAATTAATTAATAAAATTTGTCTGTGCAGCAGCACAGCTGTCACACATTCTTCTCCAGCACACCCCTGGCTAGCACCTTCACTCACCAATCGGCATGCCCTGCTCCAACCCTTCCCTTATCCACCTCCTTCAGCAGCTGGCCACTCAAAGCCAGTGCAACAGGAATCCCTGCCCTGTTTCCTCATCTGAGTAGCCAGCTGCTGGGGGAGGCAAAAAAAAGACAGGACAGAGTAGAGTGTGCCAACTAGTGAATACCATTGAAAGGGTGGAAGGAATGCACGACAGGTTTGCTCCCACACAAGTGAATAATTATGATGAAGGGGGATAAAGTATTTCATGCCCATCTCTACTCCCAGCCTCCAACTCCACAGAAATATAACTAAACCTCTGAGCTCTCTAGAAGCTCTAGTGGATGTTGTGTTTTATTGCAGTTGACATAGTGGGACAAAAATGTTCCAGTGCCTACCCTTTGTTTGGGGGGGGGTCATTATGCAGAAAACCCAGAGCAGCGATTTCTGATTGTCACTAGGTTGACCTAGTTTGGTAAAGTGGCATTGGAATTCTTGGTGGGTTTAGGAAACACAACACCAGCTCCATCTTTAATGCTAATTCATCATAATATATAACATTTAAACTGGCATCGAACTTTTATAACTGTCTAGTGCAGATTGTGGTTCCCAACCATGGATCTCCGGAGTTCTTGGACTAAAACTCCCAGAAGTCTTCACTACTAGCTATGCGGGCCAGGATTTCTAGGAGCTGTAGTCTAAGAAGATCTGGGGCTCCAAGGTAGGGAATCATTGGTGTAGAAGATCAGGAGAATCTTTGAATTGCCGACCTTCCCATCCAGTGTCATTCAGCCATCTTGTGTATGACAGAAGTTTACCCCATTTGGTTTGCTTCAAATGGACAGCTTTCTTTTGCTCTTGATTTCTCTTTATGTCCTCTGGTCTGTGATACTAGTTTCTCCACTAAAAATGTTGGCTCTGAAAGACCTGTATGCCTGTTTTTAGCCTGACTGCTCTACGATTCTGTCATAATTTCCCAGTGTGCTCTCCAAACAACTATGTGCATTAACAAAGAAAGGTGCCGGTAGAATAATGCCAGTGTTTTTTGACCGTCCTACTCTCATTATTCCGTGGGTCATGAACAGGGGGGTGGGAGGGAGAAGAGAATAAAATCAAGGAGACCAAGGAGAAAGTGTAAACATTGGCACAAAAGGCAGGGCAGAATTACATACTGGTCGACCAAAACACAAATCAACTCAAAACTACAGGAGTCCACCAACATGCACATAAATCATTTATAATGATAATCCAAGACTAGGTCCAAATCTCATTAAAGTATATGAATCCTTAATCTATTTTGGCAAAAGAGAGCCAATACACATTTTTTCTTTTTATCATAAATTACAGTTCTGTGGCACTGTGCAAATATTACCAAGCTGTAAGACAGCTGTGCTCCATTAAAATGTGTAATGGTCGCTGATTTCTTACAGCACATGGTCATCAGGCTGAATCTACAGCCAGTAATTAGGAAGATGAAATGTTTAATTGTGCCTTAATTTTGATAAAATTTATCTGTCACACATCCCATAGTCGAGCATTATGCTCACAAATCAATGTCATCAGGCCTGAGCACCAGACTCTTGTTTCTGACAGATTCATTTGACTATCAAGCCACACACAACCAGCAACTGGAGGAAAGAAACATGCGGGGGGGGGAGAGAGAAAGAGAAGTGGGGGGGAAGAATACCCCCCCTCACATAGCATGGCTCTGGTGACATATGCCTCACCACCTCTTTTAAAAGCTTGCAAGTTCACATGCAAACGACTGCTAACACTCCTGTCATGTCTGGCAGAGCGAGTTTCCTTTGAGCCACAAACACAGGGCGTGGAGTCTTCTGTCTCCCTCCTCCTACCTCAGTCACTAATCCTTCTTTTTAAAACATCTACTTCTCACTATTTGCTGAACCTCCAGGGTTCTCTCCTTCTCCCCTCCCATAGCCAGCTCACCCCTCATCTCCAGTCTGCATTTGTTATTTGCCACCTTCTCCACCAAAGGCAAAGCTGGGGCCCAGGGTGTGTGCCAGGAGCGATCATTTGCTTCCCGGCTGCCAAATGCAACAGCAAGCATTACAGCAGTCACTCATGTGCAGATTATTACCACACATACAGAGCTGGAGTAATTTTATTTAAAATGTGGTGGGGGTTTACAGGGCTCTTCCATTCAGGATGGCAGTGAGGAGTTTCAAGCATGCCTGCTGCTACTGCAGAGTGATCCGTTTTATTTTCAACACCGCCACACAACCTACTTAGATTTATATGACGTAGGGGACCCTTGGCAGGAGGATATGCAAGAGGTTTGCTCTCCAACCAAGATGCTGCACTCTTTTGCCATTTTGCTAATTCCATTAACATCAAGAACCTAGTCATTTTCTTCTTGTTAAAGGCAAATGAAATATCTGCATTCCCTCCTCTACGCACATAACTGCTTAGTATGAAACTACTGGTCTTTTGTCATGTAACAGATTTTGTTTGTTTGCTTTCTTGTTTGCTTATAAGTCTTTATAGTCTTAGAATTTTATAATCTTGGGACTACAGAGCTGGAAAGCACCCCAGGGATCATTGAGTCCAGTGAAAGCAATCTCTTTGAAAACATTGAGGTAGATTTAGCAAGAACCCAAGTTCTTGATTTCCTATCATCATCATAGGGAGTTCAATTAGCCACTGTGCCTCCTGTGTTTAGAGCCACCTGTGTGACCTTGGACAAGCTGCACCATCCTAGAAGAAGGGAATGGTAAACCACTTCTGAGCATTCTCTACCTGGGAAACCCTGCAAAAGGTCACCATAAGTCAGAGCCGATTTGATGGTACATCGTTGTCGCGTCGTCATCATCATCATTATCATCATCATCATCATCATCATCATCATCATCATCATCATCAATTTCAAAATAGTCTCATTTTACAAAATCTAAATGAATAGAAGCAACAATAAGAAATAAATTACAACTCCTCACTGGCTAAAACAGGAAGCTTTGGGTTTGTTTTTTTCCAACATGCCATCAACTCAGATCTGACCTAGAGCAATCTTAATAGGGCTTTCAAAGTAAGTGAGGTATTTAAGGCATGATTCTCATTTCATCCCTCAGTGAGTTTCCATGGCAGACCCAGGAAATCAAACCCAGGATTCCTGAGTTCTGGTCCATTATTCTATCCATCACACCACACAGGGTACACCAAAACAGGAACTACAGCTTGGAAAACAACGTTTTAAAAACAAGTAATTACATAGTTTTTTACTGTTAGTGTATCAAAAAGGTAACATGTTTCAGAATATTTTTCTTGAAAAATATTCAAGATAAAAATATAACCTGCTCCTTTCAGGTTCTCATAGGAACTAACACACAAATAGATAAGATGAAATTGTTCAGTAATGTTCTGGTGTACTGAATGCACAGCAGTTGCTGCTTTGTATTGTCAGTTTGCTTCTACCTTATGTCAACCCTAAGTTTTCATACATGAGCTGTTTAAGGAATGGTTTGTGTTGCTACTTCATAGTGAGTTTCTATAGGCAGGGATCGGAACCTATGTCCCCTAGCCTCATATATTCCATTCATTATACGACCATGACACTCAAGAAGCAATTACTGAGGAGGAATCTTCCAATTAAGAGTACAGTAGCCCTGAAAAGCTTCAGCAGTTCTTTCCCATTCCACATCAGATAGGCTATCGCTCCAGTTGTGTTTCTAATTTAAAATGCACATGCAGACAAACCTCAAATGATTTCAGAAAAAAGCACTGACAACAGCTTTGGAGAATCTGGGATATCTGCAAGGGGAGAGAAAAAAAACTAATTCTGCAGGGAGATAAAGCAAAAGACTTCACTATCATTCAAAAACCCAAAAGGCAAATCATTTCACATTTCAGCAGTAGCATGAAATCCTATGTAGTTAACAAATTAAAATATCTATTTAGAAAGCAGAAATTTAATGTTTATCTAAATGTCATTAGAAATGAAATTGCATGGTCTTAACTACAGTAACTCCTAGCACAGGGTAAACTAAGAAATTGTAACCCTTAACAAAAAGTCCCAAAACTAAATATACTCAACATAAAGCAACAAATATGGTATATTTATTATTTATCAATTGTCAGAGATCAAAATAGTGACACTTAATATGCTGGTTGAAAATCAGTTGCAAGGGGATGAGGACAGGATTCACTGAAAGTAAATCCCTTCGTGATGCTTAGAAGGTGTAAAAAAAAAACACCAACAACCCAACAGCAATCTTTTCAAAAGGCATCCTGGGAAACTGGCTTGCCCTTTGCAAAGATCACTGCTACGGTTTGTCTTAGGGCAAAGAGAAACCGCAACCACAATCTTTGCAAAAGGCATCCTAGTTTCCCTTTGGGCCTAAGCTACTGCAATGGGGCGATGAGAAGGGAGCAGGGGGCAGATTGTGCAAGCAGGATCTCTTCTTTATAAACCCCCGAACCAACAAATTGATTTGTCTGTTTGTCGATTAATGGGAGAGATTTGTGGCTTATGGTTTGTCAACCTTGATGAATTATGAACCATGACCTCCCATTTTGGCAGTTCATCCCCATCTCTAATGGCTATTGATAATTAAGGCCTACTAACTTCTATGGGACTTATTTCTATCAAAGTATGCATAGGATTATATATTATGATAATATGTACACATATTGAACCCATTCATTTTAATAGCACTTTAACATTCCTATTTACATGCAAGTGGTTTTAAAATGCTTACTTCTAGTCTGAGAGGCTCATTAAAATGTCTAGTACAGACTGAATCAGAAAAGCAACAATTTTTTTAAAAAAAATAAGTTGAATTGTATAACATAACCGAATCCCAAAAATTCTAAATATCAAAAGGCTGTTATTTTTCCTCTTGTTTTTCCTCATAGTATATTTGATGCCCCCTCTTGAATTCACACCTTAAAATGGTGTGGGTAGTGAATGTCAGAGAAGCTGAGAGCAGTAATGTCAGGAGGGTAGCCTCCATTACAAGTCTAGACTCCTAGGTGGGATGGTTGAACACACCAGACCTAGGTGCATCTTTCATTTTCATGAATTAATGGTTATCAGCACAAGAAAATTGTGATGGCAGTAGAGAATTTCTATAAGGGCAACCATTGGGCAGTAGAAGTAGTGGAAGGAGACACTGGTGCAGAATCCTTCGTTGTCATGCCATTATCAGGTGCTAATGAGGATGAGTTAGGGTCTCTCAGAGGCAACATAGATGAGGCACTGCCAGATCCAGTAGACACTAGACTCTCTGGAATCCAAAAAGTCAAATCCCCAGAAAATGACATACCTTCAGAAGGCCCGAGAAAGAAGTGTTTGGTTGCAGAGAAAGGAGCCACAGAAAAATACCATGGTCAATGGTACTTAAAGACACTGAGAGATTAAATAGAACCAACAGGAAAACATCCCCCCTTGTCTAGTTTTCAGCATCCACCAAGACAACTAAAGCTGCCTCTGTTTTATAACCAGATTAACAGACAACAGTGACCACACATGGATACAAAAATCAGATACAGACAGATCCCCCTCTGTACATAGAAGAGTGATGAGAAAAATAACAGAGGGGGACATGGGTGGTATGCTCCCCTTCTCGGGTGTACATTGAATATGGCAAGGATCCTATGAATAGGGCTATCAATGCAATATGGTTGCTAAACGGTTGTAATAATCTAGCATATTCTCTTTTGTGGGGAGAGATAATGAAATTAAAACTGAATGTTTTTTTTTCCTTTGCAAGAAGTAATTACTCAATACTCTATTGTGTTTCCTCATGAAGATGTATTGTGTGGTGTTGATTTCTAGGTCAGGCACACTTATTCAACCTTGAAACCACTGACATCTGCCATTTCTAGCACAATATGTCATTCAATGCAAAGCTATGTTGCTTGCCACTGGTGATGTCTTTGGCATGATGTAAAACTGAGGAAAAGAAGCTAAATTGTGCTAGGAAACAAAAGTTTATGAAGGTTCTGACCCTCTCCCTTAGAATTAGGCAAAACAGATGCAAGCTCATTCATTCAAGCCCATTTCAGTTCTGGGTGGTGTGGCTCCATTGCAAAGGTTCTGCCAAAGCACATTCCATATTCTACTAGTGTTGTAAAGTTTAATAAGTTTCTGTGTGAGATTAAACTGAGGAGGGTGGCTATGAGCTTCATTTATTCATCCACAAGGAATATAAACCCTTGCCAGGTCACCCTTGTGGATAAGAATGGGAAAATGGGATGTTCTTTTTTTAAATGACAAGGATCATGTTGAATTTCTTGGCACTCTGCCAAGTGTGCCACTGTGTTCACAAAATTGCCATTTTTCAAGCTAAACAGCCCTTTTTGCACAAAATTGTGCATTTGGGACAAATTGGGCAACTTACACAAATCACCTGGAACCAAGATGACTGCAGCCATGGTTAAGCATTTAGAGCACTGCATAGGTCGTATATGCGGCTCGCTTACATAAACATCCAATCCTTCTGTCCTTGATGGATGCATACATTTTGCTTCTCAGTGGGAAGAGCTATGAAACATTTATGCTCAAATTACAGTAATCCTGGCAGCAAAGAAAGCTCTCTGACTTTCAAACAGGAATTTCTAAGAGCTTCAGAATTTTTGTTGAGGTGTCTCAATCGCCAAAGCCTAAATCAATGAAAGGAAGAAATTTAGCAAGTATACTTTCCATCCCAATAATAATTAGTATAAAACTAATTGTTGTTTTGTTTTTTAAAGAACATTCAGGTTCACACCAAGAACCAAATGACTATATGGAGGTGAAGTGGGTGGTACTTAACAGATATTAGTGTATTCTTTGTAGGTGGGTGTGTAGACAGATGATCAAAGATTTGATAGATAGACAGTCGCACTAAAATAAGGCTAAGCAGCGTCTGCTAGCAATTAAATGCAGTAGTTTTAGAAGAGGTAGCCTTGTTAGTCTGCACTGGCATATCAGGCAAAAACAAATGAAAAAAAGAAAGAACTCAAAAATGTTGTGCCACCTTAAAGAGGAAGTGGACTCAATTCCCTGTTCTCAAACTTGAAAATGTCTTAATTGTACTGGACTGTATATTGTCCCTCATTACTGTAAGCTGCCTTGGGTCTTTTTCCAAGGAGAAATACTCTAAATAAATAAATAAAATAAATTGTCCACAAACACTCATATTAAAATATAGCGGAGAGTCTTTAAGATGCCATGTTTTTATCTTCTTCATTTTTAAAAATTTTCATTTCTTTCTGCCTGTTAATTAAATGCAGTTACTAAAGGAAGAATCGCATACTTTCAGCAACAGTGCTCCCCATGCTAGAGAAATAGAGCATAATGGATCAGCTACTTTGAAGGACAATGGCTAGATCCCACTAAGCAAATGAGTGACAACTGTGTATTGACTACATGTATTGTCTGTGATGCTGTTTTTGACCTTTAAAGCCCTTCATGGCACACAGTCTACTGAACTGAAGCGTTTTCTCTCTGACATATGGCCATTTTTAAAAACTCCAGAAGGCATTCAAGGTGTTGCCAAGACAATCTTTGAGAGGAAGCAATTTTCTTCAGTTCCCCTCCCCTCCTCAAATATGGCATAAAGTTAGTGCTGCTTTTTAATTATTACAATTCATTCATTGCAAATCCAGCCCATCCTTCCTCTAAGGTATTCCAAAGAGCATTTTCTCACAATTCCTCTGTCAGGAAGGTGACACAACAAAGGATTTTGCAAGAGGTCGCCAAGCAAGCCCTGTAGCTGGACTCCATTTTAGTCATGGGGTCCCTTTATCTCCCTCACCAAGCCTCTCCTGTGTTTCTTTATTCTAGAATTATCCAAACCTGCATTTATCTGCGGATTTTAGAGCTCCAAACTGCCCGGCAATCTGGTGATTTCTGTAATTATCAGGTAATTTAAGAGTGTTTGTTACTTATGAATTATTTATGGATTACATTTACTGTATGTCCTCCCCCCACCCAAACAAAAAACAAAAAACAAGATAGCATTCATGGTTCTCCTGCTTCCGCATTTACCCTCACAGCAAGCCTGTGAGACAGGTCAGGCTCGGTGACCCACCCACTCAGTGTCACAAAGAAAGTTCATTGTTAAATGAAAGCTAAAGTCTGAGCCTCCCAGGTCCCAGACATGAACAACAACAAAAATAATGACTACTACTACTACTACTACTACTACTACTACTACTACTACTACTACTACTACTACTACTACTACTACTACAATGATGATGATGACAACAACAACAACAACAACAACAACAACAACAACATTGAAACGCAGAGCTGAAAGGGAACCCATGGATCATCAAGACCAGACCAGTTAAGGAGGCACAGTGGGGAATCAAAATCCCAACTTCTGGTTCCTGCAGCCAGAGACCTGGACCACTGAGCTATCTAGCCATTACTTAAACTGTCGCAACTCACTAACTCTCAGGTTTCGTTTTTTGTTTTCTTGTATCCAAATTTTGTACAGAGCCATGGCAGATTTTCTTAAAGATCACACATTAATTCAGGGGGTCTCAACCTGTGAGTCCCCAGATGTTCCTAGACTGCATCTCCCAGAAGTCTTCATTACTAGCTGAGCTGGCCAGGATTTCTGGGAGTTGCAGTCCAGGAACATCTGTGGACCCACAGGTTGAGAACCATTTCATTAATTAAATACATTGCTCTGGGACTCTAGTTACTGCTGCTATAGGCTGAAAGATACAATATGATCCAGTCTAAAAGAGTGGTGTGTGTGTGTGTGTGTGTGTGTGTGTGTGTGTGTGTGTGTGTGTGTGTGTGTGTGTGTGTGTGTGTGTGTGTGTGTGTGTGTGGTGTCATTACAGTTGTGACCGACTCTTCGTGACCCCATGTCCATGGAGTTTTCTTGGCAGGAATTACTGGAGTGGCTTGCCAGTTCCACCTCCAGGCACCTACAGCACCTGGTATTCCCTGGTGGTCTCCCATCCAAGTACTAAGCAGGGCCAACCCTGCTTAGGTTCAGAAATCAGGTGAGATCGGATGTGCTTAGGGCATCTAGGCAGTGAAAGAGTGGTACCTGTTCAATTTGGCTAATGTGGATAGCTGTGAATTTTATTTTGTTCATTTTTATAAGAAATTGCCAAAATTTGGGGGAAATTATTTGATCATCTGACACTATTGCACCACATTACTTGAAGCCTGAGAGCTAACAGTAGTTCCAAACCATCCAGCAGCATCTCTTGTTGGGAACTCAGAATTACTCCCTTGCTCTTTTGCTTTTTGAAAAGCATTTGGACATGTTACAGGATGGCTGGACATGTATTTGTAACAGGATTTGTTCATAAATGATCTTAAGGAGCTAGGGTGTAATTTTCTTTAGTTATATTGAGGACCCTGGAGCATATGGGCAGCTGCCTTATTTTATCAGTCTAAATAAACAGGATGTCTTCAGAGTCCCTCTCAAGTATTGCTGCTGATTATATGAGTGATGAGAAAAATGCCTGAAAGCTGCTCACCATGAATGTGAGCTCCATCATCATCATCATCATCATCATCTCACAGATCTCTCCTATGCATGTCATCATTCCCTAATGGCCATATTTTATAGTGTTCTGTTTCCTCTTCTAAGATAACCCAGTGAAAACAGTCATTCATTCACACTGGACTAATTGGTTTCATAAGCAAGAGTTTCAATTTTCAATATTGGAGATAGGCATGAACTACAAACAAAACAAAACAAAAATAACCCCACAAACTGGGCTGGTTCATTTTATGGTTCATGCATTTTATTTTGCCAAAACAAAGAGATTTTCCCCCCTGTCCAGCTCATCATTTTGGCAAAATGCATTGCCCTGCCCCCTTCCTGCTTCCCCTGTCACCTCCCTACCAGGTCCCAGGCACCATCTCCTCTTTCTTCTCCTCCACCACCACCTTCAGAGACAGCAGTGTAGCTTCTCTTAGCAGGCCAGGCTCCTGGAAGCTGGGCCAGATGTCTCTATTCATATGCCAGTCTATCAGCGCAGCAGAGGCAGTGCAGTGGTACTGGTAACACAGCAATAGAAGGAAAGTTACACAGAGAGGGGGGTAGGGAGGGAGGGATGGAGAGAGGGAGAGAGACCAAGTCAAAACCCAAACTGAGTTGTTGTTCAGTTTTTAGGTTGCTTTGTGATGGATCATGGCCAACCACAAACCATGAGCCATCACACCCACCCACGTTGGGGGGTTTCGTGCCCATCTTTGCACAATATACCAACCTAGCAGTTCAAAAGCATGTAAAATGCAAGTAGATAAATAGGTACCACCATAAATGGCGGGAAGGTAAAAACAGTATTTCCTTGCAGCCATGCCGGCCACAGACTTGCACAACACTGGCTCTTTGGCTTGAATACGGAGAATACTAGAGTCAGACATCACTAGCACACATGTGCGGGGGGGGGCTTTTTAAATCTACCTGTTTTGTTAAAAAAATGGAAAATTTAAAAAACTCACCTAGACTGTACCTCTAACCCATAGTGGCAGAGTCACCAAAAATGATATCGTATATTCACACTGAATACAGTTCTTTAGCCCCGTTGTTTAAAAGTGAATTCCTCTTCCTCAAACATCAAATCACACATTGTTCAAAAGGCAGATTTCTGAAGAAAAATGCATTTGATATGCCATTGTTGGTCTTTTTAAAATTTGCCTTATGGCATTGGCAAGCATTCAGATGTTGTAATAATGCCTTGTGTCTGTTTTGCTTTTTAAAAAAAAATGAATGACCATATTTTTTCCAAAAACCTTGGGAGGATTTTAGGATGGCCACTTGAACATTTCTAAAGAGCAGTGTGGATTGCAGTGTCGGACAGAATTACAGGCTTTGCTGTTTTTGGCTCCAGGTTTCCCCTAAAATCACACAGGTCTGGTAATGGCTAAAATGAAGACTAAAAATTAAAATGAATTAAAATCATTGCATTGAACCCTCATTGCAGAAGGCACGACATTATCCCTCGCTTTATCATAACTGCATTCTGCAGCTGTTAAGTAAACAAAATATTCACTGTAGGGAAGATTTGTGTGCATAACAATGTACGACCAAGTCATTAGTTTTAAAAAACAATATGTAGCTGCATCTTGGCTAGGCTTGAACGCCCTGGCCTAAATACCTCCTACCTGGATTCTGGTTGTCAGCCACATCAGAGCAGGCCATTCTGTTGTCCTTTAATGCCAATGCACTCCACCTTCCCAGGAAGGCCCTGCCCCTCATGCTCCAGTTATGCCAGACGGCGTTTGGATGAGTGGGGCTACTTCTGGCAGGTGGCCGCACAGGAGGCAGTAAGTGAGAGCCACACCGCCTACCACAACCTGGCGCTGCAACGGGGGGGGGGGGGCTCAGCATCAACAAAATCAAGGAGACTTGCTGACTTCCAGTCCTTTCAGAATCAAGAATGCAGCAAACCTGATTGTTTGCAACAAAGGGAACAAAAACCAGTACGGCCAACCCTGCAAGAATGGCAGAGGAAGGGAGAAATGAAGCTTAAAAGACACCAGTGGTCTGCATTCATACAAGTACCATGTCCCGTACATATAGGCAGATGCCAAACAAGACACACGTACACACATGCACACACAAACACACCATTTTGTCTTTATTCATCTAATAAGCAAAGCATTCACTGAAGTCAATGACAGAAAACGATGCCTGTCCTTTTAATATCTCCAGCTATGAACCCATTTAATAGCATTGTTCAGAAAAGTTACCTTTTTGGAGTACAATTCCCAGAATCTGCCAGCTGGTATGATCTGCTAGTTGTCAGATTTGGGGGAGGGGGCTCCTGTGCAAGAAAGTAATGTTTTCACATTCTGTTTAGTATGAGCTAATTAAGACAATACTGTCCAGTGTCCATATACAACAGCGATATAACTTTGTTTAATGCATGCAGCTCAGCAACTTAGTATAAAGAGAGCCATGTCCTTTGTTTCTGTTCAACTTATGGACAGAACAGAAGCCAGGAAACAATAGGAGCCAACAACAACAAAAGGAAAGCTGAGTCAAGCAGGAAGACAACACAGTGAAGTGAAAGGGGAGCTTTTCTCAGCCTGATAACCTCTTGATGCAGTATGTTGGAGTCCACTTCCCATCCAACAGTCGTGTTAGCAGGGGATGATGAGAGCTGGGGACACACATGTAGAAGACATCCCACCACATTGTGAATCTCTTATCTAAGGGTCCGGAAGTGGCCGCAAATATATAATGGTTTTAGTAGTTTTTTTCCCAGAGATTGGACAAGAATATCAAGCAAAATGGGGGTTCACATTTATCAAAAGATTTTCTCCACATAAAATGTACAAAATGGGAGAAAGCACAAATGGGAAAAGTTAATTACTTCAAAAAAGTTGCAATTGAATATACTTCATGCTTTCCTACCCCTGTTAGAATCTCAATCATTCTTTAAAAATTAAACAGGTTTAAATATTACACATAAGCAGTTCTATGGAGCATAGCTGTGTCTCACAGGATGTAATCCATTTAATAATGTTCCTGTTGTAAAGTTGGCCATGAACTGCTGGTTTGGTGGTTTGCAATAGGTTTTTTGTTATATTTTTTGTTTGTTTGCAGGCAAATAGGTGTTAGATGGACCCAAAGCAGCTTACATAATTAAAAGACAACATACTAGAAATGGGCACAAAATGAATTTTCTTTTTGTTTCATTATTCGTTATTCATTTCATTACGTAACAAAATGAATAATGACCCTAGGGGCAAATTTAACACAAACCGAACCGAACTGAGAAAAATTGGTTCGGTTCAGTTTGTTTTGTTAATGGAGGGGGGGCGGCAATGTCTCCAACCTGGTGCTGGTCCAGAGGTCCGGTCTTCCTGGCTTCTGGGACGGCGACCAGGAAAAAAAGCTGAGGGCTGCACTACACCTGTAGAGCGGCCATGTGGTTGGCAGTAAAAAAAAAAAGAAAAAGAAAAAGAAAAGAAAAGAAATAAAAATAAAAATAATAAAAAGGAGCACCGACCAGGCCCCAAGGATGGCCTGGTTGGTGCCCTAAAATAATAATAATAAATAATAATAAAAACCCAGCACTGACCAGGCCCAAGGGGCTGCGCGGTAGGTGCTGAAAGAAAAGGGGGGGAGCCATGTGCTACAGCTGTAGCACAGGGCCTGAACCCAGAAGTGAGGGGGAGGGAAAATAAAAATAAGTAAATAAAAATAAATAAAAAATGGGACCGCTGACCAGACCCCAAGGGTGGCCTGGTCGGCACCCTAAAATAAAAAATTAAATTAAATTAAATTTTAAAAACCAGCGCCGACCAGACCCCAGGGGTGGTCGGCACTGAAAGGGGGGGGAAGCCCTGTGCTTCAGCTGTAGCGCGGGGCAAACCCGGAAGTAAAAAAATAAAATAAAATAAAAATTTAATTTTTTTAAAAAAAGGAGTGCTGGCTGGGCCCCAAGGGTGGCCTTGTTGACTCGGCACCCTAAAATAAAGGAAAAATTAAAAAACCCAGCACCGACCGGCCCCCAGAGGCCATGCAGTGGGCCCTGGGGGAAAGGGGTAAAAATGAATAACGAATTAACAAAACAATGAAATGAATTTTTCCATGAAAATTCACGAAAAATGAAACAAAATGAACTGACCTCCTTAACAAAACAAAATGAAACAAAATGCCATTTTTTTCTATTCATGCCCATCTCTACAAGATACAAGCTAACAACAGTGAGTATACAAAAACTAAACAAGATTAAATAGCAAAGTAAAAAAATACAAACAACACCAAAATTCATTCAAAGCAGCAAGGCATTGTTTTAGTTATTTTTTATTATGCTGGTTATTCATATTGTATATTGTTTATGTTTCTGCTGTTTTGAAACTTTTAAACCGCCCAGAATAGTCTTGTTGCTAGATGACACAGTACAGAAATCTAATAACTAATAAATAATAATAATAATAAAGTCACAACAATCCATTTTAAAACAAACCCTCTTCAGACATGCATTCACATCAAGCAAGGCAGCCTCAAGTGAAGACTATGTAACTTTAAACATTATTTTTGAAGCCTCATGGCACAATGCTAAAACTGCTATACTGCATCTAAAACTGTGCTCAAGACCTGGGGTTCAATCCCAGGTAGACATTTCAAGGTTTACTCAGCATTCCATCCTTCCGAGGTCAGTAAAATGAGTACCCAGCTCACTAGGGGCCAATGTGTATCCTGCATAATTGAATTGTAAACCGCTAGGAAAATGCTTTAAGCTCCATGGGGTGGTATATAAATAGCATGTTTTGAATCTTTTTGAATGTTCTCATATTTTTATTGTAATTTGCAGCTCCTTCCTAACATTTTGGTGATGCTTTTCCTGAGCAGTATATATTGGAATCTGTGCCCACACATGGCCGAGATAACTTGGTAAGAATGATTAGGAGTCATAAACTTAGCACACCTTTAGAAGACCTTCTCCTTCAAACCGGGAACAATGTCTCTTTATAATGGCATATGATTTTCTGCAAGTATATACGGTACATTTCTGATTTCTCATTTTGTGATTGGCCATTGGAATTTCTAAGTCTGATGTTAAAGCATGGATCTTGGAGGAAATCCTACTGCAGGGAAAGAAATGGGTTGATCAAATACACATCCCCCTCAACCTACACCATGGATCACCAAATCCTATCTGTAAGAACTATAAGATATCTAGGTACCTGTCAAGCCTGAGTGAGCATACACATGTCTGGTTGATGCTTATGCTGTTTCTTTACATCTCACCCTTCTTCAGGACATTGTAACATTTTCCTTCTGTTGTGATCTCTTTAATGTGTCCTGCACTGGAACAAGCCTTTATTTACTCAGCAGATGCTGCCCACATTCTGTTTCTGCATACCTTTCTTTCTGTTATGAGACAAAAGACTTTTGAAAGCGAAATTCTGCTTTGTAGAAAATGTGTATTTGGTTGAGCGATACATACTGGGCATTTGACTGGGGGATTTTCCTAAGGAGGTGCTTGGTGAGAGGACACTGATTATCATGCCACACACCGTAGTTGATAGATCTAGTGTGGTATTTATTGAAACACTACATTCATCGGGTGATGAAGCTTTGCAATAAAGAGGAACTAATGGAAGTAATTAGCAAGGAACACCTGTCGGTGGAAGTCTGCAACCTCTATGTTGACCATCGCCAGAAATGTTTCCCAGTTGTTATTCACAACAATAGAAGGCTTCTGGACTGTGAATGGAGGCAATGATGGACAGCAATAAAATGTGCAAATGAGTTTTCTCATTGTCCAATAAAATTCTATGACTTTGACAATCTGTGTTGACACAGACCAACACATGGCTAAACAATAAAATACAGTAACGCTGGGCCTCCTTGTCACAAAGGTTGCCAACTGACCAGGTACCCGCAACCCAAAAAAGCTGTGCCAGATGATCTCCCCTCCCCATTTCTTTCAGGATGTTAGAGCTCATCAAAAGAAATGGAAAAGTGTGCTTACAAGTCTTGTTAGAACTGGTGCAACAAAAACATTTATCTTCATTTTGGATTTCCTATGTTTATGTCTGAAGATTCCATTCTCTTCAACTGTTTGAGGACACAGATACCAACACTAGGGATGAACAATAAATTTCAGCTTTAACAGTCTCCCTGAAAATATCCTTTTGCACCTCTGGAGGCTCATGAGAAGCCATGCACCTTGCCTCAGAATCCATACATTCATAAAGCCTATTGGGTGTTTGAAAGAAACAAAAAGAGGACAACATTTTGAAACCTTTAAAATGTGGATGGTTGAAAAGAGGCACTTCTTTTCTAAATGCATATCTACTGTAATACATGTGTCAATGTGTAAATTAGATATCAATGAAACACTAGGAAAATGCATTTTTAAAGATGTGCAACAATTTCCATATCCATCCTCCCCCTCAAAAAAGGGGGGTCTCTCTATCTGAACCTTCTGCAAAATAAAGATAGAGAGAAAATGCAGGCGGGATTTGGAGAAATGCCATAAAATAAACACTAAGACATTTTTCACATCCCTATTAAAAGTGTGGTGGCTGGATAGCTCAGTGGTCTAGACTATCTGGCTGTAGAGTCAAGGATTGGGAGTTCAATTAGCCACAGTGCCTTCTGTGAGTAGAGCCACCCTGTGTGACCTTGGGCAAGCTGCACCATCCTAGAAGGGAATGGTAAACCACTTCTGAGTATTCTCTACCTGGGAAACCCTGAAAAAGGCCACCATAAGTCAGACCCGTTTTAATGGTACATCATCATCATCATAACCACCACCACCACCACCACCACCACCACCACCACCACCATCATAATCAATTAATTAAACACAGTCAGTTGAAATCATAAAAACCTTGACTGGTATTATATAACAGATCCAAGTTTTAATTTAAAACCCAAGCATCTGTTAAATATTGGTGCAGTAGGCATGTTGGTCCTAATAGGGTCAAGGCTTTTTTGTAGCTCTGATTATGTTATTTCTGAAATCTCCAGCAGCTTATAATGCTGTGTGAAATTCCTGTATATTATTCGCAAAGCCCTGATGATGATGGGGACCACTCAATTGAGTGTCGTCCACAAGCAAGATATTTTAATTATCAGAGCTTTGTATTTTGTTACTTTTTCCAGTTCTTTGTCTTCATCTCTGGCACCATATGAAATTGCAGTACCAATTAGCCAGACATTTCTCCATTCTACTACTATTATGTCTGGTATGTTATATTCAATGTGTTTATCTGTTTGGATCTGAAAACACCACAAGATATTGACTTCATCATTTTCTGACACCTCTACTAGCTAATATTCCCATGGGTTTTTAGAGGATGGCAAGTTATGTCTTTTGCATAATGACCAGTGGAGTAATTTTGCCATTCTATCATGTCTAATTTTATAAACTAGATAAGGTGTGACATAGTTAGATCTTGTTCTTGGCAGAGTCGACATTTGCTGTGAGCACTTATTCCTTGAATCTTAGATTTATTATTATTATTATTATTATTATTATTATTATTATTATTATTATTATTAGTAGTAGTAGTAGTAGTAGTAGTAGTAGTAGTAGTAGTAGTAGTAGTAGTAGTAGTAGTAGTAGTAGTAGTAGTAGGCAATAAATTACAAGGAAGTGAGTCATGCATTCCAAGCTGTGCAATACATCTATAGATTTCTGCTTTTCTACAAAAGGATTATAGATATTAACTTTTCTTCCCAAGAAATGAAGAATTTGCCAGATTCTTTGCACTCTGAAAGGTTCCTGGCTAGTATTTGTCACCTGGGACCACAGCCCCACTAAGGATTCAGTGACAAAGCACTTTGCCTAGAAAGCAGCTGTTCAAGGACATTTTGATGCCAGTTCATAAGCTTCTCTCATCTGTTTTTGTTCATCTATCCATATCAGCTCTGTGGCTCCTTGATGAAACTGTTGTGGCTGTAAGAAGCCCAAATGCGATGTTTCTCAGCAGTACAGGTGGCATCCCATATTGTAAATTTCAGAGTGTCTACCGTTGCAGCATGGAAAACTTTGAACCGGATTTTTTTCCACTTCCCCTTTTGCTTCTGTGATAAAGATCTGAACAGTATATTTCCCATCTTTTTGCTAGATCACTGCTCCAAGTAAAACATGGGTGAGAGTTGTCAGAATAAAGCTTTTGTGGAATGGAAACATTCATAATGGACCCAACATCCATTTGGGTAAGCCAGGTCTCAAAATAGCATAATTTGACACTTATTAGTAGTAGAATGATATTAGATCAATGAATCTCACCTCTTGGTGCTCCAGATTTTTTGAACTTCAGTCCTTGGAATCCCTAACCATCCAATGATACAGACAAACTTTATTAAATAGCATATAAAACACCCAATACAGTTATAGAGTTTTTATTTTATTTTATGACGGATGAGATCAGCAGAAGTCAGTTCAAATATATGTCATTGTCACTGCATTTGTCAGTGGACACTATCAAGCAAACATGATGTTTTTTGGACAACCCCTTTACATTCCTAGTAGATCACTAACCTCAATTAGGACAGCATTTTGCCCACCTATAAAAGACAGGGCTTGAGGTCCACCATATTGTGCTTGGAGAAGAAACTCATGGTATTTTTCTGTAATTCTAGATTCTGAATTTAACAGACTCTTACACAACATTTACTTCAATTCCATGCTGCATTTGGAGTCATTCTATTCCTACTGCTGCGTAGGGCTCTGCCCTTGTGCCACAGAGTCTTACATTGGCTGTACCTCTGTAAGAAACAAAATCAGGATGAAGCTCTATAGGTGAAGGAGGTGGGCTATGAAAAAGAAGCAGGGTTGATTCTTAGAGGTGTTCAAGTTTGATGGGGTAATGCAACCAGGACATAACCTGGGACATAGTTGACATGGTTGACATGAGATAGTAACTCTGGTGCATTTCAGACATTCAACACTATCTCCAACTCTGTGGTGTTTCAAAATACACATCTTTATTTTCCACCATATAAATGAATGATTGTTCTTAAGTGGAGAAAAATGAAGAAAGAGAGAGAAAGACAGAAGGGGAAAGAAGGAGGAGAACATTGAAAGACAGAAAAGGTGCATCTGGAGACATTATTATAGTGAGGGTACCACTCACTGTATCTAAAATAGTGGTTTATCTTGATGCACTGAAATATATAGCATAAGAAAGGCCCAGTATGTTTCAACCCACAAATATGCACCACACCCCAAAATCTCAAACATCCTTTTATCATTCCCACATTTTCCTCAACTATCCTGCCTCATCATGGCATGGCATTTCACCAGTCTATATATAGTGAAAGATGGTGGGCAATAGGAGGAAACATTTTTTATTTGTTTCGTATGGGCTAAACAATGGAAGCCCCCAAAGTGACTCAGAAAAGGATAAATAAAAAGTGTCCATCCTGTGACATTAGCATTAGACACGACTATTCATGTCCTGGAATGCAGTTACCATACATTGTGTGTTGTGTCGTTACAGTCATGACCAATTAATTCTTCATGACCCCATACCTATGGAGTTTTCTTGGCAGGAATACTGGAGTGGTTTGCCAGTTCCTACTCCAGGCGTCTACAGCACCTGGTATTCCCTGGTGGTCTCCCATCCAAGTACTAACCAGGGTCGACCCTGCTTAGACTCCGAGATCAGGTGAGATCGGATGTGCTTAGGGCATTAGGAGTCCTAAATCTGCTTATTATGCCTTCCCCACACATTTACCAAGATGTACATTGCTATTTCATCCATACATATAAAATAATTTTAACTAAGGCATTCCTTCTCCCTGTCCAGATCGTGATTCTCAAGCTGCAGAATTCTATTATTTGTCATCAAAATCCAGTCTTTGATCCAAGTCATAGCAGCAGCCTTATAGTACAGCACCAAGTTGGGCAGGGCAAAACCACCAGTTTTAGTTCTGTCCTGTAGATAGACATTTCTAATCCTTGCTTTTTTCTTTTGCCATATCAACACACGTATACTTTTTTCCAGGTCTGAAATAATCTTAAAGTTAGGTAATATAGGTAAGCATTGAAATAGAAAGAGCAATTTAGGTAAGACAGTCATTTTAACTGCAGCAATTCTGCCCATTAAAGATAACTGAAGTCTTGACCAGGTTTCCAGGTCAGCTTTGATTGCTTTTATACCATTAACATAGTTATCTTTAAGTAAAGTGTTGCAATGGTTGGACACAATAATACCCAGATATTTTGCCTTACTAGCATGTTGGAAACCCGACTGGTTAACCAGTTTTCCAATCACAAGTGGGGTCATATTTTAGTAAGCAACAGTGTTTTTTCTCTATTAACCTTTAGGCCTGAAATTTTAGAGTAGGCCTCCAAGATCTTTAGTAGTTCTGGAAGAGAGGTCTGAGGGTCCTCCATAATAACCAACAGATCGTCCATGAAGGCTTGCACCTTATAGACTTCTCCTTTGCTTTGTAGACCTTGAATACCTGGGGTATTTCTTATAACATGGAGTAGTAATTCTAAAGTTAAAATAAACAGCAAAGGAGAAAGAGGGCATCCTTGCCTGGTACCTTTATGTATCTTGACTGTTTCTGTAAGGTAGCCATTAAATACAATCCTAGTGTTTTGGGCGGAGTAAATTTGTTCTATAGCTCATAGCATTCTGTGGCCACACTGTAAATAATCTAACTGGTTTTTGAGTGCATATAAAATAAATCCCATGGAGTTCAATGGTAGGATGGCCACCTCAGAAAAGTGAAAGTTCTTCCTTGTTATCCAGACATTAACTGCACAAATGGAACACTTACATATTTACTCCTGAGTAACTCCTAAGAATTAATCTGTCACATTTAATATTTGCTCATATGAATCCCCACAAGTGCCTGAGTCTCCATGTGGAACCCAAGACTGACCAGTCTGTAGAAAATAGGTCCTTTCAATCCATATATATAGCTCTGAATTGAGATAGTGTCTCTTCCAGAAGATTTCCACTGTACTTAATAGCCTGGAGAGATATCTATAAAGATCAGGACAGACAAACATTTTGTATGATTTATTTTCTGCCAACTGTGTTCCACTATTTGCATATTTGTCACAAATTCTACAAAAACAATTGGCATTGAAAGATTTTATACAGTATGTAGTAGAAGGAAAAATGGAAAAAATGCTCATCCAGATGAACTCTTTGGAGTTTCTGTGTCAAAACTCTGCTTCTCAGTCCCTGTGTATTTATCTAGATATGTAATTCTGATTTTGAGTTGTCATCTACCCCACCCCACAGTGCAGATTCCTCATATTTAATAGTACATGGCAGACAGGAAGAACATGTTTCTCTCCATACTAGGAACACCAGTACCTATTGAATTTGGTCAGCACAGAAAGCTGAGAATACCATTCATTTTGTTTCTGAGAAGGCCAAAATTCACAAATTCCTTCATACGTTCAGTGGAATTAACTAAATTTTTAAAAGTTCAAAGGTCACAAAAATGGAATGTACTGGACTGTTTTACGTCTTACTACTCAAAATGAAGATTGTAAATTTGATAAAGGAACATGTAAATTCCCTCTTTATTGTATACTCTTTGTATTTCATAACTCCTTTTCATACTCTGAATACTAAGATACAATACTTTCTTAAAGGAAATATAAGTGTAGAAAATATATAACTCAACAAGACTCAAAGCAAGCTAGCTGCTGCTCCTGGCTGAGAGATTTCATATTTTCATACTGTTCACATTGATTCATGCTTTGCGTAAGATAATGCCTTTGCTACCATTGCCCTCACAAAATACACATGTGAAGTGTAAATTTATGTTTGCCTACAAGTAAGTCTCAATGTGGATGTGACTATACAGTGGGAAAATGAGGATTGTTTCCCTATTAAATTACACTGAGAAGTTGGGTTTCCCCAGTTGAATTCAGCAGGAGTCAGCAACTGAAAAAAAAATGAAGAAATTGCTAATCACCCTTTGTTTGCAGCTTAAGGCAGTTTCCACTGTATTTGTCCAGATTTGCAGAAAGCACAACTACAGGACAACTACTTTAACAAACAGCACACAAGGGCTAATTGCCAGCTCCCTCCATTCTCTGACCTGATGCTTCCTGTGTGGTTGAACTTTTCCTCCTTTCCTGTGCTTTGTTTCAAGGATTGGTAGCATTGTTCTGCACAGACCTCTTAAACAGCTTCTTCCATCTCTTCTCATAAAGTAGCCAGCAACACAGCTTCTCTTCACTACAGAAAAGGCAGGGAAAGGGCTAATGAATAACCGAAATGACAAAAGAATTCTGCAGTGAAGCTTGAATGGGGGCAAAGGGGGGAGGGTTTGGGAGGAGGTTGTCTCCAAGTTCACATAGTACAAAATTGTTCCAGCTCTGGAACCATATCTCTTTTAATAAAAACCCACTCACTTTAGAGACAAAGGATGCTTGGCTGAGGGGAACTGACACCCCCTTGGTTTAAAGGAACCTGCTTTCATAGAAGGACAAATAGGAATGGGGCCTACATTTTTCAGGATAATAAAAACCAAGCTGCCTGACTGTGTTATTTCTTAGACGTTTGCTTTACTTTCATTTTCTTAGAAGGTTGCTTTTCCTTTGCTTCCTTCCAACACCTTCTTCGGTGCTCATAAAATCAGGGACAAAACCCATTCATGTGCCTGTATATGCGGCTTCCTGCATATGTCTGCATGTCATTCTCAGGAAGCTTTTTCACACCCCCTTGGGTTGAAGAGCTGCTGTTTTTCACACCCGCTGAGGAATATGTGCATGTGAGAATAATACCTTTACAATTTTGAAATGTCCTCAGACTTTTAATCTCCAGGCCATCAACATCTGTGAACTCTTCTCCTGCCTTTTCACACTTAAAAAGAACAGGGATCATGCCATGAAAAAAATGAAAAGAGGGGATGTGAAGAAATACTTGTATGAAATTTATTTGAACATGATACCACTATAGACAGAAATGTACAGAAAGCATGGGCTTTGTACATTACAAATAAAAAAAAATAAGCGCTGACTCGGCCCCAAGGGCTGCGTGGTCGGTGCATTAAAATAATAAAAAAATAAAAAAGTGCTGACACTTCTCCAGGAGCCATGTGGTCAGCACTGGAAAAATAAATAAATAAATTAAAAAACTGAGGCGTGGGGAAGCTAGCTCCTCAAAAAGACCCCAGCTGCGGACTTTTAAAATAAAATTTAAAAAAATTTAAAAAAAAATTAAAAGCACTGACCCGGCCCCTGGGGCCACGTGATTGGTGCTCTAAAATCTAAAAAATAAATGAATAAAAATGAAACAAGTGCTGACCTGGCCCCAGGAGCTGCGTGGTTGGTGCTTTAAAATAATTTTAAAATAATAAAAAATAATAAAACAAGCAGCGACCCAGCCCCAGGGGCTGTGTGGTTGGCACTCTAAAATCAAAAATAAAAATAATATAAAATAAAACAAGCACCAAGCAGCCCCAGAGGCCACGTGATCAGCGCTGGGAAAATAAAAAATAAAAATAAAAAATGAGGTGCAGGGAAGCCACCGCCGTTGGGATTGCCGCCGCCGCCGCTGGGTTTGCTGCCACCAGTGCTGCAGTAAGGTATGTCAGACTCGAACCAGTTCGGCTCGGTTTGGGTTCGTATGGATTTTTTTTTTAAATTGTATGAACCCAAACCGAACCGAACCAAGGGTGGGCCCGAAACAGAACCAACTGAACCATTGGTTTTCTGTTTCGTGCCCACCTCTAATTAGGTATCCTGATGTTGGAGGCTCAATCACCCACTGCGTCTCCTGGCAGAAAAGCCAACTTGTGTAGCGTTGAACAAACTGCACAGTTCTTAAACGTCCCAGAAGAAGGAAATTGTATACTCCTGAATACTATCCATTGAGAAAATCCCAAAAAGGTTTGCTATTGCACCCCGCTAATGACAGTTCCTTTCCATATTTGTGCCAGTATTGGCTTCATTTTGGCACCAAACAAAAATTTGGCTCTTACCTCATAACAGAACAGATGTCTAACTCAAAAAAAATTTGGTACTATGGACGTTGATTGCTGACATTTTTTTGAGGAAAGGAGCAGCCACCATCTTCTTCTTTCCACCTCTTCTATATGAGCACTGGAGTCTTTACAAAAAGTAAAGCAGGTTTATGCTACAACTGGACATTTTTTGCAATGTATATTTCATTCCATAAAATGACGCATTTTATAAGGCTGCCTTGAACTTTATGAAGAAAAAGACAGACAGAGAGATTTTTAGCTAGGCAACAAGAGAGAGAGAGAGAGAGAGAGAGAGAGGAAGGAAGGAAGGAAGGAAGGAAGGAAGGAAGGAAGGAAGGAAGGAAGGAAGGAAGGAAGGAAGGAAGGAAGGGCAGCGTGACAGCTTTAGAGAGACATAACTTATCTGAATTCTATAAATGTTATTATATCTTTACCATATTTAAACATATTTTACAACAAAATCTCACCACCAGACATGGGCACGACTTGGTGAAATTGTCATTTCCATTTTAGGTTATCGTTTCCGTTACGTAACGGAAATGGTAACGATAATTAAGCCATCAGAACTCGAACTTGAACCAAAAAAAGAAAAATTTGGTCGGGTTTTTCGTTTCCGTTTGTGGCATCACAGCGATCGCGCAATGCGAAGCACAGAAAAAGTTTTTAAAAGTTTTTTTAAAAAACCCCAACTCCCAGCCAAAAAAAGCAGGCGAAAATATGCCTGCCTGAGGCTTTGCCACCTACCAGAGGGGTAGCTTCTGGGGCATCCCTGGCCTTTCCCCCCCCCTCTTCTCCTGTCCTGGGCTGCTTGCACCAGGCTGGGGGGGTCATCCTCGTCGTCTGTCTCACTGCATGCCTTGCGGTGAGGGGGGGATCCAAAATGGCGACTGCAATTTTTCTTTTGAAATCGTGGTCAAAAAACACACCAAATCACCACAGAAACATGTGAAATTTATTTATTTTAAATGCCTGAATTTTTATAGTAGCAGCAGTGGGTTTTTATAGCAATAAAACATCGTATTGATTTTATTTTATTTTATTTTATTTTTTTTTTTTTAGACATGCCCATTTGGGCTGGGCATGGGATGGGACCATCAAATTTTTTTGAACCATTCCACCAATGGCATCGCCAGGTTTTTGACTGACACTTCTGGATGTCTCGGAGGGCATAAAAAGCCGAGGCACCTTCCAGAAATCGCAGTTGGGTGTATGGATGTGGTTGAGGGAGGAGGGCTGGCTGCTGGTGCTGGTGTGATCCGATCGAGATTGAGGAGGGAGGCTGGAGGCTTTAGGATTTAAGTTAGGCAGGCAGGGAGGGAATTGAATTTAGAAAATAATTTCTTTGATTCCCTGCAGCTTTGTCTGCTGAAGGGAATAGCAGTTTATTCTTTATTTCTTCTCTGGCAGTTTGTGAGGATTTTTTTTCTGATATTGGATAAAGGGGGAGGTTCGACTGGGAGTGGGAGGGGTGTGGATTTATTTTAAAAATATATTATATACTACCATTTATTTTCTATTTTCCCAACTTCAATTTGCTTGCACACACACACATTTGGGGTGCAAGCCAAGAACAGAACCTCTATCCAAGTGATATCCTAACTGCCCACTCACCCGTCCGCCCGCACCACCACCCGCCTGCGGCCCGCGCTGCTGCCCGCCCACTTGCCCGCCCGTGGCCACCGCCCCCCGCCCCCCGCCCCACCCGCCACCTAGGGCGTAAAAACACCTAGCGCCGGCCCTGATTGCGGGACGCCCCTATGCTCTGGGAAGTCAAATCACACTAAATCGGGATGGAAACGACAAACGACAAATGACAAACGACAAACGGAAATGACAAATTTTTGAAAAATTTTGCAACAAACGGAAATGACCCAAAACCAACCCGTTCCAACAAATGAAAACTCGAAAAGTCATTTTTTCTGGTCATGCCCATGTCTAGTCACCACTCTAACAAACAATTAGGACAGGCTCATGGAATGTCACAAGCAGACTGTCTGAAAATCCTTTCCCTTCAATACATGCTGCAGAACAGCCATCAAAACAACTAGACAAGCTGTCTCTATTGACATCTGTTCCCTTTTCAATACATGAGTTATTCTCATGGGCAATTTCAACTTCAGCTGTTTTAGCAGTGATGTCATATTATGCATTACCTATTCCAGTATTTCCGCCATCAGCCATACAGCTATTTCAATACGGAAAAGACTTAAAGGAACTGACAGCTATATACATATAGATATTCATTTAGAATATTTAAATCCAGCCCCATGTAGGAAGATGTCACACTATGTTATGCCAAGAGGGAAGATAAAACAATTTAAAATAGTTAAAACATATAGAACAGTTTCACAATACAAAATAGTTTATAAGTTCTTAAACAATTTAAATCATTAAGACCATCTGAAACAATAGACATTTACAGAACTATACAGCATACCTGAACCAGATCCTTAAGAGCCAAATTTTAGTTTAGTGCCAAAATGAAGTCGATACTGGCACAAATTGGGTCTATATGGAAAGGAACCTGTCATTAGAAGGGTGCAATGGCAAAGAATGTCCTTTCTTTTTTTTCTCTTATATTCTTCTTTAATAGAACATGTATTATCTTCTTTAATAGAACAGAGGAGAGGCTCCCCAATAGATAATAGATGATACTGGTACAGACCTGTCAGTTTGTGGCTTGGTATGTCATCTGTAAGCATGAGCAAGAAATTCAGGATGAGACAGTTGAGAAGTTAGTCTTTGTGCATTTTGGCACAAGTGGTGCTAACCACACAAGGCAGGCTAGAGTTGGCAATGAGGCCAGAGAGTGCTTCTTGGGACAGCTGGCAATGGGAAAGGCCACAAGGGGAACCCACTTAAATGGGTCTAGAATCCAGATAAAATACAACTAATTGAGCAAAACTACTATCCAAAGGATGCTGCGTGAGAAGCAGGAATTGCTGGGCAAGCTGAGCACATCCTTCTTCAGGACCTACCCACCAGGTGGAACTCCACCTACAAAATGGTGCAACGCCTGGTGGAGCAGAGGCACATGTTGGAGGCCATCATGTCCACCACTCCCATTCTTCCAGGGGGAAGAGAGTTGGGCATTGGTGCCACTGAGTGGCTTGCCCTAGGCCAAATGGTGGCTATCCAGTCACTGTTTGAGGGCACCACCAATGCCCTCAGTGTTCTGCTTCTGCTTATATACCACCCCATACCACTACAAGTAGTCTCTGGGAGGTTTACAATTTTAATTACAGTGTGCAGGCTACACATTGCCCCCCCCCCAGCAAGCTGGGTACTCATTTTACTGACCTCGGAAGGATGGAAGGCTGAGTGAACCTTGAGCCTGCTACCAGGGATTGAACCCAGGTCGTGAGCACAGTTTTTGCAGTGGTTGCAATGCCAGTCTGGGGCATGTACTCCCCCTCGTAGATGTCCTTCTCCAAGGCCTGGAAGCCTATCTCCGGGAGGGTTCCTCTCTCCTCCCAAGGAGCACTGCCTTGGGAGAGAGGCTGTTGACTGGCATGGATACCCATCTTTGTGCACTGAGCAGGGAAAGAGTGTACCAGCTGGCTTGCCTTTATGACCTGTGCATCAGGGGGTCCTTGGCGGGCAGCCTTGCAAATCTTCACACATGGAAAGCAGAGCTATGCTGTGAGGTTTGCAGGGCTGCTGCAGTGCAAGGCCAGGTGCTGCCAAGGATGGAAGGCAGCCAGATAGAGACAGAGAAGAGCTCATCCCAAGGGTCCTCCTCTTCTGGGTACACCCAAAGGCCAAGTGCACTTTTATCCATGTACTTTGCCTCTGCCCTAGCAATGGCAGTCTCCTGCTCAGTGGAGAGAAGGGAGGCAGAGGAACAGGACCCTGCTCGGACCATGGTGAGGGAGTGCATGGCTGAGCCCCTCCAACCCCTAACGTCAGACCCCCTCTGATACTGGGTCAGAAAGGCAGAAATCTGGCCCCAGCCATCGAATCTCGCATTATACCTCCTCTCTATCCCCCCCCCGGCATCCAGAGTGAACAGGTAATCTCCCACAGAGGAGACATACTGAGGCCACACCATTCACATGTGGAACCTGGGACCATGGAAAGGTTGACCCTCATCAGGTTCAACCTTTCCACATTGGGATTGGTCCCCCATCAACCCATAGGCACTTGGAAAGAGCTCAATCATTGGAGGAGGGCAACTCTAGCTTAACACCCAGCAGCTGTGTTCACCAGATGATGATGATGATGATGATGATGATGATGATGATGATGATGATGATGATGATGATGATGATGATGATGATGCTTTATTGTCAAAGTACAACATGTGTACAATGAGATTAGGTAAGCCTGGGAAGTAAGATGGCGGCGAGCAGCAGAGACATTAGCTGAAAGCAGCCCGGCTAGTGTCTTTGTATCCCAGGTCCCTAGAGGGTGTTTCCACTTCAAGACCACCCGCTGGGAGCAGAAGACATCCCAGAATCGAACCGAGGCTACTCAGGTGTGGTTCCCCTCCCCCGTGAGGGGTAGAAACCCCTGGGAATTCTCATGCGGCTGAGACCCTGGGAGATCCAGACGGAAGAAGAGCTGCCTCTAACCTTCCAAAAACCATGTGAGTGGCTTTCTTCTTACCAGATAGCCCCTTTAAAAATATAAAATCAAGCAAAACTCACCTAAAGAGAATCTGCTTTTCTTTAATTACTTCTTTGCCTGTTTGTTATTATCTGCCTCTCGGAAGGGCTGCAGTTTCACTTTCTCCATTAAAGGCAGATTAACCCTATAATCTCCGCTTCACTTCTGATACGGCTCTCGGACTCTGCTGTCTTAAAGTGGGTACAACACGCCATCTACTGAATCTTTCTATGTATGCAACTACATATACATTTCTTGAAAGCAGCAAGCTAACTTAATATGATTATAACAAGCTCTTGTTGATTCCTCTAAGACTCTGTAATATTTTTGAGAAGAGGAAAATTGATCTTCTTATTACCACAGTACAGTAAATACACCACGCTGCAACCTGGACTCTTTTGGTCAGCAGAATTTTGTAGTGCAAACTCTCAGCAATGAGCAAACCTCCATTCATACAAAAAAAAGTCTGCCTCTACCCCTCCGGCTCATTCCTCCTATTCAGCAACCATGTCCCAACAATCAAGTCAATCTAGCCGAATCCTAGATATGTTAAACCAGTTAAATTTAACCCAGGCCCAACTGGGATCAGACCAGAGCACTGGGTTTTCTCAATTAAGAGCCGAGATGAAAGAGTGTTTCACGAATGTAGATTCTAAAATGGAAGCCTTTTGTGGACGTTTACAAGCGTTGGAAGAAAATATGAACGTTACCGACTTCCGTTTCAGAGAAATTGAAGCCACAATGGAATCAACCAGCAGACTGGTTCTCACGCAAGAAATTGAAGCCTCCTCTAAAATTTTAAGGATCCAAAATCTCACTGTAGATAAAGACAAAAACCTCTATACTACAGTTGGAGAAGGCCTGGCTACCTTACTTGAGGCACCTGTTGATGAATTCCTTCGTGAGGCAGACGTGATCTACCGTCAACCTACAGCCTATACCAGGAGAAAAAACTCCCTCCAGAGGTAATAGTCAAACTTGTCAGAAGATACACCCGAGACAGCATCCTCAAGGTTATCCGAGACAAAGAGGTGGAAATCAATAAATCCAAAGTGACAATCCTGAAAGATGTCCCATGGGAAGTCCGCCAACTGCGAAAAGAATATACATTTCTTACCAAACTTCTGCTCAAGCATGATATAAGATACAAGTGGATCTATCCCCAAGGTTTGTCTTTCCAATGGGAAGGGAAATTACAGAAAATCGAATCCCACAAGAAAGCTAGAACCTTCGCTGAAAAAAATGCAGGGAAGTTGGGCTACTCTCCTTCCCCCTCTTCATCATCCTCTTCCGAAGGTGAGGATACAACCGATACTCAAACCACTACTAAAGATGACAGCCGAGATAACCAGACCCGTAAACAAGAGACCTCAAAGCAGGATCAAGATTCTGGTGGCGCAGTGGGAGGTGCCAGGCCGAAACATTATCTCAGGTCAAAATCCGGGAAGAAATATCGCTGGAAGTAAAACAAGATGGCTCAGAAAATCCTAACATGGAATATTAATGGATTGAACACCCCACAGAAGCGTCGAAAGACTTTTAATCTTCTCCAAAAACAACAATGTTCAATTATCTGCTTACAGGAAACTCATATATTGAGAAAGCATGAACAATATTTAATCCAAAATAGATTGGGGAACTTATTCTCTACATCAAACAAAGAAAAGAAGCAAAATGGGGTGGCACTGTATATTAAACCAGAGCTTTCCCCAATCCTTCTGGAAAAAGATGAATCAGGCAGATGGATCCTTGTCCACGCAAACATCCAATCTAAAGAAACAATTATTGTTGGTATATACACTCCCAATGATAATCATGGAAGACAAACCTTCTTTGAAGAACTGGCTCAGAAACTGCTGCAATATGAAAATCATCAGTTAATAATATTGGGAGACTTCAACGCTGTACATATTCCATCTGTAGACAGAAAAATACCAAAAGGGAAAAAACTCAAGACCTCGTCTTCCACACTGCCAAAATCGTTCCTGGACATGTCTGATATTCTAGAACTTCAAGATATTTGGAGAAGGAAAAATCCACTAAAAGATGGTTTCACCTTTCATTCAAGACAATATGCCTCTTTCTCCCGTATTGATATGTGCTGGGCCACATCCGATCTTTTACTTAACACAAGGGATATAGAAACCTTACCTCGAACAATATCTGATCACAATGCTATTTTGTGGACTCTGAAATCTTCGGGTAAGCCCAGACACTGGAAAATTAACTCAGCTCTGTGGACTGATAAAGAATTTATTTCGGAGGCACCCAAAGACTTGAACTTATACTTTGAAATGAACCTGAACAAGGGTACACCACTGAAAATGGTGTGGGATGCCTCAAAGCCCTACTTTAGAGGGTTTGTTATCCAATATATGGCAAAATGGAACAAAAAGAGGAAAAAGCAATCTGAATCCATTCTCAATGCGATGAAAAAGCTCGAAAAGGACTTAATCCACGATCCCCGCAATGAGCAGCTGAACAAAGACCTGGCTTCTTGTAGGCATGAATTAAATTTGATCTTGACTGCAGATATAGCCCATAAAATCAAATTGGCCAAGCTGAATTTTGTGGAAAACGCAAACAAACCAGGTAGATGGCTAGCCTACAGGTTAAAAAAGGTACAACCTCAAAAACTTATTTTAGCACTCAAAGATAAAACTGGGGAAAATCAGACAGAGCAGCTACAAATCCAAAAAATCATAGAGGCATATTATCAGAATTTATTCAAGCCAGAGACGATCGATAAAGATGCCATCTTTCAATACCTCGAACAAGCCAATTTCCCAAAACTTACTGAAGAACAGAGAGCTCAGACGAATGCTCCTATTACAATGATGGAAATAACAGAGGCTATCAATCATCAAAAAATGAACAAGGCTCCTGGACCTGACTCAATACCGGCACAATTTTACAAAAAATTCTCTGAGATAGTTTCTGGAAATATGAAAAATCTCTTTACATCCATCTTGGAAGGTGAAGACATACCAAACTCATGGAAATTGTCACACACAACACTGATTCTTAAAGAAGGGAAATCTAAAGACTTGATACAGAACTACAGGCCTATTGCTCTCCTAAATGTGGATTACAAATTTTTTGCAACTATTTTGGCTAATAGATGGCGGATGATCCTACCCTCTCTGATATCACATGATCAGACTGGCTTTCTTCCAAAAAGGCATCTTCAATCCAACATTAGAACTTTCCTCAACGTGTTGGAATATTATGAATGCCACCCTGAAAAGCAAGTAGCTTTCGCATTCATTGATGCTGAGAAAGCTTTTGACAACGTATCCTGGTCTTTACTCAAATCTCAGTTAGATTATCTACAGTGTGGCCATAGAATGCTGTGAGCAATTGAACAAATTTATTCCACCCAAAATACTAGGTTTGTAGTCAATGGCCACCTTACAGATAAAGTCAACATACATAAAGGCACCAGGCAAGGATGCCCTCTTTCTCCCCTCCTGTTTATATTAACCTTGGAGGTGCTTCTTCATGTCATAAGAAACACTCCAGGTATTCAAGGCCTACAAAGCAAAGAAGAAGTTTATAAGGTACAAGCCTTTGCAGACGATTTGTTGGTTATTATGGAGAATCCTCAGACCTCCTCTCTAGAACTCCTAAAGACTTTGGAGGCCTACTCTAAAATCTCTGGATTAAAGGTAAACAGAGAAAAAACACTGTTGCTTACCAAAAATACGACTTCATTCATGATCGAAAAACTGGTAAACCAATCAGTTTTTCAACATGCTAAAAATCGGGTTTTCAACATGCTGCTATAAAAACAATCAAAGCTGACTTGGTAAAATTACCTGGGTATCATTGTTTTTTATTTCAAACCTATATTACCGTTGACCTAAAAAGTCTTATTTATAAAAAGAAAAAAAGCAAGGATGTTTATTTACAGGATAGAACCAAAACTGGTGGCTTTGCCCTGCCCAATCTAGTGTTATACTATAAGGCTGCTGCCATGACTTGGATTAAAGACTGGATTTTGATGACAAATAAAAGAATATTGCAGCTTGAGAGTTATGGCCTAGATAAGGGTTGGCATCATTATATGTGGTATAAGGGTAATATACCTACCCTCTTTAAAAAGCACTGGATAAGGAATGCCTTAGTTAAAATATGGTTATCGATTAAAAAACAATTCTATTCCAAAGCACCACTGTGGTTATCTCCGCTGGGAGCGGTCATTAGCCCCTATACAAGTGAAACCCCAAAAGCTTTAACTTATAGACACCTTCTGAACGTTGACCTTTCATTGAAACCACTAGGGAAATTAGTATCAGAAGGTTATAATTTAGACTGGTGGAAGTACCAACAAATATAATCACACTTCAAAGATCTTACCAAAGAGGGGGGATTTACGACTATTGATACTCCACTTGACAAAATACTATCCTGTGGCAACTCCAAGCTCCTTAGTAAATTTTATAGTATTTTGTTAAATGAGAAAATGATTGATACACTGGTTAAAGATACTATGATAAGATGGGCAGAAAACTTCGGTTACTCTATTCATCTAAATAAATGGGACTCTCTGTGGAATACAGTCAAAATCTTCAAATCTATTTCTTTTAAGGAAAATTGCTATAAGATGTTCTATAGATGGCATCTGTCACCACACCTATTATCTAAGATGTATAATTGCTCACCTAAATGTTGGAAATGTAAATATGATTGTGGTACCTTTTATCATATGTGGTGGACATGTAAAGAGGCAAAGGCATATTGGAAAATGGTAAAACTATTTTTAGAAAGATATTTGAAAATCAAGATAGAGCTTAGACCAGAACTTTTTTTATTAAACATAGTAGACATAAATATTTCATATGATCAGAGATATGTACTTCACCATGTAATTGTTGCTGCAAGGATACTGTATGCGAAATTCTGGAAACAAACAAACGTGCCAACAGAGAAGAATCTCCACGAAAAGATAAGAGAATGCATCGAAATCGACAGACTTTCCGGCTATTTAAAGGGAGACTATGATGAGATCTCTCGGAAAAGATGGCAAGAAGTAACAAACCTATTAGTACTGTGATAATATTTGGCAATCTACCAATATGTTAAATCACTTTTTTACTCTGCTTGACATATTCAATGTAAATTTTAAAAACTGTACCCCCTTTTTCCCATATCCCTTCCCTTTGTTCCCTCCTTAAAAACCAATAAAATTATTCAATGCAAAAAAAAGAGATTAGGTAAGCCTCCATCATACACGCCCCCAACACAATGAACCCCACTAACAACCATACAACCTTGTTGCACCTTATGGGCATGGAGTTATTTTCCATTTTAAAATTTGACAGGCCACAGGTAGAAACTAATTTTCAGCCTGTTGGTATGGCCGGAGCTACGCTCTCCTAAGGCAGCGATATGATGATAATGTTATTATTGTTATTTAAAATACCATTAAGCTTGGAAGAATAAATGTCTGTTATAGCATGACCTTGAAATGCAAATACAGTATATTGTAGCTATCGGTCCAGCATACTCCACTTCCATAGTTACACATTGCAGCATAAATGGTTCAACAGTCAATATTGTTATGGCATAGTTACCTTGCTCAGCTGGAAAACCAGCTAATTGTTTTGTAATTATTATAGTAAATTCTGAGAAGGTTGAGATGTATATATGTATTCCTTTGTCTCTTGCTTTTCCTGGAGGGAAATGTGTGTTGGCCTATCATATTTTATTCTATAAAAAAGTTATCATTAAAAAGTTATATACCAACTACTTTGTACATCCTATAACCTTAACACCGCTATAATAGCCAAGGCATAATCTAATGCCCTAATTGTTTCTTTTCTTTTTCTTTTAGAGTAGCTTTTTGACGGGGAATTCTGGGTGTTATTGTTCAAACATACAAATCTACACACCTCTAACTGTAAGTTGTAGCTGGCCAAAATCTTTGTAGACTGTAGACCACTTCCTCCTGTCCATGTAGGCCATAGTCCACAAACACATATGTACAATAAAATTGCTATAAGACTTTTTTTTAACTAGCCAAGACTACAGACTAATACAGCTGCTACTGTGGAAGTACCCAGCCACAGAACTCTACTGTAAATAGCAAACAGTAACATGTATCACAAGACTTGTTAGATTTCATTATTGTCAAATCATAATTTTTCCCTGGATCCAAATCACACAGGAGATGTAAATATTCTTCTACACTTCTGTGGGTAAAGTAGCAAAAAGTACTGGGAGTGAATGAATACAATTATACACCTTTGTTTAAAAGGCAGGCCAGGTCTATGCTTTTAACCAGATACATCTTGAATGCAACAAACAGGAATAATAGACAAAGGAGCAGATGAGGAGCAAATGAGGTTGCTTTCAGTGTCTTATATTGTTAAAAGACAACAAAGATGGCCAATTTCCCAGTGGAGTCTGTAGAGAAATATCTCCAACATTTACTATTTCTTTCATTGGTGGATTGCTTTGCAGCTTACAGTAAAATCACCATCGATGTTATTGCATTGGTTTTGATATATCTCATCAAATGCAGCTACAATGAATTTGAGCAATCAGCTGTCCCCACAAACATCCAGCCTCTTCAGCATGAGCGCAATGTCACAGGCAACAAATACTGATGGAATTTCACTAATGAGGTTTATTCACAGAGAGCTGATGACACTCATGGATAATGTATGCAGTTGATCTCTTTACAAGGCAGCCTAGATGGGAAATGGCATTTGCACGTCAGGAAACTGGTTCTTGATTGGCCCCAAATAAGAGGGTAATTGAGGTGTTGATTTCATGACATGGCTGCAAAACCTTCAGATGGAATTTGTAGATGGAAATGTAGCATCTAGTGAGAGGGACTTTTTAATGGGATCTGCACCCTTCAGTGGCTATTGTAAGTCTCCCGCCCCCATTATTTGACACAAATTTTTTTGCATGTACTTAACATTATAATGCCTCAATAGCTTAAGCAATGAACATGATGAACTGGATGACGTTTGAACTTGGAACAGCCAGATGATGAGTGTCATGGTCTATGACAGTGTTAGCGAACCTATGGCACGGGTGCCAAAGGTGGCACTCGGAGCCTTTTCTGTGGACACCCGACATCACCCCTTCACAGCTACCTGTATTCAGGTTAAATTGCTGTATTGGCACTTTGTGAACAATTAGTGGGTTTTGAATCGCAGTTTGGGCACTTGGTCTTTAAAAGGTTTGCCATCACTGTCTGTGATTTCTTCACTAGTTACAATTTGCTAACTACAGTACTTTACAAAGGTAAGAAAGATCATGGCCCTTTCTGTTTATTATTTTACACTATAAAAAAAGACAAGTGTGTTTCATGGGGACATAGGAGAGATCTTTCTCTGTTGCTGTTCTTAGACCAGCTCCACCTTTGCTGTTCTTTGACAAGCAAGCAAAGACCTTTCTCCTCAGTCAAGTTTGCTTTCCTTCAGTGACTGGCTGTCTTCATAGGGTTGTTTAATGGGCTGCTGTGCTTTGCTGCTTTGAATGCATTTTGGCATCACTTACGGGTTTTTTTGTATGTCATTTGTTTGGGGTTTTTTTTAGTATTTGTACATTTGCTATGGTTAGTTTTTCTCTTTTAATCATGTAAGCTGTCTTGGGTCCTTTTAAAGAGAAAGGTGGGGTAACCCTGATCTGAACTTACATTTCCCAATCTTTTTGAAAAAATAAAAGCAAATAATCTTTAAGTGCAAATGCAGATCAGTATGTTCAAAAATGTACTGAAACCTTAGAAAAGGTTTTTCCTGAAAGCAACATTGAATTAATCCCCATAGATTCATCACTGCAAGCTGTATACATAATTGCCCCCTAAGACTGAATAAAAAATGAAATTCAGTTTAAACATCCTAATGCTCTTAGAGATATGAAATTACAAAAAAAAACCAAGTTACAGTATTATGACCAAATAATTCAGTGTCCATGTCCACTAATATCCAAGTCAGCTATCAGCTTCATTCATATTACTTTATTCCCTATTAGAGATAGGCACGACTAGGGAAAATGACATTTTCGAGTTGTCATGTGTCGGAGGCGGCCTGTGTCGGCTCGTTTCCGTTTTT
Organism: Phrynocephalus forsythii; assembly: GCA_029282475.1. Lineage (NCBI taxonomy): Eukaryota > Metazoa > Chordata > Lepidosauria > Squamata > Agamidae > Phrynocephalus > Phrynocephalus forsythii. The sequence continues at coordinate 79,697,957 of JAPFRF010000003.1, forward strand.
CATGAAACTTCGCAAAAATTTGTCGTTTCATTTTTCGTTTTTTCGTCTGTCGTTAAACTGGTTTGGGGGTAGTGGGCTCCTGGAGGCACCTCTTTTTTGGGGGTGGGTGCCTCCTAACCTCACCCGCTAGGGAAAGCAGGCTCCTGGAGACCCCTCATACATGGGGGTCTCCTCTCCTCACCTGCTGCAAAAGGGCATGCATGCATAGCCATATGGCTATGATTGCATACCCAGTTGCACGGAGAGACACAGCAGACTGACAGAGGCACCCCTCTTTTTGGGGTGCCTTCCCTGCCTCAGTCAGGCCTCGGGGGCATGGTTTGCATGATGTCACACATGCTGCCAGCTGAGCCAAGCCTGCAGGAGTCACCCAGAGCCACAAGTGGCAGACTGGCAGACTCTCTGCACCCACTGTGTCTCACTAAGAAGGGAATTGTACTTGCTATAGTGCAATGCAAGTACAGATCTGGCTTAGGGTTAGGGTTAGCGCAAGGGCTAGGGTTAGGCTAGTTACGGGTGAGGTTAGGGTGAGTATTGGGGTGCACCTCTGGGGGCCTCTCTGACCCACTTAGAAGGACAGTGTACTGGCATATGGGTTAGGGTTAGGGTTCGGGTTCGGGTTCGGGTTCGGGTTCGGGCTACGGTTAGTGGGCTTTTTATGCCCGGTTGGCACATCCCAGAAGTCTCTGTGGTCAACCTGGCCAAGTGGCCATGCGATTGGTGGAATGGCTCCAAAAATTTGCATGGTCACTCCCATGGCCAGCCCATCATTGCGCAGGTGTAAAAAAATAAAATAAAATAAAATAAAATAAAATAAAATAAAATAAAATCAATGGAGAGAGGAAAGAGGAGACATTTTGTTGCAAGAAAAACCCACTGCTACTGTAAAAATTCTGGCAGTTTTAAAATAGCAATTTTCGCATGTTTCTGTGTGGTGCTTGTGTGTTTTTGGACCACGATTTCAAAAAAAAATTGTGGTCGCCGCCCCATTTTGGATCCCCCGCCCGCACCACATGGCATTGGCAACTCGAGTCCGGCTGCCCAGGACAGGAGAGGGGGGAGGCCGGGACCCCCCCCCCAGAAACCACCCCTCTGGTAGGTGCACTCTGCACTGCAGGCATATTTTCGCCTGCTTTTTGACCCGGGAATGGGGGGGAGTTTAAAACTTTTTTTCTGTGCCGCTTCCGCTTGAATTGCGGCGGCCGGCGGTGAGTCCGGTGCTTTGCGAGCGACTACGACGAGGATTTCCCCCACCACCAGAGCAGCCCAGGAGAGGAGAGGGGGGGTCAACCACCCCTCTGGTAGGTGTCCTGAGCCCTCACTCAGGCAGGCATATATCCGCCTGCTTTTTGGCCAGGAATCGGGTTTTTTTTTACTTTTAAAAACTTTTTTTCTGTGCCGCTTGGCATCGCAGGATCGCCGCGAGGCCAGGAACGACCACGACAAATCAGACCCAATTATTCTTTAGTTGGTTCGAGTTCGAGTTCTGGCGGAGTAATTCCCGTTATTGTTTCAGTTGCGTAACGGAAACGAGTAACGGAAACGGAAACGGGAATTCCACCAAGTCGTGCCCATCTCTATTCCCTATATCTTCCAGAAGATAAAAAACCCAATGGATTTTGGCACTATTTTGTTATCATGTCACAGTATTTTTGTAGTAAAAAAACCCCACCCCCAGTGGATACTCTTTGTGACTCATAATGCAGATTTAATTCACAATTTAGGTCTTAATTACAGTACCTTTATAAACCACTAAAAATATCATCATACAATTCAGGAACTTTCATGGATCAAAACACCACTTCATCAGATTTGTACCAGTGGGAAGAACTCAAAATTTGAACATTCATGGCATGATATAGTGTTTTATGAGTGGCCTTAGGTGCCTCATGGGTGGTACATAAATCAAATCAAATAAAATAAATACATTTTAATCCACAAGACCTTATGAATTGTATGATTTTTGATGGTCTATAAAGCTATTGCCTATTTGTATTTTGTTTTGACCACAAGGCTTCTCTTTACTTTGATGGAACTACAAGTTTGGGCTTAGTTTAAAATTGTATTGCATTGAGATTTTGTCAATTTGGAAAGGCCTAAATATTATACATACATGTTAGGTATGCAAGATATGCCAGTGACCAAATTCCTAATAATTTTTTGAAAACCTACTTTAATCAACTGTGGAGTTTTCATAGGATAAATAAAGGTCTTGCACCTCTAGATGTGAGCAGAACTTTGAACTATTAATATATTTGCTGATAGATGAGGGAACAGTCCACTTTTTTGTTGACCTAGGGACTAGATGAAGGTTTGTCCCACAGTTGACCCACTAAGGGCCTTTTCACACGACCCCTAAGATCTGCTGGCCACTTAAATTCGGACCAGGGATCTTGGGGGTTCGTTGCTCTTCCTGCGTCCCCACCCCTCCGCACTTCCTTGATCCTGTCTGCGTGAGGCAAGGGAGGAAGAAAGAGAGGGAAAAATGCAGGCTCACCTCAGAAGCCGGTCGAAGCCCCGTCGTCCTGATTCCTTCTCTTCTGTTTTTTTTTTTTTGCCTCCCGCCCCTTCTCTTAAAGGGGCGGGAGGCAAAAAAAAACAGAAGCGAGGAGAGCCCTGCACTCACCAGATTAAATCCAGACCTGGGGATTTTCACCCTTCTAAAGCAGGTACAAGAAAAGTGCACTGGGACGTGCTTAGGTGGGCGTGGTTGCACTTAATTTCCTGCAAACTCCAGAGCTGGCAGCCATTTGCTGTGGAGTTTAGGGGTCGTGTACAAAGGGCCTAAGTAGTGGGGGAGGGGATGCCTATTTGTAAAAGCCTGCCTTACCCATTTTTGTCATCATGTTATACAAATGTTTCACATAAGAAAAGGCATCACTAAGCTACCTTTATATTTCTTCTGTTATTACCATCTGCGTTTTGAGATGACAAAGAATGCCCCCGACTATATTGATTACAAAGGCTATTTCATTTTGATTGCATACGTTGAGTATCTTCAGCCTTTCACTGCGTTAACACTAATCTTAAAAATTTATTTTAATACTATTTATTTTTAATTGAACAAAATTGTCCAATTATAGAAGTGCAATATCAACCTAATGACCCTGCATTTCATGGCTGTTGGAAAATCTTACTGAAAATTGTATATATTTACCATGTTTATATTGCTATTAGTAGAGGACATTATTTTTCCAATCTGAGCAACATATTGCCGTAATAGAAAAGGTAACAGATCAACAGAACATGTCACTTCTTAAGTTAAAATTGTGCCTTAGGAAGAATAATTATCATATTATCCTATGGGTGACATGTAGTTTTATAATGAGTACTGGGAATATAACAAAGGTTTGCAAGCAAACAGAATGAATAATTGAAAACTGAGTATTTTCATACGTCATGCAGAGGAAAAGACCAATATTTCATGACACATAAAGTTATTTTGTTTATTTGCATGAGAACTGAATAATCTATGCTGACCAACATGAAGTTACGAACTTTAAGTGGCAAAGAACATTCATAAATATTATTAGGAAGCAAGATGCAGCTATGTTTAATCAGTGCATATTAAAATGTTATTCCCTATAGTTATTCAACAGGATCTGTAGTATAAGAACATAATTACAAAAATCAGATTTGAGCTCATTTGACAACAGAAGGGTTTTATGGTGACCTATCTCCAAATGTTCTTATTTGTAATTAAATGCAGCAATCAGCAGTAAGGATTTTGAAGCTGTTTTAGTAGTTCCGCTATTCTGCTTAACATGTGGCATCCGTAATAATTAAAATGATACTAACACATGCACAATTTTATGGCCCTTATGGTGCAACCCATTATGCCAAATAAGGGCCTCTGTTTTCACAGCATACTGCACATAGTCTCATTACACCCACTTTTCTTTTCCTGTCTTCGCACTAACAACTGTTAAAGTGAATCAACACACGAAACGTGCACTCACAGCTTAGTGTTTATGATATGTGTGCTGTTAGTCAGTGAACAGGAAAATCTAAACATTTACTGTTTATGTAAAGAATAGTACTAGTGTTAGTGAATTGCTTGGGTTGGGTTACTTTATTATCCAGATCAAATGTACCACTGGGCTTTCCTAGCACCTATATTTCCCTTTGGTCTTACTCTCCTATAGAGATGGGCACGAAATGAAAAAAAATTGTTCTGTTATTCATTATTCGTTTTGTTACGTTACAAAACGAATAACAAAAATTGTGATGAAATTGGAACAAACCGAACAGAATCACAAAAATTAGGTTCGTTACATTTTGTTTTCATTAATGGTGATGCGCAATGAAATGAACTGTTTTTAAATGTTAAAAAACATCCTGAATAATCCGTAAAAACCCAGCAATAATTATTTATTCTGCCTGATAATACCTACCTGGGGATTGGGGTCCTTAAAACGTGCATTTATGTCTTTTCTCGGATTGCTGTATTTTTTTTTTTCTTTAAGGGGAGTTAGGGGACATCAACCCAAAATGGCTCCCAGATGCCTAATATTGATTTCTTGGGTATTAAAACGCCCTGGACATCCATAAAAACGCAGTGATAATTATTTGAAAATATTGCCTACCAGGGGGTTGCAGTCCTTAAAATGTTTGTTTTTGTCTTTCTCCCATTGCGATGTATTTTTTCTTTTCCCTTTAAGGATGACACAAAATGGATTCCAGCCACAAGATGGATGCAAGCCATGTGATGGGATCATGTAAATTCTTGGACAATTTCAACCAATAGCATGCCCAGGTTGCACACTGGGTAGGTGTGGCAGCCACAGAGGGCATAAAAAGCTTTGGCAGCCCCCATCCTCCTTGCAGTCTGCAGTGGGAGTTAGGGTGGGTTTGCTGTCTCTGCGACTCATTACTTTAGGCCAGCCAGGCAGGTGTGTGTCTCTGTGTTCCTGCTGGCTGCACCCTGGCTCTTACGGGAGAGAAAGAAGAGATTTTTTTTGCAGCCTCCCTGTGTGTGTGCGTACCTCTCGGTGAGTACCCTCCCCTGCCGTGCAGTGCAGTCACTCTGCGGCTGCCTTACACCTTGGGCAATGCCCGCCGCTGCCTTTGCAGCCTCCCTGCATACGTAATCTATACTGTGTCTCTGCCAGCATCATTTTCTTAGTGTTTTCCCTCTAGTCTGGGGCATTGGGGGATGTCCACGCACGGAAATGCTTTAAGTCACGCAAAAAGCAGGTAAAAATGAAAAACGAAAAATGAAAAATGAAACAAAAAAATTCAAAAAAATTCACAAAAAGGTAAAACAAACTGAAATGGACCCGCAATGAAAAACGAAAACCCAAAACTTCATTTTTTCGATTTGTGCCCATCTCTACTCTCCTATGATGGCAAGTTGCTTTGAATCTGAAGAGCTTCAGTATCATTCCAAAGGCAGGGATTTCTAGATTAGCTAGGTTGTTTTCTTCCTCCTCCTCCTCCTCCTCCTCCTCCTCCTCCTCCTTTAAATTCATGAATAATTTTACAATTATGCAGCCACTCAAAGACTGCCTATACTCATTTTACAGTCATCAATTCTGAATGGCTTCCAGTCTCTCTGGTCTGGGATGAATTCCAAAATATAGTCCCCCAGGTAGAACACCAATGAATTGAACTAAATCTACCCTCTGTAATTTTTGTTGTTGTTATGGTTCTTTTCAAACATTAGTTGAAAGTTTGGGCAAGTAGCATAACTATCTATTCCCCCCCCCAAATACACCCACACACACTTTCCCACTCCTGCCATGTCCCCACATAGTCCTCATCATTTTTGAACATGGCCTCCTTATCACAGTTAAAGAGCAGAATCCAGGCTCTGAATAAAAAAATCATTTCACCTCCAATGATTTCAGTATTATACCGCAAATGTGTTGTCAGAAAATAACATTTTCAGTTCCTATGCAGAAATATCAACAAGTTAAAACAATAGCACTGTAGGTCTATTGAAAGAGTGAATGACTCACTATTTGCAGATCGCTGCATATACTACTTTAAAAAAAATTAAAATGTCATATCACTTCCACAAAATTTATTATTTATATAACAACACATTGTACCTATAAAACAGAGGACCTTTCTGGTGAACAAGTTTATAGGGGCTTAAGTTTGCTAGAGGAACAAATTCAGAGAGGGTAGCCATGTTAGTCTTTTCAAGGATTTACACAAAAATCAAAGAAAAACAAAACCAAAAAACCCCTGTCTCTTGAGGAATTTATCTTGGAGCCATAATACCACACTTAACATAGGAACAGATCCTGGCCTCAGAGCCATAAAACTATACTTAACACCTCTACAGACCCTGGCCAAATCCTCCTTCCCCCATCTCTACTAATCCACTCCCCCACCTCTTCTTTCCCCTCCCCTTATCCACCCCCAACTCTATATACTACAGCCAATGAATATCTGGTATGAAATGTATATCCCATCACATATTATATTGCACACCTCATTCTGCTGCTATGTGTTTGAAGAAGTGGACATGTACACAAAATGTTACATTAAAAAATTGAAAATTAGTCTTTAAGGTGCCACATGTTTTGTGTCTTTTGTTTTGTTTTGTTCTGTTTTTATTTTATTTTCACTTAAATTGGAGGACCAGTGGGGTAAAAATATACGAAACAAACATATGTCCCTAACTCTAGGCTACTGTTTTTTTCATTATAATGCATTGATTGTGATGCAGTGAGCCATCACATTGTGATCAGGTTATGGGGTAAAATAGCCAACACATGCCATATGATCAAAGTGCAATAACTTACCTCTTCCCTAAACCAACAGCACTGGCCATGCAGTCTGCAAAATACACTCTGCCCCTTGTAGCAGCATGTTAGTTGGTATGAGCATCTGTCTTACCGCAAGCCCCCTATGTTCACTGTAGCAGCATAAGCTCACTACTTGATACCTTTCAGTGTATTGGACTATAACTCCCATCCTGGGTGGCTATCCTGCTTGGGGTAATAGGAGATATAGCTCTTCAAATCTGGAAAGTCTCAGGTTGGATACGTTGGATTTAGAAGCAAACAACATATGTTTTTTGTAATTTGCTGTGGCTAATTAATGAGGAACTGAGGTGAATCTTTGCCCCCCAAGCCCCGAAATAAGGAGGCGAGACAACTTCCAGTTTGGTACAAACGGGCCACAACTTTATTAACAACTCTTAAACTTCTTAACTGATAAAGTCAGGATCACTGAAGGGGACCTGACACCGTAGTGCAAGCTGGTAACAGGGTGGAACAATTCCACAGCCAATAAGCTCTGTATTCACATTTGGCAAACGAGTTAAATCGGGAGCTCAGCACAGCCCTCGGGATGCCTCCAGTCATCTATAGCTAAATTTTTCCGCTGACATAGCCAATGTGGGTAGACTGTTAATGAGGGCTGTGAAGCGCCGTAATGGCGTCAAATTGGCTCACAACTTGAATACGGTTACCAGCAGCACTACCCGCCAAGTTAGTGGCCAATGAGAAAGGAACCCACCCCCGCGGTAAAGAGAATGGGATGGGCGAAAACACATGGCTACTCACGGCCAATCAGAGTAACCACCAAAAATTCCCATCCGGCCCCAAAAGGCGACCAGTTATACTCATTCTCAAACCATAGGGGGGGAGGGTGGGGCCAAAATTCTCGCCGCCGACAGCATGGTGGCGAGGGACGGGAGCCATCTTAAAGGCTCCCGTCCCCGGGCAAAATAACCCGGATGGGCGCGAAAGTAGCACGCCCAGACCGGGGTTGGGGAGGCAAACGCGCCCCTCCCCCAACAAGTGGGGATCGGAGCTACCCTTGCCCCCCAAGCCCCGAAATAAGGAGGCGAGACAACTTCCAGTTTGGTACAAACGGGCCACAACTTTATTAACAACTCTTAAACTTCTTAACTGATAAAGTCAGGATCACTGAAGGGGACCTGACACCGTAGTGCAAGCTGGTAACAGGGTGGAACAATTCCACAGCCAATAAGCTCTGTATTCACATTTGGCAAACGAGTTAAATCGGGAGCTCAGCACAGCCCTCGGGATGCCTCCAGTCATCTATAGCTAAATTTTTCCGCTGACATAGCCAATGTGGGTAGACTGTTAATGAGGGCTGTGAAGCGCCGTAATGGCGTCAAATTGGCTCACAACTTGAATACGGTTACCAGCAGCACTACCCGCCATCAGAAGAGACTAGGGCTCTTACCCCAACATGCCGAGCAGCTCGGCCCTCAGGCCCCCTTGCAGGTCAGACAGAAAAACATCCAGGCCCGGGTAGCTAGGTAAACACCATCCTGACTGATAAAATGGGGGTTCCGACATATCAGGGTGGAAAAGAACAGATCCGGCACCATGCCAAAGAAAACAGGCAACCTCGCAACTGACCCTACGAAGGTCGTCATTAATCAAAAATGGGGTCATGGGCTGACCGCCACGCCAGGCGTGGGATCAATACGGACCACCAGATGCGAGTGCCGGGGAAATAAAACAAAAATGCACTCAAGTCCCACAGGATCTTGAGGAGCAAAACAGCGCCAGGTGCTCGATCCAAGTCGTTACCACCGAAGTGCAGCAACAGAACATCTGGCGGGTAATGCAGGGAAAGACGGCATGCCCAGCTGTAGACTCCGCCCATTGCATGCCCCTGTAGCCCGACCAGTCGATGGTGGCACACGCGCCCAGGCCCAAATCTCGGCCCCACTGGGAAGATGCAGCATACTCGGCTGCCCAGAAGACAAGGCTATGGCCGCAGATGACCACCCTGGCTCTTGACTTCATAGCAGGTCCTGTAACGATAGAAAGATTAAAACATTCGGCCCAAACAGTCGATGGTGGCACACGCGCCCAGGCCCACATCTCGGCCCCACTGGGAAGATGCAGCATACACGGCTGCCCAGAAGACAAGGCTATGGCCGAAGCTGACCACCCTGGCTCCTGTCTTCATAACAGGTCCTGAAACGATAAAAAGGTTAAAATGTTCGGTCAACAGTTAACACTTCGGCAATGGCCGCACCTAAACATGAAACTTCTGGGACCTCCAACGTCCAATACGCTGAATGTCCTCCACAACATAGCCCAAGGCTGCTGCCGTGGAAGCTGCCCCGCTTCTGCAGGAATGGGCGCCCACATGCCATTCCACAATACTGGCCCCATCGAGGGCCGCGACAGTAACGGTCCCAACCGGAACCATAAAGAAGGGTCCCATCCTTGTGAGAAAACAAATACCCAGGAGCATCACCCTGCAGGGCAAGACAAGCGCTCAGAGCGCGAAAAGGGGGCATATCACTGTGAACTGGCAAGGCCCATCAATAGCTGCTGACCCCTGGCCCCCTAAACAGTTTCGGACCACCGGACACACAACAAAATGCCCTTTGGCAATAAACTGGGGTCCGACAGGAGAAGGGCAGTGGACTATATGTCACACCTGGAAGATGCCAGCAACTCACTGATGCGGAGGGTGACACAGAAAGCAACCAGGGCAGCAGCCCGAAAAAGAGCCACCTCGAAGGAGCCCCCACAAACTGCCAGCCACTGCTCGGTAGGTCGGTCCAAAATCTCAAGAGTAAACGGGACCCTGGAATCCATGGTTCTCCCCCGCTCCTTAGGCCAGCCATCCAGCCATCCTCGGAAGGAGAAAATCGTCAGACGGGTGCTCAAAGCACTGACCTTAACATAACGTTCAAGCGCAGACAATCTGCCCTGAGTAGTCCGAGGGGCTAAGCCCTTAAAATGCAGGTGGACTGCAAATTAGGTCAGCTGGTCTGAAGTGGCTGGCCACAAAGAAGTAAACCCCTCCTGTGCGCAAAATTGGGCATATTCAGTGCAGGCGGCCGCATAGGCGCGCCGCGCCCTAAGGGCAAGTGCAAGTGATAGAGCTCGGTGGGCTACAACCCGCCAAGAGACCATACCTCGTCGGGGAGGATCACAAGAACGGGAGATGCAAAGGGGCCAGCCGCCGCAAGCACTCCACCCGTTGCCGTGAGAGGTCGACGGCCAACTCATTCCCGACCCCCGGCACACGGCAAGCCTGGAAGACTATTAAAGTCTAAACATTTAAGGGGTCAGAGCACGTACCAATCTACATGACGCGAAGTGAATGGGAAGAGAAGGTGTTAATCACGCAGACGACCACCTGATAGACACGCCAGAAACGGACGGCCGTGTTCGCCCACGCCTCAGCCTATAGCCTGACTGGGCAACAATTCCAAAAGGATAAGATCACTGGACTGCCGGCTGCCACCCAATGGGCCGGCCGTAGGCCTGCACACCACTGGTTCAAATAAGAGATGCCATAACCGCAAGGCCCTGACACATCCGACTGAACCTGCAGCTCCGCCCATAGGAGTAGCTCAGCTCACCAAAAAAGAAACCCAATAGACATGAGACAAGAGCCTCAGCCAAACGCTGAGATCTTCCCGCATTTCGGCAGAAATCCTCCTACAATGGAGGCTTAAGCAACCCGGCCGTGGCTTCACAGAGCCGCCGGAGAAATGCCCTGCCGGGCGCAATTACCCTACAGGCAAAATTAAGATGGCCAATGACCACCTGAAGCTCTCAAAGGGAAGCCTTGCGCTACCCATCAGACCAAGCCAGAGGACCCGAAGCTCACTGAGTTTGGCCTCCGGCAATCTGCTGGACTGCAGGACAGTATCCAATTCAATACCCAAATATATAAGGCAGGAGGAAGAGGCGTCGGTTTTCTCCCGGGCCAAAGGAACACCCAACTTGGATGCCAGGCGGTCAAATTCCGCCATAGAAAAGGAACAATGGCCCGAGCCAGCTGGACCACAAAACAGGAAGTCAACTAAGTAGTGAACTACCAAATGGCTGCCTGTTCTATCCACCATGGCCCACTCCAAAAAGGAACTAAAGGACTCAAAGGCTGCACACGAAATGGAGCAGCCAGAAAGCCGACCCCCAAACATAAAGCCGACCCCCAAAGGAAGACCCCAACAATTGAAAATCTCCCAGAAAAACAGGTAACAACCTAAACTCAGGTTTACTATCACTCTTACCAATCGCTGCGCCAGGACCGCAAGTCCTAGTCATAGCAATGGCAGCATCAAAGGACGTGGACCTGACCATACACCTCTCATGAGAGAACATATAAGTGACTGATGATCCCCTCGGGAAGGACAGATGGCAGATAAGCCTGTATACGCCCGGGGTCTTCTGCGGCACAATACAGAAGGCCACTGGCACAGTGGTCAGCTGATATGGGGCAGGCTTGGGATATAAACCTCATCCAAAGTGGGCCGTGCAGCTCATACTGGGAGATAGGGCAGAACGACAGCGGAAACGCTTGTCGTAGCACAACCACGCCGATCCCGCAAACCCCAGATGGGCCCGATGTATGGCGACTGCATACTCAACCATGGCCAAAGCCCGCTCAGGGTGAGCCGTAATAATAATATTAAGAAATATGGGCCCAGAGGAGGCCGCGATGGCCGGCTGCCCTGCAAGGGTCGCCTGGCCGTGGGGGCGGCCCCCAAGGCCATGGCCACGGGGAAGCTAGTGTGGAGTGGATCAACAACTCACCCAAATCCTGCGCCCCAGCAAACGTAGCCGTACCTGCTGGGTCAGCGCGGCCAGCGAAAGAAAAATCGAGCGCCCGGTCCAGGGCAGTCAGCGCTCCCTGGGTACCACACAGAGGGTCAACAACCGCAGAGCCCGGAGTGGGCGCCTAAACAGGACCCACCAACTGATGTTGGTGGGCCACAGGGCACTCCCTGGCAGGTAAGGGTCACCAGCTCACCTGTAGTATTGGGTGCAATTCCAGTCCCCGCATCTCAAAAAAGACCCAGTGGGACTGGAAAAGGTGCAGAAGAGAGCAACCAAAATGACAACTGGGCTGGGGACCTCCCCCATGAGGAAGGCCAAAACCCTTGGACCTCCCTGGACTGGAAGAAAGGCGCCTGAGTGGGGAAATGAGTGAGATCCACAAAACAACGCAGGGCATGCGCAAAGAGGACAGAGGGAAGCTCCTCTCTCTCTCCCAAAAAACCAAAACCAGGGGACACACCCAAATGGAGGGCCGGGACAGTAAGAACTGACCAGAAATATATATATATATATATATATATATATGTATATATATTTACCCAGCACATTGTAAGACCCTGGAACTCCCCACCACAGGATGCGACGATGGCATCCGGCCCGGACGCCTTGAGAATGGGGCCGAACAGGCCCCTGGAGGAAAAGTCCACCGCAGGCCCAAAACCACAATGGAGGTGCGCACTCTCCAGGCTCCAAACCAGGGCACTGCAAAGGCCAGACGCACAAGCAGCCAGACCAGATGGGCCCCAGGCCCGATCCAGCATGGCTCGTCTTATGTTCCTAATTTTTTTTTTCTTTTAATTTTAATTTAATTTTTTTTATTTTTTATTTTATTTTTTATTTTTTATTATTATTATTATTATTATTATTATTATTATTTGACATTTGAACATATTTATCAGGGGACGGAGCCCCCTGGGCAGGGCAGGCTTCAAGCCACAGAGCACCAATGAGGCCAGGAAGCAAACAGCCCGACGGGCAGAACGAATGGCGTCCACTCACGCTCAAAATGGCTGCCTGTGGACGCTCATATGACTGCCGCGAGAGGCCGCCAGGGTTCAGCAGGCGTGCCAAGAAGGAAACGCCATAGTTGGTTGGAGCGCCTGCCACCACTGGCGGCGGAGCGCCCGGTAACCACCCGCCGGAACCCGCCTCCTCCCAGGACTGTAACCTACACCCTATCTAGAACCTATCCCCCACGAACAATGTCGGCATACTGGGTCCCTAACTAACCCACCCCCAACCCACCCACTCACCACAGCCCCAAAAGGAAACAGGCAGCCCGGCCGAAGCCCGGGCCGTGACGATGGCGCGTCCCCGCGCTGTTGCTGCCACCGCCGCCGCTGCTGCTCGCTGCTGGAGCCCTTATCCAGGCTCCGATCAGACAGCCCAGCTGTAAAGCGGGCTGTCAAAAGAGAGGCAGGCCAGCGCAGGAGTGAAAACGCCGGCTGCCGGAGCCTTATCAGGGCTCCGATCTCTGCAAACAGCTGGCAGGCGGCCTGTCAAAGAAGGACAGACCGGCGCAGCGCAGAGAGGCCTGGCGCCTCAGCCGCCGCGCGGGGATTCGCCAGCGCAGCCGCCGGCCTCGCGAGACCAGTCCGATCCTCGGCTGCGCGGACAGAGCCGTGAGCCCTCCCAGGAGAAAGGTAAGCCCTAAAATCGGGAGGAACCGGCTGGAGCAAAGCTCGCGCGTCCGCGCAGCCAAAATTCTCGCCGCCGACAGCATGGTGGCGAGGGACGGGAGCCATCTTAAAGGCTCCCGTCCCCGGGCAAAATAACCCGGATGGGCGCGAAAGTAGCACGCCCAGACCGGGGTTGGGGAGGCAAACGCGCCCCTCCCCCAACAAGTGGGGATCGGAGCTACCCCTGTCACATGACCAGTCATGCAATCCTATGTACAACTGAGGCATGCTTTGGCAGCTCATCAATTAGCTGTGACAAGTTACAAGAGCAACCGTAGAATTCCAATCTGGGTGTCCTAAAAAGCTTTAAGACTTGTGTGACCTGCTTTTGCCTTGTTCTCACATTTTTACCTAGAAAAAAAAGGAAAAAGCTACAGTGGAAGACAGTCCATCTACATACTTCTGTCTGAGCTTGTAGGAAGTTGGAATCCATGACCCCTTGAAAACAAAAAATCTTGGATGAAAAATATATGCTTGTGATCAGCACAACTACTTGCTAACCCATGATCAAAAGCAAGTAACCCACTTTGTTTGTTTCTTACTGAAAATGAATTAAATTAGACACCATTAAGAGAACTCGCTCTTTATATCCTTGTTTCAGCAGTGGTAGTATTTGAAGTTTCCTGCGGTAAGTTCATTACTCGTATTTTGTCCAGAATTAGTGAAGCGTGCTGAAAATTGCTAATGACAGATGTTTCTCCACTCTGTCACACTTCTTGTATCATTTGATTTGGAAAGCAACATACGGTGTTCTGCTCTATCAGTATGTCACAGACTGTCTGTAAACAGCTGGTCATAACTCAGTTCAGTGAAAACCATTACTTTCCAATGAAGTGCTGGACACCCTCCAAATTGCATTTTGGCATGGCCTAGGCGGCATAATGCACAAAGTTCTTCTGTTCTGAGGTTACCTAAGGAAGGGTTTCCTTCTCATCTCTCCCCCCTCCCCCACCCCAGATTTCTGAGGCTTGTTTTGTGGAAAATAAGTGGCTTTTAAAACAGTAGAGAGAAAACTAAAAGCACTGCCATTTTAAACACCTCTTCCTCCTTTCTGAAGTTGCATTAAATAATAAACATTTAAATAATGAGGGTGATACAATCATTATTATTACTATGCTGTTTTTGTCAGTGCCTCAGGATACAAATTAGCATATAGTGCTGATCTTTAACTGTAAATATACTTCTGCACTTACAATAGCATACATTCAAATGTTTTATAAACCATTGACACTAGCTTTGCTGATTCTGTAACCTTTCAGAAATTTCTTTTAAAAATATGTTTATTAAATAATGTAAAATACACGAAAATACCAGAATAAAATATAATAATACACAGTGTGCCCTCCCTTCCATCAGGACCCTTTGAAAACATGTTGCATTAATTTCACTTATGATACCCCTGTCCTCTTCGAAAACTGCATTGATTCTTTTCATGGCACAAGACCCTTCCCTTTAATTAATACATAGTCAATAAAAAAGATATTTTTAGCATATCCTTTTTAAATTTAAAACTACAAGTTAATCCTGAATAGCTATGTCTCATACTTCTTTATACTAATCATTTAATTGAAATTCATGCTTCAGTTTCCAATTTTTAGCTAAAATTAATCTTGCTGCTGATAATGAGTTGTTTATCAATTCTTTTACAGTCCAATTCCATTTTTCCTTATCAAATATTGATAACAGTGTTATTCTCAGAATAAGCACTACATTTATCTCCAGTATTTTATTTTCTTCAAAACGAATATTTCACTGTTTTCCATTCCCACCATATATGAAAATAAGTACCTACATAAATAACACATCCCTAATATAATTTGCAAATTCACCATCCATAGAATTCAATTTTACCAGTGTTAAATACAATTTCCAAACTAGTTTAGTAATTTACTTAATGTTACTAGCAGGAAAAATAATGCCAAGCTTTACACAGCCAAGGGCAGCCTGAATGTTGACAACACTAATGGCAGCATTCAAGAGGACCACAGTTGTGGCAAACCTTTGGCACTCCAGATGTTTTAGGCCACAACTCCCAGAATTCCAAGCCTGTATTGCCAATTGCAAAGGACTATGGGAGTTGTGGTCAAAAACATCTGGAGTGCTGAAGGTTCACCACCACTGTTCTAGAGGATGTCTTCCTATGCTCTCAACCACTTCCAAAGTGACACCAAGCAAGGGAAAAATCCAAGAAGCTGACCTTTTCCATTACTTCTTACCTAAATAGGAAGCCATGGCTATTTTCAACAAGGATTGGAGAAAGATAGATAATAGCCATCTATTGTTTGGAGAGCAAACCTATTCACCTAGAAGAAACCTGTCTTTCAGATGAACTTTGTGTACTGAGATACTTCTCAGCACAACTGGATGGTATTGGGATGACTAATCCCTGTGGAATTTATATGAATTTGGAGTACATTTGTCTCATGCACCCTGGTGTAAGCACTTCCAGCCATCTATATTGAGAAGGAAGTCTCCGCTAGATTCCATTCTTGCTATATTCCAGGGCAATGTTCTTCTGTGTTCAATGGTAGAGCAGCACATCCAACTCTAGATATAAGGCTGGAGGAAATGTATAGATAGCAGTTGCAAAACTTAATTTTACATCACTCTGAGTTGTGCATAGTGTGGATCTTTCTTCACAAAAATATGTTTACTGGGAATTTATTTGAGCCTTGGGAAAGGGAGTGAAATGACTTTAATTAGGTCATGTACTCCATTGTGATTCTTTTAGATAGTGTTTAACACCTCATCCTTTCACTGTTTGCTGGTTTGCTGCTCTATGTCAAGATGAATGGAGCAGCAAGTAATGATAACTCTTTTCCTAGCATTCTCCTTAATACCACAATTTATAAATCATCTTGTGTTTGAAACATTGACAGCATTTCAGCTTCAAAAAATGAGGGTAGCATCAAAGATCAAGTTCATCAAAAGGAAGGAAGTATGTAGATGGGAATAAAGCTATAAGATTTCCCTATGAAGTTAAAATGTTAAGTTATATCCACCCCTCTCCATATACACTGATAATGAGTTCCAGGGCCAGTTCACAAGCAATTGATTGCATAAGTAAGTGGTATCTTTTAGTGGAAAGGGTACAAATGGTGTAAATAATAAATAAATAAGCTAGAATTTGGACAACTTTCTTTTTGGAAGTACAGTTTCCAGACTCTGTCAACCAACCTGGTGACACATATTATTAAAATAAGATGCATTGTTTTGGCCATTTCAAGTTGCAATGCCCACAGTCCAAGACAAAAATCTGAGCTTCCAAATAAAACCAGCACTTCACTAAAAGATAAGAAACTACCTTATACTAAACCAGACCCTTCATAAGTCTAACATCTAGCCCAAAGATTTCACCCTATCTGTTTATGGTGTCTTCCCAGCAAATGCCAACCAGGCTTGTACTAAGATAAGGAAGAACCAAGTATGTTCCATGTAATACATTGGTTCGAATCTTTTTCACAACTAAACCTTCTCTCTTGTTCTTCTAAGCTTCAAGTATTCTATACAAGTTGCACTAACATATTGCCAAAACTGGATTTCATTCCAGTTTTTCCACTGCCCCAAGCAAGTGTTCAGTTATTATATAGAAACAGTTAGAGATGGGCACGAAATGGGAAAAAAATTGTTCCATTATTAGAGATAGGCACGACCAGGAAAAATGACGTTTCGAGTTGTCGTGTGCCAGAGCCGGCCCGTTTCGGCTCGTTTCCGTTTGTCGCGAACTTTTTCAAAAATTTGTCATTTTGTTTGTCATCTGTCATTAGTACTGGTTTGGGGGGGTAGGGTAGCGGGCTCCTGGAGGCACCTCTCTGGGGTGGGTGCCTCCTCTGGCCCGCTATGAAGGGAAGGCATTTAGCAGGCTCCTGGAGGCACCTCTCTGGGGTGGATGCCTCCTCTGGCCAGCTACAAAGGGAAAAGGAAGGGTACATGACCGTGTAGCCATTGCGTACCAAGTGGCACTGGCAGAGGCACCTCTGTTTTGGGTGCCTCTAGCTCACTAAGAAGGACAGCATACTGGCGTACAGAGTTTTTTGGAACTTTGGACTGGTGAGCGAGGTGAAAGAATGCCTCTGCTGGGCGCCCTCTGGCTCACTAAGAAGGGAAATGTACTTGCGTGTAGTGCAATGCGAGTACAGATCTGGCTTAGGGTTGGGGTTAGGGCAAGGGCTAGGCTTAGGGTTATTACGGGTAAGGTTAGGGTGAGTTAGTGGGCTGCACCTCTGGGTGCCTCTGACCCACTAAGAAGGACAGTGTACTGGCATATGGGTTAGGGTTAGGGTTAGGGTTAGGGCTAGGGTTATAGTGGGCTTTTTATGCCCGACTGGCACATCCCAGAAGTCTGAGTCAAAACCTGGCCAAGTGGCCATTCGATTGGTGGAATGGCTCCAAAAATTTGCATGGTCCCATCCCATGGCCAGCCCATCATTGCGCAGGTGTAAAAAAATAAAAATAAAAATAAAATAAAATAAAATCAATGGGATTGGAGACAGACGTTTATTGCAAGAAAAGCCCACTGCTGCTACTGTAAAAATTCAGGCAGTTAAAATACCTAATTTTTGCATGTTTCTGTGTGGTGCTTTGGTGCGTTTTTGGACCACGATTTCAAAAAAAAATATTGCGGTCGCCATTTTGGATCCCCCCGCACCGCATGGCATGGCGAGATGACGAGGATGCCCCCCCACCAGAGCAGCCGAGGACAGGAGAGGGGGGGAGGCTGGGGACCCCCCCCCAGAAACCACCTCTCTGGTAGGTGCCCTCATTCAGGCAGGCATATTTTCACCTGCTTTTTTGGCCGGGAATCGGGTTTTTTTTTAACTTTTTTTCTGTGCCGCTTGGCATCGCGCGATCGCCGCGATGCCATGAACGACAACGACAAATCAGACCCAATTTTTCTTTTATTGGTTCGAGTTCGAGTTCTGACGGCTTAATTGTAGTTACCGTTTCTGTTGCGTAACGGAACAATTTTTTTTTATTTTTTTATTTATCTGTTGTTGTTTTTTTTTGCTTGTTTATTGGCAATTTATTAATTGATAGTTCTATTTTATGTTTGTATTATTACCTTGTTTGTGTATTGTATTTTGATTTGTATCATTATTTGTATTATTATTGTTTGTATTATTTGTATTTTTATTATTATTTTGTAGTGGGTCCTGACCACCTCAGATCCCATGGAACCTGCCGGGTGCCCTATTAGGGTGGTGTCGGGCCGCGGGAGGTATGCTCCGGGCCGGCGGGCCGATCGGATAAGGAGAACCTGGGACAGACAATTATTGCCTGTCCCCCGTTCTGACCCGTCGACTCACCGCCAGATGGTAGAGATCCAATCCGTCTGTTCCCCCTCCGGCCTGTCCTGTCTGCTGATCAATGCCAGGTCGGTACACAATAAAACCTCACTCATCCACGATTTGATCGTGGATGAACGTGCCGACCTGGCTTTTCTCACGGAGACCTGGGTGGGCGAGGGGGGTGGGGCTTCCCTCGCCCTTCTTTGCCCCCTGGGCTACCGTGTGCAGCAGTTGGGCAGGTCGGAGGGGCGGGGGGTGGCTCTAGTCTACAGGGAATCTTTTTATGTCTGCAGATCCGCGTCGTTGGTGAGTCCAGGTTTGGAATGTCTCCACCTTATGGTGGGCCAGAGGGACAGGTTTGGGGTAGTGCTTGTGTACCGTGCTCCCCGCGACCCTGCACTCTCCCTCCCAGAGCTCTCTGAGTTCATCTCGGCGGCACTGTTGAAGTCTCCACGCCTGTTGGTGGTGGGGGACTTCAACGTGCACGCTGAGGGCGGACTGTCTGGAGCAGCTCTGGAATTCATGGAGACCATGGCCTCCATGAACCTGTCCCAATCAGTCATCGGCCCTACCCATAGGGGTGGACACACCCTGGACCTGGTTTTTGCCTCCACATCGCGGGGTTTTGATCTGGGGGTTGGGAGTCTATTGGCCCAGCCCGTGTCATGGTCAGATCACTATCTGCTGACTTTCTCTGTTGCTGTAGCCACCCAGCTCCGCGGGGAGCCGGGCCCTTCCATCTGGGCCCGCCCCCGGGGACTCCTGGACCCTGCGCGGTTCTCGGAGGCCCTCGGGGGTGTTCCAGACGGCTTGGATGATGATCCGGCCGACTCCCTGGTCCAACGGTGGTTCGAGGAGGTGACTGGGGTAGTTGACCGGATCGCCCCCAAGCGCCTGATCCGATGCCGAGCCCGTTCGGCCCCTTGGTTTACCGAGGAGCTGCGGGCGATGAAGCAGGAGCGGAGAAGGCTAGAGAGCAGATGGCGGAACGCTCGGACGGCTCAGAATTGGGCTGCGGTTAAGGCGTCGACCGGTCGCTATTCCCACGCGATAAGGGCGGCTAGGAGATCATTCGTCGCCCTGAGAATTGGTGAGGCCTCGGATCGCCAGGCGGAATTGTTCCGGGTGGTCCGAGACCTCACCAATCCCGGTCCGCCAGGGCCTCCTCCTAGTGATTTCACTAGTGAGTCTTTCGCAGCCTTTTTTAAATCTAAGATAGAGGCCATCCGTTCCGAGCTGGACGCCGGTTGCATTGGTCTGGCCCCTGAGGTGGCTGGTGTCGGGCCGCCTCGGTCGCCTCGGTTTGTTGAGTTCGGGGCCGTTACATCTGGGGATGCCTCCAGGGCCCTGGGACATTGCAGGCCTGCGGCCTCTCCGTTCGACCCTTGCCCTTCCTGGCTGATTAAGACCGCAGGGGGGAGCATGCCGAAATGGGCTTCACTTATCGCCTCAGCCTCCTTCAGAGACGGGATTTTTCCCAGTCTTCTGAAGGAGACGGTGGTGAAGCCCATTATTAAAAACCTGGCTTGGCTGTGGACGATTTGTCCAACTATCGCCCCATAGCCAATGTTCCCTTTTTGGGCAAGGTGATTGAGCGAGTCGCCGCCCTGCGTCTCCAGTCGTTCCTGGAGGAGAACCATGTCCTGGATCCCTTCCAGTCCGGGTTCAGGCCGCGTCACGGGACCGAGACGGCCCTGGTCGCGCTGCATGATGATCTGTTGAGGAGGGCCGACAGGGGTTGCTCTACCCTGCTGGTCCTGCTCGACCTGTCAGCGGCTTTTGATACCGTCGACCACGGTATCTTGCTGGAGCGGCTCTCGGAGGTGGGGATTGGGGGCCAGGCCCTGTGCTGGCTCCGGTCCTTCCTTGAGGGCCGCACCCAGCGAGTGAGCTTGGGGGGTGAGCTGTCGGCTCCTGGACACTCTCTTTGTGGGGTGCCTCAGGGGTCGTCACTCTCCCCAATGCTCTTTAACATCTACATGAAGCCGCTGGCTGAGATCATCCGGAGTTATGGAGTTTGCAGTCATCAGTACGCTGATGACACGCAGCTCTATCTCTCCTTTTCCACCGATGCAGTGGAGGCCGTTCGGACCCTTGACCGTTGCCTGGCTGCGGTTCTGGACTGGACCAGGACGCACGGACTCAAGCTCAACCCCGGCAAGACCGAGGTTATGTTCTTCGGGGTACCTCGGGGCGTATTGGGCCCTCTTCCCAGTCTGGGCGGGTCCGCCCTCCAGCTGGCGCAAAGAGTGAGGAATCTGGGCGTCGTCCTGGACCCGGATCTGACCCTGGAATCTCAGGTGTCAGCCGTGGTCAGGTCGGCCTTTACCATCTAAGGCTCATCGCCCAGATTCGCCCATACCTCGATGAGGGCTCCTTGAGGACTGTGGTACAGGCACTGGTCATGTCGAGACTAGACTACTGCAACGCTCTTACATGGGGCTCCCCTTGAACCTTGTCCGGCGACTGCAGCGGGTCCAGAATGCGGCGGCCAGGCTGGTGGTTGGCGCGCACCGTTTTGACCGCGCCACCCCCATCCTGGCTCGCTTGCACTGGCTTCCCGTTGCCTCCCGGATAAGGTTCAAGGTGTTGGTTTTGGTTTACAAAACCCTCCATGGCTTGGCCCCTGCCTATCTGGCGGAGCGTCTTTCCCGACAATCAGATCTAGCCCGACCCACCCGTTCATCGATGGCCCTTTCACTGAGGACTGTCGCCCCGAGGGATGCCCGTAGAACAAGAACTAGAGGACGGGCCTTCTCGGTGGCTGCACCTACTATGTGGAATAAGCTTCCCGGTGAATTACGGCTGGCTCCCTCGTTGGCATCATTTAGGAAAAACCTAAAGACCTATCTTTTCCGTGACGCCTTTGGAGATCTCTAAGGATCCAAATATGTTTTTTTTTTCCCTTCCTTCCCTATTGCCAATACCCGCCGATCTATTCATTTTTGGAAACCACTGTTCTTAACCACTGTATTGATTTGTTGTTTTATCATTATGGCTGTAAACCGCCCTGAGTCCTTCTCATGGGAAATAGAGCGGTATATAAGTGTAAATAATAAATAATAATAAATAATAAATAATAATAAACGAGAATTTTGCCAAGTCGTGCCCATGTCTATCCGTTATTCATTATTCGTTTCTTTACGTAATGAAATGAATAATGAAAATTGTGATGAAATTGGAACGAACAGAACAGAACCACGAAAATTAGGTTTGTTACGTTTCGTTTTCATTAAATGCGGCACACAATGAAATGAACTGTATTTAAATGTTAAAAATGTCCTGAATATCTCTAAAAACCCAGCAATAATTATTTATTCTGCCTGATAATACCTACCAGGGGGTTTGGGGTCCTTAAAACATGCATTTTTGTCTTTTCTCAGATCGCTGTATTTTTTTCCTTTAAGGGGAGTTAGGGCTTAGGGGACATCGACCCAAAATGGCTCCCAGATGCCTAATATTGATTTCTTGGGTATTAAAACGCCCTGGACATCCGTAAAAACGCAGTGATAATTATTTGAAAGTATTACCTACCAGGGGGTGGGGTCCTTAAAATGTTTGTTTTTGTCTTTCTCCCATCACAATGTATTTTTTCTTTTCCCTTTAAGGATGACACAAAATGGATTCCAGCCACAAAATGGAGCATGCCATGTGATGGGGTCATGTAAATTCTTGGACAATGTCAACCAATAGCATGCCCAGGTTGCAGACTGAGTAGGTGTGGCAGCCACAGAGGGCATAAAAAGCTTTGGCAGCCCCCGTCCTCCTTGCAGTCTGCAGTGGGAGTTAGGGTGGGATTGCTGCCTCTGCGACTCATTACTTTAGGCCAGCCAGGCAGGTGTGTGTCTCTGTGTTCCTGCTGACTGCACCCTGGCTCTTAGGGGAGAGAAAGAAGAGATTTTTTTTGCAGCCTCCCTGTGTGTGTGCATACCTCTCAGTGAGTACCCTCCCCTGTCGCACAGTGCAGTCACTCTGCAGCTGCCTTACGCTCTGGGCAACGCCCACCACTGCCTTTGCAGCCTCCCTGCGTACCTAGTCTATACTGTTTCTGCCAGCAGCATTTTTTAGTATTTTCCCTCTGGTCTGGGACATTGGGGGACGCCCGCGCGTGGAAATGCTTTAAATCGTGCAAAAAGTGGGTAAAAACGAAAAATGAAGAAAACAAAATGAAAAATTTTCAAAATATTCATGAAAAATGGAAACGAACTGCAACGGGACCCACAATGGAAAACCTAAAACCGAAACGTCATTTTTTCGATTCGCGCCCATCTCTAGCAACAGTTGATGAAACTGACAAGAGCCCACCATAACCTCATCAGGCTTAACCTTTCTCTCCACCCGACAATAGTGCCATTCTTATTTCACTGTTTTCAGTTACAAAACTGGATAGAATCTTGAACGATTCATCACCATCATGGCACACACTTCTGCAGCAAAAGACTGCAATCTACGTGAAATTATTAGGGGGGGTGGAAATGGACTGAAATCATGCAAATTAATTGTTGGCATTCTAACAAGAGGGACAAGTAAAAACAATGTTATTCTCAGAAATGTCCCTGATATATGCTGTGCAAAAAAGTAGGTAAATAAACAGCAACATACAGGGTTAAATAAAGCTAACCATTTTTAAAATGGGCCTGAAATCACCCACAACACAAAATAATTGTTCATTGCCAAATGCAGATTGTTTCATGTGCCTCAACCAAGATGAATAAATGTAAAAAGAGCATGCAAAGAGGCAGGCTTCAAAATGAAATCAAGGCTACTGTTTGCTTTACTTCTAAAATAAGGTGTGCTGGCATGGTGACAGAAACAAGAAATTGATGCACATCATGAACTGTGATAACCAGCTTTCCAAAGAAACAGAGACTAAACAGAGAAAGAAAGACTGTGGCTTAGCTATATACCCAATGCTTAACAACAAGAAGGGGTACATTGCAGTCTGCAGCATCTGATTGTTGCAGATTTAAGTCCTAAGACCTGATTTTTAGGGGTTTGCCTTTGTGACATTATATGGGATCAATCCCTCAGCAATGGATTCCCAGTCATCTCTTTGTGTGCATGAGGAGAAAGAGAGAGAGAGACTGAGAAACCTAAAAGATCAATGCAGTAGGGCAACCAAGTCTACTTTCCAGAAATTTGAAAACTGAAGGCTACAATAAATAATGGGACACAATAATATTACTAGAAGAATACTGGTCAGAATCCTTCTGTTGATTAGTGCTTGTGTAAGAGAAATCACACCAAGTCTTGGTTGATTATTATTAAGGCATTGACTACATTTGTGGGCATGTATCCAATATCTCCCTCTTATTTCTTTCCCTCTTCTATAGCTTGGTGGGAAATCTACTAGATGATAGTGAAAGACAGTGACCCTCAGCAGAAAAGAATCAAGGGTCCCAATCTTATGTGCATATCATTCATGTCTACAGTTTATGCTTGTACGGTTCATTTTTTTTTAACTTATCCTCAAATGAGAGGTTTGGAGATGAGGTTGTTGAATGTGATGCCATTCTTCCTTCTTATGATCGATGAACACATGTGTGAAGAAATCTAGAAACTGGGGAAACATGGAACATGGAATACATGTGGAAAATTCAAGCTTCTCTATCAGTGCCTGGGAACAGCTGTATGGGAATGTGGTGGGCAGTGTCTCCCCAGTAACAAGAAGGGAGTAACACCTGCAGTTTATCTTTCCTGAATAAAGTCTTCAAGGCCAAGTTGGGTTATTCGTAGCCCAGTGGGTTTTTTGAATTCTTTGGAAGCACTGCCCAGTTGTGATAGACAGGTATGTTGAGAAGTATTAGGGCCTGGCAGGTTCTCTAATCATCATCACATTTGACTCTTCTGAGTTCACTCTCTACAGAATAAGTGGGGTAGTACAGCTATAATGAGACTCCCTGAACCCAGTATTCCATTGTAACATGTATACAAAGGAGAGAATAATGCCAGTGGGTAAAAGAATAACATATATGTATTGACAAAATTAATCTTTGAGTGACAAGACAAAAATTATTAGATTCAACATTTCCATCATAGATGAAAAAATTATGTTGTTCTCTTGGAGGAGCTTAGTAGAAAAGGGTTATTTTTCATAATGTTATGTGTATTTATTGTGAAATATGTTGAATAATCAATAGAAGGACCAGGATCTTAGCTGGGCAAAGCACTACACTAATACATAACAAAAATGTTACCTCATTAGGAGATAGGTAATAACCCAAAGTTGAAGTTAATGATGTGCAGTTCTGAAACGACAATGATTAATACCAGAGTAGGAAATAGACTCTTAATCATGCCAACAAAAGGAACATTATGCAGGTGAGTCACTGGTCATTTACCAGTGCAGACTCATTATCACCCATGAAAGTACACCAATGTAATTGGTCAGTGTATCACTTGCCATATTTGTTTTTTGTTTTGCTTTTTGGTAGGAGTTTTGTTATATGGTGAATGTGCAGAACCGGTCAATGAAGTGTGGTTAGGTGAAGATCGTTTTCCAAAGAAAAGTGTTCTAAGTGGTGACATAAATCTTATCATACCCGTCAAGTGGCATATAACAGTGAATTTGCCCAAGCACCTTGATCAGCCAGTCATCACAAGAGCAGAGGATGGCTTCACAGGCATGAAGCAGCCATCAAAAATGTTAAAAGTGCAGGAATGCTTCGAGTCTACAGAAGGTGATGACATATCTTGATGCAAACAAACTTCAGTAGTCCTCCTGTGTCAGCGGGTGATCAACCCTGGATACTACTGGAAAACGTGATTATGAGGGAACAAGAGGAAGGGAAGTGCAAGAGGAGGAGGTAGGTGTGCAGGCACATGGCAGGTTAGGTTGAAGCAGCAGCAGCAGCAGCAGTGACCATGAAGAACTTGAACCATGGATGCCTACAGTATATCATAGATATGTAGGCGGGAAGGTACTACTGTTCTATTAATTTCAGTGGAACCAAACTTAATTAGATTGCTGTCATAGTTTGTGGGGAGGGTTGTTGTACAAAGGTGTGGTAAAAACGCGCTAAAATAAAAAATAAATAAATACATTGTAATCCTATATTTACCTGGAAAGAAACCCTTGGGGTGTATGAGAAGATTTCTGTGGAGATAGTGTAGGATTTGTTGTCTTTCTATCAGGAAAATCAAATAATTGAATAACATCTCTCTCTCATCAACATAAAGTCTTTCACAAAGTACTTGGGAAATATGACAGTTATAAGAACAACTTAATCAGGACTCCACCATCTTGTTTCAAGTGCCCAACCTATCAATATTAATAGGATTATTGTTTCACACTGTGGGAGCTTTCCTTTTAATGATGATATTTAACAGCAGGGACTTTGTTGGCCAATGCAAATTTGAAACAATTGTTTGGTTTTGTTTATATAAAAGAAAAGAAATTGGTAAGAAGTACAAAGGAGACTTGCTCTCTCTCTCTCTCTCTCTCTCTCTCTCTCTCTCTGTGTGTGTGTGTGTGTGTGTGTGTGTGTGTGTGTGTGTGTGTGTGTGTGTGTGTGTGTGTGTGTGTGTGTGTGTGTGTGTCATCCTAATTTAAAAAATTATTTTTGACAGAGTCAATTTTAAGAAAACTGGATACAGTACTATGTTATCATATATATTATATATTATCATAATGTATAATTGCATGTGGAAGTTTCATGTTAAGTAAGCAACAGTAGGATGTAGGGATAGAAATCTTGGATGTAGAGATGTAAAGTTATTTCATTCTCTCCAGTAAGAACAAATATATACTCTATATAGGTATACCTTGTTGGGTAATTTATTTTAAAAACTCCAAAGATGTTATATGAAAGTCACTTCTGATTTGTAGTGACTTGAAAAAAGTAAGTGTAAACTGACTCAGTTGAAAAGTCAAATTAGATTATACCTTCAGTACATGTTCTGAACACATGCTCCATTAAAGTGATGGAAGTCATGTATTTGTCATAGCTTATGATTTTGTTCACCTATGTATCATGCTTTTTGGATGCTTTACTTTTTGATAAGTCTACGACAGGCAAACCTAGGCTTCATTTACACGACTGATTGCAGAGAAAAGCATCCATGGCTACAACCCAGGGGAAATTTTATTTTTAAAGGGAAAATAAGTTTAACAGGGAAAGTATGCATAGACAGTTCCTAAATGAAGCAGAGGACTTCAATCCTGAAATGTTGGGGTGACTCTTCCCACTCCATCCATTTTCCACCTATAGTATATCTTTATATTGTTGAGTTTGACCTTGTGACAGAGCAATGGGTATAGTCTGAAAGTAGTTTGTGTGTACATTGGAAATGTACAATCTTAACATCCACCTGCTTACAAATTGGCTCTGGCAGTTCTATACATGTTGTGTTGTCATCTGTAGTCTTCCACAATTTTGAGCCCTTCATGATTCTTCCATATTGGCCATATCAGATAGAGCTAATGGTAGATATACCCTGAAATATATGGAAGGGATCATACTGGGAAAAGATGGTCTAGTCAATGGCAGATCATGGTCTAACCAGCCCAACTCAGCCTTCTTTGAAGCATATTTTCCAATGCTCACTATTGACCATTGGTGCTGCTGTTGGACAGGAAGTGTATTTTCCAGAGGCTGAAAACAAAGTGCCATCTTCTTCCTGTGCAAATATTCAGAGACATCATCCCTACTTCACTTGCCTCTGGGCTCAGCTCCACAACCCATTCCAGCCTACTCTGCATCATCTCTATAACCAAGCAGCAGATGGATGCCTAAAAAATGTATTACTGTCTCGATGGCTTTTGGATGAGTTATTTATTTTTGTTTTGTTTTGTTTTACAGTGTCACTTTTTATTTTATTTGGGTACTGTCATCCCTGTCAGCGTCCTCACCATCCCTCAAACAATTTGGTTTCCTTAGGTTGTGATCCTGTTGGGAACAGAACTACAGTACTGACATTTAGGATGAGAAATAGCACAGGGAAGAAACAAAACACAGTACATAAAAAGTTACATCTCCTTCTGCTTTGTGAAGAAAACACAAACAAGATGGCTGTTGTGTGAGGGGTTTTTTTTTTTTTGGCTGTTTGGACATGTTCTGGAAGTGTTTCTTCCTGACATATCACCAGGCTCTGTGGCCGGCATCTTCAGAGGACAAGTAGCTCAGGGAGTTAGGAGCACAGGGAGAACTCCTAGTTCCCTGAGCTCCTTGGCCTCTGAGGATGCCGGTCACAGAGTCTGGTGAAACGTCGGGGGGGGGGGACTTCCAGACCACAGGCAAACTGCCTGAAATATTCACAACAGCTATTAGATCCTGGCTGTGAAAGCCTTTGAGACTACATCAAACAAGTTGCTTTGATTAAACATTTCATAACAACGTCTTAGCACCAATTTCTTCCCTATAAGAGGAGTTTGCCTTCCTGCTCAGGAGGGATTTATAGGATCTCTCTCAGACTTTCTGTAGCACACGTGGGGGGGGGGGTGAGATTGCCCTGTCTGCAAACTTTACATGGTTGTTATTGTCCACATGTTCACTCTAAAGGGTTGCATACATGTTATTTGAATAAATAATAATTGTGTGCCATCATATTAAATCTGACTTATGACAATCCTTTTTAGGGATTTCCAGGTAGACAGTACTCAAGCGTGGTTTACTATTCCCTTCTTCTTGGGGCATCTTGAGACTGTGGAGCTTGTCTAAGGCCACACAGACTGGCTCTTGTGGGATGCACAGTGAGGAATTGCACTCCAAACATGTGGCTCCATAAACAGATACCTAACTCGCTGAACCAGCAATATACACATACAGATGTGAATAATACATCTCTATTTCTTATTCACCTTTGGTAAACAGGAAAGCTTGGAATAAGAAGGATTCACATTTATGCAGAGGAGTCCCCATGTGTTTAGCTACATGGCACTTCCCTATTGGCATTGCCCAAATATACCTGTGTTTGTATTAGTGTACTGTATATGGACTATTGCTGTCAAGTACAATCCTGTTTTTTCCTTTAAGTGCTTTCGAGCATGTGAAGGGAGCTGCACAAAGTAAGGATGCATAAATGACTGTTTCACATTTTCCCACATTCTTTTTATTTGTTTACTCTTGAGTGTACTCTGTGGAATTCAGGAAAAAAATTCGTATAAGTGAAAAGGGGGTTGAGCCGTGTGACCCCCCCCAAAAGTACCAGGATAGGCTAGGTGATACCTTTATAGGTGACTAATAAAATAAAATAATGCAAGATGAGCTTTCAATAGCAAGCTGTCTTTATCAAGGCATTGTACCAAAATGTATTCTTGATAGAGGGTGTAGTCTATCAGATGCTGAAATCATTTGTGGTAAGATGGAATTGGCCAAATTAAAAAGAAATGTGATTTTTTACTAAAATCTTATCAGCAACAAATGAGTAAAACTACCACCTATGCTGGCCATATTCAATGGTCCATCTGTTCTTGGCATCGAAAGGACCATATTCACTTACCTGCCATGTTTCTGTTCAAGATGAGTAGCCTGTGAGAAACAATGAATCCATTTCAGCACCAACTGTGATGTTGCACACATAGTGATTCAAATGGATACTTCTAAGAAGTAAGAGACAAAGGGCCTTTTCACATGACCCCTAAGATCCGCTGGCCACTTAAATTTGGACCAGAGATCTTAGGGGTTCGTCACTCTTCCTGTGTCCCCACCCCTCCGCACTTCCTGGCTGCTGGCTGCATGAGGGGAGGGAATAAAAGAGAAAGAAAAGCATGCCACTCACCTCTGTTCTGCCTCTTGCTCTTGCCGGCAACATTCCAGTCTCTGTAAAAGTAGCTCTTAAAGGAGCGGGAGCCAAAAAAAACAACAAACAGAAGCGAGGAGAGCCCCGCACTCACTATCGTTACACCGCATCAAATAATTTTCACCTCCAAAGAGCAGGTACTTGAAAGGTGCGCTGGGACACGCTAAAGTGGGCGTGGTCACACCTAATTTCCTGTAAACTCTGGAACTGGTGGGGAAATATTTTTAAGCTCCGGAGCTGGGAGCCATTTGCCCCGGAGTGTATAAACGCCCAAAGCCTTCTATTTGGATGGATGAATCTGTATTGCTTCCTCTCACATCCCAATTTTTAACATAAAATTATTATCATCAAAATACATAAATTTAAGAAAATATTTATTAAAAATGAACACACCCATCCAAACCCACAGTCCAAATGTGGAATCATCTCCCCAAGTGGATTGGAACACAATATATATATTCAGCAATGTAGAAAGGAATCTTTGATCACTATGGGCATCTCATGTTATTTTAAACACCATGACAATCCAGCAATCAGACTAACCCTATTCAGTCATTATGTTCTGAATCTGAATATGACTTAAAGCCATATCTCGATGCAAATGAGTCCTGACCTCACATCGACAAAGACAGGCAGGTTCACAAATCAACTAGGACAGGAAGGAAGGAACAAAGGTCTGCAGTAGTGCTTCACACAACATTTCTGTGATTGGGATCCCCGACTTATCAGAGCTGTTGATCATCGAAACAATGAGCTGTATTTAACAGGATATGCTTCCAATCACTGCAGCAGATTATTGCTATGAATGCAGAGATCTGCCTGTTTTGCACATGGGGACAGGTTATGGGATGTGGTGCTTGATGACTACCTTCAAGCCCAAATGGATTCAGGCTGTAGTGCCCAAATAGAGATAGCATCTTTTAGACAATGGGCTCAGTCCAGCTGGATGGGCCATTTCTCTATAGGATGGGAGGATACCTGGCTGGAAAATAGTACCTGTGAAAGGGATCTAGGAGTCTTGGTGGACCACAAATTGAATGTGAGTCAGCAGTGTGATGTGGTGGCCAGGAAAGCCAATGTGATTCTTGGTTGCATCAACAGAACCATAGTGTCTAGATCAAGGGAAGTGATAGTACCATTCTATTCTGCTATGGTCAGACCCCACCTGGAATACTGTGTGCCTCAATTTTAAAAGGATGTTGACAGCCTCAACCAGATACAGAGGAGGGAACCAGATACAGAGGAGGATGTCCAGGAGGGTTGAAGGTTTGGAAGAAATGTCTTATGAGGAACGGCTTAGGGAACTGGGAATGTTTAGCCTTTCAAAAAGAAGGCTGAGAGGGGATACGATAGCTATGTTTAAATATTTGAAAGGATGCCATATTGAAGAGGGAACAGGTTTGTTTTCCATGGCTTCAGAGACTAGGACTCGGGGCAATGGTTTCAAACTACAGGAAAAGAGATTCCATTTGAACATTAGGAAGAACTTCATGACAGTTAGAGCTGTTCGGCAGAGGAATATGCTGCCACGGAAGGTGGTGGAGTCTCCTTCTTTGGAGGTTTTGAAGCAGAGGCTGGATGGCCATCTGTCAGAAATACTGTGATGGGGGTTCCTGCATGGCAGGGAGTTGAACTGGATGGCTCTTGAGGTCTCTTCCAACTCTATGATTCTATGATTCTATGAGAACAGCCATTCCTCTGTAGCAGTGATGGCGAACTTTTGGCACTCCAGATGTTTTGGACTTCAACTCCCAGAATTCCAAGCCTATATTGCCAATGACCAAGGATTGTGGAAGTTGTCCTCCAAAACATCAGGAGTGCCAAAGGTTCGCCACCACTGCTCTATAGAGAACTCAGTCCCACTGAGTGCAGCAGAACCTATTCTCAGATAGGTGAGAACAGGATTTCACCCCACATTCCATTGAAATGAATTGGGTTTTCACTATGTGCTTTTGTTTCATTGATGCCAACAGAATTTGGTTATGACTAACTTTTACTGGCAGGTTTTCTACACATTTAATTTTAAAAGATGATTTCCATTTAGTAATGAATTTAATTAGCTCAGTAAGGCACCAATGAAACTACCTGCGATATAGCTATTAATAATGTCCCCAACTATTTAGCAGGAATTTTTATCCCAAATTAGATGGCTCAGATTCAGGAAAAAGTAATTAGTCAAAGAACTGAGCTCATTATGGAGATTCCAATTAAAGCCTCTTTTCAGTGTGCAGTGGCAGTAAAATAAGTAAAATTTAGAAGTGAAAACGAATGTGACAGGAAATTCTGGAATTATGCAGTTAAATTAGTATTATGCCCTCTGCCACAATGACATGATCTCTTTTAATTGATCTACAGATAAATAGTAAGAGCAGTAACTAAAATGAGTGTCACTGATGGAATACTGCACTGCCTTTGCTGATTCCCAGAAAATATATACAAAGAAAGGGCATCCCTGGACTAAATCCAATTTTATTCCAAGCAATATTTGTCATTGTTAGGCTTGATTTGCTCTAGGATCCACTTTTTTGTCTTTCTGGCAATCCGGTGTTTCTGAAAAACTCTCCTCCAGCACCACATTTCAAACATATCATTTTTCCCTTTCATCTTTCTTAACTGTCCAGTTTTCATGCCTATAAATGATGATCAGAAATACAAGAGCGTGGGTGATCTTAGTCTCCAATGACACATCCTTACACTTGATGATCTTTTGTAGATCCTTCATTGTTACTCCTCCAATCTCTGTTTTCTTCTGATTTCTTGGGTGCAGTCTCCATTGGGATTGACAATTGAACCAATGGTTACAAAAACTCAATTTCAATTTCTTCATTGTCATAATTGTCAACACCACTTGTGTTTCCCATTTTGTGCATGTCAACTCTTAGTGTGGCTTTTGTCTCCCATTATTCATTTATTTATTGTTCTTACCTTTACTACTACCATTTAATTATGTAAGATGCAAGATGCCTCCACACTCCTTGTTCTTAGCTATAAATATTTTATAATGTTGTTAACAACTGTTGTAATTGTAAACTCATTGTCTCCAATGTTATATATTGTCCATCAGTGTTGTAAGCCACCTTGGGTTCTTTCCAAGGAGAAAGACGGGGTAAATAAATGGATGGATGAATGATGGATGGATGGATGGATGGATGGATGGATGGATGGATGGATGGATGGTGTTATTTAGTTCTACTGTAGTCATAATTTTGGTCTTATTAACATTCAGCTGCAGCCCAGCATTTTCTTCTTTTACTTTCACTAAAAGCCACTTTAAGACATTGCTGCTTTCTGCCAGTAAGATAATATCACCTGCATTTCTTAAATTATTGATCTTTCTTCAACAATTTTTCACTTCCACCTGAATCTAGTCTGGCTTTCTATATGATCTGTCTTGTGTGCAGACTGGACAGAGAAGAGAGCCATGTCACAATACCGGTAAAGTGAACACTTCTTCAGCTCCATGGAGGGGGTGAGAAAATTGGGGGGGGGTGACTATTAGAGCACCAGATATGTGCTGCACCATTTTAAAAACAGCATTAGGTGTGTGTATTACAAGTTAGGTATGTATCTTAGGTCTACCTAATCAATTTATTTATTTATTTAGAATATTTTATCCCACCTTTCTCTTTGAAAAAAGACCCAAGGTGGCTTACAATAATGAGAGACAATATACAGTCCAGAACATTTAAGGCATATTCAAGTTAAGAACAGGGAGTTAGAAGAGGCATCTTAGAACATTAAAAGGTAACAGTAGAGCTACAAAAATCACACAAAAAGAAAAGAAAAAATCCATTAGGGGTTGAAAGTAACATGGAAAATACTGGTGTTCTTATTAAATCGGTCAATGCAATCATGTATGGTAATTATTAGAGATGGACACGAAACATGAAAATGGCATTTCAGTTCGTTTTTCATTTCATTTTTCCCATTTCATTTGAATTGAATTTTTTTAAAAAATTTTGTTTTTTTTCATTTTGTTTTGTTTCTCATTTTTTATTTATTTTATTTTTTGACAACCAGTTGGGCCCTGCCAACTGATCAGCGCTTTTTTAAAAAACAAGCAACTATCAGCTGATGTGTGGCCCCTTGCCAGGGATTTGGTGCTTTTTTTTACAAGTGCTGATCAGCTGGTGTGTGGGGCCCTACCAACAATCAGCACTTTTTTTACAAGCACCAATCAGCTGGTGTGCGGCCCCATGTGCCAGCTGATCAGCGCTTATTTTTATTACTTATTTTGACAAACGCCGAGATCAGCGCTTGTCAAAATAAACAATAAAAATTTTAAAAATGAAAAATGGAATGGAACTGAAGGAAAATTTCCATTTCATTTCATATTTTAAGGGCACTTTGTTTTTCATTTATTTATGAAACAAAATGAAAAATAAAACAAAAAAATCATTTTGTGCCCATCTCTAATGGTAATCCATATAAAGTTACATAGTAGGAAGTCCCTCATTCAGGCAAAGCTTGCCTGAAGAGGAAGGTCTTTGCCTGCTTCCGGAAATACAGCAGAGATGGAGCAGTCCTGGCCTCCAGTGGGAGAGAGTTCTAAAGTCTGGGAGCAGCAACAGAAAAGGCCCTTGCATGTGTTCTTCTGAGGCGCATCTGTGAAGGTGGTGGGATGGACAGAAGGGCCTCTCCTGATGACCTTAGCACCCAGGCCAATTCATACTGTGAGATTTGATCTTTGAGGTAGCTTGGACCCAGGCCATTTTGTCTTTGTAGGTTGTCAGCTTGAATTGTGAAACAGACCAAAACAAAAGGATCCTGCACACATAATATAAGTAGAAGCCCTTGAAAGGGCAAGAAATATGTTGTCTGATCGCCATCTTAGGAACATACCAGACAGCATCTGCAGTTGGACCAAACAGTGGACTAAACACTGTATGTAGTCAGTCTCATAGACAGCCAACACATTTGCATGTTCCCCACTTATGCCCTTCACTCTAGACCAAAGCACTTAATTTTTCTCCCTATTATCTTCCTGCCCTTTGATGCCACTTTTCTGAAATTAATTGCAGCTATGGCTGGCTAACTCGGAGAATTAGGTATCAGAATGCAGAGGAGTTTGATTCTCCATTGAGCATCCAAGAAGAGCCAGCCTGTGTAGCTTAAGAGCAATGAAGTCTCAGGCTGCTCCTGGAAGAAGGGAGTTCTAAACTATTTCTGAAAACCTTCTACCTAGAAAACCCTGAAAAGTGTTGCCACAAGTCAGAAGTGACATGATGGTTCACAGTTATTTTTATTTATTCAAATCCACTATCAGCTGTCTTGGAAACCCTACCCTGCCTGTCTTGTTCTCTCCCCAGCCACTACCTGGTAGCCATTTCGCCACACTAAGGCACATCATGAAGTAAAGAACATGGACCAGAGGCCTGTGTAATGCTACTTGATTCCAGTCAAAACAAAAAAGAGCTTTGTGGCATCTAAGCATGAGCACATTCTGTTTCAGGGTGTGATCGGACAGCAGGAAAGGCATGTGTCCAATTGTACTAGAAAAGGTCACTGTCTCTCTGTCGGGGAATCACTCTAGCCCAGCTCCAAAAATAGTAGCCCACAGCTGGGCCAAAAGGGTACAGCTTGGGCACAAATGGGTGTCAAGTTGGAGTTCAACTCTCTCTCTACATCATGTGATTACCAAAAAATAGCTCACACTATCCTGCTCCACAGGTGGTCCAAAATGCAATTTATTTTCTCCATGTGCTTACCCGCCATCCCCTGCAAGCTCTCATGGACTTCAACCGACTTCCTTGGATCCTGATTATAATAAGAACACGGCCCTACCTTTTTCTGTTTTTCTTTTGCCCTCCTCATCTCCTTTTTGTTTTGTGATGTGTCTTTTTATACCTTGTACATCTGAGAGCAGGGACTATGTTGGCCTTTTCTTTCTTAATATGTCAGTGACTCTGAAAGCCTCTCCAACTGCAAAGTGTGGAATTGGTGAGACAGACAAGCACATGGGTTTCCTGATTGAACCCAAAATATTGCCAATACCCCAGGTTTGAATAGCAAGTAGAGCTTGAACTGCTGCTGTTGAAGGACAATTCTAAGAGTTCAGACATTAACGTGTTGCAGAGGAACCAAATACTGGATCAGCACATTGACACAATTTAGATTAGTCTGCAGATGTGAGCATCCATTTAGAGGTGCATGTTGATGGAGACAGCAGAAAGGGTTGCCATTTCAAAAGAATGGGAAGCAAAGTAGATCTTCATTCAATAAAACAGACATTGTCACCATTATCTTGTGCTTCTGCCAGAGCAACATATGGCAGCACAGCTGACAAATATAATCTTTCTCTCCCCCACTCTGTTTCACATGCGCACTGCATTTTGTTGAATACTAATACTTTACATAATTTGCCTATTAACTCCTTAGTGTTGTGACATCCGTTGCCTGGGAAGCATAGGATTTTCTGAATCCTGAATGCTGACAACTCAGAGTTAATTCAGTTGGAGAATTAAATGAATGATCAGAGGCCTTCAACACCGAGTATCTCCAAAACATTCAGATTCCTGCAAGGAATGAATCCTTTGCTATTCTCCCCTACCTCTTCATTACTGGTATACACATGCTCATGTATAAGACATAGCTGTCTCCCTTGAAAGAAAATGAAAGCCTATTGAAGCACAAAGGTAGCAGCTTAGGATGCTGTCTGCAAGTGTCATTAAGATCCAGAAGAATGATATTTACAATTTGCTGATGGCCACCCGCTAAAAACACTTGCCTCCACCTTATGTGTACATGAGTACAAAATAATGGAAAGTGGAGGGAGGGGGTACAGTGATGCTTTTTAATCCTTCTCACTTGTGTGCTGACAGCTACCAAACGGGGTGGCAATGTAAGTGGTTTCAAAAAGGAAGGCTGCATTCACTGGTTAAAAGGGTAGGATAGAGCTTCAGAGTTGCAAGCATCTTAAGTATAGCTTTATTTTCCACCGAATGGTTCAACTATAGAGCATCCTTTACAGTCTGACCAATATGGGGAAAAGAGATCATCCACAGTAAATTCCAATTTGAATATACATCAGTCTGTTTATAAACCTTGCTAAGGTTAATTTGGGGAATAAGAATTCCCAGATCCTACACATCAGAAAACAAAACATTTTCAGCTCTGGTTATTTCATACCTTGTAGATGAGGGTTCTATATATATAAAAACTTTGAAAAGGGTCACCGTACAAAGATTAATTGTACCGTATTTTTCTGTCTGTAAGATGACCCCATGTCTTAGATGAGCTTTTGCAACCACATGGTTCTCTTCTCAGCTTACTTCCAACAATAGTCTAACAGTTTTATGCAAAAATATAGTCATATACAAGTACATGGGAAAATGCTGTAACTGTAAGACAGCACATTATTATTTGGAGAGGAAATTTGCCAAGAGTTGGAACACAATTGAGTCCTTCTGATACAGTACCTCCATTAGCTATTTCCTACTCTTTTTCTAGCACTGGGGACCCACGTGTGGTGTAACCCAGGCATCCTGGGTTCAAGTACTCAGCTATGGAAACACTGGGGGTGTGCAATTAGTAAATCGATTCCTTAAGTATCTCACTTACCTTAAAAGCCCTATTAGGGCCAACAGTAAGTCACTTCAGACTTGATGGCACATAACATTTGTAGCACCAGGACCCCTGCTGCTTGCTATACCTCCCGGAGAACTAATTTAGAGCCTACGTTTAATGCACCAATCCATCTCTTGCAACTGTGCACACCTCTATCTGCATAAGCCCCCCCCCACAGAGAGAGAGAAAGAGAGAGAGAGAGAGAGAGAGAGAGAGAGATGTGATGAAAATCCAAAGTGACCTTGACAGATTAGAGTGCTGGGCCAAAGCTAACAGAATGGGTTTCAACTAGAGATGGGCAGGAAACGAAAAAAAATTTCATTCCATTATTGTTATTCGTTTCATTACGTAATGAAACGAATAACGAAAATTGTGATGAAATTGGAACAAACAGAACAGAACCACGAAAATTAGGTTCGTTACATTTCGTTTTCATTAATGGTGACACACAATGAAATGAGCTGTTTTTAAATGTTAAAAAACGTCCTGAATATCCGTAAAAACCCAGTGCTAATTATTTATTCTGCCTGATAATACCTACCAGGGGGTTGGGGTCCTTAAAATGTGCATTTATGTCTTTTCTCAGATCGCTGTATTTTTTTTTCCTTTAAGGGGAGTTAGGGGACCAAACCAAAATGGCTCCCAGATGCCTAATATTGATTTCTTGGGTATTTAAACACCCTGGACATCCGTAAAAATGCAGTGATAATTATTTGAAATTATTACCTACCAGGGGGTTGCAGTCCTTAAAACGTTTGTTTTTGTCTTTCTCCCATCGCGATGTATTTTTTCTTTTCCCTTTAAGCATGACACAAAATGGATTCCAGCCACAAGATGGATGCAAGCCATGTTATGGGATCATGTAAATTCTTGGACAATTTCAACCAATAGCATGCCCAGGCTGCAAACTGGGTAGGTGTGGCAGCCACAGAGGGCATAAAAAGCTTTGGCAGCCCTCTTCCTCCTTGCAGTCTGCGGAGGGAGTTAGGGTGGGATTGCTGCCTCTGCGACTCGTTACTTTAGGCCAGCCAGGCAGGTGTGTGTCTCTGTGTTCCCGCTGGCTGCAGCCTGGCTCTTAGGGGAGAGAAAGAGATTTCTCTTGCAGCCTCCCTGTGTGCATGCGTACCTCTCGGTGAGTACCCTCCCCTGCCCCACAGTGCAGTCACTCTGCGGCTGCCTTATGCCCTGGGCAACGCCCGCTGCTGCCTTTGCAGCCTCCTTGCATACCTAGTCTATACTGTGCCTCTGCCAGCATATTTTTTTAGTGTTTTCCCTCTGGTCTTGGGCGTTGCTGGATGTCCGCACGTGGAAATGCTTTAAGTCATGCAAAAAGCGGGTAAAAACGAAAAATGAAAAATGAAACAATGAAACAATTTTTTTCAAAAAATCTGCAAAAAAACAAAAACGAACCAAAACAGACCCACAATGAAAAACGAAAAACCAAAACATTTTTTTGATTCGTGCCCATCTCTAGTTTCAACAGAGGGAAATGTAGGGTGCTGCATCTAGGTAAAACGAATAAATTGCACAGATATAGGATGGGAGATACCTGGCTGGAAAATAGTACATGTGAATGGGATCTGGGAGTCTTGGTGGACCAGAAATTGAACACAAGTCAGCAGTGTGATGCAGCCAACAAGAAAGCCAATGTGATTCTTGGCTGCTTCAACAGAACCATAGTGTCTAGATCAGTGGTTCTCAACCGGTGGGTCCCCAGATGTTCCTGGACTACAAATTCCAGATGCCTCCACCACTTCTGTGCTGGAAGGGATTTCTGGGAGTTGCAGTCCAGGAACATCTGGGGACCCAGAGGTTGAGAACCACTGGTCTAGATCAAGGGAAGTGATTCTATTCTGCTCTGGTCAGACCCCACCTGGAGTACTGTGTCCAGTTCTGTGCATCTCAATTTAAAAAGGATGTTGACAACCTCAAGCGGGTACAGAGGAGGGCGACCAGGATGGTTGAAGGTCTGGAAGAAATGTCTTACGAGGAATGGCTTAGGGAACTGGGAATGTTTAGCCTTTCAAAAAGAAGCTATGTTTAAATATTTGAAAGGATGTCATACTGAAGAGGGAACAGGTTTGGTTTCCATGTCTTCAGATACTAGGACTCAGGGCAATGGTTTCA
Source organism: Phrynocephalus forsythii (assembly GCA_029282475.1). Taxonomy (NCBI): domain Eukaryota; kingdom Metazoa; phylum Chordata; class Lepidosauria; order Squamata; family Agamidae; genus Phrynocephalus; species Phrynocephalus forsythii. The sequence continues at coordinate 79,736,882 of JAPFRF010000003.1, forward strand.
AACTGCAGAAAAAGAGATTCCATTTGAATAATAGGAAAACTTCATGACAGTTAGAGCTGTTCGGCAGTGGAATATGCTGCCACAGAGGGTGGTGGAGTCTCCTTCTTTGGAGGTTTTTAAGCAGAATTTGGATGGCCATTTGTTGGGAATACTTTGATGGGGGTTTCTGCATGACAGAGGGTTGGACTAGATGGCCCTTGAGGTCTCTTCCAACTCTGTGATTCTTTGTACAGAGATGGCAATCATCTTTCAAAAATACTCCCAAAACTGTTATTCTAGAGTGCAGTGGCAATCACTATGGTGCAACAAGGGAAACCTTCAGACAGATTATCAGATCCTGAGGTCTGGACATGTTAATGCATTACTGTATTTAATGTGACATCCAGTTTGCACCTGTATTGGCCTGTAAGCGACATCAGAAATATGGGCATTAGTACTTCAACTATGCATACATCCAAAGTCACTTATACTGAGTAGAACCAAATGCCCCAGTGCAACTTCACAGCAATAGGGTATGAGTTAACTTGCATGTCCCTCACTGTGTAGCCACTTCTTCTCCCAGGCAGCACAGTGGAAAATTAAACTCCCAAGCCCTGGCTCTGCAGCCAGGTGTGCCATCTTGCTGAGTTATCCAGCTCAGATGTTGCAAAATGCAAAGCAAGATAATGGAAAATTGGACCGGAGACTAGGACTGAGGCATGGGTTTGAAATTTCAGATACAGAAAGGGCTTCTTGTCCTCAACATTACCCATCAAGCAATAGCATCCTATTGCTCTTTAACCAAAGCTTCTTCCTTCATAGACAGTTTTAAGTGGCTATAGCATTGTGAAAATCACAGCGGAAGCAATAGTATAACACTGTAAAAGGTGGCAGACAGTGGCTGACAGCATCTCTGAAGGGACACTAACAATGTCAATTTCATTTGCTTTTTCAGTGACTTTAGTAGCTGGGCTCTTTAGGACACAACAGAAAGTATGTGTACATCATGTCAGAATCTCCTGGTCTTTAGGGTCCTTGAGACAAATCTCCTTTGGGGGTTGGGGGTTCTTTTTCTCTAGCATTATATCCAGTGTTAAAATATGAGCAGGTGAATCTGGAGAACTATTTTGATGTTGCTTGCATTTTGTTTCAAAGCCTATTCCTGGCCACAGCCTGGCTTATCCTGCACTTGTTCTTGTTTCCACACAAAGTGATACTTCCATAATAGAACTAAACAAATTGTAAGTGTCTGTTGCCATGAAAATGGGCATCATATTCCATTACAAGCTGTAAACAAAGTCTTGGGAGAAGCAGCCCATGATGTCTTTTACAAATCACTGCTTTTTTCCAGATGTATGGTATGTTAGGGACCTGACGCAAAAGATGTGAATCGAGTTAACGAGCATGCTCGCGTTTGTCCCCAAATGTGCGGCCAATTCATTTGAATAAATTTGACCTTTTCCTGTTTATTGCTGCCTTCTACAGTGGGGGAGGAGGACAGTAACACACTCTCCCTTTCACACACATGCACGTACACACACACACACACACATTCATTCCCTAGCCAATCATTATGATGACCACAAGTCCACTCAGGCACCTTGACAGCTGAATCACCATTCCATCAAGAGATTTGCCCTCAGGCAACCAACTGAGCTGGCACACATTCGTTGGTCTTTTTTGCACATTAAATGTCTTTACAGTTTTCATATTTCTGCTGTTTTTACACTTTTCACTTCGGCTTTGTACAGCATTTGCAGGCACTGATTTATGCAGCATAACACACGCCATTAGCGCTTCGCAAGCCCTTGTTGTGGGGCAGATGCCAAACTATTGCACAAAGCTTTCAAGTTTCAGTTCACAGGCAAGGCGATGAAGCTTCCCAAAGGACATGGTGCTGGACAAATCATGGTAAAGGGCTGCATTAGGTGAAGATAAAAAGAGCAGCAACTTTAGACCCACTAAGATCATAAAAGCAGCAACATTCAAGTTTGATCTAGGTCCAAAGAACAGTCCCCCCGGTCCCCTGTGCCCAAGCACATCTCCCCATTACATATAGAAACCAGCTTCAGCATTAATCTATGAGGGGCTTTGTGACACAGCATGGAGGTCTGCGATCCAAAGCAAGGGGGCGGGGAGTCATCCCACTAAGCCCAGTTTCCTAGTAGCTTTCTGGATTCTGTCATTTAAAGCTAGTTCTGTTTTAAACCACCAGCAGTTGAACACCAATATGATGGAGGCACAGGGCATTCAGAGATAAATTTATGGCTCAAGGTAGTCTATGTTGTAAACTGATCCTAAGGCTACAAGAAAACAGGGCTAGGTAATTCTCTCAAACACCACACTTTATAGAAGCATATTCTGTGCACAGGGTTGCATGATGCACAAATTTCTGGTCTGTCTGATATTTTGGTTTATCCCTTTTATAACTGAAAAAAGTGACAATGTTTTCCCCTCTAGTAAAACCACAAACTATCTGTGAGTGTTGGCAAAATTGGCACCCAAACTGGATGTTGCCTCTAAATGTGCAACACTCAGTTACTCTAGCTTTCCCCAAATAGTCAGTGGTAAGCACAACTTGCCTTTGTAATAATATTATAGTATTCTGGTTATCCCCAGACTCTCCATATTATTGGCTATCATTAATGGCAAAAGAGGAAATACAGAATATAATAACATTAATTATGGCATGGGTGATGTGTTACAGAAGAGAAACAAGGTTCAGTATATTTATTAATTGTATATACCCACTCCTTTCTGCCAAATGACACTCATCACATGAAAAATGTTTAAAAGGCCACAGAAAGCCCTACAATTATCTTATTCCCCACCAAATGGATCTCTAAATGGGGAAGGACTGAAGTTATAGTTTCCTTCAAACACTAAATTTCCATTGAACTACATTTTATGGATAAGCTTACAATTAATTCTCTTGCTAGCCTATGAGAATTAGAGAGTGTATTGGACTCTCCGAGTGAGTCAAGACATGGTCCTTGGAAAATTGTTCTGTAGCTTTTAGCACAGTTAAAGATTTTGAAAAATACAGAGGCTGAATGATTTAACTTGGCCTGAGATGAATATGACCAAACACACATTTAAATGGATTGATACATTTGGCATACCCATCTTAATTCATATCTGTCCTATGATTACCAGCATTTTCTGTTAGTCAATTGCCATCCAGTTCTAAGCATTCCACAGATCAACATTCATTAAATGAAAGTAAAATTAACCAGTCCCGACTCCACTGCAGTGAAATGAGAAAATAATTCCTCTACCTGCCACTCTGTCAAAGAACAATAGTAAGATTTGCTTGGTATTGTTATCACAATATCATGGTGCCTAACAGATACTGCATCTATGATAATAATACTAACCACCTAGCATTTTAAACTGAACAACACAAATGCTTCTTCATCATCATCATCAATGTAATATCACAAAATCTCCAAAGCCAACCGTCTACAAACTGAGCCATAATAGCTTTACAACCAGGCTGTGATCATATACTGAAAAGCTGTTTTCCACAATACAGTATAGCAGTGCAACACATCAGTTGTTGAGCATTTCTCCTATATTTCCTAAGGCTCTTGTGAATATAATTCCTGCAACAATTCAATGTGGTAACTTTGCATTATTATCCTCATTTTATACAACAAGGATGGAAAACATTTACCCTTTCGGAACTTTAGGGTTTCAGCTTCCATTGCCTCCCCCTTCCCCTGTATGTTAGATAGGGTTGATGAAACTGAAGTCCAAAACATCCAACGGGCAAACAGCTACCATGCTTATTACACACACAAAACTGATGGTGTAAAATAGTGTTTTGCAAATGGAGCTCCTGTGCCAATATTAACACAGAAACAGATGTGTGATGCAAATCCAGAGTATAGTTGACAATTGTCCAGAATGAAATTGATTCAGATAAAGATTGGGGCCTCTGTGCCTCTGAGCTTAGAATGGTTGCCTCCGATTGTGGAATAAAACTCCCTGCATTCCTTAGCTCTTTGGGCTTAAGAATTCCGGAAAGCACTTCTCCCGCCAATGTTGCCTCTTCCATGGCCAAATGAGGGAAGGAAAACCACTTTCTATACCTGCTCTATGGGTATACCACATTCTCCATGTGATTTGCTATGTTGTCAGTGCCTGAGCTGCCTGGCTTGGGTTATTTGTGGTGCATGTACTGATAGTTTCTGCTTTATAACTTTGACGCAATTAAAGTCTGTATCATTGTTTTTTGGTCTGTAGTCAGTGAGGACACGGCAGGATATATTGCACATTAGTGGAGAATTCTGCTGCAAGCCAAGACATTTTGCTGCCTGAGATGAAGATGGTGCCTCTTTCTATTCCAAGTACAAAAACAAAGTTGGCTGACATTTTAACTCTTTGTTCCAGACTTGAAATGGATCATCTAGCTTAGGGCTCCAGACAAGCATTCAGTACCATGCTCTACCTACCAACATCTGCTGTCTGAGACAGCCACATAACTCTGTTCTTAGTTGAAAACATAGCCTTGGGAAGTCCACTTGCCACCAAACCCTCTGTTCCTTCACTTCTGGACCTACTTCCTGACATACCAGCAAACCTACCCAGAGATAGGTTTTGTATTTGCTGAGGTGAGAGCCCAATGAAAAAGAAGCAAAAGGAGGCTGGAATAAGGTTCACAACCCAACTCTACTGATGGCTCTTTCTGTGTTTTAATCTCACAGTCCAGTGTGCATAGCTTTGCTCCATTTGTGATTCTTAGTTTCAAATATATTTCTTATTAACGAAAATAAAATAGAAGGGCATAAAAGGCTAACCATTTTGTTTGACTTGGGAAACAATTTTGTCATCTAGTCTTACCCATCTTCACCCTAGTTTCCCAAATAACACTGAAAGCCAAAACATCAAAACTCAAAATCAAAAATAATTTTGACTAGATACTGAAATCCAAAGATTTGTAGTTAAGCTAAAGTTCCATAGCAGAGGCTAGAAACCTAAAGAATCCATTCAAAGTATGTAAGTAATACCAGGTTACCTATCAAGAACTGAAGAATCAACTGCCTTTATCCATTTCTACAGACAAACAGATGATTTTTTTGTGTGTGAATTCTTCACTGCTTTTTGTCAAAGCACATGGCTTCTGTGTTGGGTGAGAAAATAACCTTTCTTCTTCTGATGCAGTCTTCTTCTTTCAATCCACATCACCAGTATCTCCTGATTCACTTATCCATAGTCTGAAAATATTTAAAAAATATTAAAATAAAATCCTAGAAATATATATTTATACAGATGAACTTACCAGAACTGGACACTAGATGAAACCAGAGATTATGCTTTTAAAATAGTACAATGGTACCTCAGTTTACGAATTTAATGCATTAATTTGAGACATTTTGTATTGCAAAAAATTCTTAAACCGAAATGCCGTATGCACAGGAATAGTGTTATAAAAGTAAAAAAAAATCTAAATGGAGGGACTGTGGAAAAAATCATAAACTGAGGCATTATTTTCAATGGATTTTTATTTGTAAACCAAAAATTATGTTAACCGAGGGTTTGTAAACTGAGGTACCACTGTATTCACTTTAATCCACATTTTTCAGAATCTACAGAGGGGCTTGCAATCAATCCCTCATGGATACATGCATCCTACCATATCTATCCAGTTTAAATCCACTGTGTGGTAGTGTAATGTTGAAGGAAAGAGCAGGATGAAGCTGTTGATAAGTCAGGTAAACAATTGACATAATGGGTTGATGATTATTTGTACGGCACATCCTTCAATGAATTGTGCTGGAATTTGCCAAATATGCCCAATTTTTCTATAACCATTTATATAAATATTATATAAATAAATATTATAATACACTGTAAGAAAGCATATCTGAATTCCTGGGGAGAGCTTCTGAGGAGCAATAGGGCACTGCAAATACCCTTTTATTTACACTTGAGTTCATGGTGATTTTCAGAGTTTTGTAAGTCTCTATAGGATTCCTGGGGAATTCAAGTGCTCTAATGGGGGGGGGGGCGGTGTTCCCTGACATTTTGGCGAGCCAGACAGGAGCTGAGCCTAGAATCTTGAGAAATATTAAATAATATATACTTGATTTGTAGCAGACATTATAGGAGGGAAATTGCCAAACATGCCCAATTTTTCTATAACCGTTTATATAGGAGTATTATAATAAATAAAATGTTATAAAATAAATGAAATTAATCAGTGATGGCATGTGAGAGAGTATTCACTGAGATATATACAATATTTAACTGACAAACCTAATTGCTAATATAACATTGCCACCTGATAAATGATTGGTATAAATATCCAGTTAGTCACTGACAAGAAATAGAAATTATGTATGATTGTTTATACTATTGTTAGTGTTCAGAAGCAGAAAAAAAAACAAAGTCACTATCAAGGAGTGATAGTCATTGCTTAGAAGCAGGTATAAATACTGCTTCATAGGTAATTTGGTAAACAACCACCTAGACTCACTAGTGATTTCTCATAGCTTAATCAGTGAACAGCAGATATGAGAGACATCTTATCCAAGAAGATAACAAAGCAGCTCCAGAAAATAAACGGATTTCACTTACACTGCTACAGATTGCATGGATGAGCTGTGTTTAGAAATGTTTTATGTGTATCTTAACATGGTTAGAGATCAGTAATGCTTTTTGCTTTTAACAAATTTATTCTTGAAAACTGATGCATTCTAGAAATGTATTTATCTACTGCCAATGTAGGCTATGTCCTACATTGATAAGAATGTAATTTAAAACATTTTTCTGCTATTTATTTATATTTTGTTCCTACATATTTTGAACTTGCTATATTTGAAACAGAGAACATAGAAGCTCTCTCTCTCTCTCTCTCTCTCTCTCTCTCTCTCTCTCTCTCTCTCTCTCTCTCTCTCTCTCTCTCTCTCTCTCTGTGTCTGTGTGTGTGTGTGTGTGTGTGTGTGTGTGTGTGTGTGTGTGTGTGTGTGTGTGTGTGTGTGTGTGTGTATCTGCTCTTAAGTCGGGGTACCACTGTGTTAGACATGGGCTTTTCATTTTGGAAGCATACTGCTTCCGAAATGAAACCCAGGAGACCAGCTGGCATTTGGAACCAGAGGAATGAAATCAGCCAATCCCTTACCTTGCTCTGGTGTTACAAGGGGCTAAACACCAATGAGGAAGAAGCCTCTGGTGTCATTGTTCTTGCTCTCTGGCGCTGTCCAATCAGGAGCTGTGTGGGGAAATGCACCATCCCACCTCCCTGTCAGGAAACCTGAATTGGTTTAAATGACACATCCCTAATTACTAATTATGGTTATGAGATGCAAAGAGAAAGCACCTTCGCCATCATCAAGGGCAACATTCCTTCAATTATGCCTAAAATTTTAGGACTGGTTGGAAATTGTAGTTATCATTTCATTTCAGAACTGAGTAATACATGGACAAAGACATACTGAGTAGTTCCATCAGCAAAGCACGCTGTAAATCTTGATGGCCAATCACGACATCTTGGTAGGTATGTTACATAGGCGTTTGCTGCTGTGTGACTTGGCAGCAAGCAACATTAAATGCTACAGTGGCTTCTTAACTTGCAGCAAGTTGCATTGCACTAATGGATGTAATTAAACGGATTTGGGATGACTTTCTGCATATTCTGAGAAATGCTTCATTTGAAAGCCAACCCAATTTTTTTATAAAAGAAGGAAAACCCCATGCACTTTGAGGATGCAATCTGAGATTATGGCACGTTTACTGAGAAGTAACCCACTGGGATTCCTTTCTCCCAAGGAAATGTCTTGATGATCAACAGAATGAAATTGCGGCGGGGGGGGTACAGACATGTTTCCCTAAATATTTTTCTCCTTGACTTGCCCACTGAGTTCCACACATTTGGGGCCAAAATCTGTTTCTCTATAGCTCCTGCCGAACTATCCCTTTTAAAAGGGAGGAGAAATGTTGAGCCATTAAGTTCTATGCAGAGGCACGTATGCACTTTGGAAAGGTAATTGGAAAGCGAGTTGAGCCATGACAGATAGGGACAGCTGGCCTAATTGAATCATTTGATCTAAGACAGCTCAACTTGGTTATCCTCATTGCAGCCCACGTTGATATTAGCGAGTGAATCATTAGCCATGAAATCATGTCGACTTTCCTGACTGCACCGTTCTTGACATGACAGGGAGTGCAGGCTGACTTTCATTATAGCCCCAAAGAGTTCTTTGGTCTGTCATGAAGAAGGAGAAGGAAAAGGTGTCTATGGGAGCTAGTGCGGGGGGGGGGGGAAGAGAACTTTCCAGCACAACATAAAACAATTTGCTCTAACAGACATCACAGCACAGTTCAAGGAAAGGTGTTTATGATGGCTCAGGTTCCCTCTCAGCCGCCACAGAAAACATGGGCATCCAGGCTTGCGCTGCGGGCTGTGCCGTCAGCCTTTCAAGCACACGCACAACACACGTTGCCACTGGAACACAGGGAAGAGTATTGTGCTTCCGTATTCTATTGGGGGTTACAGAAATTGAGATCTCGGTTTTACGTTTTCACTGCTGAACGTCCTTTGGATTGAGAATGGTTTGGTCTGAGTTGCCTGGATGTAGAAAGCAGACTCTTAACAAGACAAAGAAAGGACTGTGCTGTTTCCTTGCTTGCTTAGCCTAAGTTTTTGTTCTGTGTCTCATCAGCAATGTACAAGACCTATCCTTTTGTACCCTGCCATGACTTTATGCTTTGCCATTATCCACACCAAAGAGCAATGACAATGGCCTCTGGTGCCATTAGAACAGGGGTTATCAAACTTGCAGCCCACCTATGTTCTTGGACTAAAACATCCAGAAGCTTTCATCATTAGCTGTGCTAGCCAGGATTTGTGCGAGCTGTAGTCCAAGAATATCTGGGGATCCACGTTTGAGAACCACTGTATTTTAAGCTGGTGGCAGTTCATAAGAGTAGAAGAGAGAATTTTTCCAGATGTAGTCCCCACTGGGAATGAAAACCTGTGACTGACTTGGAAAAAGTTGAGAAACACATCAAGATATCCCAACAAGTTGCACTTTAAGAAACAAAATGTAATAATCAATGGCTTACTGCAATTGCTGCTTGGTTCCACTCTGGTATAGTGACTAGTCTCAATTAGAAATATTGAAATAAAAAGGGCTGGATTTTTTCTGAGTGATGAATTTGAACACCAGAATGTTTATCATGTTCAGTACCTTATGTCACCTGAATCATTATAATTATCATTCTTTTGATAATGCATGATCCATGAGATTGTGATGAGCTGTTTACTAATTATCCAAACCTTGTTTATATGCAATGTCTTTTATTTTTGTCAGGGAGGAAGGTAAATTCATCACAGGTTACAAACAATGATGGAGATGTGTAGTCTCCAGGCTTAAAACCGGGGTACTTCAAGGGCCAGATGCAGGGGAGTGGTATCAGGAGACAGATATCTAGTCTCATGCACTCCCGGACGCATCTGGTGGGGCCACTGTGAGATACAGGAAGCTGGACTAGATAGGCCTTTGGCCTGATCCAGCATGGCTCTTCTTATGTTCTTATGTTCTTACGTTCTTTAAGAGAACACATAACTTAATCAAAGAAATAACATAGCAATATTTTAGCAATGGCATTGCATGTGATTAGTCAGAAAGACCTATTCATTACAGTCTGCACTAGACATGGGCATGACCAGAAAAAATGATGTTTCGAGTTTTTGTTTGTCAGAACGGGTCCGTTTTGGGTCGTTTCCGTTTGTCGCGAAATTTTTCAAAAATTTGTCATTTCATTTGTCATTTGTTGTTTCCACCACAAATTAACGCGATTTGACTTCCCCCAGAGCATAGGGGCATCCCGCAATCAGGGCCGGCGCTAGGTGTTTTTGCGCCCTAGGTGGCGGGGGGGTGGGGGGCAAGTGGCGGGGGGAGGTGCGGGCGGGCAGTGGTGGCGGGGGGCTATGGGCAGGTGGCGACAGCGGCAGGGGGAGGCGTGGGCGGGCGAGCGGGTGGGCGGCGGCCACAGGCAGGCGAGTGGGCAGGTGGTGGCACGGGCCACAGGTGGGTGGCGGCGCGGGCAGACGGGCGAGTGCGCAGTTAGGATATCACTTAGGATAGAGGTTCTGTTCTTGGCTTGCACCCCAAATGTGTGTGTGTGTGCAAGCAAACTGAAGTTGGGAAAATAGAAAATAAATGGTAGTATATAATATATTTTTAAAATAAATCCACACCTCCCACTCCCAGTCGAACCTCCCCCTTTATCCAATATCAGAAAAAAATCCTCAGAAACTGCCAGAGAAGAAATAAAGAATAAACTGCTATTCCCTTCAGCAGACAAAGCTGCAGGGAATCAAAGAAATTATTTTCTAAATTCAATTCCCTCCCTGCCTGCCTAACTTAAATCTTAAAGCCTCCAGCCTCCCTCCTCAATCTCGATCAGATCACACCAGCACCAGCAGCCAGCCCTCCTCCCTCAACCATATCCATACACCCGACTGAGATTTCTGGAAGGTGCCTCGGCTTTTTATGCCCTCCGAGACATCCAGAAGTGTCAGTCAAAAACCTGGTGATGCCATTGGTGGAATGGTTCAAAAAAATTGCATGGTCCCATCCCATGCCCAGCCCAAATGGGCAGGTCTAAAAAAATAAAAAATAAAATAAAATAAAATAAATGTGACGTTTTATTGCTATAAAAACCCACTGCTGCTACTATTAAAAATCAGGCATTTAAAATAAATAAATTTCACATGTTTCTGTGGTGATTTGGTGTGTGTTTTGACCACAATTTCAAAAGAAAAATTGTGGTCACCATTTTGGATCCCCCCCACCGCATGGCATGCAGCGAGACAGACGACGAGGATGACCCCCCCAGCCTGGTGCAAGCAGCCCAGGACAGGAGAGGGGGGAAGGCCGGGACCCCCACCCCAGAAACCACTCCTCTGGTAGGTGTCCTCAGGCAGGCATATTTTCGCCTGCTTTTTTGGCTGGGAGTCAGGTTTTTTTTTTTTTTTTTTTAAAACTTTTTTTCTGTGCTGCTTGGCATCGCGTGATCACCGCGATGCCATTAATGACAACGAAAAACCCAACCCAATTTTTCTTTTTTCGGGTCGGGTTCGAGCTGGAGCAGCGTAATTATTGTTACCATTTCCGTTACGTAACGGAAACGATAACCGAAAATGGAAATGACAATTTCGCCGCTCCATGCCCATGTCTAGTCTGGACTGTTATGGAGTATAGTTTGTGATATTAGAAGAGAAGTTAGATTGTTTGACAGGGAAGATATAGCTTCAAATTCCTATTTACCCATAAAATTCAGGGTGGTGGGGGAATACCCTTGAGTTAGTTATGGTCTCTCAAAATGACCTATGTACGAGGTTGTGGTACTAAGAACATGTGCTTGTCTTGAACTGTAGAACACCCAGTGTGGCAGTGTTGCTATAGAAATTAAATATATAAATAAATTTAGCTCTCTGGAGGAAAGTTAGGATACAAGTGAAATCAGTAAATGAATTTCTGCCCTTCATTCTAGATCCAATGTTCATGTCACTATTGTTATCATTATTGTTATTGATTACATTTCTATCTTGTCATTATATCATTAATTAGTGGTATCTCAGAATCATCTTACAGCAGAATTAAAATGCAAATGACAAATAAAAAAATCAACCACAGCATTCCTGAAGTCAGATAAAAACTAGAGACATTAAAACCATAAAACATCCTTAAAATTATTTTTGGTACTATGTGTATGCATTAGATGTATTAATTAATACAAGAGATGGAATTGCTTTGGTTCGATGAAGAGATAATTTCAGTATTATCAATGAAGAAAGAAGTACAATCCTGAGGAGAGGGATGAGTGATGGAGTAGGCCAAAGCAGGATATCCAAAATCCACATTAAACAGTAAAATGTGTAATTTATAGTGCATTGGTGTGGTTGAGCCAAAAAGATGGCAAAAGAGAAGGACTGACAAGATCAGTCATCACTCTGAGGCATTTGAGTGACTGAGAATAAGAACACAATATCACATGAATCCAAATACAGGCGCAGGTGATACTTTTATTAGACAACTGACAAAAACTACTGAGCTTTTGTTCTTTGGGCTGTGCACCACGTTCTTGTGGTAGTTCCAAACATGATATGCTTTTATTCAAGTCCAAAGTTTCATGGCTGTAGTTGGAGCCAGGTGACCTTCTTCAAAGGGATACAGAGGTGGTCTGCAAAAGGGTTGTGTAGAGAGGTTGTTATTTCCATCTCTTCTTCAGACAGCAGTTTGGAATTTATCACCCAGCTCTAAACAAATGGGTGCCAAGCACTCTACATTCCCCTTATCTCCCCCATTCACCTTCTTTTTGAAATTCAAACAATTTTCTTATTTGGTAAGGGAAAAACAAAGTGACACAGAAGCAAGGCAACCCTCCCTCAGAGTCAGGATTAAAATTAAGTTCACCTTTAGCGAAGTGAATAAAGAGGCAAACAATTGTTATGAGGTGGGGAAAATATTAAAATGGAGAATAGGCAATGAGATTAAAGTGGGCACCAATGTCCTGTCACTGTGGGAATCCTCTGATCCATCTAAAAACACACCTTAGGCAAGGAAGTTTAAGTAGGCACTAGCTAATATGGCAGAGAGAACAGGTTCAGAACCCTGACAGAGAACTCAAGGGACATTCTGCACCATGGATAGCAATACTGATAGCCAACTTGGATCTAGACCACAAATAAATGTGGTTTTACTGATGAACTCCACACTTTTATGGTCAATACATTTACCCTTTTTTGCACCACTGATTTTTTGCCCTGTGTAATTTCTTCAGCTCTTCCCTCCCTAGGTACCTCCTAATGCCACAAGATATGCTTATATATGAGAGCATGCACTGTATAGTTTTCCTTTGTTACCACAGGAACTTCCCACTTGTCCTTGTTAACCAACACCCTTCTTTAAGTTCCACAATTATAATTCTTACTCAATTTTCCATTCATATTAGTTAGCTCTCACTAACAGTAGAACACCTCAGTGCCTCCCAAATTCAGAACAATCTCATTTTTATTCTCGCCCACCCATAATTTCATTTTCTTAAACCACAGTTGTCCAGTTGGACCTTTTAATATGCTTACTTTTTTCTCTCATCTCTCCAAATCTTCATTTCTTTGTTCACCTCTGCTGTATTCTACTGTTGTAGAATCCTTCCATCTTTCTGGGCATTCAAATTTTTATTTCTTCTGCACACCCAAATTCCTCTGTGCACTTTCCCCTTTAGCCGCCAGTAAAAAAAAAAAGATGGATTGAAACTCACAAATATTCCTTCGATTTATCAAGCAGAAGTTATTTTGGTTTTGGAGGAGTTTTTTATATTAAAAATAAACTTACCTACAGTGTTCCTTTTCAAAGATATGAATGCTTCATTAAATGTTGAGATTAGTTTTAACATTTTTCAGATTAATTTTAGATAAATATGCAGGCATTTGTGCAACTCTCTTGCAATATCTTTCAACTCTGTCATCTCCATCATATTGCAGACAGTGGAAAAGAAAAATGTATAGCAAGACATGTCATGATAAAACAAGTAGAGGGAGATTTAATTAAAGAAAATCATTATACGTGTATCTTATTCTTACAAGCATGGAAAAGTAAAGAAGGTATGTAACTCTGATGATGCTGGGGAAGGTGTTAGAAACCCACAGCAAATGAAGCTTATACTTTTTTTGGTACTAACATTGTTACATCATTTGATGTGCTTATACATAAGAGTGACTTCCATCCATCGTTTATTCCCTGCCTCACAAGTGTGTATGGTTTATAAAACATGAGGCATTAAGGATCCAGTGAGGTCCTTGCCCTAATCAAAAGGTCAGGGAGACAGCAGATATCCCCCTCATATTTTCCATGAGGTCTGATAGAGCTAAGCAGCCTTCAAAGCAAATGTGGACATATTAACTGTTACTTTGATGTAAGAGAATCACCAGAGACCAGCATTTATGAGTCTATGAAACACCCAGGAAAATGCATGTTGATACACTATCATTGATTTTACATCCCTTAATGATATGTGTGAAATTAAATATGTGCTGCCTAGCAAAAATTGGTAAGTGGAATTCCAGAAGAAGATCAATCCATGCTTTATACCAGGCATGCCCAAAGTCAGGCCCGGGGGCCAAATGTGGCCCGTTTTCAAATTTCAAGCAGCCCGTGGCCTCTTCTGCCCACCGGCTCAGCTTATCACTCATCCCCACCAGCTGGCCCCTCCCCATACTGGATGGAGACATCAGCTTGCAGTTTTACAGCTTGCCTGCACTCCCTGCCTCTGTCCATTCCCCCAGCCACCTGCCTAACCTACCCGCCCCGGCTCCATTGTTGCAGTGTCCTCCCCGCCTCCTTGCATGTTACAGATACTTGTCCAAAGTCCAGCCTGGAGGCTACACGTGGCTGAATGGTCAGCTCCCGCATATTTGCACCTCACCAAATCTGGTCCTCTTTGCAAAAAGTTTGGACACCCCTGCTTTATACACTGCGGCAAAGCCTCTGCCTGTGTGGATCATAAGAAACTATGGTTTGTTCAGAAAGAAATGGATGTGCACTTGATTGTTCTGATGGGTAATGTGTTATGTAGACAAGAACAGCTTATTGAGAGGTAGGATGTTTTCCTACAGGCTAAGGGATCAGGCAAGAGTGCATTTTATCCCCTTATCTGTTCAATATGTACATATCATGTAATGTTAAATTAGATTCAGATTAAGGAGAAGTAAAAATTGGAGGAAGAAACATCAGTCACTGGCAGAAAGCACCAATGATTTGAAACAACTGTTAGGGAAAGTCAAGAAAAAAACTGCCAAAGCAAAACTGCAATTGAACAGTAAGAACTAAGAAGACCAAAATCAAGCAAGATGCTCTAGAAAACACTATAAAGATGAGAAACATTAAAGGCAGCAAAGAGAAGAGGAAACCAACTATGAGATGGGTTGACTCTTAAAGGAAGCCTCAGGCATGAATCTGCAAGAGCTGAGCTGAGGAAAAGACATTCTGGAGATCACTCATTCTTAGAGTCACCATATGGTAGAGGCAACGTAACAGAACAGAACAACAACATGTGTCCTGAACAATGTCCTGAATACCTAGCAGAGCAAATCTCTCTAAGATCAGCCGCGGCTCGACCCACCACAACTTCCCAGGCATTCTCACTCTGGGTGGCCACGTGTATAGAGGCCCGGAAAATGGTCACTAGAAACTGGGCTTTCTCTGTGGTCGCCCCATCATATTGGAATAAACTTCCGAGTGAGATACGCCTTACAGAGTCCCTTACTGCCTTTAAGATTGCTGTTAAAACCTTGCTCTTTAAAGAAGCGTTTGCTGACCACTAATTTAATTTAATTTAATTTAATTTAATCTGTTTTTTTTTTCCTTTTCTTGGACCTATAGAACAAGATTCCTTGCTGGTGTTGTTTTTATTTTGTTTTTGTTGTATTTTATTGTATTGCTGTAAACCACCTGGAGTTCCTTTGGAAGACGGGTGGTATATAAGTGTATAAGTAAGTAAGTAAGTAAGTAAGTAAGTAAGTAAGTAAGTAAGTAAGTAAGTAAGTAAGTAAGTAAGTAAGTAAGTAAGTAAGTAAGTAAGTAAATCTGTAATGACTAATACATCCAAATTTGCTGTGAAAGCTGTTCAGCTTAGATAAGCTCATATGGCTTGCCTTAAGTCCTAGACTATGTATTTGATTTGTATATTTAGATTTTATTTTTCTGCTATAACTATGTAATTGGTATAATTTGTGTTTCTCATTTAATTATATTCAATTTAATTATATTTCATTTAATTATATTCCTCTATGTGGTTGTTTTAAATAAAGAATGCATGCCAAATGTTCAAGTTAAAATCACTATTTTACATTCTATATACAAAACAGAATTTAAAAGGATACTGTTTGGGGATGATGGGAATCATAGTCCAATAAATCAAGATGAACACACCACATTGGGGAAAACCATTCCTTACATGTTGCCTCACAGTTTTAATTCCAGAAGAATTCTGTTTAAAACCCTTCCTATCATGCACATTGGAAATGATGCGAGTTGGGTCTGTCCTCAGTCAGCTGCCTTCTCAATTTTGTTTTTAGCCTCTGGTTTTGTTTCATTTATTAAACTCATCTGGGGATATCTTGCTTCAGAATTGTTTATATCCAATTAGAGCAGCAACCACTGGAATGAGCTCCAGTCTTTTGCAAGGGGTATGGCCTCAATGAAAACGTCCAGCTAAATTTCGATCTGGAATGAACAAGCAGCTGTCATATCGCATGCAAGGTCAGAAGTTGAACTGTCTAAGGACCTAGAGTGCCAAGATACAATATGGAACACCAGAAATGAATGGGCATTGTCTGAGGTCCTCTGTGTTTCCTGGAGGTGCAACCATATTGGAAATACAGCAAAATAAAAAATACGGACATAATGTTGATGGAGGAAATCAAGGCTTCATTTAACCCACGATCCTGTTTTCAATACCACAATAGGCCCTTATTCACGAATTTGAATAAAGATACTCATAGTCATAATGCCTTTTGAAAGCTCACAAGAAAGGCAGGTGTCATTTAACCCCCGATCCTGTTTCCTCAATACTCACGACATGTCAGGTGCCTTTTGAAAGCTTAAAGGAGGCCCCTCCTTTCCTGCTCTTCTGAACCCCTGAGAAATTAGGGTTTTCGACTGCTTCTGAAATTACATTTAATGATCATAAATATAGTGACCACAAATAGGCCCATGTATCACAAATTCACCCACTCCATTTTTAGAGAAAAATTCAAGTGTTGATAGAACTGACCAATATGGTAAGGTATGTTTTTTTCCAAAGAACCCATCACAACACGGGAATGGGGTGGGGATTGTCCAAGAAGACTCATGGCCCAGTTCCCAAGAAAATATTAAAAGTGTGTGGTAAACACAACCTTCTTTGGAAGGAAATAACAGCACTTCTGAGTTTCTCTTTCCTATGCTCTTCAAGATGTGTTCTAATATGAATGCTCATACATTTAATTTTAGGAATCTATCCCATTCTCTGAATTATTGTACTGTAGTCTGAGACCAGCAGTGAACTCTGAAATGCCCCCTTTCCATTGCTTAGGAACAACTTATCACAAACATGCCCAGATATTTTCCAGGGATAGTTTTACAGCATCTCATGAAATAATGTTGTGCAAATACTAAGAGTACAGTCCTAAGTATCTCTATTAGACCTATGATTTCTAGAGATGGGCACGACCAGGAAAAATTACGTTTCGAGTTGTCGTGTGTCGGAGCTGGCCCGTTTCGGCTCGTTTCCGTTTTTCGTGAAATTTTCCAAAAAATTGTCATTTTGTTTGTTGGTTTTTCGTCTGTCGTTAGTACTGGTTTTTTGGGGGGCTCCTGGAGGCACCTCTCTGGGGTGGGTGCCTCCTCTGGCCCGCCATGAAGGGAAAGCGGGCTCCTGGAGGCACCTCTCTGGGGTGGGTGCCTCCTCTGACACGCTACAAAACGGCATGCATAGCCAATTGGATATGCATACCATTAAGTTGCAGTTGCAGCAGGCAGAGGCACCTCTCTTTCGGGTGCCTCTGTGACTCACTGCCTGCGGTGCACTTGGGCTGGGGAACGAAGTGAGAGAGGACCCCTACGGGTGCCCGCTGTGACTCACTAAGAAGGGAAGTGTACTTGCTGTAGTGCAATGCGAGTACACAGATCTGGCTTGGGGTTAGGGGTTAGCGCAAGGGCTAGGCTTAAGGTTACTGGTAATGTTAGGGTGAGTTACTGGGGTGCACCTCTGGGTGCCTCTCTGACCCACTAAGAGGGACAGTGTACTGGCGTATGGGTTAGGGTTAGGGTTAGGGTTCGGGCTAGGGTTAGTGGCTTTTTATGCCCGACTGGCACATCCCAGAAATCTCGGTCAAAACCTGGCCAAGTGGCTATGCAATTGGTGGAATGGCTCCAAAAAATTGCATGGTCCACTCCCATGGCCATCCCATCATTGCACAGGTGTAAAAAAATAAAAATAAAATAAAATAAAATAAAATCAATTGGAGACGTTTGGTTGCAAGAAAAACCCACTGCTGCTACTGTAAAAATTCAGGCAGTTTTAAAATAGCTATTTTCGCATGTTTCTGTGGTGCTTTGGTGTGTTTTTGGACCATGCGATTTCAAAATAAATATTGCGGTCGCCCCATTTTGGATCCCCCGCCCGCACTGCATGGCATGGCGAGTTGGCGAGACGACGAGGATGCGCAGCCCAAGAGGAGAGGGGGGAGGCCTTCTGGTAGGTGACCTCACTCAGGCAGGCATATTTTCGCCTGCTTTTTTGGCCGGGAATTGGGGTTGTTTTTTTAAAAAAACTTTTTTTCTCTGCCGTGCAGCTTGGCGAGTTGGCGACTCGACGAGGATGCGCACTTTGCGCAGCCCAGGAGAGGAGGGGGGAGGCCAGGGACACCCCCCAGAAACCACCCCTCTGGTAGGTGCCCTCAGGCAGGCATATTTTCGCCTGCTTTTTTGGCCGGGAATCGGGATTTTTTAAAAAACTTTTTTCTGTGCCATGAATGACTCACATTTTTGCGCAGCCCAGGAGATCTATCCCCCAGAAACCACCCTTCTGGTAGGTGCCCTCAGGCAGGCATATTTTCGCCTGCTTTTTTGGCCGGGAATCAGGGTTTTTTTATTTTTAAAACTTTTTTCTCTGCCGACCACTTGGCGAGTTGGCGTGAACTCTGAGAGAGGGGGAGGCCCCCCCCAGAAACCACCCATCTGGTAGGTGCCCTCAGGCAGGCATATTTTCGCCTGCTTTTTTGGCCGAATCGGGTTTTTATTTTTAAAACTTTTTCCTGTCACATCGCATCAACATTGCTGCGATGCCAGGAACGACAACGACAAATCAGACCCAATTTTTCTTTAGTCGGTTTGAGTTCGAGTTCTGGCAGAGTAATTGTCGTTCTTCATTCAGTTACGTAACGGAAACGAGAAACGGAAATGGAAACGAGAATTTCGCCAAGTCGTGCCCGTGTCTGATGATTTCCTGTGTACTTCTTTTCTCTTTTACACACTGAGACACAAAGAAACTATAGACCCAACTATGTATGCTCGCACTTGAGTGCACATATATACTCAAAGAAGACAGAAAGAGAGATTTGATGCTAGTACTGCATTATGAGTTTTTATGAAATTAGATATTTTATCGCAAAACAGTAATGATGAACACGGCAGTAAGACACAGCAGGAGATGAACTATCAGGCTAAATTGTTGTGCAAAAACATGTCCCAAGGTGTCTGTGATGATTCTCTGTCATTCACATTAAGTTATCCAGAGGTAGAGTCATGGCAATTGGACTTCTTTTCTTGTTAGATCAAAACAATTTGCTATTCATCCAATTACTTCCTTCAGTCTGAGAAAGGTTGATAGGAGACCTCCAATTTATAATCCATGTTGGTCTATCCCCAGAAAAATCGGGACCACTTCACACCTCCACCAGGAAAGCCATTTCTTAATGACCCATGTTTAATGAATGTGGGATGGGTGGCAGAGGTGTGACTTTCATGTACCTCTGGCCATTGTCCATCTAACAAGCCTGTTTGCTACTTCCAAATCCACCACTTCCAGTAAGCACCCACTCATAGACAGAACGTGGAGGAGGTGGGGCAGGGAAACCAGGGCAATACTTATGAATGGAAGCCTACAGAAAGAGGGCAAGGAATTGAACCATGGAACACCTATTGGGCCAGTGAATGACCCAGGATAAACCACTGAACTAGCAGTTCATTCCAATCTCCAGTTATGCTGCACAATGGTGACTGGGTCAAGGTAGCAATGAAGTTTACAGGTGAATATGCATTTGTACTGGGGTTTCCCAAGCCCTAGTGCAGGGATCCTCAAAGTTTTCAAACAGTGGGCCAGTCCACCACGCCCCAGACACCACTGGGGGCCACAGTCCCCCAAAAAAGGGGGCCAACATGGAAAAAAGGGGGGAGGGAGCAGCAAATGGGCGGAGCCCCCACAATTGGCCCATGATCATTGCATCTCCAGGGCCCAGCAATGCCTCCTGCTCCAGATCACCACCCTGGGGTGCCACTGCTGGGATCCCTCTGCCGCCTCCTCCTCCTCCTCCTCCTCCTCCTCCTGCTACAGTGGCAGCAGCTGGAGCAGCTCTCTCCTTCCTTCCTTTATTGCATTGGAAAGGAGGTGGCAGCCCAGACAAACTCAGGCCCCTCATCACCTTCTGGGCAGCCACTTAGGATGAGGAGCAGCAGCCGCAGAAAGGGCAGCAAGGCTGGTGCCACTGCACACAGATCCAGCCATGTGCCCTGGCCATCACGTCATCTCACTGTGCCCTGGAGGAAAAGCTGCCTCCTCTCTTGGCCTGGTCGGCCTGGCCCAACTTGGTGTGCTGCAAGTGAGGGAGGGAGGGAGGGAGGGAGGGAGGGAGCAAGGGCTGGGAAGGAGGGAGGGGAGGCAGGAAGGCATGCCCAAAGCCACCTGCAGCCCACTCACTGGCTAAGTCCAGCCAGGCTGCGGTGCTCTCTTGGCTCACCACCCTGCCCATCACCAAATGCATCCCCACCAGCCTCCCAGGAACCAGGCCCAGGCCACCGTTGGCCTTCTCTTCTCTTCTCTTTTCTTCTCTTCTCTTCTCTTTTCTTCTCTTCTCTTCTCTTCTCTTCTCTTCTCTTCTCTTCTCTTCTCTTCTCTTCTCTTCTCTCTCCACCACCACCTCCTCACTGGTCTCTAACCCAGTGATGGTGGTGGCAGCTTCAGCCTCTGGCCAAGGCTGTTCTCCCTTCTCCCCTTCCTTGCTCCACAGAGCAAGGCAGCAGCTCAGAGGGGGCTGGGTGGGTTGGAAGTAGCTCCGTTTTGCTCTTGGTCACCTGCTGTCCATCCCTCCAGCGGTCCACTGCCATGGCTGCTCTGGCTCAGAAGGCTGGCTGGCACTGCCTCCACCTGCCCCCTTCATTCCTCACAATTACAATAACACAGGCGGCAGCCGCACAAGGAAGTCAGGTGGACAGGGTGGAGGAGCAGCAGGGATGGGGCCTCAGGGCCATGGAGGAGTGGGAGATCTTGCCGCAGCCCTCCTGTTTTAATTTGCCCTGCTCAACTGTACCTGGCGCCCTGACCATCTGGGTGGTGGTGGGGAGTGGGGGACCTTGCCATAGCCCTCCCACGTTGAATGCCCCACTAGCCAGCATGCTGATCATCTGGGAGGTAGTTGGGGGGAGTGGGAGAAGCAACATAGCCCACTGCTTTGAACTGCCTCAGCAATAGAAGCAGCTGTGGAGGCTGGCTTGCTCGCAAAGCAGGGGGTAGGTGGGGGATTGCAATTTCTCCTGGGGGTGGATTCAGGACCTTGGGGGCGCATCTGGCCCCAGCACCTTAGGTTGAGGACCCCTGCCCTAGTGTAACACACCACTACACCACACTGACTTCTCAGTGGATTTTTAAAAAAGCCCTCCAATTCATTGAGGTTTTCTACTTGTGCCCTAAGGCAGAAGATCCCAACCTTGGGTGACCAATATATTCTTGGACTGCAACTCCCAGAGACCTTCATCACTAGTTGTGCTGGCCAGAGTTTGGGGGAACTGCAATCTAAGAACACCTGGGTTACCAAGGCTGGGAACCACTGCCTGAAGGAATGCTTTTCTTTAGAACTAGGCTAATCCACTGTTAGCTAGCAAGTCACTAAGTTTGGAGAAATTGCAGAGATGGAGGCAGTGGAAAGTATTTAAGAAGATGTATGTGACATCAAATGCAACTTTCTATAGCTCAAAAAGGATCTGCCTGTTAATGCCACAAAACCAACATAGATACAAGAAATCCTTAGGCATGGATACTCAGTTTGGCGTCTCATAATTCTCAGACAGAAAACTGTCATTCTGAGTAATAAATGCAAACATAGTAATAGCATCAAAATATTTGCCAAATGTACAACAATCAACAAACTATTAGCACAGGTCTGTTGACTTGAGCAAACTGAATGTGCTAGAGCAGATGTTAGCTTTAGCCTCCCTGTAAAGAAAACCTTTCTGAGTCACTTAGGGGGGTTATGAATTAACAATGTTTTCCTCACTGCTAGCACAAACACATGGGTTTGCTCAACATTCTTCATTACATAGCATATTTAAATGATCCACCAGTGCAATCAGAAAACACATTCACAGCAGGAGGCCACAGAAGGTGTTCTGGGTTCATGAGGTCCACAAAAATCTTTCTTCGTGTATTCTAATAACACAAAATAAAGGAAGCAGATTTAAGGCCTTGTCCTGAATCTTCAGGGCCAGTTCTCTGATTGTTTTCCATTCCTTTCCATTCTTTCCATCTCCACTTAGCTGTGGAACTCAATGATCTGAGTGGACGGCTATGCCTAAGTATGATCCAGCTTCAAGAATCCATGTCACACTTTTTCACTACTTTATGGAAAACCCTGTTTTAATAAGGCCTCTTTTTTACAAGCATTTGTTAACAAAATGTGAAACCCTTTTAATAGGTCAAGTTCATTACTAAAACCACTACAATAGTCAAAAGCTCAACATTAGAGGTTGGGATGACCCTCGCTTTGAAGGTTCATGCTGGTTCATACAAGCAGCACCACACATGCCTTCTTCTGCCTCACCAGCTGGATCCTCCACTAACCGTACTTCTCTCCTCTTCTTTTCGCTGTTTGTCCAGTTGCCAGCAAGAGCATGGACTTTCCTGCACTGCCTCCTTGGCTGCTTGCCCCCTCAGACAAGGAGGTGGGACAGGCAAGCCTGTAATCCTGCCACAGACCAGCCAAACAACCAAAGAGGAGGATGAGAGGAGTGTACTGCAACTGGTGAGTGGATCACAGGCCAGGGAGAGAAGGGAAGGAAAGGTGTGGCACCTGTGGTGCAGCGTGCATGTATGTATGTATGTATGTATGTATGTATGTATGTATGTATGTATGTATGTATGTATGTATGTATGTATGTATTTTACCCCACCCTTCTACTTAAAAGGATCCAAGGCAGCTTGCATCATTACAAAACAACATGAAACTCCAAGCTGAGGTCCCTTCCCATCTCTACTCAAAATCAATGAGAGTTCCAGCTTGCGGGTGGAAATTGATAGCTCATTTGTTGTCCAGTGATGAAATTTCCTCAAAATGGTGAGTCTGATCAATCAGATTTGTAGATTATGCCTGTGATTGCTCCTCAGTTACCAAACGCAAAACTAAAGTAAGCTAGTTTGAAAGATATGGAGGTAAGAACTGGCATTCAGACAAACAGAAAGAAAGACAGCAGCGCTTCCAAGAAAGGGGAACCCTCAGCATGATGTCCACCTGACAGTGCAAGCCATACCTGAGAAGCATGGGTTGCTCCACTTAGATGGTGAGACATTGGGCTCAGCCAGCCTCAGTGAAACTGACCAGTAACTACTAGGAAAATGGGTAAGACTCTGGGCTAGTGACTGTTTCTCAGCCTGGGGATGAAGTAAGGGAAGATAAAATGAGCCAATAAAATCTTTGCACCAATGCCTGAAGTCCTGAACCCCTGATGGTTGCCACATCTGAAACTGATTCCACTGCCCCAGCCCTCAACAAGAATGCTTGTTCTACTGTCCCCTTTTAAAAAAAAATAACTACACCTCTGTTCAGGGCAATTGCCAAATCCTTTGCCTGGATTTTTAGTGCTGCAAAATAGTCTTCAAGTTTCACAAATAAAATTCCTTCCCCCTTTTTGCAATTGACAATGGGACCCTGAATTGAATGTTCAAAGGTAGAATTAAACAGGGGGTGGCCTAATCTGCTATACATGAAATAATGTTTTTCCAACCACTGTTTTTATTAGATGAACTAAGTATCTGGTAGTGACTGTGAGGATTTTTTAAGTGAATTGGGGAAATGGTTTGCTTTCCTCTGCAGCATCAGGTGTTTTCCACTGCCAACAGCTAGTTGCCAGAACTCAACAAATACAGAGCTCTCTCTGTTCCACTGACAAATTGGTCTTGATCCAAAGATTCTAACGACTGAGTTTTATTGGGGAAACAGAACCTTTTATATCAGGAAAAAAAAATGAAAATATGTAAATATGACCCCTAGAAGGAAAGCTGACAAATGTACAGTCACCCCCCGCCATTTTGCGGCTCACGCATCTCTGGGAAGCCTCGGAGCCATGCGGGGGTGGGGGCGGGGGCGATAGCATCGCTCCCCACCACCCACCCCGCCCCCTCTGAGAAGCCTAGGAGCCGCGCAGGGGGCGGCAGGGGGCGATCGGGTTGCTCCACGCTGCTGCCCCGTACCTCTGAGAAGCCTTGGAGCCGCATGGGGGGCGGGGGCAATCACATTGCTCCCCACCACCACCCCCTCCAAGAAGCCTCAGAGCCATGCAGGGGGGGTGGGGGGCGATCGGGTCGCTCCATGCCGCCCCCCGCACCTCCAAGAAGCCTCAGGGGCATGCGGGGGGTGTGATCGGGTCATTCTGTGCCACCCCTGGCCCCTCCGAGAAGCCTCGGAGCTGCGCGGGGGGGCAGCGGGGGGCAATCGGGTCACTCCGCGCCGCCACCCCGGGCCCCTCCAGGAAGCCTCAGGGGGTGCATGGGAGGGTGGCGGGTGGCAATCGGGTCAATCTGCACCACCCCCTGGGCCCCTCCGAGGAGTCTCGGGGCTGGGCGGGGGCCGGCAGGGGGGCGCAATCTCCATTGAAATGCATTGAGTCAATGGATTTCAATGGAGAAATTTCCCCCATTGAAAAGCATTGAGCCAATGTTTTCCAATGGGGAAAATTTTCTCCATTGAAATGAATTGGCAATGCATTTCAATGGAGACGGTCCAGGCAAGAAGTCTCAGGCGGTGCGAGCGGGCGGCGGCAGGTCAGATACCCCTGCTGCCACCACCACGTGCCTCCCCAAGTCTTCTCGGACAGGCGCGTGATCGTCCCCCCGCCCCCAGACCCCCCCACCAGCTTCCGCATATCGCGGATTTTCATGGATTGCAGGTGGGGTGGGTCCCTAACCCCTGTGATTGGCGGAGGGTTACTGTATAATACAGAATGTGGCCAGTGTTATATAGGTTGTCAGTCTAGGACTAGGATGAGCTTAGTTCAAATCCTCACTCCATAAACGATCAGCAGACTCAATCTTCCACATGGAATTGTTGAGTCCTTTTTTATAGGACAGGACAGTGTATGCTATTTACAACCACAGTCATTGTATCCCTATGCATTATTTGTGTGTGAGCACAGTGCAGTAGCCTGCAGTGCTTTAGTTCACTTTGGAAAATATTTCTTTTCAACGGTGTGATATGTTTCTATCACATTCTGCATTACACATTTGTCATGTTAAAGGTAAGTGAAGCTACGTGTGGATGGCAAACCATAAATCCGTATAATCAGAAGATCTCGACATTTGAATTAGCTGGGTAAATGCCCACCACAAGACTCATCGTACTTCAAGTATCAGGGGAAAACTTGATTTTTCTTTTAGAGCCTAGCCCATTTGGCTCACATCAAAATCCAAAACCACAGTTCGGAAATTCAGATCTTTTGTGTGTCTTACTGACTATGATGGGAAGAAGTATTTTTAGTTATATGTCATAAACAGATTTTGGTCCTGTGGAAGAGAATTATGTCTGATAAATTTCAGACAAACAAATGTGAGTGTGTGTGGGGGGTGCAATTTGCCTTTAAAGAATTTTTTAAAAAAAATAAGGAGAAAGAAACAGAAGAGAGAGGGAGAAGGAAAAAACTGATTAGCAGTAGTGGGTGAAAATTGCAGTTTTTAAGGAAACTGGTCTTGTTAACTTTCAGAGGAAAATGTGAATGGGTTATGTAAATGGAACCCCCACAGTTTGGGGTGGAGAGGGGCAACTTACAAACTTCTTCCTTTGTGCACCATTGTCTAAATGACAGCCATTTCAGCCAATGAGCAGGGACCCAAGCAGGAGCTGAAGATCCAGCATTTGTTTCCAAGCAAACACCGAGGTCATTGAAACTCCACAAAACACAGTATTAAGCAGAACATGAATTGTCTTCTAAACGGACATAATCAGAAATAATACTGAGTGCTTTTGTGATAAAGGTGAGGTAGAACAAGTAGCCATTGGTTACCCATTGGGGTGTTCTTTGAGATCTTGAAATGTGCTTTGAGATCTGGAAATGGGCCCAGATAAAGATTAGATCAGAGTCTCATCAACAGGGCAGAAGATGTGGCAAACGCCCATCTGCATGCTCCTCCCTGGTCAGAAAGTTGGAGTACACCTCTAGTTTTAACAACCCTTCTCTTGGAAGAAACAACCTGCAAAGGCCTTGGTACAAAGATCTTCCTTGCTCTGTATTCCACAGCCCTCCCTCAAAGCCCTGAAAGTGAAAAGGTTTGGTAAAACCATTTGCTGTGATTTTGGGACTTTTAAAATGATCATCATAAAAACACACCCCCTTCTCTTCTAAGTTCCACTCCCCACCCCACCTTGATGTTTTATTGATAATGAAGACTCTGGGTAAAGATGTATCAATTTTGGAAGACAGGATGTCTGTTTCTCTGTGATAAGAATAAAATTGATCTGTAAATTGGTATTGGTGGTTTTCTTTGTAAGTAGCCAATGCACCTTGATAAATTTTCAATGCATCATTGGTGGTTCATCAAAATTGCCACGCTTAGTTAGTTATAGCAAAAGGTTTATTAAAGACAGACAGAAATATACAGCACAGGACATTTAGGCATTACAGAGAGTGAGTTAGTTTAGGATCCGAGCGCAGCATGGCCTGACGGCCTTGCTGCTCTGGACCCCTACAGTACAGAAAATAGGTTAGTCTAAGGATCCTAGGCACAGCATACAGTCCAGAGGCCTTGCTGTCCTGGACTCCCAGTGATGGTTTCCATTGTCTTTTATACTTTTCTGTAGTCGCAGCTTACGTATTTTGTGCGTATGTCATACGTAATCATACCTGGTAAGTTATCATAATTCTTAGAAATGGCTTTAGTTCCCATTGCCTGCTGCCAACAAAATGGCGCTTTTTGGTGCCATAAGATGGTGCCCACATGTCTGTGTTGTCTTTGCTTCCCCGTTGGCTCTTATCTCAGTTAACCACAAGTATTTGTTACACTCTACAGGCTGGCATCTTCTTTTGTGTTTATGCCAACATGACCTAATACCCACAGTTGGGTTTAACACTTTATAATCTCATATTTATTAATTCTATTAATTCTTATCATCTGTATCCTTTCAAATCTAAACTGATAACAAATCTTCATGAGTACTCCTTTTTGGGTGTCAGATGCCAGTTCATCATTCATTTCAATGTTCCAAATTTCATTGTAGTATTCATGCGGTCTGAAAATCCAATTCTTCTTCCAATTTTTTGCTTTAAGTAATCAAGCAGCAGTTATATCTTTTAATCTATTTATTCATGTCATCATTAACAATAATAATGCTACTCTTGATCATGTTTCAGTTGTGACTTCCAATATTTCTCTAATTTGTCAAGAAAACGTCTCTCCAAACCTTTTGTATTACTTCACATTCTCACCGTAAACCCAAATATGTACCCAATTCTTTATTATAACTCCAACACATCTTAGAACGTTGAGAATCTATTTTATTTAATTTTATTGGTGTTAAGTGCTGTCTCCACATTGTTTTATTGTCATTTTCTTCTGACTGACACATTGCCATATATTTTTCCATTCCTCTTTATTTTCCCTAAATCTGCATCCCTTATTAATTTAACCCTCCTATCTGATCTGCCTTATCTGCCAATAAGCTGTAAATAGTGTCAATTCTCCCTTGCCCTTTTTCCATTCATCTCATTGACCACATTCTTAACTTTATGCTTTAACTTTGTCAATAGCCTATCCTTTTGTTTAATTTTTTTCTCCTCTTAACCATTGTTCCAGTTGTATCAAAACGTCTGTGAAGATTCTCAGTCATCCAGGTTCGTTTAACTGGGAGTTGAGTCATGGCTACTGGACTTCTTTTTTTGAGAGAGAGATAGAAACGTTTCGCTGTTCATCCAAACAGTTGTATCAAATTTAACCAACTTAAGTTTTCTTCTTAATTTATCTTTATGTTTTATTTTATCCTTCCAAGTCTCTCATTTATATACCAGTTTTCTTTTTAATTTGTTAATCAACTTCTTTATCCCATATCCTAAAAATTCTTTAACTCAGCCATCAGTGTCTAAAGAGAAATTCCAGGTTTTAAAATCTGTCTCTGTTTACTTAAGTCAAGTCAAGAAACCTTTAATGTCATAAAATAAATGAAGAACAAAAGATAAGTAAAGAGATGAAAGGGAACAAATTAGTGGCCATCCTTAGTCCTGGAGGTCTCATAGCACTCTGGCCAGGCATTCAGTCACTGAGACCATCAGGTTCAGAAGATTTGTCCACAAGTAGGTGCTGAGCTATGCTCTCTGGGGATCCAGAAAGGTTAGAAATTAATGAGGCCAGATATTGTTGACTGAGCCTGTGATGGGTGGGGCAGGAAAGAAGAATATGGGAGGTTTGTCTCTGTTTATTTCAGATCTCAAATATGTTCTTTATCAAAGGATTCTGAATTTTTAATAATTCTTCTAATGTTTTAAACATACCAATATTTCTCTTCTATTTCTCCCAATTCGTATAATTACTGTAATTCAATGTCACTCCAGATTCCTCACTTTGTACTATAATATCTGAGAGGGTTCTCTGTTGATTTGCTACATAAGAATTACTAGCATTCAATATTTTTGCAATAAATAGCAAATATCTTTATTTATCCTGGCTTTCCTCCATTATATAATTCATATATTATCTGTTATATGTCTTTTTACTTCTGTTCTGAGTACTTAAGTGGGGGGTCACCCAAAGCAATAAATAAATAAATTTCGGTAATATTTTCATTTTGCAACATGCTGTCCTGCCAAACCAGGATAATTACAACATTTATAGTTCTCTAACTTATCTTTTACTTCCTTCCTTATTCCTTCCAGATTTGTTTTCTTCAGAGCTTGTATATTTTTATTTTTATAACCTCTGGATTTGTAGTACTAACAGCCTTGATTGATAGTGCTCGTTAGGTAAGTCTTACTCTTCAGTACTTGTTGACCATCTCTGTTGTAGGCATGTGATGGCGGAAGTCCAGTTGCTTAGCATAATAAATCACATGAGAATACGCCCACTATATGAGCAAATATCTAGTGAGTCAACTCCTCCATAAGTTAAATGAGCCTGTTCTTCCCACAACTTTAGTCTAGTCACAACTAGATTTAGGCACATTGAATCAGTGGGGATTTGTCTTCATAACTTCTGTTGATTCATATATTATACAGGACTACTCTAATTGCAACTTACTATAGCATAGTGAGTCACAACTAGATCTGGCCCACTTGAACTAATGGAACTTGCAGAGCAGTTGACTCACCAGATTATTCAATAGATCTCCAGCTCTAGTGTGAATTACTATGCTAAACAACACAACTTAAGTCTCTAGGCACCTTCATACTATGCCATCCTTTGCAATTATGTGATATGCTAAAGAAGAAAAATAATGAGGGGGATATTATTTGCTCTAACATGTTTATAAATAAATAGATGGTGCACTTTCAATTCACTTAAATCACAGCAGCAACATAACTATAGGAATAAAATGGATGGTGTTTGCAATGCCCTCATGATAAACAAATTTACAAAGGAATAAGGAACATGTTGCTTAAAGGGAAAAAACCCAGCAACAATATCTTTGAAAAGCTCAATAAATGGGTACCTATAATCTTTCACATGTCTGGCCACCCTTCCATTGAATATATAATTTTTCAAATAATAAGAGTAATAGGATAGCATTAGCCCCACTGGACCCCATTCAACTCATGCCAATCTAGCCTCTTAGGCCAGGTATAACACAGATGAATGGGTATTCTGGATGACAAAGGTGCAGCCATGACCCAATATCTTTTGTGAGAAACCATTAGAGATGGACATGAATTAAAAATGAATTTTAAAATTTACCAAAAATTGCTAATTCGTCCATTCATATTCATTCAAATTGATGCCTCCCCGACAAATACAAATCAATGATTTTTAAAATATTATTTATTCATAGATTTATTGGGCTATAATATCCCTTCCCCTCAGCCACCTAGGGACACCAAAATGGCAGAGAAGCTTCCCCTGACTCCCTGCTTCAATCACTCCAAGGGCGCTTTTACATGACCCCTAAAATCCGAGGCAAAGGGCTCCCAGATGCGGAGCTTAAAATTGTTTTCCCACCAGCTCTGGAACTTTAAAAAAGTTAAGTACGACCATGCCTACCTAAGCATGTCCCTGCACATTTTCCAAGTACCTGGTCTCCGAAGTTGAAAAAATCTGATGCGGATTGCAAAGCAGTGAGTGCCGGGCTCTCTTCCCTTTTGTTTGTTTGTTTGTTTGTTTGTTTGTTTGTTTGTTTGTTTTCCCCACCCCTTTAAGAGACTGGGATGCTTCCTGGGGCAGCTCCTGACGGCAGAGCGGAGGTGAGCCTTCATTCTTTTCTCCCTTTTTTTCTCCCTCCCCTCATGCAGACAGGAGCAAGGGAATGCGGAGGGGTGGGAACACAGCAAGAGGAGCAAACCCCCAAGATCTCTGGGCCGAATTTAAGTTGCCAGCAGATCTTAGGGGTCGTGTAAAAGCGCCCCAAGTTTAGTGAAAACTGAGGTTTTTCTCAAGCTAGTTACTAAAGGTCACTTTCCTGGGGGACCCACTTTGTGTGTAACTCAGATGTCTGAAATCCAGTCTTCACCAAAATTGAAGGGCTTACAGAGGAGACTCAGGAGACACTTCTCTGCAATGTTGTTGACTCACTCTAGGTTCTGAGGGAGCATTGTATGGGGCTTTAGAGGCAAAAATTATTCAACAACTCAAATCAACGATTCATCATGAAAAAAAATCATAAATTTATTTTTCGTGATTTGTCAACCTTGACAAATCATGTATTGAAATGAATCACCATTTTTCCAATTCATGCCTGCCTCTATAATCCTTAACAATCCTTAACATCACTATTAGGTGGGTTACAGTATTTCACTGCATTTCCTCAAGGGAGTGTTTCTGCTGTTGCTCTTTTGAGGCAGGGTGAGATGTTGATGGTGTGCAAGGTGACCACTTAAGCATTGCCATATCAAAGGGAAGGATGGCAAAGCATCTTTCTTCTTATGTCTGGGATAGGATGGATACAGGTATTCTTCAGATTTTATAGTATGCCCATTAGTGGGTTCTACCATATTTTTCACAAGTATACATCATAATCCAGCTTCCAACTCACAGGTAATGTTTGATGCCTTCTGGACTAATAGAATCTTTTCTAATGAAGCACCTTCCAGTTGTATTAGAGTACAATTCCCATCTCTATCAGCTAGCATAGCCATCTGATATGCTGAATGCTGTAGTCCAACACATCTGGGGGAACTCAATTGTGGCAAACATGGAGTGGTGTGAAGATTAAGCTATAAACTAGTATATTCCAGTCAACAGCAGGATGTTTCCAGAAGAGATGCTGCCTTACCTGTTTTGTATCTCTGGGTCATTTCAGGACACTGGGACAGAACAACCTCTACCTGGAGCTTGTTATGCAACCAACGTGGTGGAACTGGGAAGTTCTCTTCAAAGATTGTCTTTAATAGAGCCATACTGTTGAATGTCACGTTCCAGACAGGCAGCATTTCCATGGGATAGGACAAAAGTAGACTGCATGCTGTTGCTAAGCAACAGCACATGCCAACTTAACTTGAATGGAGGCCAATAGAATCAATAGAAACCAAGGGGCTTAGGAGGAGAAAGAAGACTCACACGCAGAATACCAAGTTCTGCCCTCTGCAACGGACATTTGGCAACCCTGCCATATTGTACTTGTTGGAGCTGGACTCTATACAAGTAAGCAGCAACTCTGCCAATTATTCTAATCCTGCGTTCAGTTACACTGATTGATAATGGCAATATGTTAATTATGGTATTTGTTCATGAATTGTGAATTCAGCAAGGAAGAACACATTGCAGCACAAAATGTTCTGCTCACTCCAATATGTGCCCACCCACTTATCTTCTTGCCTGCTTGAATATTACAAACCACTTGTCTGTCACAGTACATTTTTATTACACTTCCAAGTAGCCTTAAAGTCATTAATAATATGGTTCTAATTCAGCGAAAGCTGGTTGTATATATAATTTTTGCCAAATTTATTTCAACATTCTATGAGAATGTGTAATTTGTGTTCAGAATGTTTCATAATATAAGTACATTGTTTTGAGTGCATAAAATAGGCAACCATATTAGGAACTACTGGTCCATCTTGGGAAGTGGTAATAATAATAATTATGAGCTGCTAAGTTGATTCTGACGTATAACAACTCTTTACAGGGTTTTCTAGGTATACAATAGACAGAAGCAGTTTATCATTCCCTTCTTCTGAAGTGCTCTGAGATTATGCAGCTTGCATTAAACTAGACAGCCCAGCTTTGCGGTTGTGAGGCACAGTGAAGAATCAAACTCTCAACTTCTGGCTCTTCAGCCAGACACCTAACTTGATGAGCAATCTTGTTATTTTTTGTTAAACAACTAAGTGTTTATCTGTGTTCCTTCCCACTTCCTTGCCAGTCCAGGAAGAAATGCATCTGTCAAAAACTAATAAGCAAAATCCCCATACTATTTCTAAGCATGGATGGCATGGGCCAATCCCTCGTGAGCCATGATGAATTTGTAACACCAGTAAGTTACTTTTAAGTCTAATGACTTGTCATCATAGGTCCAACCCTCACTCCATAGTAAATTTGCAGAATGCCCAAATAACAGGAAAATCATCAAGGCAAGGTTTGGACCAAAGTGATTTGGCCTTTATCATCGATGAGAAGAACGTTTTACTTTCACCTGTTTCCAAATGAGTTTAAAACTTTACTTAGCTTTATTAAAAACATTTTTTACATTGGACTGTGATAGGATACTGACCAGTGAGACAAAGCATGATTTTCTCCCATCCATCACATTGTCATGTCAACATCCACAACAGAATGCAGCATGAAGGGCTGCATGAACCAGCATTTTCAGTATCATAAAAGTAGCCATGCTTATCTGTTCACTGGTCACCTATGGGAAAGGATGAGCCATCAATGAGATCTGAATTGTAGCAGCTCACTCATTGTTTAAATGTCAGTTTTTCAAGTTGCTCCGTTTACTCATTTAGTAGACTAGATATTCTTCCTTGTAATTTGTTATTGTTGTTCTCTGAACTGTTGGCTGCAAAGTCAACAGCTCAGCTGTTCGAATCCCAGGTGCCACGCAGCAGAGCGAGCTCCTGCTGATAAACCCAGCTCCTGCCAACCTAGCAGTTCAAAAGCATGTAAATACAAGTAGATAAATAGGTACCACCGTAAAAAGCGGGAAGGTAAAACAGTGTTTCCTTGCAGCCATGCTGGCCAAGTGGCTATGGACTTGCACAACACTGGCTCTTTGGCTTGAATACAGAGCACCGCCCCTAGAGTCGGACACGACTAAAATGCATGTGCAGGGGAAGCCTTTACCTTTACCTTATACAGATCTCATCTTCGGAATGGATAATTTTCAGCAACCCTCCTTTTTTACACTCATTGCATAAGAGATATACAGTACCATATTTTTACTGGAGTGAGATTATTTTCAGGGCACTGTTTTCCTTGTCATCATTTATACACTTAATTGGGACAGGTGTGTGTGTCCTCCAGCTTGGTTTGGAGGCCTATTCTGTGTTTCAAGATGGATTGCAAATAACCCAAAATAACTGGGGCAAAAGATATTGAGGCCCAATCCTAATTTCCCTATATCCCAAATGAGGTATAAATCTGGATCGCTGTACTTCCACTTGCTTGCAATAGGAAACCAAAACAGCTATGCCTCTTTTCTTTTTCTATTAATGAATGTACATGAAACTTGAAACATGATACACCCTAAAGAAGGGCATAAACCTGTTAAATTTCATTCAGCTACCTTTTGGCTTCTTTTGGCATCACCAAGTGGTGGCTGGTGCTCCAACACTGGAGGCATTCAAGAGAAATTCAGACAACCACCTGGCAATATCCTTTGATTTGTATTCCTGCATGGAGCAGGGGGTTGGAGTTGATGGCCTAATAGGCCCCTTCCAACTTCATTATTCTATGATTCAACGTACTAGACCCCTTTAAAGTTCGCTTTTCTCTTAAAATGCAGTTGTTAAAAAGTCTGCTAAATATCCAGTCTTGCCAATTTAGCATGTTTTTATTCTCTCCCTCCCCTCCCCTCCCCTCCCATTCCTCTCCCTGCCCCTGTCCCTGCACCCCCCCCCATTTACCTGGACATATTTTCACCCCAAAACTAACTCTCGCTATTCCTCTTCAATCCAGTCCTTGCATAAAATCATCTCTAATGGAGACACTTGGGTTCAGAATTCAGAAGTCAGCCAAAGCAGAGGCACAACCCTAATACATTATTCTAACATTATGTTGTACTCGCTGATTTCCTCAGATGTTTCGCAACTGGACAGTGATTTCAGACCCCAGCAATCTTTGTCCCCAAAGGGGCAACATTTCTAAAAGAGTGGCAGAAAGGTAAGGGCAACATGGCAGTCTTCTTTCGGACCTCAATGGTCTTTGTCACTTTGTGTTAGAATATTTTTTTAAAAAATCCTGAAATTAATGGATATTTTGTCTGTGAACAAGACAGGTCTTTGTCACTATATGACATGGTTGACTAGAGGTGAATTTACATGTCAACATATATTTGTGGCTTCATAACTTTTGGAAGGCTTTTACCTTCACAAAGTTATGTTTTTATAAAAACTCTTTTGGTAAAGACAGTAATAATAAAGCAAAGCAAAGTGCTCTGCTTATATACCACCCCATAGCACTTCAAGCACTCTCTGGGTGGTTTACAATTTAATTATGCAGGCTACATATTGCCCCCCCCCCAGCAAGCTGGATACTCATTTTACTAACCTCAGAAGGATGGAAGGCTGAGTTAACCATGAGCCGACTACCTGGGATTCAACCCCAGGTTGTGAACATAGTTTTAGCTGCAGTACAGGCATTTAACCACTGTGCCATGAGGCTCCTAATAACAAGGGAAAGTTATTTGAAGTTTGATTATTCTAAGAAATTTCTTTGTAGAACATTAGAATGCAGTGTTACCTCGTAAGATGAATCTAATTCGTTTTACAGGTCAAATCGTTTTACAAAAAAATCCTACGAAACACAGTTTGAGGTTTTTCATAGGAATGCATTGAATACTGATAAATTTGTCATGAGTTTTTTCCTATTCCCAGAAATTTCACTCGTCTTATGAGTTTTTCGTCTTAAGGGGCGTTTGTCTTACGAGGTACTACTGTATAAGTTCAAACCATATCCATTACATTATGTAGTTGACTTCAGCCTCATCTGTACCAAAACCCTGCATCCAGTTCTTGATCAAATGATTATTAGCAATGATTTAATCATCATGTTGCACAGAATTATTGACAGATCACTGGATTTCTTTGATGGCTCTTGTGTTAGCTGGAAAAGAACAAACTACACCAGGATCTTGGATTTGTTCAATGGTGGTTCAAACTTCGATGGATGGAGTCCTTATTCCATTATCACCTTCATAGCTTACATTTTTGTGAAATTAATCAACTGCCTTTCAAGTATTTTTAATTCTTTAAAAGTAGCTCAAGTATCAGTCATTAGATGAGACAAATCAAACCTTATGAGCAGAGCTATAAAGCATGTCATGTTTAAGCCTATAATTATGAGATCTGTTGAGCTCATGTTAGCATCCATAACATATGGGGGTCTACTGAAATAGTTCAGCATTTCAGCAAAGAGAGCATGGTGACAGGAACAGAGAAAAGATGATGACAGTGACAGGAAGTGCAATTTGTTTAAATGCAGCATCATGGAAACATGAAACGTGTTCGACCTAACATTTACGTTCAACTGAATAGGCCTCCTGAACGTGAGGCAAAGCTGGAAAGTCCACCTAAGTCTTTCAAGAGCATTAACCCTAACCCTAACCCTTACCCTAACCCATAAATGCTTTTTCAACTATACCCCCCTTAAACTATTTTGAGCATTTTTCTTTGTTTTTATTAATGAATTGCCACAGCTAGAAAGAAATATTGGAACAGAAAGCAAATGGTAGTATCTTGTGAAACTTTAGAAGTGAGAAAGGGCTCAGCAGGTTCTTCTATGCGTTTCTGCACCCTGAATGAGGAATAATGGGACAGGCTGGGATCAGGAAGTATTTCTCCATATACCACTCAGTTAAGTGATGGAATTTGATATTACATTAATAGCTGCTGAGTTAGCTCAGATAGGGTTTATATGCATGGGGCTATCAATGGGGCTACTGGTCTTTTCTTTTCTTCGTAGCATTTTATTGTAGACGTGAGGTCTGCTTTTCAGATCCTGAAATGCCCCTTTGCCCAGCTGACCTTGTCTTCAGAGTGCATGCTGATAATTGCATGTCCTTATTGACAGTGGCCTGCCATCTCTGTTTTGGTCACCCACATGGCCTCTGACCCTCTCTTTTCAAGTGGTAAGCAGTTTGGGCAATTGTGGAAGGTGCTGCCCTGTGGAGATGTATATGGACCAGCAGAGCGGGCTTTCTCTCAGCTTCTGTGTTATTGATGCCATACCTAGTTGCTGTTGGGTATGGGTAGTATAATTTGTGACATGTTTGAGTAGGGAGCTATCCAACAGAACATGCACATTTCCATGGCATGGAGGCAGTACACTATGGCAATAGTTGCTACCATACAGTGGAACAGGGTGGACGATTGTGTTATTTGAGATGGGTTGACGATCATCTGTCACAAAGCACACTGGCAAGTTCTTGCCATCACAACCAGGCCACATTCACTCATGTTCACACCTCACCTTGGAGATGGCAAATGATCATGATAGCTACACACTATTTTGTAGCGTCAGAGACAATATAAATATAATGTAATATAAAATTGAAGAGAAGATCTAGGACAGGGATGGTGAAACTTTTTGACACTGAGTGCCGGTGGGGGGGGTCGAGATCTGCGGCAGTGGGGGGCAGGGGTGGGGGTGAAGGCAGCAAGGGCAACTGGGAGGCAGCGGGGTCAGGGACATCAGTGGCGGAGGGGCAGGGGTGGCGGCAGTGATGACGGTAGAGGCAGGGTCAGGGGCGGCG
Organism: Phrynocephalus forsythii; assembly: GCA_029282475.1. NCBI lineage: Eukaryota > Metazoa > Chordata > Lepidosauria > Squamata > Agamidae > Phrynocephalus > Phrynocephalus forsythii. The sequence goes on from JAPFRF010000003.1 coordinate 79,773,942, forward strand.
GTGGCAGGGGTGGCAAGGGCGATGGAGATGTGGACGGCGGCGGCAGTGGGGGATCAGGACTGGCGGCAGTGGGGCAGCAGGGGTGGGGTGAGGACAGCAAGGGCAACTGGGAGGCAGCGGGTCGGTCATCGGCAGTGGCAGGGGACAGGGATGGTGGTGGTGATGGCAGCAGAGGTGGGGGCAGGGGCAGGGGCAGGGGCAGCAGGGGTGGCAAGGGCAATGGAGATGGAGACTGCAGCATCAGTGGGGGGATCAGGATCGGCAACCGCGGGGTGGCAGGTGTGGGAGTGAGGACAGCAAGGGCAACGGGGGAGGCGGCAGGGTCGGTCATTGGTGGCGGCGGGGCAGGGATGGCAGTGGTGATAGTGGCAGAGGTGGTGTCGGGGTCATCAGCGGTGGGGGGCAGGGATGGCAGTGGTAATGGCAGCAGAGGTGGGGTGGGGTGGCAGGGGGTGGGGTGATGGCAATGGTGATTGAGACAGCGCTGGCAGGGTTGGTGGCGGCAGGGGGGTGGGGAGGGCATTCTTGTGCCTGTTTCTTTCTTGTGAGCACTCTGAGTAGCCATTCACAGGACGCTAACCTAGATGCATCACTCATCTAATTCTTGCCTGTCAGAAAGTGATGGAGAAACAAGCCAAACCAGGTATTTCTAAGGGACTGTCCTAGAAAGTATAAATAGGAAAAGACAAGCCAGATAACCCATACAGCACATGTAGGATCACAAATAGCTTCTGAATAATTCTGGAATATCTTTTGTGGTTATGTAATAAAGAATATCATTCCAAAGAACAATGCAGAATTGTACGCAAAACAGAGAAGCCCATATTTGAAACAGGTTTTGGGCCTGGCACCTTAGGAATTTCTCTGAGGTGACAATAAGTATATGTCAGGTCCTGAACCATCTTTCTTCTTCGATGTTCTGTAAAGTCAGAATGAGTAAGGATCATTTGAGAAAGATGGGTGAACTTCACAAAGTGTGGCAACCTTATTCAAATACACTTCAATGCTGATAAAATCAAAAGATTGAAGGTCAATCAGAATTCATTTGCATTAGAAATGGAATTTGAAAACCCCTCTCTAAGATGGGTTTTGTGATCATAAATTGTGACTACAAAAATGAGTGTAGTTTATACTGATGGTTGCTTCAGTCCAAGTAAAGACCCAAGTGTACCTGAAAGCAGTAGCTTGTAATTTAATTAGTTCAGCTCTATTCCTGTAACATCAGAGAAAGAGTACATACATAAGAATATTTTCTACCATATCATGCTCTAATAATTAATTTTTGCATGAAAACAGAATAGTAAATTAACAGTTAGATTTCTGTTGACCGTTCTGTTGACAAACATAGCTTAATAGCACTGGGGAAAGGCAGAAAGAAAGGCAGTGACATACGAGTAAAACCTTTGTGCAATGTTCTGTTCAACAACTCCATGCCCTTGGGACACTTTTCTTAACCTAGCCATTTCCAGATGTGACTACAAATCCCAGCATGCACCATCAACAACCAGCATTCGTGTGCAGCTGGAAAATGTCATGTTAAGAAAAGCAACTCCCAAAAGACAATTTGGAAGAAGCCAGCAACAAACATGAACCTCTTGTGGGCGACAGTGTCATCTAAAATGGTATAAACTTCATTTTTCTCTCCATCGGTGTGATTTCTAGAGTTATTAAACCTGATTATGGAATAAACAACTTGAATGCGTTTTTAAAATCCTCACAACTCTTGAATTATCATGTTAAAATACCAATAGGCAAACTATAGTATTTGTTAAACCAATTGGCAGAGGGAGGCAGCTACCCCTACAAGTGTTGTAGGCTAGCCAACAACGGCGAGGTGAGTTCCCTACATGGTCTACCAGCACCCTGTTAAGGTAGCCCGCAGCCTCCCAGTGCAGGAGACAGCATTCTCTCACAGACAATTTCACTTACCAGTCCAGCTGGCTTTTGTGTGTAGAGTGGAGAAGGATCTTGTTCTTTGCCTCAGGCAGCTAGAAGTCTTGAGTCTCTTCTATTTATACATACAGTATATTTTATAAAGAACACTACTAATACTGACCTCTTGAAATGGAGGGAAAAGTTACATTAATTTTCTTTTTATCTCTTTTTTGGGTGGTGGGGGAATTTGACACCCCCCTCCCATGCAGATAATGAAACTGATAATAAAATATATCAACTATGTAGATCTTTGATAATGAACCCCCTCATCTGGGAGTAACTACACAACCTACAGTATGGCTTTCTTTCCGTGCAATCCTTCACTTCACAAAAGGTACAGTTAAGCAAGGCACTTGCTGAAATGGTAATGAAGTGCAGCCAAAATAGAGATAATTATTTTAATTAATGGTAATGATTTTAACGGTTGAACATTTTAACTAATTAATTATGATTGATTGCTTGTTCCTAATCAAGGAATGTGATTCAAAGTTCTAATTGAAAAGCTGAGAGTGCTAGGTACTAAATCAACTATGATGTATTTCTGCTTAAAGGACTGGTACTAGTTGTGCGATCTGATATTTAAAATAAAATTCAACTAGACGAACAGAAAGCACACTATCAGTCAATTTTTAAATATATCACTAGGCTCAGTATACAGTTGAGCTTCATAATGTATGATAAAATTGTCCCCTGCCAAATAGAGACAAAGTTCATTTCTTTACCTGAACTTAAATTGCCTGAGGGACATGTTGATTACAAGGTTCTGTGAGCTGCAGTTCTTTTTAAAAAGTAACTTTTTCAAGCTCGAGGTACTTTAAAATCATAGAAACAACTTCAACAATTGCAATTTTAATGCAGTCTTGTGATTGGTTTGAGGTACTTTGTTGTTGTTGTTGTTGTGTTGTTAGAGCCATGAATGACTCTTCGTGACCCCGTGTCCATGGAGTTTTCTTTGCAGGAATACTGGAGTGGCTTGCCAGTTCCTACTCCTGGCTCATGTATAGCCAAATATCAACAAAAGTCCATTTCTTTGGCATTTGTCTGGAACTTTAAAGGTGTTATATTAGAGGTGCTGACTTCTTTTGCATTTTAATTCTAAGAATCAGGGTTGCCCAATAACATTTTGATTGGCAGTAGGCATAGAAGAAGAGAATGACAGTATGAGATATAATAAGTGTGTGGCATTTGCTGCTGTAAAAGAAGATGATAATCATTCATTATTCTGCACAGGCAGCCATCAAGCATACAAATGAATGTTTGCATATACCTGAATACAAGCAATGAAAATAGTACTACCACCCAATGACAACATTCTCTATGTAGTTCACACATATCAGAGACGAGAAGAAAATATGGGGAAAGATATAGCCCATTCTTCCTTTCCCCAGTGGCACACTGCATATAGCTTCTCTATTTGAGTCATTTTCCCACTTGCAGTGATTGGCAGTGCATGCAACAGTCTGCCGAACAGCTGTGTCACACAATGGGCGCTTTTATACAACCCCTAAAATCCGAGGCATAGGGCTCCCAGATGCAGAGCTTAAAATTGTTTTCCCACCAGCTGCGCACTTTAAAAAAAATAAGTATGACCACGCCCACCTAAGCGCGCCCCAGCGCATTTTAAAAGTACCTGGTCTCCGGAGGTAAAAAAAAATTCTGATGTGGATTGTAAAGCAGTGAGTGCCGGGCTGTCCTCACCTTCTGTTTGGTTTTTCACCCCGTCCCTTTAAGAGACTAGAATGCTTCCGGAGCTGCTCCCCATGGCAGAGCAGAGGTGAGCCTGCATTATTTCCCCCCTTTTTTTCTCCCTCCCCTCACGCAGACAGGAGCAATGGCGTGAGGAGGGGTGGGAACACAGCAAGAGGAGCAAACCCCCAAGATCTCTGGTCCGAATTTAAGTTGCCAGTGGATCTTAGGGGTCGTGTAAAAGTGCCCAGTGAGGAGCTTTTTGACCCCTGTTTGAAGGATGAGTGCAGCAGCAGCAGAGGTCTGGTGACAACTGTCCTATGTAGGATGCAATTGGCAAACAGGGGGAAATGCCCTCAAGAACAGTGGGTGAATATCTATTATTTATCTGTTTGTCTTCTTTATATGCCACCTTTCTCCCAGTAAAGGGTCTAAAGATGGTTGGCACTGTAAAAAAACTAGAATTTAAAACACAATAGATTATACATTAAAACCGACTATCATAGTAAGCAAAATGCATTAAAGGTTTAAAACATTTAAGGGTTTAAGAGCACAAATGAAAACTGGCATTCAGGGACACAGTTATGATGGTTAAAAGCCTGCTTGATAAGGTGAGACTTCAATCATCAGCAGAAGGATAAAAAGAAGGAGGTCAAACTAATACCCAGAGTCTGAAAAGTTATTAGTTTGGATCATGTCTGCCAGAATCCCCAAGTAACATGAATACTTGACTGGACCACTCAAGATGTTATAGTCCAAAAGAGTAAGTTTTTTCCTGCTTGTGAGCCTCGTGGCGCAGTGGTTAGATGCCTGTACTGCAGGTAAAACTGTGCTCACGACCTGGGGTTCAATCCCAGGTAGCAGGCTCAAGGTTCACTCAAGCTTCCATCCTTCCGAGGTTGGTAAAATGAGTACCCAGCTTGCTGGGTGGGCAATGTGTAGCCTGCACACTGTAATTAAAAATTGTAAACCGCCCAGAGACTACTTAAAGTGATATGGGGCGGTATATAAGCAGAACACTTGTGGATCAGATGGTGTAATCTTTTATATTACATAATATTATATTGGGGTTCTAAGTGTGAAGTAACTGAGTCAAAGAGAATTTCTGGCAGTTCTAAGTAGCAAAGATCAAGAGCACAGTTTCATACATTTATGTTTAGTATAGATACTGAATCATGGGGAAAGAAGTATAACCTTGTCTTTCTGGCTTGCTTCCTGTGCAGGACATGTGACTGCAGAATAGAGATGGGCACGAAACGAACAATTTTTTGTTTCCATTTTTGTTTTTTTCGTTTTGTTACATAACAAAACGACAAACGAATTTTGTCTCTAAAATGAAATGAAACGAACAGAAACACCAGAATTTTTGTCGTGTGTTTCGTTTCCATTACTGCAATATGAGTGAATTGCTTAAAATCCTTTAAAAAATCACAAAAAATTGAAATAAATGTTAACGAAATGGTAATGAAACAAATGAAAATGAAAACGAATTTTTTGCAAAAATTCGCAAAAACCAGAAACGAACCAAAACGGACCCTCCAAACGACAAACGACAAACGAAATGCCATTTTTCTGATTCATGCCCATCACTACTGCAGGAACATCCGTAGAATCATAGAATCATAGATTTGGAAGAGACCTCAAGGGCCATCCACTCCAACCCGCTGCCATGCAGGAACCCCCATTACAGTATTTCCGACAGATGGCCTTCTCAGTCCATCAAGGCCCCCTTTGTGTGCCTGGCTTTGCACTGTTTGAGATTGGTTATATGAAGTGGGATATGACAGAGGAGGGAAAATGCTTTAGAACTGTTCTGTTCTGAATAGGCCACTGACAACTCTCTCTCTCATATTCTCTCTCCCCCCCATCCCCCCTCTCTCATTCTCTCTCTTGCTCGCTTGCTCTCGCTCTCGCTCTCTCTCTCACACACACGCAAATATAGAGGGGAGATCATGCACATTCACCCATATGCACACAACATGGAACTCTTACATTATACTGCACATGGAGAGAGCATGTACCTGAAGTTTCTCTACACATGCAGAGAAGCCACAACCCAGACAAATGTATATGCTACACCAGAATGCTGGATGGTCTGATGTTCGCAACTCACACTAGGATTGGGATTCCATTCTGAACACCACTACAGATCTGGTAGGAAACCACATTGCACTGTGCCAAAGCACCTGCCTAATTAGTACATCTTCTCTACTTCTAATTCAGCTGTACCTTTACCAAAGAAGCTACTGATTGGGGATACACTTATTAAAATATACTCTGCTGCACTATCACCAGTCTGGTATATCTTCTTGATTTCTACTCTCCGTTTAACATAATCCCTGATATAGCTGAAGAAAGTCACTTAATGCTGGAGCTTTTGTTTTCAGCTAGAGTATTTCCAGATCTTTTCCTGTCCTTGGTTGCTATATTGGATCACAAGACACATAAAGACGGGACAAACACCCGTTCAGTAGGATAACTTTGCAAAGGGCAAATGATAGATTTTCATCATGAATATCTTCTGTCTGAGCAAGGAGCAGTGACCTGACAGCTCTGAGTCCACATTTAAGCATCATCTCCTTTGCCAAAGTATCAGACACACCATTAAGCAGCTCTAGTGGCTTTTGTTATTGTAGTGTCAGTATCAGCAGAAAGGTTTTAACCCATTTTTCCCTAGTTCAGCATTTTGTACATATGGGAATGCTAGATCCTTTTTTCGCTAACATCACTCCTTTTAGCTGAATACCTAGTCCAATTGAGATCAGTGGCTGCCTAACTAATCTAGAATAGTAAACTCTTCTAAAAAGCATTTAGAAGCATTTCTTTTTTTCAGCAAGAACTCCCCAAGATCCCCAGACACCATGGCTACTGATCATGGATATAACCCAGGATTCTTGGAGACTAAAAGATTAACTTTCCCTATTAGTAGGACTACAACTTGCCTGAACTTAAATTGCCTAAGGGACATGTTGATTACAAGGTTCTGTGAGCTGCAGTTCTTTTTAAAAAAGTAACTTTTTCAAGCTCTAGGTACTTTAAAATCACAGCCAAATGCTTCATGCTAAGCACAACCCGGTAGAATTTTAAAAAGGATAATTAAAACACAATATCAATAACAAATGATATATATCTCAAATATGAACTCCAAATTATTTTAATGAAAGTAGATGTTGGATGTTTTAAAGGGAAAAAAACAGGTTTGAAATGTGAATGAAAAGGGAGAAGATTGTATTGTGACAAATATGGGTCTCTTTCTGAGAATTTGGTAAGAATGAACAGGGCTGTTTAACTAAATCCAGCCTGCAAAATATCTAATTAGAACTGATGTGCTTATTTAGTTTCCAATTCATCACAGGTGGGCCCACATTAATGTGAAGATGAGAGTAAATTACCAGCATTTGGCAATCACACTGAATGTCATTCACGTTATTAGTTCAAATCTCAAAATGCATTTTAAAACCTGGTTCATCGTGGGGAGCTCAATGGCTTCCCACAAGCAGGAACTTTCACTGTTCAAAGTGCTGTGTTTTGCCCCATCTACCTTTTGTATAATATGGCCCGTTAAATGTGCCTTTAGGCAAAACAGCCTGGGTGATCTTCACCCACTTTCTGTCTGACTAATACCCCTTGGGAGTAGCTGTTTAGCTTGGCCCACCTCTCCCTTGCCCCTCAAAGTAGAACCTCATAAAAATTTCAGAGCATTTAATTGTAACCAGCTTTTGCAATCACACTTCAGAGAGTTTCCTCCCGCCACTTTTCATTTGCTTCCCAAGCCCCTTGTGGAATCCACACCAATTTCTTCTGCATCAAAGCAAAGTTTTGGCCTTTTCCTAGTTATCTTCTTAGTGGTGTTGCAGCCACACATTAAAGCAGGGGCAATTGCACAAAACAGAGTGGGGGGAGAATAATTTAAAGAAATAAATGAGGGTTTGTATTTATTTTTAAATGCAGTAAACAAGAATAGTCCCCAACTGTTACCCAGCATCAATCATACTTGTTCACCAAAATAGGGCCATATAGTACTCCATTGGCACAAAATGAAACTCTGGGCAACCACACTGTGGGAAGAAACCACAGAGGAAACATAGAAAGGAATTATTATTGATCACCTCTGTACCTTCCTCCTTCCTCCAAAGAGCTCAAGACAACAGCCATGAGTTTTCCCATATTGACTTCAGAGTCAGCTGACTAAACTCAGCTTTAGGAAAGGTAACTGGCACAAGTCACCTAGCTGAGGTAGAGATCTGGATTTGGCTGTTCTTGATCCATGTCTAGCAGTGTATTCATTACCACATCCCAGATGTAATAGGATAATATATGAGAAAAACAACTGACAGAATAATTTGTTGTATTCATTGGTCAAAATTCTGTTGCATAGCATAAGCAAAGCCATAAGTTTGGTCCACTTCTCACCTGTAAATAAAAAACCCCTGCCCAGATTCACAGGCACTGGCTTGGTGAATGCACATGCATCCCTGAGAATTGCAACACTAGCTCTTTATTCCCCAGCAAGGAGCAGACCAAAACTTGCAACCTTGCTTTTTTGTATGCAACAAGATATAGAGAAATGGACTGGACTACCCACAGTACCCGAGGCTAGTTTAGGTGGCCCAGAAGTAAGTCATGTGACATAACCCAGTTTTGCCCAACAAACTGAGATCGAACTATCCCTATCAAATGATAGGGTTAGTCCAGCATCTCTGCATGGTATACTTCTCATGCCTCTTTACTGGATGGCCAGTATGGGTCGAGTGACCACTTATATTTCAGCAAAACAAAAGGACAAGAGAAGATACTAGTCAGCATAAAACTGCATATGTTTATTTGAGTCTACAGATTCAAGCTTTGAATTTGTTTCTACAATATGAAAAATATGATGGTATAATCTCAGTTGAGTGGAGATTATCAGAGTGACCCATGTGCTGGCTGGATCTGTAGTCCAGGATATGCACCTTGATGGTCCCTGACCTCCCTTCTTATGGCTCTTTATTTTTAAAAGAGACTTAGAAAAGACCACCTTGATACCCTCCAAAAGAGGATGACCTCCGGCAGCCCATATGGAGCAGGACCACCTTCCACTATAGGAGGCATCATGCAACCTTAAGCAGGGGGTCTCTGCCCTATATATGTAACTGGTTTTTGAAACATGGAATATTTTGGCTTTACGCAGGGGCCCACTGCCCTAGAAAGTCTCTGAATACCTCCCACAAGCCACTTGGTGCTCCCCATCATTGTTCCAAGCACAGTATCTTTCAAATCCTTGCCAGAGGGCAGGAAATATGCTCCCAATGACAACAGAACACAATGAATTTCTACATCCAAGCAAGCAGAAGGCAGAAGAAAGATTCACACTCCTACAAGCATTGACAGGCCACTGATTAGGGATTAAGTTTTCTCCAGTACTGTCTCCACCCAACCACGGAATGTCGTTTTGAAGAATCATTTGTGGTAAATGAAGGGAGAGGACCGATGAGGGCAGAAAATTGGAAGAAAATAATAGGGGGGGAAAGTGCTGTAATCTGATGAGGGTAATAACCTCTACAGACTAGTGTCCTCCTACATTAGGTTTCCCATGAAATTATTTAAAACAGCAGGGAATCAAACATCTCCACAGCATTAACTTCCAACTCATGCTTGTTGAAGGAAATCAGGAGGATATTTATGGGTTTGTTCGGCAAGGGAACCTGATGTCCCAGCCTGTGTCAAAGAAAGTCAGAGGATTTGGAGATGTTATCTTCCCTTTATAAAAAAACAAAACAAAACAGAGAATTCCAGTTGCTCGCTGCCTTAGTCAAGACAAAACTGATCTTTCAGAGCAATGACCATCTCTCACTGCTTGGTTCTTTGACTTGTTTGATTCTATAAGGTTTTCTTTGTCCTAATTCATTCTGATAAAGGAGTGATTAAAATTCAATCAGGCTTTGAAAGAGCACCACTGGTGTTCTGTAATCTCCCTGGCATAGCAATGGTACACAGAAAGGCAGAGCTGCTTATGACTTATTAGAATGGGTTCTCCCTGTAACTCTCCATTTGTCCTTAAGGTGGGAAGAAGGACTTTCTATCATTGAGAAGAAACTCACTGAAAACTGCCTTTGATAAGGATCTTAGGGTCCAGGTCAATAAATATGGGATGACAAGGTCATTCAAAATTTCCTTGTCCTAAACTATATACAGTTACACTGTGAAGACTAAAAATTTGTCCAGGACCAGTACTCTGAGCTGGGCCTTGAAATAGTCTAGTAGTGTGGGTGGATGTCAAAAGTGCTGGCATGATATGATCAGAATGGCCAGTCCAGGTTACTAGCCTTGCTGTCCTGTTCTGCGCCAGCTGCCATTTCCAAGGAGTTTATTAAAGGCTATCTTGCACGTAACAACAGAGGTCCACTGTATGTACGTATGAAGCAGTAATTTCCCTACTGAAGTGTGGTCGGATACGAAACAAAACAAAACTTCCCAACAATTTTCCTCTGTTGCCAAACATATATATTCATGGTCTCCAGTAAATTTATGGAGAGGGCAGAAATACTGAGTAGCACCCCAGCTTCCCTCCATTCTTCCTCCAGGCACTGTCTGTGAGTAGGGATGCACTGGAAGACGCAAGGCTGGGAAGCACCAAACAACTGATCAGCTGGAGGGACACACAGGAAGAGGCAGGGCTGAGTAGCACCAAACAACTGATCAGCTGGAGAGATGCACGGGAAGAGGCAGGGCTGAGAAGCACCAAACAACTGATCAGCTGGAGAGATACACGGGAAGAGGCAGGGCTGAGAAGCACCAAACAACTGATCAGCTGGAGGGACACACGGGAAGAGGCAGGGCTGAGAAGCACCAAACAACTGATCAGCTGGAGAGACACACAGGAAGAGGCAGGGCTGAGAAGCACCAAACCACTGATCAGCTGGAGAGATACACGGGAAGAGGCAGGGCTGAGAAGCACCAAACAACTGATCAGCTGGAGGGACACATGGGAAGAGGCAGGGCTGAGAAGCACCAAACAACTGATCAGCTGGAGAGACACACGGGAAGAGGCAGGGCTGAGAAGCACCAAACAACTGATCAGCTGGAGGGACACACGGGAAGAGGCAGGGCTGAGAAGCACCAAACAACTGATCAGTTGGAGGATAAACTGGCAGGAATTGCCAAACCTGTCTCTAATATTGACTGTCCAGAGTCACTCTTATTTTCAGAAAGGTAACAAACTACAACCTAGGTCAGGTCAGGTCAATAGGAAATGATACATCACTTTTACCAGAGGACATTGAGACTGAGGAAGGTGAATTTCCCATAAATGTTACAAAAACCTTATATGTCACCTTGACTATTCCTGTGTCCCACCACTGACATTTAATTTTGTACCAGTGGTTACGACACAGTCGTGAGAATCATATTACATATTAATGCTTGTACAAGGGGATCCCTGTACATCATGATGGGAAACTGACTCTTGTGAAGGAGATGCAGCTTGTATCCCTAGGTTCTAACCTCTCTGTTTGAAAACAGACAAGGTTTACTTTTATATTGCATTCATTGCCAAGGCATTCAACAGCTAAACATTTTGAAATAACCTTTTGCTCACAGACATATATGTTTAAATAGAATGGGAATACTAGCTAAAACAGGCTGGTATTTTGCAATCCTTTACTTTTTCTATTAATAGAAATGTAAATAAATAATGTAAACTTTTCAATGTTGGCATCAATTACTATGTGTTTAGAGTGCTTCTTGTGTTATAATTATGTCATGTCTACAGGGTCACTCATTTTATTCATGGAGTGGATGGGACATCATTGTAATGTGAGCTGCTGTATTGTGAATGGATGTGATATTTAGAAAGAAGGTGAATTATTTCTACATGGAAGGAAAATGAAGTGTTTTATGGTAGACAAAGGGGGAAAATGTTGCAAACAAAGGAATTCCGGAACATTCTCTTGGCTTTATCACACAGCCTTCCGCTTAATTTTAGTGTCTGCAATAAGATTATCCTGCCCAATCATTCATTTTTCTTCGTTCAGATTAACAGCCTATCATGTCATTGGGTGTCAACGTAGGTAACAAATGGCTTAACCAATAAAAGAATTATATCCATGTCACCAAAGGGATCAAAATCAAAATAATTAAGATTAATAGCTAAGGGGGGAAATGAAACTGAATAAAGCTGGTATAGGCTGTGGGAGACTTCCAGAAACATCTGGATTATTTAGGCTACATTGTTCCTTATTATTATTATTATTATTATTATTATTATTATTATTATTATTATTATTATTATTATTATTATTATTATTATTATTATTATTATTATTATTGATAACTTGAAAAGTAATGTGTTCTGTAGGATAAAAGAATAAAAAAACCACTTCAAGGTGATGAATAAATATTATTACTATACTGTTTAGAATAGATCATCTTTGAAATGTACCTTCTATGTACAAAATGTTCCAAAGAATTAATATTTCTTCCAACATACCAGCATATCATAAATTTCCAGAGTTGTTCATCATGAATTGTGGGGGGTTGCTTGAGAAGATTGAGTCCAGGCTGACCTTGGCCACAGAATAAAGAACAGACAGACACAGACAAAAACCTTTTCCAGCCAGAGGAGAAGGCACACATGCAAAAATGGCTGCATTCCTCTCAGAAGGCTCCGTTTTTATTCTCTTATCAATGTTTACTAGCAAGACATTGGAGTGCTTACAGAAACAATAGCTTGGATAGGGGACAGGTGCCCTTTAGCCTCTTGGCCCTGCTTCTAAGCAAAAGGTCAGAGGAAACAGAAGGTCACTTCCCTTCCAGGTATGGAACGTGGTGCCAGGCGCATGTGTGCAAGCACTGTAGTCCCTTTGGAACAAACCCTTCAAAGAAAGGTTCCCACAATGCATATACAGGGTTGAGTCTAGACTTAGGCTACAGCCCTATGATTCTGGAAACACATATGCAAGATCCTATAGAGCTATTGAGTTATGGTATTGAGGTATGTGGGATTGAGTCTATTTGAGACCCAATGTAGCCTTTTAAAAAAGAAAAGAAAAAGAAAAAAAGAAACCATATTGTCCATTATTTCTTCCACAAGCTTTTTATAGTCTAAAATGTCCTGGGGGGCGGGGGGACAACATTCACCATGACCTTGAAGCTTCTGGGAACAGTAGCTGTCTTTTTTGACAGACATTTTGGGGGGGGGGCAATGTGGTCCTCTGAGGTCTGGAGGAGGGCAGAAATGTTCCCTGCATGTGCAGAAGCTGCGCAATGATGCCAGCAGGGGGAGAGGGCATTGACATGGATCCACTGGATATACAAGACCTTTGAACCCATATGTTTTAAGAAGCACTATGGCATTTGATCCACATTGCCAACAGGATAAAACAGAGTCTCCAATTTCAAACATCCTATCTTGGGGGATCATCTCACCAATCATGATTAGAGTAAACCCACTGATTACATTGGGAGTCACAAGTCTAAACCAAGATGTCTGTGAAGATTCTCAGTCATCCAGGTGAGTTTATCTGGAACTTGAGTCATGGCAGCTGCACTTCTTTTCTTGAAAGATTGAAATGTTTTGCTGCTCATCCAAACATACTTTGGGGTGTGGTGCTTCAGCAGACTAGAGTGTTGACACAGTTGGCTGCAAAGTCAGCAGCTCGGCACTTCAAATCTCAGGTGCCATGCAGTGGAATGAGCTCCCGCTGTTAACCCCAGCTGCTGCCAACCTAGCAGTTCGAAATATAAATAGGTACCACCATAAAAAAGCAGGAAGGTATACTGTGTTCCATGCAGCCATGCCAGCCACATGGCCATGGACTTGCACAACATTGTCTCTTTGGCTTGAAAAGAGAGATGAGCACTGCCCCTAGAGTTGGACACAACTAGCATGCATGTGCAGGGGGGGCGTTTACCTCCCCCCCCAAAAAAAATGCCTTTCCGTACATGGGGACAGAAAGTGGAAGAAGCGAATACATTGTAATTTGGACAGTAGCTTGCAAACAAACCACACTAGAAATTGCAGAGAATCTTCTGAGTTCCTTGCAAAACCATCAGATATTAGAGGTAATTTGAAAGTTCAGATCAACTAAATTAAAAAGAATTGTACAGATCTTTTCGAAGGGAAAAGACTCCAGTGGCTGAGTAAGCAAAAAGAGAAGAAACATATTGTAGCCTCTAAATTGTATTTATTTTACATTGTTTGATGTTTCTGGTCTTTGACCGTAATAAAGCTACCTACCAACCAATGTAACCTCTTCTTAGAGGATCCCAACAAGTTTATTTCACATTAATTAGTGTTTTGCCATTTTCAAAAGTTGCCCCAACTGAGATAATGCCCTGTATGTAAGTCTCCCTCCTCAGGAATATGTGATGATTTTGCTTTGTTTAAACTCCACTAATTTCTAAGGCATCTTCCACTGGAATCTGTGAAATTGGGAGAAAGTAAATGCTTTGTTTTCCATCCCAAAGAATTTTAGAGGCACAGGGATATATGAAACAGTCTAGCTGCACCCAAATCAATCTACCAATTAATCTCTATACCACTTTCCTTTTCTCTGCTGCCTTGAACAACAGTAAAACCTACCTCTGGCACAGTAATCCATATGTGAGCCGAGTGCCAGTATTGCCAAGTTTCTTTATGGGAGATGGCATTATGAGCAGCAGCATTTAGATCTCTGGTAAGCTCCACATATTTTACAGACAGCTCGGAAGTTGCCTTTGGATCTGTCAGATGGCACGCACAGATGCTCATGTGCCATATGAACTGTTCTGACCTCCTCTATGCCATTTTCCTTTGGCTTCTCTGTGATGCTGGGAATATGGCCTCTCGCTCCACGGCTTATGGGATCACAACACAGAGGTCTTCTTTGCCCAGTCTTTGCTCCCTTAACCACCAAAGAATATGTGGAGTGGAAATTTGTTTGCAGCATAAAAGGAAATTACTGTTTTCCAACATATGGCTTAATGAAGAGAGAAAATGGGAGTTCCTATAAATTCTAGGTTTGTCAGTCATTAAGGTTTGATTCTGGTGACAGACAGTCATGCGCTCAAAGATAAATCCGGAATCATTGTCACTTCACATTGTTCAGGAGTGTGTGCTACTATAAAGACATAACCCTGGTAAAATATGTGTATACCCCTCCATATCTGACCAAGTTGTCTACCTTTGGTCTAACTTCAATCCTGTTGATTTCAGTAGGTTGACACAAACCTTGATTGTCTGCACCCAACCCATTGTCGTATTTCCTGCTTATATTTTGCCTCCTGTCTCCTTCCTTTCTAATCCAGGACTAAACAAATCAAGGAAGGCCTCTATAGAATTGAATGGCAGCTGGGAAGGTTGGTAGGACATGCTGCCAACACTCTTCTACATAGTTTAGAGTTCTCAGAAAATCTCATTTGCAATTCACCGCTGTCTTCACCCATCAATGCATAATAGCTCTGAGACCATGAGTTAGGTGTGCAGGAGAACATGGAGCTCACAGAAGAAACAGCATGGGTTTCTGTGTAACTCATCTATTTCAATCACTGCTCTTATTTGCTATGATATTCTGAAATAATACTTTAAAAACACAGCACAGGGAGGGGTGTGGAAACATAGATCAACAAAGTGAACAGTTTTGTTCACTTGACAAATGGAGGTCTGCATGTGTGAAGACTGGGACCGAACAAGCCATTCAATTTAATGTCATGAGTAGAGATGGGCACGACCAGGAAAAATGACGTTTCGAGTTGTCGTGTGTCGGAGCCGGCCCGTTTCGGCTCGTTTCCGTTTGTCGTGAAATTTTTCAAAAATTTGTCATTTTGTTTGTCGTTTTTTCGTCTGTTGTTAGTACTGGTTTGGGGGGGATAGCGGGCTCCTGGAGGCACCTCTCTGGGGTGGGTGCCTCCTCTAGCCCGCTATGAAGGGAAAGCGGGCTCCTGGAGGCACCTCTCTGGGGTGGGTGCCTCCTCTGGCCCGCTATGAAGGGAAAGCGGGCTCCTGGAGGCACCTCTCTGGGATGGGTGCCTCCTCTGGCCCGCTACAAAAGGGTACGCATAGCCAATTGGATATGCATACCAAGTTGCAGTGGCAGGCAGAGGCACCTCTCTTTCTTTTGGGTGCCTCTACTGTGACTCACTGGCATACGGTGCACTTGGGCTGGGGATAGTGAGGAACAAAGTGAGAGAGGACCCCTACGGGTGCCCTCTGGCTCACTAAGAAGGGAAGTGTACTTGCTGTAGTGCAATGCGAGTACACAGATCTGGCTTAGGGTTAGGGTTAGCGCAAGGGCTAGGCTTAGGGTTACGGGTAAGGTTAGGGTGAGTTAGTGGGGTGCACCTCTGGGTGCCTCTCTGACCCACTAAGAAGGACAGTGTACTGGCGTATGGGTTAGGGTTAGGGTTAGGGTTAGGGTTCGGGCTAGGGTTAGTGGGCTTTTTATGCCTGACTGGCACATCCCAGAAGTCTCGGTCAAAACCTGGCCAAGTGGCCATGCAATTGGTGGAATGGCTCCAAAAATTTGCATGGTCCACTCCCATGGCCAGCCCATCATTGCGCAGGTGTAAAAAAATAAAAATAAAATAAAATAAAATAAAATCAATGGAGACTTTTTTTGCAAGAAAAACCCACTGCTGCTACTGTAAAATAGGCTTCCGGTTTAATGGCCGACTGAACAAGACGCTAGGGAGCTCCTCCGCGGAATCCCCAGAGCGCACAGGAGGTTTAAAGAGGTTCGCGAAGACTACGCGGCCTCCATTAACCTCAGGGGGGGGCTGAGGGATTGGGTATCAGCTGTTGCCTCTTGCGACTCTTCTTTCATCCCGATCTGGAGGGGTTGGGGGGAAAGGATCGAGTTGCGGCACTTTACTATTGCTACTCCTGTGTTTGCGAAGTCTCAAAGTCTTGGCAGAAGAGCCATTAACCTCCAAGGACTTTACAAATCGTTTCTATCGGAGGGAGAATCAACAGGCTGTTAAACGGCAAATTAGAAGATAAAGATCACACCCGAAAGAAACGTGAGTCTGCTTGTTTATATCGGAATCTGTTCGGAGCGCGGTGGAAAGCAGCCATAACTCCCCTTCATGAATGCAAATCGAAACCAAGCGGTGGGGGCGGAGGAGACATCCCTTCATTTGCAAAGTGAGTTTAATTTAATATTTAAATTGAAGTGGAAGAATAATGGGACCTGGAGAAGCTTGATCGTGAAGTCTGTAGTTCAAGACTGGCGTTTTGAAGTCACCCCCGCTCTTTTTGTGAAGAGACGGAGTGAATAGTGAATAGAGGAGAGCGTGGGGGTGGAAGGGGATATTCTAAAAAAAAACTCTGGTGTTTGAAGTTACTCCCCCTTACCTGATTCTACACTTCCAAAGACTTTTGATTAACAATTGAATTCCCCCTCCCCTTTTTTTTTTCTTGGGAGGACCGGATATTTAGAGGAATTTGAGTGGCGGACAAGGTGGTGTGATTTTACATTTCAAAGGATTCCACCAGAGTCGGCTGGAAAGCCATCCCCCTCTTTTGAGGGAAAGTTTTGGAGCTGTTTTTGGGAACAGTTTAGGAGTTACTACAAATTGGAGCTATTGTTATCTACTTTTCCTAACTGGATTAGACCTTCTGAAGCGGTTGAAGATTTATATATCTTTTGGATGGGCAAAAACTTTGTTAAACAACTCTTTGTTACAGAGAAGCAATACAGGTGGTTTAGACTGTGAAAAAGCCGAAGAATTGCTTCAATTTTTCTCTCAACTCTTAATTTTTAAAGGTTCCTTTATGGGTCTCATTCTGTTTATTCGATTGCAGTAGAAACGAACTTAAGTTGCTGCGTGTCTTCCTTTGAGGCTTTCTCTGGTTTCAAGGACATAAGAAAGACACAACAAGATAAGGTCTGTGCTGTGAGCTGGATTAAGAATCTCATTCTTTAGGTTGGAGCGCCATCTGGTGGATTTTAAAAATTATCATATGGGACACCGGTTAGAAAATTCTTTTTTTATGTTAGATCGCCATCTGGTGGATTTGGAAAATTATTGCATATAAAATTCAATTTGAATGTTATACTGAATGGGAAAGTGTCTGACTATATAGAAAAATTGATAAAATTTGATAGATTGTTATAAATTTGATATTTGGATAATTTAAAGTTAGAGAGGTTAAAATGAAGTTAGTATAAGTAAATTTAACATCTTTGATGGTAATTGGGTGAATATTAATCAACATCAATTAATGGAGTATTAATAGATTAACTCGATTGGTTGAAGGTTATTGTAGTCTATTGAATGAATTAACTTTAATACGTGGTTAAATTGTGTCCTATTGGAATAGAAGTTAATAAAAATTGTGATGGCAGAGAAGAAGAAGACAACACCTTTAACACAGAGAAGAGATTCCAGACAAGAGGAGGGTAAAGAATGGGAAGGATTAATGATACATATAAGGAGAGAATTTGAAAAAAGTGAACAAAGTATGGATCAGAAGTTGTCAGAACTAAAGGAAGACATACAGAAACAAATTAAAGAGGCAGTTGGGGAGCTCTCAGCTCAAGTGAAGGATTTAACGGTGAAAACAAAGAATATAGAAGCTAAAGTAAAGAAAGTGCAGACAGAGGTTAAACAATGCAGAGAAGAAACAGAGAGGAATAGAACAGGAGTGTCAGAAGTAGAGATTACGCAAAGGAGGATGGTTGAGGAGCTTGCTTTTCTTGAAATGAGACAAAGGCAACAGAATCTTCGTTTCCATTTGATTCCATGGGAGGAAGGAGAAGATATTAAGGCCAAAGTAATAACAGAATTGGCGAAGTGGCTTGGATGGCAAGAACAGGAAGTAGCTGATGCAATCTCCCAAGTGTTCAGAATTGCAGTCAGATCAAAGAAACTGAGAGCGAAGAAGACACCAGGCGACGTTATTGTGTCATTGACATCTATGGCCGTGCGAGATAGAATCCTGAAACATAGTTATGACAATCGGTTTGTGATTGATGGACAACAGATTCTGATATACAAGGAGATTCTGCTCCATTTCTTGAGAAGAAGAGGAAGTTATAAATCTCTGGCAGAAACGCTGAGAAGAAATGGTTTGAGATTTCGATGGGAGTTCCCAGAAGGTCTATCCTTCATTTACAAGATGAAAAGATTTAAAATAATATCTGAGTCGGAAATAGGTAAATTTCTGAGAAAATATGGAGAAGAGCTTGGGTACAGGAAACCATCGAAAGAGGGTGAAAAACCACCTGAAGAAGAAGAAGAGGAAGAAGAGGAGGAGTTAGAACTCTCTGAGGAGGAAGAAGGTAAAGCGGATTTAGCTATGGCCAATATCTGAATAGAGATTGATAAAAATATATTTAATTTGAAATTTACAATGGCGCTGAGAGTATTGACTTGGAATGTTAATGGTGTGAATGAAAAGACCAAGAGAAATAGAATTACGCACTTATTGAAGAAAGAAAATCTGGACTTGATTTGCCTGCAAGAAACACATGTTGCAATGAAACATACGAAGATTCTAAAAAACAAAATTTTGGGACAAGAATTTGTATCGTCTGATAAATTGAAGAAAAGAGGAGTGGTGATATATGCAAAACATTAATTGGAGCCTAAGTTGATTATGAAAGACGAAGAGGGAAGATTTTTGATGGTACAAATCACTTGGCAATCTGAAAAATTTTTTATTGTAGGCATTTACGCGCCAAATGAAAGGAAATCAGAATTTTACAGAGAGGTAGAACAAAAACTGTTAGATTATATGGATGAAAAACTCTTTCTGATGGGAGACTGTAATGGGGTAATGATGCCAGATTTGGATAGATCTCAGAAAAAGAAAGGTTCAGAAGGGAAATTACCAAAATCTTTTTATGACTTAGTTGAAAATTTTGGATGGACCGATATTTGGAGATTGAGACACCCAATGGAAAAACAGTTTACTTTTTTTTCTGAACCGAACCAGAGTTGGGGGAGAATTGATTATATATTTGTCCCTAATGATATCTCACATAGAGTGACAAAAGTGGAAATTTTACCTAAAACGATCTCAGATCATAATGCAATGGTGATGGAAATCAAAATAAAAATGCAAGGATTATACCGTTGGAGGTTGAATGAAAGTTTACTGGATGAGACTGAGACTCTGCAGATAGCGAAAAAAACCTTCAGAGACTATTTGAAAAATAACTGGAGAAGAGAAACACCAACAAATGTGGTATGGGATGCTAGTAAGGCTGTTATGCGAGGCCTCTTTATTCAAAGAAATGCGTATCAGAAGAAACAGAAAGAAAAGAAGCAAAATGAGATTTTAAAAGAACTGGTAGAGACAGAGAAGAAACTGGTGGAGAAGCCAAAGGAACAGAAATGGATTCAAAAATTAAAGATGCTTCAAACTCAGTTGTCGATGATTATCAATCAAGAAATTGAGTGGAAGGTAAAGATGATGAGACAAAGAAATTTTGAATCGGCAAACAAAGTAGGGAAATTGCTGGCTTGGCAGCTGAAATGGAAGCAAAAACAAAAGGTTGTGAACAAATTAGTAGTAGACCAAAAATTAGTGGAAGATCCAAGAGAAATTGTAAAGGTGTTTCGGAATTTCTACAGAAATTTATATACGAAGAAAAAAGAGAACCCGGAACAAATGGACAGATATTTTAAAAAGAATGGATTGAAAAAAATCTCAACAAACCAAGTGTCGATATTGAGTGAGAAAATTACCCCACATGAAGTACAAAGTGCAATAGAGAGGGCGAAAATTGGAAAATCACCGGGCCCAAATGGTCTGACTGCAAAATATTATAAAAAATTATCAGAAGAAATGTTACCAATTATGGTGGAGGTTATGAATGAAGTTGTAGAAAAAGGAGTCATACCTAACACCTGGAAAGAGGCGTATATAACACTGATTCCAAAGGAGAACTTAGACACAAAAGATGTTAAAAATTATAGGCCCATTTCCCTTTTGAATGGAGACTATAAATTATTTGCCGATGTTTTGGCTAATAGACTAAAAAAGGTTTAAAATGAGTTATTACACAAAGATCAAGCGGGGTTTCTTCCTGGCAGACAGATGAAAGATAACATGAGAAATATAATTGATATAATAGAGTATCTAGAAGTCAGGAAAGAGAAACAAGCTGCTTTGATATTTATTGATGCTGAAAAGGCTTTTGATAATGTCTCTTGGCAATTTATGAAGAAGAATCTGGAAAACATGGGAGTGGGAACAAAGTTTTGGAACGGTGTTAATGCAATATATAAGGAACAGAAAGCTAGTTTATTGATTAATAATGTGATAACAGAAAGTTTCCCGATTGGGAAAGGTACGAGACAAAGGGTGCCCATTGTCCCCATTGTTATTTATTACTGTATTGGAAGTATTGTTAGTCAAACTGAGGGACATGGGGACAATTAAAGGTATATGTGTGGGGGATAAGGAATATAAATTAAAAGCGTTTGCTGATGATTTAGTTTTGACGTTAGAGAATCCAAAAGAAAGTATTACTGAGGTGATGAAAATAATTGAGGAATTTGGTAATCTAGCCGGTTTCAAACTAAATAAGAATAAGACGAAGGTCTTATTGAAAAATGTAACAAAGAAAGATTGTGAAGAAATTGAAAAATTGTCCGGCCTCTCAGTGGTGAAAAAAGTTAAATATTTGGGAATTAACTTATCTCTTACGAACTTAAATCTCTTTGAGGATAATTTTAATATGGTATGGAACTTGATTAAGAGAGATCTGGAAACATGGAATAGATTGAACTTGTCGTTGATGGGAAGAATTTCGGTGATAAAGATGAACGTGTTACCAAGGTTGTTATTTCTATTTCAAATGATCCCAATACTTAGAGGAATAGGCCACTTTAAGGAATGGCAGAAGATATTGTCCAAATTTGTCTGGCAAGGTAAAAGACCCAGAATAAGATTCAAATTGCTAACAGATGCCAAAGAAAGGGGAGGATTTGCCATGCCAGACTTGAGATTGTACTACGAAGTGGCCTGCCTCGGTTGGATAAAAGATTGGATTACTTTAGTTGATGAGGATCTATTGGATTTAGAAGGTCATGATAACAGATTTGGTTGGCACGCTTATCTTTGGTATGACAAAGTGAAAGTACATAAAAGTTTTATGAATCATGTAATTAGAAAGTCACTACTTCAGGCCTGGGAATGGTTGAAACCCCTTTTAGAGAGACATACACCGAGATGGTTATCCCCGATTGAGGCATTGGCGATCAAGAGGAAAGATAAAGAAGGAGTGGGGATCACCTATGGTGATGTGTTATTCTTTTCAGAAAAAGGTCCTAGACTGAAGTCTTATGATATGTTGAAAGAGAAGTTAACAGGCTGGTTTCAGTACCATCAACTAAATGACATTTTTCAGAAAGATAGAAAGGTTTCTGGGTTTGGAGAGAAGGAATCTAAGTTCCAAACCATAATCATGGGCCCAAAAAAGAAATTGTTGACTAGATTATATAATTTTTTGTTGGAGTTGAATCTAAAAGATGAACAAGTTAAAGAATGTATGGTAAAATGGGCTATGGATCTGGGTTATAATATTGAGTTAGATGTGTGGGAAAGATTGTGGAAAAAGAATATGAAGTTTACCGCATGTATTTTGATAAAAGAAAATCTGTTGAAAATGATGTATAGGTGGTATATTACCCCAACAAAGTTAGCAAAGATGTATAGGATGAAAGATGACCACTGCTGGAAATGTAAAGAGAAACAAGGTGATTTTTATCATATGTGGTGGACTTGTGAGAAAGTGAAAGAGTACTGGGCATTGATATATGATGAACTAAAAAAGATGTTAAAGTGTACATTCCCAAAACGACCTGAATTTTTTTGTTAGGGTTGGTGGATAATGAAATTAAAGGAGCAGACAGGACTCTATTTCTATATGCAACAGCAGCGGCACGAATGCTCCTGGCACAGAATTGGAAGACAACGTATATACCATCTTTGGATGAATGGAGGGCGAAAATATTGGACTTTGCAGAGATGGCCAGACTGACGTGCAGACTGAGGGATCAAGACAACCAGAAGTTCCAAAAAGATTGGCAAAAATTTAAGAACTACATGGAGATTCATTGCAAGGAATTAAAGACTCTTACCGGATTAGGATAGAGCTCGAAGGATTACTACTTGTTTTTCAAATCTTTTTATAAGTATATAAAGGGGTTTGTCTGAAAGGAAGGCTAGGAGATGAATAACGCTAAAACCACGGGAAGAACAGAGGGAAGCCAAATTTTAGTGGTAGAATGATTTTGTATTGCTAATGCTTTGAACCTGACTTTTTTTTTGTATACTAAAATTTTCTAATAAAAACATATTTTTAAAGGGCACATAAAAAAAATAAAAAAATAAAAATAAAATAAAATAAAATAAAATCAATGGAGACGTTTTGTTGCAAGAAAAACCCACTGCTGCTACTGTAAAACTTCAGGCAGTTTTAAAATAGCTATTTTCACATGTTTCTGTGGTGCTTTGGTGTGTTTTTGGACCACGATTTCAAAATAAATATTGCGGTCGCACCATTTTGGATCCCCCGCCCGCACCGCATGGCATGGCGAATTGGCGAGACGATGAGGATGCCCCCCACCAGAGCAGCCCAGGACAGGAGAGGGGGGAAGGCCGGGGACCCCCCCCCCAGAAACCACCCCTCTGGTAGGTGCCCTCACTCAGGCAGGCATATTTTTGCCTGCTTTTTTGGCCGGGAATCAGGTTTTTTTTATTTTTTAAACTTTTTTTCTGTGCCACTTGGCATCACACGATCGCTGCGATGCCAGGAACGACAACGACAAATCAGACCCAATTTTTCTTTTTTCGGTTCGAGTTCAAGTTCTGGCGGAGTAATTGTCATTACCGTTTCCGTTGCGTAACGGAAATGAGGAATGGAAATGGAAATGAGAATTTTGTCAAGTCGTGCCCATTTCTAGTCATGAGTCAGAGATTTAGATGCAGATTGGGACCAGATCCCAAATCTCAGTCATTTATCCTTAATGACCCAGTCATGTCCAAACCCAGTCTCTTTGGTTTTTTTTAATTCTTATTTCCTATATTATGTGTTTGTCTCAAGGTTAACTTAGTTAACAATAACAAACTTTCCTGCTATTAATACATTTTTCCTTCCACTGCCACAATGACCTTAGAAGATGTGCTTCAAGAATAGAACTTCTTCATTATGCCTTTTGGATAACAAATTGCAAAATAAACTGTAGCTAAATACAAAATATGGAGGTGAGGTAAAGCATGTCACATGAAAAACAAACATGTTTAACCACTTGCACATTGTCTCACTATTGTTTATCAGGAGTAATTTAGTACTATTAATCAGCAGCCATATCCTTATAATCTCTCCTGCCAAATATTATTTTGGTCTTGAGATTGTTTGCCCTGACTTTCTCTTTCTCCTGCATCTGTCTGTACTGCGT